>JAWZYV010005775.1:0-1353749 GCA_038373885.1 Cheiracanthium punctorium | reverse complement strand
AATTTTTAAAAATGGGATTATTTTTTTAATACTTCCATTGAAATACATATACTAGATTAGAATAATACGCCAAGCATTGAAAAAAAATTATTTTTAGATTTTACCAACGAAGTGTACTTCAGAAATATAATGTAAAGAAAAATTACTAAATACTTGTTTTTGCAGAAGCAATCTGTTATTGTGTAAACATGTATATTTTTTTTAAGATGGAGTTTTATGTTTTCTCCTAGAACAAAATCAACTCAAGACATTTAGCACCTTATATGTAGTACTTCTTTTAAATTCGAAGTTGCTAAATCTGTATTTTTTACTGACTAATATATCATCGTTGACTATTTGCAAAAATAATTTCAACCGATAGCTCTAGTTTTTATAAAATTGAAATAAATCTACGTTCTTTCAATACCTTGACTTTATTCTGAGCAAAAATTGGGAGATTATTTTGCCAGCAGAAACCCCCACTTGCTGAAGTAAATTGATCCAGCTGTCCGAAGGTTTTGTTAACTTTCGTAATAACGCTAATAGAAGAACTGTCGTCTTAAAAAACCCCTTATTTGCAATCTAGATATCATGTTATGTCTTTAACGTACCCAGTTTGTAGTTTTTTGTTCAAACTTTCATGTAAATTAAAAGCGGCTTAAGAATAAACAATTGAAGCCAGACTCAGGAGAATTCAGAAAGTATCTATACCCGTTGTTCTTTGCATTTTTATGATTGGTAAACTTACGTAAGTTCATTAGTACTTAAATATGTTTTCCTAGAATATTTTTATGGAAAATCTTTGTAATGGGGCTTAAGAAGTATATAAATGAACATTCTTATTAAGAAAATATCATCGCTTGTTTATTTTTTAAGCTGTTAAAGTATAAAATTGAGCGTATGGATGCACAGAATTTTAGCTTCAGCTGTTTAAATACTGGGTTCGTTTCTACAGCAATTATAAATCAATTGCATGTTTTTCTACTCCGCTTATACTTGTTAACTGAACTGATATACAACTTTGGTTTGCACGTTAATCGATGTTCATAATTCTGGTATACCAAAATTTGAAAGGGCGTTTTTCTTTTGTTCAACAGACAATGAACTCCTGAAGATAAAGAAAATAAAAATACTGATTTCTTTTTCTTTTGTTCTAATTTTAATTCTATGGAAATTTATCAAGATAAATTTGAGCAATATGCTATTATAATAGATTTTCACTGCTACAAAGCTAACATTAAATAAATGTGTACGTATATCAGAAACATAAGTTTTAAAATCATAATTTACATTGAGTGGAACTTTTGGATTACTTTGTCTGACGTTTATTTACTGTAAAGAGTCCATTTATATGTAAAAGCATAGTACTTAAGACTATAAAATGTGTTTATCCTGAAAGTCTTACTTCGGATAATTACTTAAGTTTAATTACTCTTTAAAAGCTGGTTGCAAAATTCGTGATTAGTAATCCTACATTCCTTCGAAAAATAAAACTGCCTCGAAAGAAATTTTGCACTTATAAATATTTGAAGTGCAAGAAAAATTATTCATGAGCAATATGTATTATTCATGAACATTCTTTTTATTACTATTAATTGTAGTCACATAATTACTAATCATTTCATTTTTTTTCTCTTTAGATGGAGTGACAGTTTGAAAAAGAATGTGCAAGAAAGCAGTTAAAACGCAGTTTGCAGGACATTTGGTTACCGGCTTATTTGTAAATTTACACAGTGAAAATTTTCGAATTCAACAATCGAGCGCATATTTCGTTTTGTAAATGATCTTACAATAATTTATAATAAATTTATGTTGAGATTGATTGAAATATGTTCATGAGAGCAGACATTTTTAAATTATAAAGGATGCAATGATTAACATGGTCTCACAGCCTCCTCTTCAGTGTTTTAATAGTGTTATAATAACAACAAATGTGTCTATATTGTTTCAAAGAGCAATTTCTTTTTCATGGTTTCTTCAAATAAATACTTATTTTGATACATTAGAGAATACTAAATTGTGAAAATAATCAAAATTTCTACAATCTAGATTTTTGGCAGAGAAAATCGCTTTTACTTCAAATAAAATTTAAACTAGCTCTCACAAAGTATTTCATCACTAAAACGGATATGCATAGTAAAATTATTATACTGTAAAATAAAACCGTCTTAATTAAGTTTCTGAAAACTATCTAGATAAAATTAAACTTTAGTTTACAAATCCGAGTAGAACAGCGTTTATCAACCAGAGGAGCGCGCCCCCCAAGGGGGGCGCAGAGCGTTTGCAGGGGGGCGAAATAAAAACTAAAGAGCAAGTTGTGATGCATGTTTTTAAAAAATAATCTTATTTATTCTCATTTTTACTCAAAAATATATCCATTTTCGCTTAAAATCTTCATTCAAGCTTTACTGATAACATTATTTTCTAAAAAATTCGACTAAATGTTCATTCTTAAACATTAAAAAACTGAATGTATGCTGAAACATGCGAGGGGGGCGAGCCATCGTAAGTTAGCCTTTGTTGGGGGCCGCGACGTTAAAAGATTGAGAACCGCTGGAGTAAAATATTTGAGGAAAAGATTATACGAACTAGCTAAATCCTAAGAGTGACAAATTTTCGCTGTTGTCTACTTTCATTTCAAACTTTCCTGCCAATGTGTTCAGTTTAGTTTTCAGCAACTAAAAATGGTTGAAAATTTTACGCCACACGAACAGTATTTTCGCTAGATAAATTTTTATGTGTGATTATTTTACAAAGTGTTTAGTTAATTTAAACTTTTACCACGACTTTTGCCTTATGATCCAATTATAGATCGAATACAAAATTGTTCATTTTCGTTCCTATGACTGTATATTCTTTTTAATACTTCTTTAACATATATACATTACTTTTTTAGTTGGAACGACAAAGCATAAAGTGTGAGGCGAAATACACCCAAAACTCACAAGCCATTTTCAACGCATAGTTTTATTTAAGCACTTTGCATAGATCCTAATGCATCTCTGAAAGCCACAATTTAACAGAAAAACGCACAAACTCTAAAATTCAACTGAGGTTTCCCACAGAAACTGTACCCTGGAGAAAATCAAATTCATGGGTTTTTTTTTCGCTTTCTAAAACAATAAAACACGACCCAATATACAACTATAGTCTTCATGTTGGTATACATCGTACATAACAGTTCCTTTCGTAAGCTTAACTGTAACATATGTCAAGTCATAGACATTTTCATTACTAGAAGAGGATAAATAAAATAATTATGATAATTAAATTTAATCTTCATGAAATTAAGATCGTCATCTATTCACAATTATCAGTTTAAAAATCAGTAATGCAAATGTACAACAGACTACCCGTAGAGACTTGGCGATTCCATTTTTAGTTATGTTTTGTTATATGCATATATTTTTGATGACGATGGGGAGATTATTTTTCAATATCATATTACCTAAATTTTGCACATATATGTATATATGTGTGCGTGTGTAGATTTCTTCTTTAATCCCAAGATGAACTTTTTACTATTAAGGAGTAAAATATGAAGCTCAAAATCCGTTTTCTGAACTTGAGAATATAAAATGTGACTCCTTATATCATTTTTTAAAGAATAAGCATCCTTTTTACCTAAGTATCAACTCTCAACATTTGACTCTGTATAAGATTCAATACCAACTTCTTTAGTGGTTGACTCATTATACTGAATATTTTTTTTGTGAAAGAATGAACATTCTTTGTATCTAGGTTCCAACTTTAGACTTTCTACATGATTCAATACTAATTCCCTTAGTGGTTGACTCCTTATTTACTCATCTGAATTTACAGAGATTGAAATTTTACTAACAATGTAGCCAGATATCATTAATGTTTATTCTTTTCAGGGAACATCATAAACATTTTAATCTTCTTGTTTTACTGCAACATTTGAAACACTGAGTTCTTCAAAAAAACGAATTCCTCTCTTTTTAAAACAATCTCTGAAATTAAAATATTTTTTTTTTCACAACACATGCACATAGCCGCGTAGGCCACTGGTTCTTCTTGATCTTTGTGTGGCCCAAGATGGTGACGGAATTCGGCACAGCATCCCAAGTAATTCTGGTCACCATGGCAACTGACCATATTCAAATGTGGTTTTCAATGACTGCCACTTATCTTGTGCAATCAAATGAAATGGCGCTTAGCAATGGCTTGTGTGTGTCAAATGTTTTTGAACCCCTTCGACCAGGAAATGGCATTTGGCACTAAAGTACCTTTTTTTTTAAAAGCATTGAAATGAAAGGCTTGAAAACCGCGGTTTTGTAGTCCCCCCTTCTAAATAAGGGTTGTAATGTTTCATGATCAGCAAACTCTTTTGCAATTATAACCCTGAATTGAGAAAAGTTTGCCCTCTGAAGCGTATGTAATAAGTTTGGAAGGTGAAATGGTAATTTTGTGTTTCATGTAAGGCATCAAAATAAATGAAGTTTCAAACTGCGAAGAAATGCCGAGAGAAAAGGACAAATACAAAGCGTGCACAATTCGTTTATACTTGTTTGAAATTTGTTTTGTTGTGAGAACAGTCATGCAGTTTAAAATAATTGCACTATCAAAATACAAATATGCATTATTATTTAGGTTGAAAGTTTTATTTTGAAATTAATTGTTTTAAATTTCATGTTTGCTGCATCATATCAAAATAAGTTAAGCTTTATACTACAAAATAATTCCAAATTCAAATACGAACCGTTCCAAATTTAATTAGTAGTTAGATTATATGTTTAATTTATATCTGTCTTGATAGTGAAGTTTTTACAAAGTGTATGATTACCCTGACAGCAAAATGAATTTCGAACAAGTATAAAATACTGCGAAATTAAAACATTGATCAATACAAAATCTTTGAGAAATTTTATTTTAAAAAAAGGTGTTTGCTTTAATTTTTTGTACAAAATAATTAGGAAGGAAAACTATGAAAGAAAACTAAGTACAGTAGATAGACAAATTATTAGGGAAAGTATTCAGAGTTTTCTAATTTCTTGTTTAAATTAATTTTTTGAGCAAACACCTGACTATAGGTTTTATAGGCATTTATAAGAGTATTCTATTTATATCATAAAAACAATATATTATGCAGATATATCTTATTTTTTTGTGTAAAAATAGCATTTACATTCAATGAAAATCTTGATAAAATAATCTTAGTACTGCTGGTACTAAGATTATTTTATCAAGCTTGCCCTTTGATTCCCTTTTACTGCCCTTTGATGCAATCGTAGCCTTTATTCGGAGCATGCTCACTATGCATATTTTTGCATGTTGTTCCTGGCGATCAGTCCTTTAGCGACCACTTCCTTGGTGAGCTCCCAGGTATTCTTTATGGGATTCAAGTAATGTAAGCTCCCCAACCACAGAAGCACTTAATACGCACTCAACGACGCAGCGTTACCACTTATCAAAATCAATAACAATGATATCACAGCTAATATCAAGTAAACATTTTTATGATAATAAATTAATTTGCTCAAAAAATTCCTTTGACCTTTTTTAAACAAGAATTCTGAGTATTCTCTCTAATTTGGCCACCTATTGTAAGCTACAAGTTATGATAAAGGGAATCAAAAACCCCGTGAAGTTATGATTCTTTCAAACTCAGTAAAATACAGGTTTTTTTTTTAAATATTTTTATGTCCAAAAAATAAAAGTATTACATACGTTGACCTAACCACTAAAATAAGTTGCAGGTTTGTGTGTTGTACAGTTTTTACTAACTCTCAAAAAATTGTGAATCAAATGGTTTATGAGATGACTTCTTGAGTGGTAGATTATATTTAATTTACTCACTTCTGTTAGAGTTTAAATTAGAAAATTGCATTGTTTTTATACCTTGTCTAGGGCTGCCACTGTCGTTTGAATTATGTCGTTTGAATTATGTTTTGTTGGAAATTACATAATTTTACTAACACATCTTGTTACAGACTTCCTTGGTGAGGAAGACCAAGCAAAGATAGATCACCAAAGCGTATCCGAAATAAATTTCACATGAAGCCCTGTCCATAACCTTTGCAACTTGCGTTTATTGACACATCTACTCATCTGAGCCCGAAACACCTACATTCTCTTATGAATTTTAGGTTACATTGAGATTAGGTTTCTATGGACGGTCTATTAATTTCTTATTTTTGTTTTGAGGTCACTCACGAGTTCTTTGTTCTTTGAAACAAAATCAGTTTGCTTACACTCCAGAAAATTTAAAAAAACTGCAAAGAATTTAGAAATTCGAAAATTTTTTTAATTTTGTATATACATGTATATTTTATAAAATACAAAAAAAACCTCTTAATTCTGACTGGCTAATTTTTTGGAAGTAAAAACTAATTTTGATATATTCTGCCACACATCCAGATTTTAGACCACTTGGATGAAACGTGCCTTCTCAGTTATTTCCACCAGAGGAGCATCGTTATAAATAACAAAGTATTGCAATCCAAACATAAAACAATTTACAAACAAAATACACTACCATTTGTATAAATTGCCCTTTAACATCTAATGCAATTGAAATTTTATTAAATTTACTCAAAAAACAATTTTACTCTCTTTCATAAAATACCAATTAAAAACAAATTCAGTATTCACTTTCAATAATCATGCGCAACTCACATCGATGCAAAAACGATAAAAACATTTCTAAAAAAATAATTAAATACTCCAGGACATAATTGAGTTAATTTAAGTACTTCAAAAACCGATGATTTCATCTCAAAAGGAAAAAAAAAATACATTACCCAAAGCTTGGTTTAATTGCTTTTAAGATAAACTTGCAACATAAACAAAAAAATGCCACTCACATAAAAGCAAGAAAATATATATAAATGCAAAATTAGGTCCAAATTTATTTTCAAAACCCATTATGCAGAAAACAATCGACTAGGAAACGATTTCCGAGTACCCTGGGGGGTATTGCAGTATTTTCGGTGGAAAAAAGATCGAGCAGGCAGCGGGATATTGCTTTTAAAGGTAACATAATCAAAATGCATTTCCCAGAGAAACGCATTTCTTTGAACAGTGAATTGACTCCATTTCCTGACATGTAAAAATGCAAAGATAAGCTAGAGAAAAAAACAGAGTACAAATTTTATGCATATTTAAATACTGTAGAGTTGAAAATTTTATCTGCAGAAATTAAAGCTGCTTGTTTTTATTTGAGTGGGCCGAAAATCTTGGCCTTATGAACTTATTTTTTGCCAAATTTCAATAATTGTTATGTTGTATAAACATTCCTTGTCAATACGAAAACTACCGTTTATCCGATGTTACTGTTTAACTTGTGTTTCAATTGCAACAGTAGCATGAAGGACAATAAATTGGAGAATTTCGCAAATACAATATATCTTAATGAGGATACAACATGCAATACAGGAATGCAATACTGAAAATACAGGATGGTCATAGTTAAACTTCCCCTATAAACAGGTCCTACTATCTCCAGCTGAACTGGAGAGCAGATTGGCACCAAGTTTGATACTTGGACTTCGCACTAGAGAAGCTCAAGGGCGGTCTATAAAAATTTTAGTTCGGAAAATGTCCAATAGATGGCGCTTCTCATGGAAAACTGAAAATTTAACAATGAAAATGATTAACGCGAAACGTACAGGCAAGTTCAACATTTATTCAGTGGATTCTCAAGACTTATTAACTAATTTGGGTCATTTCTTGAACTGAGCTTGCTGATTTTCCATGCAACGCGTCACCTAGTAAACACTTTCTGAAGAAAACGGTTTGAAAGTCTTCCGCGTGCAAATCTCGTGTACAGTCCGTCAGTATAACAAAGTTGGTGGCCATCTGCTCACCTCTTTCAGTTTCGGAATGCTGCTTACATGGAGAGTTTAATTATAACCACCCTGGGATAAGATATGGGCACGATGGCATGTAAGACGAATGATATAATATACTGTGACAAAAATTGATGTCAGTTTTTCTTGAGTAAAAACCCACATTCACTGAAAACACAGTCATTCAGTCAAATGAAAATGAGACAAATGGGAAGAAAAGTAAATAAACCATTAATTATTTCAAAAGTAATCGCTGTAACTGTTAATACATTTGTCCTACTGTGAGACAAAATGGTCAATTTCTTCATGAGAAAATGTTTGCAGTTGCCTTTGAAGCCATAATTGTACCCAAGCATGCACCTCTTCTTCCAAAGCAAATGGACGAATGTCTTTCTTGAGGACTTTAAAAATAAGGTAAGTAGGAAAGATTTTGACTGTATAAGGGCTACCCAGCAAAATTTAGGCAGTATATGATCGACAGGGCCTTCAGTCGAAACAGAATGATGCCAGTAAACTTACATTCCTGTCCGCTTGGACATGACTGTGTCTATTTTCTTCGAACGAAGATGTGCACGCCTCGGTACAATTATGGTTCAATAGGTCACGATAAACATTTTCATGAAGACAATGACTGTTTTGTCTCACAGTGGGATAAATGTATTAACAGTTACAGCGATTACGTTTGAAATAATTAATAATTAATTTACTTTTTGCCTTCTGTCTCGTTTCCATTTGACTGACCTTTATAGTGTTGTAAAGTCCGATTATTATCAAGTGTTCTCACATTTATCCTCAAATGAAGTACAGAATTCGCTATCATCTCATGTATTTCAAAAGTCAGAAAAGTTAGTCAGCAGATGTAGGGGAAATAAACACTATAACTTCTTATAAAATCGGCACAAATCTTAATTAATGTCGAAACTGAATCTCTTGCTTTAAAAGCGTGATAAAATAAACTGTTATATTTTCCATTCTTCTGTTTGCATAAGATAACTAACATATCGTTATTTTTTTCTAATGCCAACCTGTAGGTCAAGTTTAGTAATTAAAGAAAAAAATGACCAACTTTCATTTTGTTCCAAAAGCAGGCCCTTGACGTATAGGCGGCATTCGCTATTACAAATGCCCGAAGTGTTGGCTATTTTGTCATGAGCTCACCCAGTAGGTGATTTACATTACTCACTATGAAGAAACGGAGGAATTAACAACTAAGCTCTGGTTGGGAGTCGAACCAGAGTCTATAGTCTTAATGATGCACTAATCACTATACATCACAATTCATATTCAAGGAACTTTTATTTGTTTATCTTGTATTTTTTAATAAAAATTATTCAAATCCATTTTAGAACATAACTGATTTTAGAACCCAAAAATCATTGAGCTTCGTTTAGAAAATTGGGGTAGTTTTTAACATTAAGAAAAAATATTGCAGATTGTAATTTAAAGGAACACTCTTACTCAAAAAAAAAAAATCATTTAACGTTGAATCATTTGACAAAGCCATAAAATCAATCGCATCAACAATTGGTTCATTTGATTTTTCAACAATATTCTAAATGATTAAACTTCTTTCACGGTTTAACTTATCACCATCATATGGCAAAATCGTACATCTAATTATAGTAATAGTGGAGCTTTTTTTATTTAGTTAAGGTAAAGCTATACGAGAGCTTTCTGTCTGGGGGGAGGGGGGGACATGCTTAGAGCAAAAGACTTCTTAAGGGGGTCAACGCGCATTCACCTTACATCTGAAGGAAACCGCCTAAAACTCCAGGCGGTTACATTGTAACCGCGCGAGTGGCCATCACACTGGACTTGCATACTTCAGCCATCTCTCAATGTTCAGTGTATTATCCACACGGTCAATGGTCAGCGCAAGAGTGGATAAATAGCAACAAAGTTTTTCCATGAACCTCAGAAACCCATGACCATGAATTTTTCGTCTATTGGCTGACGTACACATCGTTCGCCAAGTAGCCTCTGGTACTATTCTCGTTTCTGTCACACACACACATATAGCAAATCACTAAAACTATTATCGTGGTATATTCTTAATTTAAGTGGCTTTCATAGGCACTGCTATTTTAAACATATTTCCTGTTTAAAAATTCAATATTTTACTAAGTACTGTTCAAAGTTTTTGATTTTATGGTTCAGCTTTTTTCTACTTTATATTTTCGACATGGTTCAACTAAATCACCGTATGCTGGAATAAGGGGTCGCTAACTTACAGAACCCCTTTTTTTTAATACAATGTTTTGATGAAATGTTTTACCAAAATAAAAGCAGTGCGAGTGGTAAGAAATAGTGAATATATATATACAGTGTATCTCACCTAAATAAATCCACCGTGATTGCGTGCCGTAACTGGATTTGAAACAGACGAGTAAGGACGAATCAAATATACTAAGAAAGTATACACAGAAATACGTATTTAAAAGGGAAAACTCACTAGCAGGAATGATTGTGTGATTGTGTGTGATTAAGGCAAACCTGCGCGAGGGGTATCTGCCTAAGATGAGGGATGCCTTAGTAGGAGGACTTTCTAAGGGGTTCTAACGCGTATTCACGTTACATCTGGAGAAAACCTACCAAAACTCCAGACCGTTAGATCGACAACCGCGCGATGGGACCCGAACCCGGGACCTTCACACTTCGGCCGTCTACCATTTTCAGTGATATAACCACTGTGCCATGGTGAGGCGGCAGGAATGAAAAATAAATGTGTAAAAAAAGTGTCCCTCCGAAATAAAGCCAGTATTGTTAATAGCCAGTATATGAGTATTATGTCAATGTTCTATGATGACGGTCTTCAATTCTGCCAGAGACTGGAACTGTCTGATGAGAGACTGAACTGTTTGCTTGCCCATCATATTGAGGATACCTCAACCATTTTGGGGGGGATTGAGATCAAGCGAAAAAGGCATGACATTTCATGATGTACAACCCAATCGAAAAACCGTTTTCAAGAGGATTTTGTAGTGAATGGATACGTTGCCCTGATGGAAAATCAAACTGAGGTCACCAATTCTCCTGTAAATGGCACTTAAATGCATTTATAGTATTTCTTGGTAATCAGTAGCTTTTATATGGATTGAAGGAAATCCAACGTTAAGTTTACCACCAGGTAAAACCTCTCCATACTGAATAATGATCCTCCGCCTTCTTGTCTTTCTGCCGTCTACCATTTTGAGTGCCTAATCCACTCTGCCATGGTGAGACCATGTTTGTGGCAAATTGGTAATTCCATTAAGCGCGATCGATTGTAATTTCAGTTAAAAAATTGTAACATTTGATGCTGATTTCTAGTTTAATTTATTACGCTAACAGTTTTTTTTAATCCCCACAAAGGAGGTATTCCTATGCTTATCATACTTAAAAAATAATGGTTCTTCATTCAAAGTAAGTCCGTCACTGTAATGTTTGAGTGGAGTCCAGGGAGCTCATGGGACAGA
Organism: Cheiracanthium punctorium; assembly: GCA_038373885.1. Lineage (NCBI taxonomy): Eukaryota > Metazoa > Arthropoda > Arachnida > Araneae > Cheiracanthiidae > Cheiracanthium > Cheiracanthium punctorium. The sequence goes on along the minus strand of JAWZYV010005775.1, from coordinate 1,342,504 downwards.
CTGTAGCGAAAAAAAAATGACTTGTTCTAGTACCGATCTTTTGATGTCTCTGAAAATTTCATTACAACAAAGCTATTCTGGAAATAACTGCAGTTTCTCTCCTCAAAGGCACAGTGGACAAAGTTATCTTATCCAACAATTTCACAGATTGTGAAATGTAAGCGCCCCACACCAGGCTATAATCAGACTCAAATTTTAACTGGTGAGAAGAATTTTGCAAATTTTCCACGAGTATCTTGTTTTAATATCGTGGTCAAAAGACTTTGCATTTGTAGCCATGCCGTGAAAGAAACCGAGTGCGTTTTATTGCAATGCAGGTTACAAGAGAGGGCGCCACATAAAAATTTTAAAAGTTGATTTTTTAAGGATCAAACTCATGTACAGCTTATGCATTATTTTTAGCACTTCACTTGCAATATGACTATTCTCAATTTTTGTATACATAAAACAAAGTTACTGTTTTTTTCCGTTGGGTTTTGGTTCCATCTATATAGTATACATGTTGCTCACTAACAGTAATTACTTGTTCCACGATTTCATAAGGTTGAGACTTTCGTGATAATATTCGTTAGCAATAGAAAAATTCATTTTTTGTATAAATTGCTTAAAACGTAAAGATTTCACTTAAGTACTTAAGTATTAAAGTATTGCGCCATGTTTGCAAACGCATTTACAATTTGCTAAAAAAGATAAATCAATGATGGAAACTAGAACAAAAGACAGAAAGAAACAGTTTTTTACATGATAATATGTAATTTATACGCAATATTTTATTGCTAATGGATTTTTACCAAAGTAAAAATGAATTTATGTTGAAATCTCATGGTATATTAGCAAACATTTACTTTTTTTATAATTTCTTTTCCAAACAAAAAGCGCATATTCCATTCACACACATATAATTTCAAATGAATTTAAATCTTTCCAAAAATATTTCATTAGAATTTTAGTTTTCTAAAGATTTTTTTTTTTGAAAATGACTAATATATGTTTACTTCCATTTTGCTTACAATGTAAAATGCATTTTCTAAATGCGTTTGTTCGATTTCAATTACTTGAATTAAAAACACAATACAAAACGATTTATTCAAGAATAAAATATATTTCGTTCGAAACATGTTTTCTAACAGATTCATTCAAAGTACAGATTTATTGTAACTACAATCATTAATTTTGGATCGAAGCTTGGACTATTTTGTTGTTTATTTTTCCTTTCAATGCTTTCTGAAACTGCATTAATAAAATTGCTTGAAAATTACCAGAAAAACTTTGCGAAAAATGTTTTCTTCTAAAGACTCTTCAGAAAATGACTTTCTTCAAGCCTATAAATATTTAAATTTTATATAATGATGTAAAAATATATTTTACTATTCAGCTTTGTCATACTTAGAAAATCAATCTTAGCATGATTAGTTTTAACGAACACACCTTTTTACTATAAAACAGTTGCAACTATTTGCAATTCTTCACATTTTTTAGATATAGATTTTCATAATGTTTTCATAAATTCTTCACGGTTTTCGGTAATAAACAACTTTTTTAATGATATGTGTGAAGGGATGCACCTTGTCATATTTTCAGTTCAAACCCTACTAGCAATTTTGCTCGGGCCATCATCGTCCGGCTACGTGGCCGATGGTAACCCGAGCAAAATTGCTAGTAGGGAAAGTAAGAGTCAGGGTGTTGCAGGGACGAAACGAGAAAGAAATTTCGGAGGTCGCCTAAGAGATGAAAAGATAGAATTTCTCACAAAAATGCTTGATTTATAGACATCTAATTGATAGAAGTCCAAAATTTCGGGGATGGTCAGGAACCCATGGCATCCCCGTGCCTAAGTTCCTGGGATGGAGCTACTTCGGTTCGAAATAGAAAGACAAGTCCGTTTTGTAATTAAAGCTACGATGAAAGATCAAGTTTTCTTCAGCGATACTTTAATTGGAATTTTGACAAACTGGGTTTGTTTGCACGTCAGGATAGGACAGCTCATGTCACTGAATGTGTCTTTTACAGCTATATGTTTCTGTGACGCTGATGCTAGTTTCAGACTTAAAATTAAGATTAAAAATCGATGTGCGATAATACCGGTTACACTTAGTTGCAGTATAAGAAAGAGACATAAGAATACTTAAACTATTTTATTTAAAAGAAACTATTAAAGGCATTAAGTTATTACAACGGCTGGTGGTGGCTGTCCTATATAGACAGTGAAATTAATATCGAATGATTTGAAAAGTACACCAGCAGAGATTTACACAATGGCGACAACAAACACTTGGCTGAGATAAATAACGCCAATCAAAGAGCAACCTTAAAATTAAAATAACGGTAAAATTAAAATAACGGTAATCCAATAAAATTAAAATAACGGTATAGCGACGAAAAAATTTTAAAGATGTCGCAGGGCAGCAAAAATAATAACGCCAGCACAATTCCAAAGAAGAGGAAAAGCAAAAAGCCGTTGCTTTTGCAAACGGAAGCAATGTAATCTATTTTTAGCCCAGAACGATTCCACAAGGTCTGATGAGACAAATAAACAATCAAGAAAAATGCATTCGGCGAAAAGCGAATATACATATTAAAAGCCGAAGTGATAGAAAAATAAGAACAGAAATGATTTAGAATACATAATTTTTGGAAACACAAAGTAAATGATTATTAAATTAGATATGCGATCTTCATCACAGTGTCCTTCCTGGAATTTCCCACTCTAATTTGGATTCTATTCGGAAAAAATGGCTGGAAAAATTTCGGAAAAATGGTCTTAATACTGGCACCCTTCGGAAAGTGCTGCCAAACATCGAAAGGACTTTTGCAACCACGTATTTAACGTGCACGTATACCACATGAAAACGGTGGTTTTCAGCGGTGTGTCAGAATTCAATACACAATCTTCTAGTTACGAGTACAACACCTTACAAGGAGGCTATCACGACCCCTTGTTAACGCGAGTTAGAAAATGAAGTCTACAGTGGTCTGGGATACTGTCAGCTTTTTAGATCAAAGGTGGACCCATCATTTTCCATAACCATTCTCAGACTATATTGCTTACGGAACGCACGGTTGAGTGAAAACTGGTGATTCCTGAAGGTATGATTCCAACGGACTTACTATCCATCATTAAATGAACCATTTGGCTGATGAGCAAAGATGGTATATTAGACAAAGTCCCAGAAATATTATTATTTTCTTCTAATGTTTATCTGGAATATTTAAACAGACCTATCAAGTCTGTTTGAAAAAAAATTCACCAAAGACTTCTCGCAAACAATTGCCAATCGCACAATAGGAAATCACAGCTAAATGTTATGGTTAAAAATTTCTGACTTTCCATTGAAAAAGACATTGTCGTCTGACAACGCTGAGAGTTGCCAAGGCTCAAAATATAAATTGTCTCTAGTACTTTTGAACTTGCTATTTTCTGCCTTATACAATTCTTCCGCCTTATACAATTCTTTCCTCAAACAGCTACTTACAGAGAGAATCGGATAAAATTCTCTCATATGTACATTATTTACTTGCATTTAGTTCATAGATCATCTCAACATGGTTTAGTTTTTGAATAAATTAATGGCATAAGTTGAAATTCAGTTTTTTTTTTATGCAGCCCGAAAATTTCTGTTAAGAATAACTTTAAAAAATAACGGAAATGAGAAATTTTAATTTCTTCAGCAACAAGATTACCGTCTCTCGGATTGTTACGCTTATGCTGGGCATTTAGTTTGTGATATAATTACCCAAAGTGAAAGGAAAACTGTAATGTCGCTTTTCTGTCATACTGGGCTTATTGTGGAGAAGTGTGTTTTATAGGCATTATATGTGACTCTTAAAAACCCATGCCGTTTGACTTTGGCGACCGATTGGTGACTAGCTGATGAAATTGAAATTTATCGCAACTGATGGAAATTTTTATCTATCTCTATCAGGAACATGTTACGAAGCATCTTTCAGAAATTCCTGTGTGACGTCATACCACTCCTAGAAAGCTACAACGGAGAGAGAGAGAGAGCTTACTGTTTGTAGTTCAGTTGAGTGAGTTGATTTGAAAGTGCTCGTGAATACGTCGTTAGAATCCGAGCACTTGCTGCTATTATTAACACTTTACTAATTTTATTAGATTATTTTCTGCAAGCTCTGTAACATTTTTGTGGTACCGATGGCACAATTTTCTGGAATAATCGTTCAATAAAGTTTTCTTTTCCATTTTAGGCTTGCTAAGCCTCCATTCAGCGGCATTTGCTACACTATATTAAAATGATTTGATTTCAATCTAATATTTCTTTTATATGAGCTATCGATTGGCGATATGTTCTACTTAAAACCAAAGTTAGTGCATTTTTGGGAGCTCCTAAACAGTTATCCACGGTTTAATCAGTCTTAAATTAATCTTTTCATAATTGAATATACCCATCACAGTGAAAGCATAGTAAAGTTATTATTGTTGCGGTCTAAAATTCGGGAATTTTTTCATTCTTTCAAATACTTTCAGCATTATTTGAGTATTAGGAAAATATTTCAAAAAGAGCCCCAAAAACAACATAATTCTTGGAAACAATATTGTTTTCTAATAAAAAATAAGTATTTGTATGCATACTGTATGTGTAAAAACAAAACTGTTAGGCTATTATAAGCTGGAAGAGTTTAAAAATATAAGATCCTGAAAGAGATATTTTCAAGAGTGTTTACCAAGCTTAATGTATAATTTTTCAAATTACCAAATCATTCCGATTATAATTTCCATTGAGGTAGTATAGCACTTTAATCAATACCCCTACGAAGCAATTTTGGTAATGCGGTTTCATTTATCCAATGATTAAAACAAAACATTTCATAACTAGATTTAAAAAGTATATTTCTGTACTTTTAATATACAAATGCATGAGCTCTTTACAAAAAAAACTATGCAATGTTGCATAACATAAACATCATTTGAATTAGCTAAATGAAATGAAAGCAAGTAATTCTTTTTTGAAAAAAGTTTGCATTTGGTTTTACATAAAATAATAATCGATAAAAATCTTTCCCTGTGTAATTACTAATTTTCTATATTGTCCTCATTTTTACTCCAATACTTTCATGTTTCCCAAAAACATTACTTAAATTATTATCAAAAGTTATCAGAACTTAACAAAAATGTTTCTGTACAAATAAATCTTTATTTCTCATTTGGAAAATGGATTTATCACAGTAACCAATTTTATAATCATTTTATTTCGATTCGGGCCCTTGTTTTCAATAAATGCACTCTCATATATATTTACTAAGACTCCAGACAAAACTTTCAGCAAACGTTTTAACTCATTTCGTTCGCTTCAAAAATCTATTGTATTTCGTTAGAATCGAAATACAGAAAAAAAAATAATAATACAAGACTCTTGAAAAACTTTACCCCCACCCATTGTATTAAGAGGAACAAATAGATAACTAAGCGAAAAGTCCCAAAGAACGGAAATTATACCTTTGAGAGCAGCGACTAGGCATTCTTATTTAATATTATGTCTTTTTTCATAAGTACTCACAGTCCCAGGGAATATACAGCAATGCAAGTGAAGTTATTACATTAGTCTTTTATATTTTTAATTTTATCTTCGTTTTTGTAGATCGGAAATCGGGAGAGAATGTTTCAAGAAAATATCATTGTGCGGGTTTTGAACAAAGAAAGGAATTGTGTTCCATTGGTTTCATTGTAAATCTCGGGAGCTTTGTTCTGGTGAAATCGCGATTGGAGGGGGGGACTGTTTTCTAATTTACAAAGACATACGCTTTCAGAATTATACGTTGGTGTACACTGATGGCATCGAAGAATTCGTTTCATAAAGAAATGAATTAAAGCAAAATCGGAGTTTTGTCCTTTCGGGTATTTCTACATGCTCTGAGAATTTCAACATATGGTTATTTTTGAGTCTTCAGAAGTCGAATTAGTTTGCAAGTAAATCTATGGACTTCATCTGAAATGACAACCCACTCATGAATTGCATTCTGCAAAGAGCACCGGACTTCTAAGTCTGAAAACAAACGTTATAAAATTGATGGTTTTTCAAAAATTAGTTTTGTGTTTTTGATAGAGAATAACAGTTAGCCTCTCCTAAAGGGTTTGAATGCCAAGAGAAATCAGATGGGTAATTTTATTTGTCCATACATTTAATTTGGGACAGGAAGCAGAATTGGATGATTGAAAATTTGATCAGTTAAACTTATTTAGTTTACATTAAACTTGTTAAATTTAAGTTCAATAGTCATCAGCACATGAGTTATATGTAAAATCACACAAACAGGACTTTTGAATATTATTCTAAATAAAGTTATAAAACTAATAGTTTAAAAAAGTATACTTCTAATAAGTAAGAACAGAGTTTTAACCACCAAAGGGTTTCAGACTGCTCAGAAATTTTCAGAATAAGATTTAAGGTTTTAGGGTGATTTAAAAGTTAAATAAGTTTACAAATAAATATACTGTGACTTCATAGAAAGGTCTTTTTTTTAATTATCAACACCATTCAAGCATTAAATTTGAAGCAATGCAAATATTATTTACGCTTTTCAAATTTCAAATAAACGGCTCAATACAATTCTTGTGCTTCATTAACACCCTCTCAAAATTCTTCATGAACACCCTCTCAAAATTCTTAATGAACACCCTCTCAAAATGCTTCATGAACACCCTCTCAAAAAATTTCTGATTGTATATGAAATTTCTTATGTCCATTTTATATAAAAAGTATTGGTTTCCGCAAAAAGTTAATCGTGCAGTATATAATAATAATAACTTTTTGCATTTCTCTAGAGTTACATGTTTTTTGAAAAACAAATTAATCTTTCACAAAACTAAAAAAGAATTTTTAGCTTACACTCAAATATTGTTCTAATTAGTGTACGATTACTTTTAATTTACTGCATTTTTAAAAATTGTTTACCTATGAAGTGAATAGATAGCTCACATTTTTTATGGACATTTTGCATAAAGGACACCCTAGACACACCCAATTTCAAATGGATTATCAAGACTCTAAGCGTCAGCGCAAACTGAAGAGATTGCATTTAGCAAACTGGCAGCTATATTTAATGCAAAAGGATTTATAAATAAATAAACATAATATATTTTTACAAATAATTAGAGGCTTCATAAAGCATACCCACATGCGGCAGAACGTAGAACATTATAAGAGATAAAGCGATCAGGTCAGTAGTCAAAAACTTACAGGTTTGTGTTAACTTCTTAAAACTTGACGTTAAACAACCGAATCCATTGACGCACGTAGTAGTCTCAGCTTGTGTACAAGATCAGTGCAAAAGAATCTATCCATTTTTGGAACATGGCATCAATGACCAACTCGAATTTTTACATTCACAGTTGGTCATCAGCAATGATATCTGACCTGCACCCTTCAACATCATTAACATTACTGAGAAATGGTGATGGGATTTGATATTCATGGTTAAAGTTGCTACAAGTTTGCGGATGGCTTTAAGCGTGTCGAAAATCTTTTGAAAATATAGACCCGATTCCCCAACTCTGTGCTGAGCTGAGAAAATAAAAACTATTTTTATCAGTTAATGTACGCCCCTTATAAGATGGTGCTCGAGAAGATAGTTCTGCAATTTTTAAACTCATACTTCACGTTAATGGTTAGAGGAATATTCTGGATCATTTCAAGACATTATTTGGTTATCTATATGTTAGGCATGCATTTTGTAGGATACAGGTTTAGGCAGATTACCTATATTGATTTCTGAAGTATTCGCTTGGTCTGTGTAAAACTGAATTTTTCAGTGTTAAGAGTGGGTCATTAAATTTCCATTCATATATATGTTGGGAAGAAAATCGGTGAATTTATCGTTAACTCAAAGTAGCAATTTTTATTTTACTTGAATACCTTTTTGAATTTCTGCATCAGGTGCAGTTACTTGTGAAATTTATGCAGCACTTAATACATATGGAAAATCATAAAAACTTGGAGAAAGCTTGGCCAAACATCTCCTTGGCTACCGTCACAACGTCTCGCATTCAACAGACTTTTACTTTATGTCCTTTCTTTTTACAACATGAAGTGCAGACAGATTAAATAAAAATCAAAACATGTGATGAAGTTAAAAAGAGCACATGGTGATTATAAAGTTACGTGAGGTCTTCAGATCCCTGTAACTAGTAAAGTTTTATACGAAACATAACAAAATTTGATAGGCATAGGCACATAGTGAACAATGCTATTTCGATTTTTAAAGAAAAAATATAGTACTAAAAGTAGCCACCAAGGAAAATGTTGGAGCTATCTACAGAATAAAATACATTAATTTGCATAATCGCGTTCTTTGTTGCAACTATGAGTATAAAAGGAAAGACTGTGAGAATTTTCATCATTCTGAGGCCAGCTGTCTTTAGATAGCGCTTAAATTATGGGACCGTGATTTGTTAGTGTCGATCTCTTTATCGGCAGAAGGAGAATGACTTTGTTGTCTCTCTTTAATTTCGGAAGAAGTTTCGAAAAGGACTGATGATCATAACAAACTTACGAAACATGATGCAACGGCTTACAAACTCGTGGAGCTCTATCACAGCAGCCAAGCCGGGTTCGCAAAGTGGTTTAGTCCGCAAAAAGTTGAAGTTGCAACTGCTTCAAGCCAGTTGGCCTCCGGATGATAATTCCCTAATCCTTTCCTTTTACATTCATAATCGTTTTATAGTATAGCCAGAAGGAGGCAGCTGTCTCTAGCCTAAAATGAATCAAGAGTAAATAAATGGCTCTGCGTGTGTGTATGTGTGTGTGTGTGTGTGAGGGGGGGGGGCAGTTGGATTCCATTGTCTTTTTCTTGGCCGAGGCCCTTACTAATATGAATCGTGGATACGATCATGAAACAGGAATACAGTTACGCTAATTAATGTATTTTATTCGTTAAACAACGTCACCATTTCCCTGGTGGGAATTTTTGAAACTATTTTTTTTCTCTAAAAATCAAAATCCTATGATCCACTATGTATACGCTTCAAACGTGCTTATGTCTCTGCCAATACTTTACTTCTAAGGGCAATCTGAACACGTCACGTTATTTCATAACCGCCTTGTATGTTAAAACAAAATTATTCGTAAAACATGTTAGTTGGAAAATATTCCATAATCGATTCACTTAAATTCCATTCTCTGCTAAATAATACTCATCAAAATCCCAAAGCCAAATCCAAATTCATGAAAATTCCCGCGTAACAGTTAACACAAAAAAGAAAACTAAAAGAACTTCAAAAATATAATTTCAGGTGTAAGTAGAAATATTCTTCGGTTCCATGCTTCTTAAAATGTTTTTCAGTTAAGTAGTTGGTTCATATTATACAATGAACATTTTAGAGTCCCTAGAGTCGAAAACAAAGGCACTCATTTATGCATGTACATATATAAGCATATATTTTGCAGATTTAAAGCTTTTTCTTCCTTAAAAATATATTCCAGAATCAAATGCATTTATTCTTGGTTATTTCAGAAGATAAAAACTTTTGAATAATTTCCCGATTTTAAGGACGCTCTTCATTAGAATCTATAGCATCATGCATATATCGTTCAATCTGAATCGTTTATGATTTGAGTCTTCCAGTTCTTTTCGTGCGTGCAAAGATATCAGATTCATTCGATAATTCCTTCAAATAATGTATCTGATTGCATGGCAGATTGAGACATTGCTATCTCTGAAATGATGTGGTGAAATTGTATGGTAATTGGGTAACGTTTTCTCTAAGATCTAAGAAACTTAGTTTTCAGGCTTCGTGAATCGTTTTAGTTTCGTGAAAAATCTAGATGCCTCAGAAAAGTGAATATCACAACCAAGGAGTTTAGAAGTCCCCCAAGATTCAGACAAACGTTTCAGGAGAGAAGTGTTGTCAAAAATTGATGTTTTAATATTACAAGGAACTGATAGTTAAACTCGCTGAAATGTTCCTAACAACAGAAATGCGCGTATGCAATTTTGTAAAATTGTTGCTTCTGAAGTTGGAATAAGCCTAAATTTTACTGCAAATGTCTTTATGCGGTATTCTAATGTAGGAAATGAATTGCTCATATTGTGTACTGCATCCGAAATGCATGGGATTCATCAAAACATTTATTTTAGATATATGTAAATTATAGTACGGTATTTTAAATGAAGTGATACCTTTTCATATTTAAACGCAATGAAAAAAAAGTGTTTTTGTGACCAAAATTTAACAAAATTTTGGTCAGCTCTGTTTGCAAGAAATATTTGTGTTGAATCAATAAAACTTTAGTTAATAAAACAAAATATTTTTTTTTAATTTAACAAAATTTTGTTAAAATCAGCAAATTATTCAGTTAAAAAAAGAAACAGACAAATTTTTGTTCAATCAACAAAATTTTGCTCAATTCAACCAAACATTTTTGATTTGAGCAAAATAAATGCTTAGTTGAAATGAGCAAAAATCATACGCACAGTGTTGATAAACAACAATTTTTGCATACATGAAATAAATATATAAACACATAATCTCTTCGTAAAATAATTATTAAACAGCATAATTTCAAAAATATACGTAAAAATTCATTACTGCATAATCATTAAGAAACCCATACGCAGCAGAAAACAAATTAATAATTAAACTCTTACATTTTGGGCTAAGCCCAGAGAGCTGTGTAAAGAACAATTACCGTATGCATGGGCTTACATTGTTTTTACCCGCTTTATGCGTATTTTTTAGAATAATTACATGAACATTCATAGATCATTAAAATAAATTACAAGAAAATAGATTTCAAAAATTCACCAATGTATAATTACATCATTAAAGATCTTAGGCAACATCATTATTTAAAATTCCTTGTAACGTAAGACAAAAAATAGATTTGGAATTTTTTGAGAAACACAAAATTACACTGAAGTATAAGGCTTAGACAATGCTTTGACGAATTTCAGATTATTTGAGAGGGGAAAAATGTTCACATTTTTAGACATGCAGGTTGTTCATTAACGAAATGTATATAATGAATGCTTTAACAATATACAAAAAAAAGATAAGGGTTTTGAATTTTAATGAGTTTTCTTTGATCTGAAATTTGATAAAATACATTTCTGAATATCTAAAAATTTTTTCTGTGGCATAATGTTATAAGATAGTGATTTTTTTTAAGTTCATCAAAAATATTCAATGATTTAAATTTTCAGTTGTGTACCTGTATTTTGTTTGTTACTCAAAACCTACCGAATTTAAAACTCCAGTTTTAAGATCTTGTTTTCAGTTTTAAGTTGTATTTATGTGTTACTATGAAAATCAGAAGAATCCATCCGAAGTCAGAACATTTATTAATGATATAAATTACAATCAGTCGGAAGAAATTTTTGATTGTCCAAAGTAGAATTTTAAATTAACAAAATTATCATACAGATAAACGTGTCATCTCTTTAAATTAAAGAAAATCTTAATTTTCTCGATTATTTTTTTTATGAATTTAACTCTTTTTGCATGGTAATTTCTTGTTTCTTCTTCGTTTTATTAGTTAAACGTTTATTAGTTTAGTCGTTTTATTAGTTTTATTAGTTAAACATATTTTATTTGTATTTGTTTGCTTCTATAGGTGAGAGAATTGGTGAACGTTGTATTCTATTAAATTTTTATATAAGAATTTTTTTAAAGAATAACACTGCTACGTTTACTGGTTTTTATAATAAAAACAATACACATTACTTTAAAATTTTACATTTGAATCTCCAGGAATCAAGCTAAAAACCTATAGATTTATTGCTCCAATCTCCCAATTTATATATTTATTTTGTTTGTTTGTATTTTGTATAGGGCATGGACTTACGGAGTTCGCTGTTCCGTTCAAAGATTTTATACATAGTTATTCAGAGGTATGCGAAAGTTCATCAAATCATTGAAAACCGTAAATGGCGTTGTAACGGTACAAGTAGAAAGAAAATTTGCGGGGTAAGACATTTACAAAGAAGAGCATTATAAAGAAACTAAGTCAAGACAGAGAGAAAGTACAATGACACAGTTCCCATCAATTCATTGAAATTGACCGTAAGAATGGTAAACTAACAATAGGGCACTGGAAATCTTTTAATTCGGATAAAAATAATTTCTCGCTCCTCTCTTGGGCTGTCATTATAACTGTATAATTATAGCTGAAATTTCATCTCGATTGGTTGAATGGGACGGTGGCTAGAGGTCAACAAATTTGAGAAGTTTTTCATGATCATTGTATGTATAAGTATATTCATATCATAAAAATCGGTTATTGGTAAAATTAATGTAGAAAAATTGCCTTACACTCCGATACTTTCTAAGCATAAATTGAAAAACAGCAAAAGACGATGAAATCACTGAAAGTACAGTAAAAAAGGTGACATGTGCACATATATTTCAGATCGGTATTAAGAAGAGATTTTTACGCACAAATGCACATAAAAGTAAATTTAGAAAGCGGATTGTTGACTTAAAATTAAATTAACGAACGTGTATAAATAATTTCTCAATGATTTTTTTTTTAATTTAGTGTCGATTCTCTTATTTAAGAACAATAAACATATTTCTAACAAGTGATAAAAAACAAACTTATTTGAATAGTGCTCCTTCTTTAAACTTAGGGTTGTTATAGTTACATATAAAAACACTCACAAAAACATGCAGGCATTATAATTAAATACCAAACCTTGAACTTCAATATATTGTTAGTTTTTCAAAGCCTCAATTGTATGAGGAAATAAATTATTTATTTATGAAATCAAATAGAAAATTTCTTATTGCTTATAGCTTTTTAAGTGAATATTATGTACTGTACTAATATTATACTAGAATATTTACCGAAGCCTTATTGATTTATCTATAAGGGGAGTATATGTTGCCAATTTACTTCCTTTTTTTTTCTCTTTCTATTCAATCTTAAAAATGAATATATATATATATATACAGGGTGCTTTGCTACCAGGCTGACAAACTTGCAGGGGGTGTAAGGGATACAGGGGCGGTTCAGAATCACATAGCGATTCGGAGTGGGAAACGTCGTCTTCATGTGCCTATTAATAATCACTTTAGAAGAAGTGATCAAGTGATAGTAAACTTTCCGGCCATGGTTTTTCAAAAACTAATCCCTCTTTCACCGATTGCACTTGATAAAAATTGTTATTTCTTTCATTACATTTATGAAATCGTCTGAGGAAAACCCATTGTTTATGAAACTTGGTTAAGAAATTAGACGCGCTCTTCAACACTTCTTACAAAGTGATTATTATCAGGTACACAAGCAATCCCACCCCGCATTGCTATGTAATTCTGAACCGTTTCTGTGTTCCTTGCACCCCCTGCAAGTTTGTCTGTCTGGTAGCGAATCACCCTAGATACTCAATGCATTTAATTCTTTATTTTCATCACAAGACATAACTTTCAGTTAATTATAAAATGCTTAATTATTTGATAGACTACCTCTTCCAAGAACCCCTTTCAATATGGTCTCATGTGTGCTGAATGTATTTTTATTAGCACGAACACTTCTTTTTAGGCTACTTTATATAAACCCAACAAGAAAAATAAATAATTCGGTAAGCATTTACTATAGCATTCAGAACCGCCTTAACCGTTTGACTGCTATCTATCAAAATCCTCATACACCCTCCAATAAAAGTATTCCAGCAAGAGAGAAATTTCCTATTTTAGATTTGCGAAAAATAATTGAGTTTTTGAAAAACGCACAACTTAATAGAAATATGGAATGTCATATTTATGCATAGCCTAACTCATATTCTATGATAAATAATTTTTAATATACGAAACCAACGTAGGAAATTTCTCTCTTGCTAGAATGCTTCTTTTGGAGGGTGTACATTAAGGTGGATCGAAATTTTTTTTTCGAAATCTTTATCTCCTGAGGTCTCAAAATTTGTAAATTGATATAGATTAGACGGATGTAAAATTTCAATGTCCTACGACAACATCTTGGGGTTGCGCATCGAGCTTGAAATTTAAAAATTTTATAAAAATATGACTTTTTTAAAAATCGACCAAAAAAATTCTTTTCCGAATTATTAAGCTACCGAGGTTTTAGAAGTTGTATATTTTTATTAATAAGACGTATGCATAATCTGATTAGTCTGTGACAATTTCTAGGAGTTGCAGAAGGAGCTTAAATCTATAAATATCTGAAAAGTATGCGTTTTTTTTTACAAAAACGTGTAGAAAGCAAAAATTATATTTTAGCAAATTTCGGAGTGGCTGTTTGCTACGGTGTGAAGTTGGCAAATACAAAATTGGGGAGATATAGTTAGATTAGTGAACTGCGTTTCTAGATTTCGGATGACGCCTTTGTTCTTTCCAGAATTTGATAATTCGCCACCACCGCCAATGCATTTGAGGGTCCCAAGATTAATGGATTTCGGGTTAAAACCAAATTTCCAGTGAAATTCTTAAAATCAGATCGTGACATATGGCCAAAGTATGTTGAACCATGTTCCTTTATCAGCGAGATATGTTCTTTGTGACAAACACTTGGGTGTAAATTGCCGTCCACACATTTTTCTATGTATCTGGTTTTGTTCTACCTCCTATCAAAACACAATCCAAAGAAAATGTTAAAGACTTCTTCCGTTTCTTTCACTGCGAGTCATTTCAGCCTTCCTCTAACTTTATATGGGTCTAGAATCAGTTGAGAAGGTTTCTCTCCATCTGCATTCATTCCACTTACTAGGTTGTGAAATAAAGTTGATACCAGAGTTTCTGCTGCCCAGTTCGTAATAGCTGTGTGCCGCAGACTTGTGAAAGCACTGAGATTTTTATTCTAACTTGGTCATTTGTGAACTCATCTCCCAAACTGGCGGTAGATAGGCATTCAGCGATCTTTTTCTTTAGTACTTCCCTTTCCTTATTTTCGCTCTCCAAATCAATGACTAAAATGTTTTTTTACATTTAAAAAAATTTAAAATTGTAATATTAAATAAATTAACTGGAATGTAAGTTGGAGACATACACTGGACATATATTACTCTTTTACATAGAGTACATATTGGACATATAGTACATATTGGAACTTTCACCTTTTTCTCCACTAATCTCGAAATTTCTCTTTCCAACCTTTCAAATTTTCTCTCATTTTCCATAAACTTCTCTTCTTTACAATTCCATCGATTGTCACAAATCTAATTCTCGTCTGGTCTGCTAATGACTTCCGTACTGTGTGAGGTATGTGAGGCTCTGAGCAACACGTGCTCCGGGAAAAGTCAGTACATTTGCAAGTGCGATATTCAATAGCTCGGTAAGGGAGAGTTTTTCCCACTTTCTTCATAAACAATTCCTTATGTCCCTCTCTAACGTACGATTTATTTAGCTGCTGAACTTGATCATGACCTTTTCTAACTATCGCTTAAACTCCTTGGATTGACACAGTAAGGATACTGTCCTTGATCCAAATTTCCTGTATTTTGATCGCCAGAACTAAGGTTACTTCTCCTTCCGGGGGGATCCTTCCCTTTAGTCAGAATTTTTTCTTCTCAAGTACAAAAGAGTAATATGGAAGTACGAGTATATATCTTCTGGGTTTGGTAACTTGGTACAAGGTAATTCTTTCGCTATTCCCAGCTCTTCTAAGAACACCGATTTTGTTCCGTGTCTTATTGTTTCACTCTATTCAAAATCGTAGCAGTGCAAGGCGGCCAACTTTTAGCTTTTTTGAGAGTAAACTGAAAGCACCATCTATCTGAAACGTTAAATTAAATGCCTGTAACAACGGAATATCTCGTGCCTGGTTTAACAGAACGCATGTGCATCGCCATCACTCGGCAGGCAAACCGGCGCTAGTTGTCTAGATCACAGTTTGCGTACTGTGCCCAAGACAAAACGACAGCATAACGTGTGCATTTTATCAAACTATTCGTAAAGCCATTTTTTGTGATTTCCTAACCTTATCTGAACATTTTTTAACATATAAAAGGACCAAATTATTTTTAACAAATAAAGTTTGCTTTCTACATAAATTTTTCAAAAAACACATAATTTTCAGAAAATTTTAGATTTTAAGCTCGATGTGCAATCCCTAGAAACTGTCGTAGCCCCTCCAGATTTTGCATACGTGTTATTCATAACAATATTCAACTACCAAAACCTCGGAAGCCTAATAATTCGGAAAAGAATTTTTTGGGTCGATTTTTTAAAAAAAGTGATATTTTTCAAAAATTTCTAAATTTCAAAGTCGATGCGCAACTCCAAGACGTTTTCGTAGAACATTCAAATTTTACACACGTCTTATTCATATCAATATACAATTGACACCTCAGGAGATAAAGATTTCGAAAAAAAGTTGTTTTCGATCCACCCTAGTGTACATTCCAAAAGCGCAATAGCGCTGCATAGCAGTCAAACGGTTAATATGAAGAAATGAAAGAAGGTTATCTCCCAGTTTGAGCGGAAGATGTCTAACTAAAGTAAATGCCCAGGTTATCGAATTGGAGAAATATTGTAAATAATAGCTGATCAAACGTTAAATAGAGTTCCAGTTCTTTGTACAAGACCTGGACCATACGCAAAGACAAGCAGATAATATGTACTTCATTATGAGCCATTTCGGTAATAAATTATTTTTTAACATCACATAAATACTACTTTAATTCATTTTACCCTTATTTAGTAGTTAGATTAAATTTTAAAGTATGTATATTTCATTTTCAGTTTTGGTATTTTCCTAAACATTTTACAATTAAATCTTCAGTTAGATGTTAATTTTGAGTTATTTCTCAATGAAACTTGAAACGCCTGTAATTTTGAGATATAGACACAACTTTCTGATGTTATTGTGCGCACAATCTTATGTAAATTTTGAGCTTTTAAGTCAGCTTAGATTACGTCACAAAATTAATGTGCTTTGGAACGAAAAAGCATAATGATTACTGAGGCATATCCTCAATCATACCATTTCAAAGCTCTCTTCTCCTGGTATTCTGCACATCTTCCAGTTAAATGAACAAATACATTTATTTTAGTTATTATCTCTACGCTTTCACTTATAAAGTGATAAAATATCTCTGATAAGAAGAAAACTGTAGTAATCTATTAAGCAGGGCACAAGCGTTTTTTAGATAAATGATTCGAGTGTTCTATTAAATATTGCTCGAATATATGTCGACGATTGGTTCATAATATAAGAAAAGCACAAGAAATGTTGTCTCCTCTCCACGGTGGTTGTTTTGAAACCACGGAAAATTTTGGTGCTCTATTCCCAAATACTGTATGTGCTTTCAATTATTATTTGATCTTTCGTAAGTTTAAATGAAGAGTGATAGATCTATTCCTGTTCAACAAAAGCGAATCTTGAACAATATAATTTATTAATTCGAAATATAAAATTTGTAAATTTATATTACCAAAGTATAAACATTTCCCATAAAGTTACAAATAAAATTTTAGTTCATTAAACTATTTTAACAAACCAATAAAGAAAATGGAGTCTCCTGAAATATATTTAGTTAGATGGAAAGTCTTTACCGTTGTTTGATTAAAAGAAAATAATATTAAGAGAATAATAAGAATTAACAGAATAATAAGAAGAGAGTTATTAATATTTATAAAAAATTTCTGGATATTCATTAATAGTTTAAGAAAATTAAATTACCTAGAATAATCTATCAATACTTGGAGCACGTAAATATTTTCTTATTTTCTATTTCGAGTATGGTGCAATTTTATTTTACAAATGAATTTTTTAATCATATTTTCGATAAATTTTCTTATTTATTTAAAACAACATTTTCAATTAAGGCAGACAAATCAATGGTAGAAATGTTTTTATTTCTTTTTTCCACTTAACAAATCGCTTGCATTTATTATAATCATGTGATAGAAAACTTCTTTACAAGCATCATCGTTTAATAAGCATCAAAGATTTCGAAACATTACTTTTTAATCAACCGTAATGCATTTTAGATAAAACTTTAATAACCTAAAAACATCTAAACTTCTAATATTTTTTCTCCATGAAAATTTCATCACGCTCACAAAAATTCAATTAAAATAACAACCAGAGAAAAATCTTTAAGTTAAATTAAAAATAATCCACTTCTTTAACCGAAGCCAAAACATTAATAATAATAAATAAACGAAAAAAAAATGTATATCGAACCTTCTGAAACTTACAAAAACAGGTTCCAAAATCCATCCCGTTTCCCCGGGAAAGTTTTCCAATTTAAGAACGGTTTTTCCTGGAAAATGAATGTACGCAAAATAAGTAAAAAGCCTTCGAACAGCACATTCCCTAATCTATCACCAATAAATGGGGCGAAGCATTAATTTTAGCAAAGCTCTCTCCATGAGAATGGAAAACTGTGTAGCTGAAGTTACAATGAATGACGTAGCTTTTATCGTACACTGGGGGATGAGGGTAAATGGGCAAAAATAAAGATCGATTTTAACCTCTCGTATTCCAATATTGTACTTACAGTCAGCGGTAATTCCCCCCCCCCTGAAATTTCGTAATTTTTTTCCCTTTTGCAGCTCTTCGTGGGAGCATCTAGTCATGAAAGGGTTTTAGCGCTCCGATTATAAATAGTGTCTTGTAATAACATTTCTTTGCCTCATCAGGGTATAATGATTATCTTCTTGAGATGGTTTGAATGCAGCCAAAAATAAATGAATAAATAAAAAGAGATTGTGTTTCCCTCTCTATTTAAATGTGTTCCTAACAGATTCTCACAAATTGCCACTGATAACTAGAAAACATCTGGATAATGTCTTCGGCATCGAAATATGTGATATTCAAATTGATGAGAAATATTCTTTGAAAAGAAACCATTCTCAAATAAGCTTTACCAAAAAATAAATAAATAAATAAATAAAATCATTTCTTTCTTCTGCTGAACTTTTTCAACTTACAAAACTTCACGTTTTTGTACGTGTTTGTACTTTACTGGGAATACTGATAAATCAAATGTACTCTTGTACCCGATCTCTACACTGAGGAGTGAGGAGCAATTGAATTAGATATATCCGACAATATGTAAATTTCGAGCTGCGGGCCAGCCTCGCAAATGATGTAACCAGCAGCTTGAAGAGATAAAGATTGCTGCTCACGGTATCAGTAGTATTCAAATACATACTGGTTAAAAGTACGGATCTAAGCCCATCTAATAATGACCAAATTGCCAAGGATTTTCACGCACCTCTGCATCAGGAATACACAGTGAGTACGTTGAATCTGACAAAACCACCCCTAACAGGGTCAACCTTCGCGGGCAGCAGCGGGTGGAACACCGAATTCGGCATCGGCTAGACCTCATTGTAACAGCAGATACCCGGACCACAGTGCAACAGACTACCTGTCAATTTAACGCTGATGCGCAGCGATGTGTAAGCTGGCACACTTTACCAAGCCATCGCCTCTCAATGGAGTAAGTGTCATCGTCTTTGGAGAGTGCCTCTGCTAACTGCACAAAGCAAGGCGCAACGATTAGAATTGGTACAGAAACATCGCCAATGGACCATCAAGACACGGAAAAATGTTACCCGGAGAGGTAAATCGAGATTCACTTTGGTATATGCCGACGGCACAGTGCGTGTACGGCGTAAACGACATTGAGCAAGTAATCGTTCCTGCCAGCAGGGGACTTTTCAAGATGGCGGAGATGGAATTAAGGCCATCTCTCATGTCAATCGGTTCTCATACGCAAGATTGCCAGTTCAATATATTTTTCAGAATCTTTTTTCCTGATTACGGAGAAAAATCTCCCTATTATGTTTAGGGCGTGGTTTTGTGGGTTCACGGGTTAGGTTTTGTCCTGGATCCCAGATGGTCACTAAAATTTCATATATAATGCGACCCACAAAGCCTGCACTTGCAAATTGACCATTAAAAAACTCCGCTCATGTCAGTCCGTTTGTCATGTCAGTGTTCAGATGGACTGAAATGAGACCCCTGGCGCGTGTGAGATCGTCTCTCGCAGGCGAACATTACCGGGATATCTCTGATGATCATCTTCTCCCACTCGAAACAATGTCTTTCAGCAAGATAATGCACCGTGCTATCGCTTCCGAATTGTATCAAGCTGGTTGGATGAGCATTATACACACGCTTTCCTAGCCATCAAAGTCACCTGACCTCAATACCACCGAGCATATCTGAGATGTAATTGAGACAGATGTTCGAGGCTCCGTCCACCTTCCATATAAACTTAGTTAATTGAGGTAGTTAGTTCAGGAGTTATGGATAAGCATGGCTTTCCATTGCTTAAAGTGTCTTCTAGAGTCCATGATAACACAAATCGTTGTTGTTGTTGCTAATCCCCCCAGGCTTAGATCAACTAAACCAGGTCCAAGAGACGATGTCGCATAATTAAATTAAAAACCTCATTCCCCTCATTCAACAGCTTCCTCACAGAAGCACCAATACAATCCAAAATATGAGGGGGAGAGGCGATGGCTGAATATCGGCAGACAGCATAAGTTTTTTCATTATCATTGAATTCTAAATGCTTTATGTGGCCAGTCCTAAGTCTGGACAAAGTGGTATGTACAAGTCTTGTACCGGTACATTGTAGAGACAGTCCAGGGCGCTCAGAGGCATACCAGGCATGTTCAGGCGGAGTCCTCCAAGCTGTGTTAATTTTATTCAGAAACAGGGAATGGACCTCGGAAGTTCGCAGTTCAGTGGTAAGGGGCGTGGGTTGTTTCGCTACCCCTCCCTACCAAGCATGTCAGCAACTTCGTTTCCGTAAACCCCAACATACGAAGGAATCCACTGTAAACATACAGTACCGCCCTGGGCCAAAGCAGCCAGTTTAAGGATGATATCCTAAACAAACTTATCCAGGATGTTTGGCCAGTTCTTTAAGTACTGTATGGAGCTTTTGCTATTGGTCAAGATCCAAACATCATCCGTGTCAGCAACCAAAGCAAAATTTAATGCCTCTTTTTTAGCAACAAGCTCGGCACGGAAAACTGAGCTATTGTCAGGGTTTCTAAAACAATATCTATGTTCTCCCGTACTTGCTTTGATAAAAACACCACTGCTTGTTCTTCCAGTGCCTGATCGACTTCCATCAGTGTAGAAGACAAGGGCCCGAGGGGTAATACAATTTATGACCTCGAGGGAAAGCTGGCGCAGCAGTTCTGGGTGTTCCTCTTGTTTAGTAAAATTTATCCTCAAGTCTTCATTAAAAACAACATTAATAAGAGTAGTAGTAGGTGTCAATAAATTAAAAGGAATATAAGGCTCCACTTCGATATCCAACAAAGCCTGTTTTAACATAAAACCAAGAGGGCTATCTTTCTTCAGCCTCTGATTGTTTGTCCAATCCGATAAGAAAACTGATGTTCTGTTGTAGGGCATAAAACTTTTAAGTGATGCAATGTACTTTGCACAATGTGCCTTTCTTCTCAAGGATAAGGGTTTGATATCTGCTTCGTAAAGAACGATATCATTGGGGCAGCAATGCCTAAGACCTGTGATGATTCTGACAGCACTAAGCTGGACTCTCACTAGTTTTTTTTCAGGTTAGAAGCTGCAGAAACCTAGTAGATATGGTAGCCGTACTCCAGAATTGGACGGATGAGAGCAGTATATGTAATTTTGACACAAATCGTAGCTGTCAAATAAAGGGGTTTCGATATAAGCCTGGCGATTAGAGTACATGTGTATAGAAGATGTTATATTAAGAGGAAAGAGTTCGTATTCATCAAAAGATGGAGAAATTAAAATTAAACAGTTTAGCCAACTTTCGATAATTTTGAGCCTACTGTTACTTCTGACTTCATTAAAAACGGTGTACAAAAGTTGCTTTGCAACATACCTTTCGGAAAATAATTTTTTGTCTTTTCAAAAATTTCATCCATTTTTTTGGCTCCAATGAGCAAATACTAGGAAAAAAGATATCTTTTTCTTCAAATATTAATGAAACAACTGTTTGTTTAAAATATTCATCTCATATTTTTAATGGCGAGCTTAAGAAACAGACTCTATGAAAAATGTGTTGTTAAAATGAGGTAATTGAAAAGCAATAGCTTTTGGAGCTGAGAAAAGATTCTTCAAATGTAACCGAATGATAACCTTGTAGTAAGTAGTACTGTAAGA
This sequence comes from Cheiracanthium punctorium, assembly GCA_038373885.1. Classification (NCBI taxonomy): domain Eukaryota; kingdom Metazoa; phylum Arthropoda; class Arachnida; order Araneae; family Cheiracanthiidae; genus Cheiracanthium; species Cheiracanthium punctorium. Next base: position 1,320,467 of record JAWZYV010005775.1, on the reverse strand, counting down.
TGTTTACAGATCCTTTAATGGTGAACTTTAAAGAGGTATTACCATAATAAACACGTTGTCAATTAAAAAGTGGATATTGAAAGGTTTTGGAGCTAAATAACTCTACAAATGTAATGGAATGATTGATCTGCAGTCTCTGTAAGATGTTTACGTAAGTCTGTTAAGATTGGTTGTTACATATGTGTAATGCATTACTTATGTATGTATATAAAGGTGCTTCTTGTAAATATCGCTTGCCGTACTACACCGAACTTCTTCAGACTATGCAGTGTACCTATATTGAAGGACGTGCTGTGAAATATGCTTTCTTATACGTGTGATAGTCGAACGTAAAATAAAAAGTGTAGCAAGTGCTGTTGAATACTACAATAGAGTGTTAATTTGAATATACAAAAGTACCAATTCTGAGCCATAACACATTTTGCGCAATGTGAAACTTGTGATCAAGTTCAGTGAACCCTGTGCCTAAGTATGATTACTACGTATGCTTCCTAAGTACGTAAGCCTAAGTAAGTAAGCCTTTTTGGATCACTGAAATTTAAATGTAGACATGTGAGTTTCTTGAAAAATAACTATACAAATTCAAAATTTCTATATCCAACTTTGTTCATACATATTTCTTCTTCAATACTTTCTAACAGTCAGCAATAAAATAACGACAGTCACACGGATAGATTAAAACAACAAAGAAGTCACTTCGTTGTAAAAAGGAAAAAAAAAGTTTCCTCAAAAAATGCAAATTCAACGATTCCTTCGTTATTTTTTTTTCAAGCATAATGTCATGTTTTAATGAAATTTTGATCCCTACAATGCATTGGCTCCATATAAAACTAAATGAAAGAGAATTTTATAAATGAAAGAAGTAGCTAAGTTTGAATTAGATGGCGCCTAAAAAAACTTCTTTTTTCAGAAAATGTTCTCTCGAAATACGCTTCGACATTCTAAGAAATGAAATCAGGGGGAAAAAATTAGGAGAAGATAAAACTTGTAAGACTGCTTGAAAACGAAATTTTAATTACGCAAGTTCTACATTCACCCCCACCCTATTCTAATCGTGTAGGTAAGACAGGAAAAAAAAATTATCACAGTTTTATACATTGAAAGAAATTATCCATGCACGTGTAATTATTTTAGTTGAAGATGGATGCAAGAAAAAGCACTTTTAGCGAAATTATTTGAATGTTTAAAAGCATTCATTTCGGGTGAAATAAAAAATACCTGGGAGAAACTTTTTTTCTTGTTTTTAGCAATTATGAGAGCATACTTTTTTTATAAGTGCTTCAGGTTTTCCGTGGAACGTCGGTGTAATTTGAAAAGTTGTTGAAGTGTTTGATTGTTTTACAATGACAAATGATTAGTTTTTGGTTCGAAATTGTTTCAGATGTAGTTCAGTTGTTAAGGTGTCGAAAGCAAGCTCATTGGTTTGAAATAATTTGTATATCATTTCACTTTATTTTTGATTAATTTTCATCAGTCATTTCAAAAGTAAACAGAAATAATGTAAAATATATTCAGTTATATGGAAAAAGAAATAGAACACTTTCGATTTAAGGTTTTTTAATCAAATTATTTATGAAACATAAAATAATCATTCTGAAAACTTGGTCACTGAAAGAATGAGTCAGAATTACAAAGCTCTCTTAAAATTTTATAGACTGTAGTGAAATATATGTTTTGTTGGAGCATGTATTCGGATTTGTATGTGCTTGTGCATGAGGAACCGCTTATAAATCCACGTCAGAGAAAGGACAAACACAAAAGGGGGCAGATGCCTTGGGGGAGGACTTTTCTTGGTATCTGGAGTGTATTCACATCGGGAGTTACATCTGGAGAAAACTTCCCAAAACTCCAGACCGCTAGACCGACGGCCCCGCGAGAGGACAGAACCCTGTTCTTCCACTTGAGCCATCTCCCAATGTCAGTGGCTTTAACCACTGTGCTACACATTGGTTATATATGTTTTAACAAATGACATAAAGGTATACAAACATCAATTATACAAATACATATGTCAACTAATATGCAACCTGGTATTGAATTAGATATTTGGGGGAAAAGTGATAGTTAGCATTTCAGTTATAAATTAAAAAAAAAAAAAAAACAGCAGTATTAGGTGTCTAAGAGGTTTTATATAATATGTTTTAACAAAAAAAAAAAAAAATGTTGAAATTGATTTTAATAAAGTCCTTCATTTCTTATATATGACATCGTATACACATTTTTGCATCGAGATAATTAAGGATTTTAGTATTTCTGGTTCTAAGACGTACCATGCATTTTGAATGACGTTTTCAAGGCACTCACAAAATAAAATGGTCCTTCATTTTCACAAACCTACAAATAAAATACCCCCACGTATTCTAAACTGGATTAAAATGGGAGAAAGGTTTTTCTTTTTTTTATATTCAGTTAAGCTAGCTCTAAAAGCAACGTATAATCAAGTGGCAATAGCGTAATTAATGACCGCATTAATGACCTTCTGGTATAGGAGAGTTAATTACTTATGCAATTGCAGGTACGTCATAGTGCTTAAGAAATTAATCGCCAGTTTCGTGCATATAATTTATTTCGTTGGATACAAGTTTGCGAAAATTACCCCCAAAGAATGAATAAACTTATTGAAGAATGTTGTACAAAAATTTTGAATAACGATGAAAAATATTCAAAAATCATTGGAATTCAATTCATTTTAAATATAAGTATGAGAAAGGAAATAAGTTTTGACTTTAATAATATTTTAGCTAAGTATATAAAGCAATTTACAGCTACATTATTGAATATCGTGAAAAAACATTAACATAAAATTATAAAAATTGTGTTCCAATAATTTAAAACATGACATTATTATGTTTGTAGTAAGACGCTTTCTACGAATATGTATTTACTGTAGTTTAGTCATGTGCTTTGTGGTAACAAATTCTAAATTTAACTTAACGTTGTACTTGCAAGTAGATGAGATGAGATTAACAAATTATGTATGTTTTGCTTGCAATGAGCACAAAGAATAATGCCAATAAATTACTCTATAAGTATCATGATTTGCAGATGTTGTTATTTCAAGAAAAATTAATTTAAAATGTTGATAGCTGCAACAACTTGCTCTCAACAAGAAAATTGAGATATACTTTATACCCTGACTTTCGTTACAAGAATTTTGGCATATATGCCGCATTGTATGAGTCTGACTGTATGCTTTTGTTTATATTTACTGAATTAACCTCATATTAAATGGAAAATTGTACAAACAAGACATATATGAGTAACTCATAATGTTGCTTCATTTTATGGTTTTTCTCATATATTTAGGCTGAACATTAAGTACAGAGTCAGAAAATTGTTTTCTAATGAAGCTCAATTTCTTTTTGGTTAAAAAAAATTGCTTTGTACCTTTTTTTTATTATTACCTCTACATTTGTGCGGTAGCTCTTATTAAAAAAGAGATAATTTTAAGAAAAAATAAATATATGTATGAAAAATATATGATTTGTCAAGCGATCCTTCAACTTAAATAAGATTCCTATTAATCAAGATTAAAAAGAAATTAAACGCTTCAATCCCTTTCGAGATCACTTCAATTCAAATTTTTATGATTCTTTAAATTCTAAAATTTCGACGGAGCTTCCATTAAATGATGAAACTAGAGTATAAAGTGATCACAGAAATTATTATTGCATGCAACTTAATATAATAAAACATAAGTATTTTAATAAAAAAATATTGTTTCAGCTTTTTTTAGTATTCTACTTGAAATTTTCTAAATTGCCACAGAGTCTGTGTAATAATCTCCATTTAATTTTTACTTCCTTAAAATTATGCAAAGAATTCGTATTGTCGAATTTTGTTCAAAGTTTAAGTTCAAATGCGCTTTTAATTTCTACATTTCCACTATTCTTAACTTTTTTTCACATTAAAATATCAAATTTGCTACTATCAAATAATATTAAATGTTTTAAAATCTATCGGAATTATTTTAACGTAATAAGTCTATCAATGTTGTGGCTATCATTCCAGATGTGTTTAAAAACTTATAGCCCAAATATCGCCTGATATTTTTTTTATTTTCAAACAGAATAGAGTAATGGTTAATTATATGTTAGCAGCGGTTATCACCTTTTAGCATCCTCCCCCCCCCCTCTACAACATGCAAAAACTTACGATGGCGCCCCTCCCTCACATTCCTCAGTATACAAACAGTTTTTTATTTTCAACAGTGAACATTTAGTAGCCCTTTTTTTTTTTTTTTTACAAAGTAATGCTATCGGCAAAATTTGAATAACATTTTAAGCGAAAACAGATATGTTTTGGAGTAAAAGTAAGAATAAATAAGATGCTTTTTATTAAAACATGTATTATCACATGCTCTTTACCAGTTTTTCTCACGCCCCTCCCTCTGCAAAGACTTTGCGCCCCCTAAAGGGATCGCGCCCCATCGGTTGAGAACCGGTCTGCAGTAATTAATGTATTCGAACTCTTTTGTACTGTTCTTTAAAATATTTATCTATGCAATTCTCTCAATTTTTAATAGAGAACGAGTGATACTAAATTCCAATGATATACGTGAATTTTGTCGAACCGTCTATATTTTAAACAGTTGCAGAGAAATTTAATCGCAAATACATTTCAATTTTGATTTTAAATAGATAAAGCTAAGATTTATTTTAAGAGAAATTTTATTATAGTGAAAATGCACAATGTATGATTACTTCGCTTTCGCAAAGATATAAAATTAGTAATCATTCATATTTTATATGAATTTATTATTTTAATTATATTTTATTTTCGAAGTAATAATGGTTACTGCTGTCTTTGACAAACGGTTTCTTTACAAATTTATAACATCAGACACTTAACATTTAAATGAAGATATTATTGTGAAATCTCGATTCACCGAAATTCACTACATTTTACAACACTGATCAAGCCTTGCACTAAGAAATTGCTAAAATATTTTATTATAAATGCAACATTTTATGGTTTTCAGATCTAATATTAATGCTTTATTGCCTATTCAAATACTTACGTTAGATATATTTATTTATATCAGACATTTATAGTTTTTGTCTGCTTACAGAAAGAATGGTTAGGACGTATTAATTATATCTTTTGGATGTATAACATCAAACAAAAATTAAAAAAGAAACATTTTAAATAATTATTTCAAAGCACGTGTGATTGTTTTAAATAATTCTTATTAAGTATCTGTGTATCAAATATAGTATGTCCATTATACATGGAATAAGTGTCCTTAGTCTTTTTCGTTAGAGATAAGATAGAATTTGCGTCTGATTCGATAGTTTAGATTGATTCTTTAATAGATTAAGAACAATATCTTTTATTCAATATATTTAAAAATTAGGAAATACAATAAATTTTGTTTATGCAGAAATGAGTAACTGCAAATAGCATAGCATCACAATGTATATAAAAATGCATAGTAAACTTTTAAGTACCACAAATTAGTATATATCTCAGATTAGTTTGCACTTTTTTTACGCGGGGAAAAATATGTACGAAGGATTAAGTGATGCATGGGTGTAGGAATGCATCCGTAATGTACAGCTTGCAGGAACATTTGATTTAAATTAATTCTATAAAATATATACTTAAAAGCATAATTTAACTATCAGTTAAAATTTTGTCTCTACTCTAGTTATGATATTTTGATAGTTATCATTAAGGAGTAAAAAAATCATATAATCTCTGCTAAAATAATTATTTAATAAATTAAGTAATATTGCTCAGCTTTAATGTTAAAAACCCTCAGAAATGTTTGATTAGTTACTAAGGATTAGAAAGACAACTTTTCGAGTTTTGAATGTTATCTGATCATGTTACTAGAAACACTTAAACACTGTTATTTTGTAATGTTTTCTGACTCAATCAGGCTTAAATTACAATATTTGAAAAAAGGATTCTGTTTTGAGGCAATTGGCATTGTTATATGAACGCATTACAAAACTGGATATCAGGCAAACTTGATTTCTGTAGCATTATTAAAGAAATACGACACAGCTATCTGAACGTATAATTTAATGACTACTGAAAATGAAATATGATAAATCTGTGTATAATGAAGGGTGTCATTATACCGTTTTAAAAAATTTTAAACATAGTGAATTCATCTTGGAGAAACAGTGAATATTAGAAGACGAATAAAAAATATAAGAATATTGGTTATTATCGGAAAAAAAGGGGGGGGTCACTATCAGGACAACAAATCATCTCTCAGCGATTCTTGTCATTGTTTTTTTTTTTTTTTTTTTTTTTTTTTGTATAGCAATTGACTCTCACAACACTGGCAAGCACTCAATAAATCTGTACTAATATTGCAGCCAATCTGTGTTATGTGTATCCTTTACAATGATGGTTTCACTGAATTGTAAAATAGAAGCAATTAATAAAAAGTGGGATCAGCAAAATGCATTTTAATTCATAAAACCTAATAAGTGAGCAATAATATTATTTTTCTATTGATAATAGCGTCTCATGTAAATGTATAAAATACAGTGACATAGCTCAGGGCCTGATTACTGAAAAGGCTCGGGAAGCTTGAGCTTCCCCTCTGAATTTCAAGGGGGCCCAAAAAATGACAGAAAAACTGCGATAAAAATTCAAAATTTTGTTTTTAAATCTTTTAAATTAGTGTAAAGATTTTTAATGAAGAGAAGTGGAAAGCTTTTTTTAATTTTTTTCAGAAGTCTGATACTTCTTGTCGCAACATTTCTAAATTGGTTGGTTCAGTTTGTGATGCCTTTCCCCAGGACATCTGCTCCAGTTGAGAGTGTTTTTTCCATTTTGTGGAACATTGGGTCGGCAGAAAGGGGTAGACATTCAATATGTAATGTTAAACGTCTTCTAAGTGTCAAAATTAATTCTGAACTTTCATGTTGTGATATTTATAATATCAAAAGAAACAAGGATGCCGGGAAAAAAGCCATAAATGAAAAATATGACTATATAAATAAAGTTTAATCTTCCAGTAAGTCAATGCTTTTAATTTACTTTTAAAAGTAATTTCCAAAGTACTGTAAAAAACTCGTTACGATGAACTAAACTATTATGAAGATGAATGAATAAAATATTTTTATCAAAGGAAAATTTCAGATTATGGAATAATTTATTTTATCAAAGAAAATCATTCGAACTGATTAAATCCATCAAATTTCATTTTATCGAATAGTACATTTTTATCAAATAAAATCATTAAAACTTTACTTTTCCCAAACAAAAAGAGGAGGGGGCCCGGAAATGAGACTGACCTTCCCCTCACTTCAGAGGTTAATCGGGCCCTGACACAGCTGGCGGACTAGCAAAGGGGGTACCTCAATCTCTCAGACTAATTATGAATCTTTTAACTATCTTGAGCAATACTCAAGAAAGATTTTAATCAACACTTCTTGGTAACAATCACCGGCACTTTCATAGTATTGCAGTGCAAGTTCTGGTACTTCAATTGGATTAATGGGTTAAAGAACGGACCATTCGACTCTGGTTGCGTTGAATTCAGGGCATTTAAAGAACCTCAGATAATCCCATGGAACTAAGACACCCCCAGCTTGTACCAAGTACAGCAGCAATGAAGACTCTGCTTTTATGATTATTTGTGTTGGCTTGAAGGGAGATCTGCTGCAAAGACCGATTTTAGTTTCATTGTTATAAATCACAAAAAGAATTAAAAGAGAATACATTCATAGATCTGATGTGATTCCATTTGTTTTTGGTTCAGAAAAAAACAACATGAGAAATATCTGCCTAAGGGGAAGTTCCTTGATAAGCTCTAAAGTTAAAAATAAGCTCTAAAACCTTATTTTTAACATTACTTATTGTTTTCCTAAGAAATAAAAAATACTGAGTTCCCACAACGGTTTCTAAAACACGGGTGCATTTTAGGGTAATAAACATTTTCTCTGTGATAAAAGGTTTATATGCATGTTTTATATTTTTGATCCTATCATGTATAATACATGTACAAAATTTCAACTTATTTTGGGTATATTTAGAGCCAATTTTTCTTTGATGCTGCAGTAATCATCCCACTGAGTGCGTTCTGGACACACATAAGCAGATAATTGGGAGCGAGAACATGACTTCTGATCACGGAACGAATGCATCTGGCCAAATTCCACCGCCAAAGCCATCGAATTCTCCTATCAGACTTCGCGTGTCTGTAGCAAAGCGAATGTATGCTGTGCCAGAAGTGATGAACCATCACACAAATAAAACGACCTGGAGACGGAGGAAGGAAAAAATAGTTGCATCCCTGGCCAGTGGGGAGTCAGAAAAAAAAAGCACCAACCATAAAAAAAACGAACCCCCACAAAATTTACTGCTAACTCGCGACGTACACTAGACTGCCTCTAAACACACGCTAGTACATGGGTGTAAAAGTGTGTGGTAGTTGGAGGCGCAAACTTTTAACTAGTTCATCCTCTCTCTCTCTGGATATCATCCCGCCATTTTTTTTTATGCCTTCCCCGTTCTTAATGTGGGCATTGCGTGAACTTAAAAAGATGGAATGAGATGGAGGAGGGGGGGGGAGAGATATTACACAACGGGCCCTAATGTACAGAAGCCACCAAACTGATCGTTTAAAAAAGACGGGGGGTAGAAAAATAGATTGGGTAAAAAAAAAAAGTAACGGAAGCGTTTGTAAGCGAAATATGCTTTTTTTTAAAGAATATTTGTTTTATTTTTCACCGTGATCATAACGCGTTCTTTCTTTTTATTATTTTCCAGCATCGCATGTCCATATCGTTGTAATGAATTACATTAGGGAAAGAAAGGAGTATCGTTGGGTAGAAATAAAACTTCTGCTGAAAGGATTAAATGAGGTAGAAAGGAGGAAGAGGTTGTTTCGTATGTTTGATGGGGGGAAGATCTGAAAATGAAATGTTCGCGTTTTTCATTTGCAAGATCTACAAGTGTTTCTCCGATGAAAAGCATTCAGATGTGAAAAGCGATGGAAGCAAAACGTTTGATTTACCGTTCAGTAGACTCAGGTAAATGTGGGATTCTTAATATTTTAAGCTGGAAAATGGAGATCATTTTACAACTTTTAGTGCTAATATGTCTAACAGCAGTCACTACAATATTGCTTTTAATACTAATAATATAATCAATAAAATAGTTAATAAGTTATATGTATTAGGAGGACCATCAAGTAATGCTATTTCGTATGTTAGCATTTCGATTAGCTAAAACTACTGAAGCTAATAATAGGAATTTTGGCACGTACAGGAGTTTTTTAATGTAAGTGCAAGACCAGACAGAGTTTTCTAAAATTCGTATTGTATGAGGGGTAGTTGACCAAAACGTTCTTTTCACACTCGATGTGTGACAATTAAATAACCAGATTGGTGTTATCACTAGTAACATTACAAAATTCATCACCTTAAATGTACTCTCCTTATCTTACTACGCTTGTTACGAATTTTCCACTTTTCAAAACAGCTCTGGTTGTCCATTTCTGTTAGCTTATTGAGAAAACTACTGCAGTTTTGCTTTCACCTCTTCCACACAGTCAAATCTTACCTCCTTAAGCTTGGATTTGACCTTGGGAAAAATAAAACAGGAAGGCAGGTTTAACCATTATGGTGTTGATGCCGTATTTTGCAAAGAACGCTTTTACAAGCGAAGCGAAATGAGCTGGCGCATTGTCTTGGTGAAGCATTCATGACTTTCTCTTTCGCAAAATGGACGTCCGTCTCCTCACTCGCTCACGAAGGGCTGTCAGTACATCAATGTAATAATTTTGATTGGATGTCTGACCTTTGGGGACCCAGCGAACGCAAGCAATTCCATGCTTATTTTTAAAACAATAAGAACAGTTATTATGGCTTAAATTTTGATTTGTTCATTTTCACTTTTTATTTCGTAGTGAGCTTGGCCTAATCCAATGCCTCAATTAGCACTTTGTTTTTGAATCATAATTAAAACATGTACCATGATTCATCACAAGTAATCACTGCATCTAAAAATTCTGGATTCGTGTCAATCCGAGCTTTAAGGAACAAGATTTTATAGTGTACAAGAGATGAAAGTATAATTGCTGGATAAATTAGGAAAGACGTTAGTTAATTTCTCAACAAGATAACAGATATGAACTACCAGAGCTGTTTTGAACAATGCAAAATTCCTATGAAACGTTCTAGACATTGGCTTGTAGAGTAAGTTGAAGGTGACAAACCTCCTAATATCATTAATGATCAATAAAACGTTTTGTAGTACCAGTCAAGTTATTTAATTGCCACACATCGTATATCTTTCCTTCTCAAGATTAAAAAGATATATCCATAATGTTCTTCCTGTAAAATACAACATTCATGAATAATTAAAAATCAATTTCAGGACATTTTGAAATTGGTACTGAAGGACCTCGTCCCATTTTTTTCTCATATCTTTATTGAAAGAAAAATAACGATTATTTAGGAAATTATTTTTATAATGTAACTAATATGCATGTACATATAAATCCTGTGTTTGGACACAAGCTATTGGTAATTAAAAACTTTTTGAAAGTTTGTCTGCATTAGTGTAAAAAAATGACATTACTTTCCGGTGCATCTAGTTTAAGATATAAAATGTAAGACTCGGGAAAATTCCTAAGCTGTTCCATATATTAAGGTAGTGAAATAAATACTTAATACAATACGCTAATTAAAATTTAAATGTTCACAGCACTTGTTACCAAAAACATCAATTTAAAAATGGGTAGCTGAATTTTATACAAAAACAATTTCAATTTTTCATATTTTGAAACTTGATGAAAAAAATGAAACTTCCATTTTTTTTAGAGAATCTGTTATGTAGTGATTATGGTGTGTAGCATATTAAGTTTGAATTTTTTTAGTAATTTATAGTACAAAACTATTTAAAAGTATTTAAATCTGTTTATTAAAGCCTTAATTTTTCCATGATAAACTTTGCTATTCTAAGCGCTTGAATTATGAGAACAGAGCAGAAAACTCTAAGGATTATTTCACAAAATACTAATCTTTTACGTAATAGTTGCATTTTATACATACTTTTAAAATTTTGTTTACCCATAAAATAATAAAATTATTTTCAGAAATTTTATAAATTTTTATGACTATTTTTAATTTTGCCATTTGACATAATTCAATATATCTGATAAATATTCTAGTTTTTTTTTTATTTGCTAAGTAATAATAACCTAAAAAATCAAAGAAATTAAAATATTATCGTTTAAATTGAGTTGTATAATGTTTAGCAAATTTTCTTTTCCTTTTTTATGTTTTATTTTGTAAAGTCTGTTAAATTTTTAAGTATTTTAAAACTTTTTGACCTATTGCACCAATGATAGTACAAATGTTAATACAAGCAATACTTTTAACAAATGCTTTGCAGTCTTTGAAAGAAAAACTGCTGTTTTGGCACAAAACCACCATTTTTTAATTAATTGTTCCTGTTTATATTTGCAAGTTCCCTTTGATGTTGCATTAGATCATTTGTTATTTTTGTTGCAAGAAGTTCTCCGATTAAATGTGATACAAGTAAAAGAAACTCATTTTTCTTAAAGACTACTGAATGTACTTTTTAGCAGGGCAATACTTCTGCCCACGGGGATTTGCACAGAACAAAGAAGCACAAATTCCTACCCTACTGCAATACCTAACGATAGTAAAATCTTTTGTAAATGTAATCGCAAGATCCGTAAATGTTTTCTGTTAGTTAAAAGGGGTGTTCAACTCACCAAGGTTCCATGGTACTTGTATATTTTGCCATGTTAGACAAAGTCATTTCACAATGGACACCGGCAGCATAGGGCAAGGGGGGGTCAATGCCCCCTCTGATTTTTGTATGCAGTGTTTTCCCTAGCTTTTTTGCTCTTAACAACATGGTAACCATACGTTAAAGTACTCTTTGCTCCCCCTCCGGGAAATATTCTGCCGGCGCCCATCCATTTCACCATTTCCGATTAATAAAGAGTCTATTTAAGATAGGTTACCTCAAAGGTCTTTCATGTAGATTCATGTTAAAAGCTTCATTATTATTATCATCATTATTATTATTATTATTATTTTTTAATACTATGCATTACAATAATTATTATTGTTAAAATAATAATAATAATAATAATATATTAATGTATATTACAATAACATATATTATAAATGTTAATAAATGTTATAATAGTAATAATAATAATAATAATATTTATTATTATTACTAGTAGTAGTATTTTGTAACTTTTACAGTCTAGAACACCGGTCTCACAGAATATCCAAAAGACTTACAATAACATGCAATACCAAAAACCTTTAATTTTATCTATTAAAATAGTCATGTTGTTTAAACTTAGCAACCGTTAATTTGTTTTTGAAGTTTATCATAAAAAGTAAAGGTATTAAGTATTTTTAAAATGCACTCAAACCGTCTGTTGAAAATATATGAATTAAAATATACATCTGATGCTGAGTTCTCTAACTCAAACTATCAAAGATTTGTATGTAATGCTTTTTTATTATGAATATCAACAGTTGAGGTTTAAAAATAACTCATACTAAATAAACTCGTTTCCTATCGTAGAGGATGAACATAACGAGGGGGACAAACTGACCAGTAAATGAACACTTAAGATTAATGCGTCTTATTAAAAATCATATTTTATCTTTAATGTAACTTTACGCATTTATCTGTGTGAATACATTATTTATTTTGATATATTTAATTTATGTAAAAAAAAACTGTGGAAGTTCATAAGTTACTGGTTTTGGGTTTTTTGTTGATTCAAATAAAATACTGCATAATAAATAAACAGACATTGACACGGAATTACACAATATTCTAGTAAGTGAATATAGACAATACACATAAACAATGATTATTTTTTCAAGAAGAGGACATGTGACTAAGGTGACCCATGAAGCTCCTATTGCATGGAAGGGAATTACTTCTGCCATACCACAGACTGAAAAACTCTTCAAACCTTATATTTAAATATATATGAAAAATGCTTATTCACAGACTGTGTTCTTTCACTGGTCTGTATACCCTACATAACCTAAATGATTATATAAATGACAATTAATTTATCAATTGTTTGCAATCGAATACTTTACAATGCCTAAAGCAACGAAAAATCAAATGTACTTAAAAAATATAATCCCAGTGGACATACATCTGGTGAAGCGACTCAAAATTAAAAATATATTCTTCCTCAAAGCTCAGCTCCCAGTATTAAAAGAACAATGTGTCTCCTTAAAGTGCACTCCAGGATACGAGTATTAAACTTCATTTGTCTCAAAGAGTAAATTTTTGTTGAAGATTTTATGTAATTCGAAAAGAGAAGCTCTACTCCATTTGTCATTTTTCTCCTTTGTAGTATCAAAAGAAATACATTTTAGCAGAAAAGATTCTTTTTTCGTTTTCAAAAGGGAGGTAAAACGAATTTAAAACTTGTGACAGACGCAATTGTAAGGAAATATAGAAAATGTTTTGAGACAATGGTGTTTCTCTTGCCGTTTTTTATTTCTTTATTTTTTCATGAAGTATAGATTTAAGAGAGGAAAATAGAGATCAATGCCGTTTAGATGATAATTGCTAAATTGCTGTAGGACTTCTCTTTTAAAAGTAAAAAGGACTGGTGTAACAGCAATGTACAATCGATGAGAATGGCAACTATGAATCTAAATCGAAAAAATCCCGGAAATTATCCTAATAAATTCCTAGAAAGCATAAATAATTTTGATTTGTAGAAAGTACTTATAGAAATGCTTGTGTTTTTTTAGTAAGCTTTATATTTATAATAAGCGCTTTAAAAACGTCTCGCTAATAATTTAATGCAAATAAATATGTAACTATGATTAAGTTGTAAGTATTATTTGAGTTACAACTTATACACTTCGTTACATATTTTCATGACTTCAAGAAATTTGTTTTACCGTAACACTGCGTAGCGCTTAAAAAAAATCAAAATATAATTGAAGAGTCACAGGTGTGTCTTCATGACTTAGTAATAAATTGGTCTCCCAAATATAGAATGGAAACTTTCTGATCAGACTGTGAAGCTGAAAAGCCACTATCAAAATAGTATGAGAGCATCGTACTAAAGTCAAAGAGATGAATAGTCATAAATATTCGAATTATGGAATACCATACATATTAGCAACAGATATATTAATATTATAGAAAAATTATGCACTCTTTATAAAATTACTGCAACAGTAGATAATGTGAGCATTACTCCTGGAGGTACGCCCTAAAATTTTCGAAAATACTTTCTTTATGCTAAAATCATTAGTTGAATCACTATTATGCATAAGTCATTCTAATTATCTGTTAATTACCATGCAAAAAATAAAATATTTCAGATACTGTTTAATCACTGGGTACAGTATCCCATCCCATTTTATTCAGTTGCTACGAATTATTTTGTAAATATTTTCTCGAAAGTTCATTGTAGCTATACATAATTTTTTTGATTTGAAATAAATTAAATCCCATATCCTAAAGTCATGTGTTGAATCACTATTACACATAACAGTCGTCCTGATTATCTGTAGATGACCCTGTTAAAAAAAAAAATACAGGCACTGTTTAATCTCTGGGTACTCTGTAACACGCCACGGATATTCTGTACTACTGATTATTTTGTAAATATTTTCTCCAAACTTCCGTGCATACACATTAATTTAGTGATTTGGGATGAAATAAATCCCACATGCTAGCATACTAATAGAGTTTAAACCATAAGTGCCAATCAATGACAGTAAGATTAAAAGATTTAAGTGTAATTTTTTTGAGATGTTAAGCGATTATTTCATTAAAATATATTATAAGCCATGCACTCAATAAACATAATATTTATTAAAACAATTGAGTTTATTTGTTCGTTATTTGCACAGATAAGGCGCTTTTGTCATAACATTTACAGTAATATTATGGAACTTTTATACAGGTAGAAAAGTTGTAACCTCACCTTCAGTAATATAACTATATTTTGCACATCCAATATGTATGTTTTATGAAATAACTTGCGTTTTAAAAACCTCAATAAGACATGAATGTGAAAAAAAAATGTTTACAATAGTGGATTGAAACTATAACTTATTATTCATATATTAAATTTATAATATTTTTAAAAGACTCCTCTATTAAAATTTTATTATAAAACATTATTTTAATTGTATTAATGTGAGTAAGTAATTAATGCGAGTATTGTTGAAAGAAAAAAATGCATTTTTACATGTTTTACATTTTCTTTTATTGTTAGATACAACGCTTTTAACGAATTGTTAAAATATTCAGTAAGTTTTCATTGTTGGAATCATCAGTGTTACATATCAATTATGTTCAATCTCGCATCCGCTGTTCTCCTAATAAACAAGAAGTTTTACAGAGGTTAATTTAGCTTTTAAGACGTTCATCAACTGTGTCATTGAAGGTAGATTCTCACCATAAACAGAACTTGTAAGAATAAGAGAAACTCAAATCAAGCTTTACGCAATTCGTTTTTCCAAATTAATGGATTCAATTGAGTTACAAAAAATCTTGTGCATGACATCTCAGAGTAATATTCGAACTGTTTTATAGTCATACTTGGTTGACTGACCATGCTATTCTCATTTTTACTCTTTGACATGCTCTTTCTTGTGATTGCTACATTTATCGGCCAAAAAATAATGTATTTAATGCTTTTCTTTATCCTTCTTTTTTTCTCTGCTCTCCAAGTATTGTTCTAATAAGAAAATTTTACTTTTCATTTTTTCATCGGCTGTGACTGAAGTGAAAAGACTGACTAAATAGCTTGAATTGACTACTCAAGGCGTTTAGATATATTCTCCAATCGATTATCGTTTTCTAAGATTTCAAGAATCAAACTGCAGTACCCGATTGACTTATATATTTGTAATTATTTAAAATTATTAATAGTATTTTCAAACAGTTCAATACAATATATTGCTACGAATATTTCCTCAACATTAAATCAGTGCTAATAATAAATTTATCAGCTTATTTTTAAAGCTTCAGTAATTCAGTATTTCAGTAATATGATTCCTTTCTCAAAAAATTTCGTGGGCCTACCTTGGCCAAGTAAATGAAGCACTGAACAGGGTAGATGGCCAAAGTATGAAGGTGCAACGTTCTGGCTTACCTCGCGGCTGTCGATCTAATGGTCTGGAGTTTTGGGCAATTTTCTCCAGAAATAGCGTGAATACGTGTTAGAACCCCTTAAAAAGTTCTCCTCACTAGGCATTCCTCCTGTAGTCAGAGAGCCCACGTGTAGCTTTACCTTAACCAAAAAACCTAAACAACTAACCTAAAAAAAAAAAAAAAAATAGTGCAGTGCTATTCCTGTAAGCTCTTTTTGGTTTCAAATGGCATCTTCGGAGCTTTTTATATCAGCTAGTAGATACATTTAAGTGTTTATCTGTTGAATTATGAAATAGCAGTAAGAATTTTTCAAAGCAATCGGATTAATCGGATAAGAACGTTTTTCGAACTAAACAGAATTTTGTTGGTACAACAGGTTGTTATAAAACAACGTGAGGTGTTCAGAGCCCTCTAAAGAGTAAAATAATAGATGAAACAAAAGTAAATTTGACGGGCGTACATAGTGGACCATGGGATTTAGATTTAAAACAAAAAATAGTCCCAGAAGTCGACAGTAGGGGAAATGTTGACGCTGTTTACCGAAAAAAAATGCATTACTATGCATAATCGCGTTCTTTGTTGCGCTTATGAGTGAAAAAGAAAGGCCGGGAGAATTCTCATCAGGGACTCAAACCAGAACTGAATCGAAAACCGGGAAATATTGCTATTTTAGTCGGAACGAAAACCAAAACTGAACCGGAAAAAAATATCGGTTTATATCGGTTCGGTATATATTCAATAATTTTGTTACTGTAACCGACTTATCAATATTTTCTATTTTATAGTCAACCATATAATTATCATTATTTCATGTACAGACTGTTTTCGTTTCTCAGAGCTTTCCTCCCATTTACGCATGCGTCATATCTGATTCGATTTTATAAAAGTAGGGGCGAATGGAAGTTTAGCAAGTCCCTTTTATATTTAAAACTCTGTTTACACTTGAACTAGCAATAAGTAGAATAGTTTCTGAAATTCTGGACTGAAATAAAACAAAATGGAAAACACCATAAAACGACAGCGAGAGAAAACTGAGCTTTAAAAAATGCCCATCTCAACTTGCCACCCCTTTCCCGTATAGAATCGTCTTGTTTGCAGTCGCTCTGATTTAGAAAAACGGACGGTACATTGCTTTTCGATTTAGATGTATTCTCTGTAATAAGTAATATAATATGATATTCACTACTACTTTTCTCTTTCAGTCACTTTCTTTTCAGTGAAACTACTTATAGATGGCATATTCAATTCAGTTCATGATAGAATTATATTTTTAGTACATATAAGAATATACATAAAATAAAATTATTCATTCGGAACTGAACCGAAAACCGTTATTTTTGGCGGAACTGAACCGGGACCATCGTGATTCTACCGGGCCTGCTTCTGCACTCCGATGAGTCATCCAAAGAGGCCTAGAAATGCTCACTCATTGGTTCGCGCACTTAGATACGTCATCTAATGGCCGAATCTAACCAATGAGGAAGAGTCCGTAGGCCTCTTTCGCAGTGCACAAGCAGACCCGGTATAATCACGATGGCCCCGACTGAACCGATATATTTTCTTTTAGTTGAACCGGAACGAATAAAATTACGGTTTGAAGCCCTGATTCTCATCATTTCGGGGCCAACTGGCTTTCGATGGCTCTTACCTTATGGGACCGTACTTCGTTAAGCAATCCGTATTATCAGCAGAACGAAAATGCTTTTACTGGCCTTCATGAACTTCGGTGAATGAAGTTATGGAAAGGACCGATGAGCATATTAACACTTAAGAAACAACATGCGATGGTATGAAACCACAGGAACTCTAGCACAGAAACCAGGCCGGGGAACGCAAAGCGGTAAGTCTGCCAAAAGTAAAACTGCTTCGAGCCAGTTGTCAGAATGATGCGAGTTCTCCAAGCCTTTCCTGTTAAACTCGTAACTAAAACAAGAAACGCGATTGTGCAAATTAATGCATATTTATAATTAATCAATGTGCATTGCATTCGGTAAACAGTGCCAAAATTTTCCCTAGTGGCGACTTTTGGAACTTGTTTTTACCGAAATGCCTTGGTCTACTATGTACGCCCATCAAATTTGTTATGTGTGGTGCAATACTTTATTAGCTAGAGATCTCTGAACACTTCACGTTATTTTATAACTATCCTGTATTTTATTAATTTTTTAAATACTCAAAATTTTCGTAGATTCAACAGACTTTTTCGTTGATCTAACATTTCTTTTACTAAATTATTTAATTAAAACAACACCAAATAACTTTTTGTTAAATCAATATAACTTTGTTGTATATGGCAATTTTTTTTATTTATTCATTTATCATAATGGAAATGATATAACTGATATTGTTTAATGCTTCACGAGATATAAACGTTCCAATTAATCAAAAGTATATTCGTGATTTGGAAGCTTTTAGTATCGAATTCTGTAAACATTGACATAAAAATAATTTCTGAAAAAAACATGCCGAAGGTACAATAGTATTGATAATTATAGTTCATTGAATCATAATTTAGAAGGTTTTGTTTTCGAAAATGCATCGTCAGAATTTTCACACGGGATATATAAGTAATTATTCCAAAGCAATTACTGAGTATTGCGAGATACTGAAGTGCTCTTTATTATGCTCTTTGAATGAGAAACGATGTTAGACCACGTAATACTTACTGCTATCAAATGAGACTGAAGAAATACACTTAAGAGTGAGACAAAAAAAGATACTTTAAACGATTATTATCTAAGAGGACTGACATACATTGAAGGTGACTTGGAAACGATGATAACCCATGAGATACTTAAGAATTCTCCAATAAGTCTAGCATGCACTGAAGAACAGGTGTTTTTTAATATAATTGTTCGAGGCTCTTTTTAGAAGCAATAAAGTACGACACAACATATCTGTACTGGTTTAAAAACTTTTAAAAATTGAAATTTCCTAATACATTAGCCTCCTTTCAGGACAGTCTTAAAAAGGCATTTATAAGGCTTTTTTCAACCGAGAAGCCCTCCATGATAACTTCATCTCCTTACTTTGGCATATATTTTATTTAAACTAATGATTGTCACATATTAATATTAAGGGGTTCAATGTCGAAGGATTTCTAAACTCAGGCATACAGTACTTTAAGTGTGATTGTCACTATTTCAGTCTTGAAATCAAAATGCATTGAATTTTTGTCATTGCATAAACAATTTCGGAGGTAATTTCCTGTGTGAAAGGTTTTTTTCATTATGATATTGGTAGATATTAATATGACACGGAAAACAAAAATCACTCAAAACTTTTTCCAGAAATTTTCGTCACGTAAAAGAATTATCCAGTGATTTATAATTTAACAACAACGAATAAGTGCAAGATCATTTACATATAATCTTATTTAAATGCAATTGGTTTTGCTTTGTATGAATAATAATACTTAATTTCAGTCAGAAAATCTGTTAGCCTCTGTAATCTAATGCAGGAAACTTATTTTCTGGTAAAAAGTTGGAAATGAAGGGTGTAAACTTGCTGAAATAAACATTGCTTCCATCTCATCTAATATTTATCGTCAATTAGGTGAAGTCAAAACAATATATTGTTTTCGGAAAAACTTGCTGGCAAAAAAGTAACTTAAACAGGCATACCCAACACAAATAAAGCAGTAGATCTCATTAAGCTTCAAAAAAAGGATAAAAACCTATTTAAATCAAGAGAGATCGCTAATAATGTTCCACATTCATTTTCATTAAAAATGAATGCCTTTCATTACAAGTTGGATAAATAGCCCCCAAAAACTCCAGCACGCAGATATTACAGCATTCGATTAAAGCAACCGTCGGCTTGATGAAGTTATTACATGTAATCTGTGTTTGGAAATAAAGTTGCCATCTTTCCCGTAACAAACTATTTTGTTTGTCACATCGACTTCCGCCCGAAATCAGAACAACTTTTTTCGCACAATCTTTGGAGACATTCTGTGTTTTTTCCCAGTCCCTGTCATTTATATTTTATTTCTAAATAAGCACGTACGGCAGCAAAACAGCTCGTAGATAATCAAAACTCGTCTTCGCCCTCTTGCATTTTTTTTATATGTGTGTCATCGAAGTTCATTAAGCTACATAATAAATATTTCAGAACTGGGTAACGTTACCCGTCTCTGTATAAATGACTAATAGCAGACCGTGTGCTTATTAACTATTTATAATAGGCAATGCTATTAAGAGTTTCATAATTGTCCACCGGCAAAGATTTCGACAAAATACATAATTTAGAGCACTGTAAGGGAGGATGTTATAAATATGTAATTTTCCAAAAATCGGAATGAATGGAAAGGGGGGCGGGGAGGAGGTATTTTTGTGGTTGTATGTTAAAGGTTTCGGCGTGATTACATTATTTTTGCGTCTCTCCTTTCCTTTATTTTAACGAAAAGTTCATTATAAAATGTTATTCCTCTTTTTTCCTTTGTAACTAGCTTTGTTTATGTGGTATCACATTTTCCTGAATTAGAAACGTAATGAGTTACTGCCTTGGTGGTGAAAAACAAAGATATTACCAATAATGAAGCTTGATATATCTTATGAATATTTTTCAAAAATTTTAATGGGCTTGTTTATACTTCAGGTCCCGTATTGCAATTTTACAAAACGAGTTTTTTTGTTTATCCTTTCTTGAATTTTTACACTGGAGTTTTATGATTCGTTTTACATTTAAAATGTTCATTTCTAAATTTTTACTCGTTTTTCATCATGCTAATTACATTTGTGGTTACGCCACGAAATCGTAGAAAAGTAAGCTATTTTAAAGAATCTAATGTAATTCAGTAAATGATGTTTCATATAGAGTAGCATGCATGTATTTTATTATGAGATAATATCGTGCAGAATTATTCCTTTATTTAAATTTTTCCTTTATTTAAAAGCGAAAATGAAGAATATTTTACCATATAAATTTTATTTATCTATTCATCATTCATTCTAATTTTTGCTACTTTCGAGTAGTATTTATTTAAACAAAATGTAAGGCCAAAAACGAAAAGTTCTATAAAATATGAAGGATCGTGTCAAATTTTATCAACGTATACCATAAAATATTATTAATTTTAAGATTAAATCTTTTATTTAAGTTAATTAAAAACTCTACTGTAAATTTATTTTATTTTATTTTATTTTATTTATTTTTTTATTTTTTGTTACGTTTTGAGTTTTTCCGATTATATTATGTCCGAAATACAATATTTTTATTTAAATTTAAATGTATATATAACTAGAAATTGTTTCAAGAAAGATTCGTTCATCGTTTTGTTTGTACATCTAGGAACATATCTAGGACTATATTTTTTGTTGACCTTAATTTTTCTACTGGTTTAGTCTAAAATAGTGATGCTGATTTTAAAAATACTGATGCTTTTCTTTTGAGGGTTTCTCCACTGAACTTAATTGTATGGGATTAGTGAAGTCAGCATGAAAGAAATCACTATCTCCAACCTCAAATGTAACTCGTGGGGCAAAAGGCAGGGACGGCATTTAAATGTTTCATTTGGAGGTGCGAGATTTGATGTATTAAAATCCAGAATATGGAAGGAATAAAATATTTGCTAAATTTGGGGTTGCGACTATGGCCCTTCGCGGTCTCTATTTGCCGTCCCTGTCAAAAGGTCTACCTTTTTTGTAAAATATTTAATTAGATTGAGTTCAGTTATTTCGGTCTGCGAATGACAAACCTAGAATTAAGACTGCGGGAGGAAAATCTCATAGAATAAAACAAAGAACACCTCTTATTTACGAACTCAAGAATATGAATTTCTGCAATACTTTAGAATCGATTGTACTTTGTGCATTGCAATAATCAGTTTTAATGAAGGATTGATTTGGGCGTGGTAGAATATGACACAGTCGGATGTCAGACGTTAGCCAGCAGCTCAAAACGGAGCTTAAATGTTCTTCCGCTTAAAGAAGTCAAATATTTTGGATCAGTTCCAACTGGACATTCAGTTTTCTTTCATGGGACATCATCCAGATGCTACAATATACTGTTGCAGAAAACTTTGCTCAGTTTCCGTGTTAAAAGTCGATTGTATGTGTGAAGTTCTAGTAAACATCCCTGTTGACAGGACGAAACAACAATTTTGATGGTTGTGGAAGGTCGACGGACAATCTGCAGTACACGGTTCACAGAAATTAATAAGTAATAGCACGCTTTATGACACTCAGCTTAACACAGGAATTTTCTCAGATGCTATTTTTTCTCACATCCTATCGAATCCTTCCGCATTCAGTAGAAATTGTCGAGGAAAACTGACATCTATCCCTCAGCATACTGCAATGAAGTATTCTCAAACAGCATTTTAAAATAAGAAAGCGAGATCTTTCACAAAAGCACACAAAAGAGTGGATACAAGCGAGCGTTCAATGACACCTGAACTGAGACGAGGGGAACAAGGTGCTCTTTTATAGCTTTTGCGAAATTTCCAGTACTTCCACGGTATTATCTGATTCCGAAAACATTTCATATTGGTCGTGTATGTAGATGGCGTAATACTAATGCAATTGTTTAGTACCAGTGCAGGAAATCAAACATTACAGGTCTGATTAATAAAATAGCGCCAAATGTTGCTTTTGGTGAAAAGTCGCTAAGCGAGGTCAGAGTACGCGAGTAGCGAGTCGCTAAGCGAGTAACAAATCCAGAGCGTCCAAATTTGCTCGGGGTGGTGCTGGAAAGACGTACTTCTAATTAGGCATATGTAAATTGACTGAAAAGTTTTTCTATCCATTTTTCTCATCAAAAACACATATTTTCACAGGTTCACTCATAACTAGGTTCTGAAACAAAAGTTTGCCCGGTTAATCTTAATCATAAGGCGTGCCCAATTATTTCATCCGTGATGTAAATTTTTATTGAAAACCAATGAACATTTAACTGATATTCTCATTTTAAATGTATGACGTCAATCACGCTTGTGTTTTAAAAGCGTTTGTTCAGAATCTGACCCCTGAAATGTTGAATTTAGTAATCCTAATACACCTGGTTCATGCAGGAGAAACCATTTTATTTATTTTAATCTCGTGAAAAAGCCAAATAGGTAATATCGGAGAGCTGTTCCAGTGAAATCAGATTTTCTATTCTAGGGAGTTCGATTTTATTCTGGTTAGAAAGTTATTTTTGAGGCAGAGTTTATCTATTATACATTAGTTTTAAATTCGGTTTTTTTATGCCATAAAGTAATTTTTCAGACATAAAACGTGAATTCTTAAAGACTCAAAAAGTGTAAACAAACAAATACATTTGTATGACGCAAGCGTACTTACTATTTCACCAGAAACTAGTATTAGTCATACTTTTCAAGCATAAAATGAATTTGTTTTCTTTCGGCTGTCTATAAATTCATTCGAATTTAAGACAATAAATTAATGATCTCGTTTATAGAATGTGTTTTTCAAGCTCTTTCTGTTTCAAATTTTCAAATATGTATTGTAGAAAATTATTTTTGAAAATCGCTTCTAGTTAATCTCAATTCTTAAAGTGCACAGAAAGAAGAAAATATCATATCTATGGCTCTACACCTATCAACACTCCTAGTTTAATATGATAATGAATTTAGAAATACAAGATGTATCCTAAAATTTCGGCGAGTGGTACCATATATTAAAAACTGCGCTAGCTAGGACGTTACATTCATGCACTCGCAGTCACAGAGAAAGTGACTAATGCCCCCTAGTGTTCGCAGTCATACTGATGTTGACTAACGCCCCCTAGTGCCTACATCACTACAGTTAAGCGTTAGTACGTACCGCGACCAATTTAATGCTGACAGTACGAGAAGGCGTGCCATTGCGAAGTGGAGCAACGTATGAACATAAAGTTTTACTTGAAATTAGGCGCCACGGCTCAGAAGACGCGTGAAATATAAATGAAAGTGTACGGTACGGAAGCAATAAGTTGAAACAGTGGTTTTCAGTGGTTTAACGCTTTAGAGGCTGTCAAGGAAGCTGTCAAGGACGGGGTTCTTGAGACAGTTTTTCAATCCTTTCCATATTCTCCAGATCTGGCAATTGTAAACTTCAAAGAAAGAAGTATTCAAAGGCCTACGCTTTGATGATAACGTCTGGTAGTGACAAAAAATCCAGCAGTGCCTGACAACGGTGCTTTGAACTACACCAAAAGAAGCTTTTATATACAATCTATGTCAGAAGTGTGTTATAGCAAATGGTGATTACTTTGAAAGCCATTAGAAGGGTTCTTTTGTTTGTTTGTTTGTACGTCCTGCTTTCTTTATTTTATTACATCATTCACTGATCTTTTCGGATACATCTTGTACCACTGAATCAAAAGAAGTAAATTGTCACTGTCAGAAAGTATAAAGTAAAACTGAACCTTAAAGTTAAGTATTAAATGGTTTTTTTTATAATATGTGTGTACAATATGTATATAGATGCAAGTTCATCAAATTATTGATAATTCCTTTTAAATCGGAATGTGTGGCACTGCTATTACAGCAAACGGAAAGTCTACTTCTTTTTGTTTACATGTTGGATCACTTAAACATCACTTTGATTGGTAACATGAAGTTCTCTGTGTGGCCCTCTAACAATTTGTCATTCATCTTGCAGTTTCTTGCGAAAGTTGCAATATTCAGATTCTATCATTTCTCTTCAGGCTTTGTCAAGCAACCAGGAGGGTAGACGTTCTCGCGAAAAAAGCTGCACAGAACTGCTGAAGAATATTGAAGATGATGTTGCTTTGTTATGGGTACAATCCCATTGCACCTCCAGAGACTCGTGGTCTTTGGAGTAACGAGATGGTAGACTTTTTGGCAAAAAAAAGTCTAAATTCTTCAAAAGTCTTGTCTGACCTGCCCTTCTATTCAGCTTCATTAAAGATAAAAAAAATTATCAAACAATCATTTCGTCATGTGGCTTCCCTGACTGTTGGAGATAAATCCTGGAGTGTGTTTTGTGAATCTACCTATAACCCAGATTCATCATCTTCTGCTGTTGTGACTGCATTTAGACTTTCGACTGTATATCAATTCCTATTTGTTTATTTTAATTTGCCTAATTCTGACTACGTTTTATGCGATGATGGATAAGCCAAGACTGCTGCTCATTTGGACAAGTGTTCTATACTAAAAGCTTTCAATCGTATTGTAAAGAAGTACTAGATGTTATGCAGATCACATACCTTTAGGGTATAAAACAATTTTCTTTTGTTTCGTGTTTGTAAATCAAATATTCTGTATTTCAGTTTTAATTTCTCCACCTTAACTTTTCTGTTTGATAAAAAGTGCTTCCTTTTCTGTCTTATGCCTGCCGGTGTATCTCCAAATTGCGATATTTCCCTTCTAAATTAACTATTGATTTAGTATATACAATGTAAATTCTGGGTGCTTGTCTATCTGCAGCTGTCTGTAGCTGCCTGGTTTTGCAGGGTTTTTAGGCTTTTGTTATGGAGTTCGCCAAATTCTGGCTCTTCTGCTTTGACGATATGCTTTTGACCCTTCATTTCAAATATTTTATATTTGTTACACTCCTACCGGTCACTTTAGGTCACGTGGACAATAGCTTATGAGTGGCTCATCTTTTACCGCTAGGCTGTGAAAAGTTGACATTCTTGTACAAAGTTTTTGTCCACTTCTACATTTTTCCCACTTCTAAAATTTTTTCCCGTTTTTTTCCACTACTAAGTTTCCTGTTCAACCACCAACAACCCCTTTACACTTGAGATCTCATTACCCAATAGCTTGGTTATCAGTGACCTGGGATTTTAAAAACGTCCATAATTATGACTATGCAGCTCCATTTATAGCTGTTCCTCGGTTAAGTCAATTTTTCTTGCGCATTTTAAAATGAAACAATGAATACTTTATTTACTGTACTTGTATTGTAAAGTGATTGTATTAACTGGTATAACAAACCAGTAGTATTATGATATAGATGAATAATTACTACAATAAGAGCGAGAGTTGTTACCAATGTTTATTGCTGCAGATCCTCAATTGTGAATCATGTATCACCTTTCACTTAAAGTGGCCTTCCAGGTCCCAGGTGGTGAAGTGGCTTAAGAACCATTCTATCCCGGCTCGGGTCCCTGGTTCGAATCCCAACTTGGGCATCGATGTTAACTTGTCTCTCCTTCATAGGGGGTAACGCTGGCCACCCACTGGGTGCTCCCATAATAAAATGGACAGTAATTTGGGCTTTAGTAGTGGCAAAATGCTTGATGAGCAATGCCGGCCCATTTGGGGAAAAAAACTTTGTCTTAAGTTTATGAAAAGTCCATTTTGGTGAGAGTCCTTGTGATAAAATCAACCACTTTCGGATCAAGCAATCTATAAAGAGAGTGGCTTAATTTTTATTAGTGGTTAAATGTTAGGTGCTGAGTTAAAAGTGACCAATTAGACCATGGTAATGTAAAGCGGATTAATTCCCTAGAAAATGATCCCACCACATACATCTCCTTACGCTATATAATAGCTGCCGTGACATATCGGGGAACATTTCAAGAAAGCCAATAAACTCTAACAAAAATATTTTTTCTTTTATCTTTTACTTTTGATTATCAATAAAACGTACAATGTAAAATTTCTGTGTAAGCCTATTTTTAAGTAGAGCATCTCTTCATTTTTTCAACTTTGAAAATCTTATTGATTTGTATACTGCTTTGTTGTTACTTCTTACACTCTCCTACTTTCTTAAATATAATTCTTAAAATAATCATACTTTCTGTTTTTTTCGAATATTTCTTTGCATATAATGAATGTGTACCTTTAATATGTTCGTATAAACTGCTGTGCGCTTTTTCCATAATAAAGAGAACTGGGTTTCTGATTAGCATCTGTTGAGGCTTAGCTCTCTTTAAAGTAAATGTAACAAAAATGGACCATGTACAAGTAACGGCCACTTACTTTTCACAAATAAAAAAAACAAACTCATATTTCACCCCTGGAAAAACTGAAGTATTTTTTTTTCCTTTTTGTCTTTACTTGACATGTTTTACTTCAGTGCTGCCCAGGTGGTGTAGTGACTTAAGAAACATTTTATTACTCCTCGGATCCGGGCTCGAATACCACCGGGTAGTTGTAGTGGACAATGCCTGATCGGCAAGTGACCGCAATTTGGGTGGGGAAATATTTTCACTTCAGTTGATTGTAGATGTGACGAATGAACTTTCTTTTAATTTTTAATAATAAGTCGTCCGATACTTGTACATGGTCCTCCAGTAGACTCACATGTCCTCATAAGAATTTTTTTAAATGTTTCATTGCAACGCAGTTTACTTTGTGCATTTTTTAATATTTACTGATAAATATAAACGCTGAAATGTATAGTATGTGTGACTTCGCGGTATTTTTTGTATATAAAATATATAGCATGTAAATATTTTGTGTTTTTTGTGTTGCTGTTATGGATACTATAAAAAAATTGACGTATTTCATACGTGAATATAAATGTATTATGTACACTTTTATTAATTCAGTCTGTAATGCAGAAAAATTAAGTGACATGCTTTTCTTTCATTTTGTAATATTTATTTGTATGTTATAAAAATTATCAGTATATATTGAAAATAAACAAGTAACAATAAAGACACAGACTCATTCGTGTATGACATCCCACTTTTTTATTGTGACACGGCCGTGAAGCATTCTACAATAAGCCATGTGTAAAAACCTAGACCATCTTAAACTGATATATACCAAAAATAGACCGGCACTCACATGTATATAAAACAACATCTAACTCTAGCCAGGTCCTTTAACGTAGGAATAGTTAGTTCTGTCTTTTTTTTTTTTACTTTTTTTTAGTTAGTTACCAATTTAGGACAACATATAATAAACAGGAAACAGTTTTGTCAAATAGTCTGGGTATAGTATATAACAGGCCTAGCAGAGCTAGTCGTGATGTAACAGTTGAAAACGAAAAAGGTTGGACACTTTATACAGAACATTTTTGTTATCAGCAAATGATAATATGTCCAGCATTTTGGGGGAGTCACTGATTTTTAAGATCGGGATGTTTAAAGAAGGGGGCAGAATTAGTAAAAATTGATCAGCTTGAGGGAAGAAAAATATGTAAATATTCCTTTTTTTCAAAAGACGGCATATTTTTATATTTAAAAAAAGAACCAACCTTTTTTTTCAATAATAGCTCTTTCAAACGTATACATATATTTATATACATATATAGGATTCAAGAAAAATACACACGAAAAAATTCACTAGTGCCAACATTTTTAAAAGTGTCACAAAACCGATAGCTTCCTAGAAATTTGTGTGTTTAGGAACTTAGTTGTCGGTTACATGACTTGAATTTCTACTTCTACACATGTGGCAATGAACACTTTGTTTAAATCTGTGGCTCCACTAGGCGAAGAGCCACTCAAAAACGTCGATGTCATTATTCAACAACACAACCTTGTACTACTTTATTCACCAAATATTCACCCTATAGAAATACAAATTTGCTTTTTTTCCCAAAATGCAGCGGATTGCTTTTTTTGTGTTGTTAATGTTGTTCAAAGTAAACTTCTAATGAGTGTGATGAGTTGCGCAAAATTCTTCCAAACAACTGAGGCAGAGACAATTAAAGGTATGGGGAATTTAATTTGAAATGTGAATAATTTCGACACACTAAAGTTTTAGGTAAAACTGAAAAAAATGAGTGGTTGTGGTAGAAATACTTTCAAAAGTTGTTTAAATGTAATTAACACGAAAGCAATATTACAAGAGAATGGATTATGACCTGATTGTTCTCGAAAACTTATTTCCATTATTTTAGTTACTTTTATTACTAAATGTATTACAGTATTTATGGATTCTGTGTGTTGAAAATGCATTGACTAATTTATATTATCAACTAAAATGACATGTTTTGAAATCACGTTTATTCTTTCTGCGGAAAAAACTTCTGATTTCTTATATGGTTAATTTTTCATTGAATGTAAAACTAAGTATGCGACGACCAATTTAACTTATTAGAATGTTTAAACTTTTTTTCTAATTTCTTCTTTTTATAATTATTATAAATATGAAAAAGTGACAATCCGAATGTTTCCTTTTTAAGTAATTTGTTTGCAGAGGTATGGAATTCAGGTCATTTTATATATCTTTTATTTCAAATTACGCAAAATGAGTGAGGAATTCACTAAGTACTGAGCATGAGTCAGACTTGAGTGACGTGAAGAGATATTTAATCCAAATTTAAGGCCGATTTTTTCGTTATACTCATATAGTACCGAAAGAATCAGAACATAAATCAAAATTGTAAAGAAAGCAACCCTGTTGTTTAGCGATTAAATATCGAATATTTTTCTAAATGAACATTCATATGTGCGTCGCAAGCAACATGACAAAATAATAAGATCTCCGTGAAATTTACTTAGTTTAATACGAAAGAAAAATGCGGAATAAAAATCCAAAAGTATGTATACATAAGTTAGAAATTCTTAAGAAATAATATTACGTTTTATGTTGAAATATTTTTCTTTTTTTCGGATAGCTCAGAGATATGTTTCAATATTAAGAAATCGACACGAATACACTTTCAAAGAGCATTACAATTAGTGCAAAATAGTGTGCAAAATCTCATAAGCACTTATCTTGCGATTAAGATCCTTTATGTTATGCATATTTGTGAAATAATTAGTATTTGCTTCAAAATACTTTTAGTGATCCGTTTGAAATATTCATTCTTGAGATACATGAAAGTTGGATGGTGATTTTGTTAATTTACAAGGATAGTTAATTGGAATGGTGCACTAGAGATTTTAAAATGTTAATGTAACATCGTAAGGATGACAAAATTCTGAAACGACATTGGAAATTTTTTATGGATCATAATTGTCCAATATGTGCTCCAATAAAACTGACCTAGCTGTGATATTTGAGATTTATAAATGTTCCAAAAAAATGCAAAATAAGCATTTGAGTCCTACTGTTTCATAATGAATCTCAATTAAGATTTTTAATTACCGCTGCATTTTGAGAAAAACGAGTCTTACCTAAATAATGATATTTCTATGTTATAGGAATTTTATACCACGTTTGACAGTTCTAAAATACTGTTTAATAACTAATGTAAACAGCAAACATATAAATATTCCTTTGGTTTTCACATTTATAAAACTATTGAAAAAGTTAAAAATCTGAGTTCAGAAAGATGTGACATGTTCAGAATTGTGTTTTATAGTATTTGAATTTTTCAGTCAGTTCTCTTTTCTTGTTTAAGTGAAAATACTGATTCAAAAATAGCTAACATTGTTTTGCTTTAGCAGGTTTAAAAGAAAAAAACCTCTAGACAGTTTTACATCCAAAAACTTTATTTCTATCTAGTTAATAGCATTATCAAATGTTAGTTTATTGTTTTTTAAGACAAAATGTGCTTCATACATTAGTAAATGCCAAGTTAGTTAACAATGGATGCTAGGTTGTATGCTAAAAGCACCTAGTATCATAGTATCCGATATCTTATTTTTTGTCTTAAGACAGTAATTTTTATTTTTCTAGGAACTTTATGTGATGGTCAACATTTCAATAACCATATTGCAATGGTCGAAACTATACTATGATGACTGATAACAAAAATTCTCGAAATAAATAAAGAATTTTAGATAAAGACAAACAAAGTAGCATTTGTTTCTGCTAGGCCATTTACAACTTGCTGCTTCAATAAAAACCATGATCATCTAAACATGTACAAGAATCTAGTTAAAGATCACCATTTAAACACTTTGTACATAGGAATCATGCCGTTGTACATGGTAAAAATAACTTGAGCCATTTCGTATCTAACTAAAATTTACTTCTGGTGGAGTGCTCAAAATAGACTGAATTAAACTAAAATCTTATAGGGTATTAAATTACCAAGTCGACTTAATACATAAATATATACATAATAATATTTTTTAAGAAGAAACATTTTCATTCTTGAAAATAATTTTCCTTAAAAAGATGTGATAATTATTGTCGAATATATTTTTTTAATATTGAAATATTTTGTTTTATAAATTTTAAATAAATATTTTTTAGCTATTTTTTATTTAGTATTTATTTTTTAACAGTTCTCTAGCATTTAGAATTTCATAAGAAGAATAAAAAGTACGATAAAAATTTAAACTTTATGTTTGTGATAAAAAGTTTATTTTCGTATCAGACAAGTTAATTGGTATAAATATTATACATACGTAACTGCACATACTATATAGTTATGTCTTAAAAAAAAAGAATTTTTGGTGGGAGGAAATTTGCTTACATAAAATAAATATTTAGAAATAATTATCAACTCCTGATATTCTTTTCTAAAACCTAATGTACTTTTATAATTTTTGGAAAATTTTTCTCTGGGTTACAAAATTAAATAAATAAACAAGAAAAATAAAAGTAACTAAACGTTTTAAGAGGTATAAAGGAATATTGTTAATTTAATACTTGAAATTATTATTTTTTAAATTTTCCATACCTACTTCAATGACACCCAACATCCCTTAAATTGTACTGTAATAAGATAATAAATCGTATGTGTTATGATGCTTGCCGCAAATATATATTTTTTTATATTTTCTCTTTTTCAATAAATTTTACCATTAGATATCTCTTTGTACAAATACTTTTTAACACCTTTTATTGCAATTTTCTGATATATTTATTGCGAAGAATGTAGTTTAAAATACTTTAGTCTGTTAACGTGAATAATTCAATGTTATCTGAGCACTCCACTTCAGCACACGCGAGGTACATCAGCTTGACAATAACTTAAAATATAAGTATTGCAAATGATGTATATATAAAATTACGTTTGTGACTTAAATTGCTTACATAAATTAAAAAGTATTGAATTTGTTGTTATTATCCATGTAATTAGAATATTTTTGGAGAATGAATTTTTTTTATTACCATTTTTAAGCAATTCAAGTCACAGACCCTTGAATACTTTTTATATACACGCATTAAAGAATGCTGAATAGCAAAAATTTAAATTTGTTTTTACAGGAAATGTTATGCTTAGGTTTTATTCAAAACAAATAAAATTCTCAAGTATGATGACACATAGTTACGTAAACATCTAAATAACGTATTCAAACATCACCAAATGATAACAATAGCACAGTTGCACAGTTGGATTTATTTTACTTTGTGTTTCACATAACACCAATTCGGTTAGGATTCATAAACAGGAACATCTGGATCGTAAATTAATAAATTTAATAATGACGAATTCTACGAAATTACATATGCATCTGAATATATATTAATGAAAAACCCTCAACGTTGGAATTGACTTTTCAAATGTTGTTAACCTGGTAAACTAAATGATGGCAATAAAAAGATAATTTTGTATAAATTAATATAAAATGGGTAAATTGTATTACCTTAGTAGCTACTATCATCTTTAAATTAAATATTGTAATAGTTAACTGAAATACTTTATACTATTAA
This sequence comes from Cheiracanthium punctorium, assembly GCA_038373885.1. Lineage (NCBI taxonomy): Eukaryota > Metazoa > Arthropoda > Arachnida > Araneae > Cheiracanthiidae > Cheiracanthium > Cheiracanthium punctorium. The sequence goes on along the minus strand of JAWZYV010005775.1, from coordinate 1,287,943 downwards.
GAATGGTATGACATCAGCAAAAATATTATACATAATTGACTAGTACAAACTGAACTGAATTAAAGTAATTTATTAATGCGTTTGAAGCTATATCACTAGTTTAATAAAGTAACTTAAAATGGTAATTGCTGTAAAATATGCAAATGCATATAAATTCTAATTAATAAATGATAACTAAATAACTTGATCAATTCTGGCAAATTCGGGAAGCATTGGTAAAGTCATATATTCCATTTATTCAAAGCAAATAAAACTCTCCTATATAATGGCGCAATTCAGTTTGTTTTTATCGGAACATATGTGTACTAGACGTTTATAATATCTTATAATATTAAAATATGTGCATGTGATCGAATTTGAGAAAAAAATATTAAATTTCGATAGTAACTTCATCAGTTGAAAGTAACATACATAAATGAAAATATTTCCGAAATGGTGTGAAAAATTAAGATCTATACAATTAAAGATATGTGGTCGAAGTAAGCTAAATAGTTTTAAGACATTAATCGACGTCATTTTTCATCTAACATTTTTTCCAAATGTAAGTACTTATAGAAGGTTTGTTAAAATATAAGATAAATATCGTTACACAAATTTGGTATTTTCAAAATAATAAAGATATTTTATTTCTATCCGTATGGACTTCTGTCACACTAAATTTATCTTTAATAAATAAACAGTTAAAATTTCATCATAGAATAGTTTTTATCTCGCAGAACTTCATATGATTTATCCATTTATTGCTATTGCGTCATAAGCCATAATAATAATAACAGTAATTAGAAAGTGATACATAGTTTCATAGAAATATATTGCGTATAATTTTGCTGGAAAAGAATCAAATAGCTTGAATAAAACCAAAACTCCGTATTTCTAAAAGAAAAATTTCTTATTAATTACATTAGACATACTGTCCAAAATAGTATTAATTTTTAATATATTCAGATGCCATGTTCCAGACCTCATTATTACTTTTGTCGCATTTCTCATTGTTTTTAACAATCAATCATTTAGGTTAAAATAAAAAATAAAAAAACTTGCACGTAGACAAATTTGTATCCTCTCTTATGTAGTACAAGGCTGAATGATACAATAATAACAAGACTTCAAGCATTATATTATATAGTACTATACACATTATTCTTGTAGTTCTTGAAGCTTCTTCAGAGATCGTATTAGGAACTGGTTAAACCATCCTCAATGGAGGATGTTTTGCAGCAGATAAACTTGCTGATTGGATGAGCGCACACCAATAACAGTGTGGAATTAAATTAATTTTTTTTTTCAAATTCATGCTTGCAGATAAAATGGCGTGCAGGTGAAATAGATTTATTTCTATCTGACATAAAATCATAAAATAATGCCCAAAAATATAGTGGCAATAATTCTTTTAAAGATATTAGGACATTTAAAAACCTGCAAAATACTTTAGTTGTAGCCTTATTGTCGTTTAATTGTCATCATCATTAAAAACGCGTAATACGTCACATTGAGGGCGCAAATGATTGAATTAAAATAAGAACATAACATATATAGATGTACAATAACCCATCAATTGATAATACACAGGACGGCTATCTCGGAAAAGTCCTGTGTTGTGTATGTTATGTGACTTTTTCTGAGTTTATAAAATACTATATTTGTCTAAATTTATCTTTCGCTGTTGATTTATAAAGTGATGAATCATCTCTTACTTTTTACTATCTTAAAAGCATTTTTTTCGACTAGTTTTAATTTTTTTTAGTGTCTCTTTAATTTTGATACATCAGACTATTTTTCACATTATTTAAAAGTTAGGCTGTACATTGGTTTCACTAGTGGCTTGAAAACCTTACAAGTGATGGGTTACCATATTATACATTGTTCTATAAAGAGCACTCTGCTACTAATAAACAGGGAGATAGTTTAATAACTAGTTAAAGTAACTCTATGAAATAGTAGCAAATCTGTAACAAATTCAAACACAGTACTGCTGTTCTAACATGTAAAACAGGAACTCAAAACCAGTCAGTATGTATAGACCATTGTCTTTGAAAACGGCTCTTAGCTTACAGTTAAGTTATGCCATTTCATGAATGATAAAATGTATAATGTAATAAAATTAGAATATATCGTTATACCCTCATATGCATATTAGGAGTTATAATTTTGTATTTAAAGGACAAAATTAAATATATTAGAAAATATTCACTATTTTTAGTAACTTAAAACGGGCAAAGCGTTCTACTTATCAGAATAATATGGAATATTAATGTTAAAACAGCATACTTAAATATATATATATATCACTATATTAGTAACATTTTTTTGCGAGGAACTTACAAAATGTCATAGTTATGACATATCATGAGATGTGTGATAATTTTACATAAAAGATGGCACAGTTTAAATAATCATTTGACTAAAACCTTATAAATATAAATAACTCATTTAAAATGCTGTAAAATCTGATTAGTTTTACAAGAAAAAGAGTTAAACGTATACCAACATAACATTTCATGTACAGAAAAAGAGTAGGGTAATTGTGTTATACAATGTGCAGAAAAAACATTAAAATTCAAATGAAATTAGTGAGTCATCAGAAAAACATTTTTCATATAATTTTTATAAATTGTTTAGGAACTTCGCAAATGATCAAATCAACAGAGCATTTATGCTAGGAAAGTTCTTTATGCTCCGTATCATATAAAAACTAATCCTTTAATGATGAAGACAATGTCCAAAAGCCTGCTGTCAAAAATCCTTAACAGTAACTCTTCCATCTGTAGTTTAAACTGCTGATGATGATTTAGTGCGTTTGTGTTCCATTGAACATGGGACAATACACATGTGCACACTTTACACCTGCACGCTCACGGATACGCACACGTACACACACAAAACACTAATTTTTTGTTTGTTTATTTTATTTTACTTTTTTCTTTAATTTCAAAGGAGAACATCAAATAGAACGAGCTGCAAATAGAACCTCTTCGATGTAAAAAAAACACAGGAACTTTTAGCTTGACCTATTGGCCAATGATTGGACACAAGATACGCATTTATGTACTTTTGTGTCTACTAAAGTGATTTTTTTTTTTTTTCACAGGAACGCGCCATTTTTATCAAATTCTGGGCACACCAAGAAGTATATCAGTTCACATAAATGATAAAGTTCTGAAAGCATTTCTTTTTTGTTTTTATATTCTTGTTGCATCTTTCTTTTTAAAGTTCATCAGCTGCTACATTTTGGGGGGAATGAGGAACCTGCTTCACCGAGAACACATCTCGCACCTTAAACTGTTTGAATAAGTCTCTCTGTTTTTTTTTCTTCTATAGCAACCATGCGAATGACTAAAACTACATTTTTAACAAGCAACACACTTTTGAACTGATTTTTGTGCATGTATATCATACGTTTTGAACCAAAGAAGAAAAAGATTAACATCTATCGAAGAAGCACAGATCTATTGCATTTAAAGAAATTTGAAAGAAAGTTTCACATCGTGCAGGCAGCAGCACACGGTTGTAGTTATCCTCCTTTGGTGCCTACCTTTAAACTTAAAAAGAAATGCCGTCTTGACACTGCATCACCCAGTTTGTTATGGCAGTCATCAAGGCTAGCTAAACTCAGAGGCAACGGATGACTTAACAAATAAATTATCTCCAGAAGTTAACTATTGCAAATATCCGAGAAAAGGATCATTACTGTTTAAATCATATTCAACAAAAAAGCTGTAACAAAGTCATAAATATTTATATATATATTATATAAAACTATTAATATAGTATACACAAGAAAATGCCACTAAAATAGTTAACTTTTTCCCAGTTGACAAACTAAATATATTCTCCCCTAACGATCACCTGGTTATTGAATTTAAAACAACTGAAATATAAAACCAACAGGTATGTACAAAAAAGATAAAATTCAATGCGTGATGACTCCAATAGGAAACTTAACTACACACGATCTTTATTTGATCGTATACTTCACGATTGCAGCCTTTCACAGTTTTGTGACTTTTTGCAACGAATGATTTGGTCCACCACATAACTTCACATATGATGCTTGAGCCACTTCTCAGTTCTAGGAACTCTTGATATCTGCCAAGGACAGTGCAGGCAGTTTATAGGCAGCCAAGGGGGTATGGCGATTAAACCGTATTTATATTTGAAGTCCTGACCTCACCCTCTTGGCCCGGGCTCGGCTTCTTAGAAGTTTAAAACAAGAAAAAGAAGGAACCATCATAGTTTTAAAAAACTGACAATATAATTATTGCCTCATATAACAGTGATAAGAACATCGGCTTCAATTAGACGTGTTTTAATTCAAATATATATATATATGTATATATACCAAATTTTTTTTAGGAATATTCTAACCATAGTTGGGTTTTGATCACTTCTACAATTATTGTAGCTATTAAAGTCTCTTTGTTTCAGGACTAAGTGTTGCTTCTCCCGCAAAACAAAGGCCGGCCTTAGAAGAGGCAGGAAGATCTATGGAGGAAGCGTCGAGACCGAGCCTGAGGGCACTGTCGAGGTCGTTTCGAAAGTCGGACGAAAACATCAGATGTTGTGTAGTAACGTCAGGACCGTTCCTCGTTGTAACATCATTCCCCGTCTGAGGCAGAAGTAACGGAGGAGGAGCAAGCCTTGGTGGTGTCATAGAGGGTGCTACCGGTGTCGCGGCAAAATGAGATGACGTGGAACAACTGGGTAACTTGGGAGGAACCATGGAATTCGGCGGCATCATTGAATTCGACGGCATTACGGAATTCGGTGGCATCATTGAATTCGATGGCATTGCGGAATTCGGTGGCATCATCGAGTTAGGTGGTGCCATCGAATTGGAAGGCATCATCGAGTTTTGGGATATTGACGGTGCCATCGAATTAGGGGGTGTCATTTGTTCACTCCTTTGCATTTTTTGTACTCTCTTTACGTGGCGTTCAGCATTGCAATGGAACTTGAAGTCGAGGAGGGTTGGAAATCTTTCTCTGCAAGCTCTGCACTCCAGCTGAACCTGCACCAGCCGAAGGATGGCTTTGGTAGCCTCTCCGGCTGTTTTGTTTGCGAAACAGCTGGATCTTTGATGGTTTAAGCACAGGATCTCAGCTGGATGGACTAGCTGGCATTTCTTGCAGACGAAACCTACATCGACCTCGGCTTCCGCTGCTTGTTGGTAATCGCTTGAGGACACGACTCCCTTCAGATCTTCTAACGTTTTTCCATCCTGTGAGAACCTCGCGGTCGTGTTACCCATTTGCGTCAATTTCTGAGTAATTTCTGGTAGGGCTGTTGGTGGAAGTTGGAGCAATGATAAGGGAGTGCTGTACATGTTTGAATCGTAAAACATACTTCCAGGAGGCGAGCCTATAAAGAAAAAGGAACACATTTGAGAAATCATAAATGCAACATTTATATCTTCATTACTCTGAGGTTGAACTGCTCTATGATAGTTATGTTCAACCAATTAAATCACACTTACAAATTTGAATGAAATATGTGAATAAACACTTTAATGAATATATGATTATTCTCGAAAAAGTACATAGTCTTCTGTGTATCATGCAGTTATGTTTGATTGTATCTTGATTGTTTGATTGAATTTAATTTTATTATCCGATGTAAATGCAATTTAAAATTGTTTTTAAGTCAGGTAAATTCTTAAATATACAATATTTGCTAAGTGTATTTCATTTCAGAAAAAAAAGTAATGTACATCTTTGTTTAAGAATTTATTTTAAAAATTTCGTGCTGTCATAAGTTTTATTATTTGTATGAGTTGCTAATGTTTGAAGGTGTGAAGAGTATTTCTGAAAATTCTAAATCTCTGACAAAATTAGTTTATTTTAAAACTGCTAAATATCCATTTTACTTCCTTTACTCTGACTAAAAATAGTCATGGTTCAGTTGGTAAAATTTGAAACGAGAATAACAGCTGATAAAGTATTGCAAAAAGCAAAATTGATCTTAGATGTAAATATTACTCTACAAAGCGATTGAAATTAACATAACTGAACAACTAAATTCATTTTTATGTCATAAATTTTTGCATGAGTAAAACATAGATACAACATTAGTAAACAACAATTTAAATAAATAATAATAAAAAATTTATGTCGGTACATAAATATGAATTTGCAAAGATGACAAACAGGAAGAAGAACAAAATCCAAAATGTAAATTTTCGTAGAGATATTCCAAGAAAAAATGTATTACACAGCTATTTATACTGGTACGCATGAATCCGTCACAACAGAACTAAGTAACAAATTTTAATCCTTTTCTTTGAAACATATAAACGATCCCTGCTAAACGTTAAAATACCATCAGAATGACAACCTAAGCAAGGAATAAAAACTTGTTCTTTTTCCATGTTCGACAATCTGACTATAGGGCATCTACAATCACCCCCCAGATGAAAATAAATGACACAAACCTGTTGACACATCTATAAATCATGATCTTAAGATCCAAGCTTGTAGTTTAAAATATTAAAAAAAACCTCATCCCGTGTTTTAGAACCGGAATATTTATAACTTGCATCCGTGTTCTGAGTGTCAAATAACTAATAGCTCTTCCCAAATCCTACTCTATCGAAATGAAGTTCAAACAAAGCATTAATTAAAAAAAAAACTTACAAGTGACAGATTAAAGGGTCGTTTAGATTACCTGTAGGTTTTGAATTTATATCTAAATGTAACGATTTTGACTTAGATCGTACAAGAGGATCTGAAATTTCGTTAGTGGAGTTTGAAACGTGAAATGAATAATCAAAAGTGGAAACTCCTGCTAATGATTTTCAGAAGTTCACCTCTTCACCTTGTTCTATATTGTCTTCGACACCCAAATATAAATCATTTCTTGCGGATGTCTATGAGTGTATGACACTAAACCATTTAGAAAAAGTGGATGCCTAAACTGAACTTTCAACCTACAGAGAAACCTATCACATAGATTATTTATGGCTTACTGTCATTCAGATCATACCAAATAAATTCTTTGGAAGAGCACATATCGTGAATATTTAATATGCATGTGCAGGTATTTCTTTCAGCAAGTACTACTAATAATATATTTTATAAATCAGTTAATTTGAACTTATACACACAGAACACAAAAACACGAATAGATGGGATCCTTGAATGAATATTTAACAGTAAAACTTTTATTTTATGTACAGCCTAGCCCTCTTAATGGGATAGCCAATTAGCCACGAAAAATTATTCTAATACAAATGGGATATTGCATTATTCGTGACCAATCTGACAATTTAATACTGTTTGGTGCATCGAAAAGCTATTACATTAAGCTGAATATTCTTTTAACCGGCATTCCATTAAGAGAGCTCAACTGTATCTAGTATACATTTGTATTTTACATCAATCTTTAACATGTATGCGATACAAATCAATGTTTTACAAAAGATTTCACTATATCATAAAATTAATGTTAATTAATACATGTCTTATATACACGCAGAAATTTATACTTAAAAAACAGAACTTTTCTCTTAGTGTATTCTTATGTGATTTAAATAAAGAAAAGAAACATTTTTTAAAGTGATATGGATAAATATTCGCTGCGTACTTCATTTCTAGCATTTTTTTATTAAAAATCTTATATAAATTTATTTAGGTAATTGCAAGTATCAATGGGTGCCAGGATATGACAATTTATGTTTCAAGTAAGCAGACTTTAAAGGATTCAACCAAAACTTTAACGAACATATATAATGTTATAATTAAACTTTCATTCTAAACGTCTCTAAAGAACGAAAGGAGACACTAAATAAAATAAATAAATAAATAAAGTAAACACATAAAGCTCCCTTCCAAGATAAAAATGTGCACAATTTAAGAGTTGGGCTAACGATACTTTTATCACGCACCCCCCTCACCCGCATCCCCCCCTCTTCCCCATGTCGTGTTTCTTAGCTTCCCTTCGCCTTTTACTTCAGCAAGATGCAATAACCAACAACTTACCGCTATTTTTTTAAAGCAGGTTAACCTTAAATGATTGATTAGGAAAAGATAGTTTAGATGAGGGTGAGTGGGTGGGAATGTTTTGGAACCCTAAATTGCCAGATCGAAAATTTAATAAGAATCCGAAAAGCTATTAGAAAGGCGGCTTTAGTTCTGAGAGAAAAGAACCAAGTTTTTTCGTAAGTAGAAGTAAATATTTAATACAGTTTCCGACATACTGTGCTCGTGTGTTATACTTATCGTAGAAAGCTTTGCATAGCTTACATTTGTTTTTCATTTATGTAAAACTGAGTATGGGTCTTGTAGGGATATCTCAAGAATGTTTTCAATGCAAATTATTATATTATTTAACGTATCGGCTGAAAAAATATCCGAGTTTGAACTCATTTAGTCTAAAAAAATGATATTTTATTTATGTATTGAGGTTATGTTGTATTATTGAATTTATATATCTTTTAGAATACCGATTTAAATAATTTTCTTAATTTCCCAAAGAAATTAATTGAATGATTTCTATTTTTATTACTAAACTCAATCTAAAACTCTTAGTACTTACTTAAACCGATGATGACCATTGTAATGGATATACAGGGTTGTATATAAACAGGGTTCCACGGCTAAAAGGGGTGAACGGATTGTAACCAAGTTTGGTATGTATACTTATACATGAGACGCGTTCAGGGAATTTCAAAAAAAATAAATAGTTCGAAAAATGTCCACTAGGTGGCACCATGTGTGTTAAAACAGAAAATTTAAAAATGGATATGGCTAAGTCGAAATGTACTAACAATTTTACCATTTATTTAATAGGTTTTTTTAGCATTTATTTACTAATTTGGGTTACTGTTTTATCTGAATTCAGCATGCAAAACGCCACCTAGTGGACATTTTTGCACTAAACTTTTTGATAATCTTCCTACAGCGCATCTCACATTTTATATGCCATTTTTGGTGACAATTAGGTCACCCGTTTCAGATTTAAATGGTGTGTATGGGAGAAGTTTAGTAATAACCACCCTGTATTTATATAAAAATTTTCTCTGTGTATGTGAATAGTTTCACATATATTTGTGACTATACATCACCCACTAACTCTGTACTAATCTACTGCATGTGTTTCAAACGTCCAATCATTATTTTAAGGAAAATCCTGAGTGAATGATTGTTATTTCAAAATTTATCACTTACTCGTGTATTTCGAAAGAAAAAATGTAAGAAAACCATTTTTATTCCAGAAGTAACACAAATCTAAGTTCTGATTTCTTTTACTTTTTAACTGTCTAACGTTCGGTATACTGCCGCCTAGGTGATATAGTGGCTAAAGAACCATTTTATCACACCTTAAGTCTGGATTCGAATTCCGGCTTGGGCATGGGTGTTAACTTGTCCGTCCCTTCAAGAGGGGTAACTCTGGCCGCCCATTGGGTGCTCCCATGATAAAATGGCCATTGATTAGGGCCTTAGTAGTGGCAAATGCTTCATGAGAAAGTGCCCGCCCATTGAAAATAAAAACGATTTACACCATATGAAATAAGTTAATAAAACCAGTGGCAAATATTTATGCCTTGAATATTATTGAAAAAATTCATACATATTAAGTACGTGTGAATGTTTCTAATATGTATGAGTGTATTATATAACATGAAATGTATGAATGAATGTATTGTATAGCACGAAATGTATGTGTGAATGTATTGCATAACGCGAAATTTATGTTGTATGTATGAATGTATTGTATAACACGATATGTATGTTGTATGTGTCAATGTATTGTGTGATACGAAATGTATGCATGAATATATTATGTAACACGAAATGTATGTTGTATGTATGAATTTATTGAATAACACGAAGTGTATGTATGAATGTATTGTATAACACGAAATGTATGCTGCATGTATCAATGTATTGTATAATACAAAATATATGCATGAATGTATTATGTAGCACGAAATGTATGTTGTATGTATGAATGTATTGTACAACACGAAACGTATGTATGTATGAATTTATTAGATAACACGAAATGGATGTATGGATGTATTATGCAACACGAAAAAAGAGCAAGTGATAAATTTTTCATCCCACGCGGCACATGCGTGAAAATTTCCAGTATTCGCACTTTACAACACACTTATCTCGAGAAATTTTTTCCCGCCACTTAAAACAAGTGACAGCTTCTCATTTGAACAAAATCAGTCACAATATTTATGCCTTTAACTTTAACATCGAGCTTAGCGACTGTAAAACGTCCGCCAAACTCGGTACTAAAACATTTTCTTTTAATTAAAAACGTCAGCAGCTTCCCCCAGATCCACCGCCTGACGGCTGTTACGTTTAATTCGCTCCATTCATTGGCTCCGGTGACTTATGACTTAATTTTTTTTTGTTCTTTTTTTTAAAGGAGACGGGGAGATTCCAATCTAAGGTTTTAGGACTCAGGCAGAAGTAGGAGGAGTGGGGGTTTGCAACAGTCACTCGTGACGTTTAGTGCTCAGTTACGAGGACAAACTGAGCCATAAAGTTTGATTCCTTATTTTTCTTTTTTCTTTTTTACGCATTTTCGGCTTTAAAAAGAATACGAAGCAAGCACGGTGACCTTCTAGAGAATAAAGTAAATTTTAGTCACAGAGATGTATTTGTTAACGTAGAATTTTCTTTTTTCTACTTTGCTTTATTTCTTTGCTTGAGGAAAAGAAATTTGTTCATTAAATCTCTGTGCAATATGCGAAGAAAAAAAAGGGGGATTTTCAAGGTGATTCTTTTATTAAAGTTCTGCATTAATTTAATGTAAGACTAAATGATGTTTTATACGATTGTATTTAATAATCTTGAATTTTACTCTTTTCGTTCAAAAGTTTTCACTTTGATTTTTCTTTACTATGTGCATTTGTTTCAGTTTCCTTTTTTAAGATGCTGCTTTGAATAGGAGATTTACAAGGCAAATGTCTGCCCGATATGAAGTAAGAAGTATTTAAGAGAATTACTCAAATCAGCATAAGCACTATAATATTTACAGTTAAGTATTATAGTGGTTAAAATAGATACTTCGTTCACCCAAGGTCTGGTTGCTAATGATTTGCCCAAGATGGCCTAAAAACATCAAGTTCAGAAGATTCAAGGATATTATTACTGTTGAATTCATCTACAAATTTCAAAATTTTAATAATTACTAAAAATCTTATTAAATATGCTGAATTTGTTTTGTTTTTCAGTATTTTAATATCGCCTACTCACACTTGAATCATGTTTGTATCAAAATGCGTAAGATAGCTAGTTCCACGCATGTTAGTGTGGAAGACATTCCCCCCCCCCCTCCAAAAAAGAATATTTACTATAGATTTATATTTAATAGATTTTTAAATACATCACAGTTGATAACAAAAGATCAAAGCAAAAAGTAAGGTAGCTCAAATAACCTCATGCTAGACATTTAGCAGGCTTCTTCAGAACCAGGATTACATTACAACGTGGAATAATACTTGTTGGTTAAAACAGACTACCCAAAGAATTTATGAATACTATCAATACAAAACACGGATTTCTTTGATACTTTTACAGCATTAAATACGCACTTGAAATGCAAATACAGTTTTAAAACTGCGCAATCGCTTATATTGAGGCAGGACATGCGCCCCTCTTACGACCGAGAGTATATGTCGAGGAGGATTCCTGGAGAGAAGACACACTCCACACTTTTTCACTACTTTAATATTCCGAGCTCCCCCCGTCGGCGACATTAATGGCCCCATCGTGATTTAAAACTAGATGGAAGGGGGAAATTGCCTGCAGTCGTTTAAACAATCCCAGACCCTCATTTGAAGAAATCGGCAGAGCGCCGGTTTGTCTTTACATTAGGATCTGTTAAATGACTGCTTCGGCCTAATCGCCCCTTGCGCTGTAATTACTGTCTTCTAAGTCATCATCGTTTGAGGAAGACTCGTTACAAGTCAATCAATAGGATTTCGGTAAAGTGCCCCTGCGCCTTCAGACACAAATCCAGCTTAAAATAAATTGGGGGCCGTATATACGGGGTTGGGTGGTGATGAGGGCATCCCGGTGATGTGTGTGTGTGTGTGCGGCTGGTTTGATATTTCAGGAAACTTTTCCATGTTTTATGATTCGTAACACCATCATTAAGACAAATTGTTGTTCATATTGGTCTGAGGTTGGAAATTCTGGTTGCGATGTGTTGCGTTGTAATTTTGAGTTGATGTGGAATTGTAATAAAGCAACCGTGAAGGGATCGATGAAGTGACACAGAGGTTCTTGTTGCTGCTTTTATATGTTTTTCGTTTGTCTGTGATTGTATTTATAGACATGTATTCCAACATGAAATTCAGAAATTCCCTTGCATTTGATCTCTTTCTTTTTCTGCTATCTAAGAAGAGAAAGATATAACCAAAACCTCATGTACAATCGCATCGAGATGTCTGAGTTTTAAATGAGAATGGGTAATTTTATTTACTCATACAACCAATGATTTGTGTCGAAAGTATTAAACATTTAAGTTTGATACACGTGTAAAATTAACAATTTCGTGTTACTTGCTCAATATTACAGGAAAAAGATAATATCATAAAAACACTGTGATATACACAAAAAATGTATAGATTTCACATAAATCATAGTGTAATGAAAACGTAAAATACAATGCAAGAAATCGATAAAAATCTCAAAGATAAATGCAGTAAGAAACACAACATTGCTAAATTAAATATCCTACTAAAAGGGGGGAAATACATTTAAAAAATACTTCGTAGAACTTTCAGCTTGTCAAAAAAGGATTAATAATTAAAGAAGTAATGAATATCAAAAAATTGTGTAAATTTTCAAAAGGTAATAGTAATTTATTTTTTTCTGTCTCATTATTAGATATTTAAGAAATAATTAAGGATAAAATGCATGCAGCTTTGTGCAAAACATCTATTCGATATTTCTAAAATGAACAGTAGACTTAATTCACCACTAAATTATTAAAGTAATTCTACGTTCAACAAGTTCTAATATTCATTATTTACTCTTTTTATAATTCTGAATTAAAACATCTACTTGAATAGTTTTAAAACAACGTACAATTGTTACGCATCAATCATTTTTAATGATCCATGGGCTTCAATATTTTTTTTATTCTTAAAATTTCTTTCCTGTCTCCAATAGCCATTGAAATTCTCAAAAAATAAACATGTGATAAGAGTAATATATTTTCAATACCATTCTTTGTATAGAATTATCGCAGGTCACGTGACTGGCTAGCGTGTTCATCAACTTTGACATTAGTACGGTACATTTTTTTCAGCGAAAAAATACGGCAGCTTTTTCTTGGGTTGTAATGCCTCATTAAACAACTCATCTTTTCACCTCTGGATCTAATGACCCGGTTCGGTCATGTTGTAAAGGGGACTTAAAAGGGACTCCCCTGCTTTGTGTAAAAGACAAAGAGGAGGGGTGGGAGAATGTTTTGCGTCCATTTTTAGTGACATTGTACACGTGAAAACGTTGCTAAATCACCTTTTGATGCAATCATATCTTTTAGGGAAACTTATTATGCTTTGTTTTTTTTTAATCTTGTATTCGTCTGCTTTCTACTTTAAATAGTAGCTGCTTCGTCTGCTAGTAGTTCGTCTGCTTTCTACTTTAGTTTTTATCATTTTACGGACTAGACTTGATGGCGTATTTTTCATTAGATGCTTAAATAAGTTAAATAAAAGGTCATTTAAGATTTATTTATTATTTATTTATTTATTTATTGAAGAACTTCAATGGATAAAAAAAATCTATTTGGAATTAATAAAATGGCAATTTAGATAAAACTTTTAATTCTGAACTGAATAACCAATATCATGAATGTGTCAGTTTTTTTATGTTTATTAAATAATGTATAATCACAAATACATTCATTATTCCAAATTGCTAGATTTAATGTTTCAACGGGTAATGAAAAATTTTACATTTTTTTAACTTATCAATACTTTACGTCAAAACTGAAATATGTAGCAAGGATTCTCTGACTATAAATTTATAATTTAAAAATTTTCAACATTTGCTAGTTTCAAAATTTATAAGATGATATAATATACTTTTAACCCTTCAGTGCACACTTTTGCACATATGCAAAGATGCAAACAAAACACCCTTTCAAAAAGTATTCGAATGCAAGTCAATTTTCCTATGACGATTTCATCATTAAATGTTGTTCTTCATAAAAAGTAGATTGTATTATATAATAACAACTTCTAATTTTTCTTATCAACTGCATGCTTTTATCAAAAATTAATCAGTTACTAACAAAATTAATATAGGAAATTTCTCTCATACTTTTTTAAGTGGATGCACTAACTATTGATATTTCTACAAAGATACGCTCATTAAAGTATTAAAATGCATGCTAACATAATATATATTATAATGCTACATGCTTTATTTTACCCCTATAAACTTAAGTGGTGGAAAGATCTAGCCCTTACAAAATGTTAGACTTTCTTAAAAGTTGTTCTAAAATTTCTTCGCTAACAATCAAGAATATTCATACAAAAAATTTCAGTACGCATTTTATTTAGTTAATTTTTTTATGTATTTAAGCGAACTTCGAACACTTGAAGTGCAAACCAATTATCAATACGGAAAAAGCTGTTTGTGAAAAATAAAACGATATTTAGAGTGTTAAAATACTCCTAATGTTTTTTAAATTGAAGCTCCCTTGAAATAGAAAATAAAAGATATTCTTAATAACTCCAGGTGAAGAGCTAACAGCTTCCATTTAAACTTTGCATTTAAAATTGTACATGAAAAATCTCCAGTCTATCTCTTATATTTCAAATTACTAAGCATTAAATTTCACATGAAAAGTACGAACAAAAGATAAGAAAAGCTTTATCTGAAGTTAAGCGTTCGGATCACGAAGCTACTATTACTACTTTCACTCTTTATTTAAGTAAAAAAAAAATTAGCTTCCCTCTCTGGTACAACACTGTCTTCAATTCTGAATCATAATATCTTTTAATTTTTCGTATTTTACGACTCTCTCTTCCGAAGCTCTTCAAACATAAGGGAAAAGAACCAGGAAAAACGGGGGTGGGGGGGATGTGGGGGAGGAGAAAGAATTAGAATGTGACATCAGCAAACCGCATTCATACATACACGGACAGAAAGAAAGCGGAAGAAATATCTTTGAATTTTCACGTCCTCCGGGAGCTAGAAAGGAAGCATAGAAAGGGAAATAAAGAGAATCGAAATCTTTTCTTATATCCTTACATTAGGACTTAGCGCAAAAAAGGGGATTGGGGGGGTAGGGGATGGGGGGTATGATCTTAAAATAAAAGAGCACCGATTTATCTGCAGCTTTGCAGAGCAAATCATAGGCGATGTAGTGTACATCCCAAAGCCTCTAATCAATACACGATGACGTTCAGAATACGGGATTAGGGCTTTAATGGTAGGAAAAGGGGGGCAGCAATAGCTTCATGGATGGAAAATTCAACCCCCCCCTCCCACGCACCAACCATCCAGTCGGTTTCAAGGGCTAAATAACTCATTTAGTTTATGGTAGGGTAAGTGCAGGCATCAATTAAAGTTGACAGTAAATTCCCTTGGCTGCGCAATGGAACATGATATCGATTGAGTCACATCGATGGCATTGTATCGATAATGATTAACAGGATAGGGTGAGATAAAGTCAGAGTCACAACAAGTTGGTTCGACTAAGACCTCATTCATTACGCTTTGTTCGTGTCAAACAATTACACTAGCAGCTGATTTCGTGAGCTATTTGACTAAGATAATTTGCTGCGAGTCGTTTTTCTCAATCAGATCGAATTGTTAACATAAATCTAGCTTAACTCTACTCAGCTTCAAAGAAATGGTTTTTTTAATGATTTCAATTCGTAAAATTTGCTCTCATTTTATTAATTGCATGTTGAAAAAAATCGAATGGCACCAACCCTGTTAAGAGGTTATATTTATGAAATCATATCTATGACAAAAATGTATTAAATTTTCTTTTGAAATGTGATACAAAGGCAAAAGATTGTGTGAGCATTAACTATTTAAAGGGTAGTTTAAGTTTCTCATTGGGTGGTTGGACCCACAGTTAAATAATAAGTAATCATAGATGTCCTCATTCGGGACGGCAAAATTATGATTTGAGTTGTGAGATATTAAACGTATAACACAGTTTTAGTTTAACAAATATTAGTTAAAAGCAAAAGGTTTACTTTATAAAAAAGAAACAAAAATTCATAATTCTAACTAAAGTATCCATCAAGTTTCGTTCGACTTTATTTTTAAACTGTTTGATGGTTAGACCTTCACATGATACAATTTTTCATCTTGATCATTTCGAATTTTCCATGGACAAAATATTTAACTAAATAGCGCAAAATCAGTTTTCTCGTAGATGTAATAAAGACAGCAATAAAACAACAGATATTTCAAGCAGGTTTTTGCGTGAGTTATGTTGCACTATATTTTCAGGTAAGAAATTATTTTTAAGAACTTTGCCTTTTTTCTTTCCCGATTTCCAATCTGAACATTTGTGATCTTCGTTATCAGTTGGAAGTTCCGTTTGAGAATATACACTTTCCTTGCTTTCCGTTCCGTGTCGAACTTAATTTGTCCAATACTTTCTTTTGCTCGCTGCAAATAATTGCCATTGAGGAGACATTAGTTTCTGTAGCTTGCGTGCAGCCTACTGTTGCACGCCACTGCCCAAAAACACCAAAAAATGAATCTTTTCGAATGGTACATCACGCTACTATTATGGACACTACTTATGTTTGGTTTTTTTTCGTTAGCAAATATCTTAGTTATCTAACAACTTTATAGTTTAGGTAAAATGTGTGCCTAAAATATTTAGCCACAGAACAAAATACTTGATTCCTGTAAAAATGGCAATCATTTGATAGAATATGAAATTATATTTGGTCGCATCAAAAATGCTAAATCTTCACACGCCAGTGGCTTAGTTGCGGGTATATATCGGGATATGTCATCGGGATATGTCAGAAAGCCCTTTCACTTATTCACGACTTTATTTTATATACCCCCTTCCCTCCAAAAAAAATTCTATTCGCTATGTCATACTCTTGGCACACAAGTACGCACATAATATAAAAAAATATACATACACAAAAAACACTAGCTAGTTTTAAAAAAGTCGTTTTTTGAAAAGTCATTAATTTATTTAATAGCCGAAATTACTTTTCCTCACGTAAAATACTTTAAAAAATATTAAGCAATCAACCAATATATTTGTTAATTTTAACGGTGATAATTAATCATTGCATTTAGAAAACGTCTAGCATATAAAAAACTCAACTATAATGCAAAATTTAAAAACGATGAAAAATCACGTGGTTACAAATTATTCACTATTTAAAAATTAAGAGAGTATTCTTAGACATAGGCACTGTCTAATATTAGAAATTCCTTATTCTTATAAAGAATTTCCGATTTTCAGAAGCCCTGAGAAACTTAAAATTATGTATTATTTTCAATCATCTAGCTTACATGTAAAACTTTATTTTATGAATTTTTATTTTACTCAGATCTTATATGATTTCTTTGAATATCTAAAACCGAAATCCATCAAAACTTTCTCTGAAACGTGAAATACATTTAAATCAACTCAGTTTTCACCAATTGCTATTTTTTTTACAAAAAGGTGATGGATTCAATATTGTTACCTTGAATTTCCGTATATATTCATCCAAATGTTTGATTTCATTAGTTCAATGAGCACATAAATTTTAAAAGGTTTTTTCTGAGTGGATAACACACTGAACATCAGGAGATGATAGAAGAGTGCACATCCGGAGTTCTGGTTTATCTCCTGATTGATCTAACTGTCTAGAATTTTGGGCTGTTTCCTCCAGATGTATCGTGAATATGCATTGGAATATCTTAAATAGTCCTCCCCCAAGTCATCCTCCACCTTAGGCAGGTATTCCTCGATTATCTTTGCTGTAACCAAATAAACCAGCATCTAGTGCATACTAATACTTGATAAACAAGTTTCAAGCATTTAGATGTTCCTTAAAAAATAGAAAAATATATACGAACACGCTTCTCTCATATTATGTATTCATATTCTGAAACTGCTAATTCAAAATCTAACGGAAGAGTCACACATCATTATATACATTATTTTAATACCTAAATTTACATCTCACATATACATTTTTTAACGATTTTTTTTCTCGAATTTTACGTTCGTGACCGGTAAAATAAGTTTCCATTAAAAGAATGCAAAAATTAGATACAAAACAGTGGTTAATATGTTTGTTTTCATTACTCAAACTGCAATTATATTTTTATAAAACAACAAATATTTGTTCCGAAAACTTTGGAAAGTATAGGGTTTTATAATGTATCTAATGAGAAGTTTGTAATAACAACGTTGATTCACTAAATAAGATATCAGGGACGTCGCTTCAAAATATTTACTTAAGGTACAGAGTTTGCACGAGTTGGGATATTTGACTTAGGAAATAAAGATGATGTTTTTATAATAAGAACATGGTTTAGGCAGTTCCTCAACACACAAATATTTGCGTAAAGCCATCGAGACGGTCATTATAAGTTTCGTAAAAACAAACTTTTCTGTTTAAAAATTTCCTAAGAATTGATCTGGTGAAGCATTTTCAAAATGTGAAAAATAATGGAATGATTTTAATGATTATTATAATCGATTGTTAGTCAAAAGTTAATTGTGTAAGGAACTATTACTTGTTTATAAAGGGGAAAATAGGAATGCCTTGGTAACGAACATAGTCATGTACTTTTTAGCGAATAACAGTTGCGTGGATCTTCAAGTATTTGTAATTATCAGACTGTCAACATTTTGGATGACTCTAACAAAGAATAGATTATTCTTTAATAATTTGACTGACTCCAGTAAGTATAACAGATGTATTATACCTTTAACGAACTGTCACAAAACTAATAAATGCGTAATATTTTTTATAGTTATCTTCTATATTATTATGCACGCGATATCAAAAATATTCCTATTAATTCATGCAACTTTAATTTATATTTTTATATCTACCATAGTTGTTCAATAATAGACGGATTATTTTCTTTTCATTCTATGCATTCAATATTAGCTTATAAAAACAGCTAAGACATTTTCTTGGACGAACTTTAAAAATTTTTACAGAACAAGTTCTTTAAATTTTAAGAATACCTAGAACTCAAATAATAGTTTGTTCAAGACATAGCGATAATCTTGATTTGAACATAAAATAACGAAATCATTCAACATATTAATGATAAATAATTAAACGATTTTACAATAACAAGGCTTAAAGATAATTTTTAAAAATGAGGCATAAGTATCGTTCAATTGAAAAATATAATTTAACAAAAACAGAATTGGTAGAAACGTCAGTGTTCTAATTCATGGTTAAAATTATTCACGTGAGTCCCTAAAATTAAAATCTTACTTTTATACTTCGATATGGAAAATATATTACTATCATCCTTTATGTTCGATGCTAAAATTTGAATGTATTCTAAACTAAACAATACAGCTTACAATATTAAATGCTTTTGAGGCATGTTATTTTTTTTAATGTTGTATACTCATACTGTTGTCAACAGCTGTCTTGACTTTTTAAAATATCTCAAAGAAAACTTCCCAACAATGCATTATTTTTAAAGATTAGGATGCGTAAATTTTAAAGTATTGCATTACTAAAATTTAATGAGTATTTTCAAACAACTTTTATAATATTTTAGTGTTCTTTAAATGCAGTCTTATCACGATGTCAAAAATAAATTAATATTAATCACTTTGTGAAACATTTCTTTAGCAATGTAAAAATTAAATTTTAAAATCCCCCCATTGTAATGCACAATAATTAGATTTATTATTATTATTTATTTATTTTCCATTGGTGGACACTTGCCGTTTATAGGCGTTGGCCACTACCAAGGCCGGAATTACTGGTCTCTTTATTATGGAGGCACCTAACAGGTGGACCAGTTAGATTTATTGTGTATCTATTGATTATAAAAATCATTGCATTATGCTTAAGAAATGAATAAAGCAATACAACAAAAGAAAAACCAAAAAGTGACTTACATAAAAATAAACATTTTATACGAATGTACAAAGATACTTTACGACGTATCACATAATTCAAAATGCAAAAAAATAATAATATATTTTCTCTGCGACTCCACTGACTTTAACAAAATAACACAAATTTCTTGCCAGAGAAATTACATTAAAATATTACTTTTTAAAAAGTTGGTTCCCTGTTAAATAACAATAAAAAAATGTATAGAGAGTTTATGTATATTTCAAATACGAAACCGAACCTTCATAAGAGTAAATGAAATAAATGTGGAAAAAAAGAAGACGAAAGAATTCTGTGATTGCTTATTACAATATTCATGAGCCATTTTATTTCAGCTCCAGCTCTGATTATATAAAAAGGTCCGGAATTTCATGGGTAGGAAAATTCAAGAGCAACAGTTGGCGCCACAATCTAGTTTCGAGATGCATGTATATTCGAGATGTATGCGATTATGTGTGTATGCATTGAAGAGTAAATTCTCAGCGTTGCTATATTCAGAAGAGTTATTTTCGCACATTAAGCCAGGAGAAAAATCAATTCTGCTATCAGTGGTATTTACGACGATTGCAGAGCGCCAAAGTAACAAACTTACTTATATGTATTTTAACAATAGCCAACAAGTAAAGATTAGATCTTAAGTATATCTAAATTTTCTAGTTGAATCAACTGAGAACGTGCATATATCAACTGATAAATAAAATTCCACATTAAAACTGAATTTCTGGGTGTACTGAAAGAAGCATTAAATGCGTCATCAGTACAAAGCAATATTAAGTTACACTTTCTATTATGAAAAGGCTGTCATTGTTTTTTTTTTCAGAGCTTAAAAATATTTAACAATTCAAAATCCTTTTATTTATTAGTATTATAAAAAGCATATTTAAATTTATATATTAAGCACTTAAGAACTGTCGCATTTAATTTAAATAAATAGATAAATATTAACAACAGAAACTTAATCTCATTATATTAAACAAACCTGCATACATTTCAGCAATGGAATAATGAACTATTCGTATTTATCAAGAGAACAGCGCATAAAGACTTTTTTCCAGATATAACAAGCATCGCAATTGGGGCCAGAAACGTAAAGAAGGAAATGAATAAAAGTTTTCTAGATTCCATTTTTGGAAGAAAAATTTAAATACATTAGCTGTTACATGCAAATAATTTTCGATTTCAGTCCTGTTCTAAACAGTGTGTTCAAATGAATATGAAGATGAAAATATTCATCATCCACGTATATTTCCATTTATTTGAATCTTTATTCAATTTCACTGTTTTATTGTATGTATCTTAATCAAATTCGTGAATGAAGAATGTAATTTTAAAAGAAAATTTTACATTAAGGAGAGATAGTCTCGAAATTTTGTTCGTGTTGAATTCATAATCTTGGGTAGTATATTTGTTTCAAATTGACTTACACCATGATAGAATTTAAATTTTATTATCAAAACGTAAGTCTTGGAAGAAATATAATACTATTTTTGAGAACATTTTTTTGTATTACAGATGGTAAAGAATTGTTTTATTGCAGCAATCGTTGCGTCTATAATATTTAAGCATGTTATTTGATTAACTTGGTTTGGTATATATGTATAATTTTCAACATAACGGAAAACGATAGATTCATAACAATTACTTTATTAAAAACACATTGGTATTGAACACAAATAAAAATAAATAACTTTGTAACAATAAGACAAGTGAAAACTGGATTTTCTTCGAGTTGAATTTTCAAGCATTTGGATTGAGTTTTCATTCACTATTGACGAATAAACGACTTGTGTATTAGTGCAATACTAAACTGCATGGTTATTTGTTGTTTTTGTTATTTAAAAAATGTAATAATCATTTTTCTTTCTTTTTTCTGATAGCTAAACTACTACGGAAAACTTTTTGATATGTAAAATGACATATGAATTATTAGAAAATATGTTTTAACCGGAGTTTAGTTATAGTCGTTTAAGAAAAGTAAAATTACACTTCAAAAGAAAAAAAAAATGAACTTCAATTCCATCCTATTGTGCACCTCTTGAAAATGTGTAAAATTTTTCTAATTCTCTTGCGTAATTTTTAGTTATTAATTTTAATTAATTTCAGCTGGATGTTTGAAAATCATTAACTTTGAAAAAAGCTTAAATTATTTTTCTCCCATTTTTAAATAAATAAGGGTCATTGGAGTCAGAAATATGTAAATGATGTTACTTAAAATACTCTTTTCTTGATTTCACTATAATTATCGAAAACTGCGATTCTTTGCTTCTTTTTTTTTAACTTTTCTGTACATCTTTATTTTTATGAAAATTATTTAACGTAATTAATACTTTTAAAAAATAATAGTTCCTTTTCCATCAAGGAAATATTAGAACTTATCTTTTCTCTTTGGATAAAATGCGCGAGTGGGCTGTTTTTCAATAATAAAAATAAAAAATAAATAATGAATATACGAAGAATCTTGGAAAGCAATTACAAAGATGGTCACTGACTTATAAAACTAATTAAAATGCCTTGGAGAGCCTTAGGAAGGATAACAGACTTTGACTTAAGAGGTGCAATAATGCAGCTTTATTAAAAATGGAAAAATAAGAATATTAGAATTTTATAATTAGGTTTTACGTTTAATAGGCATCTATGGAAAATTTATAAGACGCTTAGGTTATAAAAGTAGCAAAAATATTTTATAATTACGGATTATTACTTTTTCTTTAAAATGGAAGCTTTCAAAAAACGCTGATTTCAAGGATTACGTTTATTAAAAATAATTTACGGTATACTTTAAAATTTCCTTTACAAAATACGCAAGGTTCTGGGGAAACACGGTCACTGTCACACGGTCATCCATATAAATTTCAGTTTAATTGAATCTGTGAGCTAAATATACATAAAAATCATGTTTACGATATATTATATACAATGATATAAAAACATATGTTCATTATTTATTATTATTTCGCATCACTATAAATTTTAATAAAAGCTAACTTTATAAAACTGACAAGAAAAATTCCAGCATTATGAAAGAGAAACAATCATTCCATTTCTAGTAATTCATTTTATAGCAAAAATTTCAATAAAAGCAGTTAAAAATATATATTTAACCAAAGCTTTTTTTTCCTTTGTCGCATGTTTTATGTGTTTATTTACAGATAATAATATTTTTAACGTAGTAATCAAGATACAACATATTTCAATATACTAACGCATTAAATTAAAATTGTTATTTATATTATAGTATAATAAACGAGAAACATTCTGTTTTCTGTAAAAGGTTATTTTATTTTCAATACTCTCAAACAAAATATAGTATAACAAAAAAAAAGGTTTGTGGTTTCAATTTAAAAATACAAGATGCTTTTAAAATATAATTTAATGAAAATTAATTGTTTTTGAAGATAATTTTAAATAATGTTACAAGGAAAAATTACTAAACTTCATTCTTTTCTGCAAAGTTTTAACTTCTATCCGTAAATAATAAATTTCTTTTCAATATAGTTTATTATTTAAAAAATAGTCATTTTGAAAAATGTATGCTCTTTTAATATTTTAGGAACAAGATACTTTCTTTTAATTTTCTATAAATAAAAAACTTTCCTTTAATTTCCTAGGAATAACACTGTTACATTGTAATAAGAGTATTTGTCGGCACTTTATTTATAAAAATCTCAAATTATAAATTAAAGTTGAAAAAATTTTTGAAAATAAATTTTAAATAACTGAAAATGTGCATATTAGTGCACACTTTCATTTACACCAAGCCTCATCTTCTACACACCACAGCGAACAAAAACTAAAAATACTCGTCCTTTTCCACTGTGACACCCTTCATTCTTTCACATTTTAATTATCCTTTGCGAAAGAGAATCCTGTGATGCGTCAGGTGGTTTTAGCACCTACGAAATTACACAAGTTTCTAAAAAAATGTATCGATCAATATCAGCTTCATTGCTATGCAAATAATTCCACTTCTTTTTGGGGTTCAGGGGGTGAGCCTGCACAGCCTGAAGGGTAAAAAAAAATCTGATTACTGATCCACGAGGAAAAGGAAAAAAAAAAAAAAAGAGAGAGAAAATATGTTTTTAATTTGCGCATCTTCTTTTCTTTAAGTATTCTACTGGAGAAGAAAAAAAATTGTTTATGCTTTTTTATAAAAAAAGCACTTGATAGGGTTTCTTTTTTTGCCATAATGAGATAACTAATTAGTTTACTGGCATATCATTGTATAATAAGCTCTGTGGAAATTTCGTGCGAGGTTTAGAAACAAAGGACGCAATTTGGGAAAAAAGAGGGGTTTTAATGAATCAAAAGGAAATAGAATTTTCTGAAAAAAAAATTAACTGATTTAGAGAATGCTCCTAAAAATTTAATGTGAATCAAATAAATAAGGAAGTGTTCTAAAATCAGAAATTTTAAATGATGATTATGAGAATTCTCCTTAAAAATTCAGCACTGTGTTTTAATTTTCTAGAGGAGAAAACTTTAAAAGAAAAGAGGCTTTTTCCTTTTAAAGAAAATTTTTTAAGTTTACATAAATGTATATTTTATATCTAAACATTTGTTACTGATGTTAGCGAAATGTTTTAAAGGCTTCGCTACAATATAATACTTTAGAGTCCAATGCAAAATTTTTAGGTGTGCTTGGGCGCAAGTTTTACCGCCGAACAATGTAAAATTGCACGTAATTTAATGGATTATTGGATGGGCATGAACATATTTATTGCTTTATTAATTATTAAGTGCTAGTCTCGCAGGCACATATAATTCGACGCCTATGATATAATGCTTACAATAATTAGATTCTTGGACTGTAAAAACAAGTAACGTACTATAATTCACAAGTAAACATATCTTTCAAATAGGAATTATAATTTAACCACCATTTTAATATTTAGTTTTTTAAGTTATGAAGTATCAAATATGTACCAACCACAGCCTAAGGGGTGTAGTGGCTAGAGAACCTTCGGTCCGGGTTCAATTCCCAGCTTGGGCTTGTGCATCCTATAATACGGGGCAACGCTGGCCGCCCACTGGATGTCCCCATAATAAAATGGCCAGTAATTTTGGGCCTTAGTAGTGGCAAAAATGCATGATGAGCAAATTGGGTGAAAAAAAATTATCTACCCACCAACTATGTACCAACCAGTACCAACCAACAAAATCATCCTCAGTTTATCCGCTACCCATCCAACATTTTTTTTTCTCTTAGCAGAAAAAAAGAAACCCTCTGGTAAATGCTTATTTCTCCAAGCCATCACCACTCACTCGCCCTCTCTCATTATGAATCTAATGATCACAGAATTGAGGTGGTCTTCAACTTTTGCCATCCTCGCCTTCCCATTCAGCACAGAGCGCGTCGTCCTCTTGTTTGCCTTCTATTACGCAAGAATGGCAGCGTTTGACAGGGAACTGTCCGAATCCGTCTCATTATAAATGACACGGCCGAAATCCGGGCATCAAGAATGGGCGGGGGAACACGAAAAAAAAAATAATAATAATAATAAAATAAAACCCAGAGAGAAAAAGACTCTTTTGCTCTGCTCATCAATCAAGATGACTAACCAAAAAAACAAACAAGCAGGAGAATGGCCGCCATCGGTGTGGAATCCCTTGTTAAGGAAAGCACAGCATAAAAAAAAAATTGTCCAACTTAAAGGTCCTGATTCCAAATGCTCGATGTCGTCAGTCAGAATTTGGATAATTTGTTGTTTGCTTTGGGTTAGTTGGTGATGGACGCGGAAAATTGCGTGATTTTCTTTTAAACCTCCCGAGAAGAAAATATAATGGTGTAAAAGTTTGTAATTGCTTGTTTTCAGAAAAATTCGAGAACATGAACTTGATAGGAAGAAAATCAAGTACTTTAGAAGCTAATTAAATATTTTATTTTTAATCAAAAATTATCTGCTACGCTGTAGTAGACTTACTGGGTGATTTACCAGAGCGTTGACGTTCACTGTTGCAAATTATTTTCTTACCTTCATCACCGGAAAGGTGGGTATATCATTTTCCAACCCATTGACTTACCCAGCATGAGGGAGCATACCCCACAGATTTAACGTGCGCGTTCACCGCGTATACACAGTAATTAAACAAATAATTTTACTCCGAAAATAACTACTTAATAAGGCTTTATGCTTAAAAATGAAATTTCGTGATATTTCTTCCGTGTTCTTTTCAGCGGAAAGAAAAACAAAATTGCCAATCCGTTCACCGATGTCGGTTAAAAATCAATTTCCCAATTAAAAAAAAATGGCATGAGTAACTGAAGTAAGTTTGAACACGAAAACTTCTGAGGATTCACAATTTATGTGTTGTTGCGAATAAATCTTTAAAATTTTTTATAGAGAGAGGGAAAAGGATCTTACTCCCGCATCCCAGTATTTACTTGTGTGCCGCTAAATAGCATAAGCTGAGGTGCGAAAGTCCACAGTTCTGTCCTCCCGCGCGGCTGTCGATCAACGGTCGGGAATTTTGGGCAGTTTTCTCCGGATATAACGTGAATAGGCGTTAGTACTCAAAAGTCATCTGCCCAAAGCATCCTCCTCATAGGCCAGGGATGGGCAAACTTTTTCGGTTGCGGGCCAAAAATCGAAAAAAAAAAGTTTGGCGGGCCAAAATAAATTTTTCTAAAATTTTAAAAAAATATACAAGTATTAAAATTTAAATATGTTAATGAGATGAATGAAATTGCGATTTCATTTTTAAAAGTTTCTTATATGGAGGTTCGAAGTGAGATGTACTCATTCTAAGGAATGAGGCTAAATGCTCATCTGTCAGTCTACTTCTGAAAGAATTCTTACTAAGGTTCACAGTTGGAAACACTTGTTCGCATATATAAGATGAAGCAAACATTAACACTGATTTTCTGGGCGTGAGATATTAAATTTGGGAAACTTACTTTCGATAATGATTTGTAAAACTCTAACTTTGGCATATTTAGAAACAACTGCTTGACATGATTGTTAGATTGCAACTCAATTAATTCAAGCTGCAAATCTGACCTCACTGCTTCACAATTTACGTTGAAAGGCATGGTAAAAATATCCAATTGTGTTTGATTGGCACTGAAATCTTAAAATCTGCGTTCGAACTCAAAATGCACTTTTTTTCAAGCCATCTTCATAATTCTTAATATGGAAATATAATATATAAGTATATACGTATTTTCTTTTATTTTCCGTCGGACCAGCAAATTAAAATTCTATCCGCGGGCCGGATGAAACCTTCCGGCGGGCCGGATTTGGCCCGCGGGCGGTAGTTTGCCCACCCCTGTCATGGCAGATAGCCCTCGTATAGCTTTGTTTTAACCCTCCTTAAACTGTTTGCTTAGTATTATTTTCTGTGTCTCTTAAAATGCTGCTGAACGCTACACAACAGATCATAAGAACTTCTGACCCTCAAGATAAACTATATGAATGCAGTAGCAGTAACAGTATGCTTAATTAGTAATGTAAATGAACACCTTTAAAAACTTTATTCTGCTACGAATCTCCAAATCAAATGTTGCAACTCGAATTATGGCGGAAATTCATTAAAAAAAAAATAAAAAAAAAAAAAAAAAAATAAAAAAACATAACTAAGTTGAAATTCTAGTTTTTGTTAAGTGAATTAATTAATTTGATTGCTCTTAATGAATCGTTAAAAACTCTAATGCAAAACATTATTTATTGTTCAAAATGAAATTTAAAGAATAAAAAGTTAATGTTGTAGTGAGTAAATATTTTTAAGCAACACCGCATACTTTTGAACATATACATTTACATTATTTTAACAATTAAAAATCATTTTTTGTGGTGAAATTTTAAGTGACAATTTTACCATTAAATTAATAAAAAAGTTCACGAAAACAAGAAAATAATATGAACTTTCCAAAATATAACGATAATTACTGTATACAAATATTATATAATTTTGTGCATAGTATACTATATTATATTACTTAAATAACTGAAAAGCAATGTATTTAGGTTTTAAAACATTAATTTCTATCAAAATTAACTATTTATATGGGTTTATCTTTGTTTTTCTCTGCTTGTTTGCTTTGCTGCGTTATTAAATCTCCCATTAAAATAAAAAATAACCCATTATATTACCGTTTTTTATTTAGACCGGTTTTGCTAAATGCGTATATTAAAAGTGAAATAAAAATTCGTAATGCTTGCTCTGTATTTTAAATGCTTTAGTGGCCCAACATTTTCCAACGTTTCTACGCCTTTAAATGTGTTTTTTTTTTTTTTTTTTACTTTGCTGTATTTTTCTTCCTACTGCTACATAAAGCTACGCAGTGAAAAAAAAAAAAGAGATTGGAGCGATTGATTCGCGTATTTAATAATTTTCTTTCTTTTTTTTCCCCTCTATATGCACTTTCTCTTTTAATGAAGCACTTTGAAGCTTTAGAGAAAACTCATTTTCCAGAAAGAACTATAAACATTGCGAGCTGGCTTCGGCGCCATTATAAAAAGCATTAAAAAATGACGAAAGAGCGTTGAGAGGGGGGAATTATGGAAAGGGGGGTGGAAAACAAATGTTCGAAACCCCCCCACACACGCCATGTTTACCGTTTTTAACGCGGGAGCAAACTTTATTTTTTTTCCCCCGCCATCGTTTTTGTTCCATCGTTATATGAGGGAAAGAGAGGAAATTAGGTCTAGCATAGATAAAAAAAATATATATATGTGTATAAAAAATAAATCTGGAATTAGTCTTGCATGGGTTACCAAACCAGAAAGGCTATCTTTCGTCACCTTATTGAAAATAGAAATTGGCTGCGGGAGAAAACAGGGATAAATAGCCAAATACAGAGGTACTGAGAATGAGGATTTGGAGAGTTATTTTTACGTCATTTTCGTGTTCTTCTTCTCACTGTTTTCTTCTCGCGTTAGAGATTTCTGCGAGAATAAATTTTATATTTGGCGATTTTATTTAATGCTTGGAGATGAAAGTTCAACATGAAATTTTAATAATATGTTCAGCACTTTAAACAGCGAGTGGCGATCCTTATAAATCTAGAAGGTCGATAACATTGAACATTTTGCCATGAAATATTTGGGATGTGTCGAAAATTTAATAGATTTTTCACGCATATGAATCGTTATTGTTAGTTAATTTAAAATTGCATGATCTATAACTTAAAAAATTTTTGATTTGTTTAATTCCGCTCGTTAAAATATTTCCATGGAGCTTACAAAGCATTTCGTTCCGAAATACAATTAATAAAATATAATCATTAATTATACACTTATCGACAGTTTGTTGAATCATTTATTCTCTACAGCCTAATTCTATGAAAATTATCATTGACGAAATTAATGTAGCTTAATTTCATTACTATTAAATAATTTTTTCAGAAAAACATTCCTAAATCCCTAATATTTAAATTTAAGGGATTAATTTTTAAGAGTCCGCAAAAATCGTAATGTAGCCAAAATGTACTCACATGTAAATTAAGTAAATTAATGCAGTATAAATGAAACTAAAATTGACTGGTTCTGCTTCACATGTAGAGTGAATTTTAAATTATTTCTCTAAAGATTCATTTAAAATCCTTGTTAAAAATCATTATTTTAAATATTCATTGAACGACGTGTGCACAGCAAACTTAGCAGTGGTTGCATTTTTCATTTAATTTTGTTCGAGTGAATACTACATATCATGAAGATATTATTTTTAAAAGCAATTCAGTTTTGTAATGTAAACAATATATTTAATATGCAAAATAATCACAAAGCTATACAGTTGTATAGTAAATATTTATTAATTTTTTAATAAATTAAGCCGAAAATTAAATTCGTAAAAATTAAAATAGTGAGATTTAAAAACCTGGAGGTTTCTTACATTAAAAAACAAGCTTTTAAAAACGTTTTAAAATATTAGTCAAGCATACAAAAATGACTCAGAACAGCATATATTGTATTTTAAACCATTCATTTTAAAATTTAAAATTTAACTCAATCACTCAGTACTTTTCCTTGGTTAAAAATATATTTAATAGTTAAACATTTCATTATTAAGTTAAACGTTCGGTTTGTTTTAATAGAAATTCACAAATTCTAATTTCGAGTTTTTTTCAATTAATTTGAAAATATTAAATAGGAAATATCTAATGTCAAAACGTATTAAAGGGAATTTTCAGGGTATGATAATGTTATTTGCAATAATAAAATTCATGCGATGTAGTTACATTTCATTTAGACGGGTATATTGAAGCCAATGCACTATAAAATTTATATATTAAAATATTTCATTTATCTAGTACAATCATGTACCGTTTTCAGATATCTAAATTTTAAAAAAATAAAATAAAATTGCCTAAATTTGTAACAATAACTCCACTAGTCTGAAGTTATTCGCGTAATTTCTCCATTCTGCCCCCGTTGTTGACATGCCAAAACACACGGCCGTTCCGCCAACGGGGAAGGCGTGCTTGGCGCTGTAAACTTGTTTTCCCCGCCAAAAAAACCGCGCGATCCCCACGTGGAAGGGACTCCCGTTGCCAGGGCAACCGACGCTACTCCGGGAGGATGGAGAGGAGGGTTAATCAGAAAATACGGGGGTGGAAAAAAGTCACGTGACCAGCTATCAAGGACACCTGACATCACGCTAGGAGTAAGGAGGGGGGGGGGGTTCGGCGATGCTACAGCGGAAAGAAAAGCAACGTGGCTGATGGCGTTTGTTATCCGCATACTCCATAATTAGTCCTAGGCGATTGTGTGCATGGGGAGATATATATTCTAGAGATGAGATCTGGAAGAATCCATTTTTGGATTCGGAGAGGGTGGATATGGCAAAAAAAGAGGGGGGGGGAGCTTGAGGCCATTGTCCACGCTTGATTGTGTCGGATATGTTTATTGATTGCAAAGGAATGGCTCCCAAGAGCTGCTGAAAAAACCCGAAGCTGAAAAAGTAAGGCTGCGCATATTTTTGCAGCAGTGGATGTGTTGCATGTCCAGTAAATATATGTGCTGATTTTGTTTTCCTTCTTTTTTATACGTTTGTTTGCCTTATTATTGAACTATGCAAATTGCTTTTCATGGAATTAAGACTCTCCTACAAAATCAAAACTGTAAACAATGCCACGTGCTTCTTGCGTTACAAAATATTTTGCAATATTTAGGAATCTATTTCTTTATTGAGAAATATTCGAATGCAATACAAAAAGTCAAGTTATAAGAATTAATGACTAAGTGGGCAACAGTGTTTATTCAGCAGTCGAATCCCTAAAATGTACAAAACAGAGTAAATTTTAAAAGATTTTTTTTTTCCCGAGATATACTTATTTAAACAATGTTTCCTTATTTTTAATAAGATGGTGCATAAAATGTTTAGTAACATATATTCTAACAATAACTTTAAATTTTTGCTATGCAATTTAATTCATACAAAAGAAAGGCTTAATAATTTTATATAAATTATGAAATTTAAGGTGTTTTGTTGGATTATTTGAAATGTTTATCTGCTGCTAACATTAAAATTATTTAATATTTTTGAAATTTTATATCTTTAGACAACAGAAGAATTACAATATGCATACCCGACTAAAAAGCAACTTAAAATGACATTTTACAAGTATATAAAACTTATACCAATTTCCAATTTAACACAGAATAAATGAAATGTACTCCATTCTTAATTATTCATGTAAAAACTCTGAAAAAATATATGATTTCATTTGAAGAGAAATATACTTTCATACTTTTCACAGAAAAAAAATAATAATAACAGTTTTAATAATTTCCTTCTCTGGCATGATGTCTAAAATTTTTGCATGATGAAAATGCTTTATGATACTGATTTCCGCATCTTGAAAATTCTGTATTAAGTCTAATTTTTTTGAGAGAAATAAAGATAACTAATATTACTAATATCCTTTTATTACTCATTGAAAAAAGATAAAGAAAAGCGGATAACTTCTTGCATCGGAAAATCTCCTAAGCGATATTATTCCATAAATACTCAATATTCTACACTCTATAAATATTTTCTATTAAAAAAATTGCTGCACAAAAAAATTCCTTCCTCCCCTTCTCAGCAGGGAGTCTATATGACCGTCCACTGACAACTGCAAGATAGATGACCTAAACTGAAACAAGATGGGGAAAAAACACTGATCGAAAATCCTCCCTCTGCCAAAGGTGTCCTTCAGACATGGAAGACCTGTCAGCCTAGATTAAGAGTTTAGGACTTCATTAGGACTATCTGCAGTGGACGGAATAGGGGACGAGAATACTAACATTAGACTATTGATCATTGCTTGTTATTGATGACTCGGAAACAAGAATCTGAACTGCTGCAATGTTGCACTTCGAAGAACGCCATCACTGTTGATGGTCTAAACGGTGTTTTCCTTGTTTTGAGCATAACACGATCATGCTAACTAAATCGGTCAAATGCAAACTCTTCATTTCGATTCAAGCTTCGATAGTGCCACGGATTCAAAAATTCGTTTAAGATATGGCGTCTCACATTTAAGTGCACTGAAGTGAATTTTCATAATTCATTACCAACGTATAGAGTGCTATTGACCAAAACATTTTTCATAAAATAAAATTATTGTAAATAAGATTCGGAAACTCGACAGAGCATAAAATCTTCTGGAGCAATAACTCAAACAGATACCATCACCAACATCAAATCTTCTCGTTTAACATTTTCCCTGGAGTCCATTATGCATGCACAATGCAAAAGCAGCTTTTCCTTTCTCAATTTATCCCACTGAATCCAGTTGTATTTTTAAAACATGATCATAAGTACTTGACTTCTTAAATATCATGTTAGATAACATTTTTTGCGGAATCTCACCATATTTTTATTGGTTTTCCAGTTACCACTCTCACTGTAAAATTAAACCCTTTTACTGGAACGGCCCATTTAATTATTACACTTAGTACTACTTATAATTAAACCAGAAAAAAATCATTTACTGGTTTAATTATAAGTAGTACGCCCCCAGAATGTCCTTCCCCCGAGTCCGAATTTTCGACTTCAGTTAACAAAATCATAAGTATATGTCCTCTTTCCCCACCTTCTCCTGCCTTTACACACGTGTACCGAAATAGTTTGCTGGCTGTTTATCTGTTTAATTAAA
The DNA here is from genome assembly GCA_038373885.1 of Cheiracanthium punctorium. Classification (NCBI taxonomy): domain Eukaryota; kingdom Metazoa; phylum Arthropoda; class Arachnida; order Araneae; family Cheiracanthiidae; genus Cheiracanthium; species Cheiracanthium punctorium. The sequence continues at coordinate 1,254,806 of JAWZYV010005775.1, read as the reverse complement.
TATGAAACCCGTTTTAACAGTAACTGTCAGTAACGAAAGTTATTACCATTAGTTTTATCTTACACACAGTACACAGCACTTATCTAATCAACGTAATTATCAGCTTTGAAAAAAATATCACCGTGCTAATTTACATGAATTACACAGACCATACTTCTGAAAAAACATTCCCATCTGATAAACCCGCAATGTGACACAATATACATTGAAATAAAACTTAACTGCCCGCTAACTTACATTTTAACAAACCTTAACTCATTCTTAATCTTTTGTCACGGGTGACTTTATCCATTTTGAGCATCTCCCCCCGTAACATATCCCTTGTCTTAGGCGGGGCTGCAGACCGGTCGGTGTCACAAGGTGCTGAGATACATCAGCGTCGTGGAAGCGCCGCTTGATGGTGACGCATTGCCGATGTCACCAAGTGGACATCACCAAATGCATCACTTCTAGTTACGGGAGGAATTCTCTGTGGTCTTTCTTCTGCAGTTTGCCGTATCTCTCTGTTGCCTGTCCTTGGCACCATGGAACAGCGCTAATTCATTTTGGACTCTTTTGTTTGGAAAGCCGTTGCAAATTCTGCAGAGCTTAGGCATAGATGCCTATTTGCTATCGGATTATGTATTATCAGATAAGGGCGAAGTTGTATTTCAGGATCTGTCACCGTAGCTTCGGTTAGTTATTCTGGAGCCGCAAGGTTGGGAATCTCCTTTTCATTTTTATTTATTATTTTTCTGGGTAAAATTTATAAGCATTGCATACTGTTGTTGAACTTTGTGTTGAAAAAGAAGTAATTAATGTAGCGTGAATTTTATATTCGATGCATTGCATTCAAATGAAATGAGGTATGAGCTTATTTTTAATGGCGCATAACAGTAAAACAGCACATGTAATTATGTGTTTTTTGACCTAGACTTTAAAAACTGCCAGAATGTTACTATTTCCAATGACAGAAATTTAAAGACCTTAAAATATTTTTATTAGTAGCATATCGTTTTATTACAGTTTATCAATCGCAGTATATTTTACAAGTGTAGGTGGGGGAAATGTCGATACTGATTTGCTTGCACAGGTCAATCATATTTAAATTTTCTGTTACTAGGTTACTGTTTCAGACTTTACCAGGTGACTAGGTTACTGTTACAAACTAAACCAGACCGATACTTTTACAATTTTGTAAAACATATGGTGTAAAAAAATCTAATAAAAGTTTAATTTTAAAAGGTTGGTCAATTTGTACCTTTAGTCAACTTAATTTATAAGTAACATTGAATTTCTTAAAAACTGGTCGACCAAGATCAACATTATAACTGAATAAACGTAAATTAGTTGCTGTAAATAGTCTAGTACAACCATTATATGCTCAGATCATGTAGACAGCTTGGTTTAAAAATAAATAAATAAACTAGTTAACTTACAATAAGAAAAAGCACATGTTGCTTGATGTTCCAATGATATTTACTTCGTTGTCCAACTCAGTCACTCAAAAATGCCCCAAAGTATAATATCCATTATTACGTCATTTGGAAAATCGAGAGTTGGGCAGTTTAAGATATTCATTTTAAAAATGTCAAAACGTTTTTCAAACTCATTTTAAAATAATACTTGTATAATTCCTGAAGGGAAAATTGTCTTCAAGAGTGCATCTAAAAATTCATAATCTGATCTGATGTCACTGAAATTGTCCGAGGGCTTTAGAATCCCTTGAAAGAAAACGAAGAAATCTTTAATACAGAAAAAATAGTTTTGGCCTTCTGGGCATCTTATCTCAACGAGGCTCTTACAAAATACATTTACCTCAGCTGGTGAGGATCTCACAAGTCAAAAGTGAAAATAAATTCAAAGAAAAGCAAAGAAATTGTTATACGAGAGAGAGACGGGAGGCAAAAAAACTATTTGACGCCTCCCGCAAGTTGATTTAACAATTCAACTATAATCGATATTCGATTTCATACAGACAAAATAAGGAGAGAAAAATTGCGAACAAAAACTCGTGCAACAAAATGGTGGATGAGGGATAGAATAGAGGGATAAAAAGAAGAAGAAGAAAAAAAAATATATATATACGGCATAATTTCTTCTCTTATAAAAACGTCAGCGATGTAAAAAGGGAAAGAACGATAGATGGTATGAAAAAAGAATAATAAATAATAAGGGAAGGGGTGAAGGGAAAAGTGGGAAAAGAATGAAATTTTCCCCTTTATCATCACAAAAGAAAATGTCTTAAACCATGAAGGAAAATGGAAAACTGTTAGCGCAATGATCAAAGGACTGCTGCCGACGACTCCTCTAGATTCCCGGAGGCAGAGGGGGAGGCATCACTAGATTTGCATATTTAATGAGAGGACTCCGAAAAAGCTTCTAGTATTTTTTTTTCACCATGTACGTATAAGAGATAGAAAGAAATGGAAGCAGAAAGAACGTGATGAAAAATTTAATCGCAGAAGCTAATTGGCGCAAGGAAACAGTGCCTACAGATGGGATGGCAGAAGGCACGGATGCCTTCTTTATTAAGTTTCCTCGGCGCAATTTTTGAACAGCGTTAATTCTTCAAATCTTATAGACTGAGTGAAGTGTTTTAAGATGAAGTGACGTTCCGGGAAGCGGAAGTAGCTAAATAACTTCGCCTTATCAAATTATCTCTGAATCCTAAGGTACGTTCCGTACACTGGACTCATAACCAATACAACATTTAATAATATAAACAGTATGCAAAGGCCGACTTATTAGAAGAAACGCAGTTTTATTAAAAGGTTTTCCGATGCAATTTGTGAAAAGCGTTAGCTTTACAAATGTTAACTGGGTGAATTTGCCAAAGGGATGTTTAGGAAAGCTAAATAACTTTGTCTTATGAAATTATCATTTGCTGGTTATGGAAACCAAGTTAAGTTCTGCCACGGGATTCATGGCCAATATAGCCTTTAATAACATAAACAGTACCTACATATGAACTTAGCAAAAGAAACAGACTTATTCTTCAATGCTTATTTCAATGAAATTTTAAAATCAAATCTCACTAAGTGATGCGAACTTGTATTTTATATCATGCAAGTAAAGCAGCTATCAGAAATACAATTGGGTGCATAAAAATATTATTTAAGTGACCGAGCAATAATATTAAATCTTCATCATTTTTCCAGTAACAGGAGAAAAAGAAATCCTAATTTTATTTTTCAGTGCTAATTGTATAGCATACAAAATAAACGAGTATTCGGGTTTATTTTGCTACATAAATTATGAAAAAAAAGTAATATTAATATCAAACTTTGTGCAAGTTTACGTTCATATTTTATGAATATTGAATATTACCCCACCATGGCCAACTGGATAAGATACTCAAAATGATAGACGCCTGTAGTGTGAAAGTTCAGTGTTCTGGCCCGGCCTATCGCGTGGCTGTCAATCTATGGTCGGGAGTTTTGGTCGGTTTTCTCTAGATGTAAGGTAAATATTCGTTAGAACCCCTTAGTAAGTCCTCCTACCATCCCTTTATCCTACGCTGATAACCCATGCATACATTTTCCTTAACAACACAACTAATAAATTAATTTTCTTCGTAAAATAAAAGAAATAAATTAATATTTGTCTCATTCCCACATTCCTCCAATAATAACCATCCCACCGTACTTGGGATATGGTACAGTCTACTTCGTCAATTTAGTATCATCACTTATTGGAGCCCCCAAGCAGAATGTGTTTCTCATCTCATCCTAGTTTCCACTTCCTCTCATCCCCACTTCCATAGTATCCCTCGGCAAATATGCGATGAAGCTTGATCATACAGTTAATCCATTCTTTTCTCCCACCCCCCTTGGGTCTGGGGATATTGTGAGGGAGTGTTGGACTCAATACCGCTAATTAGTGCATCCCCTAAGCGAATAAAAGATTGTCAAAGACATCTGGTGCCTTCTTCTTCAGCAAGATAGACTGGGGGAAAATATCCTATACAACTTCCATGCTATGAAAAGAAAATGCTATATTAGTAATAAACTACAAATTGGGGGAAGTGGTAAAGCTTGTTGGTGATTATGGAAGAACAGAAATAATTTGCTGAAATATATTAAAGCTTCTTTCCTCTGCCAACATGAGAAAATTTTTCGAAACGCAATAATTTTCTTACACTGCACAATATAAATTAATTGCCTAAATTTATTTTATTGAAACGTAAGAGTTCACGAACTTGTGCTATGTTTTATGCTTGCTAAATATGGCATTTGAACGGTGTCAAAGTAATAGTTTGGACAGTTGGATAATGTGAAATATAAATGACGAAGAAAACACAAAAATAAAGTCTAGAAAGAAAATAATTTTCAAAATTCGAGACATGAATTTGGGAGTTCAACATATTTAACAATACAGCCTTAAAAAGTTATTGCATTAGAATTCAGTTAAATGATAAAAAGCTATTAGTAAAATATTTAGATTTATTTTAAAAAACAAAAATTTGGATCAACTGTTATAATCAGTATTTTTAAAATGTTATTTAAATTATAAATTGTTACTAACCGATTATGCATGAATGAATATGTAGTTTTCTCACTAACAAACAATTGCATTATTTACACAAAAATTATCTCTTAATATGGGCTATAAAATCATAATTTAAGGCTTTTTTCGTTCCTCAATTTTCAAACTTATGCATCAATAAACTTTTAAATAAAGTACAATTCTTTATATAGGTCAAATACATTTATCTCTTTAAAAGTGGAACAACAATGCAATTTATCATAGCTTCACTATAAAATAACTGGCCAATAATGTTGATCATCTAACACTAACCAGCCAGTACTTGCCTGTTTTTCACTGATTCTGTGCTTTTGATTTGGCTAATTATTTCTGATAAAAAGATTACCAACAATTTTTATCATTTTTTTTAAATTTTACTAAATCTTTGTTAAATGTTTCTAAATTGTTTCCTGCCACACTGTAGTCATTCATCAATGTTTTGTGATTATTGTGGAGTAATTCAGGCATGTAAAGTACTATCACGTTTTAGTTTTGCTTCATACAATCTTAACCCTTTGAGGCGCAATCCTTTCCCAATGCTGAAAAAAGGGCAACCGTTTCCATAGCTCGACTTAACTACCAGCAAGATGGCGGACGATCGAAACGTTCATCGCGTGCCACAGATCTACAGACCCTTTTTTGAAGCAGCTGGCTGTGCGGCACAGCCAGCTGCTTCAAAAAACTTTTTTTTCAGCATTGGGCAATCTATACAACTGTTCTCGCATTCTTCCATTTTTTCAGCAGATGTCAGTGCTGTTAAAAGTAATCGTGAACATTTGTTTACGGGAAATCACGTGCTAAAAAGTAAAGGATTCTCGTGGAGCTATTTCACCCGCAACTATTTTTATAGAAATCAGATCTATTCTTCTTGACTGGCAACAGTCAAAAGCGTCAGAGTTTGGTGTTCCCAGAGCAGGAACACAGCGCGTTAAAGGGTTAATGCATTATGAAGTATAGAGCACTGTACACCACCAGAACTGGTCAGTCATAGAGCTTGGATTGAACTAACTGAAAATGACGTGCCCGACTGGAAGGAAACTCTTATCCAACCAGTCGTCGATTAAGAAAACAATGATAAGCAATAAAAGCCCCTTTCTTTGTTGTTGCCCGCCTGCTAATGACGAAAATGCTCAACCATCAAGCACTTGAGAACGCGATGCACGAACGCTCTTACAAAAACCTCCCCCGCAGAAGGAAAAAAAAACAAATAAAATAAAAAAACAGGTGAATCGACATATATCTGCACACACATATATATGTAATATCTGAAGAGAACTGTCAATATAAAGTCCGGTCACGCCAATGTTGCCCAGCCTTTTTATTTCCTTAATTGTCAGTTAACCCGAAGAGTGGGGAGGCTGTTGCCTAGCAACCACCGTTATGCAACGTGGCAAAAAGAATCGGCCTGTTCTTTATGGCGAAATGGATGCACTAAGCCCCCCCTCCACCCCCCAACTTCTACCTTTTCCACTTGTATCTAATGTGGTAAATGAGGGATAGGAACCCCCTTACCCAATCTATTCTCTTAATGAGACGAAGAAGACTTAAGGTAATATTACTGAAGGATGCAAGAATGGTTTTTCACTTCTTATATTGTGTACTTTTTTCCTCAGGTAATGGGATACGATTCCAAAAAGACAGTGTTTTCATGAGAACAAGAAAATTCATTTTTTTATCGTGCGGCATCAATCTTTTTAAAAGAGCTGGCCTCAATCATTTATCTGTTCACATAATAGATTTTTTCCATTGCGGATATTTTTTAAGAGATAAAACTTACGTATTCACCATTACTACAGCATCGTGAGTTTACAAGCATTTTATTATGTCGCCTTACTGCAGTGCTAGGTTACTATATACTTCTTTCATAGTTATTTTCTGATTCAAGCATGCAATAAGGAAAAAAAGCAACAATAATAATAGTAATTGATAAAAAATTGCAACATTTTGTTTAAAAAAAAGTTACAATTAAGATGAACTTAATTAAAAGATTTTTAAAATGACACATAAAAAAGGATATTTTTCAAAAGTTATCGTTTCCTATGGTAGTAAAGGTCCACCCTTCTTCAGCTGCAAAAGAAGTCAAACAACCATCCCTCCTCCAACTGATCATCTTGTACCACCCGAAACGAAGTTCTGCAAAGTTTTTAATTAATTTATCTCTTAAGATAAGTTGTTGCTATTTATTAGCTTTCAGTGTAGCTACTTATGTAGTGTTAGTTATTTGTGCTTGTCAGTTGAGATTAAGTCTGTAAAGCTACCTCTAATCGTTTATGATCTCTCATGAGTTACTTGCGTTATTAACTTTTAGTATGTGAGTTTTTATATCACTTACAGATTAATACGTAAAAAGAAAGAAATTACACAAATGCTAATAAATGTTAAAGAAGCTAAGATGTTCTGGAGTTAATTATTTAAAGGAAAATTAGGTCTAATATAATTTTAAAAAAGAAATTACACATACGCAAATAATATTAGAGCAGCTAAACACTACAACTAGCGTTCACTATTTAAAGGAAAATTCGTACCAAGATCATTTTCCTTTTCAGTATCACGGCATTTAATTTATACTCGATCCCTTTAACATTGTATTGTCCACCAAAATGAGAATGTTTTTACGATAGTGAGAGGCCATAAAATACACACTATGTGCCCCCAAACCAAATAACAAGAATTTCAGTACGTGATCAACATTTCAAATAATATTTATAAAATTATAGGAGAAACACTACATGTTTTCTTTCTTTCTCAATTCCCTAATATAGAGTTAGCTAATTGGAGAGAACGTGTCATAACCACAATGGAAAAAAAATGTTGTATATTTGTTTGTTCTTCGTATTTTTTTTTTTCTTACGTCTCGTGTATGTTGATAAAGATAACTTGAAAAAGAATCGACTTTTTCCCCCTCGCATATGAAATTATAAATTATGGTCTTTCTGTCAATTATTGTTGAAGTATTTTTCAAAGTAAGCAAACATAACAGTTTATTAACAATCCAAATTTGCTCGTGCATGTGTTTTTATTTTTATTTTCCACAGAGTTAAAATTAGTTCTAAAGTAAAGAATCATTTCCACAAAATTATTCTTTTGTTTGGTTGGTTTCAACCTTTAATAAAGTTTTTCACAAATACTCAATCGCTGTTAATTCTGATGCAATAATAACTTGAAACCTGAAACTAATTTAAATGATAAAGCATGCAGAAATCTTCTCATTATATTGTACTTTTTAAAAGAAATATTTGACATATTCTAAACTTATTTTCTTAAAAACTCAATAATATTCGGATCCACAGCAATTTTTAAAACTTAAAACCTATCTTCAACCACCTGGAAACCAAAACCTTTAACCTGATCGTAAAATCACGTATAAGGAGCATTAAAAATAAGAATATTGTGTAAAAAAATATTGTAATCATAAAAACTTAGCATCTGTTTTAAAATATACATATGTTAAATCTGAAAAATATTAAACTTCTCACATTTTAATAAAAATAGTATCACATTAAAAATGTATGATACAGTCATGTTTAAAGCTGAAATAGTAAAAATGCCATTTACAGTATTTATATTTAATATTAGGGGTAAGTATAATTTTCAAGTCCAGTATTTGTTGATATTTTACGTTAAAAGGTACGTAAAAAGGTACAAAAAGAAACTAAATTTAACTAATTTAGCATGTAATTTATTTTCCAGCTACTAACAATATTTAATTCAGTTAATTAATCTTCCTAAATAAGATACTTTTTTTTTTCTCATCACCCTGGCCATGAAATAGTAACTATTCTTAGTGAATAATATTTAACTACAATGTTTTTTATTAAAAATAAAACACCCATTAAAACGCTCATCAATAATCAGAATGTTTTTTTTATCTCTTCTATTACCATCATTTACATTCGTATTATGAAACCGTATTCCTTTTTTTTACGTCTCCAAACTTTCCCTTCCCGGAGTTCATATAACTCCGTATCTACGTTTCCCAGATCTTAAACAAGCCTCTTTTCTTTACGATACAGACCTACAACCAGCCATTTAATAGCTAACTAACCGACAACAATTCGCAGTACTCCACAACGTTGCTCCTATCGCCAAAGCTTAGTAAGTACGAAGTACCCTTGGCGAAATTTATTCTCGCCGAGCTGGGGGCAAATAATAGATAGCCCAGTCCTACACTTACTAGCCAGGCAGCTTGTATTGCGGTGTAGCCATAACTCCCTGATCGGTGATTACTGAACTAAAACTTTCCCGTTGGACCTTCGGGCTGAGAGGGGTAATTGCCACAGTAGTCCAGCAATTGTAGCCCCAGGCTAAGACTCTTAAGCCCCTTTCGCTGGGGCTCCGCAATAATGTCTGCGAAGATTTTCCTGAGAAAGTGTTTGATGGACTTAAGTGAACAGTTAACGCGGGATCTTATGAGATAGTAAAGGTTTTTTTGCATGCAGGGATACGATTTTTTCCCCCCATGAATACTTTGTGTGACTATGGGGACTGAGACAAGGTGTCTTAGAATATTTTTGGTATTCATTTAGTATTAAAAGAGAGAATATCCGTATTGATTTGAATTATACTTTTTTTCATTTTAATTATAAAAAGAAAATAGAAATGTGGCTTCGATTTCATATAAATTGATAAAAGAAAAAGAAAAATAGACAAATGTTAACATATTTGTATTTTTAAAATATCTGCTGTGCATCAATCACAGATACATTCGTTAATTTTTTAACATAATAATAGTCCGTAACTTTCATAACGCTTTATTTAAAAATTTCTAATTTGAAAAGGCAGTATATAAGTAAAGCATTATGTGTTGGTGAGTTAGTTTTTAGCTACACAAAATATGAAATTGCTGCGTTATGTTTGCATGACACAGCTCTACATTTTTCATTTCCTAACTTGCTTAATCGAGTAATTTTTAAATTTCCAATTCTTTGATTCAAATACATCATACCTTTGAAAATTTTTACACTGTAATTTTAATCAATATTTTTTTCATTAAAAATTGTAATTTTACAGAAAGTAATAATACAATTACATTTCTCAACTTTGTTTTCGCAATAATTTTTTAAATACAAGGTAATGAACAAAACATCTTTATTATTTATTTATTTATTCAAATCAGGGATAATACTTCTTCATTATATCATTTGCACACAAAAAAAGTCGGCTGGTAATATTTCACATGATTATTTTTTTTTTCCTTTTCTTACTCCCGAAACTCATTTTCTATATAAAACAAACAAAAAAGTGACATTTTTTTCCCCTCTCTTTTGCCTTCGGAAAAAATAAAAGTAAACAGAAATTTAGTTCCGAATATTCAAATTGTTCCATGTGTAACCGGGATGAGATAAACTGTGATAACAGTCTCCGCAATATATCACGTGATGCTGAATTGTCGCTTGGACCCATTATCCAGTACAAGTCCTGCAATGCACTCGCTGTTTCAGCATCAAAAGCGACTTTTGCAAAAAAAGTTAAAAAAAAGCGCGAAAATGAAAGATAAAATCCAATTTCAGCCCCCACTGTAAAACTCACGAAACAAAACAAAACAAAAAAATCTATTCTAAGACCGTTATCTCTTGTACGCTTATACCCGTTCCATGAACAGAGAATTTTTTTTTAAATAAAGAACAATGGATCTGTATACAGAGCGTATCTGCAGTTAAAAAGTGACTACTGATAATGGAAGTTCTGTGGGGGAGGAAAAAACTTTTTTTTCCCTAAAAAAGAAATCCCCATCCCCTCACCCATAAGCAAAGCAGTGGAAAAACAGTTTCTGCTTTGAAATTAAATTAATGTGAAACAGGCTAGTGATAATCACAGTACCAAACGAGCTGAACAATGAGAGAAAAACGCACAAAAAAACGGAAAAAAATACATATATAAAGAGAAGAAATTACCGAATTTCAAGCTGCATGCGAAAAAATGCTAACTTCTTTCTCTCTGCAAAAAAACATTTCTTTTTAATGGTCTAAATCTGCGGCTGTATGGGGGTAGCAGAAAATATTTTTCATTCGAATTTCGTTCTTTTATTTACTTATTTTTTTATTATTATTCTTCTCTCTCTCTTTTTCCCTATAAGCCTGTTTCCATTAATCACATATACTCTACTGTTAATTACAAGGCAGGGGCAATTTTTATGACGTTGCAGCAAAGCCGTTGTCCCAAATGCTGTTCGATCAATATATTTTTTTTTTCTTTGTGTGTGTGTGTGTGTTACTCATGCTGAGAACGAGCGAACATTTTTCCAGGGGTGGTCTGAACCGAGAAAGAGAGAACTGGCGGTGCTTATGAACGTTCTTTTGCACCATAAATAAGTGCTGACAATTTTGATGGGAAATTTAACTGCTGGGATGCAGCTTTGATAAGGGTTTTATCACTTAAAGTTTAAATATTGGCTTCGTATGTAAAACGCGGTGATTTACGGTTAATATTGCCGTTCACGGCATAGGGCGCGTCTCGTGGTGTTTTATATCCCTCCCCCCTCCCCTCTAAAATGTTTTTCATGATGTGAAATGCTCAATTTTGGTTCTTATGTAAGATATTTAACTATCTGCTTTCGAATTTAGATTTGAAGATACATTTATTGTGTTCGTTATGAAGTTACATTGATTCAGAAACTGCTTTTTTATCTTGCGTAATTAGTCTTAAAATGTATTCATCAAAGCAATGAAATCAGCTGTTTAAAAGTTTTTTTAGTTAAAAAAAATAGTGCTTGCATGTACATTTTTGATTTAAATAAGGCATATATCTGTCTCACGTTATCTGTCTTAGTGAATTTAAAAAATATTATTTTTTTAATTTTAATCCAGGGTTCTTTTTATTCATTTTTTATTCTAATTCCATAAAAAAATAAAAAGTATCAAAAAAAATTTCAACGCCATATCATGGAGTTTTTAAGTTTAAAGTCTATTTCCAGTGTTCACATAAGTACAATGTTTTAGTTGCTTTTAAATCCTTACTCCTGTAGGTCAGCTTTTTGGAGTTTTTTAGATAATTCTGGCTCTGGCACATAGTGAAATATCTGTAAACACCGAGAAATGTTAGTCTTTTTTGCTGTTACTCTGATATTGCACATTTACTATTCCATAATTATTTTAAGGACAAGAATTAAGATAATTTAACAATTGAATAATAGGATAGTTTTCAGATTACATCAAATTACTTGTATTTTAATTGTGCCACTATTATAGCATGAGTCCAATAACTAAAATATTCGAACTTAGTACTGTTGATTTTTTCTATCTGTTAACCTAGATTTAAAACTTCAATGTTTAATTACAGATTTTTGCTGTTGCTGTTGTTGTTGTTAAATTTAATGTATATATGTATAGATTCATTGTGAGCCCCGCTGAACTTTATCCATATATATATAAAAAATCAAGCGCCGAACACAACTAAGCTACGATCAGCATCTTACTTCAAAATTTAGTTTTAACAAAATCATTTAATTTTCCTAAGTAAGACATCAAAACAAATATTGGATGCTTTCAGCATCGAAAAATCAATTACAGAAAGTAACATTTAATCGTCTTTCCGCTTGAAACGAAATATTTCGCTTCCAAAGAGTAGCGGAAAAAAAAAAGCAGAGAACAGACGTTCCACGTGCGTTTACAATCTCAAGCAAAAAGCTCCTTTAATAGTGGCCCCATTTTCGCAAGGAATAACGATCGCTTCCCAGCTTCCAATATCAAAGATTCTAAATAAAAAGTTTTTTTCCCCTTATTTCTTAAGTTCAGATAAATACAGGGATTTTCCTCCCCCTCCCCTCCCTCCCCTCGCTCACAGAGAGAGAGAGAGAAAAAGGAGAGACTTCGCGAAAATAAGGAAACATTATTTGCAATTCAGCCGAAAGTGCACACACGGCAAGAGCTTGCCCGAATATTGCGCTTGTCAAATCAAATTCCCAGCCTTGGCGCTTGTAATGAAGGCTGAAAAAGAGAGAACGAAGGAGCGTCAAGCGGATAGAGAGAAAAAAAGAATCTAACGAGCGATGGGCTTGTTACTTTTTCTCTGACCGAGGATGCTAGTGCTAGGAGTGATTTCACTTCTTTTCCCAATCAATATCAGTTGACGATAGAAGGGTTTGTGGGGGGCCGGGCTGTTCAAAGCGTCGATTTGTAACGTAGTGCTGTCTGAATCGGTCTTTTTTTTTTTCAGTTTTCAAATCTTCGGTTCTTTGAAGTCGAGAGATCGGAAGTGTAAAAGCTAGGGAGCTTGCTGATAAAAAATTCGGTTTCTTTTAAGGACGTGAATTGCGATAATTCAACGACTGAATAATTGGATTATAACTCTGATTAAATTGAATTAATTGTATTTAACTGTGCCGCAATTATTTAATATCCTTGATCCAGCTTAGCATTGTTTATTTCTTTTATCTGCATATCAAATAATATTAATTGTATATTATAATTGTAATATTATAATTGTATTTAATAATTTGTAGGCCAAATTAATTAATTGTACTTTAGTTGTACCGAAACCATTTTATAAAGTTATGTATAATATCCTTGATCCAACTTAGCATTGTTTATTTCTTCTATCTGCAAACTTAAATATTAAATTGTATTTTAGTTAATCGAATTATATAATTTGTATGTCAAATAATATTATTTGTATATTATAATTGTATTTAATAATTTGTATGCCAAATTAATTGTATTTTAGTTGTGCAACAACCATTTCATGAAGTTCTGTATTTAATATCCTTGATCTAACTTAGCATTGTTTATGTCTACTATGTGCAAACTTAAATTTAAACTTAGAACGAAAAAAGTTAGTTTTGTCGTTGTTTTTGTTTATATTTCAAAACTTCGGTTCATCAAAATTCGAAAGATTGGAAATAAAAAACGGAACTTGCTAATTAGCAAGAAACAAATTAATAATAATTGAGTTTTTTTGATGTCAGTAATTAAAATAACATAACATCTGAATGGTACAGTACTTATATTAAATAAATCAAATAAATATTTTTGTGGATTTTACTATCCCAAACACATTCATAAAATTCCAGAATTAAAATATTTGAAATCAACTTGTGTATACCTAATCACAAGCTTAAAATTTAAATGTTATTAATATCTTAGTATTTGAAAATTGTGTATTCAAATTAAATCTTATGTTTGAAAATAATTAAAGCTAGGTTGAGTTAATCACTTTTAAGTATGATAAACTATGTTAAAATATATCATCAATGTGATATTTTTAAAAAGTTAATTTTACTTCAAAATTGTTAACGAAACATTTCAAATAAAATGCGCACATAATTTAAGGAATATAAGTAATCTAAATGTAAAAAATATATTTGTAATTTTGTTTTGATATAAATTATATGTACTACGTAAAGTAATTTGACTATTTCAATGAAAATGAAAACTCCAAAATATTTATTTAATATGGGAAAAATGAATTCCAGGTGTGCGAAATATTTCCGAAGCTAAAACTTTAATAATAGTTTTCCTTTTTCACAATTGACAAATTTATTTTATTTAAATATTGATCTAATTTACATTCTTAAGCTCAGTATAAGATCTACTGTTTAAAACATAATTTTTATTTTTTTCCTCTATTGAGATTTAAAATTGTAAAAAAATAAACTGAAAGTAAAAATAAGCTGAAGTAAAAATAAACTGAAGCATTAGCGAATTAAATAAATGCTTTAAACATTAAAAAATAAAAAATATAGTCATACCTACACAGTGAGATCCGAAATTATCAGGATTTTCTGTTCAGTTTGGCAACGAAATTTCCTTTTTGTTAAATCATCCGCAATTATTTGAATTTTTACTGAGTAAAATGATATGGTATATTTTTTCCAAGTTTATGTTGAAAAATGAGCATTAAAAAATATCTTCTTAATTTAAGGTATTTATCACCTTCTTTATATCCGAGATGCAGACGTCAGTTACTTTTATGTGATTCCGAAATTAAAATCTTACAAAAGAGATTCGTGTAAATAAAACAATAATAATAATATTAAAAAAGAGGAAAAGAACAGCTTAATGTTTTCCTGAAAACAAAAAATTAGATTAATTAATAATATTTTCACATCAATCAAAATTTTGGTAAAATCTAAAGTAATCTTACTCAAAATGAAACTATTAAAAAGAAGTCAACTTTTAATAGAAGTATATCAGAAACATTTGCACCTTTAGGCAAAGTTACATAGAAAAATTAAGTATTTCAGGGTGAAAATAATTATTTCAGAACCGCTAAAATGAACGAGTAAAATAAAATTACTTCAGCAGCTTAACTCCGGAAATATTAGTTCTGTTTTAACAACTTTTGAAAATATTTCCGACTTTCTCATCAATCCGGTTAACTTCTTTGACTGTAAACTAGTTTTCCCAGCCGGGACACTAATGAGTCGCAGAAAGGGGGTCGCAAAAACAAGGGGGAGGGGAGTTTTCATCTAGGATTACACGAACTTTCACCTTGCCTACAGTCTGCGATAATAGAAAAAGATTTTAAATTTAGTTGTTTCAAGTAATTTTCTGGTCGAGGTAGTTTTGTGTGCAGTTTCAATTAAAGCTGGCTGTTAATTAAAGGTTTTAAGAGGAAGTGAGAAAGAGAGTTCTTCGTGGAACTTCAATTAAATGCAGTTGAAAAATACTTTGTTTTGTAGATAAGCTAATTGAGTTCGCGGTACTTGAGTTAAATTTTAGTGAAGGTATATGTTTAAGTTAGGTTTCAAAATAGTTTGTTAATAGTTTAACTTTTATGAGAAAAATTACATAAATATTTTTTAAATAGAAATTATTAATTTTACGTAGAAAAAAATAATTAAAATACAAAATTTTTCAAACACTTCCGAATTATATTAGTTTGTAATATACCTTTCATTTATTTTAATCTAAGCAATAAAAACCTATTTTATTAAAAAAATTTAAATAATTAATTTTTATTTTAGCATTTTCTTCTATTTGTAAAATGTGTAATTTTCTGAAATATTTCTTGTCTTTATAAATTTTTTAAAATACTAGTTTATCAAAATGTACACATACAACTTAAATGTTAGATACAGTTTTTAAATTAATATTGTTTTAGAATAAAAAGATAAATATGCCATACATATAATTTTTTAAAGAAATAACAAGATCTTAATACACACACACACATGCGTATGCTCGGAACCATTAACCGTACCTCCATATAAATTTTTAATTATTCTTTTAATAAATTACAAATCTTTCTATTATTTGTACCGAATTATCTTTCATCCGGCAGTACGCAAAAGGTCTCAAACTATACGTCGCCGTATCAAATTTTCATTATTTTCTCATCCTAGCGCATTGAAATGCAAAAAACACGTTTTGGAATTAAATTAGTGCTTGGCCCCCAGATAAAGTGATCCCTGACAGAGGCTCTGCCGATATCGGTTACCGTATTTCGAAAGACAAGTCTGAAACGCAAGGGGGGCTGGGGGAGAGGATATCTTGCTTTGAGCACGGCGAATTTTTAATTGGAATATTTATGCAGCCGAAACTGTGTAAAGGATTTTGGAAAAGCAAGTGGGTGGGAAAAAATAACGATAAAGAATAATCGTTTTGCAAAAATCAATTGATGCTACGCTTTTTATCCCGGCGTTTTTAATAGGAATACGTTCTCAACCCCCGTGGGCTGTTGTCTTTTAATTTCCCAATGTCGATAGCTGAACCTTATTTTCAATTTTTTTTTAATGCTCTGCGTTTTAGATTAGAATTCGGGGATTTTTTAGTTATTTTTGCCTCCCATCGTCCGCGCATAAATGTTTACAGTAATTATCTTTTAATGACAGAAAATTGATTTTTTTGCGCGACACAATATTTGCTCAGAGGAGGAAAAAAAAAAATCTGTTCTTGGTTGTTTATGTGAGCTTCCTCCGTACAAATATTTCCCCCATTTTGTGGGATGTTATTTACTTTTTTTCGTTTTTTAACCTTAGAGGTAAACTTACAAAACTTGCGTGTTATAAAAATTAATTACGTAAGATCTAATGGAACACACAGATCGAAGATAGTCTTCTTCTAAAGGAAGGATTTAATGGTTTATTGTGTTTTGGTCGATCGAATCCGGCTCCTTTGTTTATCTTTTATCAGCCTACAAATTACATCAGGTTTCCGAACGATTTATTAATCTAAACTTAACAAAGCTTGTAATATTGAGGATCTATACGCAGAGACATCTATATTAACTTTTGTGTACCAAACAAAGCATGCAAATTAACATGTATAGAATATATGCATATCTGATAGTTACTTTCTGTTTTTCTTCAATATACACTGAATTACATGCCGCCAAATATCCAAAGTCATTAAAAGTTTTTCAAACTTCGAATTACATGACGCGATATATTCAGTATTGTAATAAGCATTTTCAACTTTAAGTTTAAATTATGTACACAAATATCCAGGACACTTAGCAATGTTCATACGGAAATATAATGAGTTTTTGGAAAACGATTATTTAAAATAAATATTATCCAAGACATGTTACTTTATGAATAAAAGTAATTACTAAAATATTTGAATGGTTTTGTTAATATTAAAATAATGAGATTCGAAAAATGTTTATTAGACTTTTGTTTACTTAATTGCGCAGTATCGAGAAATTTAAATGTGGGTATCTACCAACTTTTGGGTCGTCTGATGACTTTGAAAAGCATGACATCGAATATATGATCGTTTGAAACTCCATTTAAGCATTATTAACTTTAAATTACGTTACTAAAAGATATCTTTAATCAATTCTCCAACATTTTTACTGCAATATCAATCTAATAAGTTTATTTTAAAGAATCCACTCAAAATGTTTACAAAATCATTTTTTCACAGACAACGAGCTAATATGTCATCTTTCTAAAGAATATTGATGTTAACATTAACTTTGATGGTTATTGGATTGGTCTGAACCTTAATACCACAAGTCCATAAAAAAAAACATTAATTTAAATTTTAAAACATTTATTCTTAAATGATAGTGATGGTAAATATATGATTGTAAAATTTATTAACACCACCTAGATTTATTTAACCCTGTGATTTCAATGCTTACGAAATGCTACCAAAACAGGTTTAAGCAAAATAATGAAATAATAGTAAATGTTCTATATGGATATTTACGGTTTTCAGCACATAAGTAAAACTCAAAATTATAATTAAAAATTATTTATTCAGGAACGTTTACTGAACAATTGTGTGGATACTTTTTAAGTTTCAGCAAATTGTACTTTCCTTAAAAGTTATAAAAATAGCAGATAGATTGCACATGTTACACTTCTAAATGTCATTTTCTGCTGCCCATGATGAGGGAAATTACTTCGAAATACAAAAATTTCTATAGAATATGAATTTTATAGAGTATGTTTTCCAGTTTTTTAATATTTGTATTAATATTAAATAAATATCTGCAGGTAAAACATATTTTTAAAAATGCAATATAATATAGAAATAAAAATGTGAAATGTTTATAAAAATAAAAAATCAAGTCCAAGTAAGAAAAAAACTCCGCGTTTATAAAACCTTTTGAATCATTTTGGCATGTTAAACATAAATGTTAAATTTACAATAATACTTGAGAGTAAAGTTAATTGAAAGATATCGTTATAAAGAGTTTGATTTCATTCTTTAAGATTAGCAAATTAAATTATTTATGTATGCGTTGATATTCAAAAAGATCCTCCATAAAAATATCAGTCTTAAACATTAAACCATTACACAAACATAGAACCTACAAATTAATGTCCACAACTCAATAAATGTCACGTTAAAAATATTACGCAAATTTAATCCTGGAATGTCCCCTTGGGAGAAAAGCATGTAAATCATGCTAAACAGCAATGCAACCAGTATTGTATTTTGAACTATGAATGTGGTGGCGGTCGGGGTAGGGGGAAAAAAGCTCTTCCAAAATGTTCCATAAAAAATAAAGAGCTGTACGAAGTTCTTCAAAATTATCTCAAAGCTCTATTAAAAAGCTCCTCCAAACGGCTTTATATTTTTTCTTGCCTGGGAGCTGAGGAATACGACTTTTTCTTTCTTTTATTTTTTTTTTCCCTGTTCTCCTTTCTGCTCATTATGTACGTTTAAAGAAATAAATTTCTAGCAGTGAAAGTCATTTTTCCACTATGACAGAAATTGGGAATCAAAGTTTTTGCGGAATAAATAATAGAAAGGAGATGGAAGGGAAGGGTAAAAAATAAAAAAATGCAAGGGGGAAAAGCGAAGACTTCGGAGACACTAACCAGAGATTTGTAGTGATAAAGCAAAATACCATTGCTGGTAATGAAGGCGAAGTATATAAGATCTAGACCAGAGATTTCTTTTATATGTCTATTTGTGGCATTGTCTTATTTTCTTGTGTTATTTTTTATTTTATTTTGAGAACCAATTTATTGCACCCTTAGGGTAAGGGTTTTAAAAATGACATTCTTTAACACAGGAATTTTAGCTGCCAGTTTAGCAGTTACTGTTAATGCGCTCTGGGATGCCGTTGTCTTTAAAAACGTGGGTCCAGAAAATTGCCCTTCAGCCTTGCAATTTGTAAACAGTTAGAAAGGAGTTTTGATGGAGGGATAAATAAAGCTTATTGAGTATTCTGGAGGTTTTGTTTAGCGGTTTATAGTAAATTACCGGAAGATTAAACTGCACGTTAAAGCATGATCCCAATAAAATAAACTACGAAAAATTTCTTCCTGATAATCTCGTATTTGAACTGGCATTCTCCAAAACAGTTCAACTGGAAGGCTTCATTTTTGTAAGTAACAAGGTGTAACGTAAAAGTGTCGTAATAGTGACGTAAAAGTGACAATATATGTATTTGCATGTTTTTTTTAAACTTAGCATCCATTTACAATAAAATCTGACATTTGAATAAGCTCCGGACAATTAAAGAAACAAATCAAGATATCTTTTAAAGAGTAACAATTAACTAGTGAGTGAATTAGGCAAGTTCGGTTGAGTTCGGATGTATTGATTTTATCCCCCCCCCCCCCCCAAAGATGTATTATGTTTTAAAGGCCAAGTTAGTGCAAAAAAGGCCATCTGGCAATTATTCGTTTTCATTTCTTAGTAAGTGTTTTACTTCCCTTAATCGTTAAAAGATGAGGACTCTTATAGGACTAAATCCAACGCGTCGTCATGTGACCTTCATGAATGACTTCATCTACATAACGTAATTAAGTGTGGTGAAATACAATGCACAAATATTTACATTCTTCTTTGATTAAAATCTGTATTAGCATGTCAATTTATCAGCTCCATTAATAAACATGAAACAACGTTCGTTTACAAAAATGCATTGGTTCTAATACTTAAAATGCGACGAGTATTAGCCAAGGCCAGCAGCTGAAAATTCAATATGATTTCCAACTGCAAACTTGAATGTTTTGTTGTTTCCTAATATTGATTTACTTTCAGCACATATCGCATTTATAATTATTCACTACTGGAATTTTATGTCATTAGGTTTGTTAATAAGTCCAGAAGAATATGTTGTACAACAAATCAACTTAAATTTTCAGAAAACCCACTTCATCCAGCTCATCTGAGATAATTTGGATTATTTTGCTGCTATACGATAGTTATTTACTTTTAATAAGTATTCAGTTAATAAATATTCACTAACGAATGTTTTTTCATCAAGTTTGTGAGTTTTTGTCCCGAAGGATGAGTCATACGACAAAATAGCTGAAATGCTCAGGAACTTCGTCCAAATTATCTTTGAGATAAAAAAGACAGTGTCAACTATCTTCCGCGATCCCTTGTTTTTCCAAACAAAAGATGCAGTACTTACTCAGAGCCATAGTTGTCCAGTATATTCGATTAGATGCCAAAATCCGAAAAAAAAAAAACAGGATATTGCCCAAAAAAGAACAAAAGGGAAGAATTCTGCATGCTTTGCTTAAAGCCTATTAGACGAAAAGGGCAGCAAAACAAAATCCCTTAAGACAGTGGTTGCAAATACGGGGCCCTAATTTCCTAGACAAACGGAAGCACAAGATGGACGCCTTGGGAACAAGTAGCATGCAGGGTTTAAGTAACACCTTCTACTGCCTTTGGTCTGAAAATGAGAACTAATGGAGTCCTGTTGACAGCTCTCGTCAGCGCAGCCGCTTCATTAGAGGCAAGCCAGCAATGTCACCGGCCGCAGAGTTAACAGCGCACATTAGAAGTGGAGGTATCTCTGGGAATGTATTCATCGTAAGTGAAAGAGATGCGGGAGCAAACGGAAATAGGCGCCTAATCTTTTTTCTTGCAAAGCAAAAATTATGCTTAAAATACACAAAAATGTGGTTTTCCTTTATTGTTATTTTGATCTTTGGTTTGTTCACGTTATGAGCTGATTTTATCATTAGATAAAATGCGATTTTCTATATAGGGGAAGGTGGCCCAAAATGATCCTAGCGAGCAAATCGATTCACATATGTTTTCTTCCAGACAGGCAGCGCTATCATCTAGGTAACACATAAACTAGCTGTGCCAAGTCATAAGAAGCATTGGAGATATTTAAGCAATCGGTGTGATACATGTTTGAGTAGAATTCTTAAAAAAAAACTGGGTTTTATCAAATCGCATAAGGTGAGCATTAACTTTCTTATTTATTTAGAAATGCAGTCTTTAATGTACAGAAATATGGCTTGATTTACCGAATAGAGTGTGTTTTTAATTGTGAATTACACTTGTTTAGTTTGCTATGTTTCTCGGCAGGTTCCAGTAATATGACAGGCAGCCATACTGCCGGGTAAAATGATCCATGGACTGAAGAAACTCCAGAACCGGGTCCTAGTCATCATGGAGGACCTTCAGAAGCTCTCAAAATGCATGATTCATCATTATTTAATTTATTTCTGCGTTTATTGTAAGACATAATTTTTTAATTATAATTTTTAAATATTCCATTTTATTGTTTGTGACGCTTTTTTATTTTAAAATTGTCATAAAATAAACTGTGCATACTATATGACTGCAAAACTTATTTTATTTCATTATATAGTCATAACTACTTTTGTATCTTTTCAAAATCTAATTTTTTTTCGCTACGCAATTTGGATTTAAACTATTATTAAAAAATATTTACGATACAAAATGTGGTGTAAAATATTGTGACAAAGTACCAAAGTTTTATTTAACATTTATGTTATTTTATGGTTTCCCCTTAACAATTTTTCCCCTTAAGGAGATCATTTCGGGCCACCTTCTTTTACTTCTTTTAAACAGTGGTGGTGGAGTGTAAAAAGACGACGGGAAAATAAGCAGATGTATTTACTGAAAAAACACTCAAGATACTGGTGCTAAACGATAACATAAATAAAAACTTTGTGAAAAAAATACATAAAAGGTTACAAAATGGAAAAACAAACATCAATTGTTCATTATTATTACATTGTTCAGTTTCAGTTAAATCTGTACTCAAAAAATACATTTATACTCTTTGTTTCATTCCATGCCAATTTTGAGCACATTTTTCTGCAGATAAATGCTTACTAGATTATAAAAGTAACTAAAAATAATTAAAAAGTAATAAATGAAAAATTTTTGTTGAATATATTCAGCATCTGTAGAAGATAGATTTATTTTACATCCCACTCATGAACGTATGTATTATTGTAATTCATTTTTTTAAATTTAGAAAAATAAATGTAAAGCAATATAATTTTTAATTTATCAGTAAGAATTATATAAATTTTTAAAAAATGCTTTTTCCATTATTCTTTTCTCAAGGAAAATGTATGTAAGAAAAAATATTTAATTCATTATTTTTAACGAGATAATTTCTCCATATTTATGTTTAATCACAAGACATTTTCTCTAAAATCCTATTTTAAATTAGAAGGTTATTCTCTCAAAAGTAATTTATGTTTTAAAATGTATATGTAATTATTTTTTTCTAAAATATAATTACATGCATGTTCCATCCAATATTCACCATTTTAATAAATTTGCATTAATTCACGGTAAAAGACTTTTTAAAACATCTTAACTCTTCTTTCTGCGCCTAAAAATAACAGAGAAACAGCAAGGGGGAAAAATCAATATTGATGAAACAAATTTTTCATGATTTTAAGGAATAAAACTTTCTAATTTAATTTGATTTTTTCCTTCATGTGAACGGGTAAATATTTAAATCTTTTACATTTTTTATCAAGTACGTAAATTAGAAAAGTGTACATTAATTTTTTAACAAGTAATTGAATTATATACTTGCATTTCGTTAGTGAATCAAGTAATGCGTGTATCTTATTAAAAACGTGCATTTTTAATTTTCTTTTTTAGTATACGTTATTTACACTTTCTGAAACTAAAAATGAAATAATACTTTAATTACAGTGTAAGTTAGTATCACTTACATTCATGGCAATCATTCTCCCAAAACGGAATACTTATTTTATTTACATTTGCTGATATTTTACATATTTATTTGATATGTACTGAAATTTGTCTAATACGGGGATATAATTTTTTACTATGTCCCTCATTGCAGTTACATTATTAGTTTACAGGTTGATTTTAACATTAAAAAATCGGAACAAATTGACTCTTCATATTTAAATTACTTGTTAAATATTCTGTAAAGCATAAGTAATAGTTTAAATTATAACTGCTAAATTATAACTATAAATTATAAGTACTAAATGACATTTAAGCAAAACCAGACAAAACAATATGCACGAAATAATATTCTTTTACTAATTTAATTCACTTTAACTAATTAATTAGTAATTTTTGTGTGAAACTTCATAAAAAAAAAGCTTATAATTTTATGAATAATGAGTTATCGTGAAACAAAATTTTAAAAATCGGTACATTGTTCACAACGTAAAAGATTTTAAATTCTATTTCATTTTAAATTTGTTTTTTTTAAATGTACATTCATGTTATGATTTCACTCGTGGTTTGTGCAGATTACATTTCTTAACTGTAAAACTTTTAGAATTTTTTTATTAAAAGTAGTAAGACGTTCTTTAACCCAAAGCTAAAACATATAAAAACATTGAAAAAGCCTATAAATTGCAACATAAACTCACATCAGGCTAAATAAATTAATAAGAACATACTTAAAAAAAAAACGAATTTAATATATTTTCATTGTTAATCTTACTGGTATTTCAATTTAAAGAGTTGTCTCCGAAAACAGCAGATATTTCTTTTTACAAGATGGAATTATTGTTTCGTATCCAAGGGAGGTTCTAAAACTGTTATTTAATCTCATTCTTTCTGAGTTTAAACATTACCGAATCTGAACATAAAGCAGGGGATCTTTATTTGAGTCGGAATCACTCTGTTCGTACAGACGCTAAATTAAAATTAAACTTTCAAGATGATCGTTTCTGTCTAAATTACATCATTAGGAACTTTATGGGCCATTAAAAAAAGTTGTTACGGAACTGAGTCTGTATTTATTAATTCGTATCGGGGTGGTCCATGTTGTAAAATAATATGAGGTAGGTAGGAAAGCCTTTTTAATTTTTTTTTTCTATCTCTAAAGAGTGTCATAAAAATGGAATGAGTCAGGATTAAGTACAATAGATTAAAGAGTTCATGATGGAATGTTTTTAGCATTATCTGCAAGTACGTATTTAATGAATATTCAAACATGTGGATTTAAATATTTCAACATGTGTATGTTTTCACTAAAATTCCAAAAATGTACAATATTAATTCCCGAGATATAAACTGCTGAACACATATGCTTTTGCAAATAGCTAGTGTTTAATATAATTCTCTAAAAAAGTATTGTGTCTGCCATTATCAGATTTTAAAAACTATTCATGCAAACCAAGAAGATTTCAATAATAAAACATTTTTTTTTTCGAAAATTTCATAAACTGTTACAAAATAAAAGAATTTTCATATGTATTAATGTAGAAAAATATGTTGTTGTTGTTTAATTAATTTGATTTTGCCTATCTCTAATGCATATTTATAAACGCATTTTAAGTCGATAAGTTATAACTACTAAAACAAACTTCAATTTTTAAACAGCTTATAGTTCTCAAGTTAGATAATTCTAAAGGCAAGAAAATATTTTTATTTGAGTAACTGATTACCAGAGAAAATTTATTTTTTATCTAGAAAAACACCATTACACATACATTAAAAAACTCAATAAAAACTATAACTTTCATGAAAGCTTACTAACGTCTAACAAAACATTTATAAATTCCCGCAATAATTTAAAATTTACTCTTAAATTAATCAGAATAACATACAGTTTACATAAGATTATTTTTAAAAATAGTAATAAATCAGGAGAAATATGAATAGAATTAAATGTATATATATATATATATATATATATATATATATATATATATATATATATATATATATATATATATATATATGTTATGTGCTCTTTTCATTAAATGAAATGAAAAATCTTTTGCTAAAAAAATACTGAATGCCAATTATTGTGTCTTCTGTAGATAACATTATCATATTTATTCTGAATGTAGTTTAGATTATTTGTTATTATTTATAAATTAAAAATGATAAAATGGTTTATCTCATTATTTTTGAAGATTGAAAAGGATAATTAAATTGTTCTAAGCAACTAAATCGCAATTGTAGGTCGAAATTAATACAAGCGAAAAATTTTAAAACAGCACTTGTAAAGAAACTTATCATAAGAAATTCTTAAATGCGTGGTCAGCATCCCGAAATTAGTTCGAAATAAATAATCATAAAAGCAATATCAATATTGAGAAATTTTGGTTCTATAAAAATACAATAATAATATCGTCACAATGAAGATTTTGTGGAAGTGAAAAAATTCGCTTTCCTATTTTAAGGAATCAAGAAAATGCTTTTGGGTTTAATAAAACATTTTGTTGATTTAATTGGGTTGTTTTTTTTCTAAATTCAACAAAATCATTGCCTTTGTAGGTTCTCTGTATACTTTTGCGAATTTTACTTTATTGAGCTCCTTTTATTCCACGAAAACGAACAAAAGACACACGCTTAACATAATCTTGTTAACAATAATAAACACCCTCAAAAGGAACGCCCCGATTATTGCAACTCTGGCACTTTTTAATCCGAACTATCACAAACTTTCCTCCATCAGAAAAATATTTACATAAATCGTTAAACAATCAAGTCACCTTTACACTATCCGCACCAAAATAAAATAAAAAAGTAATAATAATAAAAATGCAGGTGTGCACCTTTTTTTTCTGGTTTATTGACCTCTAATCGCCTTCTGAAAACAAATTGACCGCCATGTCCATTCTTAGTGTTACGGGGGAGGGACATTGCCAAAAATAAGATTGCGGATGTTAGGCTATCCAAGTGTCAAAGATCACCACCAATAAGGGATTTAACTTATTCATTTAATACGAAGCCCTGTAGGGTTAATGGTTTTGGAGGGACCATTAAATTCCAATTTATATGGACGAAGCGAAATTCTCTTCAAATATGAGAGAAATTTATTTTACTTTTTTCTTTTATTATTATTATTGTTATTATACTCGAGAGGATCTATTCGGGAGACCCTTCCGGCTATGCACAAAGAGTATATTTTCGAGAATGTTTTATAATAAAATGTTTTTCGGAGATTTATAAAATGAAACTTCTTTCGTATTGAATGCATCGGTTTAATCGGAATTTATAGTTTCTTTACTAAAAGAAAAAATATCTTAAGCTAGGCGAATGTGTAAGAGATGTGCCAGTATTGATTTTTTTTTTAATGTTTTCGTATTTTTCATAATTTATAAATTTGGAACCAAGAGGAGCATTTATTACGTTATTTAATGGAATTTAAATTCAGTAATCCATTAGTTACGTTTTTTTGTGTTTTTATTGATAATATTTACATATGTTCCCTGCTGAAAATGTAAATACGTAATGTTATACGTAATGGACATGCATCGAAACGCATAGAGTACACTCAATTATCATTGTTTGTGTGTGTGCGTAAAATATTGTATTTAACTGGAACTTTGTTCGCGTATCTTTAAAAATTGAGATTTTGGGAGCAATGCTTCGCTTTCCTACCCTAAGTTTTAATTGTGTTTTCCGTTTTCAGCGGAGTGAGCTGCCGACCTGGATTGTGAGTTTCCTTTTCCAATGTGCAATGACTATTTATTAGCAGCGTTTTCCCGTGTTTTCTGAAAAGTGTGTTATTTTTGCATCCGCCCAAGCCTCATTTTCGGGAAAGACGGAGTAATGATGTAACCATAAGTGACAATTCTACCTTGTATGTATAAATCTATAATTGACAGCCAAGTAGGCGTTGACTTTACCGTCACAGATACGTATCACAAGTATCATATTACTTCATGATATTAAAGTGTGCTACTCCATGATTTAAATGTGCTCATTGATTGGGACATTCGCAAATTTTCTTTAATGGAGAACAACTTTGTTTAAATTTCTCCACTGTGCCTCTAGGTTTGTCTGAATTCTGCACCCCTTTAAATAATTTCAAATGAAACCCATTACTTAATGAAATGAGTTAGGGAAAAGCTCTTCATGAAAAATCTCATTTGTGACCAACTGTAATTGAAAGTCTATTTTAAATGGAATTATATTTTCGTAACTTGTACACTGTTGCTTCGAAAGAGAACAAAAGCCTTATTTGAAAATAGTTTCCGAATAAAAGAAGAAAATTTCTGAATAGTAGTTTAATACTGATATAAAACGATAAATCGTAATTGCATTCCTTAAGCAAATCTTATTTTTAATTTGCTTGATAATAACTAAATTCATCTTCTTCAATTTGCTCATATTTATGAAATCAGAAATGTTAATATATTTTTAACTTAAAGCAATCAACTAAACTATTTAAAATGAAACTACATAAAATCAGCACTTATGATCTAGAACTTTGATGGACATAAATAAATTAAAATAAAATAAAATAAAAAAAAAATCTTACGACCTGCAGTATCGTTAATGAGTATATTCAAAAACACCCATCCCCCATACCCACATCATAAAAATTA
Source organism: Cheiracanthium punctorium (assembly GCA_038373885.1). NCBI lineage: Eukaryota > Metazoa > Arthropoda > Arachnida > Araneae > Cheiracanthiidae > Cheiracanthium > Cheiracanthium punctorium. The sequence continues at coordinate 1,227,382 of JAWZYV010005775.1, read as the reverse complement.
TGTTCTGAAATCTCAGCAGCCATAAAACGACTCTTAAAATTGCTAAAACACCATCTCCCACTAAAAAGCTAATTCCCCACCAAAAAACCATTAATATTTAAATGGGCCTTTTTACACTCAGCAGTTGGAAAAAAAAAAGCTCACATACTCAGAAACATTGCAAAACCTATAGTGGCATTGGGAATTTGACGGTTAATGCCTATAATTTGGTTGCTTAATTTGGCGGATGAAAGGAAAAAGAAATCCATATAGTACAGTGCAAAGCTACGTAGAGTCTTTCCACTCGTGTTAATGATTGGTAACTGCCGGTTACAAGGCGTTTGTTCTACACTTTTCTGGCTTTCTATTTCGGCTATCCAACATTCATTTGCTAAAGTGTTAAAACTGATTCCTGTTTCTCCTTTAATTACATGGAGCTTGATCAAGGAGAGAAAGTTTTCGTTCAAATGTCACTGCCATTATCGCCGGACCCGTAAAGTTTGTTTTGTGACCAACAACGTCAAAGATAAAATTAAAAAGACTGTGATGATTCTAGATTCCCCTCCCCCCTTTTTTTAATTAGATTTTTCCTAAACAGACAATCATTTTTTTTTTAAATTATGATAAAATGGTAAATAGTATTTGTAAATTAATTTACCGTTTAAATGAATAAAAAAATACCGTGTTTTTCATATATATTGATTTATTTATGTGTTGATAATAAAATAACTAAATTAACGAAAATAAATCTTCCAATCATTAAGAAATACCTAAAAATCCATTGAATAACATGGCCTTAGCTAGTGCGTTTAGTTTTGAATCTAGTGCTTTGCGGTGTAAAGGTTGTTCCAGTTTAGCTACATTTCAAGTTAAAGCATTCAATTTAAGGTGTATTTGCTAGCATTAGTTTTCAAAGCACATAACTGGATATTACAAATGAAATTATGAGCAAATCACTTTAATATCAATCATAGTGTGATAGACTAGATGAAATAACATGCATAAAATCAAAAGTTTCACATCTAAAACTACTTCTCAGAGCCCTACTTATTGCCATTTTGATAATGTATTATTTTTTTAAAAAGCAAATTTTAAAACATTTTACGTATAAATTGATGTATAAACTTCAACCATCTCTTTATATATTTATTTTTTTTTGTAGATTAATTCGAACATTTAATTTTTAGAATGATCTAATTTACATATTGCGCATTCTAAAGCGCTATAGCAACGCATTTAATATCGCACTTCTTCCAGTTAATGTTTTGAACCTAGAAAATTTTTCATTATTTTTTTAATTCAAGTTATGTATTTTCGTGTAAACATTTAACAGGAATATATTTGCATTCATCAAAATAATCTGACCTACTTTGTCAAATTAAGATTATTGCGTTATCAGCAATACAATTGAATCTTCAAACAGGTAAGAACTACGAGAAAGGGCATTTAGTTAGAAATTACAAAAGTAATTTTCTACATCACAAAAGTAAATTCTCATCAAATTTCATTAAGAATGCATTTCAGGGCACAGCTCATAATAAGAAGTGTCGAATTATTAATGCAGATTGGAATAAAAAGACTTTAAAAAAAATAATCTAAGACAATTTAGATAATTATGCAAAGTAATTTAATTTTTTAACCCACATATATGCACTCATCGCATTAGAGTAATTTCAAATAATCACTGTCCATTTACACATCGCTTATACATTGAATCGTGTTTATGAAAGCCATATATTGTAAAATTACGCCCGGCAATTACGCCAATCAGGCTTTCGCAAGAACAAAGTACAAGAACGGGGAAGTTTAAAGCGTGTTGGTAATTGTCACGATTGGCACGATGAAGCTTGGTGATGGATGATCCCGAAAGGGAAACATCTGAAATCGCTAATCACCCGTAAATGTTTAGGATGGTATAACTGTGGCCTAGGTCCCATTTATGCTCAGGCTCCGAGAGAGATGTAAGATTAAAAAATAAAAAATAATAATAATAAAAATAAAAAATAACTTTGTGTATTTGAATTTGTGTGTTTATTTATTCTTCTTCCCGTAATTTTGATTTTGGATTTTAGATGATATGAGAAAGCGTCCGTATAAGGAAATGCGGACGGAGTGATTGGAGAGTAACGCGTGTCACTTGGCGTTACCGATTTGAAACAGGGTTGCTATTATTTAAGAAATGCGTGCAGTTGCGATTAATGACATACGGGTTCTGATTAGGCCTAGTGGTCGATGTTTGTTGATTCAATAATGATTGTTCAAGTATAAATTTTCAGAAATTCTATAATAGTACCACTCAAATAAGAACTACTTCTAATGAACTTAATTTCGTGGGTGGTTAAAACCTGGATATTTTCTATTCAGAGTAGAATTCAGAATAACTTCGTAGGAAATTTTAAAGTGAATCTATATTAATTTCTGACAACGTTTCAAAATTTCTAGCGTTCATTATTCATTCATTATCTTAAACTACGCACCATCACCGCTGAAAAGTTTTATTAGAGAATGCGTGCATTTATTCTTTATTCTGAATTATTTCATGCAAATAACGCGAATTCAAGTAGAATAATGTTCAAACCATAAAAGATAAATTAAGGAAAAAAAAGTCGATAATCATTGTAGAACTCCGGGAAGAATCCCTGAATAAAAGACTTGAAGAAATATTGGCTCAACACCTCTACATATCATTAGAAGAAATTTAGAAAAATGTCCGAAATCGAGATCATTTGACTTAGGTGAAATCGAACCGATGTCCTCACGAACACAGCGATCTCTCAGTTCAAGTGGCAGAAGAAAACTACTAAGCCATTGTTATCGAAGTCAAAAATTTAATTTTTTAATTATATAGAATGGTACAGATTTAAATCAAGATAATAATTTTTTTCAAAGTGTTATTTATTTATTTATTTAACTATTGGGATAGCTACGTTTTACGGCATAACATATGATCATAAGTGTAATTACCTATCAAAAATCTTTTATACAGTGTCATAAAACATGGAGTTAGATTTGTGATGAATATGTTATGAAACATATGATGTTGTACATACTGAGGATATGGAAGTTAAATTTTCTGGGCCGAATGTCAATTTTGCATATAAAGAGGTAAAATAAATGGGAATGTTTGAGAGAATGTCTTCCTTTCTGATAAGCTTCTAACGCAGTGTTTCTCAACCTTTTTTTGATAAATGGCATACTGAAATATCTAGAATTATTTCCGGCACACCTTAATATAAAAATTGTACAGGTTGTATGATACAAAAAATTGATAAATATAACTACATAAAAGTTATTTATGTTAAAAAAAACAATAAAAGGGCTGAGCCTATTCTTGCATGGGTCTTGTTGTATACACAAAAAAGTCAAACATTGGCGCAACAGCCCCTCAGCGGGGCCAAGGCCTGCGGTGCCCAGCCGCGCCTTCGTGACCATAGGCTCTGGGGTGCGGATGCATATGCCTCGGCCAGGTGGTCAGCCTGACGCGAAGCCCCCAGTGTTTGACCCCAAGCAAGCTTGGTCCTCATTTTATCGACCTACTCAAGGGATGAAAGGCTGAGTCGTCCTTGCCCAGCCCGTTATTCGAACCCCGGACCTGTGGTACGGCAGCGCGGTGCGTTAACAACTACACCACCGGGCTTTTTGTATACAGCTCTTTCAAAAATCGGCAGAACGGTTTTCCATGCTATGAAATAAAAGTTTTGCACTTCATAGTGAAACTCAGTGAAAGTGAACAAGAGAGCATATGATAAATAGAAAATGTCATATTACACCACACAGTTTTAATAATTTAAAAAAAAAAACTCTCGCAGTACGCTAGACAATCTCCTGTGGCACACCAGTGTGCCGCGGCACACAGGTTGAGAAACACTGTTCTAACGGCCGGTTTGAAGACTTCCGGATATACAGCAGCACATAGATAAATTTATATATACATAGCCTTCTGGCATTTAATACAGCCCTGTTTTCTCTCTCTTTTTTTTTTTTTTTCCAATTTAATCTAGTCACATGATGACACTCTCTGTAAAGCTTTAAGCTTTTTTTATTTGATTTATTTATATATGTTCGTTTTGTTTACTAAGTGAAAGGTACTAAATAATTCACATGAAAATTTTCCTTTTATCATCGACAAAAAATCTAAATTTCTAGTGATATGAATTCTTAAGGATGTTTAAATTGCCTTCAAGTGATTTATAAATTCTATAGGGTGAGAGATAAATCGATAAAATTATCATTATTCATTCCTTCTATTTCACAACAATATGTACAGAAACTTTTTATTTTGATTGATTTGATGGAAATCTGCGCATCAGATTAAAATAACAATGATTTAACTCAATAGAATATTTAAGTCATCTAAAAGAAAAGTAAACAGGAGGAGCATACATTTAGAAAAGAAAAAAATATTCAATAGATCACACACTTAACAAATAAACAAACACAATGTAGCTCTAATGCAAGAAACTGCCTAACCCACCATAATCACTCTTTAAAAATAAATAAGTAAATAAATAAATAATCACAAAAAATAAACTACCGAAAAAACCACCAAAGAATGTAAATTTTCAAAAAAGGCCGGAAGGTTCGCTGCCTCGAACAGGTAAGCCGGCTACAAAAAGCTTTTACATGCATAATTTTAGATTTAATCTTGATTAATGAGCCGGGCATTTCAATCGCCTGCACTAGATGGCGCAGCATATGCAAAATAACGTCATTGGGAGTAGAATTGAAGACCCGAGTTTTTAATCTACTTGTCAGGGAGAAAAACTCTTTTTCCGAATAGTCTGACACATAGGAAAGCGAGAAAATTGGTTCGTATGCGATGGACAGGTAAAAACTGGGCTGAGACTGCCTTTGGCCTTTGTTTGAGGGAAGAAATAATAAGTAGTTTAAGGTTTTTAGAGTGCAGAAAGTCCGCTTTCAGATATTTTTTTCTTCTTTTCTTTTCGGGTGCAGGATGTAATTTGAGACTCCGATTAAAGTGTTCGCGATTCGCGAGTGTAAATAAATACCGATAGATGGCGCTACAGAATAAATTAATCAATCATTTGGATAATGAATTCTGGAAATAGGATTTTTTTTCGTTCTTCTTTTAATTACGTAAATTTCTTGCTTAATTGTTTCTCAAACGATACGACGAACAATATTACTGAAAATTTACAAGTCCGATGTTTTATCAAAAAATAAACTGTTGTTTTATTTGGTAATTTATATACTTTGAGTATTATCCATTTTACTTACTTATTTATTGCCTTCCTTTGTTCATTCTCAACTATCTCTCTCCCTCAATCCTCAATATGTACCGGTGCTTAGGCGTAGAGTTAATATAGGTTATCTGTTCTGTTTATCTAACATCTAGTGTACATTTAGTTAAATTAATCGATAGATCAATTAAAGTAAATTAAAATAATCGCCAAATTTTGCATTATTCATTCAAAGTGTATTTGACTCACTTGCCTTTCAAGGGAAATCCCCTCATTAATTCCTTTTAGACTTGTTGTGGTTATTTCCATGTTTTCTTGAATTTTTGGAGAATGCATCGCAGTAACTAAATAAGAATTATAGTGTTAAAACTCTGGATAAATTACCAGTTTTATCTTTATTAATTATTTTATATTTAATATTTTGTCTACAGATTTTTTCTGCTTTTACTTTCTCTTTTGAATGCTTTATGAGAATTTGATCTTATTTCTGTTTATTCGGGTCAAATTCATTAATATTTTATGCTATATTTAATATTTCCTTAATAATCTTAAATTTATTAGAATTGATATGCAATACAATCAACATGCAGAGGAATTTTTTTTAAAATTGGGACAAATTGGGAGATATATAAGGTACCTAAATAGAAGCATGAGCCATAGCCATAGCAGAGCACATCATTTACCATGATCAGTTAAAATAGACCAATGTCCGATGATTATTTTCGATAAACTTCACTGTAGTGTGCAAAAACTCACAACAGTTCCAAGTACCGAAAACTGAAATCAATTACCTATGCTCACTCAATAATTTCGTTCCAAGACCAATTTTTAAAAACAACCATTTTGTTTAATCTATTCCAATTTTCAAGTATTTTTTAAACAACAATGGACAGTGACATTGTATTTAAAAAAGATTAATATTTATTTTCTCCAGACTATATATACTTTTTTCTTCGTGCTTTTATAAAAATAAGTAAAATAAGAACGTAATCAGTACACGCCTATCCCCATCAATCATGGTTTACTTTCTTAAAAGAAGAAGAAAAGAAAAGAAAAAAGTTTTTTCAGCTTTAGAATATATGAAATCCATGATTTGCGGCTCCTAGAACCAGCAAGTTATCGGCCACCTCTTATAATAAACATGTTTATTTTCTATCAGCCGTCGATACCAAATTTGAGCAGCACTTTATAGTATGATTACCATTCATTAATAATTAACCAACTGATAAAGACAGTGTTCGCGCATTTCATTGCAATATGATTCCAACTTGCCTTTGGCCGTTTTATTTTATCAAGCCTTCTCTTTCGAACAACCAACCCTGCATTATGAGTTCTTTTAAAGCGTAGTGAGATCCTTTCATTAAGCATTTCGACGTAACATTGCACACATGTCACTTGCATGACAACCGACAACGTATCTTTCTACGTAGATTCTGTTATTGAATTTTTACTGTAGTAAACTGAAAGAAGAGAGGTATTAAAAAGACCATCTGAAATTATCTTCAATCTCTTCGAAACATGATAAGCAACTGGAAAATCAAAGTGGAAAGGTTTGGTTAACACAGCCAATCCATTACAGCAGACCAACTTGCATTTAATACCGTTTTTCCATGTTCAAAATTGAATTTGATTATTGAAATGCATTAGGGGTAGTTTGTTTATGTCACACAAACGATGGTTGGTACTATGGTTGCTATATTTTTCGAAATGCTCCATTATCCATAGTATTAAGTAATATAGGCTGGTCACATTTTATGAGTGAATATTCTACTTCATTCTGGTTTACTGACGACACAATTTCACTAAATCACTCTTATATTTACACAGACTGGTTTAGATAGCACTTTATTCTCCAACAGGAAAGACCCAAAAAGAAAATCGAAAAAAAAGGAGCCTCTGATAAACAAAGAATAAATAAATAACAAAACACTTCTCTTCCCGCGTTCCCATACATGTGAGCATTCCTCCGCTGCTTCCATATGCACATACACCGAGTAAAGCATTACCATCAAGTATGCCGAGGAACAAAACAAAAATGGTAGAAATTTTCAAGTACCACCATCTGCAAGCCCGGTAGCTCTTACTCCATGGGCCATTGTAAAAGAAGACCACTCAAAAGGGGAAAGGACTGGCGGGAATCCTCATCGCCCACCCCGGGGAATATGGCGCTAGATAAAAAGGAGGGGGAGGCAATCGCCCATTGATCTAGGCTAATAACTCCCGATTTCCCTAATGGTATCTTCCTTGCTTCAATCTCTGGTTATAAGGAAAATCGATACGTAAGGGGGGTAGATCAATACTGATCATGATTCAGATGGGATTCAGGAGGGTCCGAGCCTCGCATATTTGTTTGTTATTTTGCGGGGGCACTTGGACATCCCCACCCTTTGAAGTTTTCGTATATTCTTAGTAGGATAAGATGGATTATGGTAGGTGTAGGAAGGGGAAAAAATTATCAGCCGTCTTCAAATGTGAAAATTTTACCCTGAGGTATGAAGCATAGAACGTATATCTTCTAGATTTAAGAACTTATTTCTGTACCTGATTTTCTAAGAATATAGGTCTGTAATGAATAATTGAAACAGTTATTCTTTCTCTGTGGAGGAACTTATTATTATAGTTTATGGCACATTAATGGTTTAATGTGTACTTCAAAATTGTCACACAGGGAAAACATTCTACTGCAAGAGCTGACGTTAGGAATTACTGATCTTCCACAACCTATTCATTACACGTGATATGCTGACAAATTCATTTCTTATTTGAGTTATCTTGTATATAAGTCATGTCCATTTTTATACTTTAAGATTCCAAAATTCTTTAACAAGATCTCTAGAAAAGACCATATTAGATAAGAGTCATAAACTAAATCTCATTCAAAGGTTAAACAGATTCGTAGTCTAGAATTATTCCGTTTAAAATAGTTTTGAAAAACTCTCCAATGATACTTATGAGTAAAATTTTCGGTTTTAATTCTTCCAATGGTGCATCAAAGCAAGCATTTCGTCCCGAACTCAATGTGGAACAAGAAAATCGCAAAACAATATCGCAACGCACTTACCATCCACGATTTATGTATCGATTAAACGTCTCCTCTCTTCACGTGAGCCACCAACTGCCGGCCAAAAAGAACTACCCATAACGCCGAGATCGAAATCAAATTGTAAAATATATACGCACACGTTCCCGGTAACACAATTCAGAGATATATCCGTAACACAAAACTCGCAAAGAAAGCTCTAACGGAAGCCCAATCGAAAAGAGAGACAGAGTTGGGAGAAAGCATTCGAGAGAGCTCTGGATAACTTATAGACGTCGAAATCCATTATCACTTAGATGTGGGCCTGTCATACCTCGTTTATAGCATCCAGAGGCAAACTCATATTTTTCTGTCCCTCCGCCGATGGACCGGCCTTAATCAAGAAGACAATCTTAAATTGCACCTCGCCTCCAAGCCTGGTTTATAGATTGGTGGTTAGCAATTTATAGATGGAGGAAATAATTTACTTCTGGAGAAAACAGTACACACCGAGTCCCTTCGAGATGCATGTTGTATTAATTTGAGCAGCACACAGACTTAGTGATTTATTTGGATTTCGGAGCTTTTTCAGAATTCTGCCCCAGTTTTAAGTGGATATTGCTGGTTAACGTGGTTCAGTTGTCTTGGAGGAAGTCTCAGCTAAATCAACTAAATATTCTTTTTGTCTTCATTTATCCAATCAACTTAGGCAATACTTTATTTCAACATAAAGTCTGCAGACGACTTTCACAAATTCAACAGTTGTTTAAATATTGAACAAAAAACAGATGATAAACTATGGTCTTAAATCGTATGATCTGGACGCGTTGATGCCATCCTCTCTAGTTAATGTTAAATTACATTAAATTTTAAATAGTAAACTGGTTAATTAGTCCTAAAATCATATTCCATCTTCAAAAAGTCACTGTACGGTGATAAGTGATTTTTTTTAAGAAGATTTAAATATTTGAGATTAATAAGCAAAGAAAAACTATGTACACTAGATTACAGACATGTATGTATTTTTATATCTAATTATTCAATAAGTTACTGATAAATTCTGTTGAGATATAAATTCACATAAATTTTGTCTCGCTACTAAGCTTTTTTGATAACTTTCTTAATTTAACTCCTGATAAGAAAGTTTAGACTGGACTTGACAAATTTATTCCTTCTAAGTATGAAAACTTTTTTTTTCTTTTCGAACTTTTAAAACTTAATAAAATTTTTTTAAATATTAGCAAGTATCGCCTTTAAGGAACAAAATTAATTTTTACTGTACCAAGAAAAGAAATATTTTCCCCGTCTGTATAACAACCATAGCAAAACTTAATCTTCCAAACAATTTACTAATTCTTTCTCTTGGTTTTTGCAATCAGAACAAAATGGCGCAATACAATTCCACACGACTCAATGCCATAACTGTAAGAACAACCAATTGATTAAACACTGACTCAATACGTGATCTAAAGAAGCTCAGAAATCGAACAGTTCAATGAAAACACCTGCAATAAAACACATTTTCCGAAATGAAGCCATTAAATATGACCTCATGTGACATACCAACGTTCAAATTATTTTCTCTGCCAAACAGACAGCTGCAGAATATTTTAAGTACAGATACATGATATAAAACAAATAGAAAGTAAATTATTTTTTTAACGTTGATCAATAGTCTGGGAATATGGCTGTCAGTAAAGGAGATTAAAATGTATATTGATGCTTTCTTTTACCGCTTTTTTAAGTGAAATAATGAGTATCTTAAAATTTCCTGATATTGCGAAGATGTTCATTTGCAAGATTATTTTTGATAATATAATCGAACAATCAGCGGCGGATCCAGAAAAAAATTCTGGAGGGGGCACAAGACAATTTTTGTCACATTTCCTTATAGAATGACTCGAATTTAGAAAATAAGTCAATCTTCTATAGTGTAAACTTCATTCGTCTGGGGGGGCACGTGCCCCTGTTCCCCCCCTCTGGATCCGCCAATGCGAACAATACATCTGACATCAACAGGGTAATTCTTCTAAAGTTTTAGTTTTGTGCAAGTATTTGTCCGAAAAAAAAAAAGAAAAAAGAAAAACTTAAACGAAAGTGGCCGCTGAGAAATATTTATTAAAATCCTCAAAAAAAAAATCCTTTCTTGTATGTATAAAATAAATAAATTAAATAAATTAAATGATGCAAATATTTAATCTTAAAGGACATCATAATTTCTAGAGCAGACTTTCTAGAATGCATATAGTATACATAAATATTCTAAGATCGAAAAAATTGCACTAAAAAATGAAATAATAATAAATGTATTATAATGGAAACGGTCCACGAATCCACTTTTATTGCATGCAATCACAATAGCATTACAAAATAGAATTTCTGATGTTATCTAAGATTCTAATAAAGAAGTAATCCTACATATAAATGCCAAATACTGGTAAAATAATAATAATACTCTACAGATATAAAGAAAAACTTGTCAAAGAGTCTAAAATCACTTTAAAAGGAGGTATTAATGACATCACAAATTACACCCTTCTCTCCAACTTAAAACCATTTACACTCACTCTAAATACCTGGATAATGGTACTGTATGCGTAGGTGTGTAAATGTATATATATAGCTATATACGTTTCCCCGAAGCCTGCTGCAGTTACGATATTACGTAACAGTCTGGGCAAGTGAGGTGTTATTAATTACCAGAAAATTGCCAGAGCAAACTCCAAACCTAGGGGGAGGGGGGGGGAGAAAAATCTCATTCATTTTCTGAAACAGCCTTTCAGGCTAATCCTTCCGAATCGTAAAACTGGCAATTTTATTCCAATTTCAGATTATATTTTTCGTCATGTCGCACTCATTATTATTAGCCCAGTGTAATATTTTTTTTTCTTTTTAGCCGTTTCTAACTGCTAATGTTTCCTGGGATTTATATGGGAGACATTTTTAATTCATGGATCAGTGCTTCCAGGACAAATATAACCATAGCAGTGTTCTTTAAAACTGTGGGAGGGAGGGTAATCTGGTAGAATACAATGGTTCTGTGATATTATTTTTAATGTCCCAACGGTATTTTTTGTAGCTGAGAATGTAGGTTTTTTGGAGACTAAACGTATATTTATTTTATCTTATTTTCCGAATAGCACATCCGCATCTAGTTAAGCGTAATAAATTATGCTTTTTATAAGTAAAAAACTCGGAATGAAATAAGTTTTTTTTAACTGTTCAGAGTTAATGATCTTTCTCACTATCGATTGAGCCAACACATAGTTCAGTAGTACAGTGATAAGTTACTTAGAGTTTGCAACTTTGAATTATATGTAATGTTATGAATCATCATGTCATCATTCCAGGGATACGCGAGTATCAGTTTTCCATATATATTAAAGACATCGATTTCAAATAGAAGTGCTAATATTGAAAACACTTGTATTTGAACAACAATGATCTCAAGTATTACTTAATCTTTAATTTTTTAAAGTGTCATTATATAAGAACAGTACTCTGATACAAAATTCTTCGTGTAGACCATTTCAAGAGCGTATTCGAGTAAAAATCAAGTTACTACATTGGTTTCGTATATTAAAAAATAGTTATCACAAAATATTACTTGAGTTATACATAATTATGATTTTTCATATTTTTACCAAACTGTGCGTTTTTCAAAGACTAATTTTTTGTTTGCAAAGATAAAATAGGATATTTTACTTATAATCGAATACTTTTTTGAGAGGGTGGACATTAGCTTTCCAAAATTACGATTACAATTAGATACATACAAAAGGAGCAATAATTTGAGAAATATTCGGTTTATAATAACAAAATTTCTCACAGAAATATATTATGGGATAAACAGTAAAAGGAAGATTCATCGTTAGCTAATTTGCAGGTTATATCAAAAACTGTCTAATCATGATACATTATATCTCATCAAAGGTATACCTAACATAGTGAGTGCCTACTGTACATACATTTCTATACAAACCTCACAACAACGCTTCATAGTGTTAAAGAGAGAACATATTAAGTAATGAGTTATAATACATCATGCTTGGGCCATTTTTGATATAACCTGTTTATTAACCGTTTTGAAATGCTATGTTGCTACTCAGGGGCGTAGCCAAGGGGGGGAGTGGTTAGGGGGTCATAACCCCCCCCCCCCATGAGGAATTTTTTGCCATACAAAATGTGTATTCTTCACTACATTATCACACTCACGTATACATATATATGAGTTGTAGTAGTCGTAACCCCCTTGAAAAATTTCTGGCTACGCCCCTGACATACTTTCTCCTATAATAACACATATATATCTGGACCAAAGTTTTCTGCAATAAGCCGAGTATTTCTTCAGTTATTACACATTTTGTGTTTGTACCATTTATTTTGAACACCAGTGTGCATGTGTTATTCCGTCAAACTTTATTACATGTGCTGTAATTACGAATACGAAAACTTTGCAATATAATCACATGTCTATCGAACAAAAGGACTTAGAATCGTTCGTACTAGTTAGAGCGTCGAACTAGTGGTTGGTTACATGGAGTTCGATTCCCAAGTGACTCCTGGAGACTGCTGAGTTCATGCATATTTTTGGTTCCAAAAGTCTGTTAGCAGTTTTGGAGGCCTCTCTATAATCTTAAGTTTCTTTTGATGATATTTCGAATATGGTACAAGATTTCGAAAAGAAAAAAAAAAGCATTTCTAAATAATAAAGAGTAAAATATTATTACTCATTATTATTATTGAGTAATAATAATAATGTTTTTTTATGATGTTTTTTTTATTTATGATGTTTTTTATTATGTTTTATTATTGATGTTTATTATTGATGTTTTTTATTATGATGTTTTTTTTTGATGTTTTAAATGATGTTTTTTTATGTGACATTAAAAAACAAATAAAAAGCTTCTGTAGTTTCTATAATTTAATTAATTCTTTCCTTTATTGGCATGTAATTTTCAGTTATGTACCAACCTCACGTATTATTCTTAGCCAATAGTTTATCAATTACCCAAATATAACGCTTATCTATCTGTCTCTGAGAATAAGGACTTAGTCATTCTTCCCTAATTAACCAGTCATTTGTGTGCAAGCGCTGATGCAGACAGTTTTATCCATGCTTTAATAGGATGTACTCAAACGAATATCGTAAATTGAAATTTATAGGATAAAGAGAATTTATAGAAAAAAGTTCATGCAGATAAGATACATCTACGCAATTTCCATGTCCTTCTGCAGCCAAAAGACTTCTTTTAATGTTTCACCCACCGGATTTCGCGGGTTACATGTGTGTTGATTGCTAATTCTTCGTCAAAGCTGATGACTCTGGAGATATCAGGTCAAAAGCTTTTCTCGTTTTTACAGTTCTATTCCTTAAATTTCTAATAGCCGCAGCCGCCATGCATATAAAATGCCAATTAGCCTACGTGGTGTTTATACATCAGGAGTTTTAATCGCGTTAATTTATAATAACTGCTTGGAAGTAGAAGGTGTTTTCCTTTTTCGTGCCTGACAGAACTTGAGACACTTTTGGTTTTGATTAATAGGACATTAATCTAGAGGTGATATATTGTTAATATTATTGTGTTTTGTCTAAGGCTAACTTTCCAGAACGTACTTTCCAATGGGAAAAACTAAATGAGCTCCATATTAGCATATGTGCGACAAATGAATTTAAATATCTGGGGAAGTACAGATTAATTTTGCGCACTTCTTGAACACTTCATCCTTTAATTTGGAATTTTATTTTTTGCAACTGGCTTTTTGATTAGTAAATGATATTCGCAGATTTTAATTTAAATCTTAATTTACAAATGTATGATGTTTGCGCTTCCAAGGTTACCGTTATAACGTATTAGCATATGGATATTAAGAAAATTATGCTTATTGCATAAATACGGAATCATTTCACGGAAAGATTTGTAGCAAGTTGCAGCGGAGTAGCATAAATAATTTCTTATAGTTTTGAATTTCAGTTGAAATTATACCAAAGAATTTCGATGATTTTTGGTGGTTTAAACGATATCAGTTAAATTTTGATCAATTAAATTTGTATAACATTTCATCAATTGGATCAATTAAATTTGCATAACATTTCATCAATCGGATCAATTAAATTTGTATAACATTTTTGCATAGGACTACAGTGTAAGGGGTTTTTCTAAGAGATTTTACTCCAAAATACATAACACTAATTATTCGAATTATTTTTTTAATTTCAAAACAATATTCATTTCGGTTTTGCATCCATCATAAAACTTGGAAGGCAATAGTTTAGCTAAGACTAGAGCGCATTTTTTCTATGACAGTCTGTCCTAATTCTATTTATGGATATGACATAACCAATCACGTCCATGAGATAGGTGTTATTTGGTTCTTTACAGACACCTGTTATCTCTGCCAAGCCCGCAAAGCGTAACCGGCTAAAAAATTCTATTAGTCGATTATAAAGAAAAATGAAAAGGCATTCTCTTAATACTATACAATGATTTCGTCAATTTTCTTGGCGAAATACTCTGGATACTTTCCATTTCCCAAATAAGGGCTCACTCACTCCTAACAACTTATCACTAACTCACTAACGATGGTTTTCCTGCGGTATATCCGCCTCTTTGCGCTTAGCATAAAGGCAGTTAACCTGACGTGGGGGTGTTGCCAACCAACAATACGAGAAAACTCGCCAATAAAGTTACAAACAAAAAGCGAAAGCAGGTGAGTACGTTGACACCAAAAGCGTCGAATTCAGAGCGATCCCGAGTCCCGATAGATTCCGGCCGGGGCTCGGACTCCTCTCGGGAGATCCGGCTCACCTTCGTGATCTTAACTGCAGGGTTTCCGCTCCATTAGGCCGCCTAGTAATGAACTGGTCTATAGGAGGTTAGGCCTTTTTGCATGGTGTTATATGGGGATGCATTCTTTTTCCACTGCTTAATGTTTCTCTGATAATTGAAGGTTTGTTTGGGGATGATGGAGCTTGCGCGGATTCTGGGGAATAATGGTGCCAGGTGTAATGATGATGATGATTTGTGCAATTTTCTGCAGCTTTACTTTCTATATTTTACCTAGAGTTTGTTTGGAAGAGTATGACTTTGTTTTAAAATATGCATGCTTTTATACAGCAACGACAGTTTTTAAATGCATGATAAAATCCCCGTTTTGTAAGCTTTGAAATGCCAGGTAAAATAGAGGACAACCAATAATTTATAAGCATTTGCTTGCTTATTGCTGATAAATTAAGAAATTTGCATAATTTTGTTCTGCAAATTCTGAGAAAAGAAAAATATAACCAGTTTTAAAATCTATGGCATAATTGCAAGAAGCTGATATTAATTTATGTGTATCATTAGGTGCAAACAATACAAAAGATGTTTTACTAATCAAAACGAAATTTTTCTACATACTGACCTTCTTCAGCAGTTTTTTTAACATTATTTGTAATGGTAATTTATTATGAAAAAGAAAATACTGTCAAAACCCGTATATAATTGCAATAAGCTAACAATCATTTATGAGTATTATTATGTGCAAACAATACAAAAGATGCTTTTGTAAGTAAAACAAAATTTTTCTACACACTGACCTTCTTTAACAGTTCTTTTGTTGTTATTGTAATATTGTATCCCCCCCCCAAAAAAAAAGTCTAAACAGTATATTTATGTTAAACATGTACTTATCTGTATGTAAATTCATGTTTATATCCAGATTAATTAAAATTGCATGTAGAAATATGTCCTTCTAAAAGACATTTAACTGTTACTTAAAAATTTTTAACAGTAAACAATTACATATGTATTTTCTTCTTACAAAGACAATTAGTTAAATCATATTACTTTCAAATAAATCCATCACTTACTAATTTCTTAAATAATATTCTCGAAGACAGTACAAACTACATCGACAAATCTAGTTCCACATCCGTCTAAACAGACCGATCATCTGTGTCACTTTAACATGGAGTCTGACTTAAACCACTTTCACTCATTTCTTCAACATTCTATGCAAAGCCTTCGCACATTTTGGGTGCTGACTCTCACGGCACTATGATATTTTTTTGGTAATACGTATCATTTGGTGAATGACGAACGTGTAGAGAAATGCATTAAAGATTCATTTTTCATGACCGCTACTTTAGCTTTCATCCGGGTTAGAAAATGAACTACAGATAATGAAACAATAGAAGTAAGTATACGTTATTGCTGCTTTCACAGATAAGAAAGCAGTAATGAAAATATACCTCACGCATTTGTCCTTACATCATTTTTTTTCCCTTTTTAATTAAAGGGATTCACCAAAACATGCATTTTAAAGCAATTATCAAGATGCTTTCGTGGTTTGTTTATAAGATAACAACGTTATTGTCTTCTTAATCAAGAGCTAATCGTGTACTTACACTTATTATCTTATGGCAATTAACCAATTGAATTAGATTTACTTAAATTTATCGTTTACATCCAAAAATCATAAATAAACCTCGCTACAAATATTAAAGGAGTTTGTAAAAGATGAATTATTTTGTATTGCATCAGGATTCGAACAGCAAGCCTTGAACGCTAA
Organism: Cheiracanthium punctorium; assembly: GCA_038373885.1. NCBI lineage: Eukaryota > Metazoa > Arthropoda > Arachnida > Araneae > Cheiracanthiidae > Cheiracanthium > Cheiracanthium punctorium. The sequence continues at coordinate 1,210,630 of JAWZYV010005775.1, read as the reverse complement.
AGGTTATAATTCTAACCAAAACATTAAAAATAAATTTCAATATTGGTGAATACCAAAATAGCATAAATTACAAATTTTTAAAGGGTATTTGCCAATCTTTACTTAAAGATTATAAAGTTTCAAACGATTTTTATTGTGAGTGTATGTGCTTATTTCAAGTATCATATTTTACTCTTAGATATTTTTATAAATGTTTAATCCTTCTGGTTAAATTCTAGCTTTCTGAATCATTTTGTTCAATACTATAGCAATATGAAAAAATTCTATCGTTTAAACTCGCTTATATATATATATATATATTAATAATACAGCTGTGACAGTTATAAAATTTATTTAAAATGATATTTACTGAAAAAGTATCCGAATTTATATAAAGTACCAATAACATTGTTGTTTTCCCTTTTTTACAATGATTTTCAAGTTGAATCCTATATTTTAAGTGACGAAAATTGTTCGATAATAAAGAAATTTCAGACCAATTTCAATGGTCTAGCAAAAAACAGTAAAAAGGCTAAATGAGTCATCATCAGTCCAATGAGTTCATCTACGTTATACTATAGGCAGGTTAAAATTTTTCACTTTCATAGTCTGCAACTGGAAATTGTTAATCTGTTGACTTCTTTACTACATGACTAACTTTTTACAAGTATTTATTATAGCATAAATATAAGCTTAAGAATAGCTTAAAAAATGATCGTCATAACTAAATAACGAATACATTTAATAGACAAATAAATAGTTAATCAAACAATATAAAACTTAAAAAATAATAAAAGAAACTAAAACTCAGCCTAAAATTCTAAGAACATTTAGTACATCTCTGTCACGTTTAAAATCTTAAGGATATAAAACCATGAATATTTAAACTTAAAAAGGAATTAAGGCATCGTAGGAAAGAATCAGGCTGAGTGAATCTAAAACGATTTTCCCTGGCTCCAAACTTGCAGAACCTCTCGTACAGACATCGGCATGTATTCCTAGTCTCTTCCTCCTTAATTTTTTCATAACTCTCTCGGTACAATCATGCCTCGCGTTCAAAAAAGAACAGAAACAAAAAACGAATCTTACTCTTTCAACTTTTAAGAAAAACCTTCTCATTGATCGAATTTTTTTATCGTGTGAGCTTCCTCCCAATCTCTAACACACTTTCGCAGCTTTGCGAACTAAACAGTAATCCTGTTATACAAGTAAAAAGCACGCGCTTTAAATCGTTCACGTGTAAAATCAAAAGTCTGTCACTTAAGTCTGCAGAAACAAGGAGTTGACTTCATATAGATATATATACGTATATATTTTTTTGTTCTTTTCGTTATTATTTCATCGCAGAATATGGCAATGTTACTCCAACGGCGTATGGATTTATTTAAAGCGGCGTTGAAGAGACGGAATATTACGTTTAGTGCCGTAACGTGATTTGCATGTTTAAATGTATTGTACACGGAGATTTAAGTCCCTCCAATCGATTTAAACTGGATTTCGAGTTTCTTGTGGTGTACTTCTCAATTTTAGACGCCCATGAATGAAAAGAAATCAATCGACAGAGCAGCTTCTTTTGTGTGCGTGTGTTGTTTTATTCTCTATAGCGATATTTAATGTGAAAGAAAATGGTGAAAAATTTTGTGCCGAAAAATTCGAAATACAAAGAGACTTTCAGTATGCTTTTTTAAAAAGAGTGTAACGCTTATAACACTTTAGCAATACTGGAATGTAATATTGTGCCACCCAATATTCGGGTGTAAATCCCAATTATTTGCAAATTAATGTTTTTCACGTATAGGATTAGGTGCATTTCCAATCGTAACCAATATTGCTCAACCATTGCAAAATAACTTTAAGCAAGCAAATGTTGGTTTACGAGATTGCGCCAATGTTTACACTAAAAACAATTCTGTGATAATATTGGCTAAATGTTCATAATACACTGAAAATATTTCCAATGTATTCTAAGCATCGGCTAAAATCGTCAGCTCTCCAATATTATCGGCCTTCTGTGGAAAAATAAATAGCTTAATCAATTAGTAATATAAATATTTAAGCTTCGTTCATTAAATTTTGGTTAATTAACCATTTCTGATGCCCTTCATCAGCAGATGTTCCAGGCTTAATTTCATAAAAGAGATTTAACACAGCAAAGTAAACCGAATGAAGAAATTATATGAGTGCTTTATAATGCTTTAAGTACTATTGTCTGTTTATTATCCATGCAGAAAAATAAAGTCTTTATACCATTGGACTATGCATGATTTCTCTCAAGAGTCTGCCATCCAAATCCCAACCACTAAAGAACAACGGTTTGGGTGAAACACAGTTATCCTCAGCAAGTTAGATTCCCTTAAGACTGCCTCGCGCTAGGTGTTTATGGTTGTTTAGCGATGCACTAGACAATGGCAATTTGAAAACAAATAGACTTCAAGAATTGCCAGAAATAAATGGTAGAGTTATGGCGTTTCGCACTGTCAGCCTAGCAAGCAGGAAAGAGACAGTGTCGTTCGATGCAGGGGGAGTACTCATGTTAATGCCTATTAACACAGACAAAACAAAAGGTAATATTTATGCTGTTCCAAGAATCGGAAAGGTGGATAAAGTTCATCGGGAGCCCACAGAACAAAGTCAAGAGAAGATTTTTTCTTATTACAGAATTCCTAATGTATTCTTTTATTGATCTTCAAAGTTGTGGGTGGTCGAGGATGTTAACTTCTGGGTATGATTAGAGGTGGTACATGAATAACAGATTTAAAAAGAATATTTTGGCACGCACAAGTAAATATATAGTTTTTTAAAACATAATGTAACTAGAATCGGTCTGGCTAGGTCGAAGAGAAATAAAATGAAACTCTTTTAGTTTGCAATATAGTGGAGAGTATTGACTTAACGCAATTTATGTGTTCCAAAAATCCTCGCGTGTATGAAAATTTTGCATTTAGAGGTAGAGTACCTACACGACTTTTCGAAGCGCATACACAAATATTTTAGACACTTAAAAACAACCCTCAAGCTGTTTTAAACTATTCCCTAACTATATATTACCATTTCCTACATAAATTCATGAATAAATGAATGCGGGGCGCTTCATACTGTTGGTGAAAAATATCGCTCTGTGGACGAGCAGTAATATCCATTCGCGTAAGGTAGATCACGTTGTAGAGCGGATCCAGGGGAGGGGCTAGGGGGCTTCAGCCCTCCCCCCTCAAAAAAAAAGATTGCTAACGGGTAACATTCTGCTTTACTATACACTTTAAATAGATAAAATGATATTTTTTTATAACTTAGCCCCCCTCCCAAAAGCATTTACATTGGTTTAAACTATAATTTTGATTTATTGTTAGGAATGGACGAGAGACAAAAAAAAAAGGGCCCTTCTCGTCCCGCAAAATAGCCGAAAAACTTTGTCTCATCCCTATATTTTAATGTTAAAAATGTTTGTCTCGTCTAGCAAAATCCCTATATTTTAATGTTAAAAATGTTTGTCTCGTCTAGCAAAATCCCTATATTTTAATGTTAAAAATCTTTGTCTCGTCTAGCAAAACCCTATATTTTAATGTTAAAAATGTTTGTCTCGTCTAGCAAAATCCCTATATTTTAATGTTAAAAATGTTTGTCTCGTCTCGTAAAATCCCTACATTTTAATGTTAAAAATGTTTGTCTCGTCTAGCAAAAAATATGCAAATCTCTGTCTCGTCTTGCATCCATCCCTATTTATTGTATATTTTGTTTGGGTGAAATAAGCTTTTACCAAAATTTAGCCCACTCCCCCCAAAAAAATTTCTGGATCCGTCATTGAACGAGTCCACTGTATTTTATATGAAGAAGCAAAAATGAATTTACAATGTCATACAATTTCTGGTTTTCATTAAATTTAGCTTGATGGTTTTACTTTTTTAATTACTTTCATATAAAGAAACAATTGGCGCGAAGAGGTATCAGTAGAAAATGCTACCAGAAAAGTAAGTGATAAATTTATAAAAAAAAATGAAACAATTTTTCTTCTATAAAAGCATTTCTATTGAAAAGAACCTTGGACAGTATAAAACTGTCAAAGTTATATTTAAAACCAGACAACAAAGGAGGAAGTTCCCTTAATGACATGCAATGGTCAGAAAAAACAAATTAAAATATCGTATTAGGTGAAAGAAAAAATAACTAAGTGAAATGTAATATAATGAATTTTTATTCATTAAGAGCTATATTTTTTCTTTCACTACTTAAAACTACTAAAGCAATTACGGAGATATCAAAACAGAAAAATTAATTACTGAAATTTTTAAGCGATATGACATTTGAAAATGCTTTTCTAGTTTTAATAGCACTTTAAATTAAGTATTGATTTTAAATTTTCAAGGAAATAGCTTAAACAATAGGTATAAAATAAATAACTTAATCTGGGTAAATTAAAACAGTTGTGAAAGAACGCTTTTGTAATATCACCTTTCTTTCCCTTTGTTTGTGAAAATTGGCAATTTGAAAACAATTAAGCTTATTTGAGTTTTCTTTTCGATGAGAACGCGCTGCTAATTTGCTATTTGACGCAGCCTTAATGATGCCAGAAACTGCCGTTATTAACTTCTCGCGTAATTATGAAGAATAACTGAAAACTCACCCCTTTCCCTTCAGCGTCCTTGATGATTTTTCCGATGCAATGCATTCCATTTGTCATACTTTAAGGGAAACATATAGATATATCTTCCCTCTAAGTAAAATAATACAGAGCACAATGCACCAAAGTCATCAGGAAGGGGGTAAGATTTCCCTTTGATCACCTCGTTATAACGTCCGTTTTTTTTTTCTTTCTCTGTCTTCTATCCTAGCCTGATGATATTTTTTTTTTCTGTATCCTTTATAAGAAGAACAAAAGGAAGATGATATAAGAGTACTATGGTAATTTCTGTGGATCGATAGCTACTTTTCTTTCCCCCAGAAGGGTAATTTAGATGGTATTCCGATTTCTAAGTGGAGGGTAGCGTAAAATGAAGCGGTTTTCTGGTAATTTCCGCGTGCCAAAAAGTCGCTTTCGTAGATTTGATGGGAGACAGGGAGATTAAAGGTGGTTTTTAAGTCAAAAGCGAGAGAGAAGAGAAAAAATATATAAGAGAAAAAATATATAAGAAATGAGTTCTCGCAGTTTTACATTGTGGGATGCGCGATTTGCAAACTAAAGATTTTAATGAGATTGCTTTCTATCGGTTTGTAATTTTATATTTAGTTCCCAATGTTTTGGCGTAAATAAATTCCCTACTTCCGAGTCGTTAGAAAAGTGATTCTCAAACTTGTCGGGGCTTTCAGAAGCTGAATCTTTGTAAAAAGGATTAATAATAATAATAATAATAATAATCATGAAACGTGGCAATATTTTTTTTAATTTAAAACTGATTGAATGCAAACATAAATAAACATCAGTGGATCAACATCATTCAAAAAGAAAAAAACGAATACTTGATATTTTCTTGAAAGTGTTTTTGTTTCCTTCTGTGAAAATGCTATTCTATATCATATCCCATTGTGCATCAATCTGACATATGACTTTTTATTTTCTTTAGAGAACATGCTACAGTTAGTTTGATACAAGATACTCTTTAATACTTTTAGTGTTAATATTTTTAACAGTTAACGTGTTACTTGGAATTTTTATGATTTGCAATCCATTTTTTAAGTAAAGAGTATTTTAGTACTTATTCAGCAGTGTACTTTAAAAATATTTTTATCAGTTAGAACACTCTGAAATTAAACAAACTGAAACAATACACATAAATTAAAGAATAGATAACGGTAGTTTTCTTATACGGTGGCAATGCAAAAATGATTGACTGAACATTGGAAAATGGCTGAAATGTGCAGTTCCAATGTTATGGTCTCTCGTTCAACTGCTGATCTTACGGGTTGGAGTTTCGGGCAGTTTTCTTCAGATGTAACGTCAATGCGCATGAAAACCCCTTAAAAAGTTATACCCCCCCATAGCATTCCTTCTCCCTTACGCAAATAGTTTTCTTGTACCTTTCCTTTAGACAAAAAATAAGTATTGAAGAAAAAAGTTTATACGATTTATTTTTTTCTTGAAGTAAGATTATTACAAACGTGTTATATATTTAGTGCAAGATTTGCATTGTTTCAGTATAATATGCATTCAAATAACTATGTACACAAAAACACAAGACCATGGAGCCATGTTTATTATTTATTGTTTTCCTTCTCACAGCTTCAATACACTGGAAGAGTAAATAATACTGAAAGAGTAAATAATACTGAAAGTACATTTAAATCTGATGAATATACGAACCACGCAGAGAACAGTTAGCGCCTAATAATAATATCATAAAGTGCTCATAGCATTAAAAGTTGCTGCAGGGCCGCCGCTTCTCTAATAAAAACAAAATTAAATTACGGGACGCTGATATCTATTAAGTTTTAGCAGCAAACAATCAATACATGCATAAATAATGAACCGATATGAATTATGCACCGTCTTTATTCAGGAAAAATTCGCCGAAACATTTTAATCTCTTGTGGAGCATGGTCTTAAAAAAGGTCACGACTGAAGAGGGGTAAAAAAGGTTTTCCATAAAACACACCACCATTCAATCTTGTTGATTGTGAAGGTACTCCTGAATTATTTCAACAACTAACCACATTAACTAGACTAAGTAATACACCTCTATCTCAGGTGTAAAATACTTTGGAGGTGTTGGGGGGGGGGGGATGAGCAGCGAGGCTGTAATTTCGCTAATGCCATAAGAGGCGAAAGCTCTACTCCACCTTTACGAAAAACCAATTATCTTTTGATACATATTATCTGAAAATTATCCGCTGCAATATATCTGGTACAGGCATTAAAATGGGTGAGCTAATGGTTATTTGATGCAGATGCGGTAAATTATGTGGGGTAATGCAGTACTCACGATCTTTCTTTTTTTCTGCAAGAAGAGAGAACAATCCCTTGTTGGAGGTATGGGAAGACACAATATGTGCAGGTATATCCAAATATCCCTTGTGCATACTTGGAATTTGCATTCATCAAGAATGCGATAAAAGTTTTGGACAAATCAATATTGGATTGTTGAAGAAAGAGTGATGAAGGCAAATATAATGCCTCACGATATATCATCAGAGATCATAAAATGGTGATTTTTTCTTTTCTTTGATGGGTAATTTTAACAATTTACAAATTGCAGTAACGTGAAAAATTTTGAGTGACGAATTTTTATTTCTTTATGGAATGAAAACGTCAAGATTCATGAAAGTATTTGACTGGCTTCCATGCATTTGAAAGTTTCACACAAAAAAAAATCTTTTCCAATTTTTACTAATAGAATAATCCCATACTTTCAATATGGGAAAACGTAAGAAGTGCAGATATTCAAGCATCCGTTGCATTCTTTAAATTCAAATTCACTGTAGATAACAGTTTATAAATTAATATTATATTGATAAAAATGATCCACAGATATAAATGGTCTTTAATAATACACCAACGGAGATCCTAAAAATGTAATTTTAGTTGAGAATATTTTTAAATATTACATTCAAGTAACGAGCTACGGGTTAAAAAGTTGAGGTCAAGATTTAAATTTCTTTTATTTCAAATGCATGTGTCAAGATTACTGAAGAGATTAATCCTTATTAATGAGAAATTTTATTGTAAATATCACAATGCTGTGTATGTACTCTTTGATAGAATTTTGTTAATGCAATTTATTATAACTGTCCATCTAAAGAGAAAACTACACAAAAACTCAAAGAAAATAATTTTGTACCACATGCCAACTATATCTTTAATGTTGGTCACATACAAACTTGTAATCTACATTGGCGCGTCTTGCTAATTTTACAAGTAAATAGATTTTAAACACAATTTTTTTTTGTCTCTGTTCTTGAGTATGTAAACAAACAAAAACAGAAAAATTGTGGCGATCATATTCAAATCTTCATAAAGAAAAAAAAAATTAAATAAATAAGCAACGAATGTCTACAATGAAACAAAGTACTAAGCTCTTTAAATAAGACAATAAAAATAACAAAATATCCCAATTTCTAAATAAAATACCAAGTTTTTGAACATCGGCGTGTGAGCAACTCCACTTCTTGACACGATGTAAACGGATTACGCGCAATTTCCATTCGAGGTAAATGAAATTTGTGCCAGGTCCCTGAAGAGGTGACTAGCCAGTGGGAGGAATATGAGGAATTGACAATGGCAGGTGAACGAGCACTAACTTCACGATCAAGGTGAACAAGAGGGGGGAAATCCACTTTAATGCACACTATTCGTCCTTTTAAAAGAACATTTGACTTTATACAATTTTTTTTCTTCTTCGCGATCAATAAAGTTTTATTCTTTTGATTTCGAGTGTTCTTTTAAAACAGAGTTTAAGTCCGAGTTGCTTTGAACAAACCGATGTAGTGTCAAAAGAAGTATTTATTTGAATGGATGTTCTCAAATGTGCAAGTGTTGTTAATATTCCCTTTAATACGTTCATGTTTTTCGCGGCGAGTCTAAATAAAGGCATATTGTGGAAGCAAACTTGAGTAACTCCAAGTTCTATGACTCTTTGAAGTGATAGAAAAACTAAGATGCTGACGAAACTTTACGGATGTTTTAAGTGATGAAGCAAAGAATTACTAAACAGAGAAAAGCAATAAAGTTTCTCTTGTGTCCATGGAATTAGAGAGTGTAAAAGTGAGTTTTCTTTTCAACATTCTTTTTTTTTTTCAAGAATAGTTTCTTTGAACTTTTCAATACAATAAATCTTCTAAAGTGTTTGAATGCTAGTACATTTTACAGACAAAATACTTTTACTGCCGCCCTATTCAAATTATCTACCAATTTTTTTATCAAACTCTTTGTGCATTCAAGAAGTATATGTACATAGTACCATCAACATATTTTATCTAAACATTATCTATTTTTTCAAGAAAAAATAATTTCACATCTAATTTCTTTTGTTTGCTTCTTTTAGAGATTTTTTTTCTTGTTATATTCAACAGCTTTTAATGCTAAACCTTAAAAAACATAGTTTTTAAAAATGTCAAAATCTATAAACTTGTGAAAGAAGCAAAACTCACGGTAGATAGTTCCAGACACCTGTTGGATACTTTATCCTAAAATATTTATTTAACAATTTAAGAACACAACAAAAAGTCAAATTACTAAGATTTTAAATCTGTTTCATGTTTCATTTATATTAAAAATACTTTCAGGGACCTTATTCTCAGCTTATGCGTTTTCGAATAGTGAGTAGTGAGTATGGTCGACGTCGTTTCTCCGTTTTGTCATTATTATTTCAGAGATAAAAGCATGGTACAAAAAATGTATTAAAGACATAAGTAATCCTATATTTATAGTAATATGGTATCACTGGGAACAATTCCTCCCCCCCTCCCCACCTTCTCGTCCCCCATCATGGGCACGTTTATATTTTTGATAAGATGGAATTATCCCTTTGAGGCGCAACCCTTTCCCAATGCTGAAAAAAGGGCAGGCGTTGCCATCGCTCGATTTAACTACCAGCAAGATGGCGGACGATCGAAACGTTCATCGCGTGCCACAGATCTAGAGACCCTTTTTTGACGACAGCTTGTTGTGCGGGCACAGCCAGCTGTCGTCAACGACTGCCCTTTTTTCAGCATTGGGCAATCTATCCAGCTGTTCTCGCATTCTTCCATTTTTCAGCAGATGTCAGTGCTGTTAAAAATAATCGCGACAATTTTTTTACGAGAAATGACGTGCTAAAAAGTAAAGGATTCTCGTGGAGCTATGTCACCCGCAACTATTTTTATAGAAATAAAATCTATTCTTCGTGACTGGCAACAGTCAAAACGTCAGAGTTTGGTGCTCCCAGAGAGGGAACACTGCTCGTCAAAGGGTTAAGTGAAGTGCTAGTGAATCAGTAAGGCGTTTGATTAAATTTCTGTTTTTACGTAGACAAAAGTTTGATGAAATCAATAATTCTATTTCAGAGAGTTATCTGATTTATAATACACGCACGTATATGTGTGGTTCTACGAAATTACTGAAAGGCAGCTTAATAGCAGCTGATATATGTCTGTTGCATCATTCCATCATTCCACTGCATCGCATTCCATAACTTAACTATTTATTCAAAGTGTCGTGCTTTAGGTATCAAATCTAGTTCCTAATTCCAAGGTTAACACGCATCAAATGGACATCCCAATATTCACGGAGACTGCTGAGGCATTAAACCAATCCACTTTTCCAGCCAATGGATATCCAGAATCATCCATGGATGAATAAATAATTTTCATATCCACGGATCATTGCAAATCAGTATTGAAGAAATGTGAAATCAAAACTTCCTATTTGATGGAATCGATGATGGTTAAGTAGCAACAATATTGCCGAACATGCTAAGCATTTTCGGTTACACTGTAAACGTCATGCAAGCGGAGAAAATAGAATGAAATCGTACGCAAATAGGTGGAATTAAACTGCTCGGAATCAGTGTAGCGTGTGGGATTCCAAACCTTATCGTTGGTTAAAATCGAGGCAAATTCAACTTGTTGATGAAAACTACAATCAGTTTTTTTGGGAAAGGTCGGACAGGGGTCGTTTTGGGGAAGTTTGTTTACCTCGCTCACACCGTAAATTGTCTTGTTTTCTTTTAATTTACATCAAGATAGGTGTGAGTAGATCACCAACTATCGTGGCAATCGCTTTTAAGTGGAATAAATGGTGCGGGTCAAGATGTAGTTCAGGTTAAAAAAAAAATGCATTGAAACAAAGGAGTGTAGAAAGGTGAAATTACCCGTATGATTATCCTATGTTGTGCTTGACTTGCACATCATTCAGAAAACGCAATTTTCCGTATTTCTGGAGAATTGCATGTTGATTTAAAACAGCTTCATGATTCGTTTTGAAGTCTTTTAATTGGTAGGATAGCAGCAGTGATCTCAGACATACTCAGGCCGATGATGCTGAGATTTGAAAAAAAAGGTTGAACATTCTCCTGTGGTCACATGAGTTGTAGATTTAATCATCTGTGTTTGTGTACATGCAGAATTAAGGAAAGATCTATCCCATATGTAATTTTAAATGGTAAATTAGTAAACGGAAGGAATATAAGCTATTAAAAGCAGAAATCCTATTGGACGGTAGTGGTGAATCCAGGAAAGGGACTAGAAGGCTTCAGCCACCTCTTTCTTTCAAAGAAAAAATAGTTTTAGCGGAATATTTTTCCTTATTATACATTTTATAAGTTTATTTTAAAATGAACCCCATCCTACAAAAAAGCTTTTTGATTCCCCTCTATTCGCCTGTGGCGAAAAATTGAATTTAATAAAAAATGTAGAAAAGAATAACAATAAAATAAAATAATTGAACTTTAAAATTTCTTAGAGGCTGTTTCATCTATTCAGAAAACGAATATTTAAATGCACTCGATCTCACATCATAAAGACGTAAATATTTATTTATAAAAAAAACCTCTTGCATATATAAAACCATACATTTTTTTTTCCTTCAAATGCACATCATGTTACTAAAGTCGAAGTTCCAAGTTTAAATGGGCCAGCCGTTGAGTGAGTAAAATTACCATCAAATTGGCGTAAATAGCGATTTTTAAAAGACTTCTGCAATTCAGAATACGTTTTTTATGCACAACATATTTGTCAATTTTTAAATTTAGGAAAGGCACATATGTGATTGCTAAAAGCTTTGCGTAGAATTAGTATCTTCGAAAGCATAGCATGATTCACCTTGGCATTTCGATAATTTTAAATCTAAAAACTCGAATGTGAATTTAAATAAATTATTCCTGTTCAGCGAAATGATGTTCAAATTCGGGCTTTTTCTAAAAAAAAAAAAAAAAAAAATGTCAACTCTCAAACATTACGGCTGTAAATTATTAATTCTGGAGAATATGGCATAGAAACGCAACTATAAAAATCATGAATTACATTTCCACAAAACCGTTAAACGAATAGTTTGCCTTTAAAATAAAATCACGAACAGCGTTTTCCATTGTCTCTTTTCATGACCTACCCTTAAATTCATATATTAAGCATAAATTGCTCGTTCATCTGATTATGCCCGGCTGTACGAAGGCATATTTCCATCAAAAGTGGCGGCATTAAATTGCTGGGCTCTATTTTATTGCATCGCTGTTGCATAGCCAATGATCTCTTTAATAAATCAAGGTCGCCGACCCCACAATGAAATCCTAACACCTTGGCTACCGGAAATTCTGTCCGTACACGGGTTTTAGTAGCGGTCTGCACGTTATGCCCATTGTTTGCAGACCCATCAATGGAAAAGAGATTCGCCAAACCGAGACACCCTTTTGTCAGTTTTTTGGGTGGAATTTGGGAAAAAAGAAAGGATGCAATTTAGCACGGAATTGTTCCTGATAACGCGGGTAATTTGAATGAAAATTTGGTCCTCAATAAAGAGTTAGATGAGTGCACAAAGCGTAGCCTGATTCTGCTGCAAATAAAGGAGTTATCTGAAATATTTCTTTAAAAAGAAAAATGGAAGAGAGAAATATGAGCCAATTTCGAATTTAAATTTTAAATTCATTTTTCTCTTTGAGATCTATGTTCATACGTCAGATATTTCATTTAATATGCATTTCTTTCCCCCCCCCCTTTTTTTTCGTTGTATGAGTGCTTTTTCTTAGAAATGCAAACGGTAATATTCTTCATTCCTTATGAATAATTTTGTAACAGATTGATCTTCATTAGGTCATAGTATACATTCAATAAATTGATATGTATATAAATTTCAAATGGTTCAAAGAGTCCACCCTTAATGTATTTCAACGAAGTTATTTATTTTTATTATGTATGCATATCTAATTACATTCAAATAAAAAATACCAACAAACATAAATGCTTTAAGCAATTGATAAAAAAGTTTTTCTTTTTTCCTTTTTTTTTTCCTTCATGGGATCGCATTTTTCTATCTCTTCTGTTTCATAAATTCATAAATTTAAGGGATTTTGACCCATGAAAACAAAATTTAAGAAACAATTTAGTTCCAAAATATTAAATTTTGTAATTAGTCTTCTGATGAACAACTTCAAATAATTTTAAATTTGTGTGATTTTTAGTCACATTTCAGAGGTTTAAACTTACTAATATTAGCATACTTCAGAAGTAAAACAATCTTAAATGTATGTGCTTCAAATTACTGCTGCCAAATTGATTTACATAATAAAAATTATTCACTGAAAATGGAAGATAATCAGAATCAATGCATTCCATAATTGTTCTAACCCTTAGATTTATTTAATAGCAGTAGGTATGTATAAAGGACATATATTGATCCACGTTCTTAAGATTCGAGAACATCACTGAATATACTTTTTTAACACATAGGCAATTTTAATATTCCACAAATAAAATAAACAACAAAAAGTATTCTTTGCGCATTCCCACATATGCGGCTATTTAAATATTATAAACATAATCAAATTTCGCTGATCACAACTCTCTATTCCTTCCATTATCTTCGGGGAGATATGAAAAATTAATTGAATAAAGTTCCAATCGATCCCGACGCATGTACAACACATAAATCAAGCTCGGATGCAACTAACACCTGAGGCAATGATAAGGCAAAAAGGATCGTAAATATATATACATCCTATGAGTATTTGAATAATTAAATAAAAAGGACGAATATATGAATATTAATTACAGAGGGTAAACTCCCGATTCCGAAAGTTTCGTGAGCATGAACAAAAATAATGATGCAAAAATGCAATATGTCGAATGAATTCTGGTCTGGAAATTACACCCGTTTCTTAGAGGTGGTGAATACAGTTTAAACTAGAAATGTTTCTAGATGTTATTGATTTTCTAGTGTAAAATTCAGAAAGTGAAAAACAAGAATGCGTTAAATGAAATAAATTGAAATCGGCATTTTGTCAGTGTCTTATGAATAACAAGGTTTGTAATATTTATTTGTCGTTAGCTTTGTATTTTTCACGAAAATAATTATCGATAGGTAATATTCCCTATGTATTACCCCTAAAAATTTTGTAAAGATGTTCAAGAAGCAAATTTTGTAAAATTCTTCATTTATACGTCTTTACGTGTATTTATGAATGCACGTAAATCTCGAAACAGCAAAAGCATGGTCGCTGTTATTATTTCTAAACAATGGACGTTATAAAATGTGAGTCTTTTATTGGTCAACCAGAACTTTATTTGTTGAAAGAAAACATTCAAACAAGAAGCGGCCACACGGAAGAAATATTTTGTCGAATAGTACAAAATTTTGTTAATTCAACAAAAGTTGGTTGGCGCTACTTCAACCGAATAATTCTGTTGGTTTTAACAAAGTTTTTGTTAAATTAATAAAATATTTTGTTGAATTAACAAAAATGTTTTTGGCTCAACAAAAACATTTTTTAAATCGAACCAACCAAAATTTTGTTGAATCAACAAAACATTTTTTTCAGTGCATTGGAGCTGACTTTCATATAATTGATAAAATAAGTTAAACGAAATTGAAATTTAAAATTTCAGTAGGTCATCAAGTCTGACGTTGCACAGATTACAATACTATAAGCTGAAGAAAAAAGTATTCTTGTTTATATTTTAACTAAAAATTTACACTTATAGTTCTAAGCAATACAGTTAACTTTTAAAAGCAACAATTCAGATCAAAATATCATATTCGTTGCATGCGTAAAAATTGCATCAAAACTAGAAACCAACGAAGAAAGAAAAAGAAGTGACGATTAAAATAAAACTGTCTGCCAAAAATAGTTTCCAAGGACATACGCCGTAAATACTGATACATCCCATTTCATTAGTGATTTATAGTTCATTACGAGACAAACCACAGCATATGACTATGCAAATAACTTCCCAGTCTAAAAACTCTCGGGAGATTACAATTAATACGTGTTGTACCCATACACTCTTTGTTTTCCACGGAGACCCTTTTCGCAAATTCTCGTCATCTTACAAGACGTTAGAAATGCCTACCTATTGTTAGCGATTGCGTGGGATTCAATTAAGAAATCTGTCTGTCGCACGGAACGTCAGTTGCACAGGAATCCAACGGACCATATCTAAAATTTGATGGAAATGTTAACTAAGCTGACTTTATACCGGCAGGAGTACTCATCCAATGCATCATGCATAATACATCGAAGGAGTTTCCAAAACCATCCGGTGTCGTCTTCTGTGATTTATTTGATAATTAAATGTGTAGAAAATACTGGATTTTCCAGGAAAAAGCGAAGGAAACATGTCATTATATTTTTTCTTTTTTACTTTACCATCGAAATGTTTGTTAAGGCTTTTTTAGAAAAACACACATTCAAGTTGTTCAATGTCTATTTTTGTTTCGTTTGTCATAAGTGAATGAAGACATGCTAAACGACACAAAATAAACGATATGTAGCGGTGTTGTGGCGGAGGTAGTAGTATGACGTGGGTTTTACAAGGAGAGAGTAAAGACTATTACACATTAACAGTTACCAATAATTATGAAAAAGATACTGAAATTATTAGTAATATAAATATCCCTAATAAATTAGTATAGGGATTAATAGGACTTTTTATCTGACCCTCTTGTAAAAAAAGTCGCAATCTAAATTAAGATATCAGGGAAATGCAAAATCACGATTGTAATTAACGCAATACTTAAGCAATACCAATAGTTAAATCTAATTGTAATCTTCTTTATTTTATTTATCAATCAGAAATTTCTAATTTACTGACATTGTAGAAATTTTGAATTAACTAACTTAAAAAGAGAAAAAAATCATTTTACTATGCATTGTTGCGATTTTTTTTAAAGTGTTTCACATTTGATTGCCAAAAACTAGAGATGAGTAGCTGACATCTATCAACTGATATCTCCCTTCTAGAGAGGGAAGAAATTAATTGATTGACATCCAAAGGCTTTTTTTTTTTTTTTACTTCATACCATAGCTTAGAAAGTAATGAAGGGAGTTTTTAGCTAGTTTCCCTATCCACAGAGGCTTACAGAGAAAACTACTGCTGATAATGCTACCGAATTTGCAGGAAGATATTTGTGTGAACAAAAAATAGTTCAAAAAATCAACACCAGGTGGCGTTTAACAATGTTATAGTTGCTGTCAATTTCTCTCACTACGTAGATATATAGAAAATCTGCTTCACAATCTCCATGGTTTTCTTCGCTTGAGAATGTTTGTTTATCCGTGATTTATCTGTTTTATCTGCACTAAAACGTTTGTAAAACCCCATCTGGTGGTGACTTTTAGAACCATTTTTTTTTAACAAATCTCTTTCCCATGGTCCCGTTGCAAATTATGAACACACTGTATATAGTTTATTCCAAAATAATATTCAGTTTTAATTTAGAGAACTTGATCACTGGCATGAAATCATGTGCTGTGTGACTTTTCTATTTTTTCATAATTTAAAGTTATTAGATTTGTCTCTCTTTAGCTGTTTACAATCTTTACTTGAATGTAAACAGCTAAAATATTACAATTCAAACATTCCCCTATAGAGTTTTGTTAGCTCTTTCCGGGATTATTGCCAGAACAACTGTGAAGCTAAGAGTGAGATTGCCTAAAGGAAGCTATTTCCAAACATTATTTACAGTCGAATAGAAATGTAATTTAACGCAGGGTAACATCATTCTCAACAGATAGAATGAAAAAATCTGGAATCCTGAAGATGAATACAATTTTATTAAACGAAATTATCCAGTTAGCCATGTTCTGTAACAAAGTATTTTTTTATTATTATTCATTTGGAAACCCGTAATTTGTAAACAATCCAAATGCTACAAAGTCAACTGTTAGAAGTAATTACTTTTTAATCGCTTAAGAAAATAAAATGTGTATACATAAGTATGTGTTTGTGTGTGCTTCGCAAAATACTGTCTTTCAAAGAAATAAGCAAGCAAAAAAGGGAAGCAAGAGAAAAGAAAGAGAGAATACATAATAACACAGAAAACTTTAAATAGTAGTCTCACTTCATTGATTGTTTGCTCAGTAAAGCAGAAACGCTAGCTTTCTTTCAATTGTTGCGATTCTTGATCCTCTTCCCTCGCTCCCACATTGAAACAATCAGTACAAAGCCGGGGGAGTTAATATTAAAAGAAAAAAACTGCAATAAACACATAACAAAATAAAACCGTTCTGTGTTTGCATTTTTAACAGTAACAGCTGAAGCATATAGGAAGAAATCCACTCTTCATGTTTTTTTTCAACACCATGCTACTTTACCTAGAATGGATGACCCTATGGCTGTTGAATGTATGTCCAAAAAACTAGTTTTTTTTATTATTATTATCGTTCTTATCATCGCAAGATATCTTTTTCTGCATGAAAACATCGATTCGGTGACTAAAATGAAATAAATACATAAAGTTGCGAATAAATATGTTTGTTTAAAAAAAGGGAGAAAGATATAAACTGCAGACATATACAGCCCAAGACAAAAGAAAACGAGGAATTTTCTGCGACTCTTCCAAGACAAATTATTGGTTTTCTTCGCGAAAAAGTGAAATTCCGAGAACCATAATGAGTCGTGCGTTTCTTCTGGTTGACACTTTTTTACTGTAATTTTTTTTTCCTCCGTTGCAGCTGGTGCATATAGCTACGCTCATGTACTCTCGTCAACTACGGTCGCTACAGAGAGCTCAAGAAAATAATAGGGTTTAAATATGATGTACATCGAAAAAACCGATAAAATCATATTCGGTTTTCTAGATATTTTCTCTTTTTTTTTATGATGCTTCTTTTTATTCTTTGACTTTGTCACTTACGAATAAACTAAACGTGTACATTTTTGATCAAATAGTTTATCTTAAAATTATTTATTAATCTTTGGCCATTTTGCGTTTCTAAATGGATATATTCCATGCAGCGATCATGTTGGTACTGATGTTATGGTGACGTCAGATTTCGTCACATTTCCCAAATGTAAAAGTACTCCTTCTGTGACGTCACGTCGCAGTGTAACTGATAATTGGTCACAACGTGGCGTCACTGTTTGAGAACCATGTGACACTGCAGAGTGAGGTCGCTGTATAATTCTCACCAAGTGACGTCCACGTAGGTACCTATGAGACGTCCATGGGGGGTCACCATGTGACGTCACAAACTATCCCAGGTGGATGTCAGTAGCAAAAAGTTCACTGCGACGAACACATTACCTATACACATGCTGTCACATGAAGTCACAAAGTTACAGTGCGACTAGTATGCATACATGTTGCGACGTCACAATGTTATATGGGGTTTACACAAACAAAGATGCAAATGTAGATCATGTTTCATGTGCTATCGATTATAATGGGCCACCACAAAATGCAGGCATGTGCTGTTCATATATAAATATGTTCTCTCCTTAAAAAATTGTAATAGCCAGTAATACTCAAACAATACTATTGTATTTGGTATCATTTGTCTACTCGCATTTTATGCGTGTGGAGTGTATTTATAACTATGCATACGTCCTCCAACCGAAATGCAAGAGTTTTCTTTATTGAATATTTTATTGAGAGTGGTGAGGTATAGTGCCCAGAGAAACGTTAGGTACAGTTCAGTTTCGACAGCAACCATTTAAATTGTGGCGT
Source organism: Cheiracanthium punctorium (assembly GCA_038373885.1). Lineage (NCBI taxonomy): Eukaryota > Metazoa > Arthropoda > Arachnida > Araneae > Cheiracanthiidae > Cheiracanthium > Cheiracanthium punctorium. Next base: position 1,192,089 of record JAWZYV010005775.1, on the reverse strand, counting down.
GACATTTAGGATTGTCTCTTATTCACTTAGGGCAGAAACACAAAGTGGTGATTGGCAATTAGAGATGAAGAAAATTTTGCGCTATGCTGAGAATTAGAATATCCTCCGGCTGTTCGAGCTGACACTTGGAGACGGATTCCGATCATGCGTAACTCCAGTGGTTATTTACGACAGCGATTGGCAAAATCTTCCTCTTCAATTTTTCCCAACAAACTTGTAGTTGGACGGATATTTGGTTATAGGATCATAATGAATTTGCTTCGGAATATTTTAGATTTGTTTAAAACTAGCTGTACTTCTACCACTTTATTTCTTGTTGGAGAGATTTTTAGCTCAAAGAATTGTCTCTTTTACAAGAAAATACATTATCTTTGCATAAAATATTTACATTTTTTTTATATTCGGTGATCAATACATATTATTTTTTTTCTGAAAATTAGTGGAAAAGTATTTGAATATAGAAATCGAGAAATGCATCGTTAGTCATCATTATTTTTCTCCCCTTTCATCAAAACTTCAGTAAAACTGGAACATCAGTTTGATTTACAGCAAAAACACACCAAATGGCGTTTCGGATATGCAAATACGCCCTCCCATACATCAAGCTTTGCTAGGAGTAACCTGAGCTCTGCTCAACAAAAGCAGTATTAGAGACTGCGGCACAAAAATTATTTATTGATAAAAAAAAAATATAATATAAAAAAAAAGGCAGCAATCCTGACATTTTCCCCGCGAGAGACTGATGTTCCAAATTAGCCAGAGTCTCCCTTCCCTCTCCCCCCATCAAGTTGATCGGTGTATTCTATCGTCCTCATCAATTTTTCTTTCTTCGTTAACGGGGGTTGGGGGGGAAGGCATATGCTTATTCTTTGCTCTCCCTCCTTACACTGACCGAATAGTGACCAGTGCCATAAAAAAAAAAGGAGAGAGAGAGAACTAAACCAATGAGGCGCAAAGATTCTACCACCCTCCTCCGCCTCCAACCTTTCTTGCTATGCATCTAAAAAGCTCGAGAGAGATTGTTGGGGGGGTAGGGAATAGAAAAAAAAATCTCATAGCCCACTAGAAAAAAAGATTAATTCTGCCCCCTCATCTCCTCTAGGAGAAAGCTGTTGTTCTTTTCGCAGAGAGAAAGGGGAGGGGGGGTCCTATCATAATCGCGTTGCTATGACAACGATATGACGGGGTGTTCCATCATTTCCCCTGGATTATGATTCATCACGTGACGCATTATCCTCTAGGAAATATCAAGGGGGTGTCGGGGGGCAGGAGAGGATGGTGAATGGACATTGTATTCCGGCGTCCATTGGAATTCGCATATTTATGTTTACAATGCAGAAAAACTTCTGAGGTAGATCTAGTTCATTACAGGAAGATTTTTTTTTTTCAGACTTATCAATACAGGTAAGGTGCAACATTAACAACCAGAATTCACTTGGAGTTGCTTTATTTTTGTGATTCAATAAAAAATCAACTTTCTTGATATTTTTTTATTCATGCTATTATGAGATCAGTTTCCAAAAATCAAATTTAGTTTGTAGAAGATCCCCACAAAAATAAAGTTAGGATGCACGTATCAAATCTTGGCAAGATCACGGGATTTTTTTTCTGTCTGGCAGTGTTAATTCACATATTAGATTCATACTTTTAGATTAAGAAACAAAGAAAAACACTCAGATAAGACAATAAAAACTTTTCTTTATTACTGCAATTAATAGATTTTATTTTGCCTGGCTATCATCGTACTATTTATTATTTAATTTAAAAATTTTAAAAATTCACTTCTTTTAAACATTAACCTTTCTAAAAACAATAGAATCACAGATGACATTAGTAAAGATAGCTTTATGAAGATGTAATAATAATAAGTATTACATGTGTGTGAAAACTGTAATTTTAATTTCTTAAGTGAACAACACTCAAGCAGAAAAATTTACAAATGGAACATCTTCAGAACAACTTTTTTTTAGTGTACTATCAAAAATCTTTTTCCTAATACCAGAATTAAAACTTTATTATTCTGATTTTTCTTATGCTATGAAGAAAAGAAAAAAAAAACGTGTTTACATCTTTTTGTTTATCTGTCAATATGTCTACATCCAGACGTCAAAAAAGTTGAAAATATCTCAATCTACAACACATTTACGGCTATGAAACTTCCAACGTATGGGGCTGAAACCTTTATCATTTCTTCTACATTTACTAGGCACATTTAAAAACAAAATTTAATTCAAACGCACAAAAGCACATGCATTTGCAAATTCAAAGCCTTTTCTTTCCAAAACATTAAGGCGGTCCACCTATCATGACTTGTCGCATTCATTTAAACACGCCATGTCGCTGGCAGAAAATTGATTGAAAAAAAAAAACTAAAATAAGAAAAAAACATCAAGACTTCTTCCATACGGTATCAACAAAGTTGAAATAATAAAAATAATACAAGAAAAAAAAAACCACCAGCTTTATTTCCGATCTGGCCCCAAAATCAATCTACCTCACAACGTATTTTATTCCGTCTGTGACTCATAAAAACATTCGGGCTGATAAAAACATCACCTACACACAATCGGGGAAAATAAAATTTTCTGAACCATCATGTTTTATATATTATCATTCGGAACCCTACCTTTGTAAGCAACTTTTTCCCACTCCTGATTTGAATATACACACTCCATCCTCCAAAACGAAATATGTAGCGTTTGAGCCACTTTTTTTTTTTTTTCTAAAGCACGAGAAAAAATATGTATATAAAAAATACCATAGATTAATCATTAAGAGGAGAGGGGTTCCAAATGGGCTCTAGACATACCATTTCGTCTCTGCTCACCCCCTTATGTATCTTGCTCTTTCTATTCTCTTTTATCTACAGACTATCATATTTTGAAAGCATTGTAACATTTTTCTAAGATATTTATGATATTTTCCAGCTCTCTTTCCTTTTTTTCTGGTATCCCGACAAAAAGTGGATCAACATTTTTTCTAGAGCTTCCCTTTTTCCAGTTGTAGTTTTTACACCCCCCTTCCCACTCCGTTATTTTTATTAACATGATTTCTTCATGAAGTAAGCATGTATGAATTTTTCATTGTTAAGTTTTCGGGAAAAACGAGTACATTGATATATTTTTATCCGGATAGGGGAGGGTTGAAGTGAGTACGTACTACTTGGCATTAAATAATGGAAATAAAGGCTTGTTTGTCATGCGAAATTTTGGAAGATTTCTTTTTTTCTTGTTGCTGTTTTTTGCTTGGTACATATGGTATTTAATAAAGGACTTAGGAGAATGTAGAAAGAAGAGTTAATGTAAGAATGGGAAATGATTTATTTGATTGAAAAAGGATAAATTTAAAATGATATTTTTAATGTGAATATCTTTACAAAGAAAGTAAAAAAACGCTAGACACGTCAATACGGTTGATGATTAGTGCACTAAATATTAGGAAAAGATAAATTAATGTATGAAAATGTGATTTTTTTCCCATGGAATGCGAAAGGGTGGCAGTTCATGAACTCAAATGTGTAACGATGTGAAAAAAAAAACTAATTGTTTAATATTTGAAAACGACATGAAAGAGTTTGATTTGTTGCATCATTTAGATAAAAAATTATGAAATAGTCTATGCTGCTTAATTTTTTCACCGAATTATAATGATCTTCCCTGAAATGATATAAAGGTAAAGATAAAGTTGTCGATTCTAAAAACGTTATTTATGGAAATAAGCTTGTAGATAGTAATTGTCACATGTAACAATAAATAAATAAATAAGTAGGGTGAAAGGAATTAATGAGCAAATTGTGTAACAAATATTAAAAATTTCTGGTGTATTATTTCACAAGAATTTTGAAAAAAAAATATCAATAAACTTCTACTATGATAAAATATATTCTTAAGGGGACAGTACACTCCATACTTATGTCCAAAAAAATAAATAAATAAATAAATAAAATAAAATAATGTAATGATTAAAAACTTCTACAAATTTTCGTATTACAAAATAATTTCCATGCATGCAAGTTTAATTGTTTATACGGATGGTGAAAGATAAGTATTTGTTCTTGAATACGAAAATAAACTGTCAGCTTAAAATGCATGTGCCCTAAATTTCATCGATCTAAATATTAGATCGATGAAATTACAAGATAGAAGCTTCTGAACAACATGTTTTAGAATCTAAAACATAGTGTTCAGAAGTTTCTATCTAGTAAGCCATATTTAATAAGTACTTATTTAATTCAAAAATCCAGGCTTCTAAAACAAGCAGAATGGCTCGAGAACTAACACGAAAATTCGAGAATGATGATCGCATGTGTTCGTGGTCTTTTCAATCTAAACTCATCGTGTCGGAGTCTAGCATACACCGAATTTTTCATTCTGACCTCTCATCATAAAGTTAATTCAGACATCATAATCTCTTTCATAAATGCCCCTCCGCCCGTAACCCAACGACTCCCTTTACATACCCCATCCTCTCAAAAGACAAAGGGACCAGCAAGCGCAGCGACGGATGACAAAGGAAAAACGCGTGACACGGCAGAAATGGACTTCTCCAAAAGACTTCTTCCTTTTGTCTCTGGCCATGAGAGGGCACTCCGACACAATGCATCCCCGTTCCCTTTTGGAAATCTTAATTTCACTACGAGAGCGTATCAGGAAAAAGTTTTTAATTGTTCGCTGGCGGGTCAAGTTGGTCGCCAAGTTTCGACAATGAAGATATTGAGCCATTTTGTTTTCGCTGATCTTCTGCGTAGGATAGGACTCGAATTCGGTTATCAGTTTGGGCAATCGGTTCGGGAAAATCAGCTGTTTGAAAGAGATTGAAAAGTTTGACGCTTTCTTGGTGAAAGAAGGGTTAGAAGCGTTCTATTTTTGCCGCGGGGATATTCCGACGTTCGAACGAAATTTTTAGTCGAGAACAATAAGGTGAATTAGAAGAATCTATAATTAGAGGTGTTAAAAAGTCAGTGTCGTAGATGGTAAAAGCGATAGCAAAGAATGAGTAGCCTATCTAGGCTCATGCATCCGAGAAAAAAAATGAGTTGTTATGAATGTAAATTTAACTTTAGTTGCCCTCTCTAATTTACTTTGTTCTGGGTAATTCATTGTTCATTTGATTTCATATTTAAAAAATAAATAACCTGACATTTTATAAATTTCGATCACACTTAAATTATTTTTGAAAATTGTTACTTTCCTCTGTTACTTAAAATGTCAAATATGTTATATATATTTTTTAAATTCACACTTTTAATTATCCATTGGCTATTCGGTAAATCAAAATTTATTGCCATATTTTGATCATCGTAAACATACAGATGTTCTTCATGAATTCAATAATATCTGTAAAGTAATATTTCCTCTCAAGAAAGACCACAGGCTATCATCTGGTTTTAAGAATGTTTAACCTTTAAGTATTCGATGAAAATAATTTTACAAATTTGGTGCAAGTGGTAAATATTTAAGAATACTACAAAAAAATAAATAACAGACACTATTATTTAAATGATGAAGCATAGATAGGAAAAGAACTTTGAATCCCTGAAGACATGGTAGGGTAGTACCTGGTTGGTTTCACTTAGCTTATTATTATTTTTTTTTAATTAGAGAACTGATTAAAAATATTTTGCTTTTTCAACTTGAGCCAAATAAGTATTGCATTTTTTTTTTCATATTTCCTGGGAGTTAAGTACATAATAAAATAGGAACATTGTATGTACATATCTCATATTTTATTGAAATATCTAAATCAATAAAATTTTATGGAAAAATCTAAGTTATCAATGGTTCCAAATTTTCTTTTTAAAGGACGTTATCTTTATCCCATAGATCAAGACATCAAAATTCAAAATATCAGACAATCTCGCACTGCATGACTTCAATTACATGAAACAAAATGCATCAACGTGACAACGTCACACCATGTCTGCCACTAATATTCTAGCATAATAGTTCACGGGACAAAAAACTTGCATAAAAAGAAAACTTTTATTAAGAAGAATGATAAATTACCGGCCAGAAATCACGAAAAAGTCCAATTTAAATCCCATTTTCAAAGATATCTCACATCCCAAGATTCAAAAATACGATACACCACAAAATCATCTGCCTTAATTATCCACAAGTCGATAGCAGCATCACGACAAAGTTCAACGTCTCTTTGAAAATCCTATTCATTTACAACTTAATAAAGATCTGTGAAACAGATCTTGCCTAAAACACCACGTTAGCGATAAATTTTTCACTAAATAACAACATTGCCTTCCGAAATTGGCCGGTAATTTAGACGCGAAACATTCTTTCGAGTTACGGAACTGTTGCCATTCTTCCTTTATAAATAACTGGGAGTAATTAACTTCTTGAATCCATCATCGTCAATCAGTGAGGCAGACAAGGCCTTTAAAAAGTCTATCTGAGTATTCATCAGCCCGCTTTTCACAACTGAGCAGTATTTGGGTTCCTCAAAGAAGGTGGGTAAAAAAAAATAAAAATAAAAATAAACTTCACACTTCTGATCTTTGTTGTATGCATGTGCTTTATTGTGAGATGAAGTTCTTAAAGCGAGGAACGGGGAGAAGTTTTTGTTTATATTTTTTAACTCTGAAACTCGGTAAGCTTTTCAAAATCAGATTTGAGAACAAATTTTCAAGAAAATTCATGAAAATGACTTCTTTAAGGCTATTATTTGGATACAATAGTAAGTTCATGGCTGGGAAAGAAGATAAGTTGATAAGCATAATATTTTACTTTCTAGAAAGAAAATCTCCGTTTCATTACCTTCTACAATGATGAGATGCCAGTAAATACCAGCAGTTATGCGTAACTTACTTTCACTACAAAAAACTAGGCATATGAAGACTGCTGGGGACGGTATTTCATTAATATTATGCATCATATTTTCATAATAGGTAGCAATAAAAAAGACATTACCTGTTTTTTCTTTGCAACCTTTTTTAATCAGTTAATTTTGTAATAATCAATCAGACCAAAAAGAGATGTTGAAACGAAAGCGCTTATATTATTATATCAGTATACTCATATCATTTTCGAGTATACTTATTAGGATAATATCATTCAACTTTAATAACGGTAGATCGATATATTGCGATCAGAAATGTACTATAATCCATAAATGAAAAACAAGCGGTTTTTTTTATACTAATGGAATTAAGCCTATTATTGGAAGTGATGATATGATATTTCCAATAGTTATTCTATATATCTCTTATATATTCTTTGCACAGAAAATATGAGATACCAATGTTCAGAGGAATATTGATACCAATTTTCCCTGATATTTTGTTTTAACTATTAATACAATTTTTTTTGCGAAACAGACAGAGATTTATAGCTTTTTCGAGATACGAGACAAACATTTTTAACCATAAGCGTAAAGTTTTCAAAATTATTGGGGGGGCTGGGCTCCCACAACCAAACATATTCACGTCAGTGGCGTAGCCAAGGGGGGGGGTTAGGGGGTCATAACCACCCCCATGAGGAATTTTTTGCCACACAAAATGTATATTCTTCACTCCCTTATCATACACCCGTATACCTATATGTGAGTTGCAGAAGTCGTAACCCCTCCCACCCCATGAAAAATTTCTGGCTACGTCACTGATTCACGTACATATAAACTTACTCATAGCTGCCAACTACTACGGAATATAATTAACCCCTTTTTCTACACGATTTTTCGGCTTAAAATATAGCAAAATTTTTGTGCTGCGCGCGCGAGCTGGTTACTATTTTGAAAAAAATAAGTAAAATATATACTGTTAACAAAAAGTGGTTAGTTATATTCCGTAGTAGTTGGCAGCTATGACTTACTATATACAAGTGTAAATTATTGGAGGTGCTCGAGCTCTGTGGGTCCATAGAATTCTGCACCTATGTAAGGTAAGTATCCATGTTAGTATCTTCCTACCATTTTGTAAGTTAAAAATAGTAGCAAAGTAAAAAATCCAAAGGAGGAAAAAAAACATTTTCGGTGAGATAGTGCATTTTAGACACACCTGAACTTTTCTTCATTTCATACTTTACATTGCATAATCTGATTTTAATTAACCAGACCCTGGCGAGGGCTGCTTATAGTAACATTGCGTGTTACGTGGCGTCACAATGAATACTAAATCATGATTGAAATCAAAAGAAGAAAATTTTTATAAGTAAAGCTCTTTTTCAAACATTTGTAAATGGCGTGAATTTGTAAATGGCCGGCAATGTAAATGGCGTGAAATCAAAAGAAGAAAAATTTTTTTAAGTACAAGTAAAGGTTTTTTTTTTCAACGTTTGTAAATGGCGTGAATACTTTTTTTTATGTTAGTATAGATTAGTTTTCTGTATTTAGTGGTAAATTATTGGGTGGGCTCAGCCCCTATTCACAATTTATTGGGGGGGCTCGAGCGCCACGGGCCCATATAACTCTACGCCTATGTTTTTAACATTACATTATACAATATGCGGATTTTGCGAGACAAGATAAAGCTTTTAGGCTATTTTGCCTAGTTGATTTTAAATAACAACTTTTCATCACATACGCACACGAGTAAAAAAAACCATATATTTCACGATTATTTTATTTGTTAACTATAAAATTATCGCTACACCGATGCTATACTAACAAAGCAACTGAATAATTTAACGTACAAGAAAATTATATTTGACAGAAGCAAACTGCAGTTCTATTTTGTTATTTAAATTCAAATTTTTCATTTGTTATCTTATGGTATTTAGTTTCAAGACGCTCATTCAAAAAATATTTCTTCATGATATACTAATAAAATATTTCTTTCTAACAATGCGAAACACACAACATATCCAACTACTCAAAATGTTTTCTTGAGCCACGGCTCGTCAAACCATAGCTTTCTTAACAGAGTTATCTTGTTATGCTATAAGCTTCCTACAAAATAATTACTCAAAAATAACTCCGTATCTCTGCTCTATTTCAAATACAAGCATTCGCTAAAAGCCTCCAATTAAATGCGACAACAAAGTTTTTTTTTTCTGTGAAAAAAAAGAACTTTTAACATGTATTAATTCTTGAACTATCACATAAACTCAAAGCAAACATCTTTTCAAACAGTCCATATTATGAAGAAGAATATAACTAAATAAAAATTGCCTTGAAAAGAAAAATGCAGAAACACAGATTCTCTCAACAGTACTTCAAAATATGATGACGGAAAACGCAAAAGAAAATTCATAATTTAAATAAAAAGAAAGAATTTCTAAAGCACTAAAAATATATGCAAGAACCCCTTTTTTTAGTTCCCGTTTTTTCTTCAAAAACTAGAAGAGAAAAACGTTTGGAACTGTATGCTTCATTAGAAGTAAGTCTTTGATCATCGGTTTTTCAAACTGATCATTAAATTCCACAGTTAAAAGACAAAATTTTGTAAGTGAACGAAGATATATGCTGTGTGTGTTTATAGATATATATATATATGTATGAAGCCTTGCCACAGAAAACGAATAATGGGGTATGGGTAGAAGCGAACACATTCTCGGAAGTTGAAGTTGTAGTTCATTAACTTGGCTTGTCGGATAATCATTTGAGGTTTAAATAAAAATTAGGGGGAAACCAGCGCATTTCTCAGTTTGCCTGGTTTAGACGCTTGCTTGAGATCTGCTAGGAAATGTTCTCGAAAAGCGAAGTTTCTAAATTTCTTCTCATTTTGAAGAAAGATCCAAAAAGAATATAAAAAATTTCGTATCATTTGTTTCAATTTAGAAAAGAACTTATTCTTCATCGTTTTGATAGAATCCTTTTTTGATTTTTTTTTCAATCATATTTTTTTCTATGAGATCAATATCGTCAAAAAAAGTCAGGGACATATTTTTTTATCCACATTTGATCAATATATTCCGTGTACTCTACGTAGAGGAGCTTTTATGTCTGGTGTCAAAGTGTTTAAATATTGGCCCTCTTTTTATGTTGAGTAATAAAACGATATTGTTAAGTGTGTGTTTTTTTTCTAAATAACGGTATTGGATCTTTAGGGTATTGGATCTTAACGGTATTAGAAATTAAACAGAATTTCAGCCTCGTTAATTTAAACTTGCAGTAAATATTTTCTGTTAAATTGAAGCAAACATTTTTGTTTCAAACTTTACATGGTGTGAAATAATATTTTGACGATAACTAATTCATAATTTGTTTAACCCTTTGAGGCGCAACCCTTTTCCAATGCTGAAAAAAGGGCATCCGTTGCCATCGCTGGCTGTGCCGCACAGCCGCCATCTTCCCAGAGCGGGGACACTGCGCTTTAAAGGGTTAAAGTATTAAAGCCTTACCATGGCCTAGTGGATAAAATACTAAACAAAATAGATAGCCGAAGTGTGAAGGACCACGGTTCGGGCCTGTCGCGCGACTTTCGATCTAACGGTCTGGAGTTCTGGGCGGTTTTCTAAAGATATAAAGTTAATACACATTTGAATCCCTTAAAAAGTTCTCCACCCAATGCACCCCCCACCGGCATATGTACCTCTTGTAGGCTTGTCATAACACACAAATAAAGTATTAAAAATTTGTAATGCATTGGCTTTATTGCTGAAATTGACCCTTAAATAATATTATTTATCTCATAATTATAAGACTACTTACTGCATTAATGCCGTATAGATAAGTCCTGTGATAGTAAATTTGGAATAGGTTTAAAATGTTTGTACGTATATGATAAGGACAGCACAATTACTGCAAAATTTGGATGGATTCCTAGATGTATTGTTCAAGGTAGATTTATCCATCAAGTCTGTTTTTCATTCACTTTGCTTTGTTGATCATTTCCAAGCATTTGGTTAATTATCGAATAAAGTATAATTGATTACCTATGGAAAGTTTAATAATTCTTCAATTAAAACTCAATATACTTTATTACGCATTCAATTAACTTCATTCATTAAAAAAAGCACAAAAAACCACCACCTTCAACAGCGCATGCTTCACAGTTAAAATCAACAAGAAATTAAGAGCGGTTAAATTGCAAGTGAATGAAAATTGCTTTTTCATTAAGTTCTCACAATTAATTTTTTTTTATGATTTGGTCTTCAATCGTAAGAGAAATTAAAAGCCTGCAAAAAATCTCAATTTCATGGATAATTTGAGCAGGCATATTATAATGAGAGTTGAATTTCTTTTAAAGTCAATGTAATGAAGACTTCATCAAAGATCAGCAAAGCGTGAAATTTCAAGTTAAAATAATTACGGTAAAATGACACCACAAATGAGACTTTTCCCCACTATTCCATCATCATTGTCATTAAATGTTAATTTCGGTTTCAATTTATTCGCACAAAGTGTTATGTAAAATGTTTCTGCCGCATTTGTAATATTTAAAATGCAATATCCGAATAATTATAATTTTAAAGTACTTTCTCTGAAAATCACCAGTACACGAAAATAGTTATTTTAAGTGTGTTTCTGAGAAGAATAATTAAATTTGCAAAAGCTTTTATAATAAGGACGAGAGTATAATTGTTTTAAAAGCATGCATTCTGTGAAAAGTAATCATTTTATTGGTTTTGATAAATTCACAATCATCGAACTAACTTACATAGTGTGTGCTAACTTAAAGAACTCACTGTCTAATTTTTTTAATATTAAATTTTTTCGTCCATTCATCATTAAATCAATTAATTAGCATTTATCGTTTTATTTTCTTTGCATTCAGGTTCTGCAAGTATAGCGTTCAATATTATTTTGGTTTTCAGAGTTAAATGAATTTATCCCGCATTCAGATAATTTCGCTGCTTGAGGTTTATTTTGAATGTAAATCATAATGAAATTTGGAAAGAGGTTTGGCGAAATAAATACCCAAATGATGCAGTACCAGCTTTCAGGGAACTTACCCATCAATTTGACGCATTGTTAGAAGTGAATGAACGACATTCTTGGTTCCAGCAAGATGGTGCAACATGCCATATAAGTAATGAATCGATGGAAATGTTTGAAGATTCTTTTGGTGATCGACTCATCTCAAACTTTAGCCGCTTCAATCGTCTGATCTGAGCATCTCGGAATGTTTCCTGTGGCGGTATTTAAAGAACAAAGTTTATGCAGGTAACCCTCAAACGGTTAATGATCTGAAAATTGCCGATTACTCAAAGGATACAAGAAATCTCTTCTAGGATCTCAAAACGGATTTCTATTAATATGCGCAAATTTTGCTTTGATTGATAGAAAGCGGTAGCTATTTTGAATATTTACAACAATTGCTATTTCATTAATTTCTCTTACGTGATGTTAAAAGCGCTTTTAACCATTAGCATAAAAACAATCGTTTTAAGTTTGTTGTTTTGTGAAAAATAAATAAGTATGTCGTGAGTGTTGGAGCTTTTAGAGCACTCTGTGTTAACATTTAAAGTGGAAAAACATATCTTTATATTAATTAAAATTACTCTGACCATTACATTTTACAAGTGCCACTGTTTAAAAAAAAAAGTTAAAGTCCGTATATTTGCGTGTTTTTTTTTTTTTTTTTTTTTTTTTGTCTCAGTTCTTAAAAAGATCTAATTTTTCTATTCACTAGTATTTAGTAATGTTATTTCTAATTTTATGACTAACCCTGAAACACTCAAAGGCACTCCAAAAGTCATATGATTTGTTTAACTGTATCATGTTAAAATCGTATACATATATAGATTAAAACACGCATGCTGTGTATTAATAAAATTTTCTGAATTATTTAATACCAATTTTTCTAAGCACAGACAAAAAAATTTAAAATTACTAAACATCATTTATAAAAACTACTAAACATCATAAATTAAAAAACTATCATTTAAAAATTATTAAAACACTTAGAAAGCAAATTAAATTACGACAAAACAGCAACACGTACGAATACTAGAAGCTGCTTCGAGTGCATATTTCAGCTATAAGCATACTGCTGTAATTAGCAAGCCAGACAAAGCCTCATTTAAACGGCATTCATGACGACATACTCAAAAATTCATTTATTACGCAAACTAAATGGATATTGATATTCCTTTACAATGACCGCAGACGGCTTGCACCTCACGCCGAAATACCCGGTATTTATCCCCTTCTACCGAGAAAAAAAATATATGTGAAACTGTATTTAACTCATATAATAACGGTACAAAAATTGTAAACGAACCAAATTTATTTTTTAATCTACTAAGAAAGAAGTGCTTTCTCAAGATATTTTGTCACCTTGGAAACCAAGACCAGAAAATACTAAGATAACCAACAAAAAACAAAGACAGCAAAGGAAAAAAACCTCCGACACGCCTACATAATAGACTAGCCTATAAATAATCAATATCAAACAAAAGTGACACGTATGAAAAGATTTTTTTTCACTATTATAGTTAATGGAAAAGTGCAAAATAATAAAGGGTTAGAAAACATTTGTATGCATAGCCTCCTTTTTTTTTCATATTTCACCTTTTCTCGTTATCACACTTTTTTTTTTCTTTCTTCTTACTATCCTCATGCCACGCCAAGAGAAGTTTTTGGAAAAAAAAAATAATATAAATATTTTGTATGTATTGATGGAATACGTCTACATTGTTGATATTGTATGCGTCTGAAAAATAAGACTGAAGTAGATGACGCTGTATCTAAATTCGAAATGAGACTGATTGACAGGTTCCCACGTGGCAAGGAGGTTTAATATATGCGGGATGGCTTTCTAATCTCCTGTTTTTAAAAAGGTTAAACATATGTTAGTCGTTTGAAATAACCACAGTCGTCACTTGAAAGTCATGCAATAATTCCATTGGATCTGCATTTAACCAAAAACAAACATTCTCTCTCTATACATTTTCCCTGTCGCAATGCCCTTTTCTGGCATCTCTACGTAAATATAATACCATACATTTTTTTCTCATAATTTTCCTCCGAAAATCATCCTAAAATTGTTTTGAAATATAATTTATTAGTTTTCATAAAAATGGATATCCGAACACCAGTTAAAGTTACGTTATAGCATTCGCCCGACTTTTGTAGCCTTCAGATAATGTAACTATCTTGGATATGATGTTTTTAGGACATTTTTATGACTCAATATTACTTGTATATGCTGTATAGTCAACATTAAATTGCCTAATTAAAGGTGTATTTAGTATTCACATTTTTTATGCTTAAAAACTATCATCAAAACCATAGGCATAACTTACAAAGGGCGAAAGGGGTAATTACCCCCCCTCCTTAAAAAATCAAATCAAGAACATTCAGATATCAGATACTTTAAAATATTTTCTGCAATAGAAAACATTTTGTCCTCAATGTTACATGCCATTTTACGCCAATGATCAAAATCTCTAAATGTGTAATGTAATATTTGGTAGGAAAAGCAAAATTAACAACCAAACTCAAATTTCATGTTTTAGATGAGTCGCAAGTTACACAGTTATCATAGATGAAGTCAGGGGCCATATGCCCCTCCTAGAACCTTCAAAAAAACCATTTTTTTTAAAACTTATTTTCCAAAAGCATCGAGAAATGCCTTATTTTTGAATTTATAAGATCACTACCCAAAATCGATTTAGCTATGAATTCCAGAGTAAACTAAAATGGGAAATTAAAGATGGTCAGAAAAAGAGGAAAGTCAGTAAAAAAATATTTTATCCACTATATTTAATACGTTGACATTTAATATTACATAGAGCAAACATATGCTTAATTAAGAGTGAATTTCAAAAACGTCTACGGCAACTTTTTATACCCCATTAAATCTTTGCCACATTCGAACGGGAAAATCGAAAGAACTGTTATAATTTTTGGCAATTATTCTTTATCCGGACGCAACAGATTAATTCGCCACATTTATCAAAATAAAAAACATCTCATGTTTCCCCCCCCCCCCCCCAAGAAACGAACGAAAACCCTTCCAAGACGTACTGGTGGTTTGATTAAAATCTGTTCCTCACCAACGACCGTGCCAAGTTTATTCATCCGTACACGCTTGGCGACAAGCAGCATTGATAAAAGCCCCGTATTGCGACTTAATGTCCTTGCATTCAGCTTGCAGGGTCACGCATTAACTACCCGAACTGTCCATAGTTAGCTCATTAATTCATTAGGTCGACAGAGGGAGTCGCCCGGGCTCCAAACTTTTCTCCAATTTACGACCGCCAGTGTTAATGAGGTCAATTAAGAAGACGCTGTGCTGCAGCCAATTAATGGATCCAGCTCTGGTTCTTTTGTTTTCTGCTCCATCGTCGTCAGCAGCAAGAATTAATTAATTACGCGGAGTTTATTAGTTCTGCGAATTTGACTTCATAACCCCGCTCGTTAATTCTAATTTAATTTTCACATTCTGTAATCTCTTATCTAGTTCCTTTTTTCCTCTGTGTGTTCTTTATATATATCGTTGTTTGCCAGTCGGAATTTGCAAGGGTGGTAAGATAGTTTGCTTCTTCTGTTCGCCAAAGGCTTCGGCGTGTGCATGTGTGTGTGTATGTTGGAATTGAAGGATTACAATAACTTTTAATGGGGCGAGATTAATGCAGGGCTGAAAAAATAAGAAAAGTGTTTTTGTATGATAAGAGAATCGTTTGATTACGGACTTAACTTGCGGAGAGAAAGTTCTGGGCTCTTGCGGATTTCAGTGAAAAGGTTTAATGAGCAGCATAGCGAACACATAGTCGTATTTACGCGGTTTTTAGTGGGTTCCTTCGTTAAAAATGGAAATATTCTGTTAGTAATGTTTTTATACGTGCGTACATTTAGAACTGAATATTTATGAATGAATTAATTGCCAATTTAGTTCCAGCTTTTATGCAGATGCACAGAATTCTTAATAAGGAGCAGGAAGTGAGATCTTATAATTAGAAACATTTTTGTAAACAAAAATTCCTTTGCAAAATTGTTATTTCACTGATTTGGGGTATCATATTTTAATTGATAAGATTTGAATTACTATAAAGAAATTCCTTAATGCTTCAAAGCTTGAAATTGTCTATGTATGTTTCAGACTCATCTGATTAAGATATTTTAAACTGTAACTGTTTGTATTAATAAATTTACGGAGTCTTTGCTATATATTGAAATACAATAAATTTCTAAATTGAAAGAAGCTTGACTTCAATACAAAGCATTTTAGGTTCCGTTAATTTTTTCCCCAGTGGCGTTAGTTTCCTCTCTTACATACATAGTAATTTTAGTAATCAAGTATTGATTTATCCATCTGCTAGGACGATAGATTAATATCGAATATCGTTTATCGAATTGAATTTGAAGACACTATATCGACTAATTTGAAGACATTGAAATTTGTTTATAAAACTCGTAGAGTACAATGGACAGCACAAAGAAATGAATTTATAAACACATACCAAGTTCATTTGGTTTGCTTTAACGGTGTAGTTAAAAAAAAACATGCTGTTTTGGTACATAAATACAAGTAAACTAATTATGTAATGCACTTCAAAATTCTTAGAATGTCTCTTTACAAGCTGTATTATACACTGTAATAAACGATAAACCTGTATCAACAGCGAAACTTTCAGAAAAAATTCTCAGAAATCGAAAATTTAGCAGGATATGCCACTTCTGGAAACATTTTTGCCGTGCAATTCCTTGTTGAAGAATTTTTTTCGGATGTTTTATAAAAGGCACCGTTGTTTCATTTATTGTGGTGTGTAATGTAGCTTAGAAAGAATCGTCATGAATTTTTTTGGAGCCCCTGGTGGAATTAGCTTGTTCTGATTTGGGTACTTAGATCGTAAGGGAGATTTTACTTTTTTTCAAAAAAACACTCTTAACAACTTACACTTAGTTGTTTTCGACATCATAAAATTATATTTCTGTGACTGAATTGCCTATGCAACATCTATATTTAATCCAATTATGCAGTTATGTAATACATTTAAAAATACATATCGAAAATTCAGCCCTAATTCGTATTCTGACATGCTCTTTCTGAGATAGGATGGAGAACGATTGCTTGAAGCACACTACATAGTATGTACCTCACTTTTCTTTTCAATATACTTTATGTCTGGATTTGAATCTAATCACACGCGTTTCCGCTTTGGAAGCGAGTTAATGATCTACGCTACTTTGAAAATTCCTTTTTTATTCTCTTCAAACATGAGGTACAAGACAAAGAACTCCAAATTAAGTTCTTCCAGACAGAGTTAAGATTCCATTAAATGAGCTAATTTTGTAGGTATCACATATGACTATATCTGTGACAAAGGAGACGCATTTCGTACGACAGATTGGAAAAAAAAAAAGAAAGAAAGAAAGAAATCAAGGCTTTTGAAGTTTCTAATAATTGACGTTACACAAGAACATGCTTCAGGAGCAAAATAATGTAGCTGAATAGGAAATATTAAATTGTATGAATTAGAATGCGAAGTGATTACACTAATCTTTTCGTAACGTTACTGTTTTATAACAATTAGTAATCGCCCTTTGGTCAAAATTCGACCGTAATTCATTATTCTTTAAAGTTTAAACGTTATTAAGGTTCTTTTATCAAAGAGTATACCTCTAAAATAATTTCACGTGCATATTTTTTTTTTTTCTATTGCGCTAGCCTTGAAGGTGTACAAATATGTCATTATGTATTAATTCTAGAGTTATTTGAAAAATACGTAGGATATGAAGAAATGAGATATAACCTAGCTACGCCATATTTAAAAAACAATAAGGCATTTTTTGAAAATCCCTTGTTATTTATTTATTTATTTATTATTGCTATGCAATTTATGTTTTCTTTCTCTCCAGTTACAATATGTAAAAATTAAATTGTTTATAATAAATAAAGAATACGTTTTTGCCTTTGTTTAATTTTGAAATACATTTTCCAGTTCCGCGAATTAATATTCACATTACCATTAGCTGATTAGTTTACATATTAAAATACTCTGATTTAAAAAAAAAAGAACCTTTGAAATAAGTCAATCTTATACATTCAACTAGCATTTACAAATCAACGAAATAAGATGCACCTCCCTACTTTCTGTTTACCCCAACGCTTTTTATCAATCCATTAAATTCTAGCAACATCCGAGAAACTAAGAAGAACTGTGTTTCACTGCAAAAACAACCTAATACATTAAAATCACGATCCTACTCTTTCGGCAACAATTAATTAATCCTCTCTCCTAGTCCAAGCCTGATCCTACAGACAACATTTGTCTTTAAACTTGAACCATATCTGCGCCGACGTCGATTTTCGGGTTAAGTCGATCCAAGATTTTTCCCTCCAATTTTTTTTCCCTCTCCAAACTAAGGAATAGTGAATACGGCTTTGATCCGTTGCTGGATCGATAAAATTTTCGTCGGGATGTAATTAATGCGTAAGAACTTGTTTTATTTATGAATTTCGGGAAAGGACAAATTAACTTCTATCGATTTTTTGAGATAAGTGATCGTAATATGTAGGATCTGACATTCTGAGTGATGTATAAAATCTGATTTAACTTGATAAAGCCCCGAATGTCGGATTCTTCTTAAGTGTAATGGAAATACTGCTTTACATGTAGTATTGTAGTTTTGCGACTTTAATACTTAAAGGAATTTTTTTCTGCACGGTGATTAGAAAAGTGCCCAAAAGTATTCGGCTTAGGGCCAGGGCTTGACCATAACTTTTTTTTTTTTTTTTTGCCCAGGGCGCTTTAAAAATTTGCACCCGTATATATAACTGGCTTAATTTTTGTACCCTTTATTAAAATTCTAAACTCAATTTTTCGACCTATTTGAGTATGTGTGTTCAGGGCACGTGCCCCAAGTACCCGTGGGATAATCAGAGCCTGCACAGGGCACTAAATGCTTTACTTAAACCAAATTGCAAATTCAATATAAAATAGATGTTTCCTGGAGCATTAATTAAAAGTGATAATTAATTAGTTTATAAGAAATAATATGAAAAAAAGTTATCAAAATACTACGCAGTTAATAATGAAATATTACATGAGAAATGTAATAACAATACAAATTTAAGTTGAAACCAATAATACTAAAATGAAGTAAAAAGGTTTAAAAACAGAATACTGTCCAGTAAAATAAATCGCAATGCTTTTTGCATGAAACAGCAATCTTTGTATAATGGATTTTAAAAAGTAAAAATCAATTTTTTTCCAGCAAACACATACATGTAGATTTGTTTAACACATAAGATCAACTGCTCTACTCCCCCACTCTACACAATTACAGTCTCTTATACTAAATATGATAAAAATGTATCAAAAGTGACTATATTTATTGAACTATATCGTATTCAAGCAAATTGTAATGGTAGATCAGATGGTAGAACTAGTACATCAATCATTTTATCTCCACCTAAATCAATTCTTATTTCCATCATATATATATATATATATATATATATATTCACACTCACACAATGATATAAATCAAGCTGAATGAAATTTTATCAAACAAATATGCAAATAAATCTGAATCAAATGCTTATTCACTCATGAATTTACTTTGAATCTAACCTAGACGCAGCCCATATATCATCCTAAGTACATACTCTTAATGATTTCTCTGAAAGCAAAAGCGCACGACATTTTTTTTCATCACTTCACCTACAACGAAGAAAACAAAGCAAAATCAAACAAAAAAAAAGCAAAGAGAAGAAGAAGAAGAAGAAATAAGTAAAATACTAGACCTCTATCCAATCACGCACATCCTTTCTTAAGATAAAACAAAAGAAGAAAAAAAAATCGAAAGATGCCAAAAAAAAAATTAGAAACGATCGTGAAGAGAAGTTCCCTAACAAAAACAAAAGACGCAAGGCTTCACGCGTGATCAGTTGTCGAACAGAGTTGCCGCCGGGGCTGAGTCATTAGGAGCCCCAAATTACGGAGCAGCCCCGGCCTAATGGGGCATCGGGAGGCGCTTAGTAAATGCAAGCTTACTTACAAGCTTGCATTTGTTACACCAGCGTCCATTTAGCTTATCCGCGTTTGGGGGAGAGACTTGCGCGCATACTATAGTAGTTAAAAGAGGTGGTCAAGGCTTAATGCGTCTTTCTTTAATAATTATAAGAGCCCGTCTAGGATATGCGTCTGCCCAACATTGTTCTGTGGTGAATAATTAGCGAGATTTTATCGGCGTGGAATTTGGAGGTGTGAAAAGAAGTGCCAAAGTTTTTGCCGCTGAGATGTCGGTGGGTCCGTTTTTTTTTTGTTCATCACAATGGTGTAAACGGTTTTTATGCGTCAAAAGTCTCGAGGAGATACTCATTAGTCGCCGTTTAATGGTGATTATTATGAGTCATTTGTAGGGACCATTATAGAAAGCGAAGTTAGATAAACAATTTAGATAAACAAGAAACTTTCGTAATGAATTATATTCTTTTTTTTTCCCTAGTTCGTAATGTGCGTTAAGGGAATAAACTTGCCATTGCTTAAGGAGTCGACGATTCTACATTGCTAGTGTAATAGTTGTATGAAGTATGTGAGTATGGAATAAATAAACTGATACTATTTTTTTATAGAAATATTAAAGCACGTTCACCCGTACTGTTACATATATATATTGAATCATTTCGAACAAAGTACTTTTATGGATTAGTGAAAATTGCAACACAGAATTGTGCGTCAGACAGTAAGACATTACAATACTTATACGAAATTGTAAATATTTGTAAATATTTATATTGATTCTGAGGAAGGACCGTTCATAATCACAGATATTTGGTTAGAGAATTTGACACCTAGCATGGAAAATTTTATTGAAAGGGGGGCGGGGAGAGGGATTTTTTCTCCTAAGCATTGCACAAGGACAAATGTATCCATTGTATATACAAACAATTTCCAGATTGCATGTTAATGATTACAAGAAAGTTAATAATATGATTATTTAATTTTTATAGGCACAACATAATTTTCTAACGTGGGAAAAAATAAAACATATTTTAGAAGAAAAGCCAGACAGAGTCGTGATCGAGAGGCTAAGCTCTGGTTTAAAACTCTTTGTGCTCGAGTGGAAATACTCCATTTATGAAAATAAATGAAGAAAATCTTTATACATTACTTTTTAAGGAAAATGAAAAACTTAAATTAAATAATTTTAAAAATGCTAAATAAAAGCTGCACAGTAACTGTTAATTATTAAGAAGTTTTTAAAAGCAGCTCATTTAGTTTTAATGACATTATAATCTAACTGCTATTACGCCGAGGTCAACTGTTCATGATACGACTAAGTGCGGGGTTCATCTTCTCAATTTAGAGTTAAGTAAAGATAGTTAACTTATTTCCACCAGCGCATGACCTTCTAAAATCATTATTAGCTTTCTTCCAAGCCTTTTAATCATCAACTGTCGAAGCGTAACCAGTCTTTCAAAATCTTCTAGAACTCCCATATTCAGGAAATCAGAATCGCTCCACCCTCTTTAATCAGTGCTTAAAACATCCCAATAAAATCCGTCGCGTCGAATTAACGCCACTGCCGAGGCAGCGGATTTCGAACAAATTGGGGCCTAGCACGCCCCTGGGAGACACCGCGGCGAACAATCGGCGGGCTCTTAAAAGGGGTAAAAGTGGTTAAGGGAGATTTACCCCGTCAATGGATTTCTCCGGGCTGCCCTTATAAAAGGGTTAAGGGTTTCGTATCGAATCACGGCGACACTTAATTCTCAAAGGAGGGCAGAAAATCTAAGTGGACAATTGGCGACTTGGCGACGACGCAGTTACGGGCAGCGATTTAGATGGATGACGTCGTTAAGTCCAGTAGGAGTACGTAATTCGCAGTTTAATTCCGACGTTCTAATGTTTAACTTCAAAATGTCGCCTCAAAGAAATTGTTGTATTTTGGTTAGAGTGTGTTCTATGGCGAATGGAGTTCGGAAGTAAAAACGTACGGTTTGTGTTTAGTGAAAAGTTTCATCTTTATTATTTCAATTATAAATTTTTGTGATTCTTATACACTGAAAAAATTGCGTTACGCTTATCCGTAAGTTTTGGTGTAGTTACAATTAATTACAGAAGGTATAACTGCAGCACAACTTCTTGGTAAAAAGTAACGCAATTTTTTTCAATGTATCAGATTCAAACAAAACATATCATTTAAAAGATAATTAAGATGGTTGCGTTATGACACTTAGACAAGGTTTAATTATATATCACATATCAGATAATTACTTTGGCATCGGAAAGCTGTAATTTGCCAAACTGTAAGCTGTTAAACCATCCATATTCTACATTAATTTCTTAACAAACAAGAGGATATTTTTTTTATTTAACTTGAAAAACTTTTACGTAAAAAATCTTAGCATGTTGTATCTGTGGACTGACTAACTTTCTCTCTATATTCATGATTAGAAATCTATGTATTATATGTTAAATAATAAATTATTCGTTTTGAGATACGAGTAACAAAAATGTAAAATTCTGAATTTCAATTTTTTTTAATAATCTAGAAAAACACTTGAAATTCAAGCCAATGATCAGTCGGGTGTATAATAATAGTTTGTTTAAATATTTTTGTTGTTATTTACTTTCAATATATGACTATTTACAATTTTCTTTTATTTTCGGAGAAACTTTAAAGAGCTTCTTTTATAACAGTGGGGCAATTTTAAAAGCAAATCAAAGCAAAATATTTAGTGCTTGGATAAAATATCAAAAATATTAAACAGTTCTATTAAAATAATAATTGTATCATCAAAAGTGTCAAGTGAAACTTGTAATTCATATCTTTCTAGAATATTTCCCACTCCAGCCAATATATTTCAATATACTCACCGCCAATAACCTGCGAAATTGATACCAGCGATGCATATCAGAAAATGGCATACTTAAAAATAAGCACTTTGAAACAAAAACCTGTTCATTGTAACAATGGCCCAGTTTGAGATAAAACTAGAAATTTAGAAAGTAAATCAAAACAATGCTCGACCTCACCCCCAATTAAGACAAAGAAATCAAAAACTTTAATTCGGTAACAATCGCAGACACCCAATCTCTCGGCAAAACCTGATGAAGCTTTGCGACAAAAGATATCGAAATCTTGGATTTCACTCCAAAAACGAGCCGGAAAATTCACGACTGGTTGGCGACCATGTCCTTGAAAGTGAAAGTATCATCGTCGAGGGTTCAACAGCAACAAAGGACCAAACGAAAGGCTGGTTATTTGTTCTTTTGACTGTTTTTTCTTGCCTGGAAAATGCTGTTAAAAGTTCAAATTTGGAACGACTTCTCCTCAGAAACTTATAATCTGATGTCGTTTATACGTGCAATCGTGCGTTAAGAGCAACAAACCTCTCCTCACTTCTGCCAATGGGGGAAGACGATGGGTGGAGATTGTCACCAAAATGTGGCAAAAATGTCGGGTTGAGGTGTTTGATGTCATTATTACAAATTCTAATTCCGAAAGAAGTTTTTTCATAATTTTTTTATCAGCCACTTTTTATTGTAGATAAGCTTATTTTTTGCTAGTAAAAGATCGCGTAACGACAAAACAGTGAAGACTGAAAAAAAATTAGTTTAGCATAGAGGGAACATATTTAATTATTTCAGAAAGTATTTTTATGTAAAAATTAACATATTTTAGACCATGTATTAAAGAATGGTGGGAAAAAAAAAATGCATCGCTGAACTTCGGTTTTAATACCATCTCAAGATATATTAGCATCATTGCAATAAATATTAAGAAGCATCTCGCAAGGAATTAATAAATAATAATAATAATAATAATAATAATAAATAATTATTATTATTATCTTCATTGCTTGTGAATCTTCTGCCTTGCCTTAAATGAAGCATTTATTTTTAGTCGTAATATTTTTCTATTTAAACTTTTAATTTTCCGAAATGTCAGTTGATTAAGATTTTTTTTAAATTCTAAAATGTCTTTATCTTGTGAAAAATACCTACATGAAACACATATCACAAAACATTTAAATTTCAGGTTTTGTTTCTACGTGAATCAAATCACTATTTGCATCTTACTCGTTTACGATATTTTCAAGAATCCCAATAACACGGAAGGAGTTCCCAGAATAGTTTCTTTAAAATATACTGATACAATTTCGTAAATATGACCACACATTTTCCAAAAACTTCGTCAATTTATCAGCGCCTTTACTCATAAAATCATCACCTGAAGGTAAGAAATGACGTTGAAGCCATGCCTGTCCACGCTAATTACAGCCTTCGTGAGGATACGAAAAAAAGATAAATAAAAAATAAAAATAAAAGATACCATCTGTCGTGCTTGTTGACCGACTCCGCGCGTGCCACACGGCAGACGCCCAGAGGCAAGTAGCTCCACTTGAGAAAAAATGGAATTATTTTAAGGAAACGACTGCGTTTACTCCACCTACTTACTTTAGTGCATAAAAATATGCCTAGGAACATTTTCTATGCATGAAACCTATAGTACTGAATTCAGATACAATCCAACCCGCTTAATGAAATAGCCAATTTGCCACGAAAATTTATTCAAATAAAAGGGATATTCTATTATCCGAGATCACACTGACTAATTATTACAGTTTGGCACATTGAGCATTGATTACAATAAGCAGGACATCCCTTTAACCGATATTCCACCAAGCGGGTTTTTGACTCCAATTGAGTATTTCGTATGATGCTGCTGTTGGTTCCTGCTAGGTCCGTGTAGCTGACATTTTGTCTTGAAGACTGAAGTATTTCTATTCTGAAGTCAGTCAGAAGGAATCAGCGTAACTTTCTGAACAAGTTTACTTTATGTTAGGTAACTCTACATGTTTGATTGAAGACTACAACATTCTGGTTGACTATATTATATGAACCAACAAGGGTTGATTTTGAAGCGAGACTAAATAAAAATTTTCAGTTTTTATGATAAACGAGATAGGCGTTTTTCTAATTACTAGATATAGGTTTGAGACGAGGCAAATCTTGTGAAGTTACTATGCGAGATGTGACGGTTTCATCTATAATCTCTCAATCACCCTTAGAACCAGCTACACAATAGGTTTTAAGAAGAATCATAAGGATAGTTGAAGCTAAAAAAATACTCAGAGTTGGAATCATGCGTATAACAGCTACGGAAGGAATCACAGAGAATAAGTATGCTCTGGAGCAACAACTGAGATTTAATATTTTCTCTTATGTAACAGCTGGATTCATGTCCAGTGCACTCAGAACACAATCAATGACCAATGAGAGAGAAAAAAAAATAGAAATTATTAACTGATACAACAGAGCAGCATGCCATTGCAAATCTTAAAATCACTTTCGAACATTTTTGAATGCAAAAAAAGTAAAGTAGATCACTTAAACAGTTGTGGAAGTTAGAAAATTCTGCGCCTGAACAGAAATTGAAGTACAGTATTTTTAATAACAAAACTCCCAACAAAATTCTCATACATGATATTTTTCTTAAGTCGGACAAAGTCCCATAGACAATTAATCTGGTCTGTCACGCTCAAAGGTTCTCGTTAGTATGAAAAATCCCTTTCGAATCAATAAAATGATCAGATATACTTATTTTTTACATATGGCGGAGCAGTAATTAATCAGTAACATAGATTTTGGTAGTTCATAAAAAGCCTCAAACTCATTATTAGTCTACTTGAAAATTTTTGCCGGAATATATACCTTGATTCGTCAAGTCATAAGAAATGCCTAAGCCTTGATTTTTTATTTACTAGGATTGAACCCAAAACAAACTTCTTTTTTGGAACGAACAAGCCTGTGGTTTGACTTCTGATGCAGATTGGTAACTTAACCTGTGATCAAGAACATGTACCTTCTTTCTACCATATGAATTATTTTAATCTTATTCGCGATCACGGGCCGAATACTTCTTCCCACAATTTATATACAGATAACAATACCTCAGTCGCTTCATTCTTCAAAGCTCAGGAAGTTTATGCAATATGTCACTAGTTCTTCATTTTTTAATTCATCCCCACACCTAGCACACAGAAATCGGAGAGCCGCCACTCACCTTAAAACCTAGTGTTATAAGCGTCACCTCATTTATCTCTATCGAATGTGTATTTATATCGAGTTTTCAGTCCCACCTCTAACCTTTAAGGTCTTATACACGAAGAGTTGGAAAGTGTGTGTGTGTGAGGGGAGGGGGGTGGGGGGCAAATTGGACCCTTAGGCACTCCCTAAGTGTTGGGGATGCTGCTTAAATTCGTGACTCAGCAGACGTGTGGGTATACATTGGGAATGGCCTAAGGTGGGCATCTGATGGGAAATTAAATACTGTGGTAGTTGGCTTGCAAAACCACTCTGGATGAAGGAAAACGTAGATTTCGCACGAAAAACAAACTGCCTTTAGTTTAGAATGTCGGCTGCAAAATGTGCCTTTAATTTTCTCTGGAATTATAAATAAACAATCATACAGCGCGCAGAATTTATATAAACTATACTTAACTTTTGGCGTCTTTTAAAATTGGCGAAAACTAGCTTTTCAGTCAACACATGAATGGTAACTGAAATTCTTCGTTATATTTCTGAAGCTCTTTGGCTATAAAAAAGAATGACATCTTTAGAAGAAAGAAATCAGAATTGGTATATTAAACGACAATTGCTGGTTCATTTATTTTTTGCGACATTTACAATCATTTTACAGTTGTGTTTATAGATTTTCCCACATTAGAATTAAACTAGGTTAAACTGGAAGTAAGTTTAAATCCTAACTTTGAATTACTATGTGTCACTTAAATTGAATGATGCTTAAAAGTAAAAACATTGGTACAGTACAATGCATTAATACAAGGTGTTTCACGAGGAACACCTAACTTTGAAAATGAATAACGCAAAAACAGTGATAGACAGAAGCATGAAACTAATGTTATGTTTATTAAAGAGACCGTAAGAATTTGATATAGAAGCCAAAAAATTTTAGTTACAATTTGCACCGATAGATGGCGCTATATGCGGCCATACAGATGCTGATAAAAGAGCTCTGACACCGAGAACAGTCACATCAAAAACGATATAATGTGCGCATACACGCCAGGGCCGTAGCCAGGGAAGAATTTCGGAGGTTGGGGAAGAGGGTAAGGTCGAGAGAATATGGAAGTCTTCCCATGACTTTTACCATAACTGTTGAATAATTCAACACAACAACTATATCATCGAATTATTATTAGTATAGAAAGTCAAAAACCTTTTGTGTACGGTGTAGGCGAGTCCCATCTTGCATGAACCATGAGCGGTCGTGTGTAGGACAAATGAGCATTTTGTTGGATTCATATTACCGTTTGCAGCGTCGTCTATCGGTTCAGTTTGTAACTAAAATTGTTTGGCTTCAGTATCAAATTCTTAAGCTTTCTTTGTGGGTAAACATACTGCAGGTTTGATGCTCTTATCAATGACCGTTTTTGAGTTATCTATTTTCAAAATACGGGGTTCTTCGTGAAACACCCTGTATATAGTGTACGATATTACACAGGAGAAAAGTTCTAATTCAGTATATTTAAAATCTGTTTTATATCGTAATTAGTTTTGTCTTCCTCAAGAAACATATTTTACAGAAAAAAAGTAAGTGATAATAAAACTAACGGATTGCAGTTCTTTCCTCTAAAAATGCAAACAAATATGCCAGATTTAGTTAAATTCCCCTCTTTAATTTTTTGAATAAACATTTTCACATAATTTTAAGTGTGAATACATCATGCCTGCCTGTATTCTGTTTAAGCTGAAAACTTTTACATGTTTTCCAACAAGACTCATCTATTTTTCGAAAAATTTAAGAGTGGACAGTTGTTTTCTATGTGACAGTATTGTAAAATATTGTTCTTTTAGTACATATTAATTATTTAAAATGGCATTCTGGTGTAAAATAAAAAGTAGCTGCAGGCGTATAAAAGAAAATAAATACTTATTTTATGTCGGACGAGAGCAGAAGCTCTTCAATGTGGATGTGGACTTAACAATTTATAAAATATGAAACAAGCAACCTCTAAATTGAATAAAATTGAATAATTTCCAATTGCTAAATTGAATAATTTACAATACAGAAACGTAAGCTTACGTTTTTCTTTTTAAACTTATATTTCATAAGTTAAAAAATCTGGTTAATAAAATGGTAAAAAATAAGTTAAAAAGTTCTGGTAAAAAATAAGTTAAAAAAATTAGATCAGTATAGATATTTTAAGCTCTCTATTACCTGAATTAAACTTTTTAATACAAATGTTTTATTTAAATTTGAACTAAAGACATTCCCCCAAAAATGTTTTCGGTTGGAATAAGTGTGTATTAAAATTTAGTTTTCTTAATTCCGTTTCAAGAAAAATGTTTATCGATGTTGTATGAATACAATTCCATAATGCGTTTGGTTCACTTTCTTCAACACAGAAGGTAAAGAAGTTTGTTTGAGATTAGGTCTTTTTGCAGTAAGTATACAGAAAAGACTACATTTCTACTTTTAAACAAAATCTGGATTTACAAAACCAACGTGATCTTTAATGAAACATTTACTCAGTAGATTAACTCAATATGATGAACTTTATTTAACGCCAGCTCGCAATAAATCTATCCAAATATTAGCCATCATTCGAGTAAACTCAAAATTTATTATTTACTGTTAAAACTGTTTAATATTTATACCCTTGACCTGAGAAAAGAAGGAATAAATTTTATTTTTAATTCCTATTTTTAAAAACTTTCTATTTAATTCTTTTTTTTTTATAAATTCATGGATTAGCAATTATCAGGTGTGTTATCATCAAACGTGTCTGCCATTTCTATTTTAAAACCGCATGATCATGAATACAATAACGCATGCCCTTTTTAATCTTCCGATCTATACCAAGAGATAATTTTTGGTTTGGGCCAAGTCAAAACCTATTGAAATAAATCTATGATCTGCAGAAAACCAATCACAAGCATAAAGAAAGGTCTGATAAATATCCACTGACCCTACAACTGTTGCTTCCCCAAGGATAACTAAACAATATTTCATCGGCATTATTTTCAACAAAGAGCGTACAATACTTTGTTTTCACAAACTAATTTCAGCGCTTCCCAGCCCATTTGCAAAATCGTGTCTGCCTCGTTCTTCCATCTGCAATAGCGCGGGCTCCGAAATGATGATTAAATTTCCCGACCCCTTTTGTCATCAGGGTCTTCCATCTAAACTTCAACACCCCAAAGTGGAAGAAACATCGAAAACTCCACTCATCTTTTCTTCGTGCTACAGTTCACGAGTTTCTGCAAAAGAAAATGGGCTTCACGAATTTGTGATCCTTATCACCAACGCCAGCGAAGAACGTGTCATTCCTGGCCAGAGGTTTCGCCATTAGGCCAGTTTGCCTAATGATAAGTTTCCAATTCTTTTATCTCCTCTCATGCTGCATGGGAGGTATATTAGGAGATGAGCTTGCGGGAGCTAGCCGCTTCATAATCTTCGTGTATTTACATGAAAAAGCCTTGGAGGGGTGACCAAGCTCCATTATGTGAGAAATTAACGTTTCCTCGTAATGAAACATTGATTATAATGACACACGATGCTTAAGTGGAAGTAAGGAAAAAAAACTGCAAAAATAAAAGCTTGAAAATGAAACACAATGAGAGGCAGTTAAAAACAAAGGAGTTCCGAAATCTTAGACATTAGCTTTAAAGGCTCAGCAGCAAAACCTGTTGTCGAATCAACACGTTCTATTAGCGACAATAGTATTGCCAGAATTGAATGTTTTGATTCCTTTTCAATATCACGACTTTCTTTAGTGTACTATTAACAATAAGCAGTCAACAACCCAAGAATAATTAGAAATCTAAATTTTTAGTTTAGTAATCAAATGAACTGACGATTGCTACTTTACGACAACGACAGACTTAATAGAAAACAGTGATTCAAAATTCCTTAAATATATCTTGCAAGAATTTTTTAAAGTTTATTACTTTTAGTGAAAACAGTGTGTTTAATTCTAAGTTGGCCAAAGATTCTTTTTACTCGCTGCGTTTTGAGTATAACGGGTAAGAGTTTTCCTCAATAACTACGAATAAATTTCACTGTTTTCATGACAGTGTTTTATTTATATATTTATTTTCTGTTGTTTTGAAACAGAATTCTTGTCCAACAGCACTTTTAGAGAATATTTAATTTAACACAAATCACATAAGGTTTGCAGATACCCCTTCAGTGAACTAAAAATTTATTATATTAGATGCGATTTAAAATTAGTTAATTTATTATTTTTTTAACTTTTTGGTGCAACAATTGACTAAATTAGCACTACAAATTGCAAAAAATGTATATAGTTTTTTGTGGATACGTAGTTAAGTAGGCCATTGCTGAACTGTATAAAAGGCAAAAACGACGACGGTTAAATATTTAAAATCTGATTTACTGAAGAAAGATATTATGATACCTGAATCCAAATCTACATTTTCGTTTTAAATTCATCAATAATATTTTGGATGCTCACTGTAAAAAAGTTTTTAGAAATTTATTTATTTATCTGGAATTTTAATTAGTTTTTTGTGCACTTTCATATACGTTAAACACACCCTGAGTTTAAACACCCCAAAGTAATTGGCATGCACAAAGGAACATATTAATGTGCGTTATAAATTACACGTATTTCAGCTTTTGCTACTTCACTAATTTACTTGTGCCCTCTCTCAGATGTATTTCTGTAGCGTCTGGTAAAATAATATTATTAACAATAACAAAACTTCAATCTCATAAAGGAAAGCTTATTAGAAACTTAAATAGCCGCAGTAATTAAAGCAAGTAGATTTCTTTCCAAGGCATCTAAAATCAAAGAAGTTCCGAAAGCTGAAGAAACAGACATTGGTATTTACTAAGAACTGTATTAGCCAAGAGAGAGAGCCGATACATCTTATAAATGACAGATTATAAATTAAAGCCTAAGTTCCTGATCTTTTAAAGTTTACAATTTTGAGACGCTTACTTTGGTATCACGATCTGTCAAAATTATGCCATGGGCGAATAGAAATGATTGATTTCCAGATTACTAGAAATACAAGCCTTTCACTTCATGCAGAATGTCCGCGTGCAAATATCTTGAAAACAGTATTAAATGTTGATGGCTGTAAAATAGTATAAAAATAAATTTGCAAAGATAGGTCATGGTAGAAATAAAAATTTGTAATGCTTCAACAGATTATAATTTCTTTTTAATATAATGTTTGTTTAAAAAAGTATTTTGTACTTAAACATCAGCAGTTTAATGATTCTGGACCGAGTTACCACACTGGTAGGACACTTAATTTAACACAAAAGAACTGGCCGATTAACCGAATACCTTTATTGTGCAATTGGAGTTATTTGCCAACAATTAATTTGTTGCTGGTAAAAACAAAATTAACGATACAACCACAATCATTTCTCATCGAACTTTCTTGAGCGGTTTGTTTTTACATTTCAGTTACACAAGGTACGATGCATTTATTATAAAAAATGTATAAATGACACAGCGCTTAAAAATTGTTTCGTATAAAGAGCAAATGATTCCGTTGGTGTGCAAGGTGATTATAATTAAATTTCTCATATTAACAGCTTTCTGGCAGCTAAAACAGGTCGGCAGATTGGCCCTATCTTTCTTTGGCAAGCAAACTATACACGAGATCCTCTCAAGGATCTCGTGTTTGGTTCATAAAATGTCCACTAGGAGGCGCTTAGTTTGGAAAACCGATGAATTCAGCTCAAGAAATGACACCAATTACTTTAAGAATGTTCAGAAACTATTAAATAAATGTTGAAACTGTTGGAACACTTCGAGTTGGTCATTTCCATTGTTAAATTTGCTGTTTCTTCATGCAAAATGCCACCTAGTGGACATTTGTTAAATTAAAGTTTCAAAAAACTAGCTTCAGGACATCTTGTGTATAGTCATTTTTCAAAGTTTGTGGCGATCTGCCTTCCCATTGCTGCAGAAGGCTGTTTTAAAGGCAAGTTTTACTACAGTCACCCCATATTTCAACTAAAGTTAGAAACTGCTTTTCTTTCACTTAGTTTAACGTTCATCTAAAACATAAAGCAAATTATCTTGTTTGTTGGCATTCAAAAAATTTAATTTGGTTGTAACATTTTTGTTGCTGTTGTTATTAATATTTTAAACTAAAATTATAAAAAAAGTATTTTGTAATTTATAAAAAAAATGAAATTGTATTAATAAGTTAATTCATATTTTTAATCTGCGATAGCTTTCAAGTGTGAGTCGAAAAATGAGTACGAAATATCTCAAATTTTAATAAACAAAATCACGAAGTAAAATCATTATTTTATTCTTTGTAAAACTTTGAAATCAGTAAACCCTCTTTCACCGCCTAACAGAAAATTAAGTCTTAAAAAACTTCACAAAGAAAGATAAAACAATGAAAATTCTTCAGAAAATTCACATCTACCATTTATATCAAACCAGTGCTTA
Source organism: Cheiracanthium punctorium (assembly GCA_038373885.1). Classification (NCBI taxonomy): domain Eukaryota; kingdom Metazoa; phylum Arthropoda; class Arachnida; order Araneae; family Cheiracanthiidae; genus Cheiracanthium; species Cheiracanthium punctorium. The sequence goes on along the minus strand of JAWZYV010005775.1, from coordinate 1,159,820 downwards.
TGATACAAGTCAATGACTTTCTCGTTGTCAAAAACCATTTTTTTTTCTTTTTTGCTAGAAATCATCCGTATTAAAGCAGCGCCGCCTGTGATTTTTCTCGGGTTTGCGTACACTTTTTTTTTCGTGATTTATAACTTTTTATTTGCAACAATACTGTGAAATCAGGCGCAATGAGTGCAAAATTCGCGAGAAATCGTGACGGACTAGCATTATGTCTATTAGAACGTTTGTATGAAAATGAGAACGACGTTCCTAAGAACGGCGAAAAAAAGCATTTAGATGAGCTAGTTGGGAATATATAATTCGCACTTTCACGTGTTTTATGAGATAAAACTAAGATATGAATACCAGTGGTTCTTTTTTTTTTCATGTACGTAGATGAATAGCATAATTAGCATAGATTTGGCTACTTCACAACTCGGTTACTTGGTGTTACGTGAGCATAGACTTTTTTCCATAAACGGAAACGATTATGCAACATTGATGTGTTTTACTGCAAAGTGTTAAATAAGTCATATTATTCCAATTTATTAAAATGCAGATTAGAGTAGCGGTTCTCAAACTTTTATACTGTACCCCCCCCCCCCCAACAAAGGATAACTTACGACGATGGCACTCCACCCACATTCCTCACAGCATACATAAAGTTTTTTTTTTCTTCAATAGTAAACATTCAAACTTTTTCTACAGAATCTTATTCAATCAGCTTTTTCTACGAAATAATGTTATTGGTAAAGTTTGAATAAACATTTTAAGTAAAAATATTAGACATGTTTTGAAGTAAAAATAAGAATAAGTAAGATGATTTTTTAAAAAACTTTATCGCTTTTTGCCTGTTTTTCTCAACCCCCCTCTCCCTGAAAACGCATTGCACCCCTCCAAGGGGGAGGCGTGCCCCACCTGTTGGGGACCGCTGGTTTAGAGTATTGGAGATACTATACATTTCTTATATTACTATCGATAATAATAAAATTTAAAAAGTAAAATAATTGGTAAAGGTGTAAGAGATTTCAAAAGTGAAACACAGCCTATCACAATGTTGCACAGATAACAATGAATTGAGCATTATTAATAATTTACGAAACCTTTTAAAATACAATGCAATACAATCTTAAATTACATATTTACATTAACATCACTATCATTTCTAAGGTGAAATGCTTAAACTTTGAAATTTAAACATTATTTCTTAAATACTCAGTAACATTTGTTTTATAATTATTCTTAGATATTAAAATACCGTTTGACATTCGCAAGATTAGTGTACTTCAAGCAGTTGTAATGAAAATGTAAATGATTGCATGGAATTTATAGTTGTATAAGACGACTGATCCCTAACCGCATAAGCTTTAACATATCTTTAAATAACACAAAAAAGCTGAATTAAACGTGCATATGGAGAGAAGCATGAACACAAACAGAAATGCCCTCTAGGTTATCCTTTGGTTTTCCAATACCACATGCAGATATAAGTTATTGATTGCATACTTTTCCAATAATAGTATTTAGATTAAATTTTAATTTCATTCTAGCTCGATCTAATTATTTCAGTGGCATACCTAACAATCTAGAAATCACAATCTCTCAGGAATTTTCTAAAGAAAATTAAGGTTATCCATTGTGCCTGCCCAATTTTATTTTACGTTTGCAAAATAATCTAAGGAAACCAATGTCGGCAAATAAATAATTTCAAAACTGGAAAGCAAAAACCAAAAAAACACAATCCATCTCCGAGCATTAATGATCAGTAACAGAGAATGATCCATTCCTTTACTTCTCATTACGATCCAAAGGAAAGAGAGAAGGTTTAAAAAAAAAGAACGTTGAATAAAAGTGAAAAAAGAAATCTTAAAAATTATAGTTATGTACAATTCTGTGACGTCACGAGAGCCACCACAACCATCTAAAACCTCGTTAGCCGTGGCGTCGTTGGAGTAATAAGAAAAACCGACACAGACATAAATTACCACCACTGCAAAAATCCACGAGCTGATCATAAAGCCCTTTTTCTTTTAATGTAATAAGCGAAAAGCAACTCAAAAAAGAAGAGAATGAGAAAAGAATAAAAAGCCCTGCGAAACCAAGGAGGCGTTCTCGATGGCTTATGGGCCCATTTTTACACTTCGTGCCGCGAACATCCGGGACTTGTAGGGCCTAATAACGGGTCCTGCACAGCAAGCGTTACTGGACCCGCCCTCCCCCGCTTAAGTCCATCTACCAATTATTATCGGATCTTAGAAGACGGGTTAGCGGCTCTTATTAAGAATCTAAAGGCTTGAGAGAAGGAGGGGGGGGGGGGGAATGTTTTCCAAGCTGCCCCTCCTTTTGCAAAAGCTGGGCTGGACATGTAATTTTGGGGTCTGGTCGGTGCCGAACAATGCTTCGCTTTTTAAAAAGTTGGAGAGTTTAATTAAGAAAGGCCCGAAAATTGACTGAAAGGAGTGTCAATAGAGTGGTGAAAGCTTGTCAACAGTCAAGTGGCTGATGTAATTTTGACAGGCGGTTTCGGAGAAGGGTGTTGCTATATCGAACACACCTCTCTCACTCTATCTGGGGATCTTGTTCGACGAGAATTCGTTACTGGTAAAATTTTAAATATTGTTATATACTAATTTCAGATATTCCGAAATTACTGAAAGGTATCACTGCTATTCCAGTATTATGTCTCACATTATGAATTATGAGGAGAGTAAAATAAAAACAACATTCATAAGAATGGAGTGTATTTAGGCAATGATTTGCACACTGAACGATTCTTAGGGGTAAATTCTCGAAAGTGCATGTAAGAATAAAAAATATCTTGGTCATACGTATGCAACTTTTTTGGATTTAAGCTGACAGGAGACCTAGCTGCATAGATTCCCTTTCCGACATGGAAGTTTTTCATCGAACAAGTACTATATCGTGTATTGCAGAAGGTATTTTAATTTTTAATTCAATTAAATGTTTAAAAAAACTGTACCTCAAAGAAAAGAATGGAATATATATTTGAACGCATGAGGCCAAAAACCCTTCAGTAACACATGAACCTCAACACTGAAAATTACTTTTTTAAGTGTATCATAAGAGGGCTGATTTTTATCTGGCCTCCGATAGACAATCAAAGAAAGATAACAGTAAAGAATTTGTTACCAAAAGTTAAGTACATATACTGTTTCTTTTCGGTACAATCGACAAGAAGATTCGGGAATTTGTCAAATCGTTAGATAAGTTGTCCTAAGTTCTCTCAGAAAAACATTGGTACGAACTAGGGGCTGGAGGTGTCTTTGCCGAGCTTCGTTTGTTTGGAAGCTTTTGGTTTTCTTGCAGTGCTTCTAAATTCTTCAGCTCAAGTATCGGAAATCACTCGGTCCTAAGTCAATGGCCAGTGGTCACCTTGTTGATTTCGCATTCCCGTTGTTTTGAAACCCCTTATTAGTATCTTTCGGATATTGATTAGCATTGAGGGATTTCCATCTCTTACCTGGAATAAGAAGCTGACAAAGACGCCAAAGCTTTTAGACTAATAACGATTTTCGAAACAACGTTTAGGCTCATGATCACGTCACTGGCGGTAACGTTTCTCAAAGAAAGCATTGGAAAGCTCATCTACTGCTTTGATTAATGTCCAAATCTTCATAATATTTAGGTCGGAAAGTAACTGTATATGTAGCTAACTTTTCGTGATAAATTCTTTACTCTAGTCTCATTTTTTTATTAACTGTCGGGAGTTGAATAAAAGACAGCCCGCGTATATCTTTTAAACATTTGTTGTAGTAAGTTGCTCAAAAATAATCATTATGTACACAATGTGCTCAGAATAGGGACATCTCAAAAGATCAAAAACAATTTTTTAGAAAGCGTAGAATGATACATGATGATGTGGAATCACCAACGTTGTTTTTTATGAATTGGTCCTCTAAAAATTATATTATTTAAGTTCATTTTTTAAATCATCAATTTTATTTGAATGTATTTACAAAGCATTGATTAATTTTTGCCAAAAGTTCTAGGATATCTGACTAACACTAATAGTACTTTCAGTAAAACAATGCATTTCAGTGTGGATTCCGAATTGTGGTACAAACAATTTTTTTTTCAGAAGTTTAAACACTTGATGGATACAAATTCAAAATAACTCTGCATGGATCTTAATTTACCCAGTGTCCCAGTTCGAACTCAACAAAACACATTCGATCACTCAAAAATCAAAGCCCGTACAAAAAGTAATTTCCCACTCCATCATTTTGAAAAGATATCCCTGAACCACTTTATGGTATGCACGGTCACCAAACGGATGATACCCTTTCAACTGAGCCTTGTCTTCTCTTTTTGTGGGCCCCCTGTCATGAAAAGCTCTCGTAAATTTTTTAAACAAAAAACCCGACTCTGCATTGTTTTCTCACCCGCTGCCATTTTTTTTTTCATCTTTCTTCTCTGGCACAAGAGCGCTAAAAGTGAATGCAGGGAGTTTTGGTCTATTCGGCGGAAAAGGTATCAAACTTTAAAAATATTCCGCGCTGCCCCTTTTGTGACGCGGGTGTTGTTTGGAAGATTTTTTTGTCATTGTCCTCGTCACGCGATGGATCGGCGGCTGCTTTTGACAGGCGAAGAGGAAAGCAGCTCCGTGTGGACGGGCTCCGGAATTTTGTCAAAGGCGTTGGCAACATTCATGACTTTTTGCTTTGCGAAATTAGATTCAGTTGTATCATCGCATGATCAAAATTGGCTCTTTGTTTAAGACTTGTTTTCAGTGATTTTTTCAACTTAATGTTAATCAAAAGAAGAAGGAACTGAATTAGAACAATGCAGTCTACGTAAACAATACTTGTTGATTAGTCTACTAATTTCTATTTATGATTTATTTTTCTTTCGTGCTTTGTATTCTTAAGCTTATACAGAGAATCATTTTATTTCTACATTGAACCTAAAATAACTGTTTTTATCTTTTAAAGAATCTGAATTAAAAAGCATGCATTTCATCATGTTTTTATCTTATATCTTTCTCGTTGAATTAAATGTCAACAAGTCAGTTGTGTGTGTTAATAGAATGTGATTCTACTATAAAATACAATAACATCGAAGCATTAATACACTCATTGCATTACAGCTAACCAAATATCGAATTTTTAAAATTGATACCTTATTAATTAATATACTTACTGGAAATTGATTATATACGATTTCTCAAATACAAGTCATACATTCTAAAATATAATAATCTAGGCTTCCCCTCTCCAACAATTGTTTCAATCTGATTATTTTAGTTAACTGTATATATAATGAATTCGGATCAACGAATAAAAATATTCCATCAAGTACTATCCAGAAAAAAAAAAGTTGCTTTTAAACAAACGACAAAAAAAAAAAAAAAACTTTCTATAAAGAATAAAACAAATTATATATATTACGTTTATATCGACTGGTTTTCATTCAGCAACTAAACAGGGAGGGAGTGAAAAATCGACACACACAGGGAAAGTTAGAAAAAAAAAATCAAAAAATCAGAAAATACAAAAGATTAAATCTCGGCTCTTTTTAAGTCACCAGTAAAATAATAAAGTAAAATGAAATCCTAGAGCAACCATTGGGTATTAAGTGTCGCCTAAACTTCGATAGAAGATGGCGGGAGGACGGAGGGGGTCCGAGCACAATCCTTTTAACTGCCGGTCCGAGAAAGACAAACGGCCTGGCGACTGCCTCAGACGTGATTGCGGCCGGCCGCGGTTCTAATTGTGTTTGTCCACCCCATGCCTCAAACGATCTCTCTCCGGCTGCTGAAATCGATGCATCTCTCTTTCTCTCTTTCCTTATCCGTATTTATCCATTTCTTTTATACTCCTGTCTACAATGTAGTGATAATAGACAAGCTCTAAGGCTTAGCGGCAATGGGGATTTGCTGTTAACGTTCGTTGTAACGTATTTGTAACTACACTGGTGGTGGTTTATAGCGGGTTATGTGTGCTTGGTGGACGCGCGTGTGCATATTGGGGATGTCTCTCTAGTCACTGTGCGAGTGGAGATTGTTTTTTCTCTTTGGAGAAAATCTTAGTTTCGCGTGGTAAGCACAAATATTTAGGTAAACCTCTCGGAATTTTATTTCTCCATTAAAGTGCAGTGAAAGTAATTTGTTAATGTTAGACACAGCTTTCGTTTTTCGACCAAGTGTGGTCAGCTGTTAAAAAACACAATTTAACGGTCAGAATTGGAATCTTGATTTTACTATCTATAATTATTTTACTAAAAAATTAAATTTGGAATAAATTTTAAAAATTAAATTTGCGAGTTTAAAATTATGTATAACACACCCATTTGTTTTAATCTTTAAGCATATTTTAATTATTCTTTTCTAAATTTTAGAAACTGCATGTCCTGTCTAAAACCTTGATGATAATGAGCTGATTAACAAACTGGTTACTCTGATTCAGGGGTAAATTACCTGACCCAACGTATATATATATATATATATATATATATATAGTATATAAATCCACTTATTATGAGGTATCTCGAATTACTAATGATTATTTCACGACCCAAATCGAAAAATAGCTGTGCCCCAATAAAAATTGCAGTAGTGATTTCACAGACGTGGAGAATTAAGTCTTACTAACTATTAAGTCTATTAAGTCTTACTAGTCTGACTAAGTCTTAGTCATAGGTCTTAAGGGAAAACTTTCGGATGGAACACGAAACTGCGGAGTCCCATATTATCCTATGGGAAAGTCGATTTCACTCATAGCATAAACAATTATCAATATTTTGCCCTGGTTTCCTCTCCACCGTCTAGCAGCTAATCATTTTTGTTGCATTATCATTAATTGCTCAAATAACTAATTTTATTCCCATTAGATGGCAGCACGAGTATTTTTAAGACTGCACTTTGACGTTACTGAACCATACCTCGAACTATAAAGATTATTTCAAACACAAAGCGTAAGAACTCTTATTATCTGAAATATTAGCCATTCCAAGTAATTTTCTGTAACCACCTTTAATTCCTTTACAGCTCACTGTTATGTTATGAACAATAACTGATACCAACCATCTTTGCACAAACTCATATTTATTAACGCATTTATTTCATCAAATGATATTTTGGTGATTTTATTAAATTATATTTCGCCTCTCATTCCAATCTAGCGGAGTCCGACCCTCAGTATTTAACGTGGATGGCAATCGATCGTCATCAATTATTTAAATTTCGATTTTTCAAGCAATTTTTAAATAACCGTTTTTATCTCTCAAAGATGGCAGCACATGTACTTTTAAGACTACACCGTGAAATTATCGGATCACATCTTGGATTCCAAAGAATATCTCAAACCCAAAGCGTAAGGAACTTCCATTCTACATTACGTATTCTAAGTAAATTTTCTGTGTGACCACCCTTAACTTTCTTACGCCCACAGCTCTCATTTATTATGAGCAATATCTTAGGCCACCACGCCAACTTCGCACAAACCATATTTATTAATGTATTTATTTTAACAAACGATGTTTTGGTAATTTTATTAAATTACTTTCCGCCCTGCGGTCAACTTTCATTCCAATCAAGCAGAAAGGAAACCTCCGGCCCTCAGTTATTCCCTCTCCCGTGGACTAACTAATGGCAATCGATCGTCATCAATTATTTATGATATGTCTCGCTTCTTCCAGCAAATGATTCTCGCATGATGGAGAAGTTGCATAAGGGGAAAAAAAATAATTTTCCCTTCTCAGATTTAGAGATCATACAGTAGTATGCACATACACATGTGTAGGTGATACTCGCGAGAGTCATATGAGCGGTATTCCAGAAAGTTCCTGATCATACTGTCGGTCACACTACTTAAGATGTGGAATTCCAGGTTTTCGGAGTAAAAGTTTGAAAAAAAAAATCAGTTTTAATATTTTTAACTATCATACTATGGACTAATAATAGAAAGAAAATAAAATATTAAAGTTTTATTATCTAGGATTGCGGATCAGTCGTATTTGCAAAAATAATGTATTTCTTTCTGTTTCATTGACATGAATACATATAATTAAAGAATCAGACAATTTCCTGTTATGATAATTAGTATTTGTGATATATTAAAACCAAATCTACAATTTGAATTAAGTGGCAACACTAAATAGTTTCATTTTTAGTGACTCTGTGATGGCAATATTTGTTGTTGTTCGAATGTGGCAAAATTATGTTTGTAGTGATGTTGTCAAAATACGTAAAATAAATGTTATTAATAATAGATATTTTTAAGACTATGCTTTAACCCTTTAACGCGCAGTGTTCCCGCTCTGGGAACACCAAACTCTGACGTTTTGACTGTTGCCAGTCACGAAGAATAGGTTTGATTTCTATAAAAATAGTTGCAGGTGACATAACTCCACGAGAATCCTTTACATTTTAGCACGTCATTTCCCGTCAAAAAATGGTCACGATTATTTTTAACAGCACTGACATCTGCTGGAAAATGGAAGAATGCGAGAACAGCTGGATAGATTGCCCAATGCTGAAAAAAGGGCAGCCGTTGCCATCGCTCGACTTAACTACCAGCAAGATGGCGGACGATCGAAACGTTCATCGCATGCCACAGATCTAGAGACCCTTTTTTGACGCAGATGGCTGTCTGCGTCGAGCGATGGTCGAGCGATGGCAACGCGGGTCGAGCGATGGTTATGTAAGCGTCTTAAGTCGAGCGATGGCAACGCGGCTGCCCTTTTTCCAGCATTGGGAAAGGGTTACGCCTCAAAGGATTAAAACATCGTCCTGCTTTACGCCATACAGCAACACATAACAATACAGTAAATAAAAAAAATATTCTAAAGCTAAACCTCAAAACACTCACACAGAAATTCAAAGAAAAACCTCAAAATACCGAAAGACTATAAATTAAAACTTAGAAGCTCCGAACAAATGAAAAATATATCGATAGAAAAAGAGCATATATCCAGAGAAACTGCATAACGGTAAAAAATGCAATCACTGACAAAAAACGATCTCACTGATTTGTTAAAATGATACAGAGGGAGGATGCAGGGATTGTTAGAGGGTGACCGCCACGTGTGAATGCTTTAATGAGATGGTTTTTCCTCTCGTCTGAGATAAGCCAGGGGAGAAAGACTGAGTCACTGGGAAGAGTCCAGTAATGACTTTATATCAGTGGCTCAGTAGCAGAGGAAGCGGCAGAAGAAAAATATTCTGAGAGATTCTAAGGTTTTTAAAGCAGCCAAGGAAATATTTTTTAAAGATATGAATCATGATAGACGTATCCCCCTTTTATGTATATTAATAATAAATAAGATGGATAAAAATGTTAATAAATTTCACAAACCATATAAAACTAGTCTTTTTATACGCAAACAATAATTCACTTCTTAAACTGAAAGAAACTTCTTAATACACAGACATTTAGCTGTAATATATCGTTACTTTTTGAAAGTTTGAGTTAGTGTTTCAATTTACATGGATGATTATGGGGGATTTACGGGAATTTAAAATGATCAACTTACGGGAGAAAAACTGTTAATTTATTGAGAATAACGTTATTGGAAATATGCAAGATAACTCAGCAAATGACAAACATTTAACAGCATAAAAATGGAAGAGGAAACTACAATCTAGGTCCGTAAAATTAGCTGACTCAGAACTAGTAGCTTGGCATATTTTCTATAAAAACTAAAAACCTTTTGTTTTATTTATCAAAATTTGTTACGTATTGAAGGATTTTTGGAAAGCTTACATAATTTTCGAATGCCTTTAGTTCACTCTATAGAATTTAACTAAAGTTCTATTTATTTTATTAGATTTTTTTATTTTCTAATTACAATTAAGTAACTGAGCCAAACAAATGAATAATCGTTTTTGAAATATGTTATAAGGAAGGAAAATAAAGTACAGAGAGTCTTTAAAAACTGACAAATTTGGAAAGATTCACTCAATAATTAAGTTGAATGACTCAAATTTAATGATTCAATCAGAACGGATTGCCCATTTATTGGTTGATTCATCTACTCATACAGTGGATACATACTTAGTTAAATGGAAATATACATATCAAATAGGAAGATGAAATATTGCAGTTCATGTGCGCACCATGAATGTGCGTAATTCTAAGGTATCACGTGTGGTATTATAATGTGAATAGCAGACTGTCAAACTTGTCGCCCACATAAAAGCTCAATGGATGCTAAAAAGCTTGAAAGTGAAGCATTTACAATATCTGTATGTACTCCTCAAGTACCACCTAAAGCACATTGCATATTAAAATAAATAAAAAAATAGCAGGATTTTGGAATTGCGGCTATGGCTAAGCAAAAAGAGCTAATATCACCACAATGCGGCTGTATTCTGCTACAAAAAAAAAAAAAAAAAAAAAAAAAAATGCTAAGTAAATAATAGAGGCAGCAATAAAAGTCCCAAAGTGTTGCCAAAGCAAGAAAACGAACTAAGAAATTCTGGAAGTTGCCATTAAAAGAAATGGAAAGTAGAGATACATGAATCATGGTGTTGGGTGTTATTTAAAATCATACCATAAAAGAAATTATCCTGTTTTTGTAATTGGTAATGCTAACTATTGATATATAATGGCATACTTTTCGCGTGGTATTTATATGGCATATAGCCCCAAAACGCTTTTCGTTCTAGAATAAAGATGAAAAGCAAGTGGTTGAAAATAATTAAGAGAGGAACAATTAAATAAGTTTCACCAAAAAGTTTAACTGAATTGAACGCACACAAACATTTGAGGATTAACAAAATTACATATAGCAGACTAAACTGTTTTTTTCTTTTAATCCCTGCTTGAATATAAAAAAGAAAAATGACTAATTACGATAACTGCGATTTTTCAAACCCCCCCCCCCCTCCGTAATCGTTATTCCCTATTTGTTAGAGTGAAGATGGAAAGCTGGGGCAGTGAGTCATTGGGGATTGTCCGAATACCCCCTAAACTAATGGCCATGTAGGGTGACATTGTTATGCATATTAATGCCGGGGTTGAATGAAGATGCTGACTAGGCCAGAAATTAGTCAGTGGCCGCAGCTCGGGGGCTTTTGTAATGCCAGAGAGGGAATGCATTTCCCTAATCAGAGAAGTGTGAGGGTTGTTTTAGCGCGTCTTAAGCGATCCGGGCACCAGTATTGGATAATAACCGATAGATGGCGTTATTTGCAATCACTGCATATTTGCTATGTAATTGGAATTGACGAGGTTCTGGAAGCGCAGTATTTGGAATCCTGGTTCAGATTAAATTCGGTTTTAGGGGTTTAATTTCGGTGGTATATGAGATAATTTTGCATATTGAGGTTGGGGCATCTGAAAATTAAAAGAATGTTTTTGCGAAAGGGGAGGGAGTGGGGGTGTTATTGAAGTAATGCAAGTGCAGTAGTGGAGACCAAGAGATTTGATTGCTTCCCCTCCCTTTTCTTGAGCACGTTTGAATCGAAAAATCTGTCGAATTGTCTAAGAATTTAACTCACCATTGAGCACAGGTTTAAACTATTCCTAGCATCACCGAAAAGACGCAGTGGGGATTCCCCCCCCCCCCCCCTTTGCGACCAGAGTTGCTTTCCAGTATGGGTCGACAGTTTAAAACAGTGATTACATTCAATACACGAAGGTATAGAATATTACTCTTCCGGAACCATACTATTTCACGTAGTTTAAATATTCACTCCTTCATGGTGAAAATTCATAATTTCTCACATACTACAGAGAAATAAATACAGCTTAGCGTAAGGACGCCAATTTTCTTATTTTGCATTAAAAACTTAATACATATAAAATATCAAAAACTTCAAAACCGCTGTACCTGGGGGTTATCCTTACGCCACTGTGCAACCCGATGTTTATGGAATCAAGAATTGGAGACTGAAAATTGAGATGTACCGCCTTCTTTTTGCAGCTATTTTAAACACATATCACACAAACCGTGCAATGTGAAATTCAGTATGACATTCTGTAATTTGAAAAAACTGATTTCGTAATCTGACACCAATAGCTTTATTATTTTTTTTATTACAATTATCACTGTTAACATCCAGGTTATCCTAGTCAGTTCCCGTTTATCACTTGCGATACAAATAATTGTATTTGCTTTAATTGGATATTTTTATTAAAAGTTTTGAATAAAATAATTTTAACTCATGTGACTGAAAATTCTGCACACTGACACACAAATTTTATTTTTGTTTACCATCTCACACATACACGATATATATATGGTGTATTTGGTTTTTCCCACGTTTAGCCCTCTGTTTTTGCTGCTAATTGTCAGTACTGTTAATGAGATTTAATTGTTGGGGTAAGTAATTTTTCCAGTTTGATATACTTATTTTGCCTATTAAATAAATAAATAATATTTTACCTGGGATGCTATATTTCGTAAGTTAAGCTATTATATATATATATATATATATATATATATATGTCAGGTGCGAAAAGGCTAAAGAACGGTGTTTTGTCTAGTCTATTATATTTAAATATGCCCTTTCCATTTTTATTTTTTTTATTCAATTCAATTAAAATCATTCTCCAATGATTTCAATGTTATTTAACAAACTTGTTTAAATCGCTTGATTTAAATTTCATAATAATTTTGCTGTCCTCTAGACTGCAATTTGAAAGGAAATAATAAATAAAATAAAAATCAATTTATCATAAAACTGTGTGATCAGCTAAGTCCTCTCATGAATACAAAATTAAAAGGATAAGTTTCTATATCATCGACAGATGGCGCTGTTGGTAAACTAAACAATGCTTAATTAAATGGACGAAAAACTGTTTCAAACTGAAAGATGCGGAATTACTAGGAAAATTATTTCGGTGTCAATTATGAGTATTCACACAATTTAATTTGTAGTTTCATTTTTAAACTGATACTGATAAGATGATTACTTTTGACAATAATACGTGAAAAAATATATTTATTTCTATTAAAAATCCACAAATGAGACTATTCAACAACACAAATTAAAATTGATAGACAGAGAAAAATAAATATTCAGAAATGGCATACATTGTTTTAATTTTAAAAATTAGTATTTAAAGGAAATTACTCGATTTAATTAATTTTAGTGGACTTTTTTTTTGTATAATTTTAGCAGAACATAAATACAATTTCAAAGTAAGAAAACTCTATAAAGAATAACGTAATTCTAAATATTTAAGTAACTGAAAAATATATATGCATTATAACTTTTTAAAAATGCATGAGATTTTACGTTTATATTAGCTGCTGGTGATGAAAACCACCCTTTCAACTTACCTTTGTCTTAATTAAGGGCAATCATAAAGAGATGGTCACTTGCAGAAGTTATTAATATTTTCGTTTACACTTTCATAACTAGCATCCAAACAAACACCAGATAGTTATTTTATTAAGATTAATTACTGAAACGCGTAATACAAATTAAACGCTAAAATTCTAATTAAAATTCATAAAATTGGCAATAAAAATAAAATGCATGTATAAAAAAATTATCAGTGTAATTTTATTCATAAAAAAAAAACAACAAATCTTATATTTCTAACTTTTTATGTAAACCGAGACACTGAAATTCCTAAAGACCTTGTTTCTTAAGGAAGTAAATTATGACTACCTTTTTTTTAAAAAATTTCGTCTTAACAAAGGAAAAAAAAAAGAATAAAAAATTGAGAAATACTAATTTTTTTCCCATAGGTGGCTACAGTTATTATTCCCCCCCCCCTTCTGAAATTTTGGATCAAAGTTTTTCACTTACCATTCATATGATTAAACGGAGGTGGAATAAGGGAAAGAGAGAAGAATATATTAATAAAACGATGGAGAGAAAGAGAAAAAAAATTAAAAAATAAAAATGTGGCGATGCGTTATCAAATAGAATTCGACTTTCAGATCCCCTCCCATTTCCTTTGTAGTTCCGTCGATTTTCTAATTAACAATTTAAAAACTCATTTCCTCACAAAAACCTTTTCCTATTCGATTTTTTCTTTCTTTTTTTGTTATTTTCATTCCATCTCTTTCGAGATTTTTAATTAAAAACGGATAAAGCAAGAAGAAAAAAAATTATTTTCAAATAGAAAATAAAATAAAATAAAGCTGAAGAAAAAGATCATTATATGAACTTTTCTTAAAAATGACACTGCTCACTGACGGAGAGGAGGCAATATAATCGGAAAAATCAACTGATGAACTTTTGAAAAACGGAAATATAATATTTTTTTACAATCTTTTTCCATCCGATCTTTTTTTTTTTTTTCATCTTTACCTTATTCTTCAGCTCCCGATTTTGAAGAGTTCCATTTTCTGCTACATGTCCGAACTTAAATTTAAAAAAAAAAAAATTGGGGGGGGGATTGCAACTGCAAGGTGGTGGTGGGCCAGATAGAGAGAGAAGAGGAGCTGAAGAAAAGAACCACCGCATATGCGCCACTAGATTAATTATAAAACGTGACAGTGTACTTCTTTATGGAACTTTACGAGGGTTTTTATAAATGGGAATTTCAAGATTAAGGTTTTTTAAGGCTTCAAACAAAATATATATCGTGAAATAAAAGATGAAGGGAAAAAAAAAATATTAGAGGAAAATTTTCCTCCTGCGAGCCTTATGGTTTCTTGGACCCATTTTTTGATGATTGTCGGTTTTTGCCAGCAATGCTCAAACTCCATTATCTAGACCATTAAAGGAACTGCTGATGAACTGTGTAGAATGCATGAAAACTGCGGGAGCCGCATCCAGAACTACCGACATCCATCTATTCTTCTTTTCCCCATATATCGCTTGCCGCCCCCCTAGATTTTTTATTATACTGCCAACCTTCATTCCTCCCGACCTTCTCCTTCTTTTTTTAAAGAAGTAGACGTCGATTTTACGCCCCCCCCTTTCTTCGCTCATTCTTTTTTCCACCAAATTCCCTCAATGAAAAATCTTGTCCCACAGTTATGGCAACACTTGTCTAGTGAGAAATTCTCTTTTGCAACGAGTATTATTCCAGAAGAATAAAGAGAAGAAAAAAATAAATATTAAGGAGTGTGGGTGAAATAAAATAATATTAAAAAAAATACGAAAACGAATTTCTCACTCATGAGTGGTCGCATTGATTCTGTATTCAAGTCTCCGGCATGTTAGATGCTGGTCTGAAGAAGGCGACCAACCTTAAAAATAACAGTGTCTGGTTAAAGGGAGATAACGGGCTTGTTTGTAGTTCTTACCTTCGAAGGAGCGAATCGTGCCCAATAGTGACAAATAAATTCTGCGTATTTCTTCCCCCCCTTTTTTTTCGAGTTGATATTATTAATGTTTCTCAACATAACATATTCCAAGCATCTCATGACCGTTCAATAATGCTATAAGACTTGTGAACTTTTCGGATGTTTTCGTACAATAAATCCAGGAAATGATTTATTTTTCCCGGGTATTTCATTTTGACGTGCCGAAAATTATTATATGCACCTTATAGTATGCAATAACGATAAGTTATATGCAGGATAACACAAAAATTTAGATGCACCGCTATAGAGAAATCGAAAAAAAAAAAATCGTGTATATTCGTAAAAAATGAATTAAAAAAATCTTTAAAATATTTTAATCACTGTTTAGTCAATTAATAAAAATGAAATTTATTTACAATTTACATGCATGTGCTCGTATCAATTACATATAAAACATGCATTTTTTAGGTTATGGGTAAAACTGTTAAAGCAAGACCAATAAATAAAAATCTTATACCATTAATTGAAGGTTTTGATTCCGATTTCTTTACTTGTTTTTGTTACCTGCTTGTACAAAAAGCGAAAAATTAACATTCCTCAAAACCACATTTTAGCAAACAAATCAAGTCAAATGCTGCGGAAATAAGGAATTTAGAGATTTAATTAAATTTTTAAAGATGAAACTACCAAATTTTGCATGATTAGATACTTCCATTATTATAAATGATGTTATTAATCTCAAACAAGAGTTTTTCATATTTAGCGACATGTCTTTCGTTTATTTTATTTTTTTACAAAATACCCTGAGAGCTTTTCCACTTTCCGCCCTTGTACGAAAAATGAGTTACTTTTCAAAAATTATTCCATTATTTTTGCTTTGCCTAATTTAATATTGATTACGCGCAAACAAAATCTTCCATTTCTTACGCCGGAGTTGTAACTAAATGCAAATACGCTCTTTTCAATTTCAAAATTGAAACATTATTACCCATCTGATAATTTATTTATTACTCATCATACGGCCTGTAATCATTTTCGTATTACAGCAGTTGTTCACTAGCATTAGATCATTTCCAGAAAGCTTATTGGGAAATAACAAAAGAGGAATTAATTTTTTCTTGTAAATCGCATGTTCAATTACTAAGAGCATTTTTTTTTAATCATCATACCTCGTTCCAGAAAATCAATACGCACAAACACACACACAGATGGCATAAAATAGTCATCAACTGGCAAAGATTCGTTTTTGCGGAGCTCAAATTTGATTATTTGCTCATAAAATATTATCCGTAATGCATCAAATTACGGCAAATTTATGCGTAAACAATACGGGATCTATGTTTTGAAAACCTATTTCTTTACCCACCCACCTTCTCTGGAAATCTTGATTAATAAAAGGAAGCCTCCTTCTATCGGAGTGTGCGTACAAGAATTATCATTAATTTTCGTACATGCCGCAGCGGCAAGATGGTAAAGGAGGGGGAAAAAATGTCATTTGCAATTTTGAATCTCATCATCTCCGCTTTGCATTTTTCATGAATTATTTAAAAAAACAAAAAGAAAGAAAACTTGGTTCTTCAAATTGATGCTTGCTCTTTCTGAAATACAAGCAATGGCACTGAGAAAGACAAATTAACTTTTCACATGTGCATCGGTAATGAACCACAAAACATAAAACCTGGAGAGAAAAACGTCTAGCATCTTTTTTCATTAAATTTGATAGAACGGGGCAAAAAAATAAATAAAACAAAATAAAAATGAAACATATCTACTTTCATTTCTTCTTCTCAAATTCGATTTATATTATTAGGTTATTTGCGTGATATCTTTAAAATTAGAGAGGGGGGGTGGGAAGTCCCTCCCCCCTCGAACGTACGTATATCGTATCCCACCCGACTATTCCCGCATTTAAAATTTATAAGCAAAGCGAGATTGGCGTCTTTCTATATAATAACACCTAATGTCGTTGGTAATCCTGCATCTTCAAAAAAGGTGAAAAATAAATCGGGTTAAAGAATATGACTGGGACGCTTTTTAATACATTTTGTTCCTTAGTTCATCACCTGTACGTACAGTGCCTTTAAGTCCTGGCTAGGGAGGGGCACTGATTGATGACCAAGAATGACCATTACTCACTTAATGTTTGTTCGATATCAACTCTCACCTCCCCCCCCCTTAACTTTTTTTGAGCGTGTATAAAAATTGCTTCATATTTAATGAATCACGATACTTATCCACAAAAAAATGGACGAAAATCTCAGCTTGGTATCTAAATATTTTTAGAGTGTCCACCCAGAAATAATGATTTTAATCTGATGTTATCAGGTCATTTTAGTTTTTCTATCAGCTTTTTTATTTCATAAGGCTTTAAGGCAATCGATTACAACCTTTTGTTTTAGGGTATAATGCTGTTATCAAGCATTAATGTCCCTCTGCCGTGTAAATATAGCGGTGTTTAAAGGTATCTGCTTGAAAGCAATCTATTCCGAAATAGCTTGGGCGGCACCGTATTTGTACCGTAATCTCAGGGTATAAAAATACATGTAAGTACATTTAAGTACCAGGATAATTTGTGCATTCATTTTAAGGTGTTCATTCCTATTTTGATCTGAATTTATAAATAATACTAAGTGCTTAATAATAAAGAATAACTAAACTACATAATTAGATCAAAATATTTCATAGCACAATACATGTTAAATTAAGATTGTTGATTTAAATTACTGCATAATAAACACGCTTTTATCTATAGAAATTTTTTTACCGAGATGAAAATAAATTTGGAAAGCAACTTAAAAATTCCAATATTGCTAATAAAATATTTAATACGTGCAAATCATGGGGTACCAGCCCTGATATTTCACGCCCACAAATTAGCACAATGACATATGAATGAAAAATACGCTTATCACTTCGCTATGTCTCTTTAATAAATACTATTATACTGTAATAAATAATAATGATTATATGACATACTGAATAATTTATGATTTTTTTGAAGATTCAGGCTGCATAAAAGTTGACATTCAGAATTAATATAATCTTTTCAGGCCGAACGTGCCCGACTATGCGGGAGGGAGGGGGGAATCCTTACTACCTAGCAAATCGAATATAACAAATACAACAAAAGAGTGATTACTCTGAGCTAGAAAACTTTTAAATTTAAATATGATTTTTTTTTTCGGCATCAGAAATAGAAATGGAAGAAGGCTGTGAAAAGTGTATTCTTATTGCAATTAAGACTTAAATAAAACGTGCACTTTATCACACAAACGCCAATTTTGCATATATATATATAAATGTGTGTGGTGTGTTTAAAAATTTGAAAGCATTTACCATAAAAGAAACTCAAGACCTCTCATCCCCTATGTAAAGGGGGAAGGAAGAAGATAGTTCTTCATCCCTTAAAAAAATGCGTTTGAAGCTCGATAAAACACATACCCTAGAAAATTTTTATAACATGAAAGCATCAGATCATATTAGTTCCTATTAAAAAGCTCGTCTAATACCTAGTCTTTTATATTTTTTAAAGAAAAAGCCAATAACGCTCAGTTTACAGCTAAATTTTAGTTTACAATATCAGCAATGTCATCTTTATAATGAAAAAGTATCTGCCTTTAAAGTAATGTATCTCAGAATTAAAGGCATTTTAATGTACTTTTTTATTATATTTCTCCAAAAAGTAGCCATCTCTCCAAGATCACATAATACTTTTCGATTAAAAACTTCTCTCAGCAAAATGGCAACATCGCAGAACAGGCACAAATTTACGTACTTTCGAATGGGGGGAAGTGATAAATAAAGTTACTGCATCAACCACTCCGCGATGTACTTAGCATACTAGAAAACAAGATTACGCGAACAACAAATTTATTTTTCTTTTAAAAAACTCAATAACGATGAAAACTCTTTTTTCCAAAAAAAAAAAAAAAATGTTACACCCTTGAAAGAAAGAAAAAAAAGGGATGAGACTTTAAAAATATTATACGAAGCTAAAGTGGAAGCACTATGATAAAGTGATATTTTTTTTTTTCTCTCCAGAAATCCGAGACTCAATCTGGAAGTCGCAAGATCTCAGAGGGGTGTGAGCAGAATTTTTTTTTATGTAAGTTCAACAACACAGGATGAATTTTAATCGTAAGACAATACTCCAAAGGTGTTCCGGAGGTGAGCTCTCGTTTCTAAGGCGACAAAAAGGTTTATTTGCTGTTCTATAGGAAAGCAGGCATAAAGGCCATTAAGAGCTAATTTTTCAGTGCTATGGTTCCTGCACTAGCCAGTTTTAAAATGATAACAGTAGTGAAATTTCTGGAACATAAGCCATGCAATTAAGATACAAAAAATGTTTTTATAAGTATAGTAACCGATACTGAAATTAATCGTTCCTTCTAGATAATTCTGGAAAACATATAATTTGTCAACTCTGATAGTTTTTACTGCTTATTACTAACTGGTATCAAGATGTGTAAAATTTTTTCTAGCGTTACTACCAATATTCACCCCCTCCCAATTTTACACATTTTTCAGATGAAATAATTATGAAAATTTTATTTTTGCCAATGGCAGTTAAATTTTCAAAGAACATTGATTTTTTTTTAAACCTTATACTGTCAAATAAAACGCATATAAAGATTTTGGATCAAATGTTACATTGCCAAAAGAGATACTATTACCTCGACTTTAGAAGATACAGTTTTTTTATATTGAAAATTGTGGGGATTAATTTTTCGCAAGCGCAAATTTGTTTCACACATATTTTGATTCATTTATAACAAAATTATCGTTTAAGCTTGGGCAGTCAAAGTAAAAAATTAAAAAATAAATTAAAACATTAGAACTTAGTAGAATATATCTCTATAAAATGAAAATCAGTAAGTTTAGACCTAAGACTATCTATTTGGATGACACTTGCATAGATTAACTAGCCTCAGTGTCTGGCTAAAATGACACAGAAACTAATAAGATTAATTATTTGATTAAAAAGCAGACCGATTTCACTTATATAAACAGTTAAAATGATCACACAAAACTTTAAAAAAAATTTCGTTTCATCAGCCAAAATCATTTTCAAACTAGAAAGTTTCAATTGTAACATATAAATGTACAAAATCAATTACGTAATTCAACAACGGTTTAAAAATACATTTTTTTAAAAACTGAATTACAATGTTAAAAAAATAATTACAAGGTATCACACTGCTCAGAATATATTCCACTGTTTTCAAGAACGGAGTGAATCACGGAAAAACATAAAAGTGGGCGACCATAACGACCTTCCTTGTCTGAGGGCATAAATTAAAAGCGGGCATAAAATCATTAACTCCATCTGCGGCAGTAAAACTTCAGAGTTAGTGCCCAAAAGAAGGCTGTTTATATGCGAGACGGCAGCGTTAGCATTTGGATGACAAGTGCTTCGATTTAGCTCAGAGGGTTTAATTAAATATGATGTCCTGACAAAGAGGCGGGCGCATCGTCAGCTAGCAGAGGTAACTCGTTGTCGTCCGTGTTGACTAAATTTTGTATGGAGGTATGCTTTGATAAAGTAGTTATGAAACTATACAGGGTGTCCCCAAAAACACTGATCTCGACTTCTATAGTTTGAATATTAATCATAGACATATGTGTTCCAATGTTACATGAAAAAAAATCACAGAATACTACGAAATGGTCCAAGTGGCTGTGGTGTAAAATCCTGTCAGCTTCGTTCCAGTTTTCGCTGCAGTGCATCTACAGTTTAAATTATTTATTACACTCGGGCATTATAAAATATGTTTTGATGTTAAAGCTTGTAATTCAGGATGTCACTTTTCAATAATTATAAATCTTTCCAGAATTCTTTTATTTACTTTTTTTTCAAATAATTTTACAACTCCATGGAAATTTTACCACGAAACATTACAAAATTTGCCCATTTACAAGACGCTCAGAGGGTTAAACGCCTAAATTCGATAATTATTGAGATACGGAGAATTCAAAAAGTAGCTTAAGATTTTAAATTTACTGTGGATAGAAGAACTACCAAAATTTGTAAAATGCTAGAAAATCTGGAAAACATTTATCCCAATGCATACATTTATTTTTTACATGAAATGCCAGTATTTTGTAAGCCATAAAAAAATATTAAGTATCCTATTTTTGAAGATATTTTGCCTAATGCGATGTGTGTGTATAAATAGATATATATGTACATAGACACATACAGAGTGTCCCAAAAAAGTGATAACAAGCTTTAATTCTTAGACATAAGTGGGCAATGTAATTTTAAAATGTTCAAAATAAGGTAGAAAAAAAGACTGCATTGAGAAAAATTCCTTTCGTTAATTTAAAAAAAACCACCTTTTTAATTTGAGTGCAATTCTCATAGAAAAAAAAATCCCAGTCAGTAAAATTTCCCCATGTAATACTGCTGAAGTGGTGTACGAAATTCCAGCCTTTCATTATAAAACGTCTGATATCGTTAAATTAACATGATTAGGGGCTGCTATACGTCAATTTGAATGTAAGCGTTTATTGCCAAAGTGCAAAAAATTGTACCTATATCTACCTAAATATATATGTAATTCTTGAGCTAAATATCTCAACGTGCATTATAATAAATTCAAATCCAGTTCGCATCCACTCACACCATCAACCTTTTATAACCCCCCCCCCTCCCAGAAAAAAAAAGGACCGGAAAGTAACTAAGTGCTTGATATGCACCAGACGTTAAATTCCAGACAGCTTCATCTTTCTAATAAAGATCAAAATTAAAATTTCTTCATCTGTGCAAACAGCCTTTTGTATGCAAAAAAAAGAACAAAGTAATACGTGTCTGGGAAAACTGCAACTCGCCTCTTTCCATCGTGACAACTGAACAAACGTATAACAAGATTCTGGAAATTTAACAGAGACGAACCAGACATTTTCTGTTTAATGCTGTGTAATTGATTTTTGTCTAGGAAAATTCAGATTCAAATCTTCGCCCACAAGGAATACGAAGAAGCAAACGTTTCAGTCATCTGCAATTGTAATCGAAAGACAATGGTGGAGACGCAGTTATAGAAATGTTAACTCTTCAGTGCATTATGTTGCAGAAATGTTTTGCTTTTTACCCTCTGGGAGGTAAAGTTCCATTCAATGTAGTTAACATTTCACCATAAATTTGATAAAGCCTTTCTACGGAGAGACGTTGAACCATGACTTTTTAATTAAACAGATCAATGGAACTAAATCATGGTTCAATGTTTATCTGTAGAAATGCTTAAACTAATTTAGCATCATTACATGATGAAATGTTCAGATACTTTTATTAACTGTGCAGCTTTAGTGGCAATACATTGATAGTATTTTATAACAAAAATTCTCATATGAGCCCATTAAAGTTCAAGTGGTGTAACTACACTTTTTGGTTTTATTGGGTTAGGGTCACAGAAGTGTTCAACAAATGCACAAATTGTGTTAAGTTGTAAAACCTCATTAGCAACCGTATAAGTAGTAGCACAAGTAGTTGCTGTGTAATGCTGAATTTACTATGATAGCTGATAAAATCTTCAAAATCTCAAAACTAGAAAAGTGCAAGTTACACCACTTGAGCTTCAAGGGGGCTCATATTTTAAAAGCTATTTTTTAACTCAACAGCTTGGATGCGCTATTCAAGGATTATGAGTAAATCAGTTGCTTTGATTAATAATTATTACATTCCATACTGTTAAAACAGCATGTAGTCGGTATATACGAGGAATTTTTCCGTGATAAGATCACTCTTCACACAAGTTTGACCTGTTCGTTAACATCATTACAAAGACACAACAACGAAGATTCCCCTTTTGTTTTGCTTCCCTGCAGGGGTTCTTGAATGACCTAAGGATGCCAAGGCTGTTTAACTCGCGCAGAAAAACCTTACATTTTGCGTCATTGTACTAACAGGAGCAAAGATGAGCTCAATGGGGGATATATAAAAATTTCAAAACCCATAGTCTTCATGTGTACGCAAATGTCAAAGCATAGTGTGCAGTGGAAGAAACTTTAGATATTTGCCTTTTTCTAAGAAGATTAATAACTGATTTTTAAACATAAAATAAGTTTCATTTTCCCCCTCCCTTTTGGGCCATAAAAAAGATTTACAGCGTTGACCAACCAACTAGAAATTTTGCTCATATATGTAATAAAGAGTCCGAAGATAGTCAAGATTACTTACATATTTCTAATGATGTACAACGCATATCTAATAAACCCAATTATATTCCAGCAATGCTACCCTTCACTGATTTGCTAATTTATCAAAGACGTAAATTAACAAAGCACAGTTCATACGTTTCAAGAGATAAATAAGCTCTTCCCTTTGACAGGAATAGTTTTCTGCTGACGAAGATAGGATCCTTTGTGCTTCATGAAACGTAAGGGTCGTTTTCATTACAGGTATGTGTGTTTTTAAATTTTCTTTTAGTGTCTTCAGTACCAGAAACATAAATTCCATTTTTAACAATTCACATGCTTTTATATAAAGTACTTTTTATTTCGCAAAATATTATAAATTTCGAATACTTTTCATAAGATGAAAAGGATAAGAAATCTTAATAAGAAATATTTCCTAAGAAATCCCAATTTACCACAGCTTTTCATTTAGTTATTATTATGATCTTAACTTCAGTAGGGAATAAATACATACTTTACACGAAATAATTATCGTTTAAAAAAATATATAAACCACTTACCTTGGAAGATGCATCCAAAGTTGATATCATTTCATGTATATATTTTCCTTTAACTTAAAATATAAATCGAATTCGATTTTGAAAGAAAATACGAATGAATAATCCATTGCCTCTCAACAATCGATTTGAGAAAAAAATATCGAATAGACTACTGAAACCGGGAATGCAAAAAAATTAATTAAAGGGAATGAAAGATGGAAAGTCTAGAAGCGAACATTGGATACTTTTATGTCTAAAAACAATTCCAGGAGACACATAATTAAAATATTGTCTTGAATGACAAAGATTTCAAATAGAATTATAGAAAGAAGTCCACTGTCATAATCTGAAATGCTGCTGTTTTTTTTTTTTTTTTTTTAAACAGCTGAATGTTAATTCTAATCATCTATAATGATTTCTTTTAATCATCTGTTTATTTGAAAAGTCAGAGTGATGAACTTTGGTCTTAAAAATGTAGAAAGCACTGAATTACTTAAAATATAAGTTGAGGTGTATCTTTTCATTTTGTATGGTGCAGTAATGGAGTTTTCAAGAAAGAGAGAGAAAAGTGTACTTAAAAAATAAATAATTCCATTGAGGGATTCCATAATCCTTCAAATAGTTCCATTGAGGTTAAATTTTATAACAAAATAATGTAAGTAGATCATTAATTAATGCAATGGAACTTTTTCTATTAAACAAAATGCGCAACATAGTTTGTAAGCATATAAAGGATGAGTCAAAGAACTAACACAAGAAATTTTATTTTTTATTTATGAACAAATAATAATAATAGTTGGGGAATATTGCGATTTTTTAAAAATTTAAATACCTTTTTAGCCATCGCAATTACGTTATAACTAATAACTCCACAGTTGCAGTTAGTTTTTTTGTGAACGAGTCTAATCAGCATAAAGTCAATATAAATATTGATCTTATATTATTTAATATTAAATTTCTAACCATGTATTCCCTTTTTTAAAAGATTTTTTTTAAAATCGATCAAATGCTAAAAAATAACTCAAATTCTTAAATAAAAATATTTTCTCTCTCTCTCTCCCTTTCTCTTCAAAATAAAATTTTGATGTGACTTTAAATTAAATTTTTGTGATAATTTACACCTAACTAAAGTGTGCAGATTTTGAAAAGTTTTTTTGAGATGTAATTTATTTGAAATATATATATTCTTGAAGCACTAACACAAACTGTTTTTGTTAAAGAAATCATATTTTAATGTACATCAAACGCACAAAAGTAATAAAACATGCAAAACAAAATAAATATCTACACTACGTAAAGAACACCAAAATTGAAATAAATAACACAACAAAAATTTTATCATTTCCAACGAGAGCGATTTTTATTTTACACGGTTCAAATATCTTTGAACTTTTGATACAATAAATGGTGCAAACATAAAAAAATGCAACTGCATCAACCTTTTATATGTACAAACAAACGAAAATAATAATAAAAAAGTCTTTCATACACAAAAAAAAAAAAAAAAACAGGGCTAAAGTTACAAAATGATCACCAGCACATACTTATTTTACAGTTTGTTTCATGATTTATTTCTCTTTTAAAAAGTGCAAACTGTATTTACTTTGAAAAATAAAACAATGAAATAAATATTTACAACAGAAATACAACGTAAAAGCCATGCGTTCATAAGCAATAATAGACATGCATAGTAAAGGAGCCATGCAAAATTGAAAGCAATAATATAAGGCACTGTAGAGAATGCTGTCATAAATATATAATATAGCTCGATTCCAAAATTCAATAAAAATGAATATTTAAAATTAGAAGGTCCATCATCGGACATTTTCAAACGTATTTTTAAAAATAGGATTCAGAATGAAACGTTAAATAGTCATTCCAATCGTATAAAAGTTAAAAAACTCAGGAGAAAATCATTATTAAAAATTATTAAAATATTTTACCTGTGGAAGCAGTTTCTCTTCCCTTCTCTCGGAGATTTTATAAAAAAAGGAATAAAAAAATTACGAAATCTACTTGCTTCCGATATGATACATTGCTACAATATTTTTGAATGCCAATTTAAAAACGTAATAACAATAAAAAATTGATGAAAAATTTGTTAAATTGCATTTTAAAAGAGTTTAAAAATTAATCTTAAATAGAGTTTAAAAATTAATACTAAGTTCGCAAATTTCTAAATGCATGTGACAGCTTTAGAATAAGATTAATAAAAAAATAAAAAATATATATATATTAAAAATATAATGAATCCCATTTATAAAACGTTTGAAATAAAACAGTATTAATATTTTGACAATAAATTACATTATAATAAATTAACTTCTTTTGATTTTACGTAATTCATTTACTAAGCAATAAATACTGAATATCACAAAATTCAAATTGAACATAACAATTAATAAATGAACTTTATACAGCTAAAATAATAATGATAAAATAATAGGATGCAAAGTTAATGAAATATGCACAACTTATATATAATTCATAAAATGAAACGCTTGCTAAAATTTACACAATAAAAACACATCGCCTACAATTGCGAATTAATGTACAACTTTTATAAATTCATGCTAACAAAAAGTTAAAAAAATTATCAACAAATCTAAAAGAATAATTTAATGCCAACGATTTCTAAATTAATATTTTTTTTCTTTTCTTTTTAAGGCACCTCTTGGTATAAAATTTTATTTTGTAGGATTAGAATTGAGCTGTGAGGTAGAAGTGTGCTTAAAATTTAGATTTTTTTTCCTTTTTTTATATATATACGTCATTGACAGTTTTGTGAGGTAGGTTAAGAATACTTTTCGTTTAATGTAATAGATCATAGACTATTGAATTTAGTAAAACGACATTATTAACCTCATACCTTCATAAATAATATCTTTGGTCTAAACTCAGAATTTACACAATAATGGTAATACTCAAAATTTCGAACGAATAAAATAAAAAAAACAAGAACAGACATTTAAAAAACATAAATAATTGCATTTTTTTTTCTTCAGATAATGCAAAACCTTTAAAGGTCTTAAAGTGAAAATAGGCACATTTTATTTTCTTGGCGTGCAAGTTTCAGAAGAAAGTATCAGAGAAATTTAGTGCACGTGAATAAAATGAAAAAGAGAAGAAAAGAAGGAATGCGAACAAAGAAATGCAAAGAGCACTAGACAAATAATTAGATGGAAGGCCCAGCGGTGCAGAGACAAATTGCGAAATCCAAGAAAATGTGATAAATAATTTTTTCTTTATACCACGTCATTTTTTCCCTCGAAGAGAGGGAAATCAGACATAAAAAAGCATATGAATGGCTGCTTATGTTCAACCCTGTATGAAAAAAATGGCTAATAAATTACTAACACAATGATAAATTACATGTACATCGCATGGAATTGCATTGAACGAACAAGATGTATGCAAAAGTTTGTGTATCAAATCAGCTCGGACGATAAAACAATAAAAGTCTTCTTTCCTAGAAAGCTAAAGCATCAGTCCATTTAAACACTACCACAGCTACACATCATCACAGTTAAAAAGAGTTTAAGGAGATGGGGTATCTGGTCATAGTTTGTTCCTACCTGGATACATGCCTGGGTGAAAGAAGGCACCCGATAGTCCAGCATAGTAGCCTGGAAATCCAGCATACATATAAGGGAACAGTCCTCCGGCTTCTGATGTAGGAACAGGAAAATCTGCCATATTTCCAGCGCGCTGAGATGGTGGATGAACACTTGTAGCGTTGTTATTGTTACTACCATTTACGGAATCCGAAACGTCTTTTTTACAGTCTTCCTTGCGTTGAAGTGTAGCTTGATTACTTGCGGATGTCGTTGCTGTGGGTGGCTGGCACTCAGCAGACTTTTCAGCACTTTCTCCAGTGGCTGAATTGGTGTTATTGCATTTATTTGAACCAGGGGAGACTTTGGCATCGGCTCTAGATACTGGGGGATTAACTGACGGCATGGAAGTCGGTGGGGATCCAGCAGCACTTACACCCATCAAGCTCGCAGGTCCATTGCTAGAACTGGAATAACCTTGCATACCCATAGACATAGGCATACCTGGCATCTGCTGAAGCCCCATCATGTGCAGCTGCTGCATTAGACTAGATGGGTTTCCTGCATTCGAGGCAGTTGACGATCCCAGCATATCCGATTCATCTTGGTGTAAACTATGCTGAGACTGGACAAGTTGATTTAAAACACTGCTGGGAGTAGCTGGAGAATGATCCAACCTGTCTATGTTATCTTGTCCTTCAGTAAGCTTTTTCATTTGGGTTATGTGAGCTTTTAGGTTATCAAGATGTCTTCTAGAAAAGAGATGATCTTGCATGCTGGTATTTGAGAATTTTACATTATATTTCACTTTACATACGCTACATTCTTCTGGTAATTTTGGCATATCCATTTCATGACCAAAAGCTTTTAAAAAGGCTAGTTTGGCTTTCTTCTCTTTTGCTCTAGCATTTTGAAACCAGACTTGAACAACTCTTTTTGGTAAACCTATTTCCCTTCCTAAAGTTTCACACTCAGCCATAGATGGTGTTTTATAATCAGCAAATATAGATTTCATTACTTTTAACTGAATTGTAGACATTTGTGTTCTGAATCTTTTTCCAGCGCCATGATGGCCAGCATTTGAAGGTGAGGTAGGATTACTCTCATGAGATATGTCCATGTGATCGTCGAAGTCCATATTTTCGGTGGATTCTGAATATGTTTCAGAACGAGCATCATCGCAACTTATGTAACTTCTATTCATGGCATCTTCTGAGCTTTTATCGCTTAAATTAGTAGGAGCTCCATCACTGCTCTTTTCACCATCGACACTAACTTTGACAGGCTTGCTTAAATCAAGAGGAATATCACCTCCTTGACCAGGAGGTTTATCATCAGATGGTTTCGCTGGTTTTACACTAAGATCGGCGATAGGAGCAGCCGTTCTTTCTTTCTCGGCATTACTTGCATTGCTCAATTCATCAAGATATTTTTTTAAGGAATCTTCATAATATTTCTTCATTGAATTTTGTACATTTTGTACAGAATCGATATTTTGAGCAGTGAAGCTGGGAGCAGCTGACGATGACGTTGTTGTACAAGATGAAAAGGATGGAAACATACTGCCTTTGACATCTTCGGATGCATTTGATGTTGATGGTGTTTCAGGATTTGAGTCCATTTCCCCGTCAGGAAGAGAATCAATGTTGATATCCCCTCTTGTATACTGATCAGCATGTCTTGTAGCCAGATGGGATTCTAATGCTGAACGAGCTTTGAATAAAGCTCTACAAAATGGGCACCTCTTGTGAATCACTTGCTGATGAGCCCTAAACTGGCCTTTTCTTTCTCTTGCCCGAGTATTCTGAAACCAAACCTGCACGACCCTTTTTTTTAGGCCAACTTCTCTGGCTATATTTTCCAACATTTTTCGACTAGGATTGCTTTCAATTTGATACTTTTGATACAGATAATCTAACTGCTCTGGTAAAATGGTAGTCCTAAGACGTTTGTCTTTGGGTTGTTCACCACACTCTTTCACTTCTTCTTCTTCCGATAATTTACGTTTAAGTGGAGGTGTTGGAGGTTGCTGAGCCTCATATTGTAGAATACCGAAAGAAGAGTTTGGAGAGTAATTTGGAAATAAATTTGGATTCATGATATGCACAATTTGATGTTCTCTCCACAAATCAAACCGAGGAAAGGATAAGCTACATTTGTCGCATCGGTAAGTGCCATTTTGAACGAATTTGTCTTGTGTCCTGTTAGTGATTGAAGATGGATCAGGTACGCTGGAACTTTGAGATTGTGATTTTTCTTCCATAACAGCTGTTGCAGCTTTCATTTGAACAGCGATTGGGTTCTCGTCTTTGAAACAAGAACTTTTCTGATGTTTAATAAGCTCGTAGTATCGCTGGAAAACTTGTAAACATTTCTTGCACTGATAATTGAGACCCGGAGTTCTCTGAAATTTTCCAGCACTATCATCATCAGTATTAATGGGTGGCTGGTTCTCGTACACTTTACGAGCTTTCTGTCTAGCGTTCTGGAACCACACCACAATCACTCTAGGACTGAGGCTCAGCAACTTAGACAAATACTCCAGATCATCATCTTTTGGATATGCGTTGGTTTCGAAAAATTCCTGGAGTACTTTGATTTGGTAATCAGTGAAACGTGTGCGGTTAGCTCGTTTGCCACTTCCAGTACCACCACCAGTGGAGCTCGAACCACAGAAAGAGGGGCTGTTAAAACCTCTGGGAGAATCAGATGTAGGAGGAGATGCGGATGCAGTTGGAATCATTGGGCCACTAATCGATGATACAGAACTAAAGTTAATGGACGGTTGTGGTGAAGGAGACGAAGATTCAGAATGCATTATATGAATATCTTTAGACATGTCCTCCTTCACTGTAGCACTAAGCATTTCGACAGCTGTTAATGTCGGATGTGTCATTGCAGTAGAAACTGTAGCAGCTGATGAAATAGGTGTATTTGTTCTGGATACAGCTATTTTTTCTTCATGTAAACTGGGATGGTATTCATTTTCGTGTTTTTCCTTATCTTCTTGCGAAGAATCTGTATCATCAGCTAAACTACGACCGTCTTCGCTCTGGTTTGTAGAATCTGCATCGATTTTTGACAAATAATCAGCCCGGTTGATCGGTATGACTTTTGCTTCCCCGGTTTTCTCATACTCTTCAAGATTCAGAAATGTTGATGGTGGGTTATTAAAATTATAAGGGGAGTCTTTATTACGTTGTCTTTCTTTAAACAGCGTGTTACGGAACCAGTGTTTAATTACTTTCAGAGGTAATCCAGATTTTTCTGACATTTCGATAAGCTGTTCTTCAGTTGGTGAGTTATTAATGTCAAAATAGGTTCTCAGTATTTTCAGCTGTTCGTCATTAATTCTAGTTCTGGCTCGTTTCTGTTGTTGTGCCTGAGCAGCAGCTGCTGCTGCAGCGGCAGATTGCTGTTGATGCATCATCTTTTGCTGGGCAAAATAGCTGGATTCAACACCACCAGACATCATGGGATGATTAAATGCAGATGCCATAAGTGGATCCATAGGAGGAGGCAACAGTACTGGAATTAAAGGTGGGTGTAAATTCATAGCCGCTGCAGCAGCAAATGGCATATTTAAATTCATGCCCATAGGAAGTCCCATTCCTAATCCCATACTCATGAGCAACTGATTGAACTGAAGCTGCGCAGCCATTTGATTGGCAGTGACAGAAGATGGTACATCTTGCATTTGTGATGGCACGCTAGTACTAGGTGATGCTGATGAATTAATTTGCTGATTTGTTGAACTAATGGAGGAAGGAGTTGCACATAAGGGAGTTTCAGAGGTAACGCTGGGAGTAGGTGGATTTGTGTCATTCAAGTTTTCTTCACAGCTTGCAGCCAGTAACAATTGATCAGCATTTCTTTTCTCATAATCTAATCGGAAACTCTCAGCGAATTTCTCAAGGAATTCAAATGGCACAATTTCCTTGTGAATTTCTTCCTTGTGAGTTTTTAAAACCCATATACTTGTAAATTCTTTGGAACACGTATTGCAAACAGATCGATTTATTTCCGGAAGATCAGAAATCTCTTTCTTGATTTCATCTTCAGTTTTACATTCTTCTTCTAAGGATGTTGCTTTAACTTCTTCAGACTTAACCTCTTCTTTTGAAATTTCTGCTGAGCTTGCATTATTTTCTTTGTTCTGATTATCGTCTACCTCTTTTCGCTCAATTTTCCGACGTCTCTGATTATTTTCATTAAATTGCATAACAACATCAAATCCAAAACTTTCAATTAAATGCTTGTAAACTAAAGGTCTAGGTCGAGGAAAGGGGCATTTTGGCCTGATTGGCATCTGGTTTGAAATCTGACTGATCTGGGGACTAAGCTGAGGTGGAGTTGCATTTGCAGATTCTGAATTTGCTTGAAAAATTAATGTTTGTTTATGTAAATCTTCTTTTTCTGCGTTGTTAGCATGTATGGTCGGTTGTTGGTTTATTGAGTTGAGATTAGGAAGAGAAAGTGTTGTAGGAGTAGCTGATGAAGTTACTGGCGTACTTCTGCCCATACTGGCTTGAGAATGTGGTGGATTAAATAAGCTGCACAGTTGTTGATGTTGTAATAGAGCATCATGAGACATGAACACTGCGTTACATCTGGAGCAGTTAATGAGAGCTTGTGAAGACACTTGAGACGGTATAAGGACGGGGGGCTGAGGGCCAAGGGCTTGCGCCACAGATGCTGATGCATCAGTTGACAAGTGGAGTTGAGGAGAGGCACTGGTGATAGTAGCGACCGCAGACGAAGCTGGGATGCTTAGAGGAACTTGTGTCAGATCTGGGATCTTTGGAGCTTGGACAGAAGAAGGAACACTTGTGGCCGGCGAATTTTGAGGCAGCATTAAAGAGGAACTTTCATTAGACATAGTCGGTGGTTGTGTATTTAATTGCTCAGATGATGTTTGTTCTGATCTTTCAATTAATGGAATACTGAGATCGATCTGTCCTGTCATAGCTAATTCGTGCAACTTTGAGGCACGTGTTTGATGAAGAACAGATCGTATATGAATGTCAAGAGTTGATGCTTGGCTATAAGCCACTTTACATATATTGCACTTGAAAGGTTTCTTTTCATTATCAGATGATGTACTATTGGAGGATGAGCATATATTGGGACTGCTGCATGGGGCAGAAAATGCAGTTGTACTAGGAGCTGAAGCGCTGCTAATAGCTGTATTCGATACGGATATAGAAGTGTTGCCGCTTTCTTTCATACTAAGCTTAACTTTGTGAAGGTGGGAAACTGAATTATAGTGCACTAAAAGTATATTTTTCTGGGTGAAAGATTCCATGCAAATTTCGCATTTAAATGGTCTGTTGGGATCCAAATACTTTTCCATTGGATAACTCATTTTTTCACCTTTCCTGTGCAATAATGTTTTATTGTGACTAGTTAAATAACTCTGCCTAGTGAACGCAACCTTACAGCGATGACATTTATATTTTCTGTTTGGATCATTGTAGCTATCTTCGGCCATACTTTGACTGTTAATATAGTCCTCTAGTATATCTTGATTGTTTCCAGTGCCTTCCGTCGATAATGATTCTCCAGGTTCTGAGTGGTCACACTCCATCTCAAAGGATGGTGAGCTGGCTTTCTCAGCCCCCGTATCTGGTAGATCTTCGCTAATTTCCATTTCTTCTCGGATACTTTCTTTCTTTAACAATTCGGTAGTCTGTGGGTCGAGGACACCTCCTCCCCCACCACTTGCTAACAGAGGGTTATTAGCAAGGCTTGCTTTGTATTGCTCTAACTGTTCTTTTGTCATGTCTGTATGTGAGGTTTCAACGTGTTTCTGAAGTGCAATAACAGAACGAAAACTCCTACCACAAAGTACACATTTTGTAGCAGCCCGAATCATATGGTACTGTGAATGCAGTTGAAGTTTTTCCAGAGTTTTAAATGCAAGGCTACATTGATTGCATCTGTACTTGTACACATGACGATCAGAAACAGCTAACAGAGGTTTCTTAGAATGAACTTCTTTAAAATGCATTTGAACTGCTGTTATTGTTTTGAAAAACTGCATGCAACCTTTTTTCCAACATTGATACTCAAGACCTGATGGTGTAGGTTTTAGGTCTATATGACCAAATTCATTTTGGTGACTGAATAGATCGTCAACATTGAAAAATAATTTATTGCAAAATGAACAAGTCATGTCTTCAGTCATTTCTTCTAGTGTGCGTTCTTTACTTTCTGGTGTAGTTTTTCCAGCTTCTGGTTCTGGTGTCTCAAGCTTAGGGGCAGCAGGTTCTTCTTCCTTAGGTTTTTCCTGGTTAGCTTTTTCAATAGCTGACATATCTACCATCAAAAGCAACCGTTGGACACCTTCTTTCGTCACATTATGCACGTCTATGAGATGGTTTTCTAATGAACTTAAGTCCTTACAACCTTCTTGGCACAGTGGGCAGGGTATGGTGTTGACCTGTTGTACATGTTGTGAAACTACATGCATTTGAATGCGAACTTCGCTATTGCTGGAGTAATTGCAGAAAGGGCAACGGTGGCAGTGATCAGGATTTGTAGTAGTTTCAGCAGGTGGACTGGATTTTGCTTGTTCGAGGGCTTGTTTAAGACGAGAATCAGGAGACTGCTTATCGTCAGTTTTTGGTGAAGTGGCTTTGCCCTCAGATTTCGCCGTTTCTTCCCCAGTAAAATCAATGACTGGTGTATCTGAAAATACATTTGTTTTATTACCATTTAGAGGGAGGTAAAAACGGAAAATCGTCATATAATTTCACCATACTAATACTGAAGTGAAAACAAGGTCAGTCTGATTCATTTTTGAACAAACTCATTTCTTTAAAGTAAAGCATCATAAAATTAAAAATTTAACCCGCTAACGCCCAGCGATTTATTTGAAGACCATCACTCAAATATTTAAACACCAGTTTATAATCCTAGTTTAATTTCTTGAATAATAAATCTGATTTCCACAAAATATTCAGCGATAAGAAGTTTAAATGAGAATATTTTTCTGCTTATTTCACATTTTTAGAAAAAGATTTACGTTCTTCATACTACACAAATGTCAGAAATTTATTTATCACTTCTGGCATCAACATAAATTTGAGAATATGCTGAAAAATGTTGGGCGCTAATGGGTTAAATGCGTAAATATTACACTTTAGGCAATTAGAAAGTTGTTAAATAATTTTCATACTTTCATATAAATTTAAAAGAAAAATAATAATAATAAATGAAAACTCATACGTGTTGACCAAATAACTAAAAAAGTATTTATAATATTTTGATTCAAATATATCCATAATATTTTAAGAATACATATTAAATTTACTTACCAACATCAGCATCAAAGATAATTTTCTCATTTCCTTTCAATTCCTTCACAAGAATATAATCTCTTACATCTTCATCCCCGTCTCTTCCTTCAGTTCTCAGCTGCATTTGACGAAAGTTTTCATGCCTCATATGCCTCATGGAATGGATATGCTGAATCATGTTGAATTTCGCTTTGGTGGAAAAGTTGCATAATCTGCACTGGAAATAATGAGCTTCAGCTTTTATAGAATGAGCTCCTAGTTGCAAATGGGCAAATATTCTAGCATTTGCCTCATGGCGAGGATTGGCATTGTGAAGTTGTAATTTGTGAATGCTGTTAGTGTAGTAATCACAGGCATTGCATCGTACTTGAACTGGATTGCTGACGTTGGCATACTTCAGCTTCCATTCAGTACTAGCACCTCCTTCCTTTACGTGATTAACGTGCTGCAGCCTTTGTAGATGTTTGTCTGTTTTGCAGTGCAGTTGAAAGTTAGCTTTTAAGTTGGTTTTATAGGTACAAAGCTTGCAGATATAAGTACCAGCAACTATCATCAAAACTTCTTCTTCTCTTTGCCGTGTGCGATCCATTTGAGCATGTTGATTTAGTGCCTCAATGGTATCAGCAGAATATACATGGCAAACGCAACATTGGAAAAGTTTGCCATTCTCATCGTAAGGAACATCAGGCCTCAAAGATGGATCAGGGTGGTCAATGTCGAGAGTTGGAGGAACACTACTAAGGTTTAGTGGACCACCCATCGGGCTTTTACCACTTGCTGCAGCAGCAGCCGCAGCAGCTGCAGCCATCGCTCTTTGTTGCTGTTGCTGAGTGGCCATCATTAGAAGAGCGTGGTTATAGGCCATATCTGCAAGCGCTGCTTCTGGCTGTAATTGAGTATCGCAAGGTAGTAAAAGACCAGGATGAAACTGAAACATGGGATCCATTGCTTGCGCTTGTGCTTGAGCCTGCGCTTGTTGGAATGCGGATATCTGTTGCATATGTTTAACATTCTGTTGAAGAACCATCATATTGTGATTATGTTTTTCACTAGTCATGTGTATGCGCAGATTTCGAGCAACGTTCGTTTCGTAATTACATACATCACACCTCCAAGTTGCTTTTGGTTTGCTAGTGGTGACAGGTTTCTTTGCTACTTCAGCTGCCGGTGGAGTGGCCATTGGAGGTGGAGGCTGTAAAGCTTGTGGGTTAATAACATGTTCGGTTTGTAAAGTGCCGTTCTGTAGTTCTTGAACATTATTGATATGCTTATCAGATTGCATGTGAATACTTAGATTGCCTTTTGTCGTAGTAGAATAGTTACAAACTTCACACCTGTAGGGCTTGTACCCACAAGTGTACGTTTCACCGCGAGCCAACCTGGGGTGGGACTGGTTGGTGAGACAATATATGCAACTCATATCGTTTTCCGGATGTTTCTCTTTCATGTGTATTTCTAACGTTTCTTGGTATTTGTAATGCCAGTTGCATTTAGGGCACTTAAGCGTCTTGCACGAATTCCTTGAATGCATCATAGTCATATGGCCACCCAACGACCTGGATGAACCTAGGATTAGATCGCATTTCGGGCATTCGACGCCATTAACTCGGCCGTCCGGATGCTGTGGACATATGCAGACAGGACTACTAGTAGTCGGCGATGGAGAAGGAACTGTAGAGAGTAAAGGACTCGGAGTAGGATTGCTTTTCGGAGACACTCTGGACATGCCAGGAGACATGCTCTCGTGGCTACCGGCGCTCGTCGGTCTGTCGAGGGAGCCCACCGACACAGCCGCTGATAGTGTAGGATGGGGGCTGAAGTCGAATGGATTCAACCTGAGGTCCTGGTCCTCCTGTGGCATATCACTGTTGCTCTGGCCGTTGTAGCAGGTGCTCTTACGCTCCCTGGGCGATAGAGAGGACGCGCGGTCAGCCTCGGCTGCTGCCGCGGCCGCCTTCGCGAGCTTCTCTATCGTCACCAAGTCCTGCAACTCGGGTGCTAAGGCCTCATCGCTGTCAGCTGAAAGTAAGGAACTAGAGAGGGCGGGCGTCGTTCTTGTTTCCGCCCGGTTGTTAGAGACGCTTGGCTTGATCTCGGAAAGTGCGGCCACTGGACTTGAAACGGCCGAAACTAAGGTCGTGATCGCCGAGGAGCCGTAACCCCCAGCCACTGCACTGGACACGGCATTCAGCAGATTAGTCATAGGATCCGTGGACCCGAAGGAACTGGTACATGAGCTCTGCAATGACTGGGCGTACACGCCACCACTTTGACTCCCCGAAATGTTCTGAGCTAAAGAACTAGGAATAGGTTCTAGGAATGATAAGATAGGTTCTTTGTCCTTCCCGACACCCTGTATGATTGCCGAAGTGTTCTTTTGAGACATAATATTTTTCTCTTCATCATTCAAATTGATATTGTGTTCGCCCATAGCATGAGCTACGAATGATTTTGCATAACCAAAAGACAGTTTGCACAGAAAACACATCAATATAGGTTTTATGGGAACAGAAGAATAGTCTACCATAGGAAAGTTTGCTTTATTGACGCTAGACGGCCTCTTTTGAGAGCCGTCTTCGTCTAGTTTGCTAGACGTTGTAGTAACTGTAGTCTCACTAGCGACGTCACGCACTGTGAAGACCCTAAAACTGTGCATAACAGGGACATCAGGAACTTTATTTTTTTCTTGCAGGAAGCTATAGGCCTGTCCATAGAGGGCGTTATACAACGCAGGATTTCTAGCGATGTGTAGAGCGTTCACCATATGTGTAAGTTGTTGCGAAGAGGTCGGAACAGTTGCTCGGGAAAGCAACTCATCCTCCTCGTCGCTGAGCTCTGAATCACCGTCCATAATGATGGCGGAGCCATCTTTATTGTACACGATCTTTCCGGTAAAGTTCTCCACATCGCTAGCAGAACTGTTGGAAAGTTCATTGCATGCAAGCTGAGCCGCATGCATAATGCCCCCGACTCCCGCGGACGGGAAGTGCGAGGTAGGAACAGAGCAAGGTCTACTGCTACTACCGTTGTCCGACAGTCTTGTGTCGCACACGTGTTCCAGGTAGTGATTTGTAGTGTGAAACTCCTGCCCGCAGGAATCGCACTTCTTGCTGAACTTAGGGCAAGGAGTTCGTAAGGAACTTGATGGACGTTCAGGAACCCTCGTCTGCTGCTGTAGGTCGGCAATGACCGCGGTCTCAGAGCCTTCTTCAGGCGTCATACTGTCACCGTCCTCTACGACCGCCGTTGCTGCCTGCTGTTGCTTACGCTGCTGTACTTGGTCCGCTGAGGAGTCGCTCGACTCCTTGTTAATGTGGTGCTGCGTTTGTTGCTGGCCGGTGTCCACGGTAGGAACATCTGTATCCATGCTGCTTCATGAATAACTGCTATGTCATGGTCGTGAGTCCCATCCACCACTGCAAAGACAAAAGCACACGCATGTAATCACTTGTAGGAATCACTATACATGTCTATGTTTTTATCCACAAAAGTATTAAAGGTACAAATCAATTCCCCTACATTATTTATTTCACGAATAATTCTAAAGTATTTCCCCCAAACAGATACAATTGATGATATTTTTACATCCCTTATTTTATTTAGAATGATTTGCTTTCATTGACCAATACATGTTAACAGTTAATCATAAGTGGAAAATTTTCTTTGAACTACAATTCTACAATGAACTTCATTTCTTTTTTCTTTCAGTTTGTGTGTATGTATGCACTTTTTGTCAGGGAACACAAAGCATTTCAAATATCCCTATAAAAAGTATTTCGGAACATTCTAAATAGCATTGCTACGCGTTGAAACAATGTACTGCTGTTCAAAAGAACAGTACCATACACAATGACGTAGTGAAGAGGAGTGGGTGAGGGGAGGTCTAGGGTGCCCCAGGTATCACTCGCAAAAGGGCACCAAATCTCCCTAAGATTTGACAAACCATAGGAGAAGAGGGAGCCAAAAAGGTATCGTGCCCCGGGCGCCAGTTTTACTCGCTACGTCACACTGACCATCCAGTAGATACATATTTCCTTTTCCCATATAATTGTGAATGCGTTTAAACATGCACTACACTAAAATTATCTCCAACAATTAGGTGTAAGAAAATCCGAAGAATACTTACAGATCATTTTTAACTTATCAAAAATAGTTTTCATTGTCAAAACTCAAAACGTAACGAAGGCAAATGCTTCATTTACAAACTTAACTAAAAACGGTCATTGTGTTTGTCTAAAGCCTTGCGGGAAAGAACTCATCTAATACGTGCTTATATCCTTGAGTGAAATTATTAGGCAATTTTCACGGAGCTTAGAAAAAGAAAAGAAGAAAAAAAAACAGTGGTTTGAAGCCTTTTAAAGAACACTTTCAAATTTTCATCCGAAAAGAAATCAGGGAAGAGGAGAGCATTCTTCCACAAATGAGATTCCCGCCAACATTTTATCCTCCAAAGCGAAGTAACTATTAGGGAGAAAAGAGAGAGAGAGCCAGCAAAATAACAAGCACGGACAGCGAGACAACAATAACAAGAAAGAAAAAGAAAGAAAGCAAGAGTACGGAATCAAAAGGAGAAGCGCCGTGGACAAAAGCGGCCAAAAGCGCGTACTTAGTTGTAATTGCATCAAAAATGATTCGCTTTAGAGTCCACCCTCTAATGGCGGACTCGCTAAACCAGTTTACCGGTCGGTGCTGCCATCCGGTTGGGGAAATGATGATTCTCAAAAGCTTGTGCCTCAACACCAGCGCGGTAATTTGGCATGCATAACTAGATATGCGTGCGGGAGAAATGGATGACCTTCCGCGGTTGGCAAAGTGTTTCGTCCACTCGCCTCCTGCACGCATATAGCACCGGTTGTGCACGAGTAATACCTCTATTAAAATGCGAGCGAGAAGCTGTGCGGAAGACAATAACTAAGTGGGAACGGAACGACGGAGTGGAGTGGAAGACCAAGGGACAGAAAAAGATCAGGCACGTGCCCAGAACCATCATCCCTATTACGTAAAAGAAGAATGAAAAGAGAGAGAGAGAAAAAAAAAATCTAATTTTTGAAAAAGGCAGAAAACTACTAAAAGAAAGAAAAAACCCCAACTAATTTTAGTACATAAGCATGCATTTGATTATATCAGAAGTAAGCATTAACCCTTTAACGCGCAGTGTTCCCGCTCCGGGAACATCCAACTCTGACGTTTTGACTGTTGTCAGTCACGAAGAATAGATTTGATTTCTATAAAAATAGTTGCAGGTGACATAGCTCCACGAGAATCCTTTACTTTTTAGCACGTCTTTTCCCGTAAAAAAATTGTCACGATTATTTTTAACAGCACTGACATCTGCTGAAAAATGGAAGAATGCGAGAACACCTGGATAGATTGCCCAATGCTGAAAAAAGGGCAGCCGTTGCCATCGCTTGAGTTAACTATCAGCAAGATGGCGGACGATCGAAACGTTCATCGCGTGCCACAGATCTAGAGACCCTTTTTTGACGACAGCTGGCTGTGCGGCCATCTTGCTGGTAGTTAACTCAAGCGATGGCAACGGCTGCCCTTTTTTCAGCATTGGGAAAGGGTTGCGCCTCAAAGGGTTAAATACTACATTGGAGAGTCAGAAAGAAGACACAATTCTTCCAGATTTTGAAACTTCAATGAATATAAATATAAAACGATTAACGTAGATTGACTGTAGTTGAGATAAAAGCCAATAATCCTGCAATTTGGTTGAAATTAAAGCAATAAATATTCATTTTTTAAGGATTAATGCTCATCATTCCATTAAAAAATTAAAAAGAAATACAACAAAATCAAATTTATCAACTGTATCAAGTTTTTGAATACCAATTTTCATTCTTGCTATATATTAACTCATCCGAATACTTGACATCTTGTTTAAAAAAAAGCAATTTGGTTATCTACCAAATTTGCTCACTTTATTGCTCTACTTAATCACACCAAACACAGCAATCAATGCCATGGTTCTTTCATCCTCTCGCATATATTTCCCCCTCACTTTTTTGAATCGTAGGAATACAAGACCATCATCTCCTAAATACTTTGACAGGGCAGCAGCAGCAAATTATGACAAAGTGCACCACAATATCCAAGTCCTCGAAACACTCCCTTTTCTTGGTTCTCTGATAAAATAAAATAAAATAAAGAGGGAGCAAGTTTTATGCACGGCTTCAGATCCTAATTGTGTCGGCTAATAGGGATAAACGCATGATGACAAAAAGGCTTCTGCGAAATACGTATATTCCTCGGCCATACACCAACTTAAGAGCGTTCTTTAAAAAGTACAAAAATAAGTAAATAAATAAACACTTATTATTTATTTATTTGACCATTTCTATTAGAATTGAAGGAAAGCGCATTTATTAGTAGTTTCTAAATTAACACCTCTGAGGTAGATGAAGTCATATCATACATACCGAAGTTGCGAATATATCAGATTTTGAAAAGCATGTTAAAACATTAAGACGATAAATAAAATAAAGTAATTACGATATTCCCCCACCCTGTCAATGAAATCTACATAAAAACACACTTTCTTAAAGTTTTTCTCAAAACATTATTAGTATAATCTGAATGCTCTTACATGCAATTATTGTTAGCAATCTTCCCATCTAATAATAATAAAATTTTAATTAGCTATACAGAATACCAGCATATTAGTATAGGTTGTATAATAATGATTTAATATTGTAAATTATAATAATAATTATATTTTACATTGTGCCTTATAAGATAAAATAAAAATAAAGCCCTGGTGATTAGCTTAAATAAATCTCCAATTTTCGAACTTTTGAGAGCACAAAAAATTTCCTTTTAATGTGGAACAGAAATATCTCATTTTCAAAGAATATCTTTTCAGTTTTACAACTTACAACACACACACACACACACACACACACACAAAAAAAAAAAAAAAAAAAAAAGAAAAGAAAAAGGTCCACAGTTAAAAAAAAAAAAAAAGATAAAAGAAAGAAAAAAAAGTCTTATTCAAAACAAACAATACCAAAAGAGAAGGAGGAGTAAGCAATAAGACTGGCACACTCCTTTCTCTAACAGAAGTTGGCGTGTTTCAATCATGATGTGACACTGGCACACAGATAAAACGCCAAGAGCCCGCGGCAAGGTCACATGTTCGGGTCACTGACCAAGCAGGGTTATGTTGGAACTTACGCTTAAATCCCCATTGTTTTCACAGATCGGGTACATTACGTCAAGATGCATATGAGGCAGAGAGATTATGCGCGAGTCAACCTGATAGAGGGATGCGACATCATCTATGAGTGAAGATGTTAAAAATATCTCCCAACCCAGACACATAAATTTTGCGTTGGGGGAAAAAAAAAAAAAGTCAGTTTTCAAAGGTGGTAAGTAGACCTTTCAAGATAAACTAATTTAAAATGTCAAGCAAGCATTCTTGTAATTAAACTAGTTCTGCTTCAAATGTACATTTATGTAGTTGAGAGAGAAAAAAAAATGTTTTTGAAAAATGTTTATATGAAATATAACATGTGTAGCAACAAAATATTATGTGACTGATTTTCTTTAAATATGACAATAAAAATCCTTTTTTAAAAAAAGTATCAACATCAGTCATTTTTATCAAAATAAGCTGTATTGTTCGCATTTGTTTAACTCATGCATTAAGTTAACGATTTAAATATATCCCTATCAAAAGGGAAAGAACTTCGAACAACTAAAAACATGGCAAGTTCATAGACAAAAAAAAAAAAAAAAAAAAAGAAGAAAAGAAAAAAAGAAAAAAAAAACTTTTTTTTAAAATCAAAGATACACATAAAATAAAAATCATTGTTAAAATTGTGATATCATTTATTAATGCAAAAACAGAATTAAAAAATAAGGTATTTCTGCGATAAAATGAAATATGCTTGTTTTGCTTTTATGAAACCTTTTAAAATGAATTTTAAAGCACGAAGAAATATAAAACATTTTCAGCTTGAATCACACGAATTACAATAAAGATTTAAATATACCAATAAAATTTCTACCAAATATTAATACATAAGAGCACGTTAATAAAGAAGTATTACTTAATTATAAAACATTCTGTGGATGAACTTTTTTACAATATGGCAAAGCTAAAAACGAGCTGCCAGAGAAGTTAATTTACCATCTCATTAACTCACTTCAGAACGTGCGATATTCATTTAAAATGTTCTGAAGGAAACGAACAATCGTGAACAAAAGCCAAGATCATATTTTTCTTATAAAAGATAACTAATTGGTCTTTCGACAAATGATGTTAACTTCAGCTAACTGTAATTAAAATACTTAGAATCACAGGCAAAATAAATTGCTTTCTACCAACAAGATGACCTCAGTGCACTTTAGCACATCTTGCAAAGAGGGTCATCAGTGCAAAAGCAAAAACATTATTGAGACTACACACGATTAACAAACGCCTAACACTCATTTCTACGGATAAACACAAGCTAGAAAATTAGGATGCCAAATTTATTTTCATGATTTTTATCTTTCTTTTTTTCCTAGCACATACATGCGCATTCATCAGTCACAAAACTACATTTGTTGTCCTAGTTTGAAACTGGCCAACTCGATCATGCCTCATTTAGCTTCAAAAAGCAGAATATTACCATCGAAACAATGGCAACAGTAAATCCGTGACATTTTAATCGAAATTTATTCCCATAACAAAGCCACCGAGCCGTTCTGGACTAAAAATAATTGTCGTTCTTTATTGTCGGAGTGCATACCGGCTGAGGATACAGTGAAAGCGCGTTGGGAATCGTAAATCAAAAGGCTACCTAGTCAAGGCAAAGCAGGTTCGCCTGGAAAACAATTAAATAATAATTCCGTGTCGTCCATATTCATCTGGTCAGGGGTGGGTGTCCCGCACGCATTTCCGGTGGTTTAATTCATCAGCGGTCTGTGGCCTTCAGATTGCCTGTAATGATCAAGAACTGCATCATCCCTTGGAGATGTTACGATTATTGTGTTATGAGAATGAAATGACTAAGCCATGCGAAACGGCAGTTTCAATTGTTGCAACTCAGTCGAAATTAATCATTAGGCAAATCTTTGGTGTCGGTATGGAACGGAAGCATCAAGACAAGACGCCTTCACTCACTGGAGGATGGAGATTTTAGCAAGCGGGGGAGATTAGTCTCAGACAAGAGAGCTTGCTCCTTCAAATTAATAGATATGCGTGTACATGTATAGTGTTCGGAAACTATCTGGGGCAAAATAGCAGAGCACAGTAGAAAGTGCCGAGATGACATATTCAGAGCATGATTAGTGAGAATTTAAAAACCTTCTACACGAAACACTCACCTGAAATTGCTGATTGTAAATCGGGTTTTACTTTGACAATGCAAATTACAATATTACTTTGAACACTGCAAATTTTATACTAAAACATTTAAAAGACTAAGACTACAGACACACTAAAAAAGCCTACTAAGACATTTTAATAGTACGTCAAAACTTTTCTGGCTCAGTACTGCCATTTGATTTAGGGTCACTTTAGTTCCTTTTACTAACCTTTACAATTTTGACAAAAAAAAAAAAAATCTTCAAGCACTTTTTCTATGCATGTTCATTTGAAAATTTCTTGGGATATTTATATTACTAACTATCATGTTTATAA
This sequence comes from Cheiracanthium punctorium, assembly GCA_038373885.1. Taxonomy (NCBI): domain Eukaryota; kingdom Metazoa; phylum Arthropoda; class Arachnida; order Araneae; family Cheiracanthiidae; genus Cheiracanthium; species Cheiracanthium punctorium. The sequence continues at coordinate 1,115,506 of JAWZYV010005775.1, read as the reverse complement.
TTTATTTTCCTCCCATAACTCATTTGCATATTCAAAAGACTGTACAAACTTCATCCAGAAAGCATTTTAGAACCACCCTTCGTTTAGCTATTTGGCCTAGAAACGTTAAACTTTCTGAGGGAACTGAACTGATAAACAAATTACTTAGATTCCATTGCTTTGGAACATGGTAGAAAAAAATATTACTTCCTCTCTAAATTCAGCGTAAGTGCTTACGTGATAGAGATTTTTAAGACGAAAAATAGAAAAAATCAATTAATTTACGGATTTTACTAGAAACCGGCCTAATTTTCAAAAAGGCATTTTACACTTTTGCTAACGTTTCTTCACATTAATTAATTAATTATACAAATTTACAAACCAGCAAAAAGTACTGGAATATAAAAAAAAAGAAAAGAAAAATTACGATGAATATTAACAATAATTTTTTTCTTTAAAGTTTTTACTTACAGTACGTTTTTCTTTTTTAAATTTTATATATTCTATATAAAACAAATACATTATTAAGCATAACACTATTTACAGCAATATTGATGAAGCGACAGTTTAACGATGAAGGTTTTACTTATTCAATATTAAAACTTGAGCGCTAAAATAAAAATTCCATTTTTGTAAAATTTTGCCATTTTAAAATTTTCGAAGGTAGTAGCAAATAATTATAACTTATCGTCATTTCTCTAAAAAGAACTTCTCATATTCGAGAACAAAAATTGAAGTGTTGACATATTAAATGCAATGAACTTTTAATGTCATATATAATTAAAATTTAAAAAAAAAACTTGTTTGATGTATTTTTAATAATACAATTATTTTAATATAGCTTAAAATACAATGCAGTTTAAAATATTTTGCTTTTTCTAAAATCTAGTCATAATATTTTATACAGTATTGAGTCAGTATCAAAGAAAAAAAATAAATAAACATAATCTAAAGTCTCGCTAAAAATTTATTCCTCAGTTAAAATCTAAAGGAAAATTTTTGAGGAAAAACCAGAACAGTAAAAATTGATACATCAATAATGAAACGGTGATTATACTGTGATAGTGATTATATTGTGCAATTTTGAACTATGCACAGTATAATCATTAGCAACAAAATTTTTGTTCACTCAATAAAGTATTTTGTTGATCCAGCAAAAGAATACGCGGTTAAAATAGCACCAAGTAATTGTGTTGTTGAAAAAAAAATGAATTCAACAAAACTTTTATGTTAAAAAAACGTACGAAGAAATATAACTGTCATCATCTCTCAATTCTTTTACCATATACACTCTCACTGCAGCCTCAAAGCAGTATTCTGTTACGAGAACCACCGTTTTAATTCCAGGAAGCAAATGTATACTCACTTTTCCTCCAGTTCTGATTAATTCAGCACAATCTCCAATATACCAATAAGGACTCTGAGATAATCTAATCCAAACTCCGCAATTCAGCTCTTCTGTCTAAACAACTGCATCTTAGTAATAAGCGGGTTCAGAAAAGCGTGCAAAACGGAGTTAGTCAGAAGCATCACGTCTCAGTTATCGCCATGGACATCCGCAAAAGCACCTAAGTGTTCCCACCTTTTATGGTCAAGTAATTACGATAGGCAGATAAAACCTTTTGCCTTTCCGCTCATTACACAGATCTCGGACAGCAGTATTGTTCCAAGCTGGCCATGCGTCCCTCATCTCACTTTAATTAGTCACATCGATGACCTTGAGGGGAGCTTCTTTACCCCCCTCCTTCCTGTCTGGGTCGGCGGACAAAACACGAATGGTTTATTCCATAATTTTCCATGGGAATCCGTGGCCCATTAGAACGATTTTACGCGCAAATAAGTACAGTAAGTTTTTCCCAAGGAAAGCACCCGATAATGTAATTGGTTTACGTACGGAGTCTTGAGTCGAGAACTATACGTGAGTCGAAAATCTCCAGCTAACGGATTTTTTGTTCCAGGGTGGGAGGGAGGATTAGCGTTATTCTAAATTGGACATAACCATGCAGAGAGATGCTAAATATTCGATATTACCCTTTTCATTTTTCCTTTGATGTGTCAGTTATTATTCTGACTCCGCAGAAGAGCTATTGTTGTCACTGGCAGTGATATAGATAAGAATGACGAACGGTATCTGATGGTAAAATCAAATCGTATCTCCTTTGATCTCAATATTAAAAAGTGGAATTTCCGCTAGTTTCAGTAGTATGAAGAAAGTGAAGTGAGAACCGTTACGAAATTGTTTTATTTGGAACATCAATCATAAGATGTTAGAATAGCACAAATTATTTATTTACTTAATTCCTTCAAATATAGCAATTAAAAACGAGACAAATTGTTGTGCACAATATTTTTAACAAATCTGTTTCTATTTAATTATTAAACATCATGTAACTGAACAATGAAATATTGCATTAAAGGTTCATATAGGTTTTTTATAATCTTGGAAAAAAAAAAAGATAAATTTTGAAATGCTGTAAGTGGCAAGCATCCATGCCCAACAAACATTATGTAAACTCTCACAAAGGAAAACAATTAAAAATTGTCATGAAAGAATTAACTACAGCAGGTCTCAAGCTTCCTCTTTGGATACCTTTACCTAAGAAGCTGAAGTACCGCATGTCAATAAAGCTAGAGGGAATTGCAAAGCAATCTTTAATTAACTCATCATCCAGAACAAACACTTTTAAGCCTGAAAGTGTAATTATATTTATGATTGCAATAAACGAGGAGCATCCACCCACTACCCGCTCTCCAGTCTTTTGACAACAAAACACCAGCCCACTGTCACTCAAAGCCAGCTACAATGTGGCACTGGAGAATGAAGAATCTCGATGTGGCCAGACGCTCAAAGAAAGGCAATAAAGAAAATTTGAGTATTATTTCATTTCTAAGTTCATTTACCTTGAGAGGGCGGCAACAGCCACTCAGATGTTTTCGTACAATGATTTGCATATGCAAGAGTGAGAGAAAAAAACAATCAATTAAAATTAGATACGGGGGGGGGGGGAAATAAGAGCAGACAGAAATCAAAGAGTGTTCTTTGAAGAATTTTTTTTTTCTTTTTGCTCTCACCATTAAAGGAATTTTGTATGTGAATAAAAACGAATTCTTTGAATTGAAAAGTTTCGATGTTTCAATTACTGTGTTTTAATATTCTCTCATTGTTACAAAATTTATGAATAAAAACAGGCGAGAAATATATCTGTCATATGTTTGTTTGCTTTTTTCATAAATTTGTTTAATTTAATTATGTATCAAACAGAAAACTTATAAAATTAGTACACGAATTAATATTCATAAATTGCATTAGCCAGAAGGTGTAACCAGTAGGGACAAAAAAAAGGATTTCTCGTAATTTTATCTTCTGAAGCTGATTGCCAAGTATTACTATTGTAAACATTTTTCATGCGCTCACACACATACATACATCAATTGAAAAGAACAAACATGTAATAATTTAAAATATAAACCCAGTGGAATTTTAATAGAAAATGCTCATCTATAAATCAACAGTATTATTCTAACATTACTTGGTGTGGATATTGTTTCACATATAATTCCAGCTTTTCTGCAAGAAAACGTGAACTGTTTAATTCATTAGGCGGCACAATGTATCCAATAGTTGCAATTGGTGGAACAGTTTTTTCAGCATGACCTCAGTATACATTTTAGAATGGATGTTGATACTAGTGTGCACATTTTACTGTCGGTACCATAATTATTGCTATTATCACTGTAATTAAGAGTATTTTGAGAAACTATCATCACGTGGCTCTTATTTGAAGAATTGGAATAACACTTTTATTTACATAATACTATGGCTAACTAAATGGGTTTTCATTAAAATTAAACAAAATAGTTTTGAAAATAAACTACAGAAAAGAAAAACGCTTATCACATTAGTTTATTGGTTGGTATTTAATGGAGCAAGATCCAAGATGGACATACTGCAGCAGACATGGGTAAAATCATACGCTTTTCATATTGGAAAATCATCGATTACTGCACTAATATAAGAGACATAGAGGGGCTGCAATAACAGGCCAACTTACGTCTAGGTACACAAATTGAAATAAACTAATTGTCCCAGGGACTCGAAAAAATTCAGGATAATTCTTGACTCATACAAGCTGTATTACCCTCTGTAATACAAGAAACAACGGTGCCTTTTATAAAACTTCCAGAAAAAAATCTGTAATATGGAACTGCTGCAAAAGATTTTCGAAAGTGACACAGCCTACTAAATTGCCGATTTTTAAGGAACTGATACGGGTTTATTGCTTATTGCAGTATATAGTACAGCTTATAAAGAGGCATTCCAAAAATTTTGAAGTGCATGACGTAATTAGTTTATTTGAATTTATGTACCAAAATCGCATGGTATTTTCGAACTACACCGTTAAAAGAAATATTTATTAAATCATCACTGCTATTGTTCCCACCAATATCAATGTCTGTCTTCTTTTCCCCCCATCCACACGATAGACACTATGGATAATCAAACAATCCAACGTGACGAAATCATAATGAAAAGTTGCCACAATTACGGAAGGCCGCAGCCCAGCCGAGGGAATTAAAATATTAAAGTACCGGTAATCAGGACATTATCAAACAATCTTTTCAAAATGAAGTCCACGAAAACCCTTTTGTATCGGCGCTAGCTTTGTTTCCATATCCGACTCCCACCTATTGATCAAAACCGGACTCCGCGTTGACAAAAGAACCTAACGCCGAAAAACAATGGCCGAAAACGAAGTCAGCCAATACACCCGCAAATTACACGTAAAAGGTGGAGATGAGTAACGTAAAAAGATGCGTGATGTTACGGCAAATACGAAACATCCATTTCCTTTTAGAGAGGAAATTAGAAACACGAAAAGTGCTTCATTTGTATATTCTACCTCTTGCTGTAAATTTGTAACTGAATAGAGAATATTGTCGCCTTGGCATGAGCATTGAATAGCATCCGCGCTAAGATTTTCATAACACGTATTTCTCTTTTTTTTTCTGGTAATACAATATGTAAAACATAAATAGTAAAATCAGCCCCCAATTTTTTTATATCCACAATTATTCTGTTTTGTGGTATTTTGGGGGGTTAGTTATTTGTTACGTTTGTGTGTGAGAATGCTCATTCAAACAAAAACATTAAGCAGGATTTATACTCAATCCAAGTTTCAAATTCACAGTGCATATCAACACTTTTATTATTTTATAAAAATATTCCTTATCTTTTTAAACAAGCAGTGAAGAGGAAAATATGTTTTAACATGTAGCTTATAAAATATCATATTGTACAAAATAAAAGATGTTAATCAGTTTTGAATTAGTTGCATTAATACACACATCGAGTACATTTTTGAAGTTAGATAAAAGTTCCGCAAAATGTTAGAAATAGTTTCATACTTGATTAGTTAAAAACATTTTAAAAACAAATTTTTAAAATCTTAAGCTGTAATGTTAATTATTTTTATTTTATTGCAGCTAAACTTTTTAAATAACTTTGTACATCGACATAGCAACGAAAAAAATCAATAGTCGATAGTGATTTTTTTAAATTTATATTTGTAAACATCTAAAGCCAATAAAAGTGGATTTAAAAGAGTGAAAATACTACATTTCACATTTTTTGAAAGCTATATTTTTTAATAGTTTATTGTTTCACACTCACAGGAGGAAATTTTGTTCTCTGCTGATAAAATATTGCTATAAAACTAATGATCTGACAGCATTACATGAAATAGCACATTTCTCCACTCCACTACAATATGTAGCGCATTTAATAAAAATAATAAGAATCATCTCGTTTAATTTCTAAAAACACGGAATAAATTGGATGAAAAATAATCATTTAAAACAAATCACATTAAGCGTGATATGTTTAAGTGAGAAAAATTAATTTAAAATTCAATCCCCCCACACACAACGAAAAAAAAAGTTATAGAAAGATTCGATCAAAAATAATGGTATTATGTATGAAACGTCTTTTAACCTACCGCCGCTAACAAGATAAATTGTTTTCATTACATTTATCCTAACGAACATCAAAGTTAATGGTATTTTAATAATATGTAGTCTCAAATGGATGATGGTCAATCTAATTTTATAAACAAAGCATAGCAGAGAAGTTTTATACCTTCTGTAGAATGCAATAACAAGAAATAGGCTTTTTGCCTAACTATGTGTTATTGTCAACATTTAATGAACTATATTTAACTTGAAATGGCAGCCAGATATGACTTGAAGCGTATATGCGTTGCAGGGAAAAAAATCGGAAGGGATAAAAAAAAAATACAGAAACAAACAAAGGAAGAGCTGACGACAAGCAATATTCCTCCGAGTATCTACAGTATTAACAACAATTTTTCTCCCTTTTTTCAATTAGCACTGATTTTAAGAGAACTGTGACAACAAGAGTCAGGTTTTTTTTTTCATTCCCTTGTGCTGACGATAATACCGTATCATAACAATAGAAGCCCAATTAATGCACCAGCACAAAATAAAACGCGAAAGAAAGAAAAAAAATCGTATATCCTTAAGAACGTTCTTCTTGTCTTCTGGCGCAGGGGACAAGACGAAAATACAATAACGTTCTTCGTGGACGAAAACAAATCCCAATTATGGACACTGAATTTCGAGTGCTTTATTACAGGATTTTAACTCAGAAACTCTGGGTCTTGATTACTAATACAAAAGAAAATTTCGGGATACTCCAAATACAGGAGAGAAAAATATAAGGAATCCATACCAGAGTCAAATAATGAATAGACGCAGCAACTTTTCTGTTGCTAATGAGGGGAAGGTGGTCTTGTTTTATTTCTTTTTTGCATACCCAGTTATGGGCTTATTTTTCCTGAATAACATCCCCTGCTATAGGTACGGAAAGAATCACTTCTCTTGGACTAATGAGGGCGAACTGGTGCAAAAATAATGAACGCGGAGGTGGACCTTTATTTTATTTTTTTCGCTTGTAATGCACACGTGCAGTTTTTACGTGGTTATGTGACTGCGTGCATACATTAGAGTGTACCTTCCGCACCTTAATGGCGTAAAGGAAATTTTAATACAAAAATGGTATTTAACGTGTCTATTTTTGAGAGCAGTTTCTAACGTAGACAAAAAAGGGGTATAATTTAAAAAATAACAATAACTAAATAAAAAACTTCTTTTTCGTACTTATTTACAACTAAGACCATAGGTTCGTTCCATGTTTATTATCCAGCACCAGAAAATGGGCTCCACAGGTTACTTTAAAGCTTGCAAACTGCTTAATCAGTAAGTTACTGCGGGATTATTAAGGCAGCATAAAGATTTTGTCTTGTGATCCTTGTACTTCAGACTGATACAGTAAATTCTGCTACTGGGGTTTGCCAATAAACAATTCTATGATGCCAAGTAGCGTATTGCCTAAAGAAAGACGCTCTCACGTCACTGGGAACAAGCCTGACTGTTGAGATAGACACCTTTCAATCATTTTGGGCTTCGTCAACAGAGAAAAGGAAAAAATGGGGGGGAAATAAAAATTGCAAGGTAATAACTAAAAACTGTATTTCAATCCAGCTACATTTTTGAGTTGTGGAAATTGTTCTCGATTCATGTGGGCTAAACCGTTTGAAATGTGTTGCATAATACTGATAGGATAACTTGTAAATAGGACTATAATGACATAGTAAGAAGATCTCTAAAATGTGAGGCACAGAAACTGATACACATGTAGGAAAGGGCACTAAGTTTGAATACAATTCAAAATTGTATGAAATATGTCATCATTATCAAAAATCCGATTTTATCCAGTGTAAATATTTTTTTTGCCTGGTGGTGCATCCTTCTTGGTATGTGGGTGGAAGGGCAAGTCAAGGGTTCTGTTTCAGAAAGCTACTACATTTTAGTGTTGAATTACTTCTATGTTATACCGGTCTTAAATCATAACAGTAATATGGGTAGTATGAAGCCCCCCCTCCCTTTGCCTGTAGGTACATGCGCCCATGGCACTTTCCCACAACAACCGCCTTTGCCACTCAAAGATTTACAGAAAATTATTTGCAAAAATATACAGTAAAACTAATTCGACTAAGCTATTAATAATATATAGATACAAAGCATACAATACAGAATATATTGTCTGGAAATATTTATGAATCACAAACTTAATTTTAATTAAAGTTGATTTGGGACGTACATAGACAGATGTTGATGGTCATCTAATTACATCAAATATAGCCAAAATTTAATAAATATAATTACTTGATCCTTCATCATTTACTAAATCTCCAATTGAATAAAAAAAAGACTTATAATTCAGCAGTTGCAACTCGGCACACGTAATTTAATTACCCACTCATTTGTATATTCACTAGCATATCGATTGCATATCTGGAAGCCCTAGAGCCAGGGCTATATTTTTTTAAATTGGCACAATAAGGGTTTGCCTTTTTATGGAAAAAAGAAAATTGTAATCTAATTCAACAGAAGCAAATCGAAATCAACGGCCGGAACACGAGAGTTCCTTTAACATGAAGCTGCCATTAGGCATGAACAATTATCCGGGGAGCGAAGAGAAGTGAATGGAGGACGGGGGTGGATATATCTCTTGGTGAAAAGGGAAGGGTGGGAAAGGGTTACAACAGATGCAGATTTTGGAGCGGCGCCATAGTTTGGCTTACAATCAAAACCGGAAAATACATTTTCTACAGTCAAAATTGAAAGTCCTTATGAAATAGAGTCGTTTTGTTATTCCGTATCTTATAGGCGTTATCAAAGTTCTGACGGTTTTTAAATTGATAAGGGAGAAGAAGAAAAAACATCATTGCATTTATGAAAGGTGGTGGTGGAGGGTAAAAATGGAAAACAATTTTAACATGTTTATAATTTAGGCCATAGCAATTTTAAATGTTTATAAATTTCATAAGTTAGAAGAGGGGAAAATTTAATTTAGCGAATTTTATTTAAAGGTATGTATACAATGTACTTCCCTGTCACGTAGATACAATAAAAAAATTTAAAGAAAGAAAGAAAAAAAATATACATATATACAGAATCAGTCATTTAGAACTATCAGAGGCAAAATTTTTTGGCATTGTTTTTTTTTTATCTAAGCACCTTTATTAACCTTAATAATTCATTACATAATCACTACATTTGACTAATTTTGAATAAATATTGTCATTAATGTAGTTAATGAAGCTATCTCATAAGTTTTCAAAAAAGGATATTGGTCATAATTATTTTCCTCTAGTTATTTATTAAGTTTAATGTGGAATAGTTTTCAGAAGAAAAAAAAATGCGATGGAATTAATATTAAAATTTTTAGGTCACACCCCTTTTCCTCCCTCCTCCTCAAAAAATAAAAATAAATAAATAAATAAAATAAAATAAAAAGAAAGAAAGAATAAATAAAATATTTAATAATAACAATAATAATACTTTTGGTGCTTTTCTGTATAACTACCATTTTGAAGATTTTTATTCCCCCCCCCCCCCAAAAAAAAAAAGAAAAAAAACATTGCAATTTCTACCTAGAGGCTTTTGAAATAAAATGTAAATTCCAGAGCCATGGAAGAAAGATATAAGTAGAATGATTTTAATTTAGAGACGTGTTCTACATTGAACATCAACTTTCAAGCTGCAGGAGTGTTTTGTTTTCGATATGGGTCTAATTTTTTCTAATTTTTAAGCAGTAAAAATAAAAACTCTTTTATTAAAAGTAAGTTTAAAAAGAGACAGAAGCCAGTGTTTTTTTGGACTCATATTTCAGTTGCATTTATAAAATTTTTATCACAGTTTAAATAAGGTAAAAGCCTGTAAACTTTGAAAGAAATAGTTGTTATTATGAGTGTTCATTGATTAAAATCAAATATTAAAAATTCCATTCAAGCAATAGAAATAGCAAATAACGATAAAAATTATAAATATGAAATTTGACAGTGTTTCAACAAATGGCAAAATTAAGCCCGTATCATAATAAAAAAATATATGCATTTATTCATTAACACTACTTTGAATATAATGCAATTGAAAACCTCGCCATAATTTTATTCCTCTCCAACGGACCATAAACAACGCAAGCCATATTATTTATAATTACAATGAGCAAGCCCTACAGAAAAGGCTCAAATTCAGAATAAGGTAAAATGTATTTTTAACATCAAAATAATTACTGACTGCGCCTTGTCAAACAGAACTCCTAATTATTTAAATTAACTCAATTTTTAGGAAAAATCCATTGTGAATTCTGATTATTCTTGAAAAAAAAAAGATACAATGGACCTAAGTGAAAGCAGTTTTCAAGGTTTTCAGCGTAAAAGTGGACGCAGGTATAATTACAACTGCAATACGAGAACATTAGTCGCGTAATTACATCAAAACAGCGTGCTTAGTCAAGCGACACTTGCTAGAAAAATAATAGAAAAAAAAGTAATGAGTATTACACCATCAGGAAAGAGGAAATATTGACTCTTTGCTATAATCATACTAATAAGTCCCACTTTTTTCCCTCTTAAGTAAAAAACAGTAAGTTAACTTTAATAGCATCTAGCACGTTTCGAAATTTCATCTGTGAATGAGTTTAAGGCTATTGTAGTTTGAAGAAAAAAATTATAATATTGTACACTATTATTTTTTATTATTTGGCAACAAGTCTGTGAAATTTAATATCCTCACAGATTGTGCATTGCATATATGTGTCACCCGATACCCTATTTCAAACATAATCGATATTGTAAGCAAAACACACAGTGGGAAATATACCTCACTGAGATTTAACTCATTTTATTTGTATTGTTTTATTTCACCATTTACTTTATCGCAAAATACAGTTTTTTCTGACAAGAAACAATTTTATTCTACTAAAGTTTATATTTCCTATATGCAAGATGCCACTGTATTTCAGAAAGACAAATATTCAGAATTTAGATTTTAAAAAATATGCCCGATAACTTGTTTTCTGTCAACAAGAAAATCGTTAAGCATATTCAGCTGAATTTAATAGGCAAATCTGATTATGCATCAATTGATTTTATGTTTATTTATTGTTAGAAGTTTTTCTTTGTACCTGACAATATGCACTTTAGTGCATATTGTCAGCATCGAGCATGTACTGTCTTTATAAAATGAAAACCTGTCGTAAAATCTGATTTACGACAGATTAGCAGCATCAGATTATTAACCACTTATTATATACTCTAAATGACTGGACAATTAATTGCCGATGTACATTTGCTTTAAGTATTCAACATATAAATACCCGTTCCCACAGTGTAAATTAAAATTTAAAAAAATTTTACTCTAAATTAAAATTGCATTAATCATGTACATCGTTCATGCCGTACTTGCCACTTCAATAAAAACTTACACGACTGAAAAGTTATTTTAACAGTGGATGAATATTTGAAAGAAATATAATGAAAATGCAATCGAGCTGCCCTGAACATTTTAATGTCACTGCATACGCACATTTAACCAATGTTTTCTTCATATTTGTTCGCTCTACCAGAGAACAACGAATAATCTTAGGTATTTGGCAAAACATGTCTTTAATTGTACAATAAAAGAGCAGCTAAAAAACCATTTGCTTCTTTTTGGCTATCTTTTGAGGAATAACCTACAGCAAAAAGAAAATAGTAAAGGAATAGAAATAGAAACAATTTTAATGAGCGAACTCTCAACATCTGTCATATCCTGCTCATCAAGCAGCACTTTTAATGATAGGTAAATAAAATCGCGGTTGAATCAGTAGTTAGAAACCGCCTGTTACGATTCTTGGGTGTTATCAGCTTTCTTGGTACTCAATTAAACCCTACAGTAAATAGGTTTTTAATCTCAAAGCATCATTTTGTTGTAACTCGTTAAGAGATAATTTCAGTTATGCTATTTCTGAAAAAACAAGATCCAAAATAAAAGCAATGGCATGTGCACGATGTAATTAAAAGAAGAAAAAAATGCTTACTATAAGAACCGAAACTATTTCCAATCATTCCGATTTTCGATTATTATTAAGACAACAAATTAGTAATTCATATTCTATATATTTTAAATAATAAGATTTTTTTTTAAGCACCACGATAGTAATTTTAATGATATTTCTTAATCGGTGCATTTTTTGAAAAAACGTTCTCCAGAATCCAATTTGAACAGAGGTGTCCAGATCAGGAGGTTTAACTGCCCATTAAACGCATTTGCAAGACACAAGGAATAATTCATAGTAATTAATAGGTATTTAAATGGACAGCTATTGTTCAGAAGTATATCATTAACACCAGTTCTTGATAACCAAGAACAAGAGAATAAAATTGGTTGATATAAACGATAATTTACTAATGTTACATAACTTTAAACTGTAGTTACAGTACAGTGAGCAATAATGTCTTGGAAAACATCCAATTCTCTCAACGTATAATGCAGCCACGGAAAGTGCGTTATACATAATTATAGAACTCGAGGAAAAAATTATTACTACTTCAAGCGTCAAAGCTCGAACCATTGCATTATTACATCCCAGGTTTATTAACAATGATTACTGGTGTGTAATATCAGTTCGCCCCGCTACGCAAGAAATAGGCCCTTAACGTGTAACTAACTTTTAATTTCAACCCCGACTCACCATCTGCAAAGCCGCTATGTGAGCGACGGAAAGTCGCAAATCGTGAAACACTAATGATTATTTGCAAGGTCAGCAGCAAAACAAAGAGAAGTGTGTAATAATAAGACCCAGTTTACACCGAGCTGTGTCCCCCCCCCCTTTCACATTTGCCGAAAAACAAAGCCATTTAGCAATGAGCAAAATTATCGGTTTAAGTTCGGTGCTACTGTGCAGACACCACCACCCAGAACACAAAACAAAACATTAGAAAAAAATAGAAAAAGCTGATGGTTTTTTGATGGGTACAGTGTCACAGGTAGTGGCAGAGGATTTTCCATTAAGAACCTTCGTTCATGATGTGGTGATTACAGCTATTAGCCAATTACTTTGCAGGGAAAATGCTGTCGCGACCAACAAGTTAGTTGGCAGTTGTGAGAGCAAGCAGTCGTTACTTTTTTAAGGTCTTCTCCCCCCCCCCTCCGAGTTTCAGGTCGTCATTTCAGCAATGGATTTCGTTTCAGGTATAATTAGACACGTTCTCCTTAAATGCCAGGTGACACGCGAAGTGTTTGATTTTGCATAAGAAGTCCGATGACTGTGACGTCAGTTGTAGGAACACAGAGGGCTGGGTTCCAATGCAAATGTTGTATCAAAGTGAAAGAATGTATCGGAATGATAAATGTCTTCATAACGAGCTATGCTGAGGTTTAGTGTAGTAATAAGCGGCGTTAAGTCTTGTTCTTAATTATACATGTGGCCGAATGAGTAACAGCTGAGCAATGTTAGTGTGTTTTAGGGATACATCATTTTCCTTTCAGTTGAATGATAAAGACTTCAAATAAAACCTTTCCTTTAATACAATATACTTTAATAAAAACTTTATATTCACGAAAAGGGAATGAGTGAGGTAGGACAAGAAAGCTTTTATGGATTACTGCCTTACACAACTTTGCCATCAAAATCGCAAAAGATAGTGAAATTAATGTGTTTTAATAAAATTAATAAAGGGGAAAAAATTCCGATAACAGAGCATAGGAAGCAGCACAAAAAGTGTGTGTCGTGTAAGGTGACACAAGGGGTATCTGCTAAAGGGGGGTGGGTACCTTGGATGGAAAAATTTTAAGGAGTTCCAACGCGCATTCACGTTACATCTGGAGAAGATCACACAAAATTTCATACCATTAGATAGACAGCCGGGCAAAAAAACTCAAATCAAAGACATTTGTTACAAATATTTACTATCATTAAAAGTATCAGTAGCCACAAATAAGTGGTGCAAATGTGTGTGTGTGTGTTTGCTGGGTCATTATCTAACAACCTAAACAGCTTTAAAAATAAATAAATAAAAACAGAGTCTAAATGTGACAATTTCACATATGCTCAGCAACATACAAAGCTTTCACAACAGTAGTCTGTATTCATAAATACAAATAGCATGATTAAAAGATCCTACGAGTCAATTCAGACAAGCGGAAGAATCCTGCCCGAACATCAAGTATTATTTTCACGTTCATCTCACCTACAATAATACCCTCAATTCGCCTTAACAGTTCGAGAAAACTAGTGATTAAAAAAACAGGTGTTATTCTGTCAAGAATTCTGCACACCTGGGAGCATATAAGGGAGAAAAAAAAATATCCTAAGTGAAAGGAATAAGGTAGAACTTGCATTACACATTAGAAAAATATCCACCATGACTAATAACAATTATCCTCACAATGCATCAGCTTGATTTTGCAGGACTATTATTTCTCCTCTACATATAATACAATCTAATCTAGAGTGATATATATATTGGGGGAGTATAATCACAAGAAATATGGGAAGGGTAGCTCGTCACTAGTCCAGAGAACGACCAATCAGAAGGCAGTTTCTACAATCGCATTTATTATTGAAGCTGGTATGCAGTTATGCTGCAAGGGGGATAGGTACAATAAATGGAGCTTCTATCACTTCAAATCATCGTTTTCATACATAGCAGTAGTAGGGGGAAATGCATATATCACGATAGAGACACAACAATTATTAACCAGAAAACATCGATTGGGATTAGAAATCGGTTGTGGGCGAAAATCACGAGAGGTTTGGTGAGAACGGGGTCACAAAAGGGAACGGAGACATGCTTGGTGATTACATTCAAATCGCCATCTTAAGACCTTTATTATTTTTTCTTCCCTTGTTTTAATACAATATGATAGATTTAAATTTGCTCTAAAATCGCTTTGAATTTGAGTTTCGTGAGATGAGCTTTTTGTTTCCAAGATTACAAGACGGATAGGGATTAGGTTAGTGCGATTATTTGTAGATATTTCTGTTACAGTTTCTGAGCATGGTATAGATGAGCAAATTAGTACTGGAGCGATGCAGTGTCGATACGAAAATGTTACACAGAGTAAAAACACTGCACAGTGTGGTCATAATTCAGGGATTGCACTGTCGATCGCCAACGTCACAAATTGCGATAATAAATTAATTTGGCGAAAGAAAATACGATTTGGCGAAAATATTGGCAATTGCATTTCTTAATGATGTCCGGCAAAATTTAATTTGGCGAATGGATTGGCGAAACTTTAAAAAAATCCAGCGCGACCCCTGTAATTATATATGGATTTAAATTTAAACACAAAGAAAATTCTACAAATGGTTTTTACTGCAAATGTCTGTGTTTGTCAGTGGCATAGCCAAGGGGGGAAGGGGGGGGTCAGATCTCCCGCTCACGAAATGAGACAGACAAACACGAGAAAAGGGATCCTATCCCTATTTTTTAAAATTGACGTATATATAAATGTCGAAGGGAAAATTTTGGACCCCCTCGCCTGAAAGAAAATCCTGGCTACGCCACTGGTGTTTGTGAATGTATACTTAAAAGCATTAATTTCTGATATTTTCCTACATCATGCAATGCAATCGTAATACTAGCATTAATACATGAACGGTAATTAATAGCAAACACTGCACACTTAAGCTTTAATTTAACGAGCTTTAATTTAACGAAACTGTAACATTAGCATATGCAACATAACATCCAGTACACAGTTCGAATGTATTCAACACTTTCTGGCTGCCTGAAGCATATGCAGATACCAGTAAGCTATATTTACTAAATAATATGAGAATATTTACTAAATAATTTATGCGTAAAATAATACCAAAACAGATAAAGTTTTTTTTAAAATTAAAAACCGTTATTTACTATTTTAGAAATTAAAGCACATAAAAATTCTATTTGAACGGGCAGTTTCAATGCATATGCATTTTCACTGTCTAAAGATGAATAAAACAATAAAACCAAGTAATAGAAATTTGATGGTTAATATATTAAAATGACTCTTCAAATAATTTACTGTTTCAACTTTATCCAGAACATTATAACGAAGAAATAATTCATTTTCACATCAAAATGATATTAAACGAGAAAATTTCAAGAAACAATTCTTAAATCTAAACCTTGAAATAAGAATCATGCAATTAAAAGGAGTGCTCTTTGAAATAAAAGTTTAACTGCCATAGAAAAAAGAAGTATTTTATTTATACTTTTTTACTTCGAATTGCAAATATATATTAATAAAAAAGGGTATAGTGATCGAAATCAAAAAAAACGAATGCGACATATAATTTGATAAATGGAAGATATACTGCAATCAAGCACTTTCATGAAAGAAGCATTTTGCTACTTTGAATTTAAAATTCATATAAACGCAAGGCCTTGCAGCAGAAGAATTTCAATTGAATCATGGAAAATAATTTTTGCGCAAGCATGGAAAAGAGAGAACAGAAAATTGGTTATTTAATAAATGTAAGAACAAAAGCGGGGATATTTGTGAAATCCAATTACATCCTTTCAAAAGCAAGAACTTCGAATAAAATTCAAAAGAATAATTATAAAAGAGAGTAAGGAAAATCGTTTTCAATGTATATTTCTTCGGAACAACGTAGAGAAATGGCAAAAGTCATTATGAAAATATAATAGCTTCAGGCGTGAATCGAAAATATGTAAAAGCATTGATAGCTTTAAAGAGAAATTTAGATTATAAAGGAGAGGAATTTAATGTTGATGAGTAATTACAATGATAAATACATATATGTCACTTTATTTAAGCCTGGTGATGTGAAGTGTAATTAAGGAAACGATAGGGTGATTATAAAGGAACGAATCGTGACATTTTAGAAATAATATAAAATGTTAGTAGGAGAAGTGAAACAATAAGTTAAACAATAAATACGATAAATCAATCAACTAATGTATTTCACACGCAATATATTATATAAATAATTTGCGGAAAAAAAGAAAGAAAATTTCCTTCGTACCACATCTTCTTTGCGTATTACAAGGAATTTTAAGACAAGAAACAGTCTATAAAGTTTTAAAATGGAAAATTTTGTATTCCTACTAGTCAAGGAAATAAACCACAAGGATAAAACTCGCCCTGCACTAAACAACGCTGAAAATGTTTGCAGGTTGGTGAGGAGAGGGGGGAAGGGAGATTTACGAATAATATGCAAAATTTTTTACACTAATATAAATCAGCTTACCTCAAATGATAATGCTTATTATGATCTTCAGGGTATACATCAGAAATTTATCATTTTGGCATAAGTTTCAACTATTTTAGTAAAATATAACAAACATTCTCAAAAATAACATTTTTTTTTCCCATTGAAGAAATTCGGCGTTCGGGGTACCCCCTCCCCCTCGAAAAGTTAAACCTTTGAGAAGTGTAACACTCTTTTCAAACCAATTACACAGATAGTCGTGCTCGTTTACCGTGAGACTGAAATAAATAAATTAGTGAAACTCCACTTTAAATATTAAACATTTTGAGTTTTCATAACAAAGAGTTTAACCAACCAAATACGTAAGGTCACATAACATAAGCGATACTTTAGAGTTTACTTAGAAATTAGAATAAACCAACAACAGCTGTTTCTAAAACTAGGTATTAAAACGACAAGTTTTCCCAACACTTAACAAACCACACTAGCCGACTCCAAGATAAACCACAACAAATTACCAGGCATTTAACTTTCATAAACACAGCAAAACTACTTTTATCCAAGAAAACACTTTGGGCGCCTCATGCAACACGCAAAAAAGGTCCCAGTGGTCACAATGTGATTAAAAAATATAGGCGGGGGTTTTGGATAACCCGATAAATGAGCGTTTCCCGCACTTCATCAAAACACCAGTCATTTTGTAAAGAGATTAATGCCATCTATTATTCAGAATTGAAAGCCTCCAATAAGTCACGTCTTCATATAACGTAAGCAAGGAAAGAAATAATTCAAGCGAAGCTTAAAATTTACAAGACAGCGAATATTTTATCGTTAAGAAGAATATTTATAAGTGTTAAAAAAAAGTAAGAAAATTTTTAATGAAAACGTCTAGAAGAGAAATAATTTGAGAAGAAAAAGGAAGATAATCAGCAGGGAAAAAGCAGGAAACCTTAATTGAGGTGGATTAATAGAGATTAAACTCATGTGTGAAGCTAAATGTTTGTTAACTGGTAACTAATTATGGATGTTACATAATAACTAGATGTTAATTTTCCTGGGTTAAATGAATTTCTATTTTCGAAAGAGCTGAAAAGGAAGGATATTTATCAATCAATTTACTCTACGTGTGTTTTGCAATAAAGGCAAAATACGCACACACAAACACAAACCATATATATATATATATATATATATATATATATATATATATATATATATAGAGAGAGAGAGAGAGAGAGAGAGAGAGAGTAGCTCATCAAGTGAGAAATAAAAACAGTGCTAAAATCAGCCAAAGTGATGTATCAAATAAATAATTCGAAATTTAAAAATAATTAGATATCCTTTATTATTAAATATTCTAAGCATGTGCAGTCTACGATATTAAATCACAGTGCAGTGTATGGCTTATATCATTAAATAATGTGAGTGAATTAGAAAGACTGTTGTTGTTCCAGTGATCAACATTTTTTTTAGTTTAGTTTTTTGGGCATAAAAAATAAATACATATAACCATATTTACAAAATATTTATGCATACATTTCGCCTGTTTTCATAGATTTTTTAAAATTTTATTTATTTATTTTAATAGAGACATTATCCAATCGCCATCCTCTCCATACAATAACTCCTATTTAGACATACATAAAGACTTATTAGAAAGAAAAAAAAAACAGATCTAAAAAAAAAAATGTATGAGTATATATTTTAAAGCTATTAAGATATGAGACTTATGATTATTAGTACAAAGAGACACTATCCTATATTGGTTATTAGTAATGTTTCTAAATACAGAAATATGCATACAAGTAGTGAAATGAATAAGTAATTAATATAATAATTGAAATAATCTTTTCTAATATTTATTAAAGGAAATGCTTTTATTTTCATAAATAATATAGAAATATAATTTTATTTTGATTGAAAAAATAATTTATCATTTTATTTTGTATTTATATAGCTGTAATCCAAAAAAGGTATTTTGATCGGTTATTTAGTAATAATAAATTCTCTTATTTGCTTTGGTTTATATTACGATCAAGCTACTATCCATGTGAGTAAATTTAATTCTAAAGATACTAGCTTGATTGGTAAAACTGCGTCTTTCATATTTCCAGGAAAATTTGGTTCGGTATTGTTCTGCCGAAGTAGTACTGCATGAAAACAGTATTACTATCTCAAATCCAGTTTTGTTTTTAGATGGTCAAACTTTTAGTAGCATAATTACATTGGCAAACTTTTGACTATACTTCCGGTAAAACTTTTTATAGTAAATGATCAAAACTTTTTATAGCATATTTAACACCAGTTTATTCCAAATTGGTGTTAATATATGCCATGGAAGGGCATATTCAAATGCACTACATAAATTATAACGAATAGGCTGAGCACCCAGCCTTTTAATGCATGCTTTCGTGGAAACCCTGTATAATGGTCAAACTTTTATATTCATATCAACATACACATACATGTCACATTATAACGATGAAGAATCACTCCTTGCACATTAAGCACTACGACACAAATTTAGACGATTTTTTTCTTTGTCCACAGATGAACACAAAAGGCCTCATACATATGTATATATGTGCATGATTAAGCATTCATGCCAAAAAAAGCCTATAAAAAACCATATTTAAAGTCAAAAATCGTTCTCCAAACGCCTACATGGAAAGCAACCGCGTTACTCTTCAGTAATGCACAAGAACTCCGTAACATGTTTTTCGAGTTTAAGCATGCAGTTTAAATCTAAAAAACACTTGTGATTTGAATTAGTAATGGTGCTACCTAATATAAGTACATTACTCATGCATATACAGAATACGATTTTAATAAAAAGAACGTTTATTCAACTGCACCCCTTTTTTTTCTTTTTCCCTTTGACAAATGTTCCTGTTATAAGAAAGAGAAAAAAAAATTAAAAACTTTTCATTTTTTTTTAAATAAAATAATTCAGTTGTTGATTCGCTAATTATAATTATTACCTAAATTATAATTTTATAAAACGGATTTAGGAAATTTAAAAAAAGGATGCGCCAGTGTTATTATATTATAAAAATGTGTATTTTAAATCCAATAAACACCCACGTCTATTCATTAGTCTAAAAAGAATAGTCACATGATGTTTAGAAGCTGATTGGATAATTTTTGCGTACAGCCTTATACGGCGATCTGGTAATTATTACAATAAAATACATCTGAAAAAAAATAATAAGAATATTAAGTCAAATTAATAGTATACAGTTAAGTATTCTAGACTTACAGTTAAAAAAAAGGGGGGGGGGCGAGAGAAAGGGAGAAAGATCGAGCACTTTGCAGATGGATTGGTAATACATACTAGGAGCTGAAATGAAAGTAGATTTCCTTTTTTTTTTTTTTTTTTTTAAACAAGTAACTGGAGTAAATTAGAATGCTTTTATGATGTACACACACACACACACAAAAGTAAGTTTTGTGGAAAATTATTTAAAACGATATTTTAATGGAGAGGGTTTTTAAATTCAAATTTAATCTTTATTTATGTATATGCATGTATATAGAAATTAGTTATAAAATCAAATTTCTCCATGCTGTGCGTAATATACCTATGTTTCACATATATCCCTTTCAGACCTGATTAAAAGGATTCTTTTTGAATTTAATATTTTTTATACAAGGAAAGAGTAAACATGTAATTAATAAAATAAAACAAATAATCCTGGCTATTAAGTTTTCGAGGAAAATTGGTTTTCCTTTATATGCAAAAATTAGAGCATTCATCCTGTAAAACAGTATAGGCAATTTTTGTGTCTTCACTGTTGACGCGGGGAGGGGGGGGGATTAAATATAATATTTTAAATGTACCATTAGCTTTATTGATTCTTTATAAAAAAAATTTAATTTAGCACGTGCTTTTGTTAATCTTATAAGATATGATATTATTTACTTTTAAGGTCCATTAAATAGAAAATGTATGTTTCATTCATAATTACTCAAAATCATAACACTTAAAATATTTCATTAAAAACAAACCTCACCCTGAAATGTGTGACCAAATTCACAATTGACAAAGACTAAACATAAAAATACTGACAAAACTAAAACTACATAAATGAAGAGGTCTGCTAAATTATATCGCTTAAAATCAAATCCGTACCTGAGAATAAATATCCATTTAAACAAGCATCGGAAACACCTCATTTCTGAAACTACCTTCCCGCGACCACTGACAACCAGACAGAACTAATCAGAGAGGCATAGCGACGTAAAAGTGTAATATAGTCGCAGAAACAATTTCCTACAACGTTCATTTGCACAGCGGGCAAGCAAAAATCAATTAATTAGAAGGACCGAGGAGGCACCACAAGCTCGTGATTTATTTCGCGAATGTGGCATACACCACACACAGACACAACGATTTTCAGTTTTCAAAAATACTTTCTTGAGTTTGGGAGAATCGCGTAATTTCGCAACACAATTAGTATCTTATAGCAGCTCAGCAATTACTGACTTTGTTTAAGCATCTGGTTAGAGAGTGCGTTTTAGGAAGAAGGGGTGCCTTCAGCTGCTTGGAATTGGATCAAGGTATGAGGTTTATGTTTGGAATATTCAAAATGAAAAATACGGAAATACAACTGAAGAAAATAAACCATAAAGAAAGAGAAGTGTATAGTTTACACAATTAAAAGAAAACAGTAGCCAGCACCGAATAAATAATGAATATCATGATTAATTATATAAGAGGCGGAAAAGCCAAAATGACTTCACAAAGCTCTGAACACGGCTTATCGCTGCTTCTGTTTCTTTATAAAGTTTATGGGGAAAAGCAACCTTGCACAACGGAATGACACGTTGAATATATGTATTTAAAAATTGTTTATGTCACCCCAAACCCACCTTCCTATGTTTTGTTTCAACTGCAATCTTTAAAAATATGTTTTTATACAATAAATGAGCTTGAGTTTAATCTTTGTTGCTTATTTTAAGTGTACAGCTATATTATACTTGTATAATTGTACATTTACAACAGTATAATACTACTTGTAAATATACAGTGGAGGGTATAATACTACTGTTTAAACAGAACTAACGTACAAACTTTATAAAAACACTGTATAAAACAGCAATATCGTAAACTTTTACAACTGTTTGCAAAACTGTTAAAATATATTAACAGTGAAAATAACACATGTCGTACATATTAATTAGGATAATATCATTCCAATAAATGATAAATATGTAAATGAGGTCTGAATAACCTTAAAGATATAATTCTTAAATTGTGCAAAAAGAAAACTTTAAATGCTGAATAACTTATTACAAGGTCATAGCCCGCGGATAGGGATCATGCGGATTTGATCCCCCCCCCCTCTCGAAATTTTAGTCAATGCATAAGTACTTTTTCATTTGCGTTGATTCTGCAGATCAGTTGACGGCGAAAAAACTTTAGCATACATATCCCCACCAACTGACTTTTTTTTTTCTGACTACAGCCTTGCCTGATTATGACATTACCGGTGCTCAATCATATCATTATTTTCTTAAAAGTTATTCGAAATGGCTCAAATTATAATCACAGAATAGGCACTTGAAATTACGCAGATCACCCCTTTTTGGACGCAGATGGCTGTGCTGGGTCCAGTCAGCTGCGTCCAAAAAGGGTCTCTAGATCTGTGGCACGCGATGAACGTTTCGATCGTCCGCCATCTTGCTGGTAGTTAAGTCGAGTGACGGCAACGGCTGCCCTTTTTTCAGCACTGGGCAAAATCTATCCAGCTATTCTCGCGTTCTTCGCTCCACTTTTCAGCAGATGTCTGTGCTGTTAAAAAATAATCGTGACATTTTTTTTACGGGAAATGACGTGCTTAAAAAGTAAAGGATTCTCGTAGGAGCTAGGTCACCCACAACTATTTTTATAGAAATCAAATCTATTCTTCGCGACTGGCAACAGTCAAAACTTCAGAGTTTGGTGTTCCCAGAGCGGGAACACTGTGCGTTAAAGGGTTAAATTCAGACTGCAAAGCACCAACGGCTTATTTCCCACAGAATATCACTGGAGCTGAAAACTCAAGAGATTTCGTGTTGTTTTGGAGCACACAGGCAGGCCCATGACCCACTGCAGAATTGCACCTCATCGAAATCATCGGCACACCTCGAGGTAAGCTGATCAGACATCTGTAGGTATTAAAAACGACGATACGATCAAAAAAACGACAAAACGCATTCCAACCTATTGACTATCAATTCATTTGAACGGATCCAGTCATTCCAATCCGATCTCATTAATTCTCCCCTGAGAAATCCTCCATCATCCGAAGGTCGAGCACAATTAAAGAACTCGCGGAGACCCATTACCTGTTCTGAGGCATTACCAAAAACAGCAGAAGGTGAGCATTTGGGGGCGGGGCTTCTTTCACCTGTCAATCGGCCGACCCCCCAGGTGATGATCCGGGATGGGCTCTACAGGGGGGCGCACGTGCAAAAATTACACAAAAAAGGGCACACCCACCTTTATCCGCGCACCTCCAAGGCCAGTGCCACGAAATGACCATACATAACACTCATGCCTATCCTTCTCATTAACAGTTCCACGATAAAGACTTGACTTTTTTTTTTTTTTTTTTTTTTTTTTAATATTTATTAATGGGGATTTTTCAACGAGTCGGAAAGTCTTATTTTGAGGTCACGTTTCTGGGATGCTGCAGCGGGAAAGCGGTTGGAGAGGGGGAAAAGAGAGAAATGCTGAGTTGTGTATCTGTCACATAGCTCACGAGGGATTAATTTTTTCCTTGGTTATGCCTGAGCAGCGTTAAAATAATATGTATGTATGAATTTTGAGTGGTATTAATTCTTTTACTGTAATTGGTTAATTTGAATTTATGGTATTTTAGACAAGAATAGTATGACTAAGTGTGACCGTGGCTACCCGCTTAATAGTCGCCCTCGCGTGGTAGTCGCACCGCCGTTTCGAAGCAGAAAAAATAGCTTTCAAGTTACAATATTATGTAGCAAATTTTCCCCTCATAATAGTCGCACGTAGACTTTCACCACAAAGAAATTGGCAAAAAAGGTGCGACTTTTACGCGTGTAAACACGTTACTTTACAGAAAATTGCAGCAAAGAACGCCATTTCAACCGAAAAAAGATAGTTAAACTTGGAATTTTAAATTTTAAAATAATGGTACGTTTAAAACGGATGTATGCCACAAAGCTTTTTTTTTTCTTCTTCCTTTGTTGCACCCGGGAATACATAGGACTAAAACTAAAATTCTCATCATAAATATATATTAAAATCATTTCCATAACAAAATTGTCAATTCCAATATGAGACGCTAAAAAACTAATTATAGGAGGAATGAAAAACAATATAAAAAAAAGTCTCCATAATTTTAGAATAGAAGTTGATTGTACAAGTGTAGGAGGTTAAATGTACAAAAATTGCTGTTTACACATTTTAAAGGTAATAACTTAACCTGTTCCAAACAAAATTAAAAATTTCAAATTAGATTTCTACTTAAAATGACACCAGTGATATCGATTTTTAAATAAAAGCATAATTTCTTAAACAATAACAAAAACTTCCATCAGCGGAGAACTATTATTTTTATTGGAACAAGCACCAGAACTATGCAAATATATCCAGGGAGCTATATTTCCCCTTCCCAGTTCCCACTTCTCTATTGGCCTTATTCAATTTATACCACAGCAATCCCGATATATATTTTATCTGAACAGCTAAACAGTGTAATACCACCCGCGCTGCAGGAATTAGTCAAAAGCTGGCATAGATTAACTTTTTCGCTCCTGTGAGCTTTCTTCTTAATAATTCTGCCACTGTCTAATTCCCCAACTTCGTTAATCACAAGGCCAAACTGTACCACCAAATGCCAAGGTTTTTCATCTCCAACGCAATTACAAGCCTTACCCAAACATGAAAAACTCGAACGAATTCTTTGTTTCTTCCATTTCCCTCCCCCCTACCGACCCTCCCTTAAAAAACAGCTAGAAATTTCGCAGTTAAGCTCACACACTTTTGGTCTGCGAGCAATTAATTATAATGGCGGAGAGTCGAATTTATTTTTTTTCCATGAGCACACATAATGCAGCAGTTGGGCAAAACATCGCTTTTCTTTTCTCTCTCGTTGTTCATTTTGTTGCTCCCTTAATTTTTCCACCAAGAATTTATAGTTTCTTTTCTTTTTTTTCTTTTCTCACCCCCTCCCCTTTCCTGAGTACTTCTTTCTCTCAGTAGGGAAAGAATGTCATCTGTACTCTGTCCTCATTTAGATTAATATTTCTTGAACGTTTTCACGACTTGCGCCATTTCTCTCTCGACGTCTTGCAGGGTTCTTAAAAATTAAGAGCCCCCCACCCCCTTCAACTGCCTGCGATGTTTTTGCAGATGCAAATGCAGTTTCATTTTTCACGAGGTTGCGTCTATGAATACTCGCTGTGTAATACCCACCAGCTTGTCTTCGAAATGATTCATGTAAGTTCTGAAGCGTTTAAAGAAGACAACATCAGCGTTTTAATCATGCAGGGAGCGTTATCTCACTTATTTTAATCACATTGCTCTTAACATAAAGAAATAAATAAATAATGGAAAGAAAATTAGTTGAAAAATTAAATAGGCCTTGATTACAACGGACATGGAATAAAAAAAATAATAAATAAATAAAATATGCATTTAAATTTTAAGCAAAAACATTTTGATGAATGATAAAAACTTTTGAATGTTCCATTCTTTAACTTTATAACTGGCAAACGTTTTAGAGTTTAATTTATTATTTTACAATTAATAATTATAACTTTTTAATTTATAATGTAATTAGATAGCACCTGTCTTTGAGAAACATTATACAACGTTTTTCACATAATTTTATTTAAAAAAAAAGTTAGCCACGTTTTTGATGATAAACTATAAAAGTCTAGTTTCAATATTTTAAATGTTTATAAAATTTTGCCAATTAGCATGCGGACGACGAATTTAAGAAATATAATTTAAAATAATATTGATTCTGCACATGGAAAAAGTACCATAACCAATTACATTCATAAACATTGCTACACTAAACAAGCAACTCTAATCAGTGATTATAATGATACCAAAACAGTGACTGGTGATTAGTGTATCTGATTCACATCAGACTACATATTAGAAAATTGATATTGCTTGACTGATATCACCTCAGACATAAACTTCAGACGAACTAATCAGCCATAAATTCAGGGATTTAATAAAAAGAGGATGGCTTTTACGGGAAAAATTTGCACTTGTAGGTTAAACTAGGTATTCTTCTTACATCTAGATACCATGAAAAAGCCTTATATACTTACCTTACCCAACGGCAATTGTAAATAGATCTCATTTTAATGTTTAAAGTATCAGCTACAAAAAAATTTAACTATAACATATTCCGTAAAATTTAAGATTAACCCTTTTAGTTCCGATTAAATAATTTCTCTCTAATAAATAATTGAGAATATTTTTTATAATAATACAGATTAAATTTGTAATAAAATAGATAAAATTAAAAAAATATGATTGCTAAATTTCCGTAAAATATACAAAACAGTTTTCCACTTAAATTTATTAATGTTTAGTTTGTAATATTCTTTCAAAATTTGTATCCTCAACTGTAGATACCTGGTCTAAGAAGTTTAATATACTATGCATTAAAATTTAAAGAAAAAAATGTTTACATGTTAAAATTGAATCAATATGAGGTATTTTATTAAAAACACATTAATTGCAGAAAATTTTCCAATAAAAATTTGCTCATTAAAATGAATTAATAATACTTAGTATGTAGAAAAGGCTGCACGCTAGCCAACCCTTTACTTACCTAGTCATCTTCGCTGTACGCATGCACTATACTCATTAAAACCGTCGCAGAGAATTACTACAAACTAACCCCTAATTTTCTGTAGTTAACGAACTAGAATTCCAATAAAATCCCACACCCTGGTCGAACCCTAATGAACCACGGAAGACGGAAAAACAAAAACAAAAAAACTACACAAAACAGAAAGGCAGGAAGGGCAGGAAAAAAAAAAGAGAGAAGGGGGGTGGGTAAGAACTTATTTGTTTCTTAGTCATTTACATAAGTTAATTGCTCACACGACGCGGTTGGTGTTCGCCTCTTTTCATCATAGCCGTACGTCTTCAGGGCTCTTCCTTTATCGCTATGTGCACAGTTGCTGGAGGAAGAAGTCATACATATGCATGAGCCGATTTATTTCGGTTAGAGACTCGTGTATATGGAGGTATTAATATTTCTTTTAATATAAAAATGTAGGTTTATGATCAGTAAGGAAGACGTTATAAGGTGACCTCGACTGAGCTTTCATGCAAAATAATTGAGTTCGCTGGGATAATTAATATGGTGTGTTATGTGTGCAGGCAATCTCGCGGTGGAGTGCTTTGATTTGATGGAGGGTTAATTAAAAATGAGTTGGGGGGTGCCGTAAAAATATGTATGCCGATCCAGGAGTTTGTGTAGTATGACAGCAGTGTTTCAGTTACAAGGGCAGACAATGTTACTGTTAGGTAAACTGTCCCGCAAAGGCCAAATCGCTAAGCTCCGTTCCCATAAGAACACGAAAAGTGAAGGAGCGCCGGCTTGGCCAGAGCTTAGGAGGGTTAAAATCTCTAAGTCTCTCTCGGTTGGGCTGCTGTGGAGCCGTATACACCAATGGGAGCTGGCGCACGTAAAATCTGCTCGTGGCTCCAATGTTCTCCATGTTCAAACGGTACCTCTGGGGGGTGCCGATTTCAGGCACTAGGCATCTGGAATTGGTTCAAAATTGGGAGACCCCGAGCGAAATCGGACTTCCTTCTACTGAGGTTCATTAAAATGAAAGCTGCCCCCTTTCGTCTATTGCAATCCTATATGGAGGACCTGGCATCGATTCGTGGTAACAACATATATGAAGCTGGACTTGTAAAAATTCACTATCACAGCGTTAAAAATACTAGCAAATCAATTCACAAAGATGTTATTCAATATCTCTTGGCAAGTAAATTAAGTGCAATGAAATATAATGAAAGTATTTTAAATGACAGTTCCAGTAAAACGATATTTTTGCAAAGAATCCAGATCCAGAACCCAACTTCAATTTTTAACTATGCGCTGTGCATTGTTTAATTTTCATACGGGACAACTAGCAATCACATAAACTCACTAAAACAAAATCAAAAAATTATTTTTGAAAACAGTGAATTCAGTTCTTTTATTTTATAAAAATTGCCCAGAAAGAAAACTAATCCGTTTTATCAAAAAAGGGTTTTATATCAAGTGTTGCAGATATCATATTTTTATCCTTAATTGTGCAACAACAACCGGGAATGCACCCGTGAAACATTTGCTGATACGTTTATAAAAAATAATAAGAACATTTTAATGACATTATAATTAATAGTCTTTTAATTACAGAACATCTTACAGCTTTCTTTTCTTAAAACACTCAAAGAGTTAAGCACATATAACAATACCTTTCTATCGAAATCATTCTGTGCCTCCTACAAAACATTTTAAAGTTTCAGAAAAAAAAACCTTTAGGGGACTGTACATATAAAAACAGGGGATTGCACTACATAAAAATAAAAAGCAAACATGTAAGATAAATGAACAAATATTCTATTCCTATTTTTCGAGCGAATTTTCATTAAACTACAAAAGAGAATACTGCATTTCCTAAGAAATTTGGACTGGCCTGCTTTTGTTGAAAAAGACTTCACATTTTCTCGTAAAGTTTGGTCTGTTTAAGAGAAACCTCGGTTAGCATTGTTAACGACGTTTATCAGTGTGTTATTATAAGACTACAATGGCATAAAATATAATATACTTGTATGACTGCAGCATTAAAAAAAAAGTTTTAAAGCTGGCAGTAATCTCTCACTTATATACCTGCATTTTCAATGGCACTATCCAACACAAAGCCAGGAGAAAATCTAGTTCACATAATACAACTCTTTCGGAATACAGGCTGGCTTTTCATTTGTTTCCCCAAAGATGATCTGGGAAAAGGGTGATTTAATTATACACGGGGGAAAATGTTTTGTTGAATTGAACAAAATTTTGTTGATTCAACAAAATTTTGTTGATTCAACAAAAATTTGGCAGGCGCTATGTCAACAGAATAATTTTGTTGAATAAAAAAATTTAAATTAACAAAATATTTCGTTGAATTAACAAACTTTTTGTTGATTCAACAAAAATATTTCTTTGAAATAGAGCCAACCAAAATTTTATTGAATCAACAAAACATTTTTTTCCCCACAGTATACGTATACAATTTCATTTTGTTTAACAGTCAATTTAAATAATCGTAAATTCAATTCAGCATTAACAACAACATACAATATTTCAATAAGGAAAATGACATTATTAAATTTCCGATTATGGGCAGAAGAGTACCTTTACACTATAACTTGCGTCAAATTTCTTTAATTTAGGGATGCATCTGCCTTTAAGCTAACCGAACGTGACATATTATGAAACTAGACTGCAAGAAAAGTCGTTTAGTAAAGCAGCCATTTCGAAAAACGGTAAAAGATTTCTGAGATATTTTCGCAATAATTACATTTATTTAATCCCAGAACTCGGTGATGATGATTTCATCACGAGAAAAAAGAATTATTCTTCCACCAGAGACTTCTACACTATTTAAACACCTGAAATTTTTCAGGGAAGCAATTAACTTTTATTTATCCACATATATTCAAATATGCATGTAACGTGCGGGGACTGCAGTTTCTGCTTTACACCTATCCTTCATTATGCGTGAGGCACAATTGCACAAAGGTACAGGTGACTAATACTGAAATAAAGCTTATTACTTTTTATAAACTGCGCACACGCAAAGTATAGGCGGCAAAAGTAAAACTTTTCCATGACATGAGCATCAAAACAGGAAAATAATCTGACCAACCAACTGGACTAATTTTAAATAAAAAATCGGACATTTGACGAGCAGCTGTAAAAATTTTCACAATTGAAACTCAAAACAAAAATATAAAATAAGTAAATACAGGAAATAAATTTCCCATAATTATCTTTAACTACAGCAAAACTTTTCCTATCTACCAAATTATTGTTTTCCGCTTAAGAGGTACATGCCTTGAAAAAAGGTGTACAGCGAAGGAAATTGATTCCTATCATTATAATTCCTAATTATAAAACAGGGTACATTTCCGCTTAAGACACTTTTCCGTTCAGCATTGGGTTAGTTTAAGATACGAGTATTACTGGAATTAATATTTGTTAATTCAAGTAATAACCGTTTATATCATAACGTACGCCGGTAATAATTTTTTTGTTTACTAGAAAAAGATTTATGTCTAAAAAGAAACTGTAGAATTTAAATATCTTAATATTGGTCGCTATTTCCATCTCTTCGTCGGTAAGGCTGTAGAAAGTTTTATGCCACTATTTAAAAATATGCGCCAAATACAGGGGTAGATACAGAAATTTTTTCCAGGTCCCACTTTTGTGAATTTCAGTACTTAATTTTGTGAATTTCGACACTTATTTATTATTCTTTTTCATACCAATTTTTAATAAAAGTAATTTTTTTTTGTTAAAATAATTGATAAAAGAGATTAAAAGGTAGGGTAAAATGCCAATGAAGGGCCGTTTTAATCGATTATATTTTTGAGGAGGGGCCGTTTTAATCGATTGTATTTTTGTGAAATGGCAGTTTTAATCGATTGTAATTTTGTGAAGGGGCCGCAAAACGGACCCAATTTTCGTCGGCATCGACCCCTGAAATACCTACCAAGACTAACATTGTTAATAGCGTAATCAAGGGGAGGGGTTATGTTCAAAGATGTAATCGTCAAGTTAAATATGAAAAATACATGGACGTTTCTTCTTCAAGGGGGGGGAGCTTAATCCCCTTTATTAGTTAGCTCGGGCAGGAACAAGAACAAGAAATAAAATCCAAGTGATGTTCAGAATTCCAGATTTTACGTAAGTCAGAATCCAGAAAAAATTGCAAGTTTCATTTTTTTTTTTTATTTACTGTGCAACGTTATTGTATAAAATAATTGAATTTCTTTTTCAAAAGGCGATCTCATCGTACTTGAGTAGTACACTGAAAGTAGTTTTAAAATACTCTAGAACGATCAAGATATATTTTTAATTTTTTTAAGAATTTTTTTTTTTAAATTTCAATAATAACAATAATAATACACATTTTCGGATTTTTAAAAGTTTCTTCTAAAAATTATTGTTCAAAAGAACAGAATTTTTCAAAATATTAAGAATGCATTATATGCAAATTTAAGAACTTAAAACTACAGATTAATGTTTAAAACAAGTTTTTGATGTTTCTTAAGGAACCTGCTAAACAGTTTATATTAACCCTTTGAGGCGCAACCCTTTCCCAATGCTGAAAAAAGGCACAGCCAGCTGTCGTCAAAAAAGGATCTCTAGATCTGTGGCATGTGATGAATGTTTCGATCGTCCGCCATCTTGCTGGTAGTTAAGTAGAGCGATGGCAACGGCTGCCCTTTTTTCAGCATTGGGCAATCTATCTAGCTGTTCTCGCGTTCTTCCCTTTTTCAACAGATGTCGGTGCTGTTAAAAATAATCGTGAGAATTTTTTTACGGGAAATGACGTGCTAAAAAATAAAGGATTCTCGTGGAGCTCTGTCCCCCGCAACTATTTTTATAGAAATCAAATCTATTCTTCGTGACTGGCAACAGTCAAAACGTCAGATTTTGGTGTTCCCAGAGCGGGAACACTGCGCGTTAAAGGGTTAAACAAAAATAACTGTCCAACCTAGCAGCTAATACTATTTTGGAAACAATCTTATTTAAATGAAGATGTACGCGCTTTAAAAATTAGCATCTGGCAATTTCAGTGCATAGACCTTTCTAACCAACACCTCAAGCTTTTATTTCTTCGGCATCAACATATTCATAACGAATCAAAGCTACTTCACTTCCACTAATGCACCTCCAGAGTCGGCAGCAGGAAATGTATCTTATAACAATATCGCTCCAAATCGCACGGATACATAATCGCACAACCGCGAAGGAAATCATCAAATGCTCTGGTATTTCTCGGCTCCCGTTTCGTAAGGAACCATTTCTAACATAAGCAAACAATCATAACAGTTTCTGCCTCCTCCCAACCTCTTCCCCACGCCTCTGCTGGGACTCTACTCTCAGCCTCTAAGATCTTATATTCGGAAGCGGCATTCGATCGATTCAAGCCAGGATTTGTTCATAAGCGCCGCTATTCTGTGACATTTCCTAATGAGACGTTCTTTTCCTCCCCTTTTCTCCCCGGAATATTGGACACGAAATTTCCCCCCTTTTTACGGATCAACAAGTTCTCAATACGTCAAATGCAAAGCGCTCGTATCGACTTGAGACGTTATTGTTTAAAAACGGAGGGTAGTTCGCACCACCACCTCCACCAATTTATAATTCCGTGCAAAAATCAAGGTTTTGGCAACTAATCAAAGGCTCAAGGAACCGTGCAATACCTCCCTCTAATCACTGGCTTCTTGATTTTAAAGTATGGATCAGACAACTTAATTTTAATCATCCTATGAATGCCCGTAAAACATATTATGGACTATACTAAGAATTTCCTAGGTGTTTAACACCAATAGAAAATTTCTGAAGAACTTAAGTCAGAATATTCATAGAAAAAGTTTTACATCCATAAGGATGATGTACTGAAATGTCATCCATGTAAACATCTTAAGAGGCGATTTTTAGGTAATTTCTGGACTTTTATCCTTGTACGCGAAATTCCCCCTTTTTACGGATCAACAAGTTCTCAATACGTCAAATGCAAAGCGTGTTTAAAAACGAAGGGTATCCCGCCCCACCACCTCCGCCAATTTATATTCCGTGCAAAAATCAACGTTTTAGTAACTAATCAATGGCTCAGGGAGCAATCCCCCCCCTCCCCCAATCACTGGTTTCTTGATATTAAAGTACAAGTCGGACAACTTAACTTTAATCAGCCTGTGAACTACCGTAAAATATATTATGGACTATTAAGAAATTTCTTGATGCCTAACATCAATACAAAATTTCTGAAGGAGTTACGTCGGAATATTCTATAAAAAGTCGAAAGTGTCTTCGAAAACTCGAAATCCAAGGATGCAGGGGCGTAGCCAGAGATTTTTCATGGGGGGGGGGAGGTTACGACTACTACAACTTATATATATGTATACGTGTGTGTGATAATGTAGTGAAGAATATACATTTTGTATGGCAAAATTTTCTCATGGGGGGTTATGATCCCCCCTAACTCCCCCCCACTTGGCTACGCCCCTGCAAGGATGATCCACCAAAATTTCGTCATCGTGAGCATCCAAGAGAAGATTTTAGCACAATTCCTGGACTTTTATGCAAAAGCTAGTGAACTAATATTCTTCTCTTTGACCAGATTTAATTTAGCTTTATTTAGTTCTCTGGGTATGAAATATATCACTTATGTATACATCCAAATGACATTTTTGATATGTTTTGGATAGCTGTTGTAACTGTATTTTATTTTACTAATTTGCAGTAATTAGTAACAGATTTTTAAACCTGTATTATTTGCTTGAGAACTTAAAATTGAAAGAATTTATATATTTTCAATTGTCCTTTACGACTTTTAATTGTTCTTACGTTACTTCATGTTTCAGCCCGAATCACGTAATTGATTTCAGTGTTTTCTTTCGCGTTAAATAGCTGATACACCCCCCCCCCCACACACACACACACATACACACACAAACAAACAAAAAAAAATTTTTTTGTTGTTGAAAGAATTCTAAAATTTGATTTTTTTTTTTCGACACCACTTTTTAATAGTACATAATCATTTTGTACTGAAAAAAAAAAAAAAAAAAAAAAAAAAAAAAAGAAAACAATGGCAGGAAAATGTTCAAAAAATATATTTAAGCGAGAAAGTAATCATAACTGAATTAAGTAAATCGGCAAAATATACAAATGTACTGAAAATTATCGCTAAGTATTTTTAAGAAAGTAAAAGAAGTTAAATTACATGTCACCCTGTGAAAAATGTTTCAATTAATATATGCAACTGTAAACACAATCACATGGCCTAAGTAGTTTTAAATTGTACTGAAACACTTGAAAAAGAGTTAAAAAACAGCATTATTACATCAATTCTACCTTATACTGAAAGAAATAAATTATAGGAAATAGACAAAGAAAAAAAAATCCAGGTCAACCTTGATTAGTTGAAGCTTTAAACAAAGCATGGGAACTCAAAAAGGAAAAATTTAACTATGACAAAGAATTGTCCAGTGATACAATAATTATCCAAAGGCTATTTCCGGCTTTGTCATAATGTAAGACTTTCTTTCAGCAATTGCAGAATCAAAATTGCATTTTTATAGGATTATTAATCTAAATTTGGTTACATTAAGGTATATTATAATGCACTGAGTATTGATTGCGACTCAGGCATAATGTACGTAAGCGTATATAAATCTTGTACAAAACACAGTTTGTGAGCAACGGGTAAATCAATAAAGTTTAGATAGTTATGAGTTTTCTCAGTCATTGATTAGATGTATGAATTCGAATGAGATAAAATTAATTTACACAGTTAACAAAATAAATAAATAAATAAGGTGTTTTATAAGAATTTTTTCTAAAGTCAGAATAAGAGCAGTTTTTCACGCAACATATAAATTCGGTAAAACTTTGCATCACAAATCTACGAATAGTTATATACATATGCAAGAGTTATTATTTTAATTATTCATATCGTATGTACATGAAGGCTGCATTTACAAATGCATAGAGAATTTCTAAGCTAAAATTTAGAATAAATATTAAAAATCTATGGTCAGTGAAGGCTGTTCTATAAAGAAATGTGCAACTTATCAACAGCAAAAGACTATACAGAGAAAGCACGAAAGGTAAACCCGTGAAAAGTTATGAAAGAATCAGATGAATTCCTAACATGCCATACCTTTGAAAATGGACCTTGCTTCTGAAAGTTATGCAATGTGCCTTCATGTTTAAGAAATCTTTGGAACGTTTCATAAGTGTCGTACATTGAAGCAGGGGCGAAAAATGTGTATTTAGATGAGCCAATCTGTATGCTATATGTACATAGATGTACATGTTTCGCAAAGAAACAAGAATACAATAGGAGTAGTTTCTCCCAAGAATTAGGTCAAGGTCAAGGAATACTTTTAAATAAGTTTTACCACGGTATCCCGTGTTCGATGTACATTTAATTCGATATTTTATATTCTATTTATTAGTTTTCATACCTCAAATATGACAACTTGAGGACGGAAATTTAATATTACACATGCATCAATTGTAGTGAAATATTTAGAAATTATAATAATGGAATTCAAACTGCCGTAGTTTCAAAAGGAGCAAATGTACACTTTTTTTTAAAGTAACATTTAACAAAAAAGTGATACAGCATTAGAATCTTTTAAAACATTTTTTTCGTACCAGATTCACCATTAAAGGAAGTCACTATACTTTTTCTCAATAATTTTTCACTCAAAAATTTTGACAAGCGAAAGGTAATACTTCTTTAAAAAATCCAAACAAATCAAAAAGCACATAAGCCATAATTCTTCCTAGTGCAGCAGCCATAGTTCCTTAAATATGTTTTGTATATCACCTTTTATAAAATAAAAGTATTTATATAATTTGAAATCTAGTCACTTTAATAAATCTTTACAAGCCCTTAAAAATTCGCGTATTTGTGGGTTGTACATTTTCTACTGATTTCTAAAAATTCTGTAATTTTGTAACTGCAATAGTTTTCATATGACCGATCGAATTACTAAACACGTAACACAATACTAACATTCAAACAAATGATTGCACATTCATTTGGTATATAACATATTTTAAAAAAAGCCTCTTTAAAAATCAATTCTCCTCAGAATCTCGATATTTACAGCCTAAATTCCAATATGGCCGACATTCTTAGCGGATTTATCTTCCATACTTTTTTACAATATATGTGTGTGAGTGTGTTTTTTTTTTTCTCCCCTAACCGATGAGTGGCAATCTGCTTTTGTTGAACGCCACTCCGATCAGCTGCGGAGTAGGTAGAAATATATATATATATATATAAATCTGTTGCTCTGTTTGGTTTGTCACCAGTGGCTTTTTTCTTGGATGTGGACAGTTAGTTATAAATACTTCCAGCTCTCTTGTATTTGTGAGTCGGGAATCGTATGGGCCGTTTGGTCCAGGAACTGTCAGATGTGTCAAAGCAAATATCATGAAATGAAAATGTGGAAGATTTTCTTTTCCCTACAGATATATTATGATTTTGTACACTTTACAGTTAAAAGGAGATGGTGAGGCATATTCATGATTTCAGTTATTAAATAGATTAATAAATAATGGTGTATACTAAATTATCGATTTTGTAAGATTACTGCTAGCCGGAAAACATCGCATCACCTGTCCAGTATGTCAAGGTAAACAATAAATAGTAAATTTGAGAGTACTTTTTAAAACGCGTTAATATTAAGCTCAATAAATATAAAAATGTATGTCGTTTAATGAAACGATACATATTTTAGAGAATTTATATATCGAGCAAAAACTGATGCAAATGCTTAAACTAATATCTTTTATTTTTATTTATTTATTTTTATTTTATTTTTTTTGCTTACGTTTTTATTCAATTTTATAAATAGGCAGAATAGAATAGAGGACTTAGTGAATATTCCTTCGATGACACGAAGTATTTTGGTTAAATGAAGTTTGGACATTTTACCAAACAGTCCAAAAATGAAGTTTGGACATATTATATATTTGGATTAAAGTTTCATGGTTTTATTGCATTTTTTTCTGATAGTTTGTTCTTTTTAAAATTATTTTTAAACGCAATGTTTCAAATTTTAAAAATTCCCGATCTAGCAATCAAAATATTTAAAAATGCAATATTAGGAACTACATAATTACAACTTGAAAGTGACAGAAAT
Source organism: Cheiracanthium punctorium (assembly GCA_038373885.1). Taxonomy (NCBI): domain Eukaryota; kingdom Metazoa; phylum Arthropoda; class Arachnida; order Araneae; family Cheiracanthiidae; genus Cheiracanthium; species Cheiracanthium punctorium. Next base: position 1,078,520 of record JAWZYV010005775.1, on the reverse strand, counting down.
TGTTAAATACGGCGAAAAAGTACTGAGCGAAAAATCTATTTTTTCTGCAAATTACTTACAGACACTTTGGAAATACTAATAATATTACTTATCTAAAAAAAGTTCCTGAAAATAAATTTAAGGTTTTCTTTTATAGTCTTTCAAGTAAGAACTATAATGCAAATAGACATAACCTAACTATTTTTAATCACCCAGAAAATAAAATATTCGACACAGGAAGGTTTTTTTTTTCTCTAATTTATAGCAAGTAGAGAACTTTCCACTAATTTGAACTCACTGATAATAAAGTTACTTCACCACAAATACATAGTTTTTTTTCGGCGCATTGGTCTTATCATTTGACCAAATTTAAACAGTGTTCTCTAGCTGTTTGTTTTTCTAGTTTTTCGGGCAGCAACCATGATAATATTAAATTGGAATTCGGCACAAGGAATGGAATTGCAAGTTAATGAAGTTTGCTGAATGTTTTCATGTTTTTCTAGCTCTTAATGGAAGCTCCTGCGATGATCAAGAAAAAAAAAATACATAATAATAATAAAAATGGCGAAATTCAATGTCGGAAAAATAATGAGTTTTTGCAATCATTAAACTTTGTTATCAAAATACCAGGGCGAAAGCAATTTCATCTTGTCATTGCGGTATTCTTTAGGAAAAAGAGAAGATGTAAAAAAATATCAGAAAAAGATCTTATCAAGTTTATAAATTTTGTTTGACGCTCAAAAAATTCCAGGAGATCTCTCTCTCTTTCTTCTTTTATTTCATTTAATTTTTCTTCCCTCCTCATATCGTCAGTTTCTTCGTTACTCCTCATAGAAAATAGGAAGAAATTCGATACAGTTACACCAAATTGTAATTAACCGAAAAGCATTGGGAAAATAGTGTGAGAAAAGAGAGAGGAAGATGAAAAAAAAATAATAATAAGATAAAAACATTTTTTTGAGGTTTCTCCTGAGTGCGCGACGGACAAATTGAAACAAATGCAGTTAAAAAAAAAAAAAAAAAAAAATTCTGGAAAGGTTCCGTCGCGCATAATCAAAGATGGCGGAGCAAATATAATTGCCAGATGAGATAAAAGAAATTTCGCTTGGTAGTAATAAACGGGAACATTTCGTGTTTGCTGAAGATAATCAACCGATGCATCTGGCAACAAGGACGACCGTTGCCATAGTAACAGGCCCCGTTGCACGAGATTGCCAAATCAAGCCCTCTACTCCTTGTGATATACGCAGTTTTAGTAAATGGCTCCCTTTGCTTCTAATGAAAGATTTGCGCCAGAACGCGCTCTACTTCGCCCCCTCTAATTACGTTTCACTCTCTTTTTTAGGGCTGTTTGTTTATTTATTGTTTAGGAAGGTGTCGTATTATTTTGATACGTACAGCACGCGGGGAAACAAAAAAATCTTCGCAATTTCCTCACATTTAAGTAAGTAATAAAAAGCACGCTCTGTTTACTGCCGTGTTAGTAAAGGAATAATACAATATCTCCTCCGGTTTTTTTTTTTTCTTCACTTCTTCCAGAAAGCTTCCAGAATTGTGTATTATGTATTCATGCATTTTTACGTCAGAGTATTTTTTTTGTTTTCCCGTCATCTTGGATTAGAACACAACCTGTTTTAACAAGTATGCTCTGCAGACGATGTTCCACAGCATAATAGGGAAAAGTCCTGGTAAAGCATGGTGTGATTTTCAAAAATTTTGGAATGTTGCAGGCTCAAATTAGTTTTTTCGTCTCATTTGCACAATGTTGGAGACTAATGCCAGTACGTAATGCCAATATTAGTTTATCACACAATAGACTAATGTTAGTCGTTTTTTTCTCCTCCCCCCAACCTGCGTGTGTGGAGCGACAGGGAGACATTTTCAACGCAATACGACGGGAATCAATTAAGCAATTGATCTCACAGTTAGGCGCATACTCAGAACGAGTTATTATTGAATACTGGGCACGTTATACTTGAAAACCTTTAAATGACCGCACTCGGCTAACAAACTTCGCAAGTGCATTTCACGTGTTGTGCTGTCATCCTCAGGCATTGCCTTTTATTGGAAATCTGTAAATTTTAATCGGAATATTATAGGGAACATTAGAGTTACACTAATTTTTTGAAAGATATGAAAGAAAATTTTTAAAATATTTAACTTATTATTAAGTAGATTAATATCGAAATGACGTATAGTCTTTCAACTTATTCTAGATTTTTGAAGTGCTTTGTTGACATACACCAAAACTGGTTTGGCGCACACATTTTATTACTGATTTCTGTTCAGAAAGTTCATTTCACCTATAAAATGAATCCTAACTTCCTTTCACAGTTAGTAAGATCCATTACACGTACCATCAATATAATCCAATAAATTCTTTAGAGCACACAATTATAAAGTATGAAGCCTTAAAAATACATTAGAATAAATTTTAATAAAATAATTAATCTTTTAAAAAATGTCCACTTAATTTTCGAGTGATTACAGCATTCAGTAGACAAACAGTATGAGAATTTTAAAATTCATAAGGAAGCTTGTAAACGTGTAGGAGCTTAATCCGACATATACGGAATTTAGAACATTAGTTTCTCAAAGTTAAGTTATGCACAGTTAAATTTTAAATTTCTTTAGTTTTCTCAATATCTTATATTTAAAAATTCAAAACGCGAAACTAGACATTATTAATCATACCTGAATAGGCATTAAACCATTAGTTGCTATTACATTTCATACTATATCACTGTGTATTAGTAAGTATTATGCACGATTGCATAAAGCAAATACGAAAGTACTACGTAAGTAGTATTAAGAAAGCAGTACTCACATCTTTAGGATAGCATGTACAACAGTTTTTAATTCAATGTATGTAAGCAGCACAACAATAATGTATAATATTCTTACACGAAATACAAATTTTTTACTGAATTGTACAGCAAGTACATCTATGAATAAAAACTCACACACTAAAAAGAATCTAGTTTATACAATTGATTTTTCTAATTTTCGAGTATGGAAGAGTTCTTGCTCCCCATCTTACAAAAGAAAACCTTTATGAACATAATTTATCCATAAGATTTTACGCCGCTAATTTAAATGCAATCAAAGAAAGTCAGTGCAGCCAAACGAATCAGCCAAGAAACAATATTGATCCGAAGTCTCTAAAGAGAAGATCTAGAAATAAATCATATTTACACCAGTATATATTTAATCCGCCCCTTTATGCTTCTTCAGTTAATAATGCATTTATTGATTTTTCTCTCCTAAAACAGTATTATTTTTTTTTCTGCAGAATTTCTTTATATGAGGCCAGTGAACATATAAGAGGAAAAAGTAAAGCAAATCTTATAATATCGTTTCTTTTCTGCCTCGTGTATATGAATGTGCGCCAATAAAAATGTATGTGGCTTAATTTTTGCTTTTATCGCTTTTGCTGGGTTATAGTATACTGTAGCGTAATGAAACTTGATTACGACAGAAGGCGAATCATTTTGAATAATAATTTTCGAAAGTATAGAGTCACAATTAGCTAGTAAAGTGTTAATTTATCTATTTTTAACGCCCACATATTCTAGTAATCAAGCAGTAAACTAACGTTCTTATCTATTTGTAGGGAGGGGGATGTATCATTAATGAGTGAATATGCTGACGAACAATTACAACAGATTTAATCAGATTTAAATTGAACATGTTCATGATTAAATCGAATTTTTGCAATATATTATCTTCATTTTAATTTTTTTTAAACAGATGAATTTGTTTGATGATATATTTTCAACTTTCTCATCGAAACTTAGACTTCAAACAAAGCAGATGTCTCCATCATGACAAATTGGATTATTTGTGATGTTACATGGATTTACAGACAAACATATTATTTGTAGCGAAAGGGGAAGATATTTGATTTTTGTGTTATCATTACAAGGATTGCGTAGCATTAAAGCCTGACCATACTTAGATGGTGCGCCGGGGCATCAGGTTACTTTGGGACCCCCTATCACAAGCATTTTAACCCATTTTTGGCCGCTGTTGAGTTTTCGCAACGTAAAACGTTTTTAAGATTTCGAAAATTGAATTTTAAAATTCCGTACATATTTATATATGAGCAAGGTTTTATATTTGAAAATTATTTTCATTTTAATATTTGTAACCCATTTGTATCATTAGCTCATCTTGACGCTAAGTCAGAGATGGATATTATACGGCACCAGTGTTAAGTTTCGTAGAAAAATTTTACCTAATGCCTTAAAGAGAGATATCCTTCGACATATGATAGCTGAAATCGTTAGTCCTCATTAAAAATAATCAGCAAAATGAAAATTTAAGCAAAGTGAATGAAAAGTTAAGCAAAGTTCGTACCGAAAGTTAACACTGTCCGAAGACGTTAGGAGAAAGAGGAGAAGACGTTAAACAGAGATATCAAGTACTATTTCTTTAGAGTCGGAATTTGCACCCTAGAAAACTTAAGGCTTTCTTTCTGTTATACTTGAAGTAAATAAACATGAACAACATCATTGCCCATTTACATCCAGAGAACATTAATCAAACAGCAAACTAACAATGGCAATTGAAAAACGGCTCTTACCAATTTTATTAGCGCACTCCACGAAACGTTTAGCAATATAAACACCACTAAAGCAGCTACCAATAAAGAAAAAAACCTTTCAAAGTATCTTAGTCATTTTAAAGGCATTTCCTACAATTAACCTAAAGACTACTATTTCGTCTTACCTGTCCGAATTTCCGTGACAGGGTAGTCGCTTGTCTCGCACGGCATATTAACGTTTGTTAAAATAAACAAAGTTATTGGCAGACATATAAACGACCACGTTACAACCTACAGCAAAAATTTTATCTATTAGTATTATGTTAGAAGATACCCGGGTATGTGCATTTTAAAGCTAAATGAAGCATGAACTGTCAAAATTTAGTGCTTGCCCAACCCACTTGGAAAAAGAATTGTGCGATAAAAACTACTCAAAGACGCCATAAAAGTGCCACCTAAAATACTTAATCAATCCCATTTTTCAAGGGTCAGGGGTAAGAATGCAATTGCCAATGAGTGACTTTGTGGTGCCCATCGCAGAATGGCCAGGTAAATTCTTAAGCCAGTAGGGGGTCCTGCGCTGAAACCCTAGTGATAAATTATAATAGGTAAGCATTGTCTTTTCAAGTGAGGCATTACTGAATGGAGAAGAAGAAGAAGAACAAGGGAACGATAGCAAGGGGACGTTTAAATATTAAATGTCGTATTAATTTAGGTAATTGTGAAAGGTAGATAATTAACGTTTATCGAGTGGTCGATTTACAGTTCGGTTAAACAATGCACTTTGCTGTGTGATTTAATGTGTTACGATAGATTTTTTTTTAGTATACGCAGGAACATATTTACTGCATGAGTGAACTGTGTAAATAGAATTACATAATTTTATTACATTAACTAATCCGTCATTTTTTCAATGGAAGCCTTCTTTATTTCAAATAATATATGTACGATAGTATTGCAGTACTGACATAATTAACTGAATAAGCAACACTTTCGCAATTTAATCAATGCATATATTTCCTTCACAGAAAAAAAAGAGAGAAAAATAAGAAAATAAAATTATCTAAAAAAATGTTAAATTTGATTCTACGATACTGATTATTACATGTGGAATATTTTGAAAACCTGCTTTAAAATAATTAAAAAAATAGAAAAATTATGAATGTGAGTACTTCCGAACACGATTTAAAACTTGCTTATTTATTTATTTAGGGCTTTTAATTGAATAGGACCATTAACATTAAAATGCTAATTTGATTTAAATGATATTTTTTTCCGTAATTTTTTTTTTCTTTTTAAAATTCGGATTTGGCTGTACTTATGAAGCAAACCAGATTATTTTGCCAATGAGTCCTATTAAATCATTAAAATATATATATATATATATCATAATGTACTGTGTGCTTTTGCAGTCACCTAACTGCACTAGATATAAATCACTTACTCGAATTATCTGCCTCTATCACAATTATAGTGGATTTTTTTTTTCTTTTTAGAAATGCCGGGAGGGGGGGAGGCATTCTCCCCGAAAGTCACGTCACCTGTCAGGTATCCTATCGGTAGTTAGAAATTTGTTTACAATGTCCCTTAATTACAAAACGATCTAAAACGTTCATCCGGGAACCATATACTATCTACCCCGATCTTGCCATTCCTTGCTTCATACCAGAAACACAGCTCGGAAAAACAAGCTCCTGAGGAGCACTTATGTGTCATTGTCAACTTCCAGCCATCTCTACAGGAGTACAAGATTCCGTGCACAATACGCATCGTTACCTGGGATCAACCCCGGGGTCAAATAACACCACACAACCAACCACTGCGTCCCCCCCCCCTCTTCTTACCCATATAGAAGATGTTCTTACCTGCAATTTTATTTATTTATTTTCAACCTACCTTGCTTGCTTCTTTCTTACCTCGGAACGTGAAAAACCAAGGGCGTTAACTGGCCGTTTATCTCAGTCCAAAATGAATGTGCGGGTGGTGATAATTGGTAGATGGAGGGGGATAAAGCATGAGGGGGGGGGGCACACAGACAGAAGAATTCTTTTCAAGGAATTTTTCTTTTTTTTATACCCCCTCCCCCCACACTAACCTTTTTTTTTCTTCTTCTTCTACTTACGACAGGTAATTTTGGCTGGGTAGATAAGGAAGACAGAAACAGTTCAACATCAAGATGGACGACTGCATACGTTATTCCCAGTGCAACATACAAATGTAATTTAACACGATAAATGCTACAGTTAAGTAAAATGAATGCTGCGGGACTTATCTTGGGCGATACATCCTTAAAGCGCATTGCACGGTTGTTTAGAATTCGCGCTTTATGCTAATCATTCGTTTTTTCATTTTAATTAAGCTCATGGAAAGTTGGCCACACACGCTGCAGTTCCTCCTGGAGTAAAACAAGTAATATACGGATTGGAGGAGAAAATTGTACTTTTTTTTCCTTTTTGTAAGATAATAAAAGCAAAATATGCTATAAATGCTAAGAAATATCTTTATAAGAGTTAAGAAAGAAGTGTAATACTGTTCAATGAGAACGCAACAAGAATAGCGACACGGTAATAAAAGATATTCTTCAACTGTTAGGCATTATGAAATTAGGTTAATAACAATTATATTAGTGGAAGACTAATCACTGGACGGTATCACGTTACATACATTCATTAAAGATTCAAATGAATAGTAATTGGTCATTTTCTTACCATTAAAATACATTATGGGTACACACGATTGCTTTCCTATTGGTAATTTGGAGCTAAAACAACTTTCTTTTGTTTAGAACTTCATTTAAAAAATGCATAATCAGCAATTTAAACCTCTTGTGTGACTATCAGACTATTTTGTTAGCTAATTATCAGAAATTTTATTTTTATGAACAAAAAACAACGTTAAAATGAATAATGGGCGTGTTAGTTACGTAGATGTAATACTGTACAAACCCACATTATTTTTTTCCTTTCTTTCTCATCATTATTTGTGGTGTAATTGCAAAAGTATTAATAACATATTCCTAGAAGTGTGCTTGCTTTTTCAAGAGATAGAAAATGTACCAATGTTAGATGTCTTAAGAAAATATCAACATTGCATTTAAAAATTTACAAAAATAAAAGTGGAAATTTAATATTCCAGAATCCAATGATATTTAGAAAGTGCTTTTTTATCTTTAAGTGCCAGACACTTTTAAAATAAATGCGTCAACAGATATTATAACTGCTTTTTCACTGCAAAAATTGCATAATGTGTCTGCGGTCTCAGACAATTTAGATTATATACAGATGCGCTGTGATAAATTGAGAAACACTTAGTACGCATAAAACCGAATGAGATTTTTTTACAAAATTACAATAAAATGTAACTAAACGTGACATTTTTAAGTGTTTTAAATAGAATATTCCACCTAGTTTGATTCAAGAGTGTTATTCGACAAAGTTAATAGACATAATGAAACTTACATATAGTTTCAAGTTTAATAATTTTGTCTCATTAGAAAGTGAATTTCTTTAAATTATTTACTGTATTCTTCTAGAACTTGATTCAAATAAATCCATCAAGGAAGTCACGCTTCAGTTTTTGGATGGAAGTGAAAGAGATTTCTTTGAACTTTGTAATACTTGAATCGCTAACACAACGGATGAGTTATACTATTTCTCATAAATGAACTATGAAAACTTGAATAACACTAATGTAACTTACAGTTATCCATGTTCACCAATATAAACATATTCCAATAACTCCAAAAGAGACTTACCTAGAATGGAAAAAAAAAAGAAAATTTAAGATGCAAAATTTTTTCCAAGGATATGTATTAAATTTATTAACGAAATATTTTCCTAAACGTAATTCTTCATGAATCAGCGTTTGAAAAATGATATGACGCTGATATTAAAGGCAATGTTAAAAAACTTCAAATTAATCTAAACATTAAATACAAAAAAGGTTGCGATGCGAACTTAGAGAATATTTCAATCGCTGCTAAAAGAACTGTATGCAATATTATTACTCGACAAAATAATATTTTTGTTGCAGAGTGTAATGTGTCTTAACAATACTCTTATTCAATAAGGGAATTTTTCTGCATATACATATACATTATATTAGTTGACCCCAGAGAAAATCCCTATATCACAATTTGACACCTAATTGAATTCCCTCAATAACATTATCAATGCAAGTTAACAACATATACTTTTTAAAAAATGGATATGTTGATCAGTCAAACTAATTACGTATTGAATGTTTCGAAGACATCACCTCTATCTCTACTCGCTGGCAAATGGGCATGTCTATCAGTAGGACTAGTTTACCTGTTGAATGCTCTCTATTCTTCAAAAAATGAGATGTTCATTAGTGGAAGTAGTTTATGCTCTGAAGACATCACCTGCACTCTATAGAAAATGGGACTACTGCATCAGTGGAACTAGTTTACAGTTTGAATGTTATGAAGACATCATCTCTAGTCTTCTAAAAATGAATATGCCCATCCGTGAAACTAGTTAATGCTCCGTGAAATCCGTGAAACTAGCTAAAGCGTTACACCGGCCAACAATTTTTTTTTTTTTTTGGGAGGGGGGGGGGGTTGTTCCCATGCTTAAATTCTGATTCTAGACATTGAAAATCACTTAAATTTCCATTTTTAGTTAGTAAAGTTTGCTTTTGTCTGATTTACGTCGATATGTATATTTTAATTTATTTCATAAACGAAAGATGGCAGCACTTTGATTAACCCGAAAGTAAACTGTATTGTTATTTGTAACTCTACAGTATTGCTTGTAGTATTATTTGTAGTATTATTTGTTTGTATTATTATTTGTTCATACGAACATAAAAGAAATACGAAAAATATTCACTTTTAGACATTATTTTTTTATTATTTTACATTTATATGTTATTGTTTATCACAAATCTTGAATAAAAAAGACATTTATAACCAGATTCCTTAATATCCTGATTTGCTTAGTAGCAGTATTGGTTAATGTAATGAGTGCTCTGGCTGCTAACTAACATCCATGTTAGTTTTTATATTAAACACATATGAAGGAACGCTGTCGTCCTCCGACATCTTTAGCATTTTTTGTCCTTTTGAATATGCATTATTATTTATTTATTTATTTATTTATTTTAATTAATTTTTATTCATTTATTTATTTATTTTAATTTTCATTTATTTATTTATTTGAGGGGGTGGGGAGAGATCAAAAGAAAGATTCTGATATGCGCAACATCATCAATGATAGCATTCCTTATTCTCAACCAACATTTTTCGCACAGATCGAAGAGGGATATACTCAAACCGTCCACCAAGTGAAATTGAATCCTTGATGCTACCGAATCCTCACGAGCCGGAAATAGGTATTTACTGGCTATGATCTCGTAATCGCAAACAAAACAGTACGCCTACAATGCTCGAAATCAATTTCTTTTTTAACACACTCGGGATAATGCAGCCCCAAGATCGCACTGATCACTACAGGCAAAAGCATTGTCTTAATAGGTTGTCGCATACCCTACCTCGTCACCGGATGTCATTAAGAGAATGGCCATGATACAACAACACGACACCCACAAGATGAAACTGAGGACCGGGTCACGATGCCGGGGTCAGGAACAGGCCACTGACCACTCTCACTTCACTTCGCTGTCTTTTGTTTGTAGAGTAATTTTCTTTCTTTTAATTCGGAGTTTGATTCCATCGTTTCCGTTTTTGATAAGGCTAAACTGAGCTTCAAGTGTACACTACGACGTTCAATCATAGAACTGGAGGAAGCAGAAGTGCTGACTAAGACTTGTGGGTGGAAACAAGAAAAAGGTTACGACACCTGTGATAAAAATAACACCTGTGATAATAATAACGATATAGTTTAAATATTCGTAGAAATATATTACGGCGGGGAAAGTGAAACGATTTCCTGTAACGTCCTTTTTGATGAATATTGATAAATTGTATACATTGTACTTAGACTAAAAAATAACATTCTATTATTCGGTGAGGTTACATAAATTTTTAAAATTATACCTTAAAATTTGTATTCTTAACTAAAAAATATTAAATAATCATATATTTCAAATATAATTTGAATTATTCGAAAAGGAAATATGTCACAGAGAAATCAAACGAGATGCTTTGATGTTCATCAAGATACTAATTAAATTTTTAATTTTGTTTGAGTTTATTGATTTTAGCATTACTTAAATCTATAAGTGAAAACTGAATAGTGTCAGTTTATAGGTGAAAGTAAAAGCGAAATGAGTTCCAATACTTTAATTTAATCAGGAGAAAAGACATATCGTCGGCAGGTGATATCAGAAGGGTGTAAAAAACAATTTTCTTAGAAGTGGGTTATTGAAAGTTTTGATTACAAAAGATACATAATATTTAGAGTTTTAAGAAAAGTAAATGTTATTTAAAATTAGTGTTAAATTTATATTACATGGCACCAGGGGCGTAGCCAAGGGGGGGGGTAAGGGGGGGTCATAACCCCCCCATGAGGAATTTTTTGCCTTACAAAATGTATATTCTTCACCACATTATCAGATACACGTATACATATATATGAGTTGTAGTAGTCGTAACCCCCCCATAAAAAATTTCTGGCTACGCCCCTGCTTGGCACGTATAGTCCAATTAAAAAATACTAAATAGAAATGGATGCTTAAGTTTGTGGAACAGAATTTTTCATGGAGTCAGGTCCAGCCCTGCCCTGCCCTAAATATTTAAAATAATTTCCTAAATTTAAGAGCTATATATATATATAATTCAAATTATTAATTATCACACCTGTTTCATTTTCGGAGACTTTAACTATTGTTATATTAAGGCATAATTTTATGTCCATACATTCATTTTCTGATAGTTGAATTTTCACTCAATAAAGCTCATCAAACATACTTTTTTGAAAATTTCTATGATTTTTTGAGAGTACCCCCACCCCCCAATTTTTTAAAATAAGAATTTTATTTTCGTGCGATATTTATGAATTTGATTTTTTTTTATTTACTGGATAGGGGCAGCCAAATAACAACTGCACACAGGCGGGGAAAAAAAAAAAAAAAATAAATAAACAACTGTAACTGGAAATGGACAGACATAATGTGTTAACATAAATAAATTCAGACATTCAATTACTAGGAACTGGCATTAGTGGACATATAAAACTTCAGTCATCTGCAAAAACGTGTTCCTGAACTGGTCCTTGGAACGCAATTACAAGTTGCAATGATCGCGCGCTAACACAAGGAAGAATATCTTTATACTTTAGGAAAGAAGACAGATAGGTTCCTTTTCAATTCATTTTGTTTACTCAACAAAGCAACAACAACAAAAAAAAAAAAATGTTATTTGACCACGCCCATAATCCCCAAACAATCCTTTAAGTGAATCTAGATATGTGAGAAAAGATGGATGACATAGTGTGGGCGAAGTTTAAAAAAAAAAAAATAATAATAATAATAATAATTCAAATCTCAAATAAAGTCGAAAAATGTCTTCTCTTGTAAAATTAGAAAAAACAAACAAAAGAAAACCGTCAGGAACTTCGTCGATTCGTTAGTAGTGCACCTACATACATGAAGACTGACAACTCTGTTTAGGTATAACAATAAAAGCCTTCAAACAACAATGTCCCCTCCTTAAGAAGCAAACTGGAATCAAAGGCACTCCTTGCTGATAAAGATGATTGCGGTTCAAGAAAATTTCTGGAACTTGTGAAATCAATGAGTCATTGCGCTCACAGGTAACGATTATGATTAAAATTTACGTGATGAGGAAAATATCGACTGGATTGCACTCACCCACGATAACTTCAGACGGCGATGAAAATTAAGTGACCAGCACTTCAAAGGGATTAGCGAAGTAAATGAATTTATGAACAATGGGGTTTGATCATGCTAGAGACAAAGGACGATTAAAGCATAAAAATCACTATAAGCAAGAAGAATGTGTTTTAAAGTGGTGTATGGTTTAAGTGAATGGGGTTTTTTAAAAAATAACTCTTTTTTTTTTTCTCTTAAATCTTTGATTTGATTTATTTGTGGTTCTTACATCCGTTTAATTTGATGTATTTTTTACTATTGATTCTATCTTTGTGTACGTGTATTATCAAATAGGTAAAGGTGTATAAGGTGTTTAACATTCCATTTTCTAAAAATGGTAAAGAAAATAAAGAATTAACTAATTATAGAAAATTTAATAATTTAGAGATAACAAACATTTTAGAAAGCATGCCCTTATATTATCCAAGTACACTGCCAAAATTGTGAAATATAGGTGTTTCATATTAAGTATTTCTAGTGCAACTCTAATATATAAATAACTCCTCATATAAAAAAAATATATGAAAATAGCAATTCAGATATAATTCAGAACCAGAATATTGCTAACAATTGCACAAATGTAAACAAACACTGCCACGTGCAATAGTGTGCGCAAGAAAATTAAAGACATAATTCAAAATAAATTGCGAAAAAGGCAAAAGTATATTATGTACTTTGCATAAAGCATGACAGAAAACCTTTTGCGACTCATTCTTATCACTTAAGAAAACACTAAATGAAACTCTATGATAAGAAAAGCTGGTCTCTTGTGGGCTACATAAACAAACAAAATACCAAAAAAGAAACTCGTGATTACTATAAATATATTCTAGGAAGTTAATATGGCTGGACAGATAAATTAAAATGTTTACTTATACACAGAATACAGCAAACTGCACATAGTACTTTGCAATATAAGTTTTAAAATAAAATATTTAATAAGGAAATTTTCAACGAAATCTAACTTAACGTATAAAATGAAGAGAATTTCAGAGCTCAAAGAAACAGCAGAAAAAAATTACAGCCAGTTTTTACTTCATAAGTTGTCACATAATTATTAACGAAAATATTTAAAAAGGGATACATATTTAACTAATTAGACGAAAGTTTAAATAACTTCATTCTGTTAAAACATGTTCTTTCCCCCCCCCCCCAATTTTAAATCTATTGAAGTAAGCATAAATAATAAGGAGAAAAAGTTATATCTTATTAAAATAAATTTTCAAATTAAGCCAAAAGGCTTGACTTATTCATTTCTTTTTAAAATAAAAATACGAGTTTTAGAAGTGTGCGGTTTTCTATAAAAATAATTTCAATCGCAACCCAAAACAACAGTTTCTCACACAGAAAAATGAATATAATTGTATCTCCCTCAAGTAAATAAATAGTTAAAAATGTACAAGAAATAACTAGCACTCGGACACAATGACAGATAAGATCTAACTATCTCAACTAAATTCGGGATGATAAACGAAGAGTTAACCCCACACCTGCGATAACTCTTTCGCTATAACTAGAATCGCATGGCACCATAACATTCAAAAGAGAATGTGCTATCTGAAAGCGTCCTGTTTATCAACAACTTTTAAGGCAGACTTACCTACTGTAGACAACGAGGGGCCAGCTCTACTTGGGGTCCACCTGCCTGTGACCTGTGGTCATCGTGCTTCACCGCAGTGATTATAATCAATAAAACGTTGCATAAAATCAGGTCGAGTGTCTTTTTTATCTAGAAATCCTTCTTAACAAAAGTAGATGCAGAGAGAAAGGCGCGTCGCTTGGGCAAGGTTTCTGGTGATAACTGATAATACCGTTATTGCCCTGTACACACCTGCACTTACTTCATTAATGAGGAAATTGGGGTGCAAAGTCTCATTTCTTATCACCTTAATTTTTATTTCTTTCTCAGTCACGCAGCGAGCTGTTTTTTAATGTGCGTTAATTCACAGGCATATTGGCGACATGATAACCACCACGCGATCATAAGGAATTAAAATGGGAAAGATAAGGTATGGTAAAAGTGATAAGACGTTTCTAAAATAATAAAAAAATTAAATGTCACTTCAAATGAGTATGGATAACAAGTTTAGGATCCTCTTGAAAGAGGGTTAATCACCATAAACAACTTTCGAACAATCGAATAACCCTTGGCTGCCTGTCACGTTGTAAGGCTCTTGACAATAAAATATACTCAGTACCACTACAAAACTCTGAAATGCGTCCCAGTAACAAAATTTTCTAAGTACATTTTATTTATATATTATCAAAGAAGCAATGCTTTCAGAGAATAACTCCATCACCATTTCTTGTCATAAGGAGTACAAATTTAAGCTTTCTATAATTAGTCAATTAATGTTACACCAAAGCAAACTAATTTAAGACATAAGAACTTTTTAATACCTTTTTGTGCAGTTTAGAAAACATTGACGACATTCACCAACATCAATGAATAAATAAACAATATAATGAAAAAGCCACAACAACAAAAATCTATGTGACAAGTGAAATAAAAATGTAAATGGAAGATAAATTTGCGCTTAACTAAAACTAAAATTAATTGCGAACGAATTATAAATACCGAAATTATAATTTAACTATAAATATATTACGCGAATTAAACAATGTAAGTACCTATATATTTTATCCGCTGCAATTTAAAAACTATTAGTAAATGATTTACTGTTTCCCCACTACACATTTATTTATTCAACATTCGTTATTTAGCGACTAATAAAATATATGCACCTTTTCAAATAAGTAATTGCAATAAATAAGAAATTGCACAACAAATTACTTTGGCGCGCGAAACCAATTATGCGTTTGTGATCGAATATGATTTCACAACCTAAATAAAGAAATAAAAATATATATCAATCAATTTCATCCAAACTTGCGAAGAAGAGAAATAGGAATTAATTTAGAAAATATTAGTTTAACATGTCTATAATGGTAAATATAATAATATTTGAAGGTACGATTTGCTATTTTATATTAATTCAACCAATTTAAGTAATAAATTTTAGCGAGTAATGATAAAACTTATTTCAAAATTAGCCTTCATCACATTTGATTTTTAGAAACTTAATTTAATTTTTTTTTAAAAGAATTCATGAATAGCATTAGATATTATCTCACATTTTTCCGAGATTTCATAATATTCTATTATATATGTATGTATAACAAGTCTGAATATACCAAGAGAAAATATTTTTTTTATCTTTGCTTTGTTAACTAAGCATCGGTGGCTGAAAAAAGCTTTTAATATAATATGAAAGACATAATTTTTCTAAAGTTTTGAATTCGCAAAATTACAAAATATAATTTACTTCAGTAAAATAACTACGGGAAAAGAAAGAAATATATAATCGAAAATAAACATGAGGAAAACAGCATAAAATTAAGAAACTCGTTAATCAAAAGATAGTTTTTCAAATTCTTTTATTAGTAAAATTACAATACTCATCCAATTGAAAATTGCACAAAAAAGAGAAAATAACACTGAGAAGGGGTGGAGGAAGGTAGAAACGGGGATGCATTCGATAATTTGAAGTGTAAAATTCAATCAGCAATTTCACGCATTTATTTTCGATATAATTACGAAAATCAATTTAAGTCTGCGTTCGCAAAATTATTCATTGAAAAACAAAACGATTAGAAAAGATCGCTAGATTTTTATCAACTACTTCGCACTCATGCACAAGAAAATCTAATATCATTTCCTCAAGATGCGTGACTCTGAACAAAGCAGATGCGGGCAGTATATATATGTATATGTATACATAACTATATAGTTATAAACACAGAGGGGGGGGGGGGGGTTATCCTCAGCTTTTTCTGGAATATCTTTTTAAAAAATCTCATTATGAAGCAAACAATCCCAAAATAAACACACCTTCAACTCGATTACGTAACCAAGACGCTGAAAAGAGCGAGGTAAATAATAGAAAAGAAACAGAACAATGCAATAGTAATAATATTTGACATGTCCCTTTTTTTAAAATAAAGAACTCCCTCCTGAGATAAATGGATGAACGTGAAGCACCTTTCTACCCGGGATAATGAAGACAAACATTACAAACTTGAGTCTTTTTGTAAATTAAGTGGGAGGGAAATGGAAAAGGTGGATAAAGAATCACTTAACCTCTTTGTTCATAGCAGTTTCAGGCCCCATTCGAACAGTATTGGTCAGCATTAATCAAAGTAAAATAAAAAGCAAGAAAATTCAACTCTGAACCTTTGCTCTATATCGTGCTCTCCTTTATGCAGGAAAATCGTAATAAGGCAATAGTAATAACAGTGTTGGCTCCTGATTGATAGAAATCATAATTTTCCAAATCGCATTTCAGTTCATTAAAGAAACGGAATAATAATGGCTTTGACCACATACTCGAAACTTAGAATATGAAACCAACGCTCATGTACGTACAGTAACACCCTCACGCCTGAAATCGAAGTGTGAATTGATACCGTGATTTTGATATCACAGGCGTGAAATTTTGAACTAATATGTAAAACTATGAAACACAGAAAAATTGAAGGATCTAGATTTCATGCAAAAGGATAAAATAAGATTTAATTATTAATGCTCTAACGATGTTGTTGAAGCTACTCTACAGCAACTATATTTTACAAATGAAAAGAAATAAAGTGATATTTTGAAATTGAAAATGCAAATGAAATGAGTCACTTGGCGACTATTCACAAAAAAGTTTAATTTCCAGTGCAATAAAGAAGCCATACTTATAGCAGTCTACACAAAAGAGAAAAAAAAATGCGAAATATCTATGTATAATATTGAACACTCTGTTAAAAAAAAGACAAATAAATGCATTATAATGTACCGGCATTAAAATCTGATAGCAAAGGAACAAAAATAATATCATAGCAATCTTATTTATGAGAAGATATTCACAGCTTTTATATGCGCCACCAATATTCCAGAAAGAGGACATTTTCTTTTAACAACAAAGATA
This sequence comes from Cheiracanthium punctorium, assembly GCA_038373885.1. Lineage (NCBI taxonomy): Eukaryota > Metazoa > Arthropoda > Arachnida > Araneae > Cheiracanthiidae > Cheiracanthium > Cheiracanthium punctorium. The sequence goes on along the minus strand of JAWZYV010005775.1, from coordinate 1,061,207 downwards.
AGCCTTATAAAATGTAAAAGCAACCCCTAAAACATATTCTTGAATTATAAAACCTTTCTGAAAAGTTTTTTTTTTGTTCATACATGTATATTTTGTTTTACTGCTGTATGCTGCAATTTTCATGCAAAAGCTGATTTATTCAAGCACTATATCAATAAACAAATTTTACAAAAAATTTAATTTAGAGCAACGACTTTTAAGAAAAAAATGCGACACTCAAAATTAACTAAACAATTAGTAGACTAGATAGCCTAAATTTACTCAAATAAGATTATTGAAATTTATATTACCATTATCATGAAATGAACACTAATATACAGTCGTTTAAATGACAGTTACCACCATTTTAACACTACTAGACTTAATTTATATATAATATTTGTTATATAATATGTAATATTTGTTATATATTACATAATTTTAATATAATGTATAATATTTGTTATATAATACATAATATGTTATATACAGGGGCGTAGCCCAAAATTTTTCATGGAGGGGGGTTACGACTACTACAACTCATATATATGTATACGTGTGTGTGATAATGTAATGAAGAATATACATTTTGTATAGCAAAAAATTCCTCATGGGGGGTTATGACCCCCCCTTTGCTACGTCCCTGGTTATATAATATGCAATTCGACTCAAATTAACTAATATTCTCGCATTAACAAACCTAAAACTCCAGCGCAGAATGCAAAAAAGAATAAATTAATAAATTAATAAGACTGAATGCCTTATGCATTAGTTCTTTTAATGTATTTAATTAAACATATGTTGTACTATAATATTAAAATAGTACAAAAATTATATAACACTTAACGAATGCAATTTCTACATCATAAACATTCCTAACACATGCATTCCTTATCAGAAAACATATATTTGTACACTTCTTTTAACCTACAAATAAAAGCATGCACCAACATCTTGTCATGTTAAGCAAAATCTCCAGCAAAATCGAAAGCAAATAGACTGAAACTAAAAGCCACACACTTAATTCTATTGTCACTGACATTCCTTATAAAAATTCACTTCTTTATACAGATGTCACAGTGGAAAATAAAATACACTAAAATTCCAAGAGATAAATCAACATTCTATTTTCCTAGAATCACATTCGTATCAAGTATAAAATAAAATCAACTTAAGATCTCCTCTATGCTCGCCGATTTACACAGGTAAATATAAATATAAATATATATATATACATCCGTGCATATAAAACATTCAAAGCGGATCATTATTCTTTTGCAGTGCAAAATGCGAAAGAGGTTTTTCATATCACACTTTTCGTTTTCGTCTGAATGCCGACGCAAAACCGACTCCAGACATTCGAGAAAGAGATTTTCATAAAAATAGATACATTTTTTACTCGAGCAAATGAAAATAGACACACAAGATGCAGTTTGGTAGTAATTTTTTGAAGTTTGGAATAATAAATAAAGTCAGGGATGTGGATTTATTTATTTATTTTGTTTCTCCCTTTTTTGCAATTAATTATTCATTTCTATTTCTTTGAATTATACGCGGATGCATTTGTTGTTCAAACGGAGTAAGTAGGTTTTAAAAGAGGGATAAATTAAATTTGTGAAATGTTTAAAAACGGATTAGAGTGTTCACAGCAACATTGCGGGACACTGTTTCTATGAAATTTGAATTGTAATATTCACTTAAATTAGCCCCTTAAGAGAGGTGGTTTTTGTTTTTAAAGTTTTAGCCCAATTTAAATTAAGAGGGTAAAAAAAAGTCCACATACATACTTTATGGAAAACAATGACAGGGCACAGTGCCATTACGGGTATATTATACAATAAATGAATATGATATCACTTTTTACGCCATAAAAATTGTAACGTTTGAAACTATAAGTCTGTCTGTGTGTTTAACTGCAGTAATTAGTTTTAAAAATAAATATCTGAAAAAGCCTTATTTTGATAAATTGGCTTACTACAAATATCTTTAAATTAGAAGTAATAAACCAGTACAAAAAGTGCGCCATTTAGCGACAGAATTAACCCATTTAGGCCTAGTGTCCCTTTTTTGGGACGGCATTTTCGCTATAGTCGAAAACGTATTATTTTCCTAGCCTTTATTCATGAGTATTGAGCCTGAACTCTACAAATATTTTACATAACCAAGTAGGATGTTGATATTTCGATTTTTATCCATATGATTTTAAAGAAATCATCCCTTGTCAAGAAGTTGCATCAGAAATTGATCTATTATTCTGTTATCAGTAAAATCGAGAAAGCCGCAAAATATCCAGGCACAAATGGGTAAGTAATATTTCTTATACTGATGAAATTACTTGTAACTCACTCCAGCAATCAATGAAATCGATATTATTGGATCAAACATAAAGATCTCATTTAGATAATTAACACAAAGAAAACACTAAATAATCTAATGTAAGAAGGCAAGGAGCATTGATTGATAAATTATTTATACAGTGGACATCGGTTATAACATATTCTCACAGGACCTAAAAACACAGTACGTCATAGCCGAAATATGTTATAAACAATACCACCGGTAAAATTCAGTATTATACAAAAAAATACTGCGAGTTAATAATGTCACTGTAATATATATATTTAAACAGGATTGATTTCTTTAAAATCAAATTGAATATAAAAAAAGAGAAGAAAAAGCATAGTTACTTAAACTTAACAATGTTTATTGAGAAAAATAATTTGTAATTTTTTTTCGTTTTAAATGGCTAAATGCTACTTTAAAAATACCATTTTCAACACTCATAATAGATTTTTGTAGCCTGTATATAATCAGTACGGCATTCAAAAAACCGTGATAATGTTTTTGCAGCACTAAAGCTATATTTTCAAAGTATTTACCCAACATTCAAGACTGGAATGCCACTACTTCAATTATGTCGGAAAGCTTCCAATTTCCATTATTAATTAACATTTTCTTTTCAAACCAGTAAGATAATGAATTTTAAAAAGAACAATGAATTAAGCCTTAATTCTTCAAAAAGAAGAGAAATAAGCGAAATTTATCAAATATTACGCCGTATCCAAAATGCAAGACTTTTGAAACAGAAGAAAAAGGTTAAATAATCAATAAATTACCAGCTGTCACTTCCTAATATATATATATATATATATATAGATGGATATCAAAAGAAAATGAATACTTTTTTCTTTCCTGCACTGCATGGAAGCCCGTAAAAAAAAGCTGCTATCCAGGAAACCTTAGACAAAAACAAGTCATTTCACCAGGGAAGAAAACCTAGAACGGAGTCAGATCCCAACTAACACTGAAGATCATTACACAAAATTCCCTCCGGTCTTCATTAGCCACTGCACGAAAAAAGCTAAAAGAGAAGCTATATTCTTTCAAAAAACACTCCCTTGCATGCATAAGTGATATCCTTACTGTTCCTAGCTTTTCTTTGGGACAAGAGAAAAAGGATTTTTAATCCTTCCGAATCCTTGGAGGCGGAGGGATAAAAAATAAAAGAAAAAAATTTCTTTAGCTTGACGAAAAAATAATCAAATAAATTAATTCCACGTTCAGCTATTTCCCTCCCTCCTTTGGGAAAAAAAAAAAAAAAACATAAATAAATAAAAAATCAGTGATTTTGTTTAGTTTTTCATCAACGTACTATTCCACTGTAAGAGGCTTAACGCTAAGATATTACGTTAATACTGATACTGTGTATTTACAACTGTCCAGTGAAATGAAGAGTTTTAAGAGAGAATTAATTTCTGGAAATACCGTGTGGAATTAACTAATACGCAGTTGTCGCTTTTGAAAATGATTCTCGCGCTCTCCTCCCCTACCCGCCTTTCTCTGCTCCCCATATTCGTTGTATTTAAGTTTTTAAGTTCTTCTATGTAAAAATCATTTCGGGTTGTAAAAATAAATCACTCGGATAATTGTTGTAAGAAGATTTAGGAATTTTAAACGTTTAAACTGAAGAAGGAGTTGGGAGTTATGTGTGTTTGTGCGGGGGGGGGGCGATTATTATTATCGAAATTGTTTTGGCTTTGAAATTTTTTTTCTTAGAATTACTTGCATTGATCATAACAAATGTGATGGAAAGTAAAGATTAAAAAAAAACAAAAAAAAAAAACATGTGTTTTACACATACTTGTGTTATACAGCCAATGAAAGTTATCATTTAATTGAACTGTATAAATTATTCATTGCATACAAGAGATAATTAATTAGTTGCAAAAAAAAGACGTGATTTAGGCCACTGATCAATAGAAAACGGTAAAAAGTCGTAAAAGTTGAATAAAAGCTAATAATGAGTACAGTTATTTATTAAGTTACATGTTCAGAAAACTTTATAATACATATAAACGATCGTTCAGATTGAACAAAAATACCGATATGCATCCGAATTTTGATTTGGATGACTTTAACAGATAGTTTAGGTAAATCATTCGCAATCAGATTTCATAAATTAAATATTTTCATACATCTGCAAGACGAGTTTGGCTGTTTTTAATGAATTTTATGATGGGACTATTTTTATGATGGAGACTTAATTTTAAAAACAAATGTCAAAAAAATATGTTTATGACTTAAGAGTTATTTGGCTTGTACTAATTTTAATTGCACTATTTTAGAGTGCATTAATGATATATATGATTGCAAGCGGTCGTCTAAATTTCCCGCACCAACAGTGCAATTTGTAACCCATCCTGCAGTCGAAATTGCTTTTTTAATAAATGCACTCAAAAGACCACTGACAATAAGAAAGCAATTAAAATAACTTCTCCATCGCTCCAACACAAAAACGACTCTTCTTTTCCTTTCTTTCTTTTTATTTATGTAACTTAAGAATCTCCTATTTTCTACATAATGCTTATTCAACGGCAAATATATCCATTTCTTTTAAAAATCTATCGCGACCATGCCGCGGAAATATTCGCCAATAACACCCCCCCCCCCCCGGAGTTCATCTCCCACCCCCCTCCAAAACTCCAGCTGCCGAGACAAAAGAAAAACTTAGCAGAGAAATAATAATAATATAATAATAAAAAAAAAGAAGGGGCAAAGGGAAAAAGTAAGGAAAGAAAACAAATGAAAAAGAAAAGCAAGAGGAAAGCAAAAGAAAGCAGTTATGAGTATATCGATTGGACAATTCGCTGCCACAGCCAAAACTCAAGCTCAAGAAATCGGTTAAAAGCTATTACACTTGCCCCATAACTGAAGAACGTGCTCGCCAAACCCTGGGTCTTCTTCACATTAACGCGCCAAATAATTTGGAGGAATTTTTAAGCGAGATTTAGAGCTGGCGTGTACGGTAAGAGAAGTGTTCGATAGGGGGAATTATACTTATGAAACATTAAAAGGTAGCCGGGTTTTTGCGTTCGGAATGTAAGAAGTTTGATTTTAGAGAGATAAGGCTGTATATACAGATATATTTAGTTAGCTCTATTATTTATGCTTTTATCAGCTACTGAAATAATGAAAAAGAGAGCTGTTTTTTTAAATGTAGTACTGCTATGTTGATTTGGCAAAAGGTTTCATCTGATGCCAGCCATTTTTATTTTGTGCTGAATGAACGGAGATGAAAATTAAAAGATTTATTTTAATTCATAGCATTGAATATCAAGCCGTTCAACATTGGGAGTGGGCTAAGGGAGTCTAGGCCCCTCCGGAAATTTTGGATTTTGTTAAATGGATGCTAATAATAAAAAATTTTTCATGAAAAATTCAACATTTTCCATAGTTAGGGCATTATCCGATTGCTTGTCCAATGGATTTAATAATAGAATCTGCTATAGTCCGCTATTTTAATCACTAATTTATTTCGATACGTACTACAAAAATATACAGGAACAGTAAAATCTTGAAGAAATGCTTATTAAGTAGTTAATGTAAAAAAAAGAAGTCTTTAAATAAATCATGCAATGGTGAAACTTTAAAAAAAAAAAAGTGTAAACTTTTGATTTCCGGTATATCTAGAGAATTGCAGCGTGCATAATGTCACCTTTTTAAAAAATATATATATTTAATAAATTCTACAGACAAACGAGAATATGTATACATAGCTGGCTAATTAGTTGACAGGTCATTGAATTTAAAACGTTTGTTGCCTACTTACTCTAAACTAAAAGCCTACAAGTAACTTATAAGATAGTTCGGAGAAAATCACATATAAATTTATAAATAGGCAGAGTTATTGACAAAATTCAAATAATTTAATTTTTCTATCATATAAAATAAGAAATTATATTAGTACAGCATAATGCAATGTTTCATCTGCCAGCGCTGAAAAACAACGAATTATTTTAAATTTATTTTTCATTTGAATTATCGTACACAGCAATAATAAAAGTTCCAATTCTATTAATATGCGACTTCATCATAACAAATCCATAAAAAGGGGAGAAAAAAGAAATTGTAACTATATATTACTTTCTCATAAATCCCTGAAAACAAATAATAATAATCAATGCCATTTGAATTACGGAAAAAGAATTCCGTAAATCCCAAAATAACTTTCAAAGTTACATGTGAATTACTACGGTTTCCGATCACAGATTAAGAGCTGGCTACTTTTCCACGATATTTAAGAGAATAAAACATTTTCTCAAGTGTAAATAAGAATAATTCTCTTTCTTTTTAGAGAGAAAAAAACATGTGTAATCTGTGCTGTAATTTTTTACAGTTGACCGAACGAGAAAATCTGCTAAAGGAAAACAACCTACCCGACATTTAATAACACTTTAATCACTGGAGGAACTGTGACGAAATAGGGTGCAAGTTTCATTAAGAAAGATTGGCAACAGGAAAATTATTCTAGTTCTCACATGGGAAAAAAGGAAGAAGAAAATGCATTATTTGGTAAATAAAACGATTATTTTAAAAACAGTCATGATATCGATATAGATATGAGACTATCGGAATACGGAAGAAAACAGAAATTACCGATGGTTTAAAACAATGTCAGAATAGAAACTGTGTTCGTAGATATAACTTATTTACTTGAATAAAAAGTAGCAAAGTGTTTTCGAATAAATTTACCTATCCTGAAAATTCCCTAAATGTCACATTGATGATAGATTAAAAAAAATTAGTAATTATAAAATATTGCTTATAGATATATGTATATACAATGCATGTATACGTAGCGTAATGCGATATAATGCTGCTATAAATGTCCTTTTTCAACGGTTTTCTTATTTCTAATTTATTTTATAATATACAGAGTACCGATTTTACTTATTTATTTTACGGTATATCACAATTAACACTGTTTCTTTGCTCCAACTAGTCTGAGTATATCTAAACAACTCAAAGTTACAGCTTTCGGTATCAATAAGATTATTATTGTAAGAAAAAACAAAATGTAGGTGTGTAGATTTTCTATTTAAGAAAATTTATATTATTATTTACTTATTTTCGATTATTTTATTATTAAATTTCCAAAGAAAAGAATGTTTTAAACCTATTTAATACAGGGTTTCTACTGATTTCACAGATTTTGCTTCCCTGACTTTTCCCTGACATCTATCACGCTCTTCCCTGACTTTATATCTAGCGTGCTTTCCCGAATTTTGCATTCCTATTTTTAATATTACATCTTTAATTAATAACTTTTTTTTATATATTTTGCCCCAAAATAATAATAATAAAATTAATATATACAAGAATTTTATTTGAGATCATTGGATTCTAACAAAAACCCTGTTTGATAATAATTTAGGATAAAATTAAGCATATTTCAACTGCACAAGATATGCTCATAAAGGACACACTTTAAAATTATTTATAAGGTTAAATGAGTAAATGAAAATAAAGCAATTTCTACAATTAGGTTCAAACAGTAAATATTTTCTTGATTTTGCAGCAAAATTAAATTTTTCTTGCATTTCCCTGACCTTTCTTAAATTTCTTCTAATTTTCCTGACTTTTTTCCCAAATCCCTGACTTTCCCTGACCAAAACTCATTTCCCCGACTTTCCAGGTCTGTAGAAACCCTGTAATAGCATAATATCACGCAAGCACCAGTTAACAACGCAATGAAAACACTTAAAAAGTGTCAATTGTATTGGTGTTTCCTGTAGTTTGCTTAATCCTGTCTTACATTGGGCACCAGGCTAAGAACTTATGAATTTAGATACGATATAGGATCTTATTGAAGAAATTACAAGCAAGAGACATTGATGATAGAGAGAGTATCTTAATTACTGCGCATTGATGATCTACTTATCTCATTATTTATTACTATGTACACTAAGTGAAGCGATAAAGCCTTATCGAAGTGCCACAAAAGCATCTGAAATGAAAATACTTCAGTTGCTTAAGCAAGATCTCTGGCTTACACTATTTAGGCGACACTGTAATGGGAGAAAAAACGTTCGCCTATTTGCTAATATGCTGTAATAATAATAATAAATAAAACGTGATTTGCAATATGACTGACAGTAATCAAATAATAATTAGTGCGTTTCATATCAAGTTTAACAGAAATTTTAACAAGCATGCTCTTGAAAAATGTACGTATAAACGTGGAGCATATTATTTTGCATAATAAAATTGACACGCCCACATTCAATATCAAACGGGCTTCGAATGCATTAGCAATAACCTTGGGCGTTTTTCAGGAGAGATCAATTTGCTAACTTCTGTCGTGTAGATGCCACTTAATTCCAATTAAAATCCTCAACAAAAATGAATGTTTGACTCTTTCTAATAAGCAGTTACCGAAAAGAATGAGCAAATTATACTAATGGGCAGTTACAAAAACGAAAGATTAAATTTTTCTAAGCAACTAAAAGAAAAAAAAAAGCACTATCTGATTTATACAGGTTCAAAGTTAATAAAAATCACAGTATCTATTTATCTATCTGCCTATCTATATATATTTGGGGTGTTGCAAATTCCGTTATTTTACACTATTAAAAGAGTAGTATTAATATAAATGTAAATGAAATTTATAGCTTTAAAAATATAAATAATATGCACAAGTAATTCTTAGGAGATACTGTGACTTATATTTTAGTTTTTATTTGTATTGTATTTCTTGCATTGTGTATCAAGAGGAGTGCCTGCCTGGAGGAGGGGGGGGGTGCCTTGGGAAAATGACTTTTTAAGGGGTAATAGTTGCTATTTATCTTGTTTTGAAAAAAAATAAAAGTAGCTAAATTAGTATGATGAGGTAATCTCCAGTTGATTTTAAACCCACCATGTCACAGAAACTGCTGTAAAAGTATTAGAATTTATAGTTATAGGATTTACATTTGTGTACTTTGAAAAAATACTTAAAAATTAAAAAGGATAAATTTGATTCCACAAACGTAGAGTTCGTTTGTTTCCAAAGCCAGTTTGATTTATTAAATTAATTGACAACTTTACTCAATGATATTTTAATGACACAACATCAAGAGCCAAATAAAATTTTTAACCGGATTTCGATTTGAACATGCTTGTAAGAGAGATTCAAACATATTTTCCTATGCATAAATTGAACAGGCTCCAAAACATTGCCCCCCCCCCCCAAAGATATTGAAAAATTGATGAGCCAAACGAATACTTTAACCAGACTTTACTACTGATTTAACCAAATATGCACAGGATATTCAATCATTATTTTCCCCTTACTTCTTGCGTAAGAGAAAGGCGAAGCGAGCTCAATTCTGATCAATCAGCACTTCCTTAATTATTACTAAAGTATGCCCTTGGTTCTACACACCTCATTTAAGCAATATTATACATTCACACGCGCCTGTGAAATAACATCCCTTCAAAAACAAAGCGACCGTTTTCCGAACATCTGCATGGAGTGCCCTGTTTATTTCATTTCATTTCATTGCAAACATTTTATTTTTTCTCCTTCTTTTTTTTTTTTAATATTTGTTTAGCGGCGTATACAGCAGTTCCACAGACGGACAACACGAAATGCAATAGCATAAAATTTATCGCCTCACCCTCCAACGACAGCGAATATAAATTGTACAATCAATCAACAAGCGGCCGGACCCAAGGACACGGGTTTAGGCGAAGGTCCGCCTCCAGTGCGATAGAAATTAATCTAGGTAATTATCCACCCTGATTGGCAACAGCAGGAAAGCATTAAAAAAGTGTACCGAGTTTTATGAATCACGAAATAGAAGCCTTCGAGACCTTTACAGCAGCAGAACAGTTTTCGATGCAATTCCGTGCAGGGCTTTTTCTGCCCCCCCCCCCCGTTCTACTTTAGTGAAAACTCTTCGAAGTAATATTAATTTACTTAAACACATAAAGCAAATGCATATTAATAGCATTTCTACCCGCTTTCTGTTGATTGCGTTACTTTGCGTGAGATAAGGTTAAGTGTAACTTAATGCGAATATAGAAGGTTTTTATTTTATTTTTCCCTTTCTTTTTTTTCGGAAACGCCATGACGAGTCATTAAAAGGCAAATGCTGTGCCATGATTTCAAAAAGTAATTTTGAAGTACACATATTCACTTTTATTTTTTTTTCACATATAACAACTAAAAAACTTCCAGATTCATTTATGCTATATTGGTCATATATCTCTTGAAAGTTATATAAGATAAATCAATAAAAGTAGCATTATGTAAATAACATTTTTTTTAATGGACCATTTTATAGTGTTTTTAAATCATGATAATCAATGGCGGCAATAGAGTTTAAGGATCGAGAAAAAAAATTGTTCAATTCTATTCAAGACTAGTAAGAGTTTTTAAAAAGTTACGAGTTATTGTTAGGATATATTAGCAACACAAGCAAATTCGTCACAAGCCCTTGAGCCAGTGGCGTAGCTAGAAATTTTTCATGGGGGGGGGGTTACGACTACTTCAACTCATATAGATGTGCAGGTGCGTGTGATAAGGGAGTGAAGAATATACATTTTGTATGGCAAAAAATTTCCCACGTGGGATGCTGTGACCCCCTGGCTACGCCACTGGCTTAAGCCAACCCTCCCCTCCCCTAAAAAAAATATGATCCTTTGCAATATTTATCTAATTATACATATAATGTAAATGCGAGACTAGGGCCCCAAGTCCTCTCCCATTTATTTTGAAAACTTATTGCGTTGAATGTCAAGTCCCTCAAAATAACTGTACTTGTGGACATAAATCATAAATTTGTTCATGTTTTGTTTAAGATAGTACACCTAGTACACTCTTCCTTTTAATTTTCAAAATAAAACGTACGAAAACATAAATTGTGCTATACATTTTACTATACTATTTCATTTATCTTGAACGCACAAAATTAATATGGATACGCACTTATCACAATATGAAAGGGCGACTGTGATAAAATTTCCTATGCAGAAAGCGAGCGAATTAACACAACGTTACGAACAGCCTTAATCGATCCTAATGTTTCTCACAGATTTTTTTTTTAATTAACCTAACTCCTTCCTCGAGTATAATCGATTCTTCCGCACAAATCGATTGAACATTCGAGGAGGAGGGTGGAAGAAAAAAAAAATGTAGAAGTCTCCACATCGCAATCGAAATAACCGCGGCAATCCAAATCCCGAAATACGATCTTTGTGCTAAGTGCCCGAGGGCATAAGAAAAAAAAAAGGGGAGAGTTACGGAGAGAGGGCGAATAAATATATTTTTTTTTATTATTCGGTATTTAAAAAAAAAAAAGAAAAAAGAAGAAAAGAAAAGCACATCGCTTTTGCGAGTCGTCCTTCTGGAACACACCGCAGGTATAGAATTCAAACTTGCACTCTCAATTACTGGCATTTCTACTAGTTTTCCGCCCGAACGGATTTTTTCCCCTTTTCAGTACCCGAAAAAAAAAAAAAATTAAAAGAAAACTGGAAGAGACAGAGAGAGAAATAAAAAAAAGGAGAAAAGCGGAGGGTAAAAAAAAAAGAAAAAAAAAAAACAATCCAAATCGCTGGAAAAGAAAATGAAGTCGCGTTGATGAAAACCGATCCTGGAAAATAGATCTAGATGTCGTGTCTCCGCTTTTCAATTTGATGTGGGCACAATAGGGGGACACATGCAACGGCCTGTCACATACAGAATTTGACTGAAGTGCCACGTGCAGAGAACGTTACCAGTCCGACCCTCCCACCTCTTAATTTCAGGCCGATTATATATATATATATATATATATATATATATATATAGGTTTGCCGAGCAGCTCGACGCGCGTTTTACAGCAGCAGCAAGTGCACACAAGAAAATTCTTTTGCTTTTCTTGCGCTGGAACCACAGATGTTCAAACAGGCAATTGACTGCGACTAAGCTTTCGCGGCTAAAGCGCACGACACAGACAGACACAAAGGTACACAAGTTTTTATCAAAGGTGAGTTAAGAGGAACGCAGGCAAAATGCAAATTACCTCGTGAGGCCGGATTGATGGAAAGCGCTAGTGTATGAAATCCGACATAAGAAATACAATTGGGACTCGGTTTAGGAAGACACTGAAGGGACCAGTGCTGCATTACTTACTTTATAAGCGGGTATGCGTTATATGGGCGAGTGACTGAACAGCAAAAGACGTTATAAAGAAGTTGTCACTGTAACCGTGTTCGACTAATATGCCTAATAAGCAGGGGTAGAAATTCGAATGTTTAGTCACTGGTCTAAAAGACCAGTGACTTCCCATGTGAATTGTTAAACATTTACTAGCAAGGTTCGGACAGAAAAAAATACTTCTTTAAAACCCCACAAAAGAAATCGTTAAGAAAAGTTGTCTAAACAACATTTTATAGTTATATTATAACTCAATATGCTAACTGAGTCACTAAATTCATCAACTACGCTAAATCACTAACTATAGCAAAATTTAGGAAAAATCTTACCAATCAGTTGATTGTTTTTTTCCCAAAGCAAATAACTTTTCTCTCACTAGTTTGCACTCTTAATTTACTATCTTCTTATTTTTATAATTTTGAAGGAAAATTCACCACACTTGAAAAACAGATTTACAGGAAACTCTCCACTTTTTTGACACATTACCGATACATTGTTAAAACAATAAATATATTTATCAAATGGCTACAAAAACAATAACAATAATATTAAACGAAAAGAAATTGCTCTTTTCTTTAAGTATCTATTATGCAGCGAACGATTTCTATCTAACTATTCTGAACTCCAAATTCACTCTATCTCCTCATCATTCCCTTAATTTTAAAGGAAAGTTACATGCACTCTTGCAGGAAAAGCAGATTTACAGGAAACACTTCACTTTTCTGACGCATTACAGATATTCAAACAAACACTTGACTGTGACAAATACTCTTCTAGCATACAACGGGAAGCTCTATAAACCGTTGAGGGAATATTGTAAGCGCGGTTCGGAGGCATACATAATGCAAATGCGGAGGTGCTGCCTGCATGAATATTTGATCGGGAATTGTGCCGGAATATTATGAGGTGACTTCGGACTAAAACAATTCAAGGGGTTCATTAAAAGAGAATCAGGGCCCCATCAAATGATTCGGGACTCCATTAAGGAGGTGTGATTTTGGAATGAAATACTTCCAGTTCGAATTAAAGGGGTGAATTATGAGTTTGTTACGAAATAAAGGCACTTTGAGGGCATAGATTTTGGAAATTCAAATCATGTTCAGAGAACAGCATGTTGGTTTAAATGCATTGCTACTGTTTAGTATCCATGAAACATGTTTAAAAACATTTTTCTTAACATAATTAAATAATTTTGTAATTCTACTCTTACATGATTAAAAAGAATTGCCGATAAATAATTATAATAAAATTTTCTTGTTTAAAGAACCAGAGGCACAACTTGAATAAAATAAATAGTAATTTAAAAGATTTCGCATTAATATTAGTAATTGAATTGCAGATTCCCCCCCCCCATTTTAAATGTAATAATACGTCAAAAAAAAATCAGAACCCTTTCTATTATTTTATTTTTATATCATATATTATACAGTTTTAATAAGTTATTTCATATTTTAACATCATAATTTTATTAAGCTAATAAAATTTTACTAAGCTAATAAAATAAGCACTAAACCAGTCCCCCCCCCCCCATAATATTACCTAAGGACCAGAAACTCAAAGCTATGCTAAATTTCAAAGCTGAAGCTCGACTGAAAGAGTGGCGAAAAAAAAAAAGAAAAGAAAAGAAAAGCCACAAAATTCGAAAAAGCGCAAGAAAGGCCGACAGAGGCAATAGCCTATAGAACAGTGAAAACGGTATAAAAGCTTTGAAAAAAATGTAAAAAGAAAAAAAAAAAGAGTAGAAATTTAAACACACAAATTCTAACCGCGTAAAAAGGAACGCAACAAATAACCACCACAACACACGGCAAAGCAAAGTGGATTCGGAAAAAAAAAAAAAAAAAAAAAAAATCAGTTCCACGCCGACCTATTATCCCGTCACCATCCAACACGTTCTCAGAGCTAACCTTCGATTAAACCGCATTATGAGAAAAACAAAGACGGCAAAGCAAAGCCTTCCAACAATCATAAATCGCACGGGGGGCTTTAGCCCAATTTCGGATAAAGCGGTGCTTGTATTCGATTTTCCCTTTTCTCAGGATGTGATTTAGGAACGGTCAAAGACCTGGGGAAAAAAAGGAACTAAACAAAAGAATCACAAAGACAACTGTCTCCGGAGATCTTTTTCTCCAGTCTTAATACGTCCGAAGGACTTTTCTTCGGCCAATACATCACCGCAGATCGCCTTTCTGTGGTCAGCGGCCGTTCAGCTAAGGTGATAACAAGTTGCTTAAGGAAAGAGTTGGAGAAGCATTAGGGCAAACATACATTACAGAATACGGGAGTCACTAAATATTTAGTATTGGATTAGAATGAGCGCGGAGAAAAAGATGTTTAGTTAAATCAACCAAATATTTAGTTAGTTCCAGTAGCGCAAGGGGATTTCCGATGCGGGGAAGCACGTGCGGTAAAGGGATTGGAGTCCGACATTCAAGAGGAAATTCCAACTCGCGAGAAAAATGTGAATATTGGATTTTAAACAATTTAAACTAATTAGTATCATACCCCTGTTTTATAGAAATTGTGTGAGAAGTTTAATCTAATCAATTTATAACAATTCTTAATAACTAAGCATCCCACATAATTTCCCAAACTGTCCATCAAATATGTTGGCAATTAAACAGAACTATTCCGTTTTGTTTGCTGATCATATATGTTTACTCTTTGTAAATTGTAAAAATTCCACAGGCAAAAGGTAAATTTCAGCAATAGCACAAGATCTTTGAATGCAATGATCTTCTAAGGAACAAAATGCACCCAATCGTATTCATTTTTTTTTTATTTGTTTAATGAAGCCAGTTTTTTTAAGCATTCGGGATTGAGTTTAATTTTAAATTGAAAATATTAGAATTCTAAGAAATACACTTTTTTATTGCATCCAAAAATATATAAATGCTGAATATATTTAGTGCATTTACGGGTGATTTTAATATTTCATAAACATACAAATTTATTTGTAAGTGAAATAGCGCAAAGTTATGCCAAAAAACCGAAACTGTAAAGAGAGGTAAATGGGTACATATTTATTAAATTATTACCCAAATACAAAAATATATATAGATAAATAGACAATGGGTAGGTCGATCAATACATGAAATCATGGAAAAGTAAACATGAAAATAATGGAGTAAATGCAAATATAAAAGAAGGAATGTTACACAAGATTCGTATATTCATAGATTCCATTTTTGTATGCAATCGGGAATTAGTGTTTGTAAGTACGGAAGTAAACAATTTTTAATTTTAATGAAAGGTATATTCAATGAAATTTATGAATAAAGTAACTTAAATGCTACAATTCATTTACTTGTACAGACAGTTAAATGAAAACTCATCTTGTTTAAATCTGTCTATCCACAAAAAAAACATTTAGATTTGAAAACTTATTTATTGATCAGAGGGAGGAACAAATTAACTTCTTTTTCAACAGAACCCTGTATTTGCCTAGAGTAAAATTTTATTGATACCATTTCCGTAATTTTAATTCCCTTGGATACTAGAACTCGACAGTATACTGACAAATCAAACAGTCTTAAAAACTAATTAGCATCCAAACCATGATTAAAATCTTCAATCAAACCCCTTTTTTTACAGTGATACCCACCCATCTTCCCCCTCCTTTTCAAAAAAAGGGATAAAAAAACCATACCTACTTTCATTCGCCTACCCGATTCAAATATGAACAGAGACATCTCCGTGAAGTACCTTTTCTAATTTACCACCCTCTTACGCAACCAAGAGGCCCCCCAATTAGGGATGCCTTCAGCTCAAAAGAAGTTCTCCGGGCATAATATGAGAACCAGCGTGGCAGAAAATTTCGTTCCTGGAATGGCAATCAAATCTGCCAGGCGGACACGGATGCCCAAGATTCGCAATGAAATTAAGCAAGGGCCCAGAGTAGTATGTTGATTAAGAGAAAGGCACTCTATTCATCGCTGCGTTAATAACGCCATCAGTGGGGGCAAAGGGATTTCATTAACAACGCCTTCTTTCGTTTGCTGCCGCAGCTATGAGGTTTCCAGTTTCTTTTTCGGAAGCTCTCGTCTCGTCCCCTGGGGAAGGTACAGGCGAAAAGAAGACCATTGGTGAAGCAGCATCCAGAATAAAGAAAGAGGAGGGAGAAGAGGAGATACGGTGTTTTCTCTGCATGGTAACGAATGCTGGAAATTGGTTATGGTGTATGTAGGAGGCAAAATTCTGGGGGACACTTTGTTTTCATCCTTTAATATTCGTTTTTCTTTTAGTATGATGTGGTTAAGTTTTGTGAAGGAAGTACCGTGTTGAATCGCGTAATAGTCGCACTTTTTTTTGACAATTTTTTATGGTGAAAGTCGAGGTGCGAAGCTATTTTTTCTGGTTTAAAATGGGTTTGCGACTATTATGCGAGGACAACTATTACGCGAGTAAACACGGTACTCATAAATACTGGTTTTAATGCGATAAGTCGGAAAATGCGCAGCTCGAGAAGAAGAAGAATGGAGGGAGGGGGAGAGAAAGGCAGTGAAGCAAGAAAAAAAAAAGAATAAGTTTTTATTTTATTTTTTTTTTATGATGCTCGAATTGGTTTCAGCTACTTGTGCAAACTAAATTTTTAAGAATTTACTTTTTACATTTAAATTATGAAGATAAATTTTCGAAACCACCTTTTTTATGTATAAAATTGTAAAAGGATTTTTTTTTTGTTAAATTTTAAAACATAAAAAAAGAAGAGTGTGTCGAACAATAGAAGGTTTGTTGGTTTGTTTCTGTTTAAAAGGTGTTACAGTTCGGTGTTTGTAGGAGGCACAATTATGAAGGCACTTTATTCTTGGTGTAAATTATTTAATTTTAATGTGTTTAAATTTGAAGTAAGTAAGAACCCGTCTCTCAAATTTGTATCCGGATTTTCAAACTTCCAAAAAAAAAGAACTCTAAAATTTAACCATCACTGCAAATTTTGATGAAGTAATGAGCTAAATATTATATTTACATTTTTTCCCCCTCCTCGCTTTTTTCTAGACGTCAAATATTTTTCTTTTGTTAATACAACTTGTGACGATACATTCAGAATCTCTCGCGTATTTATCATTATTATTTTTTTTTTTAAATCTGGGTCATAAACATTCTTTCAAAAGAACAAAATAGTCTTTAAAATTTTCCCAAGCGATTATCTCTTCAACTCGAATTAGGTAGATACATCTACAGGATATTCACACAACTTTTGACGCTCTTCTATATGCACAAAAACAACGAACTTAAAAATCGTCTGCTACCATTTTATCTGCGGAAAACCAGCTTGAGATGGTGCCATCTCTGCTCCTCTTGTCGTCACTAATGGATTTTTCTTAATGTGTCTCCCCCCTCCTTTTTCTTATTCATTAACAGCCTTAGAACGGAGTGCTTCCTTTCCAGAGGAACGGGGGTGGGTGAGTTCTTCCTAAAATAGATTTTCGAACACCACCCCCCTCCACGAAGAAAGCTAGAAACGAAATGGACTTAAAATGAGTGACGTAGTTTCCCGTCTTTAATTAATGGAAAAGGATGTTTTTAATCGTTGGATGAAGATTTTTTTTTCTTTTCACTCTCTCTTTAGTCCAAGCTTTTAGAATTTATTATATTATTTTTTTATCGTCTGCTTTTTGCGAGTTCTTACAAGAGAGAAAAATAAATTAATAGAATTTTTTTTAAATTTAATAAAATGCTTTTTTTAGAAGGGCATCAAAGAATAAAGTGGCATGATTTTTTTCCCCTTAAAGGGGTGTTCATATTCCGAAAATGAATTTCGCTCAAAATCGAAGTTTAGCAAGGGTGATTAAGGACTTTTGCATTTCGAATCCGCACCCCTCCCCCTCCAATTCATCTTTGGCTTGGTTAACATCGTTTGAATAATTTAAAAGTAAATGGTTTGCATGCGCTTAATTTATTAATTTATTAAAAGGTTTTCTTATCAGACAAATGCTGATGAATTAGAGAAGGGAAATTGGATTTTATTTTAATGTAAAATTTATATAAGATGCGCGAATTAATGTTCACTAAAACTGCAAAGTTTTTTATTTGAATAAATAATGTTTAATGCGGAGAAAGAAATTGATATTTTGTTAATGGCGGACATAATGTATGAATGCATAATTTTATTAATGTATAACATAAATGTAGCGTATGACGAAAAGCTTACATTTGGAATAAATTTTTAATTTAAGCCAAATGGTATTTTGATTTGTATGATGTGTGTTTACATATATATTTTTAAAAAGACTGTTAACTTTTTATAAACAACATTTTACATGGAATTCAATGAGACAAGTTTGTATACTAAAAAGGAAACTTTCAAATTACAAAAACACAGATGATAGCAATATAGTTACGCATAACAGAATTTAAAACTTCTATAATTTTTTTTCTTAATAATATAATCTATCATTTGAAGAACGCTAAACCTTAAATTGCAGAAATTTTTACTAGACTTGCCATAAGATACAGCTAGGCTCAAACTGAATAAAGTTAAATTAAACCTTGGAGGGGTGGGGGGGAAGAAAAGTGTAAATGTAAGACTTCAATCTACAATATTTATTAATGCATTTAAATAGAAATCGGTTTGATTTATTGAAGACCTATTTCTTATTTGTTCGTGCATAAGGCTTTTGGAACATTTACTACGGAATTAATAAACAATTATTAAAATTTCTTATTATTTTCTTAGGTAGAAGTAATGAACCCTTATCGCATTTCTGTGTAATATTATTTACCACAGATGCACCATTTGTTGGTTTATATCGATATCAACAGGAGATCTGGACTATAACTATAAATTACTCATATACATGTTTATATTTAAACTAAGTTGTAAAGACTTTCGTGAGACTAGATTTTTTTTTATAGATATATGATATAAACAGTAACGTGGTAAGTTTCATATATTTTTAAGATAATAGAATTTTATTTAAACTACAGGAATCAAATTTTATGTTTAATATCAAATAAAATAAAACTCATGATTCAATGATGTTCCCAGTAAGTTTATAGATAAACACCACTCTATATATTCTTCAAGTAATTTTAAATACATTGCTTCAACTCAAAGAATTTACTCCAATTTTCCAATGCATTTACTCACAGAGTTTCTCAATTACAGGTTTATTAGGCACACTAAAACAATCGTCATTAAATTAGATTGAAAACATTTACTTTATTTTTATCAAGACGGGCATCAATTAATTTAAATGTCTTCTCCGGGAAAAAGCACTACTGCAATTAAAACAGACACGTTGATCCTGAGCCAAATGCCCGCCATTTTTATATTTTATTTCCTCGCAAACTAATTCTGACTTTTCCTTTCTCCCGAAATTCATTTGCAGTGCCATTGTTGTTGTTTTCCTCCTCTGATCCAAACAGAATTTTTCTAACTTAGTTCTGAAAATATAACAATAACACGCTAATCATGTAAATTAAATTAAATGAATAACGGTTTGGGAGATCTTTTGAGGATTCCGATCAACCGGATTATATTTTTATGCTGTCAAAATGTTTTATTTTCTTTTTTCACAAGAGAGGAAAATAGAGCAATATTAAACTGTTATTTATTTATTTTATTATTATAAAAAATTTTTGGAAGAAGTCAGGGTAATTTACAATGTTTTTTCAGATGGAAATTTTGAAATATATTAATCGCAACGAACTTTCTTCAAAACAATTTGAAAATAAGTTTGATAGTGAAAATTTATTAGATTAAAATGTCCTATTAACTGCTACAGATTTTTTAAATATTTTATATTTTATAGTAATGCCGATATCCTGATTTTAGTACTCAAATTTTGTTTTGATTAATATAAGTATATATGCAACGATTTGTCTATTTCTTTCTTAAAATAGGTAATGCTGTTGTTTATCTAATTTAGCCACCAATGGACCAGGTAACCTTCCGAATTTGTGGGAAATGCTTTAGTAATAATAATAATTCCAAATAGAATTAAAGTATTGCAATGCACATGAACAAAAATAATTGTATTCGTTCCAGTCACCGATTATTTCAAAATTAACTATGGAACATTGAATCACTGCCAAAGACTTCTAAATACAGATTTGCTTTTATCCGCTGAAATCAAAATAAAGCAATATTAGAAACTTACACAAGTGGATAGGGCGAGGAGAACAGAACGATTTCTTATCATCACTTAATTTATGCAGGCATTGAGCCACTCAAAATACGCGAAACTTGGCCTTGTGAATGTGTGATCACCAATGAAATCTATCCAGCTATCTCTCATTTGATAAAATAAATATATGATTATCGTGCGCATGTAAATTATTTCCATGCATAGAAAGTTCATAACACCACACATGATGATGTTCTATTACAAAGTCGTGTAACTTAACACGTAGCTGAAAGAACAACAAACTTAAGGCCGACATTTCAAACACAAGTAAACGTGTCGATGATGTCTTGCTAGCGGTAAATCTGTAAGTTATGAACGGCTCATACGCGAGCTGAGAAACTATATTAAACTATTTTTTAATCAGAATGAATTCTGGGTAGTAAGTCGAATAGGTTTGTCAATGTGGATGACAAATAAAAAAAAACAAAATATTATACATATGTGTTAGGCAAAACTACTCAAGAGTTATCAGCCTAGAGGGGTATTCCTGGGTGCAAGACTTTCTAATGTGTTCCAAAGCGTATTGACGGTACATTTCGAGAAAACTGCCCAAAACTCCAGACCGTTAGATCGACAACTGTGTAACAGTCTTAAAACCTGGACCGGCACACTTCATCTCCAAATGGTCAGTGTCTTGTCCACTCGGAAAGTGGTAGGTGCTTATCTAAATTCGCTTTTCCATTTGATCGTGAAAATTAAAAAAAAAAAAAAAATCGTTTTGCATGCAATGAATTTTTTTTTTAATCCCTGATATCTTTATTTATTTTTCTAACTATTCATGAGTCATGTGTTTTTATTTATTTTTTCACCGAGAACCCTTAAATCCTTACATATAATACATCTATAACGTAAAAAAAAGAAAGAAAAAAAAAACCCACATTCCAAGCAATCAAAACATTTTATCTTTCACATGAATTAATATCAATTATTTTAATGCGTTACTCTCTCCCTTATAACAGCTTCGCAATTAACATTGACGCTTTGAACCATTGCCAAAGTCCTTCCACATCCCCAAGTCCAAGAACGGCTTTTACCCACCAGGGTAGAATAAAACAATATTAGAACCTTAACGGAATAGGGAAGTGGGGAGAACGGCTGCTTAGCATCTCTGTGTTAATGACGGTTAATCCAATAATGTGGTCGGTCCTTTCCACGTCGCTAATCGAGTTATGGCACTGGCCTGTCTTCGGCCCCCTTTTATATCCGTTCCTCTTTTATTCTAACTATTCGGGGGCCCTGATTTGGTTGTCCGCTTCATCGGGTGCCCAGTCCTGCGGGAGGAGCTGCCGGGGCAGAGATTGAACGCTGCGGGCCGGTCAAGTTAAATAAGGTTATGGAATAATATGTGTGTGTGGAGGGGAGCAGACGATATATTGAATTATTACACATATTTATTCATGGGATTCCGAAATCCGATGCGAATGCGTAATGACGACAATGGGAAAGTAATAACGTGAACGGCAAAGGATTTGGGAGAAATTTTGTGAGAGAGGGAAATGAATATGGTAGTAGTTTCGCATGGTGACCACCAATGTCAGGAGACAAAAATAGTGTCATCAGTAGCATCGGCAACATGAAAAAGTCACCAGTTCTGTAGTCATTTTCTTAATTTTAGTTGCCAAAATAGTAGCATTTTTGTAGCAAAAGTAGATTTTGTACTTAACGAAATAAACAAGGGATGGACGCGAGACGATAAATAGGCATCTCACAAAACAGCCTTAAAGCTTTGTCTCGTCTCGCAAAATCCCTATATCGTAATGCTAAAAATGTTTGTCTCGTCTCGCAAAAAAACTGAAAATCTCTCTCTCGTCTCACAAAAAAACTGAAAATCTCTGTCTCGTCTCGGATCCATCCCTAAAATAAACATACGTCATTCAGATTCACTTAAAAAGGAATGAAAAAAATTAATTAAAAAACTTCATGCATTATATAACAGAGCACATAGTACATGTATTTTTATAGTACGATGAAAAAAAACAAAAAACGTGTTAGAATATTTCACGAACGACCAATCGGAACTTTGAAAAGAAAAAGGAGTTGAGAAAAAACCGAAATCGGATTTTTAAATGACTCCTCTGGAGTAAGGTATGAGTAACCAAAAACTTGAAAATAGTACGAAAATGACGTTTTTTGTTTTAAAAAGTCACCTCATCTTTAAATTAGTAGCAAAAGCAGCCTTTTTAATTGCCGATGGACACCCTGTTTCGGGTGTAATAAAGGCGCATATGTTTTTGATAAATATGACAATGATCAGTGTTTCCAAAAAGGGCGAAAATAACAAAGAATGCCACAAGCTGCAAAGTTTTCTACAAGACAACATAATTCAGTAGAAAGAATTGGACAACACTTTCAAAGTAAAATGAAGACTTCTTATTATGATTCGGCACTCCAGAAACAAAAAGAAGTCCTTGAGATGAGGTGCCGAATGTTAACCCCCCCCCCCAAAAAAAAAAAAAGAACTGATGCTTAAGAGATAAAATAATTAAAAAGTTCTAAAATAACATACATAAAAGATACTTATCAATCTTAACACGTGCTTCGATCGAAAAAATTTCGACCTTTGAAGACTGAAAGTCCCCAGTCCCAGTCTGTGTATGGACTTCTGCTGCTGCTGACGAAAGTCCAAATTTTTTCAATCGAAACACCTGTCCAGATTGATAAGTATCTTTTATGTGTGCCATTTTACAAAGTTTCAATTATTTTATGCCAAATGTTAGTTAAAAGAATGTTAACCAGTATTTATAAAAATGTGTACATTTATAGTAGTCTTTTTCAAGCTCAGATTTCTTCGCCTCCCCCATGTAATAAACTGTTTTATAAAAACTTGAAATGACACCACATAAGATTTTCATTAATACATATTTTGGCTGAAATTAGTTTAACATTATTTGGAAGTGCTGGTCCAGATATTAGTGGCTGGTCTCATTCCTCTGCCTCTAAAAATCTTGCAACTTTCAGTGCGGAAGCAAGATTTTTATTTGGTTAAGATATGTCCAGGATGTAATTAACTAATTTCCTTTTAAACAAATAATTAACTAAACATATTGAGAATCAGCAACAATCATTACAGTTAGGTTCAATTAAGGTTTTCATAACTTCTTTGAATTTTCATGCAGTTATACCAACGTCCATAACATATCTCTTACGCAAAAGTATTCTTGATGGTACTTTTAGGATTTATCGATTTTTAATCGTTTTGAATTTCTTATTAACTGTACATGTAATTTTCGAGAAATTTTGTTTTTATAAATATTAAAAGTTGCCTTTTTAATGTAAATTTAATTGACATTTATCTACACATACTTTTATATAAATGAAAGCTGTAGATGTAAAACTCACATTTTCCACTTTTGCAAAACTCACTTTTTCCATATTTAAATTTGAATTATAGCTTTAACATAATTATTAAACATTTAGGATTATGTGCATGTAAGTATTATGTCAAAAATATATCACAATAAACAACTTGTGTCGTTATATCATCTTTGTTAAGTTTTTTTTTTTTTCATTTTTCAAAGAACTTTCTAAAGCAATGTGTGCATGCACGCCCTTCAAATAATGTGTAATTCTATATATATATATATATATATATATATATATATATATATATATATTACCTATCATATATATATGTGTGGTAAGTTAAATTTTGAATTAAACTATATGAAACCATAAAATATGGGGGAAATATTTAGAGCAGTCAGGAAATTTATTT
The DNA here is from genome assembly GCA_038373885.1 of Cheiracanthium punctorium. Classification (NCBI taxonomy): domain Eukaryota; kingdom Metazoa; phylum Arthropoda; class Arachnida; order Araneae; family Cheiracanthiidae; genus Cheiracanthium; species Cheiracanthium punctorium. Next base: position 1,036,918 of record JAWZYV010005775.1, on the reverse strand, counting down.
TTTGTGGATTTCAGATTAAGAATTTTAATTTTTAAAAGACATTTACACATATCCGGTATGAGTTCAGAACCTTTTTAAAATTAAATGCATCACTGAACTCCAAATATTAATATGATGTATAGTTAAAATTTTTATTCCTTAACTAAACATTTTACAAAAGATGAATTTAGTGAGTTTGTCACCGTGTTGGAAAAGAAATAACAAATTACAAAAGACATGTAACAAATTATAAATATTGTAACATAATATACTATAATATGATAAAATATATATAATATATAATAGTATAATATGCTAACGATAAAGATATATCTCTACGTTATCCTATTAATTTCTCTCGTGGATTAGAAATTGTTGCCGCACCAAATTTACAACGGTTATTTCAATAAAAAAAATGAAAAGAAAGGATATGACACGTAATTAATTATTCAAAGTAATCATCTAATTAAATTCTACCATAGTATTCCTAACTAATACTATAATCAGGTCGTTTCCACCCCATGTATATATTATAATCCATAACAAAGTCGGGTGCTTTCCACGAATCTCCCATAATTTTGATCAAAAATTCGTATTTCGGAGGCAATGAGCTTTCCAACATGGTGCCGTAATTATTTCTATCACATAATAATGAAGTATATACAAGAATAGATAAAATTAATTAAAAATGGATGGAAACGAGGAGAAAAAAAAACTGTAATGTTGGCATTATGCGATGTGAAAAAAAGACATCAGCAAGATTAGTTATTCATTAAATATTTAGAAATATGACAGAAAACCAATTTATTTCCAAAATATTGTGGAAATAATTAGTGTTACGTGGTCTTGCTGCGCATGCATGGCTACGGCTAATGAACAAGTAATCTAGACATTTTTTTTTAGAAACTTAATACTAAGTGAACAGTATGTTACAAGAAACTAAATTGTTTAAGTGAAAAAAGTTCATTATAAGGTTGTTCAAAGTTTTACATAGACTTAAATAAGTTTTTATTTTATTATTATTATTTTTAATGATAGATTTTTATTTTAATAAAGCATGTAATAAATTTTGGTAATAACACAAGAAAAAAAACTAATTATTATTTTTTTAATTCTAAAAACCTATAAGGTAATTACGCAGAAATATATGCATGCATATAGATCGCTATAGTCTTTTTTAGTTTGGGATAATTTAAAGTTCAATGTTTTCATAACTTTTAACATGACTGGTGAAAATTTTACTAAAATTTATTGGATGAAGCTAACTGTAATGATTGATGCTAATTCTGAACATATTTAGCTACTTAACTGTTTAAAATAAAATTTGTTAATTACAGACAGTCGAAATACAAATAACTTTATAAGTGTAATTCAAATTTAAACTTTTTATTTGAAGGTTTTTGGATGAAAATAATTATATAATACTATGATAAATATTAATTTTGCACTTGGATTAAAACTATTATTTGCTCCAGGTAAAAATATTAGGAATTATAAAATTTTAAGCAATCTAAAGCAGATTATACAGTTGACTAGAGCAGGGGGGGAGGGGTAGTTATTATTTCTCTCTCTTTCTCTTTTCTTTTATGCAAATATATCTGACTAAAATATGATAATAATGTTGCACATAAAGTATCGTTGTAAAATCATTATTTTTGATGGTGGAAAATTCATAATTTTTAGCATCTATAATTTTTTATTAATAAATTTTTTTTCTTGAATTAGAAAATCACCAAGTATAAAAAATTTCGTTAAAACAAATCAGAAATTCACGTGCTTTAATACTGGGGTCCATGCTTTGTCTTCAGGAGCGTTTTACCGCTACAAGCATGTAAATAGCCCTAAACAACCAGCAAAAACTAAAATAAAAACAGGATGATCGGTCAAACCCCAGCGGTTCACTGCTTACTGTAATAGGCACAATTACTGGTTGCATACCGCCGACCAACGAAATATGTCCATCTGCATAGGTTGCGACAAAAAAAGTGATCATAAAATTTGCCATAAATCCCTCAGGCAAGTTAGAAAAGCACACGATATGGTTAGGAACGTGTGCCATAAAAGTGTGCACAGGGAGAAAAACGGGAAAAGGAAAAAAAATAATAATAATAATGCACACTGCAGGATGATAGGCAGAGTTGTTCAGAATTTGACATATGATGATTAATAGATAAATTTCTTTTAATACTCCTAAGCTGAATTTGCTAAATAAAAGTAAGGGGGGGGGAAACTACCTTATCTAGTGAAAATACAAATTTAAAATTTCTTTTAGAAAAACAAATTAATTTAAAGTTACACATTTTTTAAACGAAAAATAAAACTCTTACTGTTGTTATTGCTAATCAATGTTAGTATTATCATTTTTCAAAAACAAAAATAAAAGTCGTGCTGTAGTTATTGTTAATATTAGTATTATAAGTTTTCATGAAGTTACGTAGTCACACGATGAGAAATGTTAATATGATAATAAAAAATACGGAAACAGATTAACCCCAAGCTTGAACATTTGTACATCTATTAAGAGCATTATTTTTGTTTCACAAAAAGCGGAAAGCAGTTTTATAAAGTAATATTAAAAGCAGTGCTCGAGCTAGAATAGTAAAAAGTCAGTATAATGAATACGTTACATACAGGGGCGTAGCCAGAAATTTTTCATGGGGGGGTTACGACTACTACAACTCATATATATGTATACGTGTGTGTGATAATGTAGTGAAGAATATACATTTTGTATGGCAAAAAATTTCTCATGGGGGGGGGAGGGTTATGACCCCCCTAACCCCCCCCTTGCCTACGCCTCTGAAGTTACATACAATTCTTACATATTTATACTTGATAATCTACTCAGGAAGTTAAAGCACAAACTTAATGTGCATTAATGAAACATTATTTAAAAAATTGTCTGAGTTTAAGGATTACTAAATTTTAAATACACAAAATCCCATCGATTAACCTACGCTTTCAAACCAAGATTATAAGGGTGGAAAGAAACGAAAACAAAAAGTACAGCCATAATAAATAATTAAATAGAAAGAGCAATAAAACACATAAAACGTGTTGCATAAATTTTAACATCTGGAAACATTATAGTTTCGCAAGAAATAATATATTTAATTCAAAACTTAAACTAGCGATGGAAGGAAAAACTTTACACAATTTTAATAAAGTATCCAAATACAATAAAAATATTCGGCAAAGCACATTTATTTCAAACATTTTGAAAATAAAATAAAGACTAGTTTTTAGATTCTTTATGATTTACATACCGGCATTTAGTTATTAATATGAGATTAGTCCAATGCAATTTATTTCGGAATAAAAATCGAACGCAGCAAAAGAAAACGGCGACATTTGAATGTTGCCAGCTCTTTAATCTCAGCTGCGCATAATCACATTTAATTTAGTAATCTAGTATAAAAACAGCTCAAAAACAAAGAGTATTTCATGGTGTATTTAAACTTAAACGACGACGCTGAAATAGCAGAATAATTGAGACAGAACAATTCGATTATATATGTCTTAAGTTTTTTATTTGCCTTCGCAAAGAAAAACATTATAAAGAGAACTAAATAAATATTTCGAAGATTTCTTTCAAAAAAAATTTTTTTTTTTTAACTTCGTATCCGAATGAGCGACTACAATTTGATTAAATTTGGAGAGTTTTCCGCCATACATATACACATGAAAAGAATCTTTTACAACGTTCTCTTGAAGATTTGTTTTGATTTGAAGAAAAAATCGCCCGCGGCAGAATTTTAGCGTAATGTTCAGCAAGAAGGAACAATTCTTGCTCATCATGTCATTCCTGTGGATGGCAACAGTGTTGAAAAGAAGAAAAATGTGAGGATACAGGCAGACTTTTAAGTCCAAAAGTAAACACAGTTGAATTAGAAGCGTTGTAATGAAAAGTTTAATTTTACGGTGGCTTTTGGATGCTGGACGGTGTGAATACTAAATTTAAAATATCAATTTTAAAACTGTTGAATGTTTAAATAAATATGTATACATTAAGAGCTATGAAGGTTTTCTTTTATCTGAAAGTAGGTTTTTTTTTTTTTTTTGGGGGGGGGGGGGTTCTGAAAATTTGAAAATACGCACCGAAATATATTTCCGTTATGCTGCACAGCTTCAACTGAATCCAGGGGCGTAGCCAGAAATTTTTCATGGGGGGGGGTGACGACTACTGCAACTCACATATATGCATACATGTGTGTGATAAGGGAGTGAAGAATATACATTTTGTATGGCAAAAAATTCCTCGTGGGGGGTGTTATGACCCCCCTAACCCCCCCTTGGCTACGCCCCTGGAATACTTATTTATTTAACAAGGGTTAACAGTAGCTATAATATATAATGGTGAGAGCCATTTATAAACAGACTAGTACTTGCACATTCACTGACCGTTAATTCAAAGAAAGATGAGGGAAACCCCTAAACATTTCTGTATGATAAAATATACCACAGTTTACATATTACCATCTCAATATATCTCTTTTAAGTTCTAATTAATCCGCTCATCCCGATGGCAATATTATCCTTAGAAGAATTTAACAAATAAATTGAGCAGAAATATATCATAAAAATTAAGGCCTCAGATATTAGTTTTTTGCTAAGAGAAAAGATATATACCACCAGCCTAATGACCCCTAATAGCCCTAACCATTAACATAGAGGCGTGAGCTGGTGATTCAGAAATTAAAAATTATGCTTTTTAGCATGCGGGAAAGGGGGTTGGGGAGCGCCCCGAATAATCTACTGGTTTAATTAATGTACACAAAATTCGCAAAGCCCTTCGCATTATTAACTTACGAGCTTAACACGGCAATTACTAAAATAAGGAAAGTGTTGTTGATGGCGACGGAGGGGGTGGGAAAAACTATTCCCTTTAATTGCTGTCGGTGAGGATCAAGCAAAAGACCACTTAATAACATCTACTTTCATTATGGCCGCCTTGTCACACGCTATAGCCCCTGCTGAATATTTATTAAGTAAATAAATTAAGGCGCCGGTGTTTATCGCACTTAATAAGTGTTCATCGATTTGGCAGTACAGTTACCAAGGAGGAACAGCATAGTGTTTCCAGTCGGTGGTGGACATACATTGTTTGGGCTAGTGATACGGTGATGATTTTGTCACGGAAAGGTCCCCCTCCACTCAAAAAAATAAATAAATAAATAAATAAATAAATAAATAAAAATGTGTACGAGTTAATTATCTTTCAAACAATGAATTTTGAAGCGTATAATTATGTAAACAAAGGCAGAGAAATTAACTTTTGGAATAGAACGAAAAATTTCATTCCGTAAGTCATTCAGTTTGTACAATGCCCAATGCAGACGGGTTTGGGAAAGGAAAAATTTGCTAGGAGTTTTAAGCGTGTAAACAAATTTTACCTAGAAAAAAATTGCTTTCGTAATTTTTTCCACTTCAAATCAGTATAAAATTAAAAATAAAATAGCTTTTCGAACATTTAATACATCACAGGTCATATAGTCGTCTAAAGTAAAAATGGAAGTGTTTTCTGTGATAAAAAAAAGAAGCTATTTTTCCAAAAAATAATACGTATTAAATGTTTCACCTTAATTTATTAAGAGAGCTTGCTCTTCGAATGTCTCCAAGTGAACCCATTTCCTGCGATAACAAATAAATAGATTATCGTAACCCCCTACAAAAATGTAACCTTGACCCTCAGAGGAAAAGGTTCGTTGAACCTACTCCCTCGAACGCTTGCACCCACACTTTAACCCTCAATGTAGAGACAGCTGTTGGTTCCCACTCCCTACTTGTCTCATAATACAAAATAAACAGCACATGTTTTGCTCGGAACAATACTGTCTAGTACAAAGTTTAATTCACTGCTTTATTCAAAAGTTTAGACCACTGTTTTTTTTTTTTTTTTCCCTCCCTTGAATTTTTCAGGGTTATTCAAAAAAGAAAAATAAACAAATCTTGATATTGAAGGAATTTCCAAGCATTATTACCCGATAATATAATTCATTTTTTTTTTTTTTATCACATAACTCTTTAATATAATTAAAGTCGAAGATATCCCAAATCAAACAGTTCGTTTTTCGTTATCACGATCTTAACATTTTAAGCTAAAATTGATATTTATTTGCACTACTAAATATATGACCCTTTTTTGACGACAGCTGGGTGTGCCAGCTGCGTCGAATAAGGGTCTCTAGATCTGTGGCACGCGGTGAACGTTTCGATCGTCCGCCATCTTGCTGGTAGTTAAGTCGAGCGATGGCAACGGCTGCCCTTTTTTCAGCATTGGGAAAGGATTGTTCCTCAAAGGGTTAAAGCGGCAGCGGCATCATACTAAATTTTTAAGAATCTCTATCAAAATTTTTAAAAAGCTGTCCAAAAGTTACATGATTTCCAAAAAGAACTGCCTTAACAGCAGTAGGATTAATTACTAACCGAAAACCCTTATTTAGAAAGGAAAAGCAGCCGATTTTTCAAAAACTTTTCTCATGAAATGCATTCGACCTAAAACTAGCACTAAACACTTAATGCACAGCCCCTCTCGAAATTCCGGGTAAATCACATGTAGGGCAAAAAGCGCTCTTTTGGCAATTAAAACAGATTGGACGACTCGCTTTAATTTTTTCTCCCCCCCCCCCCTTTTTACCTTTTTTTCTTTTAATATTTTTTTTTCCCTCCACGTGCCCCGCTTCCCCCTTATCCTTTCCAAACTTCTCTGCCAATATCGCTCGTCTAGCTGCTGTTTTCCCATTAATATTACAAGCCCTAAACCCTTACGTGTATTATTATTCCCGGTAAGCTGGTGCCTTTTATTTTTTATTTTTTCTCTCGCGTGCTACTTTTTAATTACTCGCGTGTCTAGTACTAATATACGGTCCTAGACAATGGCCGACGGTCGCTATGTACTGAGAAAGAAAGCGGGAGGGAGGGAGGGATGGATAGAAAGAAAAGTAATGAGACATATACATAGAAAAGAATAGCCAGACGTGTGTGAATGGGGCGGGAATCGTATGTGACGTGCAGAATTCTCGCATGTGCAGCACTGCGAGGCCTAACAACATTACGCTGGAGGTTTATTAAGAGTAATTGAGTTGGATTTCGCCGGTAATGTAAAAGTTCATAGTGTATTGTTTCGATTGCGTGGTAAATATTCGGCTGTGGCGGCTAATAAAAGTATTAATGGAAAAAAAAAACTGGGGTGTTTGAAGAGCACTTTAAATTATTAACTAGCCATTCGGACAAACGAATTAAAGTAATTGTGTTGATTTTCTACAGATCAACATCGATTTGAAAGTGTATGCTTTATGCAAATACATGTGCGCTTTGTTGTTCAGTTTCGATTTTTTTTTTTTTCTTGTTTCGTGAATGAGTCAGTATTAGCATACTAATTAACATATCCGGCGTCAGGAAGGTGAAAAAAGCTGAGTCACTAAATGATTAAGTTATCGATCTATCACGCATCTAAAAAAAATTTCTTTCGATACAAATGCATCAATTTTTTACTTAACCCTTTAACACGCGGTGGTCGCGCCTAAACCACTTAATTTCAGCACTTGCACTGTAGTCACAAAAAAAAATATATGAGCATTAGTAAGATTTCTTACTTCAGTTTCATGAATATCATCCACAGTTACCACGGAACTGCTAAATGATGGCAAAGTTAAGGAAGAAACTTTAAATGTTTTACCGCAATAATTAGGAAAAGCTGTATGTTATTCATAAAATTTAAGACGGGAATATGGCAATCTCTTTCAAAACTGAATAAGTAAAAATGCTTCTCTTCAAAGGGTTAGTTTGCAATGTAAAATACAGTAGACTTCCTCCTATAACACGGCAAGATACGTTCCGTATTACTTGAGTCCGTGTTTTATGAGTTACAAATGCATAATCAGTGTTAACCCTTTGAGGCGCAACCCTTTCCCAATGCTGAAAAAAGGGTAGCCGTTGGCATTGCTCGACTTAACTACCAACAAGATGGCGGACGATCGAAACGTTCATTGCGTGCCACAGATCTAGAGACCCTTTTTTTTTATCTTGTTGGTAGTTAAGTCGAGCAATGTCAATGCCTGCCCTTTTTTCAGCATTGGGCAATCTATCCAGCTGTTCTCGCGTTCTTCCATTTTTCAGCAGATACCAGTGCTGTTAAAAATAATCGTGACAATTTCTTTACGGGAAATGACGTGCTAAAAATAAAAAGTAAAGGATTCTCGTGGAGCTATGTCCCCCGCAACTATTTTTACAGAAATCAAATCTATTCTTCGTGACTGCCAACAGTCAAAACGTCAGAGTTTGGTGTTGCCAGAGCGGGAACACTGCGCGTTAAAGGGTTAGCAAGCAATACAGAAACATCTGGCTCATTCTTCTATCGTGTTGTATGAGTTTTTCTTTACGTGTTTGACCAATTATTACTGACCAGTTATCAAATATTAACATAAAAACTGGATAAGAAATAGCAATTTTAGAGCCACTTTTACAGAAGCTTGTAGAGCTAAAACTTCAACTAATTTTGCAAAGCTAAAAGAGGGTAACTGATTTTTGAAATTAAATGTTGCTGTAAACATAAATGTTTCTTCCCACAGATGGCTGTACATTAACTTACACCAAAGCATTGAATACATACATATATATATATATATATATATATGTCAAATTAAGTTCAGTCATAGAACAGCAAAAGATGCTTATGATAGTACCCTGGAGGAAATATGACAAAAAAGTTGAGTAAAATAGATAAAAATTTACGAAACTACTAAAACGCAATATGCAGATAACAATTCAAAATTTCACAAGTCTAAAAGCATTAAAAATAGTGCAGTGTAATGAGTACGTCACTTAATAGGTGATAATTGTAAAAGTGCCATCTTACGTATAAGCATGGCAAATGAATTCTATTAAAATAGATAATGGCTTAGTGTGTTAATGTGTATTCATTATGAATGGCTAATTCTTTTGTAAATATACAGTATACGATTACTTGAAATATAATTAAGTTAAAAATAAAGATGTTTATGTTAAATTTTCTGTAGAAATGTTCAGTTAAAAAATCAAGCTGTCCCGTAGTATAAAACTGAACAAATTACAATTATAGAACAATCCACTGAATAGTTTTTTTAGACTTAATAAATTAATGCATATTCACTGTATTCAATATATGATTCTGTATGTATGTAAATTTTCAGTTATGTAACAGCACTCAAACTACAAATGGAATTTTAAAAAAGTTAAAGTTATTCTTTATACTTCAAGTATATAAAGCTACGAAAATGACGAAAAAATCAATACGTGTAAACAGAAATATCCGCCAGATTTTAACTACGTTAATAGGCCAATGTTCTCAAAAATAAGGATATTGAATTATGAATAATGCGAAAACTATAAGAATTACACAATGCATTAATCTTACTTGAGCAACATTTTTTCAAAGATGCATTTTGAACATTGTACTTTTGCCATATTAATTTAAAAAGCACACTTTAACCAATGTTGAGCCTCTGATCAAAGAAGTAACTGCATGGCTTAATATTCAGTGTTTAATCGTTGGTAATGTTCGAATAGCTTTGAAAATATCAAAGCTACTTAATTGCCATCAATAATAAATGACATTATTATAGAGGAAAAGAACGATAAAAGGTAATTAGAGAGAATTTTCATTACAGTCTATTGCTTTCATTTTAGTGGATATTTCCGATAATTAGAAATAAATAAAAAATGACCCTTTTAGTTTTCTGTTTTCCATTGAATACTAATTGCACTTATTACCTATGTATATAGAAAAAAATCAATACACATAGGTAATTACTCAGAATATGATTAATTTTTTAGCAACACAAATTGATCTTTGGGGGTAAAAAAAAAACTATTGTGCAGCAGAGATTAGAAAGTGAAGAACTTTAATATACGACAACGTATGCAGTAACAGTCAAGATTTTAAAAAATAGCACTTAAATTTTTAATTTAGTAAACTTTAAAACAGTGAAATTACTGTACAGTTGTATTTAGTAATAGCAAAATAAGGATAAGACGCTTTGAGTTTATGTATAACATATATGTTTTTATGCGTTAATTTTAACTAGTCTACTGTTCTTTTGAGTTCCTTCTGCAATTCGGGCTGTAAGCAAAACATGTTTAAAAATACACTTTCATGAAACAATTTATCAGTATAATGTTGTTTGCCTAAAATCATAAAAATTAATGGCTACAATCATAAATGTCGAAATCTGTCGAAGAGGAATGAAATCACTGGAGTACTTACAAAATGCCATTCATTATCTAATAACATCTGAACTCGTCTGGTTCAGCAGACGCGTCTATGAGCCCTGATAAATTAACAAGGCATTCTCAGAATTCATTCCGAAGTTTCCGGTACTTTTCGCTGCTGATGCATTTCTCCCCTCACGTTTTGTTTATACTACTCAACTCCCACCCTACCCTCTAGAAATTTCTTTACCAGACACCCTGCTCTGGAACGTGTTAAAAAAACTGACAAAAAAACGGGGAAGGAGATACCAATGCTGTGGGAGTACGGGGAGCGTATATCCAAGAAATGGAAAATGCACTGAAGCAGAGACGCCTTGAAATTTGTAGTGAGAACCAATTGTTGCCAAAACTAATAACGGTACATATTGTACACATGAAAGTTTGTTTGTCCCAACAAATGATGCAAAATTATGTTCATTTCACTAAAAAACAATTTGCAAATTATTTTGATAAATTACGTAAAATGTACAGTTATGCTTCTATAATAAATAAACATGATACTATAATATGTTGGTGATATGATGAATTATACAATATTGTATATTAGCTACTGATATGCGCATGTGTGTTTATGTATTAATAATGTAACAAATTTTAACAATGTCAGATTAATATACAATGTACAAAAAATTGTACATGAAGCGCTTAGAGTACGATGATAACTGTATAGCATTGCTATACATGAAGGAGTAAGTGATCACTACCTACTAACTTACAAATATACATATCAATACATAATTGGGTTTAAAACCGCAATCTGTAATGCAAAAACTAAAGAAAAAAAAAACTAGGGGGTCTCTTATATTGATCTTATTAATAATATTAATAAATTATTGCCGAATGAATTACATTTAAAACAAAAATAAGTAAACAAAAAGGATTTTTTCTGTAAAAATAAATGAATAATAATAATAAAAAACCTGAAAAGAAAGTAGTGCACACAGTTTAACAAATAAAGCTTATTAAAAAATGTAACGCAGGCCAGGCCTTATTTACTACTACGAATACTAATATTTACATCTACATTTATAATACTAATAATGATTATAATTATAATTTCATAATCCTTGATTAGCAATTAACATTAATTTTATACAACAATACTGTTAAAACATATTTAAAATCTCAAATTCAAACGATAACAACATATAATTAAAATTCAATTTAAAATTTAAAAAAATTAATAAAATTTTTCAAAAACAATCAGTACAACAATTAACTGACTGTATAATTATATCTCAAATAACTATTTTATGTAATTAAGAGAGTCGCTGTTTTAATAATCGTTTCTTTCCCAATTAAAAAAAATACGCTGTATAATTTGCTTAATTAAGAAAGGCCCAAATTTAGACATCAATACTCCGGAGAGAGCGCTACCCCATTAGCAATCGATAAAACTGTCATGGCAGTTTGTTTACATTTGTAACAGTTGAGCTGGGGAGTCGGATTGAAGTACTGCCCTCTGGTGGCCGAACTTAAAACCTAGTAATAATTTCCTCGGAACATTTTATACGATGATGCCATTTCAATAGTCTGAGTTTCAAAAGGAAATTTTTACTGAACTTTTAAGCGAGGAAAATGTTTGAGCATTACAATATGAAGTGAATAATAGCATAAGCAATGGTCTTAAAAAATATTAAGTAGATATTGCATAAGAATATTTATTCCCTTTGTATCAAACATAGCACTAATATCCATGAAAAATATTTTTTATTTATTAAATAAACGCAGGTGTTTACTATCATGAAAAATATCACACAATGGATGTCTGAATGAAAATACTTGCATTGCGAGAGAAGATACAAAAAAATGAAATTAGGAGAAACTGAGAAAATGATTGTCCTTTAACTTAAAAACTGCTATTTTGCATGTAATTTCATTAAATGTAACACCAATATTACAAATGTGTTAATGGAATGTACATTCAGTCACTGATTCATGAGGCACTGACATTTGTAATTAGTAGGAACTGAAATAATGGATTATAATAATAATTATTCATTATTTGTCCACTGCTCTTAAAACGGTGTGATTAGTTGTATAATGATACTACGAACCTAATCAACTTTCTCTTTGTACAGATATTGCTATAGTAATATGGTTCATCTAATTTAAAGAAGTGTATGAATGAAGATTAATAGGTGTTTTATCAAATTCACATCCAACAGATAAAGATGCCACCCAAAAATATCAAAAACTGAATTTCACATTTTACGATATTAAAATATCTAATAACTAGAGTGTACGTGTCTTTTATGTTAGGGTAAACCTATACAGGGATATTTACTTAAGGGGGGTGTATGCATTGGATGGAGAACTTTTCACGGGGTTCTAAAGCGGTATTCACGTTACATCTGGAAAAAATCGCCCAAAACTCCAGACCGTTTCATCGACAGCCGTTCGGTAGGCGAGAGCACTAGACCTTCACACTTCAGCCAACTACCATGTTCGGTGTCTTATCCATTCGGCCATGGTGAGGCCATCTAATAGATTTAGCAGAATGCACTTTTCAAGAACTAGGGGTAGCAAAGGAATGAAATTCGCAAAATTAACTTTCATTCAACATTTAGCAAACGATTCATCCTTTAACCCTTTGAGGCGCAACCCTTTCCCAATGCTGAAAAAAGGGCAGCTCGACTTAACTACCAGCAAGATGGCGGACGATCGAAACGTTCATCGCGTGCCACAGATCTAGAGACCCTTTTTTGACGGGAAATGACGTGCTAAAAAGTAAAGGATTCTCGTGGAGCTATGTCACCCGCAACTATTTTTATAGAAATCAAATCTATTCTTCGTGACTGGCAACAGTCACAACGTCAGAGTTTGGTGTTCCCAGAGCGGGAACACTGCGCTTTAAAGGGTTAATACTCCAAGTTATTATATACTTTGCGATAAGCAAATAAACCAAGCCTGATTATCTAAATAAATTCCTAGAATCACTTCTTACAGGGGGGATATTCCGCCAAAAAAGCAACCTCTGAAAATACAGCTGTTACTTTCTAAGCGATTGTATCATTTTTTAAAATTGTTGCACAACCGCAGACGTTATACGAGCAATGCGTGATAGTGCCAAAAGCAAACAAACATAAAAACCTTTTAAATGTGGGTGAAATTTAAAATAGGCAGCTCTGAAGGACTACTTGAGGATAATCTTTGTGAAACCAATGCCGAATTTAATCAAGCCTTGTCACGATAATGCGCTATCTCATGCATTTATAATAATTTAAAGAGAACTTTTTCTTGGTAAATAAAACTCGGAACGAACAAACAAAGACGTAAAATTATCGAAGATAATTAGCTCAAATTGACACTCTAATATCGCAGGAAACAATCAAAAAGTAATAAATGACGAAAAGGAAATTAGAGAAACGTGATTTTATAATCCAAGGCTCTCTAGCTTTTGCGATTTTATGTGGAATACATTAAGGCTTAATGTAGTTGTGATTAGGTAATATACAGTGGGAGTTATAGAATAATTCTCATAACACATTGTTCGATAGGAAGATATTACAATATACACGGAAGTTTCACTTTAACGTTTAAACCAAAACATAGATCGTTTTAACAGCGAAAATTTTTAACGAAATTTAGCTGCCTAAGAAGTGAAAAGAAAGAAAGAAAAAGAAAAAAAAAAAAAAACGCTGACTTTTTGTAATACTTTCAACTCTTTTAGAAAGCCTAAATTTATAAATGAAGAAAACTTGCAGACTAAAGTGACTAAATTGCTAAAAAATATAGTATATTGTACCAAGGTAAGTATTGAATGAGAATTGTTTAAATCATTATTTGACAAGAAAAAATAAGAAATAAAGCACATCATTTATCTATTATATATTAAACTTAGAACACACTTTTATGTATGAAATGCATACAAGACTCACAACTGAATTTTAAAACTGCAACACCTTTTGACAGCAAAAAGATAAATAAAAAAGAGACCAATGTATAAATCTTTTAAAATTTGAATCATACAGATTCAGAAACACCGTTTCATACTCCACTAAATCGTATGTATGTACAAAATTATTCACGTTTCGAATTACTAAAAGCAAAAGAAATTAGAAAAAAGCACAGAGTATTATAAACTTTTAAAGACTTGAACACTTAAAGACTTGAAGACTTAAAGACAATGAATTAAGATTTTGATGTACTGAACTTGACTTGCCGTCTCTTGTATCCCTCTTACTCGCACACAGATTAGTTTTATTATTTTTTTTTTTCTTGTTGATAGTAATGCTCAGAGATTATCATGAAAGCAATAAATTTTAAGATAAAGTAAACAGAACTTTAAAAAAAAAACTGACTAAAAAGAAATATCATTCTTCAAGCATGTTTTTAAAAATAGCCCTAAAAATAACCAAACGCACTTAAGTAAAACACCCCCTACGTCATCCAGACAGAAAGCTCTTGAGCCTACCCATCCTGGGGCCAGGGGGAGAGCTACCCCACGTTGTTAATTAGAACAGAAACAGATGCCAGTGCGATAAATGTAACACACTGTTTTATTGCAACTGCAGACGAAAAATGCTGAGTTATTTATATTCAGCCTTATGAGCTACTCTGATGTACTGATGCTTGTAAAAGACACTAGGTGGATACTGGGGAGATGCTCTTCCTATAAACAGGATATTTTTACACATCACAGATGAGTTGTCACGGAGGAAGATAATCCGCGCCTGCAGGCAAGGATGGAATTACCCAGGAATATAATTCTAGTTTATTATCACAACTCAACTTGCCCAAAGAGCCTATCGCATTTGTTCCTTCGCACCTTTGAAGTTCAATTTCAGGAACAGCATACAGGCATGATGTTCACTGCGATGCCTTACAATATTAGTTCTGCGAAAAAATTCCTGCATACGTTATCCAGCCATTACAATAGTGGCAGGCATTATTCGGAATTGTTATAAGAATCAATGAAACTATAGCTTTTTTTGTTGTTGTTGTTTCAAGAGTTTTTTGAAGAAAACGATACAGGGATGTGTTTGCTGTGGAGTTACATAGCAATGCTGAATATTTGCGCCACGATTTCAGACAGTATGCATCTGCAGGGGTCGAACCAGGAATTTTTTCCAGAGTCTCTTTTTGTGAATTTCAATACTTAATTTTGTGGATTTCAACACTTATTTTATTGAATTTTCAAACCAATTTTATAAAAGTCTCTTTTTTGTTAAAATAAGTGATAAAACAGATTAAAATGTGGGGTAAAATGCCAATGAAGGGCCGTTCTAATTGACTGTGTGAAGGGGCCGTTTAAATCGATAGTAGTTTTGAGAAGGCACCGTTTTAATCGATTGTAATTTTGTGAAGGGGCCGCAAAACGGACCCAATTTTCGTTTACATCAACCCCTGATCAGTGAATATTTTACAACAATATAATGTAATTAACTGCAAATATTTAACGTGCGAAAAAAACTAACATATATACTCTGAAAAATAAACCGTATACATACAATAATTTTCGAGACAGATGTCTTAATATCAAACGTATGGATTGTCTGAATTCGAACTAAATGACATATTAAGTATGTTCACATCAATGATGAGTTGTTAATACACAAGACGTAAACAAATGCAATGAAATACTGCAGGAAGACAAATGGTTTTGTCTTTTTTCAATCTACCGGGCTAATACCTGTAGCACCATCACGTACACAAAAAATTTAATCTGCAACAACGATATTAGTTTACAACCACGAACAATTAGTTGTTAAAGTTGTATCGTAATCATATTTCATTTTCTGAATCCTAAAAAAGTATGTGTTAATGCTCTAGTGCTACAACTAAGTATTAGTTCTTAATACACAAGACGTAAACAAATACGATGTAATACTGCAAGAAGCCAGATGGTTTTTCAAGCTACCGCGCATCATCGGGTACATAAAGAATTTAATCACAGATAATCTGCTGCGACGATATTAGTTTAAAACCACGAATTAGTTGTTAAAGTTATAAAGTAATCATATTTATTTTTCTGTATCCTAAAAAAGTATGCGTTAATGCTCAAATGCTAAAGCTACAGACAATATTAGTTTATTTTAACAACACTTTTTTAACGTTCTTTTTCAAAGCATACTATATAAATTGTACATGATCTACTTTAAATTAAAGATTCGAATGAGTGTTGGTCTCTACATAATAGGAATAGGAAATTGAAGTTAAATTGAAAAAAAAAATTAACTAATTTCACAAAAATATAGTATGTTAGTGAAATAGCACCGACATGTTGTATTTCATATCGTGTGATGGTTTAAAACCCCACGTACTACTTTTTAAAAAACCGGAAAATGTTCAACATTTGTAACAAGTTTAATGTTGAAACATTAAGTTTTAGAACAATTTAATAAATTTACAAATGGAAGTTTTTAAATATTTTCCCCAACAAAACATTTTAAGAAGTAATACTACGTCGCATATTAAAGTGAAAATCAACTAAGTTTCTTCTAGAAGCAGCATAATATCCAGCGCGTTTACAGCTTCATAACTTATACACAATGTTGCGAATTACTTTAATTAAAATGAAACTTAGTATCTAAGCTCAGATCCTATCAAGGCGTGATGATGGAACATGTTTATAGGTGACAAAAAGCAAAAAAAAAAAAAAAAAAAAAAAGAATGAAAAACAAAAAAAGAGTTTATCGGCTGAACTGTATCGAAAGGACTGCCACAGGAAGATATGTGTTGATGTTATCAAGGCACAGAGCTGGGAGCTCACAATGAATATTTTGTAAGCTGAATGTTATTTTGTATCGTTTTAAGGATTGTATAAAGTGGAGCAGTGTTTTGTTTATACGGGAAGTTTTCAACAACTCTAGCAAGCAATGTAGCGAGTTATTTTTACCCAGAAGAAACAGAGTATCAATTAGTATAGCTGCGATGAAATTTAAGAATTAAGATAAACGTTCTGCATGGATCTGAGCTCGGTTTTAGAAGGTAAAACATTTGAAGCAACCAAAACTTGAATTTTGGAGTTTTTCACTATATGGTAAGGAAATTAGGTAGAACTAAACTTACTGTCTTTACTTAGAGTAGAAAGATATTTTTTTTAAAGACTCTGCGTATTCTTATACTCATTTATTGTGTATTACAAGAGAAACCTATCTGCATTCACAGTGGTAAAATTATCTCAACATACTAAAAAAAGTACGCCTAAAACATTTAAAACAAGATAATTTCGTAAAAAGGTAACGAAGGTCAGTTTTCTTTAATACTGAATACGTATCTTTTAGGGTGGTAACAAATATTCAGTATTATAAATTTACTACATAAGATTTGGTTATTTTGAATGTTAAGAATCATACAGCGGGCTTTATTTAAACAAGAAGAAAAATGCGACTTGCTTTTTCTCTCCGTACATAAGTAACTAATTTGTATGTTTGGGTAATGTTTACATTTTTTTTAAACCTACACGATAATTCAAAAGAGAAAAGTTCTTTAGCTGTAAGACACACAATAACACAAATAATAATGCGTGATTATGTGGAAACGGCTACTAAAGTAAAATACTACGATGAAATTTATGTATACGTAACAGGCAGATAAAGAGTTTTTGCTTAACATGTGCATGCATTGCTTTGCATGTAATACACAAAGGAATTATTCTACAAAGATGGCCAATGCAGAAAATTGTTTAATCGCAAATGATGCACTTTCGAACTAAAATGAAATTGATTTTTAGAGAAGTTTCATCGAAGTCAATTTCTTTTTTTTTTTTTTTTTTTTTTTTTTGTAAAAATTACAAATAACTTCGAAGATGTTTTACTTGTTTATATCGCATAATGACATGGCAATTTACAAAATTCAACTACTCTTATCATGCAAGTATTAAAAAGCGCACTATAGGAGTTTATGTTACATGTGGAAAAGCATTAAAACCTTGCTATTTTCCAACTAATGTTCCAAAAACTAATGATTTTGGATAATTAAAATAATTTTACGATCTTGATACACAACATTAAGAAAAAATGTTAGCGATGTAACAATTTTTACGAGGAGCTAATGCAAACATTCGTATATTGCAGTATAGGTGGTTTTTTTTTTTTTTTTTTTTTTTTTTTTTTTTCATTGGTACATAGGAAATGAAATAAATTTTGCACTAGTTTACTCTATAGATATCACTTGCTAAAAGTTATACAGCTACAAACATTTTTTAAAGGAAACATGAATTGAAACGTTTACGTAAATATCATTTTATACCATGTAAAAAAAGAGAGTTTAGTTAAAAAGTATACATTTTCCAGGTGACATGCATTCTTTGCCAGGTAAAACATGCATTTTTTATCAAGCTCGAAAAACTTTTACCTTATTTCCTAAATACTGCTAGTTTAAAATTTTTTTATATTTGTTTTAGATTTTAGCATACACAATCTAACAAATTTGCAATTTTATTCTAATTATTATAAGATAAGTATCCGAAAAAGTCATTTAAAAGCTTGCGACTTGGCCATTGCGACGAGTCATTGGCCATCTTTATTAAAACATGCGAAAATGATTTTTTTTTTTTAATCTTGTTTTGGACTTGCTTACGACAGAATACACTTACTGAATATGAATATAATTCACATTTTCAAAAATGCAAAATTAAAACTAAAAGAGAAAAACTAAGATAGCGCTATTAGAATAATTAAATTAGAGAAAATAAAATCTTGAAAGCGATAATATTGCTTAGTTTGAATTATTTTGCAACAAACATGCAATTCATAAATAATGAACGATTTACGATATATGAAATGCAAGTTAAAAGTTGCGTTAGTGAGAAGAATTTTTTTTTTCAAAGAATTAATGTAATACGATAATTATTTTATTACTTTAAGCCGAATGTATTTTGCACTTTTAATAAATGAATCGTATCAGAAAAGATTAGTTATAATAAGCCAGTTTATAACCAATAGATCTCATTAGAGTTGATACGACGGGAATAACAGTAAATCTAAAATGTTTTTAATAGCTTCGAGGGAAATTCTTTGTCTAATGTTTGAGGATAATGTACGTAGCAAAGGAGTTGATAATAACGAGTTTATTTTCTATTTTAATTTTATATTAACAAAAGCACGTAAGTTTAACAATTTAAAATTCCCATGGATAAAAATATGTGGAGTATCAGACAATATAATACAATGAAAGAAAACCAATTAAAACCATGATTATTGTTATTTTATAATTTGATAAAAGAAAATTATTTATTTTATTTTAAAAAATTACGAAAAGTTAAAAATTTTGAATTTTTTAAACAAATTACATCTAATACATTTTATTAAACCAGTCTGAATACCTTGCCACCCTAAAATAACAAATGCAAAATTAAATAGGAAGAAAATTTTCGGAAATTTAAATTTTTAGTTTAAATTTAAAAAAATATATGAAAAATTAAAATCTTGAATTTAAAAATAAAATACATATATTACATTCTGTTAGCCCACACTGAGTGTTTTTTTCTCCGAAAATTACAAACACAACATTAAAACAGTAAAAACTTTCGGAAAGTACGCTCCGTGTAAAAGTGTTTACCCTTTAAATTTTGTTTACTATTTCTGATAAACTAAAGCGGCAATCTCGACTAGCGCTAGCTCGATTAATTTCCCGAACATGGTACATCCTTCAGTGAAACAGTAGGGAAAGGGTCTTGTGTAAGGGTGTTGGTGTTGTGTCAATTGTAAACAAACAAATAAGTCACAAACCTGTTTTCGTTTGCCGACTCCCACAGAATAAAGTCACCGGCATGGCTTCACCAACTCACACCACAGCGCTAGAAAGTCGCTTAGGAACAGAAGAATCACTTTGTTAAGTGGTGCAGGAACTGGAGTTAAGATATACTTTCTTCTCGTATAACAACACATAAATATTACGCGATCAAAAAACAGTTTTTCAACATCTGAAGTCTTGCTAAGCCTAATGTGCAATCAATTTTTTTTTCCTTCGTTTTAATAAAAAAAGAAACTTTTATTTTTTTCTCATTAAATTCTCGTTTAGGAATGATGGTTTAAAGATGATGATGACGATGAAGGGCACGCACACTTTCGGGGGGGTCGCAAAACTTTTTTTTTAATTTTCAAACGCCGCGGGACCTCACTCTCGCGCTCTTGTTCAGTTATCTTTTTCTTTTCTTCTTTTTCCCGGCGGCTGCGTGCGCGGGGCGATATTAGGAACCTTCCGTGCTTGCGGCGAGCGAAGAGCCGACTGAACGAAAACCAAGTCGGCAAGTTTCGCCGGCAGAGGCGCTAGTGGCGCGAGCACCCCACTTTGCATGCACGCGCATGCTGAAAAAAATATATATCTATATGCGCGAGTTTTCTTCTCTTCGCAGGGGGGGCCGCCATCGATGGAGGGGGGGGCAGCGGGAGAGAGGACTTGGCTCTGGAGACTCCGTTTCGAACGACGTGTCTTCGCTGTACAAGCTCCAGGACTTGACTGCGGGGGAGAAGCTGTTCTGCATGTGCGGTGCACTGGCAACAATTAATTTCTCTCTCCGAGCCGAGATTGCGTCGCGGCACACAGGCGCTTTTGATTCTGCGCAAAGCAGGCGCTGCTTTTTATTGGTTCACAATTATTTGTCCTTCCTACCCCCCCCCCCTTCACACTTTTTGACGGTGAGGGGGGGGGTGAGTAGTATAAGAAAGCACCCCCCTGGTATGGAAGGAACGAAAGAAAAGAAAGGGAGAGAGAAATTAGTAAGGATGCAGGGAGAAACAAAAGCGAAACTGACAAAGGGGTGGCGAGGCTTGAAAGAGGAGAATGGCAAAAGAAGGAGCGAAGGATGCACAGGAGAGAGAGAGGAAAAGAGAGAGGAGAGAGAGGACGTTTTGCCGCTCTCGTTTGAAGAAGTTCCAGCGGAGTATTCCGTGGTCCCGCTGCAAAAGTTTTCGCGGAAGAGAGTTTCTCGGGAGTTTTTCGCGTTTTGCTGGAGAACTTCGCAGACTGACGTCCTAGGTACGACGAGCAACAGATAGTTCCACGGCTCAGATGTCTGGACTGATTCGATTCGCGCTTTTCTGTGTATTATATCACTCTGCCTTCTAACTATAGACTAAGAATTTTTCTCAGCAACTGATCTGGTGTCCTGGGTATTTTTTGCTAAGATGTTTTTTGACTAATGTCCTGGATGCGAAGTACGACAGACAGTTCCACGGCTCAGATGTCTGGACTGATTCGATTCGCGCTTTCCTGTGTATTATATCATTCTGCCTTCTAACGATAGACTAAGAATTTTTCTCAGCAACAGATCTGGTATCCTGGGTACTTTTTGGACTGATGTCCTAGGAGCGAACGTACAACAGAAAATTCCACGGAGCAGATGACCAGTTGGATTCGGTTCATGCTCTAACGTGTGTTGTATCATTTCGGTCCCACAGGATAGATTAGCAATTCTTAGCCAGACTTAACAGCGAAACCGATATTTTAAGCACTACCGTTGCTCTGGACAGACGACGTTAGTGCCACGAGCAACAGATCGTTTTCACGTCTTAGACCAGTGAATGGATTTGATTTATCTTTCTACGTAAACCAAGGCATCACGTTAACGTACAACAGATGATGATATTTTCTTAGTTATCTTTAGAAAAACGATAGTGTCCTAGAGTCTGCGACAGGCTTCGTTTTATTTAGCAACAGATCGCTCGACGACTCAAACCTGTAGATAGGTGGATTCGACTTGTGTTGTTGCGCCTCGATTCATTCTATTTGTTTTTTTGATAGAGATCGTTGAGTTTCAGTTTTTCTTTACTTTTCTTTTTAA
Source organism: Cheiracanthium punctorium (assembly GCA_038373885.1). Taxonomy (NCBI): domain Eukaryota; kingdom Metazoa; phylum Arthropoda; class Arachnida; order Araneae; family Cheiracanthiidae; genus Cheiracanthium; species Cheiracanthium punctorium. The sequence continues at coordinate 1,014,960 of JAWZYV010005775.1, read as the reverse complement.
GCTGGTTTAAGCTTTTAAACTATTTTATATCTGAAGAGATGTTTTGCGCTTAATGTTCTAAAGGAAATAAACTAATAGCTTAGAAATGTGAATAGATTCGGTTTACATTTTTTGTGTGTACCTAGCGTCTTCTCTCCAGAGTAAATATTTATGCTTGGTATCTAATTGCAATTATTCCACTGCAACTGAATTCTTTGTTAGTTTTAGCTACTAAACAACTGTAATAGATAAAGTAAATAAAAAACTTTGTAAAAAGCACACATAAGATGTTATAGGTGATTTCAAGTAGGTGATGTAAAGTAGATATCAACAGTAATAGATGTTTTGGATGAAGACTTTTCTGTACTGGATGCTCTGTGTGTATAACAAGCAATAGTCTTATTCATTACTGGCATATGGGTAGATTTATATGTTGGTCTGTGGATTTATTCTATTTTTTATATAATGTATATTTATGCCCATTCATCTCGTCCTTTCTTTTCTTTTATTTTCTTCTTGTCGGAGTTCAGTTTTTATAGGTATCCTCAACAGCTAAACTAGTCTTAAAAGGAATTTCATAAAGAATTTTCGCAGTAGATGTATTAAGCTTTGTGAACAACTAGTTACTCTATGGACAGGATCAGTGAATGGATTCTGTTGATATTTGAATGTCTTTTGCTGAACGTAAAAAATCTGTGTTTGGTATTTATTTTGTCATTGTGTACACCAAGTTTTGTTTACTGTGTGATTGTGCTAGCAAATAGGCTATGAATATAAATTCTTTGGTTATTTAAGTAGAAGTTCGTGAATTGAGCATCCTAAGTATGTATAAACAAACAGGTCCCTACGCAGTGATAAGTGTTGGATTTGGGAGTTACGCTGCTGATTTGAAGTTCCTAAATTTACAATTAATTAGTTATTTATAGCAAGGCAGTTATTATTTTTCAAAACTTAAGCTGGTATAATTTTTGTACAAAATGTTATTTTTATATTGAATAAATCCTTTCAATAGCATCCAAACCCAAGCGCTATGGTAAATGTGCCACTAAGAATATAGTCTTACTAAGTTACTTTCTAGCTAAAGGTTAGATCAAGCATTTTTGCTTTTGCAATAAATATTCTTTTTTTCTAATAAGGAAAAAAAAACAGATTTTCTGGTAGATATAGTGCACAAATTAATATTATGAAGGTTATATAATTTAAAGAATTTTTTTTAAATGTTTCTATTGTGATATGAAACATTCTACATTTAGTGAGATTGCATACTCTTGTATGACAAATGTTTTAAGTGTATTATAACCACGCTCTTCCGTTTTATAAAAAATTTCATTGAATAATGAGCAATATACTACATGTACCAAAAATGCTGCTTACACAACAAAAGTATTGTGGCGTTTTAAAGTTTATAATACAGTTAAAAATCTATTGCACTGTTTCGGACTAAACATTTTGATTAATTTAATGGCCTCTTCCTAACAAATCAGTGAAAAAAATGTTATATTTAGGCAATTCAGTGGGTTATTAAGTTTTTAGATAAAACTGTGAAAACAATTACTTGCATTTTAAACATTAACAACAAGCTTATTTTAAAAACGTATTTAACGATCTCTAATAAATCACTTATGATTGATTATAAAAGCTATTGTTTAAATTATACGAAAACTTAATAAAAAAACCTTCAGCAACAAGCGATGCCCTGTTGAAAAATTAACATTTAAAATTTAATATTACAGGTATAGCATTTTTATTCTATGCCTTAAATACACATACTTCCGAAATTAAACTTAAAAATATTAATTACAAGTAAATCACTCACTGCATATTTTTAGTCACAACCACACACACACACATACACGGCATTTAATAACTATGCAAAGTAATGTAAACCGCACAATATGCAAGGTATTTTAACTACACACTTATAATGGCATTTTAAACGCATGCTAAGAATTTATGTGCATATAATATTACATGAACGCAATTAAAATACACACTCCAGACACCAGAGGCACTGCATGATTAAGTTAGAGGTCAAAAACTCTCTTTTATACCTGGAAGTTTAATTAAATATAGGTTATATTCCACGTTCCTTTGTATAATTATTCCACTCGAAATTATAGATATCACAGCATTACTCTCCGACTAATCACGAAAAGAGTGCATGTTTTAAACATTGAATAAAATTTACAGGATGGACTGCGAAGACGATGACGGTCATTATAGCTGATCAATCAAAAATAGACAGTACAGTTCATTTTCTCATTCAAGTTTCACTTGCGACAAAGACGGAATATTCATATATTTCGGTGCTAGACAGGGGGAGGTTGTCAGATCTACGCTCTACAGCTCATGTCTGGGTTGGATGTCTGGATGTTTAAAAAAAAAAAAAAGAAAAAAAAGTTTTGTTGGAATGGGGGAGATTTGGAGTTATCCGTTTTGTGGAGGTATGAGATTATGAATTAATCGTACTTTGATGTTTAATTTAGCTGTTCGGGGGAAAATGTTCGTCTGGATTTAACAAAAATTTGGTTGGCGATATTTCAACCAAAATTGTTTTCGGACAGAGGGGAAAGGGAATATTTCGTTTAATGAACACAAATTTTTGGGGTTCATCAAAAGTTCAACGAAACTTTGGTTGATTGATTCAGAAAAAAGTATTTTGCAGGTGTATTATTAATTCAACACTGTTATATGGTGAAGTATTACAAAGGAATACCTTATAAACAATGAAAACTTGCAATACGTATTTAAGTTCTCAAGAAATTTATTAATAATTCTGCTTACACTAATGGTTATTTTTTGGACGTCAATGACGCAACAATGCATAAACATTAGCTTTATCATCATTTTCTTAACAGGGTGGGCTCTTTGGATATCAATTTGGTGGGATTTACCCCCCACCCCCTTCCTATAGGGATCTATCTCCTACTCTTGCAAATAGAACATCTAATTTTTCTATCATGGGGAATTCACACTAACCTCTTCCCAGTTCCGCCAATGGTTACTTCCGTGTAAAAATAAAAAATCTTAAAAAAAAAAAGAAATCTGTGGAATATGTTTACCCCTACGTGTCTGTATAGCTATTTTCAGCATTTTTAACGATCTTTAATGGCTATCAATCATAACGATAAAAATATTTAGTCCAAAGATATGACCTGTCCTAAAATATGCGTCAATCGCTGGTCATTAATGTTTCATTCATCCTCTCTGTTTACTTAATTAACAAATCGCAGCGAAATCGTGTAATGTTACTTGTGATATCACAAAGTCAGCGTCAGTAACCGGTTATCAGAAATATTTTAATGAATCCTAAAAATAAAGCGTTCATATTAATTCACGGAAAAAATATTTTTCAACAGAATTGTTTGTGCATCTTGTATTTCACGAGCTCAGTTAACTTAAATGCCTACGCATTAAACAAAAATAATAGGCAATTTAATTAATAAACTGCAATTATTAATGTAGATGATGCGAAATATGCAGTCAAACATAAAGACAGTTATTAAGCAAGCAAAATTAGAAAAATATGCATTTCAAAATTGACTGTTTTTAACAAAAAATTTAAATGTCTGATGAATGACTAAGGAAACAATTACCGAATTTTTTTTTTTTTTTTTTTGTATTCTTTTCTCTTTTTTTTTTTGTATTTTTCTTTTAACGTCGTGCAATAAAAGTGTATCATATAAATATACGTATTTCCTACGGAAAATGAACTTAGAGAAATTTTTCATAGTGAGCATATTTAAAAAAAATTAAATACTTCAAGAGCTTGAAATATTTTCCTGAGTTGTACTGATTTATTGTAATAAATCAAGCTATGCTAGTTATGAAATTTTCCTCAAAAATTCTAAAACTTAAAATTTAACAGCAGTATTTTCCGAAAGTGTGACACATTTCCCAAAAATAATCTCATATTTAATATGCCCCCCCCCCCAAAAAAAGGTGTCATACTGGTATAGATTTATTGTATGTTGCAATTAAGGTTATAGCCAGTAAAGAAACAACGTAAATATTTTTTTAAGTTCCTGGCGTAGTTAGCTTTTTTTCCTCAACTAATGACATAAATTACAAGATTTTTTAACTATGCAGTTTCAAATATTTTAGATTGCATCAGCTTAAGTGAATCTTTTTTTTTCCAATTTTACTTAGTAACTGCGAGCACTGAAACCGATTTGTAAAAATAAAACATTAAGTTAGTTACTCTTTTAGTTTGTCAAAAAAGTTAACAGTACCACAAGATAACTGAAGAAACATATGAATTTGTGTTTTAAATGTCTGTTTTTTCCAAATTAACAGCTCTAACCAAATATTGGACTGCTTTTGATCAAATACTTGGGAATAGCATTGAATTACCCAAGTAAGATGTTGGAAGCATTAGTTCGGCGTCAACATCTACGCTTTTTTTAAATAGAATTTTCAATGAATTTTCCCTGAAAATATGTTGCTAAATTAGTCCGATTTAACTACGATGCACAACTAACGCAACAAACATAAGCTGAGACTAAAAAAGATAGTTAGAAATTTGATTATTCACAACATAACAATATGACCGACAAACGGGCAATAAAATATTGTACGTTTGGTGGAAAAGTGCAAAATGCATGACAGCAGTGATTATAGGCCCATTTGTAAGTTCTCGGAAACAAAACTTGATATGGTTAGCACAAAAGCTTACACTTGGAACTGAAATAAAAAGGAGGGTAGCCTGAACAGCTTTTTCTACGTAGTTCACAATACAATGATAATAATTCGGGTGTTGCCACATATATATAAATATGTTGTTCATTTATTCAGGTAGGAGATAAGAAAGGAAATGCAAAACTAGTGCGACGTAAATCGTGGGTGGTTATGCATACATAACAGAACAATTTAACAGTGGAATACGTCAAATTATTATTACCTGAGAACATTATTCCAAAAAAACTTGATTTTCTTAAGATAATGAAACAACGTATTTCAGTAAGAGACGGGCATAAAAAGTGTTCAGTTAAGTATACAGTAAATGCCTACATTTGATTCGGATAGTGGGCAGCAAAGTTTTTAACTTAAAATTTTTGCAGAATATAGGCTAAAATTTAAAATATAAGAATTTGAGTTATTTAATTTATGTTACAAATTTGATGATACGAAAAGTCGGGAAAAGAATTATTAGAATAGACTGACAAAATTTTGTGAATATTTTCACATGGAAACGTATGTTACTTTCTTTTTTTTCATGTATATATATACACAATTTAAATATTAATTTTTAAGTAATTTTATTGTGTTAGGGTTAGGGACTCGAAAAAATTTAGACTGTCTTTACAAGTTGTACTGTGAACTGATAGAAATAATGAACCATTAGAGCCCCAAAGAAGTAACTTCTTAGTCCATTTTTGAAGGCGATTTTTGAGCTCATGAATTTTTTTATGAAAGTTGCGTGAGACATACAACTTTGTTGTTAGTATTAGTTCATAGTGCATAGAGTGCAGGTGCATTATTAATTTTTTCGAGTGTTTAAAATCATTGGTTTTCATAAGTTAATTAAAGATGTTTATAAAAATACAACAAGTTAGGACTCTTGTACTTCTTCTGTCAGAAATAAGGCCCTGCATTGAGGTGCTATACGTTTATGATATATAAGATTTTCCATCTATATATTTCACAGCTGATATAGGTTGACCGACGGCAAAAGTGCATAATGCAGTTTCTGAAGAGACATTCTAATTTTTTCCGAACTTGTAACGTAATTCGATTATTTAAAAATCGATTCAAAAGTTACATCATTTCGGAAAGAACGTATAGCGTTAAAAATAATAAAAATATGACGCAAACTTACGAAATGCTCATTCTTCTACGTTGAATTTTTTTTCATAACATAAAAAGAGCTTACCTATAAAAGGAAAAGGAAACTGTTTAGTCAGGTTAAAATGCACAGCATATAAATAAATAAAATAAAATAAAAAAGTAAATAAATGTTTATGTTACACTAAATCAACCTTGACTCATACGCCTAAACAAGATCTAATCTCAATACTTTTCGGTACACCGCATTCCTACCCAATTGCATTTTAGGATAGCTTGATAAATTCTGAATCTCTATTATTCTCATGCCTTCAAAAACCATAATAGAAAATGAAATTTTCATTCTACGCGTCTTTATACTTTGGTTTGAATTATAGATTCAGTTATTAAATAGCGCATTTTTATTACAATTAAAATCATAGTATCCGAGAATCAAATTTATTTGTATGAAATGCATGTAACAAATGATAAATTTCAGTTCAAATACAGTTCTGTGAATGTGCTGTAATTGAAAAAAAAAGATCAATTAAATGCCAATTTTGTGCCAATTTATAACGGTGTTGCACATCTGAAATTTACCAATTAAAGCTGCATAAATGAAACATAGCGTATTAAAAATATTTGAATGAATGATTTTTTTTCTAGAATAACATAAAATATTAATCAAAAATAATTCTCAATAATTTGTGATATTCAATTAACATTTTAACTCAAAACTTTATTTTGTCCTTCAGCAGTCGTACTATTGATTATTGCAGCACTTACAGTGTTTTTTCGTAGATTAATCTAACAAGAATGTAAATGATTTTTTTTTAAATTCTCAGCTTAATATTTTCAATAACACTTTGGTATACTTTACTTCAGATATATTTTCAAGTAATATAATAATGAAAATAACCGTTTTGTTAAACTCTACAGCAAACACATTTTGATCATTAAATTTTCTATGAATTAAAAAACTGGAAAATGAAAACTTTCAGATTTTTTTTATAATCTGTTCCAGCGCATTGCAGTAATTTTTATTTAAATTTTAGTAGTTGAGATGTAAAGAGTCAAGAGTAAATCATTATTACAAAGCTTTTTGTTGGTATACAGGGTGCTCCTAAACTATACGTTAAAAATGTAAAGAGCGGTAGAGGGGTCCAAGACGGTTCAGAATCACATAGCAATGTGGGGTCGGAAATGCCGTCTTCATGTACCTGTTAATAATCGCTTTAGAAGAACTGTTGGTCTAAATTCTTAATCAAGTTACGCAAATAATGAGCTTTTCTCCGAGACTTCCATCAATGAAACGAAATAGAATTTTTAAACTATCAGTTTTAGTTAAGGGGTTTCTGTAAAAAAAGCATTCGTTTTTGACAAAATGATCGGGAAGTTCACTGTTACTTCAACATTTCTTCCAAAGTGGTTATTAAGAGGTACGTGAAGACGACATTTTCGAGCCCACATTGCTATGGGATTCTAAACCGTCTTGGTTCCCTCTACCACCCTTTACATTTCTACATACAGTTTAGGACCACCTTGTATATTAAAAGCAAGCTAGCTACATTTTTAAAACATTAGCTGCAAAAGTTTACTGGGAAACGAAATAAAACATTTCTATATTAGCAGGGTGTCCACCAGTGTAAGGACGCAAAAATACAGCGAATCACAGTTTATACGTTTTTCAAGGGACTAGAGGGGAGTAAACGTATAAATGAGAAAAACGTATAAACGAAATTCTCAAAAGTAAGAACATTTTCGTAATAATAAATAATAAAAAGACAGATTTTTCGCCGGGACCATTCCGAAAAACGTATAAATGATAAAAGCATATAAACGAGAAACGTATAAACAATGCTTCACTGTAGCATCATTAGTAGCCTCACTGACATAAAAATGTAGTCAGTTTAGTAGCCATTTTCTTAATTTTAACTGCCAAAATAGTATCATTTTTGCATGATTTTGCAGCTAAAAAATAAATATAAATCTAAATACATCATATTTAGCTTCATTTAAGAAAGTATCAATAAAATGATAAATTAAAAACTTCAGGTGTTATATAACAGAGCATATAGTATACTCTTTTTATAAGATTTAAAGAAAAGGGAGAATCCAAGAAAGCAACTTCAGAAACTCTTGCTCAAGATTTATAAAAATAGCTGGGAATGTTTCCTGAGCGATCAGGGGAGTTGAGTAAAACCAAAATCTGATTTTCAAATTAGTCTCCTGGAGTAAGGTACAAGGTAGACAAAAACTTGAAAATAGTATGAAAATGACGATTTATATTGAAAAAAGTCGCCTTATCTTTAAATTAGTAGCAAAACTTGCCTTTTTAGTCACCGCCGGTGGGAACCCTGCATTAGAGATATTAACAGAAACCGGATTTGCTCACTGAAGTTCTATACATTAAATAAAACAAAAATCCATATCTGTTATAATTGACAAACCAGCATATTTATTTAAAACTAATAATGTTTGATCCGTAAAGGAAATACCAAAAGCACATCCGCCACTGTCACGAACCAATGGAAGCACTCGATTAGCACTCGTACGCTTCTTCAATGATGGAATCAGATAATAGGAAAAGCACGTTTATTTAATACGCTAATGAGTCAATTAGTACAATTTTGATCAAAATCTGGTTAAAGATACTCTTTGCTAACAGAAAAAAATAGCCTTTTTTTTCAGATCACGTAGTACTGTTTGCTTTGTCATTATATGTTTTTTTTTTTTTTTTTTTTAAATCTCCAATTTCTATTTACGTTATCAATCCAATTATAAAATCATGCTTGTCTTATTACGTTCGGTTAAAAATTGAAAACTTAAAAGATGATTATGCTATTGGTTTATAAAAAGGAATCAATCAGAAGCTTGGGGTTTAAATTCAATTACTGGGATGTTCTTAATAATTCCTTCTTCTTTGTGTTTCTAAATATGTGCATTGTTAGAGATAGATGAATTAAACGGAAACTCAAAAGCATGGTGGATATTTAAAAGCAATGCAAATGAATGCATATATGTGTTGTTATCTTTCCATAGATCAGTGATTAGTATAGGGTCGTAAAGGTAGCGCCGATAGTGTTTGAATACAGTGAGAATGCATGAATTTTAAACATGCAAAACACATGCTTATCAGTGATATATTCGTTGAAAATTTGATATGTTAAAAGCGAAATTTATTTAAATTTTAAAAATAGTTCCCAATATAATTTTAATACTTCAGTCCTTTAGAAACTAACAGTTTTCAGGAAATGCACAATTTTCTCATTTCAGTAAATATTTCCAAAAAATCCAGTCTAATTAATTGAGAAACACCCTTTTTTAATATTTAAATCCCCCTAAAACTCTTGCATTTACTTAATAAAATAAATGCGAACTTATTTTAAAACGTAAGTAGTTATACAAGTAGTGTAAATTTCAACATTATAGCAAGATTACAATAAATGATTTTGCTTTTAAAGACATTAAACAAACAAAAGATTCATAATGAATAAATAAATAAATAAATAAAATAATAATAAAAATAAATTTGCTGAGCAGATTTCATGAACTGTCATTAATTGTATTTTAATTACTGAAATGGCTATTCATTTTCAAGCATAAGCGTGTGTGGAACACTTACAGAAAATTTTAATTTTTCTAAATATACAGTCGAACCCGCTTAATGGAATAGCTTGTCACGAAAATGTATTCTAATAAGCGGGATATTCTATTATCCGGAATCACACAGACTAATTATTACGGCTTGGCACATAGAAAATTTATTACAATACGCGGAATATTCCTTTAACCAATATTCCATTAAGCGGATTCGACTGTGCATCCATTCCCATCACTTTAAATACAAAATAAAATTTGCGCTCTAACAAGAAATTTCGAACACATGTTTTTATCATGCTTTAAAATGCATCGACTTTTTTTCCCCTTTTGCAACTGACAAACAATCACAACAAATTCATTTATTTCATTTGATTCCAGAAAGGAGAAATTATTTTTCACCCCATTCCATGCGAGGAACCTGGGTGTGCGGCACGGATACCGAGTGCCTACCATGCCTGTAAAACAGTCTTCCTTACACTACTTCACAACGGAACCCCATTCAAAACGAATTTGGCGATTGAACGCGCTTCTGTAGGGCAGGTGAATCCGCGGATTATCTTACTGGATTTAAAATTTCTCCAATACATCCCTACAAAAGTCTTTACTTATCTTATTTATAGCATTTATTCTCATTTTGTTTTTAAATCACAAGTTTTTTATGCAAATGTACTAATTATTATTATTTTCACAATAAGGCTGTTCAAGCTAACAGCTGTTCTGTTTAAAAAAAACCTGTATGGGAAGTTTTCGAAAGTCAAATTAAAGTAACTCAAATTAATTTTAAATCAGACGACTGAATGAACACCATAACTCGAATTCTTCAGAATGCTTTTGTAAAAGAACCAAAACACTGCACTTAAGTTTCCAAAAGGTAATATGGTATATTACATATGAATATAAATTTCCCGATAATCGTGTATATATAACGGAGTTATACCACAGAAATAATTTAAATCAGAGAAATTTTTTACTTTGTCAGAAGGAGTAAAAAAATGCGTAAATGTCATAGCTATATGTATTAACATATTCTTATCCTCATTTTTATTTAGAACTCACAACAATAAATAAATATTAATGCAACCTGCTCTTAAAATATCTAAAGAAAGTACAAATGGAGTCTTAACAATGTGATTAAATTATAAAAAGATTAAGCATGTTTTCAACATTAAATGAATTCATACGTTTTTTTAAAAAAAAATTTCAAATTTTGCATCATCCTTAACGAAATCTTTTACTCAACAAATCTTCAATATTAAACGATACATAACAGCAGATTTAAAAAAGAATGGTTGATATTTTTTTTTTGTTTCTTTCTTTCTTTGCGGTTGAATAATTGAGTGTTTCCACTCTTTTTAAGTTTATGAAACGACTAATGCCAGCAAACATTGTACTTTGTGCGTAAGCCTTGCTTACACAGAGTTTTAAAAATTGCTTAAATAGTTTTTTAAAAAGCAGTACACAAGTACAGTTAAGTGTAAGCTTTAGATTATGCGTTAAAGAATTTTGCTTTTAACTGAAGATTTACGCAAACACAAAAGCAATAAAAATATACAATACATATAACTAGAATGAGTTGAGAATAATAAGCTTTAGCCGATATGCTGATATGCCAAAATATGTTAAAAGCTGCAGCTTATAGAAAACGTTCGTTCTATTGCTAAAGGGTTAATCCTATATTCTCACAGACTATAAAAACTGACTTCTTATTGTTAACTTGAGAATTACATATTACTTGAAAAAGTATACATTCAAATATAATTAGATTTTTTAAAACTGTACGTCGGATTTCGTTAAACTTTTTTTAAACAACAAAATAAGTAAGGAAATCGTTAAATACATCCTATTGAAAGTTAAATCTTTTGCTTTACCGCATTTGAACTCATTCAAGGAAGCAAATACAGGCAGCAGTATAGAAAGCTGAGCTGATTACAGTAATATTTCAATATTTATGACAAAAATTACGCGCAAATAATACAGGTATTTGAATACTCATGCGCACACACGATGAAAGAGGCGCAATTAAATTAAAAATGCACACAGTGCATTGATGACTGAGATTAAGCGCAATTTGCATAATAAAATGACATTTTCCGTATAATTCGAGCTGCAATTAAATTTTCACATTATGGATGACTTTTATCAAAACAGCGCATTCTTTGGTGAAATTACCCTCGAATTTTTTTTTTCCCTTTGTGAAAAGGATAACGACTGCCACAAGCTAAAAATAAAAAAAAAAGAACGTAACCAAGCTTTTGTCTGAGACGTTTGCAACTATGCCTAATTGTCTATCAGGAAGTTGAAGTGGATGTTTTTTTCGTAAAAGTGTTTAATGTGAAACAGACAATAAATGTAAAGCCGGAAGTTAAGGCCACAAATAAAATATCTTATTCACATTTAAAATCTGTTACATTTATAAGTAATTTTACCTTAAAGCGAAACAGTTCTGAAAAACAACATACAAAATAAAATTTGTATTCAGTGTGTCTAAAAAGAACAGTGGAACCTGTCTGATATGACCGCCCACGCCAGTAACAAAACTGGTCACTTTATAAAGGTGGTCACTTGAAAAAGTGCCAAAGTGTGGTGGCTGTAAAGAGAGATTTTACAAGAGTGACCACACACACACACTACAGGAAAGCGATCTTTTTACGCAAGGTAGTCACTTCATCACATTACACTTAAAAAAAAAAAAACATATTCCGTAATTCTTTTTTTTTTTTCGTAAATTAACAACATATTTGATTGATCAGCGCTTATTACTGGGCTGAATTAATTCGATTTTCTTAATGAAAAGAAATATTCAGTTTAATGAAATAAAGATTTACTTCAGCAAAATGTTGATTAATTTTTTTAATTAAAAATTGGCGCAATCATTACGTAAGAAGTACTTATAAGAGAGATTGTACAAAGGCTAAAATTCCTTCGAATTTCGGGCACTTTGAAAAATACCTAAGTTTAAAGATAAATTTCGTAGCTATGTAAATTCATTGTAATTATATTCTATTATTCAGGATGTCGTTATTGAAACAGCTGTATGCCAGCTATTTAGCACAATACTTCATACATGGAATGAACGTAGAGTTTTAAAAATCATTCTTAAATTCATGTTAAAAAAAAAAACTTACACCACCACAAGTACATAGTATTTTTTATGTACTTTCCAAACATTGTTATGGAATTTTACGTATTTACTTATTGAGTGCAAAAAATTATTTTCTCCATAAAAACAGTAGAAAACAATTACAGGTTCATCACAACAGGAAAGAATAATTGCATGTAGTCTTATAATAATAAACATTAGAGTAAAAGTAATTACTTATGCGACGATAAACACTCTACGAGCACATATAGGAAATTTTGAAGGGAAAGAAAAAATGAACAATTGTTTTAAAATGTTTATCTGCCATTTCTAAATAGCAAGATGTTGTTTTTAAGATATGAAACATCAATTAGTGTGAAACGAAGAAGCTCATTATGAAACGACATCTACCTCCACCCCCCCCCCCTTCTTTTTTTTAAAGTCTGATAAAATCAAACATACGCAGCAAGTTTTCTTAGCCTTGTTCATCGTTTGGAAGATTCTATTTTGATTTATTACCTTTTCTCCCTGAAACATGCTTGAATGTTAAATGTTAATAAAATTACGTTTTACACGCCAGTAAATATTTCTTTGAATTTCTTTTAGTTATCGGACTATCGTAACTCAATAGCTTATGCATAATTTCTTTTATGTAGTGGGTTATTTTTTCTAAACGCAAGGTTAGCGAGTTCACTTCCACCGTTGCTTCTGGTCTTGAGCTTTTGAATGCAAAATTAGGTTTGCGCAAGGCTGCTGCCCTATGGTACATTTGATTATACTCTAAGGAAGTTGGAAGCAAATGAATATCTCCCGTTTCGTCTTTGAAACGATGGAAAAGACAAGTTATACCCAAATTACATATTTCGATTTTCATACTGCTTGGCCCTTTGATTGTGCCGATATACTTTTTTCCTGCGAGATATGTCATTTTTTGAGGTAATATCCTTTGTGTTTTTCTTATTAATTTACTTATGCTTTTCAAAGGCAAACGTAAAACGTTAGTAAATGCATAAGACAGGGAAGGGACAAAATTTTGAATTTTCGTTAATTGTATGTCAATAAATCAAGAAATTTTGTGACAAATTCTACCTATTTTTTACCTTTTGCCCCCCCCCCCCTGAAATTTTTTTTCTCGCTACGTCCCTGGTACAAGAGAATAGAAATGTTTCCGAAATTAAACTATAAAGTTTGTTTCCCAGATGATCCCTTAAATGTTTTGAAAGATTTAAATTTATGCACTTTTACGCATATATAAATGAAAGGTGCAGTAAAACTACAAAATTTCATCAAAACGTCAAATCAGAGGCGAATGTAATCCCAAATGACTATCATTCGATGGTCTTAGACTGATAATCGAAAAAAAAATCAATTGCTAGTTAATGAAATTTACTTTTTGTCGTATTCCAATGCCACGTAAACGACACATGTTCACATGACCTGCTGGCTGAAGTTTCAGCACACTAGCAAGTTATTCAAATGCATTAAATATGATATTACTAATTCATCTTTTGAAGACTACTAAAATGTATTCTTATCATGTGGGTAAAACTAATGTATCGTTTCTATTAATAAATGTGGTACAGAAAATCGAGTTATTTTCTTTTTCCTCATTTTGTATCAGTGTGTTTTATTCAGTACTGATAAATGCGTTACTGATTCAGTAACCTCTTTTATAACTATAGAAGAAAAGCAGAGGGAAAACGCACTGATAGTTAAGTAACAGCTATTTTTTAAAGAAAAGGGTAGAATTATTTTTAAAATTTTGTGCAAAAGGTAGTGGGAATGCGCAGAACAATTAGAAATTACAGGAATAATAAATTCATTGTCACAGTAAAAAGTAAGAGGTTTCTATATTGCGAATGGACTCCAGTTTAAATGTACGCAAACTGAAACACGTTAGCTGCATTACAAGCAGGGGGCTGGATTGTTGAATTCATCAAAAGAAAACATTTGACGTCAAGTAGACAAGAAATTATGTGCATAAACGATGTACTTGTGCATAAAAATTTGAGACTGGAATCCGTTTCGTACAGATTATTACGGAGGAAGAAATATATATTTGGGAAATATATATTTTTCTTTCCCAGGATTAGGGGACCACTCACTTGACCATGAATAAGTGATTAGTCTCTGGAGTAGGATAATTCACCTTTCAAACATGTTTGTCAAGTTCAAGTACTCGATTAATTTTCAGATAATTATAAGTTAAAAAGACATGCACAACATCGATCACCCATGGACATAGAAATATCTTTAATATTACGTTAAAGTAAAAAGAAGGCAGAAAAATGTACGTAAAATCGATTTTTGCAAAAGGCGTTCCTCATAAAAATTTCGAGTTAATCGTAATATGTTCATAAAGAATTGGATGAATTGGCAAAAAAAGTTTTGGTGTTCTATTGACTACCATGTACTTTTATTTTTTACATTTAAAGATATAAATGCTAGATTTTCATACAAACTTTTCCCACACACTTTAAATACATTACAAATACAATCAACCCCGCTAAATGCAACATCGGTTAAAGGAATGTTCCGCTTATTAGAATAAATTTTCGTGGCAGATCGGCTTTTCCATTAAGCGGGTCTTATTCCGTCTCGAACCTCCAAAAGTTCACCTGAAAATTACTTCGACTTTGTATTGAATTCCAGCTCTATACACGTGCTGTTATCTTATCTATTTGTACAGATATGAAAACAAATAACTGCAAAAAGAAAATGGAGCACTCTTCAATCCAAAAATCTTCCTTTTAAACAATCGCAGAGTTACCGTTAGATCACTTCCAGGGTATCTTCGGACCATAGGCACACATATGGAGGGGGCTATGAGGGGCTAAAGCCCCCTCCCCTAAAGGTGGAGAGTTAGAAGTGAAAAGTTTTAAAAATTGAATGTTGTTACTTAAATAAAATATTTTATTTTTAAAAATCGTCTCCAAATTATTTCTAAAACATTTTTTACCAAAAAATATATTAATCCTTAAACAAGTTTTTACAGTTAGTGCATGGAACACAGTTAAACTCGGTTACATCACTGAAAAGATCCGTTATTTATGACTCCTTAACGAGTTACATTGATAGTGGGCTTTTGTACCATAAGCAAGTCATCTGGTACCGAATACTTCGTCGTTATAAGAGAGTTGCAACTATAATCGATGTCGTCGAAACAGAGTTCAGCAGTAGCTAAGGATGGACGCGAGACAATAATCAGGCTGCCTCGTCTCTGGTAAACCTCTGTCTCGTCTCGCAAATACTGTGTGTCTCGTCTCACGTCTCGCAGAGAAATTGGCTGTCACATCTCGCGAGTCTCGCAAAATTAAGGACTGCGATTTCGTTACCATATTTTTACTAACTTGTTATTGCTATTTTACTGCAAATTAATATTCGTGTAATAATTAATAGTAATTATATACGCATATATGGGCATTTGAAGTAAAAGAAATTCAGATTTAATCCGTATATATAATATCATACCGAAAATATAGTATTTATTTTTATTAATTTATTTATTTCAGAAACTGCGTAAATATAATATGTATGATTGATAGAAGTTTCATTTGCTTTTGAAATTACAGTAAAACACTGTTTATACGTTTTTCAAGGGACCGACCTGAAACGACGTATAGATGTCTCGTCTCGCGTCTAGTCTCTCAAAATATTCCCTTTCTCGTCTCGCGTTTCGCGTCCATCCTTATTTGTAGCCCAGCTAGGGATGGATGTGAGACGAGACAAAGATTTACAGCTTTTTTTGCGAGACCAGACAAACATGTATAACATTACGATATAGGGATTTTGCAAGACGAGATAAAGCTTTTAGGCTGTCTTGCGAGAAACGAGACGCTTATTTTTCGTCTCGCGTCCATTCCCTATTGCCCAGCCCCCCCTAAACTAAAATCCTGGGTTCACTACTGCTCCGGTCCTTGGGGTGGAAAAGCTTTTGACGAATTTAAGAAAACATCGATTCAGTGTCCACACACTAGCATAAAACCTATTGTAATGCAAACAGTAAAAAAAATACGCGAAATTAATGAAAATTTGTTATTTGAAGTTCAAAAACAGAAATTCCATAGCATAATTCAAGATCTTTCATCTCAGAAAACGGTAGAGAAGGAACGTAAGCACTCCTTAAGAATGGTAAGTAATTTCATAATGAGCTGAATATAATGATTCTTTACAAAGAATTCATGACAATTTTTTTAATAAAGAAAATATATCGCATTACCAGTTCAACAATTCTTCTCCCCTATGAAATAATGCGCAACTAGGAATTTCATTATCCATTACTTCAACTCAATTCATTTACTGCGAAATCACATTATGAAGTAAGATTGTATTGTTCACTGTCAGCATTGTGCAACGTGAGCGCACCATTTACGTTGTTAAGCCTCTAACCCACACAGTTACTCAACAAATACAATTAACAAATGACAAGACATGGCAAAGTCAATAAGCCTTTCGTGGACAATTCAAAGACATTGATATACCCATTGTAAAATCTTCAATGACTGTCAAAGATATGAGTGAGCAGGCTTTTTAGGTTTAAAAAAAGGCAAGAATTTGAATAATAAACTCACCTAGACTTAGTTAAATTAACTAAGAACAGAGAAACTGTTAAGAATACAATTTTTAAGGTTTCTGACGAAGAAGTAAAGTTCAGAACTGCTAAGCGTATTGTTAAACTCATTTCATGCCTCTGGTAAGTTTTGAAAACAAACAAATTAATCAGGCACTTGAAAAAATTCAGAATGTTTCTTCATAAACTGCACTATACACTGGTGAAAACAACAAAACCAACGAACAAATTCTTGAAAACAGAAATCAAAATAAAGAATAGAAAAATAGACAAAATGAGCTTATGCAGAATCCACTTAACAAATAAATAAAAACACTGTACGTATAAGATTCTTTTTTAATGCTTCATAAATTGATGACACATTATGTTTCATGAAAGCTATGAACGTCAGCCTTGGGGGGTCTTCCAAATCGTGGAAGTTCGCTGTTCCTTAAAATTTACAGCACAAACAGTATAGGGTGAGTCATTCCTGGATCTGCACCTTTCATCCACTTATCGGCCTACTCAGTGAGAGCTCATGCGGTCCCACACATTTAACGTTCACGCTCGCCGTGTGAAAATTTCGGTCACTGATGAGCCGAGTAAGGAATAATTTTTCTCAAAAATGGTGATTAAAAAAAGAAAAAAAAAACACACAATCGTATTTCACTTTGAATAACGCGTTTTTCGGAGGATACACGTGTTCTTTGTGAATCTGGGTAAGAAATTTGATTAACCTTTCGACATTTAAAAATATAATTGATTTTTACTACACAAATGAAGACAAAATTTTTGACACTGTATTGGTGTCTTACTTGGAAGCATCATGATTCAGTCTACTAATCTCAGAATATGGACGTACGCGAGACCATGCGAGACGAGGAGTGACACAGGTTCTCCTCGTCTCGTCTCGCACAGCAAAGGAAGTCCAGCAGTGGGTCAGTTGGTGGAAGATCGGTTTCCATTAGAACACCGAAAGTGAAGCAGCGTTGGATCTTGGGACATCGTTTGCGAGGGTAAGAACTTTTCACGAATGGACAGGTGTGGGTCGATTTATACTAGAATTGAGAGGGAGCATGTAAAAGTTTTTCGAGGCTCGAATGTACTGCACGTTAAAAGTATACCTTTAGGGGTGTTAATCCAGGCGCAGGTCTCTCACTTGAAAGAAGTGACAAATTAGCAGAGCCCGTCCACCAGCCTTACACCCTAAGTGTCGACCTATATGGAAAAACAACATCTTATATCACGTTCCGCAAAAAATGCAAGACCACGAGAAGAGATGAGACATACCACGGTCTTGAGTTCATTTTCATCGCAGAAGTCTGACCAATAAAGTCGTGCACGCTCAATGCATAGCCGAAAACCATTCTGCTTATCACCGAGAGGCAAGGGCGGATCTGTTACAATGTTGCTGTACTGTGACGCACTTAAGAACGAATCTATACTCTAGACATACATTGCGTGCCTCCTATTCATATCCAGACAAAATCATAAAAATAATTACAAACCACAGAAATAAACGTTTCGTACACGTATAAAATCACATGACATTTCTGTATTAAAGGAAGAAAAAATAAAATTATGAAACAAAAGGAGAAAAAATCCGCAATGAATTTTGAGGTCCCCTGGTGACCCGTCTAGGAGTAGTTTATTACATTAATTAAGATTTTTTTATAATAAGATAAATAGTCCAAAAGCAAACATATGACCTGAAGTTCTTTACAGGGTAAAATTCATTGCGTTAACGAGAACTCCTATTATATATTTTTTTAAACATATTCATTAAAATTCCTAACGAGGTTTATTATTTGTGATGTGTAATTAAAGATGCTTGGAATAAGATTTTCTCCCACGACATTTGCTTGAATATTTTTAAACAGATAAACAGCTTGAGGGTTGTGTTGTTTAATGAGAGGAAGACTGGTTTAACGTACATTAAACTTCACGTAATACTCTCTAACACAGATTAATTCGTTCAGTTTTGAAGAATATTTCGATGATTTAATTTTGTTCACATCATTATTCTGCTTTTCTTCCCGAGTATTCAAAACGTAGCTTCTTTATAAAAAATTAAAGGAATTCATTTTATGCAGTCATTAAAATTTCGACTGCTCCTTACTATAGCATCATCTATCCTAATCAGAGACATAACTGCGTTATATATCTCGTCATAAATGTGATGTTGACGTTAACACCCTGTATTACGTTGGTAATGATTTCTGTTAGTTTTGTAAGAATCTGTTGTTCCAAAATAAAAATTAAGAGCTACAAAAAGGGAATCAAGTCTCCCAATTCACCACATCAAATTCTTTGACTTGTTCAAACTTTGATAGCTGCAATTGGATTCGCCCGCATTCATACCCGCATTAAAGTTTAAGGTTCTTTTAATTAGGTAAAGTCGTCTAATTCCCAACTCGTTCGCTTCCCAATCTGTGTCCATCGCTGTTTCCCGGCATAGGTCTTTGACAGTGGCGTAGCAATAGGGGAGCAAGTAGGAGAGCAATCTGTACCCAGGCGCAACACGTAAGGAGCGCCAAATTGTACATAAAACCTTCTTCATTGCTTTTTGGTAAGTGGGATCGGGTGCAAAATCTTCAACTGTCCCATGCTGATGAAAACCGTAGCTCGCATCTGGTCTTTGAATAACCCGCTGTGGTGCCCAGCAATAGAAATAGTGGGCACAGAAAGGGACACTCTACCAATACGTATTTTTGAAAAGAGAATTAAATTTAATTGTTTATCACGCAGAACATAAAAATTTTACACCAAACTGAACCCCAGAATACCAGATCACCCCGAAAATTCGCAACAATGTCACGGTCCATAAATTCGGAAAATATTGAAGAGGAATGGCCCGAAGACCCCGTAAGTGGGGACGCCCATTCCCTCCTTATTGTAAATCCCATGTCAACGATGTTTCACGTCCAGATAGATGTGTGTGGAACGCCACCATTCTGGTGTCAGCGTCAACCCTACGGATGGGAAGCTTAAAAGCCCGCGGGTCAGCAGGTATGGAAGGGATGGATTTATTCGGATAATTTGCGATATACTAGAATCCCACCAGATACAGTAAAATGATAAGTCGCTAGCATTAGTTTACAAATAAGCGGACTTTTGAAAACAATGAAAATTACCAAAAATTCGGCATTGAACAGAATTCACAATTACATCCGATAAGTAAAAAGGTAATGCCTGCGAGAACACTGATATTTGTACATAGAAATTTTATTTTGGCTTGGGTAAAATGGGATACCTAACATGTAATTTAAGACTACAGAATAATACATCCTCATAAATGATTTTAAAAAAAGAGAGAGAGGAATTCTCAATACATCTTCAAAGTGAGAAGAAACGTTCTGCTTAAAAATTTCAGATTTCTCTATATTAATTCAGATGTTACTCAAAAATATTGAATAATTTTTATAGACTTTTTCAGGAAACCTACAAAAATATGCATGATTTGAAAAAATGTTTAAAATTCTGCATATTCTTTAGCAGTATCATACTCTATAAGTTGAACTGGTTACTGCTGTATAGAGGGAATATATTTTCAGCTTCCAGATTAAGGTCTTCCATTTCTTATAACATTCCCTATTCGTGCAGTACAATATTAGTGGGCAAATTGGAACAACGCTAAATAATAAATGGATGTCATAATTGAAAGAATATTATCATCTCAATGAATCACAATTTTAGCTTTTATATAAGAAAGACGGACACATTTTAATGAATCGAACTGGTTACTACAGCCGAGTTCCGTTAACGCAAAACCTCTTAAGATGAAATACCGGTTAACATGATCATGCAGGATTCCTGAAAAACGCAACTGGTTATTTTTTCTGTTTCGGAGCAATTTCCAACACATTTGAAAGTTATCAACAAAAGTTGACCAACAGTTAAAATGTTTCAAATCGTGACAGTTTAAATTTGGTAAATTATTCCTTTCGTCAGTATCATTCTTTTTTAGTGTCATGTAAACTGAAGATTCAAGGAATTAATACTGCCATGCTTTTATTTACATATTTAAAGAAGATAGAATAAAATTAAAACTAAATGCAGAGACAAGTGGTACTTAAAATATACTTGGAATAACTGCCTACCGCAAATTCACACCAGCGAATTAAAGGGGGGTAAAATGAAAGAAAAAAGAATGGTTTGGAATTACCACTTCCAAAAATACAAATCCCTGATGATCATGTTGTACGTGTTACTATTGAGCTAATTATTAATTGCGTTCGCGTAACGTAATATATTTTTCCTGTTCATTCTGCGGAAAACTCTTCACGTAAAAGTTGCGTAAAACAAATACTTGTGGTTTATGAATAAAAAGCGAGAAGTGAAATCACATAGAGCAATAGAGGATGTTTGTTTAATTCAAAGGATTTCCCGTGCAAAATCTTTAGACCATTAAAACATTGTTTTCTGCTCTTCAAGATTTCTATATTAGAAAAGTATAAAAAAGTTATAAACAGTGAAACGTTTTAAAATATTTTTTAAAACCGCAACAACGTTTAAAAGTTGCGAAACGTATGTAAATAGTTAATTTTATACTTGAATCTTAAGTCATCGCAAAATAGGGATCGTTAGAAAGGCTATTTTAAGAGATATGTAAATAAGTACCAAGATCGCTTACAATAATTTGCATTGATTTATTTTATTGGAAGAGGGCTTATCGAATATTTTACTACTTGGATTCCGCCCACAATTTCGATCCTCATCAGGAGGACTGAATTCTGCAAACATTGACATCCTTCAGAGCAGCAGAGAGAACTTGCAAATTAAATGAAGATAAATCTCAAATAATCTCTCAATATTTTTCATTCTTCACAGTTTCTTTTACTCGTGTCGAATCAAATTTAATCGAAATTTGACGATTAAACAAACGCTTAAAAAGTTAGACAGATAATAATAAACAAATATGAATTTATTATTCAATATTTCAAATATATTTCATATTCAATATTTTAATGCAACAAAATATTGTCTGCATCTTTCTTACAATGTATGAGCATTTGTATAAAGAAAAGACAGATCTTTGAATGTTACGTCGTAAGAATAGTTTTCTCAGATATTTTTATATTCAAGAACTGATTATAAGTTTATCTTTAACATTTGGACTCTTGTAGACCGTCAACATCTGTATTAAACAAAAATGCGTATTTCACATACATAACGAAAAAGAAAGGTTTCTGGCAGCTAATATTCAATTCCGAACTGTTCAATGATATTCAACACGAAAAGACGCGTACATAAAAAAAAAATATATGAAATATTTCCGTAAAAAGCATGGCTCACATTTAATTTACACGCATAGGATATTTATCTGCAATAGAATATTCACATGAATAGATTTTCTTAATTTACAGTTCTGTAAATCAAAAGCTTTTAAATATTTACTTACTTAAGCTTTTAAATATTCACTTACTTAAATTTCAAGCAATTTAACTTTTTTAATATTATCAGTTGTTAATAATCAAATGTACGAACAATTCAAATTTTCTTGATCATGCTTTAATAAAGATTATAAAACATTTATGGTTTTACAAGGATGCAATATTCACCATCTTAAAACAGCCAAACGCTAAACTTACAGAAAATAAAATTTAGCAGCTTACTAAACTACTCAATTTTTATATCTATAAAAATTTTTCTATCGTTCAAAGATGCTATAAGTTTTAATTCATTTAAAGTAAACGCTTAAAATTTTCAGTAAAAGAAACCCTTTTCCAAAAAAATCAAAATAATTATTAAATATTTTAGGAAATAACTTGCCACAGAAAAAAACTCGTTTTAGAGCAGTTTTTCATTATTATTTATTATCCGAAAAAGATAATTCCTTCACGAACAGCGAATATCAGATTTGACCAGCGTTGCCAACTATAAATGTTTAATATCAAGCACGCGTCAGACAAGACCACCCATCAAACCAAAAATTTGCGTCTACTAGCATCTACACAGTTGGTTGCACACTGCACCGTAGACTCCATTTTTATTTTTTATATATTTATTTTTACTCCGTTTCAGTATTTTTTTAAATTAAATTTTTTATTTATGGGTAAGGAACGGGAGATTCCCCTTAGAGGGGGGTGGGTCAGTTTGCCTACAGCTTGCCGGGGTGTTTTATCTGTACGCCGGGCAAATTAGATTTTGCTTCACGGTGAAGAAAAAAGAAAAGCCAGCCCTAATAACTACATCTGCTGTGAAAAGCCCGGAGGTAAAACATTACAGGACAACGTAATGCATTTTTATAGTTTGTAATGCCGTAAAATTACGGGATTCTGATGCAGCGTAATTCCTAAAATGTATGTACGTGATCGGATGACAAAGTGAGAGAGTGTACGCTTCGTCATAAGTTGCGTTATAAAAATTTCCAATTAATTTGTGGCATTGTGATATTGACTTTATAAAGTCTAATCAGGAAAGATACATTACATGTGAAAAGTTTCAGCATAGTTTTTGTGTAATAAGATAAAACTTATACATTGATACTGTAACTTGGAGGGGGGGGGCAAAAAGATGAACGTAAATGGAAGTATGGGAAATTCTGGTACTTAATAAGAAAACGTGTGTTCGCATGTGATTATTTAGTCACATTACTTAGCGTCAAATACAATGGAATAAAACGATTAAACTAGCATTAATTTTGTGCACGAAATTACCACTTCAAGTGTGAAAGATTAGATTTTGTGAATTTTCTGATTTTAGAAGAATTTTCAACCTGGTATATGTGACCCTGATAGCGGTCAAGCCTACAGTAGGCCGCTGACCCAGCCATTAGAAAGAAAAAAAATGTTATTAGCTTCTAATAATTATCGAATGTACAAATCGAAATATATCGGAAAGGATTTTAAAATTGGCTAACAAAAAATCGAAGAAAAGTAAATTTATTTAACAAATTTTCCGTTGTTTCATTAACTATTATGAATTCAAAAGAATCCTTTATTATTTTATTTTGAGGATATATTTTACAGATTTTACATTAAATCAAAAATACACATGTTTTAATAAGTAATTTTCAAGAGCTTTAACTGATCATAAAAGACGAGAATACACATTGTGCAATAACGTTAAAAATATTTTGAGCGTTTCCTAGTGCAAATAAAAATAATATAACAGATAAAAATCTAGTTTACGAATTCCCTCTTCTCACATTTAACCCAAGGATCATAAGATTTCGGCATTCAAGTTTTCACATAGCTGCATCAGCTGGAAGTGTTCAGTAATCTTACGGTGGTCTTTGTGTGGAGCTGTTTCCGTAATATTTCAGAGGAGGAGGGGGTGTCATTTAAATGTAATCACAATAAATGTGTACTGCTATTTCAAACTTTGCGAACTGCAATTTGAAGAAGGAAAAAAAAGAAGTATTTCAAAGGAAAATCATTGGCTTTTCCAGCCTTCCAATTTTTTTTAGTTTTAATGGCTTAAAATTCCAAAAATACCACAAACTGGAGGAAATGAGAATTCTGATTTTACTAATAAGTTTGGTGAAACGTGTGCATTACACTTAATCAAAACGAAAGGTATGTTTACATAAACTATAAAAAAACGTTTCTACATAAATGACTTTCTTAAATTAATTTACTACACTCAGATTCCGCATATTTTATGATTGCTTATGAATATTATAAGATTGCAGCGCAAATTTAAAAGTCTACGAAAATTCGAAATATGAAACTTCAATATCGGAAATAAAGTTTCCCCTGTGTTTAATTTCACCTTAACTCAAATTCAAATCAAATTACACGTTCTGCATGCACAACAAATCTAAAATTAAATGAATATTCATAAGATGGAAAGGAGGGGGGACTAAATTATTGAAATACTTTGCTTATTGCCAATACATCGGTTGCACGGTTTTTGATAATCTATTTACCATAAATATATAAAGTAATTTTAATAGAAATATTAAAAAGTACATTAAATTTAAATTATGCAAAATATTGAAAAGCGCAAGAAGTTTTACGAATTAAATTAATTTTTAAATGTTAAAACTTACGAGTTCAGTTTTCGGTCTAATACAGTAAATTTGGTATATTCATTGAATATTTTTATGATTTTTAATTTAAATAAGCGCTAAAAAAGTGACAGCATAAATAACTTTAGTTTGTATTTCTTGATAAACTCTTACTGGACTTCGAGATTTTCGGTTTGAAACGTGTTTTCCTTCATCATTTGCACAATATATACACAAGCGCAAAACTGAATTGGATCTTAATGGTTTACGTAAATTGTTGCATACATCTGACTAGTTTAAAACATTTAGCACATGACTGGAATAATTTGACAGTCTTTACTGATCTAAACTATAATAGTTAACATATGTATAAAAATAACATGTTAACATATGCAATATGCATGTTTGTTAGTGATTCTACAACTGTAGATGTATCGTTTAAATTATAATTAAATAATAAATTTAAAAAGACTTTCTAAGAACTGAATTATTACTATTTACTTTTTTATTTCATTTATTTATTTACTTATTTATATAGAAATTGTTATAAACTTGGAATTACTACATTACAAATAACGATAAAGAAGGATTAAACAGTTTTTGATACTAAACAAGGTACAACATTTTATCTTTTTCAGATTTCTTTTAAATAGTTAAATTTCTGGTATATCGGAAAAATCAGGAAATTTATTTGAACGACCATGCAGAGGCAGAATAAATTCAACAAGTTTCTAAACATCGCCTATTAGCTATCATGCTGGAAAGAGTTTATTTGAACAAAGTACTACTGAATTAGGAAACTATTGAATATTTAATATTCAAGTGACCACTTTTACATGCTTATACATAATCAAAAGTATTTTATTTATCAGTTACTTAAAAATCAACAGGCAAATTTTAAAATAATCGCTTACAGTGCTTTCTATTCAAGTGGTGGCTACAAATTACGCGCATTTTTCATTCAGTAATTTATAAAGTGCATTCATATATTTAAGATTGTTTTTGTTAGTTTTAAAGCATTGGCTGTATATGGGCTAGATTAGATTGTCATTCAAACAGCAATTCTTCGCTAGGGATTCTTGGAATTTGATGTAATAATTCATTGGCGTAAATTGGTATGTAGCGTTGGAGGGGCGGCTCAAAATGTTTCGTAATGAAGAAAATATTTTCAAATAGTTGATATCTGAATTGACTTGATTTTTTTTTTTTTTTTTTTTTTTTGGGGGGGGGGGTAGTTATCTTCCGCTGCCCCTAGTAAGTTACGTCTATGCAATAATTTACATCTCAGCTCCTTCAAAAATATGTCGATAAGTCATCATGATGAAAGTATCCCTTCGCTTATTATGCAGGTTCAAAAATCGGAGTTAGGTGCTTTATTTAAAACTTCATGCGATAACAGTTTAATTTGAAAATATGCTTACTAGAGTGAACTGGTATTCAAAATAAAAATTGAGTTCAGAAGATTGGAATAATCATTCTATATGAAATACGAACAAAGCATTTAAATGAGATCAGTGATTTAATATTACATACAATTTTCACAAATTACTGCAGAAAGTAATTGCAAATATACATGCATGGGCAACGACATAAAGCTGCTCGTTCAACAGTTGCGCTTGGTTGTAACAGTGAAATTCAGACGACAATTTCATGAACAGCGTTTAAAAATTTATCGCATGTGTTTAATTTAATATAACGATGAAGATTTCAGCAGCAAATGACGTTAGACTTATGCAAGAACTCTAAAAGATGAAATTTGGAAGTCGAAGGGAATAACGTTCCATCTTTGAATTAAAGTTGTCTTAAAATTATCGTTAAAATACCGTAGTATACCAGAGAGAGTTATATAAAGTATAATTTACTTTGTATCATGAACTTTCAGTCAATTATTCGATAAACTAATGTTGTTAACTTACTACGATATTACAAATAAGCATTTACATATGGGAATTTTCGAAAACCTTCTTAACAAAAATGTCGAAGTTTTATCGTAATTTAATATATTTAATGGCTATTAGTTAATATAATTATAGTTAAAATAGTGTGGTATCCCAGAGCGAGTTATGTAATGCATATTTTACTTTGTATCATGAACTTTTAGTCAGTTATTCGAGAAACTAATCTTGTTAACATACAATGATATTATAAATAAGCATTTACATATAAGAATTTTCGAAAACCTTCTTAACAAAAATTTTGAGTTTCATCGTAATTTTTTCACGTAGTATTAGAAAGCAGTGATTTGCACGTTAAAAATGTTGTAGCAATTACAATCTAATGGAGTTGGCGCTTTTTTTCCTCTCAATAATTTTTTCCCCTTATAAGAAAAAATAAAATTTAGATAATTCAAAGCAAGTATTTTTTTTCTTTCTCAAAATCAATAAAAAAAGGAATCAAAAGCAATATGTTAAATACTTACAACGCAGATATCTTTTAGCATTTGAAAAAAATCAAAAAAAATATTGGAATGTATTATATACTTAAAAAGAAATGAAAAGCCCGTAATTTGACTTCGCTTTATATGTCTGAAGATAAATAACGAGCACTAGAACATTTCATTCGTGGCTTCATCGGAAAGAATTTCTTTAAATATCGCTTACTGCGGAAATTTCAAAGTCTGTAGCGATTTAAACAACTGTGGTTATTTCTAATTAACTTTGTCAAGGGGGAGAGGGGGACAGTTGCGAAACCGCGAAAGAAATCCAAGGAACGGATAAAGATAACGTACCTACTTCATTAATAGTACCAGCTCTGGCTCCAGACTCCTTAAGAATTTCTTATTAAAAAGATTATACGTAAACTGCTGGGGGAAAATAACAATTTTCATTAGGTAAATCATTCAGCAAAAGTGATGATTAACTCGATGATAAAAAATGCCGCGTATTGTCTGAATTCATAAAGTGCCGACGAGATACATTATTTTAAAATTAAATTCAGAATTAGATCAGTTCATTCATAAACTATTACTAGAAAATACTTCAGCTAAAGCTCGAATTATAAATTTTATTTGAGATCCTGTTCCGACTAAAAATATTATAGTCGACTAAATTATAAAAGAAAAAATGCCGGCGCAAGACTATGCATCATCATCAGTGTAAATTAGACTTCCAAAAGAAAAAAAAAAAAAAAAAAACGGCATACAAAAATATAATTATGATTCAAAGTGTAATTTTCTTACAGTAAAATATTTGATTACTGGTTTTGAATTTTCCTTGTTGGAGTTCTACGAAAAATTTGTTTACAAAGGGAAACCGCTCACCGAAGCACACGCTTTATGCGAAACGATTAAATGACAAAAAGGAGCATTAAATATTGTTTTCGCGAACAGACATTTCGGAATTAGTCAACATTCTCCATTAATTTATACGGCGGTATGTTGTATGTAATCTAAACATAAACAATTCCCGAGTTTAAAATCTGGATTCATTCCAGTGGTACATGCTTTTAAAATTGCAAGTTAGATCGACATTACGAGCTTACAAAATCTGAAACGATATAAAAAATAATGAAACAAAGCAATGAATTCAATAGGAAATTTATGAACGTCGTGAAAATTAGTTCTGTACTCATTTAAATCAATTATTAAATTTTAACTAATTTTAAAAATATAATAAATAATTGAAATATTACTTTAAAAAACCAAAGAAATTCTTTTGATTTCATTTTAAATGTATTTAAACATATTTATTTTAAACTACGAAAAAAAAGATCATAGATATTACTAGTTACAGTCAGTATAGCGATATTTTTGGTGAAATATCGTTAGATCCATGCCTTATCGTTAGATCCATGACCGTTAGATCTATGCCATTGCTTTGTTTCATTGCTTTGTTCATTTCTAAAATAGCAAAAAACAAACGCTTTTAATTGAAAACGCGGAAAAACAGTTTTACCGAAATATGATTATTCACTTCGTGAAATAAATGTATTAAGTTTTTAAAATTGACAGTAAAATAATTAAAAAAAACTGTCTCAACGAACTCTGAAAAACTTAACTAAATTTTATCAAAGATCTTTCAATTAATTTCAGTTTTATCAGAAGAATAGTTGATTGAAATTAAGTTGAAAATAAGTTATGTTTTACTTAATTTAAAGTCTATGCACCACAAGAAATTAATATTACTATAAGTAACGAAGATCGTTTCTAAATAGCCACACCTGAGAGCACGTTTCCGAACAGATTTTAATTTAAATAACCTTAAAAATAGTGTTTAATCAACAAAACTATTTGCTTCAATTGTTTGTTTGTGTGATTATGACAACGCTACGCTAGGGCGATCTGTCAAGGATGGAGGGATGCCTTGGTAGGAAGACTTTTAAGGGGTTTCAATTGAAACTCCGTGACGTGTATTTACTTTACATCTGGAGAAAACCTACCAAAACTCCAGACTGTTAGATCGACAGCCGTGCGATGAGACTCGAACCCGGGACCCGTCTACCCTTTTCAGTGACATAACCACTATGCCATGGTGAGGCCTCTATTTGCTTCAAATAGTGAGAACAAACTTTTTCGAGAATCAACAGAATCAACAATTAAAAAAATAATAATAATAATAGCATCCCTCCCTACGAAACTGTATATAATGAAACGGAAACGCTTCAATAAGCATTGATATATTATTACTATAGATATATAAATTAATAAAGCAGCTACTTTTAAAAAAAAAAAAGAAGAAAAAGAAGATTGGACGAGAACGCATTCACTCCCACCCTATACATATTCTTCACTTTCCGGAACACCTGTAAGCCTAACCTACAAGAACCGCATTTTTATATTTTTTTAGGAGGAAGCGACTGAAAGGAGAAGTGTGTGCATTTATTTTTTATTACCTCCATAACAGGTGTTGCGTCTATGTTATGGATACAGAATTTATTACTAGAACGAGATAAAAGTTTCTTCGCCGAGACGGTTCACCATGCAATCCCGAGCGCACGGTTTAAAAAGACGGTATTTAGTCGCTGAATCCTTCAGTTTAAGGCAAGTATTACGGTTTCACCTACCCGTTCGAACACAGCGATGTATTCCGGAGTCCTTTAAAAACACAGTTTTTTCAAACATTTTCTCGCTTGAGTGATAATTTTATAACAGATTTCTAAAATATATTCAATTGCGAAAGTATATTGTGAAGTTTTCCTCAATTCTTTTTCACTATGTTTTGTCTGATTAATTCTTTTGCAAGCCTGACAATAGGCAATATTTTTAAAGTTTGCTTTCAGTTTGTGCTTTATGATTAAGTAAAAAATTAAGTGCCGTAAAATTTTTAAATAACAAAATTTGTTTAAGCTTACTGTTGGAATAGACCTGTGAAATTTTATTTTTGCTACTGTAAATAATTAAACGAACTTTCTAAAATTTAATAATTCGATCTACAGTGGTGAAACATGAAATGAGAAGTACAATTCTTATCAATCAAAGGGATTTTTGAGAGGGGGGGATATTTGATTAAATACAATAAAGTGCATTTTATATAAAGCAAAGTTTTTTTAAAAAAATCTACAATTATATTTTTCGTCTTCTAATTTTTGCGTCATAACGTGTGCATCTAGGCCGACATGTGATGCAATTTTAAAATTGAAGGGCCAAAACATTAAAAAATGAGATAATGTGCAGGTAAAGAAAAATAACAACGCTCTAAAAATATAAATTATTTAAATTAATATTCATTTAATGATATTCTGGAACTTTTCAGTTAATCCGCAGATAATTATTTAAGTAGGACAGTCCAGCATGTATCTAGAGAAGAATGAATTCCACCAATCAGGAACCGATAACTCAAATGGGAGTTTCTGAAACTGCCCGCCGCGAAATTGTTTTCAGTGTTAAGAGAAGGGTCAGACAGATTATTTATCGAATGTAGTAAAGATATCCAAATTTTAACTCTGTTCCGCACAAATATTTCCATATCATAAGAAAAGTTTCTGATCCCTTGTGGGCACTGTCCCTGAGAAGCTATATTCCGCAAAACTCCTGAGCTAAACGCTGAAATTGTTTTAAGAAAATGCAGAAATATGTTAAATTAAAGCACGGAGCGATACATATCGACTTGTTTCACAACAACAAAAATATGTGTAAAAATATTAGATTTTTGATTTAAATGATTTTTGCGTCTGAAAAAAATATTGTAAATATGCGTGCCGGGAAAAGATATGCAATTTTTCTATTTTTAAAAAATAAAAGAAAATCGTTAATGGCATTGACATTTTATTTACGAAATTTATTGAACACCGGGCTGAATTTTCCATGTTTTAAACGACGTGTTACGCGAAAAATAAAACAGGAATACTTTTAAGAAAGAAAATAAATAAAATAACTAATTTTAATGACGTTGCATTTGCCGAATTCTTTATACGGCTGAAAGGTAAAATTTACTGTTTCTCTAAGCCTTCCATTTCAAAGGAGATCCTTGAGTAAGTAAAATTTTCGGGGCCTAAAAACAAACCCGCGTGAAAGGACATAATAATAAAAAATACTCACCTAGTGGGCCAGAGACAAACGCCTTCACTTTGCATAACTCCGCACGTTGGTTACCCGAAACAATCCTTTCCACATTCTTTCTCTTTTAACGATAATAACCAATCCCGTAGCACATTTTTAAATACATATTTTTTTTTTCAATAATCCATTAACATGTCAGCAATCACCAGTCGAATAAAACAAAATCACGTGTCCCCCGATCCAGTCATAACTATACACGTAACCATCACCAACAACCACTCGGATAGTTCTCTTCTTCTTCCTGATTAATTTTTTTACTTTTCCGTTTGAAAAAAAAAAAAAAAGTTTCAATAACAAAAGCAGCAGCGCCCTGTTTGTTTATTTTCAGGGAGGGATTTTTCCCTTGTGCCGCGGCGGCTCTCTCTCCTTTTTTTTCCCGGGTATCCCTTTCATGCAGCGCGCGCGACGGCGTGCGGTGTTGTTATGCCTCTCGGCCGATGCGGTTATGACAAGCCAACACCTCTTTATGGATTGTACAGACTAGAGCCGCCATCTATTGTGTGCCGGGAGAGACGGCCGGAACGGGGGGAAAAAATAAAAGCAAAAAAAAAAAATGCGAAGCGCATGTGCATACGCAACGAGGTGGGGGCGGGAAGGGAAATTGGAGGTGGATGGAGAGAGGTATTAGGGGGAGCGTCTCTTTTAGAGTTTTGAAATCATTCGAAGAGCTCGGCATCGCATCGCGCGCGCGAGCGTTCGAAAGCGTTGGAGACCTGGTGTTTCTTCCAACCTCGCTTGGTATCTTTGCTTTCTTCATCGAATCTTCCATTTATATTCAATTTTCCCAGTAGTATCTTCCTCGGTTAAAAGTTTTGGGCACAAACAAAATTTTAAAGCAATTGTCGTCATTCCGAGGCTAAGCAATACTTTGAGAATTTGGGGTTATTTAGAAGAGCGATTTTCATTCAGATTTTCGAAATCATTCCGGGTGTGCTCTGCTCGGTATAACATCACATGATTTTCAAAAGTGTTCAAGTTCTAGTTTAGCTCGCTTAAGAACCTTCTTTTCTTCATCAAATCTTCAAGAGATATTCACTTTCCCAATAGTCGCTACCTCCGCCAGAAGTTTTGGGGGTAAAAAAAAAATATATATATCATACCACTTGCAACTTCTAAGCGTACTTAGTTCTATAATCCTATAGCCTCTTCGTTGCTTAATTTGAGAGATTTTAACGGTATTTGGAAGCCACTTTATTTAGAAATTTAAAATCGCTCAAATATTTAACTGTCGTGGAAGCCCCAAAACAGGTGCTATTCCCCCCCCCACCTCTGTTCCGAATTTATCTTTTGCCAAACTAACGAAAATATTTTTAATTTTGTTTTCCTCCCTCGTCGTTCCGAATTTTTTTTTTTTTTTTTTTTTTGCCAAACCAGCGAAATATTTTAGATTTTGTTTTTCCGAATCATAAGACATATAGTTAAAAAGTTAACTGTTAACACGCGTCCAGTTCACGAATATATTTCATCTCGAAATAAGCGGTATTTATATTTTCTATGGTCTACCTACGTGGTTTACGACAGTTTTCTTAGTCACGTCTTAAGATCAGTAACGTCGGTTTCCGAATATATTTCGTCTCGAAATTAGCGATATTTATATTTTCTATGGTCTATGACTTTTCTTAGTCACGTCTTAAGATCAATGGCGTAACAATCCGGGCGTCTTCTCACAGAAAGCGTCTATACAGCCCCTTTGACTCCTCGGCATCTTAGAACCAAAAACCTTGAAGTGGTTGGGAGAGTTTAGTATTCAGAAAACCTAGAAAAGTATCACTCGAGATTTATTGAAACTTTCCAATCTTCCCATTAGATTTAGGTCTTTTTTACACATTTAAGGATTGTTTAAAAAAAGAAACTAAAATTCATACATGTTTTCAAAAAATTCAGAAACCTTGTACAGTTTGTCGGCTATGTATATTTTTCTTACCGTATATCATATTTTCATCATGTTGTTATATTTTGCTCTTCACTGGCGACTTCCAGATTATTACCCCATAGAATTTATTCACTTTTCAAATCGCCTTAGGCGTTTTATGCGTTCGGGCGTTACGTGTAGGTAATCAAAACTTTGTCAAGTCGCGTGCCTTCACGCTGTAGTATTTTACGAAATTGTGGGCATTTTTTTTTTTTTTTTTATTTTATTTTTTGCATATGTTGGTATTAATATAGAAAACTTGTTGTCTATGCGAAAAACATGTACCTTAGCGAAGGAGGCTTTCATGTGGGTTTTTTAACTAAGATTTTTTATTTTTCTTTCTTTATTTATTTATTTTTAAGCAGTATTGGTTAGTATTTCCACGTTGTATGTTGAGAAAATCCTCTGAACTTCAGACAATCCGATCCGATAATCGAAAACACGCAAACATGGGTCTTCAAAAAAAATAAACAAATAAATAAATAAATAAAAATCTTCAATATATGAAACTTATATTAAAGATTTTTATATTTAGATTTATTTATTTATTTATTTATTTATTTTTATTCATTTTATTTTTATTTTTATTTTTTCATGTTTATAAGCGTTTTTCCCTAAGATATTAAATTTCGTAAAATGCTACTAATTTCTATGAGCTTTTTGCATTCGCACACTGCTTTTCTTTGGTTTCCGAAAATTTGTAAATCACCAAATATCAGGAAATTACAAATGCATGGATCAAGAGGCGACACGACTACGTCTTCGTTTTGACAAATCTGATCTTATAATTTTTAGCTGTCCGCCTTCAATACTCAGGAAACTACTGGAATATTTTCTTTGACAGTTATGAGGAGTTTTTTACGTAATGTACTTAAAAATGGCTGCAAACACTCCCTAACATGCTAAACACCCAACTCACACAGCTATCCACTCTCCAAAACTGAGGAACAATTCAATGCTCTTATCAGTAGCTGATCATGTCATCACGCAGTAAAGAAATACCAATTTTGAGACTTTGAATTTAAATTCAGAACTAACAACACATAATCAGTAGCGAATAGTCTATGTATGGGTTGACGCAAAAAGAGTGAAACCCAACGGAGTACTCAGCCGTTTAAGCTACTTATCTCTGCTAACAGACCAAATAGCCTGAAATCCAACTTCAGTGTGCCACCATCCAGGTTGCCTGTCTCTAGAGGTCGTCCAAAATTTCAACTTTAAGGAACCGTGGTAGCTAGACGATGATGCTCAGCCAAACAGCCCGAAATATATCGAGCGATACTTGGTTGCGATTCATTTGGGGAGCGAAACTTGGTTACTCACATTTATAACGAATTGGCAAAAGCTTAATTTCTCATTCGGTCCCCGTTCTGCACAGAAAACAAGAGTAGTATGAAAAATAAGACTAAGGGCGAGATTCGAGTGAAACGCGAGCGATCGAGTTCGAATCGAACGTTTTTCAGTCCACAGTTCGAACGTTTTGGCAGAATGCTTCCAATGAACAAACCTATCGCGCTGTCACATGATCAAAACACGATTGGTTTGTTTCAGTTGAATAAAAAACATTGATATATTTCGAACTTTCTCCTGTTCGACGCGGAAAACGTTCGAATTCTGTTTCGCTTGAATCTCGCCCTAAACCCAATTGAACACGGAGGTACGAATAAAAGATGTTCAGCGAGCCTATTTGGTAACTAAGCTGAGGACAACAACGCGAGACGGAAAATTTGCGTCTCGCAAAACAGCCTGAAAGCTTTGTCTCGCCTCGCAAAATCCCTATATCGTGATGTTGAAAATGTCTGTCTCGTGTCGCAAAAAAGCTGTAAATCTCTGTCTCGTCTCGCAAAAAATCGTCTCGCGTCCATCCCTATAACAACTCTGGTTTAGAATCAGGCAAACCATCAAACGTCGCGCACTGAGGTAAGCTGAGGTATCATTCCAAGTCACAATGCAGGTCAAACACCTTCGGAGAAGTTGCCTTTACGTTCTGGGATATCGTAGATCACGCTTAATCCTGTAGAAAAACAAGTCGATTTTTGATGTTCTGGTAATAATTTCTTTTCAAATACACAGCATGGGTGAGTGAAAGAAAATAAAAACAGGCAAGGAATAAGGCGAGAAAGGGGAGAAAAGAAAGCTTTAAAAAAAGTAATAAAGAATAAATAAAATTTGACAAGTAGAAATCGTGCACTTCTATCAGATAGCACAGCAAGCATCACTTGTCTTGGCACCCTGGCTTGAAACAGGTGTGAAAAGAATAAAGAATCTCTTTCAGAGGGATCTATTCTTTCTTTCAGTTTACCCCTCAAAAGTGAGCTCTAGAAATAGTCGATAGGAGTAGTCTTTGAAAAAAAAAAAAAAATGCGAAAGAAGGTATAAAAAGTTTAAAGTGTTAGTGGATATATACAGTTTCCAACCCAGTTTGCTTAAGATGGAGAAACGGAAGCACTGTCATAGTATCATTCAGGAACTATTACGTAAAATTAATTGTTGAGTCATAAAAAAAAAAGAAGAAGAAGAAGAAAAGAAAAGAAAGACAGAAGAAGAAAAAAAAGAATGTGGATGAAATTTTCTATTTTCGTTTGCTAAATTTATTGGTTTTATCGAGGAACATGAAGCTTAGGGAAATATCAAGAACTATTGGTTTTCAAAAAGGTGTAGCTTCGATAGGTTACACTTGGTTTACTGTTAGTTTTCGAAGGTTCGATAGAACAAAGGTAGCTTCGATAGATCTAACTCAAACAACATCATTCTGTTCAAATAGCGTAAACAGTAAAAATAAAATATATGTATAATTTTTTAAAAATCAAAATAAACAAAATTTTAAGTTTCATATTAATTATTAAGCCGCCCAAGTGGTGCAGTGGCTAACGAACGATTCTATCACGCCTTGGGTCAGTGTTCGATTCTCAGCTTAGGCGTTAACTCCTCCGTCCCTTCATAGGGGGTAACGTTGGCCGTTTACTAGGTGCCCCCCATAATAAAATGAACGGACAATACTTCGGGCCGTAGTATTGGCAAATGAGTAAGTGTCTGACCTTAAAAAACAATAATACCAGAGCCTTATTAACGCATGGGCAAATCGGGACTTTGCCCAGGGCCCCCGGCTGTTAATCCCTATCTAATTAGCTCCCGCCAGTATAAAGGGACTCTAGGGTGGTCAAACCAAAAATTTTTTTCTTAGATTCTATCAGTGCAGTGTAAGAATAAATTGAAATTTTCTGACACTCAAAGAATCGGAAATCCATTTTCTGGTCACCCGTTGCTATTTTTAATGCATCACGGGAATGACAACAACAAAGTACGACATTCATCTTCGGTCATTTTCTTGTTTATTCCAGGTTCGACTCCCTCACACCGTGTGCCATTTTGTTGCTTTTTATTTCTCCATTTCCATTTTATTATTATTATTTCTTTCTCCCTCCCGCCTGGGCCTCTCTCAAATCTCCTTGCATCAGTAAATAACTCCGTCGAATTCCTGTGGCCTTTTCTTAGCAACATTTCGAACAGTCCCATTCTTTTCTCCTATCAAATGAAAATGAATTTCGAGCCGCAAAAGGTGTGAAAGGAAATGAAATTCACCCCCTAAAAAAGGGTAAACACGGTCTTCTCCCCCTTGCTCGGCCGGAAAAATAATCCGAGGGTCAAGTCTTCGCAATGACTGACCATGACCCCATGCCAACACGAGGGATAGATTCCCTCATTCTGCCATCTTTTAGGCGCACGTCGTGTGTTGTTGTAAAAAAAATAGGAAAGGAGAATGAGTTTGTTCCCGTCCAATATTTTGGGAGGTTCTCTTGTTATCTTTCCAACACCTGGACTTGACACTGAATGCCCTCCAATGAACGTAAAAGGGGAATTATGGGAATATTGTGTTTATTGAGGGGGGGGGGGGGAGCGATGTGTGTGATTAGAAGGGATCTGTTTATTGGCTACCTTGAAAAATTCTTGAGCTGTTTCCCCAGTACCTTGCACCAGACTATCGTTAGTATAAATATAGCTGCTATTAAATGACCTTCAATGATTGAGAATTTTTTGTTCAATATAATTTGCGTTAAAAGTCAGACCGCTAAATGCGTTTATAAAATTAGGGTGAGACTAATTGGTCTAAGCCTTAGGAAGCGCTAGGCCACATATGCCGATAATTGATTTTTAACTTTCAAATTAAGGTAAAAGATAATTCAGGGTTTCTACAGATTTCACAGCTTTTGCTTCCCTGACTTTCCCTGACATCTATCACGCTCTTCCCTGACTTTATCTAGTGTGCTTTCCCGAATTTTGAGGTTCTATTTTAACATTACATCCTTTAATTGATATTTTTTTAAATATATTTTGGCCCTTTTTTTAGAAATAGTAATAATAATAAAATTAATATATACAAGAATCTTATTTGACATCACTGGATTCTAACAAAAACCATGTTAGATAATAATTTAGGATAATATTGAGCATATTTCAACTGCACATTTCAACTGCTCATAAAGAACACATTTTAAAATTATTTATAAGGTTGAATGAGAAAATGATAATAAAGCAATCTCTATACTTATGTTCAAACAGCAAATATTTTCTTGATTTTACCGCAAAATTCAATTTTTCTTGCATTTCCCTTTCTTCAATTTCTGCTAATTTCCCTGACTTTTTTCCCAAATTCCCGACTTTCCCTGACCAAAACGCATTTCCCTAACTTTCCAGGTCTGTAGAAGCCCTGTAATTATTCTTAACTACAAGAGCTGCTTATTTAAATGATAATTTCATACGATTTTTAACACAGTATACCATCAATGGTATGTTTTGATTATACATCTAATAATCGTTACAAATAAGTTTTACCAAAGTGCTATTTAAAATTTAGACCTTGTAGACAGTTTTCCTCGTAATACTTTTTTTTTTTCAAAAACGTACCTAAATTAAATTGAAAATGATCACGGGAAAATCCAGTGACACCAAAACCTATTCAGTTTAGCAAATGAACACTAACTAGACTCAACTCAACATCATTTACATAAGTATTTTATTAATGAGCCACTATTCACTGTAAACAAGCAACTACATGCAATTACTGCATAGGTGATCAGGATTATTTTTACGGCAATAGCTAAACAGTTTTCCTTAATCTGTTGCATCTACGCCTTCTTTCAGACGAACTGTCTGAAACAAAATAAAATATAACCACGTGGCCATCGGAATGTTATAGTTTTGACCACAGTCCAGCTAAATATCGAACAACACTACTTGTCTCAACTCCAGACAGTAGTAACCTTGAACGAAAGAAACAAAAATAAAGGAAGAACAAAATTTTTCTCTCCATTCACAAGCTCCGAGAGAACGAACGAGTGAGGCAAAAATAGAGATCAAGAGTTTACCAAGCGCTTTTCCTCTTTCAAAGAAACTTTTTTTTCTTGTGAGTGTATACCTAAGTTCATAGGACTCGGTCCAAATGAATTATATGAAGTCATTTCATTTTCAACTCATATGATGCCATTTCATAAAATTCGTGACCATTACCAAAACTTGAGAATTGCTTAGGAGTAATGAATATCGGCGTTTTGAGCAAATGAAAAGTGGAATAGTGATTTCATAATATTGTGTGAGTGTTAATAGTGATTTCATAATATTAAAGTGTTAATTTATTTAAAGTTTCATAACTTTCATACACTTTTTTTTATTTTTATAAGAAAATACTTTGAAGAAAATATGTTTCTCTAAAATCTGAATACAATAAATTAATTTCAATACATGTGTGGGTAAAAATAAAAATCGTAACAGCAACATAATGTGAATTTATGTGTTGTATAAAATACATCGAGAACAATAGTTTCTTCGGTTATAAGAATTTATCAAGTATACTTTAAAAACTGTCGATAGTTTACAATTAAGTTTAAAAAAAAACTTTTAATTAAAAATGTTGAAAACAGATTACCTAGTTTTAAAATACGTATAACTTTTAAGGATAACGATTTATAACAGAGATTTCACAGCAATTTTTTAAGATTTCTTTAACTGCAGGAACATTAAATTCGCATAAATATTTAGCAATTGCATAAAAACATGTCAATTTTAAAACAGTTGTTAGTTTTTATTAGACATATTAGAGAAATTTGAAAAGACAAATTAGAAAACTGCCATAAAGAGTAACATTATCATCTGTGAAATTGTACGAATAGTAAATATTTAATAATCTCTTTTGTTCTAAAGAGATATCTGAAAATTATTAAAGATACTCTTAACCTTTAACTTATAGAAACAATGACTAATTAGTATTACGATTAATTAGACACTGATAAAAAATTGCAGTAATTTTATGAAGAAAGCTATACATCGTTACTTGAAATTGAAGGTACCTGTAGCTATCACAGTATAATTGATTTTATCCATTTATTTTTCAGCAAGTCCATGTAAGTAATAATAATAATTCACTTAATAAAAGTAAATATCTAACAATTTCAGATTAAGATTATTATACAAACATATCAATTTTCATCAATTACTAAGTATTTTAATAAGTTTTAAGCATTTAATTTTTACCGAAATATGTGCTCTATGTATTTTATGCACATATTAAGACGAAGAAAATAATGTCACTATAAGTAAGTTGACAGTTTGCTTAAACCTTCATTTATTATTTTTACTTAATTTCTGGGATATTTTTTATCACACACTAATTCAATGGAAGCCTGTTTTACAATAAAACCAGATTATACATGTAGTATTTTTTGTTATTATTATTTTTTTAATTCACTTTATGTAAATCAATGCATGTTAATCGTAGATGAATCCTGATTTCGAAAAAGAAAGCAGTCTAATTTAACAGTTTATGTTGAAATCAGGAATTAAATATGTTTATACGTTAGTAAAACAATTTTTTTTAAATCCAGAAAACGGACCAAGAAGCAACCACGTGATCCTTCCGCATGTTAAAGTTTTGACCACAATCCCGAAAGAGCAATGCCTTGTCCATTCTGTCGTTCAGCACTACAGCTTATAGTAACCTTGACCCAAAGGAAAGAGAGAACTATATCTTTCTATCCATCCTGGTTCCATTCACAAGGCTAGGAGAGTACGGAAAAAAAAATAGAGAGAGAGAGAGATGGAAAAAGAGAGAGAAAGAGAAACGGCAACAAGAGAGTTTTTCCCTACAACCTTTTTCCTAGTGGAACATTTTTTTTTATTTTTTTGGGATGCTCTCCTTTCCTAGACTTCACAGATTGGGGGCTTGATATTTTTGTCTATGTCACAGGATTATAAAATGATGATAGTTAGTGCTCTCCAAATATAAGTGGAAGGGGAAAAAATTGCTCTGAGGCAGAGGATTTGAGATTTTTACTCAGCACATTAAATAGAGTTTCTCGTGAAAATCATACGTACAAAAGAATTTCACTGAAAATAAAGTAAAATAATTTTTGGCGCCTTAGTATAAAATAAATAACAGCTAACAACATCTAAAATAAAGATACATCTAATAGACGCTGGGGGGGAAAGTATTAAATATCGCACACCAGAACTTTTAAAATAAAATAAAGAAAATAAAAGAAAGAATTGTGTGTGAGTGTGTGTGTGTTTTACAGCTTTGTATAACATTATCAATTTAACTTTTTCATAACAAATAATTACTTGCATGGGTGTTTAATTTAAATTGAGTGCACAACCATTTTCTTGAAATGATATAAAAATAACTGTTTAATCTACGAGCAAATTCCAAGCAATTTTTTGAATTTCTTAGTTTAAGATGGCATATTCCTTTTTTTTTAATGAATTAAAAAATGAATCGTTTGACGACAAAGGACATACCACATTATGGAATATTTTCTTTAATGATTTTCCTCGCTTTCTGACAATTCCTTTACAGTTTAGATCTCCATAAAAAAATAATGGGATCTTCTGAATACAGGTGCTCTTAAAAAACTATGTATGGTCTTCGAGAGGACGCTTAGAAACACGGATTTGGCGTATACGGTAAGTCTACAGAGGCCTAAGGAGGACCCAACTACCAATTTCTTAATATTGAGGAGTCAACTGTATAAATTTATCAAAAGTACTTTAACCAAATGAAATAAATAAGTAAATTGTACGAAGATAAGCATTCAACATCGATTAATTGCATTTTGCATGCTTCTAAAAAAGTTGTAATTTAAAAAGTTCTCAGTAAAGACTTCCGCAGTTTTTGATAATTTATCTCAACAAATCTTGTTTGTTCTCTAAAACTTAGAACAAAAACATTGATAATACATGTATTCTCCTTTATGCATTAAAAAAACTAATTATTTATCAACACAAATTAAAATTTCACTTCTTTTGGAATTCAGAGCTAGTGCTTTTGGTAAAATGTTAATCTAACACATACATATGTACAGATAAATCTATTAGCAGCCATTTTAAGTACATACAAATTTTCTACAATTTTCATAGATTTAATGTAACCGAAATTTTCATTAAAAAAAAAAGAAAAATCCACTTCCACATTACGTTAATCAAATTGATTCTATATTTGGCATTAAAAAAAAGTATAAGTACATACCGCGATTTATTTTCAAGACTCATATTTGAAAAACATGTCACAATTAAATGTACAAAAATACACTAAGCTTTTTTTCTTCCCCCATTAACTCTCAAGCATGCTCTATATTTACGCATGTCTGCACGCACATGTATTTACACGAAGATATAGTATGTAGCTTTTCTAAATGAAAATAGAAAAGAAAAATCTACAAACGGATACATAAACAATTAACTAGACAGGACGACAAATAGTTACATAAAAATACAAAGAGTTTAAATCTAAATTTGAATAATGTGTTGAAACGTTTGTACTTCTGCAGTAGAGACTTAATTTAAACTATATCAAAATGATAGTCAATTGTATGTGTAACAAAAATAATAATTCGGATACGAGTTTTTAAAGTTCTTAAAAAATTCACCGGTCTGCAATGAATACAAACGAACCATTTACAATTTGAGATACTAGAAATTTTGAAAAATAATAATCTGTAGCATTATATATGTAGCATTAAATTGATAAATTTGAACTCATTTAAAATAATTTGTGTGAACATTTGTAATTTTATTTACTTTACATTAACATATATCAACGAAAAATAAATTATTTCTAAATGAGATCTGGAAAGTATTTTTCTCTAAATTCACTGTACTTAAATTTCTAGAAAATTTTGATTTTTCGTCAATAGAGGGCAGAAGGAGCAGTCTTATTTAAGTATTAAAATTTTTAAATTCCGACAGTACAAAATTTAAGAAGAAAAGGGAACTTTAAATCCACTTAAACTCTCCGATGCCAGTTATTCAATACTATAATGTGAAAAAGTAATTAAAATTTAGATAATTGGTTCATTCACGAAATGCACAATCCGTAATTTAATCCGTAAAATATTACTGTAAACAAGATAAAAACACCTTAAATTATCAATTATTCGTAGTTT
Organism: Cheiracanthium punctorium; assembly: GCA_038373885.1. Lineage (NCBI taxonomy): Eukaryota > Metazoa > Arthropoda > Arachnida > Araneae > Cheiracanthiidae > Cheiracanthium > Cheiracanthium punctorium. Next base: position 972,191 of record JAWZYV010005775.1, on the reverse strand, counting down.
TTTGTTCCACCAGATGACGCTACATACTTTACAAAAATAAAGGGATCAATAAAAAGGTGGGTAGGATAATTTTCTTCCCCCACCATGCTTTCTTTTGCGCATGCACAAAAATTTGAAAAAGAGTATCTAGAGGAGAGATGATGTGCGAGTGGATGACAGGAGCTCCTTTCCTCTGCAAAGTTTTAAAGTTATGTTGGGAAAGCGCTTTTACAGGCTGAGACGAATAAGGCGCGCTTCTGGGTGGGTTTTGAAGTCCGAAACAATCTGATAGAATCGCAGCTTCAAATGTATTGGGAAAAGATACTAAAATGATAATTTATTAGAATATAAATAACTAAAGTACAACAAAAATAGTACATAAACTAGTACAGTACAGCTGAACAGTCAGAAAAATGCCAGTACAGCATAAATGGACAATACATCTAAAACTAACATTTCGCAACATTTTCAGGGACTGTATTCAACCGCCATTCGGTACTGCGCAAGTCAGCGATTACGCATCTTTGAGGAAATTGTTCATTTAATTATCTTACAAGATATGGAGGCGTGTAGTTCTAGTTCCAAAACCAGATCAATCAATGGTTAATTTTTTTTTCAGGAAAGGCAAAACGTTTCTCCGTGCGCCAGGTTTGATTTGAAACCACCACTTTGGAAGTTTTTTACTATAAGACTGAATGTGATTTGATCCATTATTCTCTGCAGAGTAAGAATTTTCCGATTACGTACCTTTTGGCGAGATCATTTTTCCTTCAAATTTCATCCATCATCTTTATTAAAGATTCAATGTTTAGGACAACAACAACAAACAAACAACAAAAAAATGCCAAATAACAAAATGAAAATAAATCAATGAAAACTCAAGTCACTTAAATTCGCCCACGCCTTAGGTGAATTACACCGTTGGGCGTGTACTTTGACCAAGACTGTAAATTCAGGAAAAACAAAATTTTGCTTGGAAAACTAATTAATCGGGCGCAATCAATTCTGGCCCCTGAAATTTCACCCACACTCTTCCTGTATCTAGAATTCAATTTTAACTGATAGGAGATGGCTGCACAACTTGATCAGACTTCTAGTGCAACAGACTCCTTTGTCTCGCTCCGTGGAGAGTTGAGTGAGTCACTGCAGCAATTTAACCCTTTTTTAAAACAGAGGTGTGCGCTCTAGTGTCTCTTTCACGCGATGAAACAATGAAAAAGTTCGCCGTCAGTAGAAGAAAAAAAACAACCAAACCAAAACAAAGCAAAATAAAGTGAAAATAAAAGCGCAGGCAGATGTCGCGATAAAAGTTAAAGAAAGCGATGAAATGTCGATTCATTTAGAAGAAAGTAAGGCTGGGAAGCAGGCATGCAAATCCGTCACGGAGAAGGCTCGTTGCTGGAGCATTGTCAATGACACACCGCAAACAACAGGGTTGCAGCAGGGAGTCGGAAGTTTTCGCGCCAACATAAACTGCCGCCAAGATATTGAGGAGTTAAAAATAATAAAAATGTTAAATTTACTTGCATAAGGGCTAAGTTTTTCAAATTACGGGGAGGGGAGGCAGGGGCATAGGCAAAGGGGGGCTGAAGGGGCTACAGCCCCCCCTTAATGTTGAACTTTACTTAGCTTAAAATTTTAGCTCACAAATGAACTTTAGCTTACAGTTTGATACCCCCCCCCTCGAAATAAAATCCAGGCTACGCTACTGTGGGGGGGGTACGCACTCACAAATGTATATGAAGTACATGTAATTGGTCATTGGTGTTAACTTGGTTGGGGCTAAGGGCATGAGCATCACAACGTATGAGGATGCGGGGACGTGTCCTCAAAAATTTTTTGCCTTTATAATATTAATTGTTAATTAAGATAGGGAAAAGAAAGCATAATTTGTTATCTCCCCCTCCCAATAAAGAGCAGGTAGCGAAGCTTGTACTACGGGGCTAAATACCTAGAAAAATTATAGGACCCTCTAGAAAAATTATTCTAATGAAAGAATAAGAGAGCCGACCCCTCTAAGGGGGTGACTACAGCTTCTCTTAGAAATAACTAAAAAAGCTATCATGTTACGAACTTAACTGGACAGAACATTAGCATTTAAATTATTCTGGTTGATGTTGACGTTAGTCTTTGATTAATTACCTCACAGGCCAGTGTGAGACTTTAGTTGTGGACCTCCAGATTACAAGTAAACCAACAAAGATGGAACTATACTGATTATGTCATGAGCACACTCATTTTGAATTTAGCCTAATTACACGTTTGATCAGTAACTTGAGCTGTTCGATTACAATAGAAATTGTAAAAATGCAGTGAATGTCAAATTATAAACATAACTTAGACAAAAACCACAATACTAAGACATGAAACGAAGCCAAAGTTTTAATTCAGACCGGAGAGACAGAGTTTTACAGTTAACTCGAGTAGGTTAGAACCTAAAAAAAAAATTATATATTTCAAGCTAGTTTAAGGAACTAAAACTAGCTTCTAGTTTTCTTTAGAAAACTAATATTCTTTTTTTCACCATGAAAATAAGGTTGGTGTTGAGAAGAGTTGCAGCCCATCTCAAGCATTCTAGAAACAGAAGCAAGCAATGTGGGGCTACGCACGCACTGAATTCAGAAATACACATAATGATTATAAGAAGAGGCGTAACTTGCAATGCAGACATTTCTACTACTAGAGAATGACATGGAAAATGCATTTATTGTTATCAAAGAAAAATATTTAAACGTAATTAATGGTGCATTGTATCCATAAGTATGAAGCTATAAGAAGTTTTATACACATATTTTATTTAACAGCAAGTCAACGAACTTTAAAATTAATCATGATTTACGCTTATATGTGTAACTTCTCTATATCAAAATAAGCAACTTCTGGTGTTCTGCAAAATGATTTGAAGTAATCTTTTTGTAAGTTCTTTGAACTAGTCATAGCAAGTTATGTACAATGGAACTTCATACCGCGTTGTTCAATAAATTTTTTAATTATATTATTTTGATGCATCAACATACACATCTTATGTTTGCCTTTTTTTACAATGTTACTATACGAGTGGTAGTATTACAATAACTATATTAGGAAGTTAGAAGTTGTTTGATATTAATATTTTACAGGGAATATCTACTAACGCCTGTTGATTTAATATCAAATAGCTAATAACAAAAGCTGATAATAATGCTTTAGTGATATATTTGAGTACAGATTGGAAGTGAGCTTAAAATGTAAAATCACGTCTTTGCGACAGTGGAAGGGAATTCTAATCACTCGTAAAGAAACCGTGGGATATAAATGTTTTTAGTTGGTGGGGGGCAAACTTCAAAAATTTTATCTAGAGGGGAAAAATTTCACACTTACAATAATATGGTTCCGATTTTTCATTGTGATGCACTTCTGTTTACATGATTGCACAATGTACTAAATCTCTAGGGGGGAGGAAACTTGCCCCCCCTTATGGGCACCCATGGAAGCAGCAATGTAAGTGGAAATAAGATACTGCAGGAAAGTGTTTCATAACTCACGACTACGGCTTGATTCATCTTCCTTGCTATATTATTATTTTCATATCATACAAGTAAAATAAACTGAGCCAATATAAACACAATTACTTTAATTTGATTTTTAAGAACGTTATACACACAATTATGTTTTTCGCAGAACAAAACTTTTTGATAAAATTTTCGAAATCCGCAGCCGATTCTTATTGGCTTCCTCTTGGCTCACCTGGATGCAGGATAACTGCGCCAACTTTGTTCAAACGCCACTTATTTACAACGCACCCAACGCGTGCCAACGGTCGCGCTCAAGCCACGCAACTTGCGGTTCTTTTTTTTCTTTCCCGCCAGAGGGCATAAGTAAGAACACAGAATACTTTTACTGGTCGAACTCTTCTGGCCGTGACAGTGAAATAAATTAAATAGATCACACAATCCCAGTGACGGCTCGTGGGATACAGCAAGTACAGCCGGGCTGCACTTGAAATTATCAGCACATACTCTAAAATAATTTATTCTACTAATTTTCCTAAATTCAGATTAGAATTGTGGAATTCCTACGGTAAATTAAAAAATCTCCGAAAAAAACCAACCAAAAAAAAAAAAAAAAAAAAAAACGTATTGTGGCCGGATCGCTCATTCAGAAAAAAAGCACTTTAATCTTCCCGCAATTCAATTGGGAAAATCTTCGGTTCAGCCCAGAGCGCTGAAAAGAAAATTGGCAGCACCGTTGCCATGACAACGACTACGTCAGCAGCCTCTCCGGCATAGGGAGTATGCAGCTGATACAGCCGATGGAAGATTTTCTAACGGCGGCTGAACTTGAGAACGCGACTAACTGATTCGCTCGGACGAGAAGTGAGGGAGGGGGTAAGGAGAATATATGTTTGGAAAACTCTGGACTTTATATTGCTGAATTTATCAAGAAGGTAAGCCTGAATAGACGCTTATGAATGGACAATTACCCATCAAAGCAATATTGTTTTTAAGTAAGCAAGAACTGGCATTTAGACATGGCGAGCGAGAAAATTCTTTAAACATGGGAAATTTTAAAGAGCTTTTAAAATTATTGTTATCTGTATTAAAACAAAGCCTTTTTATGGGGACATCACTGACCGATTCGCATGTTTAAAAGAAAGGAGAATTGATTTGACTTATAAAATAAGTAAGTTTTTTTTTTTTTTTTTTTACAAAAGAAAATTCTAAGGAAACTTCGAATCAGACACGGATTAATGCAATTTTGAGGATAAGAGCGGCTGGTTGAAATTTATGTCCATTTTATGGAAGTAAAATAGGATCTCTGACATTTTTTATGTAATTTCTTTTTTTTTCCGTCGGTGAGGGCTTAATCCGCCAGCTTTCGAATTCAGTAACAAAGATTTTCCAATCTTCTCCGGAGGAAAGGGGGGGGGCTCATATGCTTCCGGCTAGACTAACATTTTTGACCACGGGCCGCCCCGCCACTGCACAATCCCCATTATTTTGGATAACTATGGACAATTCGATGTTTTCATTATGCATTTTTAGCATAGTGAAACCTTTGAAATTGCATACTCCATAAGTTTGATAGCTTTCTGGAGAACGGAGTGGGCTCATTACATTTACATGTAGAGTCGATTTCGGTTAATCAAACCAGTTACTTATTCTGAACAAATCCTTGAAGGAAAAAAAAAATAATAAAACTTTTTCTAAAACTTAATGTACTTCGCTTATTTTGACCGAAATTCCAATTAATCAGTCAATGGAACACATGCGCTAATAATAAAAAAAGCAGGGTGTCCACCTGCAACTAAAAAGAAGGCTTTTACTACTAAATTAAAGATAAAGCAACTTGAGGGTTTTTTTTAAATGTCTATTTTGTACTATTTTGAAATATTTGGTAACTTTTATTTTGATGCTGGCAGCTTATTTGGTGATCAGAACACGACAGGTTTTGTTGGTATTTCATTACTACTGTTATTATTATTTAGCCCAAACCCAAAATCTCGTGAACGGTCGTCAAGTTTGGCAACTTTTGACAAAATACAGCGATATTTGACACACTAACAGATAAGTTTTTTTTTTTTCCCAAAACCGAACCCAGCTGGGTGACATCTTAAATTTGCAAGAAATCATCAAACCTAAATATTATTGAAATGCATTGCAATTTCAAATTACAAAAGTTTGAAGTTCATCAAAAATTTTATGTAATTTAATAGGCTTACAAGCAAGCCATTTCGTGATTACATCCGGTTTTTTCTTTTATTTTTTCAACGCTATAACGTGAAAAATACTTTTTTCAACTACAGAAAAAAATGGTACTATTTTGACCATAAAACTTCAGGAAAAGTAGACTTGGCTACTTTTTCATGCTGGAAAAGCTACTAATGCTACTTTTTTCACCTCCTGATTGTAATGAAGAGTTTATGCTGAATTTTCGAGGGTTGAAATAAACACCCTACGTTTAATAAGCAATTTTTCAATTGATTAATAGTGTATGCGTGCGCAATAGCGTTAGCCTGACGATGCATCCGGAAAAGAGAGCATACATGCTTGCAATCAAAGCATGTAGCACAAAAAATTACATAACAGCAATTTTGCTCAAATACGCACACACAAAAAAATTACCTCTCTCTGGTTCGCCATGTAAACACACGCATCCGTCGCGAAGCCCAAAGAATGCAAGAATAAAGCCCTTTTATATCAATCACGATAAAAGCCGAGTGTTTATGTAACTCCGATACCAAAGTCTCACCCTCGGAAGCAAGAAAACAGGGGCTTTCTTCAGGGGGGCGAGTGAGGTACGGTTTTGCACGTGCACTCGTCACAGGGCGTTCTTTCAAGGGGGATCTCGAAAGAATGCTCAGGCCACCCTCGAAATCGAGCTTCCAGACACCCCGTGGAAGGTTATGGATGAAGGAAAAGATGCCAAGAGGGTTTTTTTTCCCCCAATTATTTACTTTATATTCTACTTTTCTAGCACCGATATGGCGATCTTCATGGATGTATCCGTTAATTTGGACTTTTACAAGTATGAAATGTTACAATATGCGCATTTCTTAAACATGCAATTATTTTAAGCTGCGCAAAATGAATTAATTGAAATTAACAAATACCGGAGATTTTTAAGATATTGCAGGGATCGATGAAAACGAAATTTGAGTCCGTTAAGGCCCTTTCATAAAATTACAATCGACTAAAACAACCTTTCATTGGCATTTTACCGTATATTTTAATTTGTTTTGTAAATTATTTTAAGGGCAAAAAAATGACCTTTTACAAAAATTGGTATGAAAATTCACAAAAATAGACGTTGAAATTCACAAAATGAGACCCTGAAAAAAATTACTGGATCAACATCTGTATTACCTGTGGACACTTGATTGCTTCTTAAAACATGCAATCTAAAGAACTATAAGGGAACTTTTAACGGAGTAAACTGTACTTGACTCAGAATATTAATAATGAAAATGTATAGCAGTGATTAAAAAAAAACTTTCAAAAAATAATTCTAATAAATCACTGCGTTTTTTTTCATACATTGAATTATTTTTTTAACAAATATAATTTTAAAAAAAGGAGACAATTAATACACGTCATATATATTTTACTCAGCTTAAATTAACAAAAAATAAGAATCCAAGAAATTCATCCTAACTAAAATTCGACATCCTGATTTTATTTTTTGCATAAATTTTGTGGTAACTAGGTCGAGCCACCACGATGGTAAGTGTGAGATCCATGCACTGTGTTCAAATATTCCATTATTTATACGTATTGTTTGTTTACAGTTTTACCGATTTTTCTAAAACGTAATGCAAACTGTTAGACATCTTTAAAATGCAGTTTATGGTGCTACACACACACGAAAAAAAAAAATATTGGAGGGAGAATCATTATATTGAGAGGAAAAGAATCTGAAGCCCAACAGAACTCCCTCTTTGTTCTAGTACTTCTGAAACGGTATATGAACTATTTTATTCAATTATTGAGTCATAATGTAAAGCCAAAAACCAAAGGAAAGAAAAAAATGAAAATATATAACAGGCATCAAGAGAAATACGGGAGGGTGGCCAAAAACTAATAAAAATACAATAGAAGAAAATTATTTGTGAGTTAGCAAAAGTTAAATGAAGGGTGGAGTCAGGCTCGCCCCTATAACGCCACAGAGCATCTGTTATGGTCCCAAAGTGAATACATATAGTAATAAAAATATCTATAGTAATAATAAAAAAATGAAAATATACACTGCCTTGAGGACTTGTCCAATAAATCAAATCGACGCATCGAGAAAAATAACGTGGCAAAAGCAAAGGAGGAGGGAACTTGGCTTGACATCTTCATTCCGAGATTTCTAAGCATTTAGCAAAGGTGAGAACGATCTGCAACTTTGGTAATTTATTGCGGAAACCAATCTGAAACGTGGAGATGCACATCATTAGGGACTGGGAACTCGTTCATATATAGCCGATTGTTAATGACTCAAAAGGCAGTTCTGCTCGATACCCCCAGACTTTTGTTACGTTCATCAGGCTGCCGAAGATGTTAAAAAATAACCCAATTTATTACTTTTTAAACGATCTCCGATTCTGATTACCTTCTATTTTCCCTCCCTTATTTTTGTGAGCTCTGTACCTCGATCACGTATCCGTTTGAGGATAGCAGGCGTCAATGAGATCATAAGTGATTTTTTTTCATTATTTTTTTATTATTTTACTTTATTTATCTTCGCAAAACCTGAAGTTTAACTACTTTTTTCACGTATATCTGATACAGACAAAAGGGTATCAAGGGAAAAAAGAACCACATATGTATCAAAAGGAAATAACATAAATGAAAAAGAACCTTGAAACATGTTACCAAAAATGTTTCTTGAAAAAAATGCTGTCAGCCTGAAAAACTGAGAACTCAATTCCGTTTTATAAATGAATACTTTCTAGGTTTACAATCAACTGTTAGACATTCGGTCATCAAGGCGACTAACTACGTACACTAATGTATTAAATATGTCACTTCATCTCTGGTGTGCATTTATTTCATCCCAGTCATGTCATCAAGAAGATATCTCACACAGTTTTTTCGGCCTATTCGTAGCTAAGCATTTCCTATTTTCTCTTAAAAGAAACAGTAGCAGTATGAAACTCCTTAATCAGTAAATCCGTTAGAAGTCCCACGGACTTATCCCCTTACCACTTAAAAACATTAGCTTATTTCAGAATAACAGGTCTCAAGTTCAAATCCGATGCACGTAGAAGATTCATGGTAAACGTAAAGAATTTGTAAGAGTAAATGCGATAACTGAATTATGTCTTTAAACGGTATTTGATGGCTGTATTTTAAATTTGAATCTTTGGTAGCAGATGAAGTGAAAACTTCAGTATCACAAAAATCAGAAGTAAAAAAGTCACTCGAGTTTGAAAATGTTTCAAAGAAATTTGTTTCTTTGTATAAGAATTTTTTTTTTCTAATCTTCAGATATACATTTTACAAACTTTTTAGACATTAGATAACATTGATACAACTATGTTCGTTGCAAGAATTTTTTCACAATTTCAGTCAATTTATTATATTTGAAACTGTCAAAATGAAACGCTTGTGATCCTATACTTTAAACGCTGAAATGATCTATGTCTATTGTATTTCATCTGGACATCAAATAACATTATTTTATAGAATAATCAATTTTACATTTTTTTATAAATACGTTTTACAGCTTTAAAGAATTTTAATAGCATGGAAAATCAATATATTTTCTAACAATATTCAGTCATCATAATTTCTTCTAACAATACTGACATTATGGAAGAAAATCAAATTCAATGTAGTTTAATTGTTTCTACAAAAATGTATCGATACTTATTAGATGTTAGCATAAAATTATCATTAGATATTATTTTTAAGGAAAATTTAACTGTCCTCATCTGCAACAGTTTACAAGATGCCATCATGTCAACCACAAAATATATTTCACTGGTTAAATTTCAGTAAATCTAGTACACACAGCACGAAACAACACATGTAACATTCCGGACAGAAAAATTGTTGACCAAGGAAACCTGGAAACTAATTTTTTAAAGGCGACATCGCCATTGCCATAAGGCCATTCTATTTCTGATTGAGCCCCAACTCTGGACAGTTATCAAGAGTTTCTCGTCTTCCAATGAAATACACAGCTTGTAACAGTGCTCCAAATGAGTTCGAAAAAGGGAATTTTCGGGAATTACAACTTATATAAATACATGCAATACTCTGAGACAAAGAGCACAAAATCGTCATAATTCCCATGTACCAGTAATTTAGCAGAGAGTGTAGATAAAAAATAAGAGGAAATTCAACCACGTCTAATCTAACTTAGTCACGAACTTGGACTTCAGTCAGTGAAGAGTGAAGAACTTTCCCACAGATGAAATAATTGGGGATGAATAGAGGATATGTAGAAGATACACAGAGAGTTGGTCTTTTATTGGGCATTTGTTAATGGATAAGTATAGAAGTAAATACTTGACTAATTTTGCCACATCAAAACAAATAAAGCTTAAGTGAGATGATCATATATGCAGAAAGAAAAAAGCAAAGTGCTGTCTTTAATTAAAAAGTGGTTAAAAATTTTTAAAGTGGTGTACAAAGGAAAGTAGGTCTTTTATTGGGCATTTGTTAATGGATAAGTTTAGAAGTAAATACGTGACTAATTTTGCCACAACAAAACAAATCAAGCTCAAGTGAGATGATCATGTGTTTTTTAGAGAACTTAAACATCGCCAATCTCTTCAGCTTTAGAAGCCCGTTGACATACCAAAATTAAATCATCCCTTTTCGTAAGCTATGGTTAGTTTTCAATTAACAAGAAATTAAAAAGTAGGTATGAAAAATAAACGGTTTATCTGCAAAACAAGATATGTAACGACAATATATTAGTAAATCATTCAGAAAGAAAAGCAAAGTGGTGTCTTTAATTAAAAAGTGGTTAAAAATTTTTAAAGTGGTGTACAAAGGAAAGTAGGTCTTTTATTGGGCATTTGTTAATGGATAAGTTTAGAAGTAAATACTTGACTAATTTTGCCACACCAAAACGAATCAAGCATCAAGTGAGATGATCATATGCTTTTTAGAAAACTTAAACATCGCCAATCTCTTTAGCCTTAAAAGCCTGTCGACATACCAAAATTAAATCATCCTTTTTCGTAAGCTATGCTTAGTTTTCGATTAACAAGGAATTAAAAAATAGGTATAAAAAATAAACGGTTTATCTGCAAAACAAGATATGTAACAACAATATATTAGTAAATCATTCAGAAAAAAAAAGCAAAGTACTTCGGTTTAAATCATGCGACTAATTTATTTTGCAGGATATGAAAGACGATTTCTAATACGACTATTTTTGACGATTATTTTTGGCAATAATTTAATGACAATGGCATCTACTACTTTTATATCAAAATAACGTTAACGAAAGAGAAAAACAGTCAAAATCTGTTAAACAGGCTCTATATTTACGTCAAAGTATTGCTATATTTGTTCATAGCTCAATCATCGAAGAATCTAAGATTTCATGTGAAGGTGCAAGAGACATCACCCGCAAAGGAGAGAAAAAAAAAAAAAAAAACGCACTCTAAATCAAGAGGCAATGACGTCACCAACATAAACAAGATATCCGCTATTCTATTTAAACACACAGAAACAAAACAGACGTCTTAATTAAAAGCTTCTCTTTTCTTTTCATTATTTTGCTCCAAGCCTCCTTTACTGGCATCAAAAAATGCTACCCACAGATACGGCCAGTATATATGCAGCAGCATTTAATGCACTCTCACCCGAAGCATAAATGGCTAATGTCTCAGCTTGATAAGGGACATGAGAGACTGAGAAAGAAAAACTTATATTAGCCATAAGTACGTCTTTCAATTTGCAATAATTTATCGTCCCAGTCGTCAGAGGACACGCCTATAATTAAAGCACTTCTCTCGAACTCCCACGTCTGCAACAGTCACAAAAGATTTCATTAAGCAGCAGATTGAAGTTTTCGCCATAGTGACAATTTCGGGAACACATCCTCCTGCAAGTAAGTGGAAAATTATAACGGGAAGAAAAAAATGAGGCATCTATTAACCGATATTGCGCCTCGGCGATCATTTGCGCCACAGATTGTAAATTGCTCAATTCTCTGATTCATGGCCTATCCTCATTGACTAATGTGACGGCCCTGTTCAAACATAGCGGTTGGTCTCTTGACTTGACCTTACAGATGTCGCACCCCGTGACGTCACTAGAAGTAGGCGTACCCAAGACGGCCATCGCTTAATCTTCATCTGCAGAGATTTGGAGATAATTTTCCCGAGATTGGCAGTTATATGTTTTTCCTCCACCAAAATAAAATGCATTCTTTTTTCCAATGGGGAGAACACCATACATCTGATTATTCCAGTAACATGCTGAGTATTCCACAACTTTCAGAAGAGTACTGAACTAAAATTGTTACAACTGTTTAAGGTTGTTCTTTAAAGTTAAAACGACGCGTGCCGTATATGGCTCTTAAAAAAGAAAAAAAAATCATAGCACAGCAAACAATTTTGTGAAGTATTAAAAAAAAAAATACAACAAAACTGCGTTACGCAATGTTTCCAGATCTGCCACTATACTTATAATTTTCTTAAGTAGGTAATTTTTATACCTCTAAAAATTGCCGAGAGACCACTTAACCATAGCAATTAACATGCAAGACCAAAATATATGTCGTCGTCTCAATTGTCCTGGAAACAAACGACTTGCTTATATACTACAAATCAATTATGCTTGACTAAAATTCAGGAATTGCAATCCAGTCCAGCTCAAGAAAGGATTGCCAACGACGATCAAGAAGTCTTTGTCGAGTATAATATTTTTTGTTGAGGCTCTCATTGGATAATGGGATTACATGTTCTCCAATCAAAAAATGGGATGGTGCTCCAATTCGCTGACCGGCTTTAGCACTAAATTTTCGGCATATAATGCAGTGATGTAGTCCTGACAAAAAAAGTGGGGGGACGCTCGTTTTTGACTTATTAAACTTAAATAAGGGTAATTAGTTAAATGTAAGTATTGCTAATTATAATTAATCAAATTGTTAATTTTAATTATTTATTAATTGATCTTTAGTTTTTGAAGTAATTAGTTATATTTCTGTTGTAAAAGCAATGTAACTTTTGATCAACAGTCCTTCAAAGAAAATAATTTTTCAATGTACCACTGTCAACAAACCAAATGTCAAAATAACTAGATTATTACTTTTTTTTTTCATTCGTACTGGACCCCTTGCTAGCTAAGTTCCCCCTCCCCCCAAACCATTTGGGAAAGACAATCTTTGACGAAGAGTGCCTTTCACAGCACGACAATTCTATTTCTAAGAATATGTTTACAGTATTTAGCATTTACAAAGAAAGTAAGTGGTCCAAAATGGTCGTGTTGGTTACCCTTCGGAAGCAGAATTGAAATGAGCAGAATTGAATGAAAATTTTATTTCAGTAAAAAGAAGTTAGAGCGTCCCCTTGTAAGCAGAAAGGGGGGGGGGACGCATAAGCTCAAATAAAAAAAGAGGACGGCGTCCCTCCACGTCCCCCCCTCGTCTACACCACTGATGTAATGCAACGATTTATGACAGATTTTAATAAATCGGAACTTTTTGTTTCAATGGGCCCAAAATTAAATTAGGACAACTCTAGGAGGAGAAGATGAACTTCAGGCCAACCATATGAAATTAAGAACTCCAAGTCCTCTATGCATTATTAGCCTCAGCTATTTAACCCTTTAACGCGCAGTGTGTCCGTTCCGGGAACGCCAAACTCTGACGTTTTGACTGTTGCTAATCACGAAGAATAGATTTGATTTCTATAAAAACAGTTGCGGGGGACATAGCTCCACGAGAATCCTTTACTTTTTAGTACGTCATTTCCCGCAAAAAAAATGGTCACGATTATTTTTAACAGCACTGCCATCTGCCGAAAAATGGAAGAACGCGAGAACAGCTGGATAGATTGCCCAATGCTGAAAAAAGGGCAGCCGTTGCCATCGCTCGACTTAACTACCAGCAAGATGGCGGACGATCAAAATGTTCATCGCGTGCCACAGATCTAGAGACCCTTTTTTTGGTGCAGCTGGCTAGGTAGTTAAGTCGAGCGATGGCAACTTCTGCCCTTTTTTCAGCATTGGGAAATTGTTGCGCCTCAAAGGGTTAAGACAGTCACTGAAAATAAAACCATTTTATTAAATTCCTACAGTGTTCCCCTTTCTTCAGCCCCGTATTAGAACATGAATGCCTCAGTTTTCAAAATTCATTTTAAAAAAGAAAATTTCACTCCTGCACACCCACTTGTAAGAGACAGAGCATCAAAAAGCTCATGGCCCCATTTAAGCATCTAAACAATTAAAACATTTCCTACGAACAGAGTACCATGAACATACCATGTTGCTGATCCACTAGCGAAAATTTAAAAACCACCAATAGCTGTTAAAAAAAGTAAAAAAAAAAAAAAAAAAAAAAAAAAAATGAACCATTTTTAGATTTTAAATACCCATTAAAGAGCTATATATTAAAAGAGTATCATAATCTACGCGTCTTCCCTATTTTCTCCCCTTACCTATTATTTAAGTTGGGAAATGTATCATTATTCATGAGTATGCTGCATTTTCCCCTCTTGTTTCATAAAACATATCTATCTTAGAATCGCCTACTGAAACTGTTTTCCAATCTTCGCCACGCATATTCCACTATACTTCACCATTTTACATACTGTCTGGAATGGGCATTATAATACACGAGTGTGCCGTGTTTGTCTTTCTTGTTCCATAAAACACATATTTGGAATTAAAATCTGTAACAGGTATGGGCAACGCTTGAAAATTTGCGGGCCAAACTTCAGGATGTTAGCGAAGTCGCGAGCCCTATAATTGGGATTTATATTGGATTTTGCATGGTTTATATGGGGTTTTGATATGTTCCACGGCCCGGATCAAAAGCCATGGCAGGCCACATCCGGCGGTTGCCAATATGTGATTCATAACCTTGTGCGACTTTCAACATTTGATTCTCTCCTACCTCCACGTTATCTGGCAAACATATTTCAAAAGGTCTTCACCGTGACAGTTCATGTCTACAAAACCTGTCTACAAAGCATGTCAACAAAGTCACTTAGACAAAAATCTGAGACTGAACAAAATAGCCCTAGAGCTAAAAAATAAAAATAATAAATAAATAAAGACGCATAGGATTCTTTTGTTTGAAGTTTTGAATTTTACGCTTTGTCAACCACACTAGCGCGGCCTAAAACATTCTCATATAAAGCAGATATTAAAAAATACTAAAATTATCGAAAATTTCGTAATCCAACAGTTTCAGGATTAAAAATATTTTCTTTTTTAGTATATCCCATGACTACTATTATTCTTCCCTTCGGGAACCCAGACAACTGAAATTACACGCATCTCACGGTATAGTAGTAATGCACAGAGTGATTATACATTTCAAAGCACGATAAACATCACAAATAAAGGCTTATAACGACCGGCATCTTTTCAAGGTCTATCACATTTGCTTATCAACTGCTCATTACGTAACCTGCAATACAGTTTTCTCCCCCCCCCTCCCTCAAAAGTGCTTCTACGGTTCGTTTACCCAATGGTGTAAAACTATAAAAGTGGAGAAACAAAATCAAGGCCACTTTAGAAGAAAAAAAAAATCCATTGAGGAAGGTAAGAAAAAATCACAGGGGAATAAGGGTGAAAGCGGTGTATGCTAATATACTTAAGGTATCTTTACTCATAAATCATGTGCTATATACTTTTAAGATAGAAACTTTGAATTTAATTAAGTGATTTCAGCTTTTAAAATTGTAAGTATTGCATAAGAATTGGACGTATAATTACTATTCATGAGGAATGATATTTAAAATGGGTGAATTGATAAAAACAGAAAATTCAATGTGATCCCTTTTCTTAGAATAGAAGGTCAAGGCTTAATTAGGCAGATTTAAAAAAAAAAAATGATTTTCTTTTCTTCTTTGATTTCAAAATATTTCGAAGAAACGAATATTCACAATATTTTGGTATATCGTAATATATATATTAAAAAAAAACATACACATAAAATAATATTAAATTGTGGTTCATTCAGAAAAGTAATGCTAACTAACAGGAACATTTATCCAAATAATTAAAAGATTATGCATCCTGATAAGAGATTACAAAAATTCTGTAACTCCAGGCCTTCATTCAAATGACGAAACAATTTCAAAGTTCAAAACAACAATTTATTAAATATCACTGAAAACAAGTACACAGAACACTTTAAGCATAGTTAAACGAACATTTGTTGACAGAGCTCACACGAAAACGTCATCGCAAACGCACATTAAAATACAGAACTCGAAAAACACGTGATGAACATTTTAGTAAAATACAATTTAAGCGCTCTCAATCCAGAATCATGGGACAGCGAAAGTAACAGAGAAAACGCAAACACCCCGAAACAGCTAAATGAATAGGAAAGGCAGGTTCACAACTATTATACTAAGGTAAGTATTAACTGTGGTTTAATTTGTTCGAAATAAATATAAAAACTATGTAACTACATACTTTATTATTTAATAATAATAAATTAATCAAATGTTTTTGTTAAAAAATGATACTGATTGTCTTGAATGAAAACTAATTCATTTTTCATCACATTCATTTTTCATAATCATTTATTTTTCATAACATTTATTTAGATTTTATTTACTTATTAGAATAAGAGTACTTGTTTGATATAAACATAGGAAATATGTAAAGATATACAGTCAAAGTCAAGATGAGCCAAATTATTTGCTACGAAACAACAATTTAAGTTTATCATAAATAATCTTTATTAAAGTATCCATCGCATCCATATTTTATTTGTTTGAAATAAACCGGAAGATAAATAAGCATACACACTTTTTAATTCATTTCCAAGTAGTCAAATACAACAGGCTTTCCCTATAACAAAGTCTCCTAATGAAGGAATTCCTCCTTATAATGAATTTTTTCATCGGTGCACAACCCCGAGACTTAGAACATTAGAACATTTATAAAACATAACATCAAAACAAATTAAAATATAAAGAATATTAAAAATGTTTTCAATAAAACGAAGTTGCTGTCTCACTACAACGAATTTTTTCAAACTTTTATTATCATTACGACTTTTCATAGGGACTGATGCCATTGACAGAGCTTGACGATCTCGGCCAAACTGCAAAAAAATTGAAAAAAAAAAGTGAAAGAGAATGGAAGAATAACAGAAACTATGTAAATCTATCCCAATTTTCAAAAACAGGTGCAGGACTGTTAATTGCTTCATATCTTACAGATGAAGAGATTTTTGAAGAGTGTAATAGTCAATAGTGAAAGCCAGGAAAATGAAGAAAATGAAGACGGGTCACAGCTAAAACATTAACATACAGAAACGTTACAATCATTTGAAATCATTAAAAGAGATTTACAAATGGAAGAAAATGTATGTGATCCTGTTTTTATAACAATTTTAAAGTGAGAAATTTTTTGGTGAAGGGTCTTCACTTTGGAGCATTTCATTTACACAATGAAAAAATAGTAACAAATAATTTTGACAAATTTATAACACATATTAATTTATTTTTTGAGTCTTAATTAAATATACTGTTGAACTTGTGGAATTTACCAAAGAATTTGTAACATTTACTTAAATAACTCCAAAATTCTCTAATCTCTGCACAATGATATTTTCTCTATATAGCCAATATTTTAACTAAAACTAATTGTGATAGAGATAATTCTAAAATATTTATTAAAAGGTCACATTCAAAAGTACTTTTTATTTATTCGAAATACATTAAAAATATATTAAAGCATACAGCTTCCCCAGTTTTAAATTCAAAGTCAGTTAGTTTAAAGATTAGTTACAGAATAGCACTGATTTAAATTTAATAAAGTTAAATATTCATCACATCTACATGTATTCCCTTTTATGCAGTACAAAAGCTATCCTTTATGGAAATACTTTCCTCTGAAGAATGCATTCAAGAATGGGTATGTATCTTTCGATTCCCTAAAAATATTTCTCGATGAAACACCCCGTCAAGGAATGTTCTATTTTGTTATTGTTTCTCCTCAACTATACAAAAGGAAGAGGGGTTGGGGGTGGATCCAGAAACGGTGTTTTATCGACAGTGCATACCGCGTGTTTTAAGTGTTCGAAAAGTCTCCACATGTGAGTAATTTGTATGACACTTTAGTGACGACGAGGAATGCAATAGTTCCAAAGCCCTTACAATTGATTTTGAAATGAAAATGCAGAATTTCAGCGGCACAGTTTTTATTTACGTTCTATGAAAGCTGGCACGGAAAAAAGTAAACAGAACGAACGCAAATGAAGACGCGCATTTTTCAAATATTTAATTTTTTCTTTTCGTTATTTCCTCACGCAGAGTTCTATTTCACTTTTGCTTTCGTCTTGGTCTTGCTTGATTTATTTAGAAATCGATAAGATGAACAAGAAAACAAGAGGCAGCAGCACGTGAAGCATTTAATGGGCGCGTTCATGGTGAGTTGGTTTTAAAAGAGGATTTGTTTAACAGACATCTCTCCCATTGTTTGGCCATAATAAACACCAGAAGTATTTGTTTATTTATCTTCAAAATTAAGAATTATTCAGAAAAAGAACTATTTTTCGTTAAAGGATTTTTTTTTATGGTGCACACTAGCCGTCTTTAGTCATTGGCTACTACTAACATCGGAAAGGTGTTGGTCATTTAATTATTAATAGGTCGACAGTGGCGTAGCCAAAGGGGGGATAGGGGGGTCACAAGCACATGCCGAAAATCGATCTCAGCCCCGAGGTGTAGTAGAATGGTTTTCTAGTCACTATACAACCCAATTGGTATAAAATAACATTTAAAATTTATAAGAATTCCTATTATAATAGATAAACGTCAGTGTTCCATCAGTCATTGGCATCTATAAATTATATCACTTTTTCTCTTTCTTTAGAAAGTAAAGTACTTACCGATGTTAATTATTTTTTAAATTATCAGTTAAGATATATCACTGTGTTCCACCAATCACTAGCACATACAAAAAATGTCTTTTTTAATACTTTCGACATTAAGAATTATTCAAAAAATAATTATTTGTTGTAAAGAAGCGTTAAATTTCCGGGTAATATTTCTAATAGCAAAAACTAACCTACAATATATCCACGACACATACCCATTCGTCAAAAATACATTATATTTATATGATATTATATTTATTTAATATTTTCTTCATGGGATTATGATAAAAAGTATAGATACAAAAACGAGTTTGCGATGTTATATTGTTCTTTTAAAACAAAATCGACGGAAATCGGGGAAGTAGTTTTTGCACATGGACGAAGGAAGAAAAACACTGCAACTTATTAAGATTTACATAACACGTTGTGAAAGCATTAAGTTATAAAATGAATTAATGTCCAACGGCATTAGCACACACAAGGTATGGATCCAGGGGGTCTGGACCCCACCCAAAGGAGTAATGAATCTCGTTTCGTTATATCGAATGCTATTTGACATTTCATTATAAGACTTTTTCAAATTATTATTTTATTTAGCAGTTAAGATGAGTAAATAAAAATATAATTCAAAAACATACAAATGTACTGAAGTTCGTGAAGACTGTATAGAAGTTAGTCACAATAAAAAGATAGTTTCGCCCTTCTTCAGGTCACAGATATATGGGCTGAACCCCCTCCAACAGAAAATCCTGTATGCCCCATTGACCAACGTACAAAAGAAAAGATCAGAAAACAAAATAAACAACTTGAAAGCTAGTGTGAAACTAATTTTTTTGTAAACAGAAATCGTGTAAACAAATTAAGCACAGAAATTCCAACAAATTTTTCTTGCAGGTGTTAAGACAGACAGCTAATAACTACTAGGACAAGCTTGGCCCCACCATAGCCGATTGGATAAACACTGAACATGATAGATGGACGGAGTGTGACGGTTCCACGTTCGAACGTTCCGCGCAGCTATCGATCTAAGGGTCTGGAGTTTGGGGCGGTTTTCTCCAGATGTATGCGCTGTTAAAATGTCCTCCACCCAAGGCAGATGTCCCTCGCGTTGGCTAGTAATAACACAAACCAAGCTAGGACAAACTTGATTTCACAAGCAAAACAAAAATAAAACAAACAAAGAAAGAAAGAATTTGTAAAACAAGCAAACAAATTAATCAAAAACGTAAAACGTGAGTTTAATTACAGTCATATCAAATTTTTGTACGTAATAATTACTCGCAGACACTTCGTTGTATACTCATTGCTATCTGAACCCTCGGAATGCGTTCGCGAAGTAACCGAACGTATTCGAAAAATAACCCAAGAAATCCTCACGTCTTTATCAAAAGACGACATCTTGGTAAGAGAGGGAAAAAGTACTGGAGAAGAAGAGAAAGAAGGGGAAAAAAAAAAAAAAACGATTTTCGGACACATTAGGACGATTTCAGCAGAGGATAGGGTTTCGGCCGTTGGTTAGTAGTGTGCTGAGGCTTAATTAATCACAGGCCTAACAAGTCGGAAGATAGAATGACATCAGAAGTTCAGCTGTCTTTATTCTGTTCTTCTTTCCTTGCTTCTCCTTAGTCTTTTTCTTTTCTTTTTTTTTACCTTGGCTAGAAGTGATTTATAAAAAAAGTCGTTAGAAAAAAAAATAATGAGAGAAGAAAGATCGTAATGAGAATGAGGATTTATATTCTAGTGTATAGATAAATCAAAAATTTTTATAAATAATTGTAGCGACGCCTCGTGAAATTTAACGAATTCATAAAATATGTTGTGAGATCGGTGAAGGATCAACTAATTAAGTCATAAAAGTCAGATTATTATTTTTTTTTTGGGGGGGGGTAATGATAACGACTGATCATTCTTTAAGTTTCTACATGTAATTTTCAATAATTTTATGATTTGGAGGGGAAATTATACTGTTTCGGAAATTTAAGGGAAAAAAAACAGGCACTGTGAATCTAAATTATCAGCTTGCCAGTAAATAAATGGAAAACATTACTAACTCTTTTATTCTATAATAAGTGTTTCTAGATTATATATATCTAAATTTCACATTCATAATCACTGTATTAGTTATTATTAATATTATTATGTATTTATTTTATTTATTTATTGAGTGTGGTAGACTTTAAACGTTCAGGAATGCAAAGGTTAACATCATAATCAGGATTTAACACTAAACATACCAACATTTAATATATACCTATTTCTACCACAGCTGGTCAAATGACCGGTTGTGGTAGATAAAGGTATACGACAAATGTAACTGAAAAAAACAACAAAATGCAAACAAAAAATATAATAGGATATCAATTGTATATAATTAATAGAAAAAGTCATGAAGTCAAATGTGCAAAAACGATAAGATTGTATGCGCATTTTTTATACAAAAGTTCATAATCGGTCACTTGACCGCTTATGGTAGTTTTAGTGTTAAAAAAAACCCTTTATAACAGATCCTATTCGATGTAGTACTGTTATCTAAAGCGTTGTAAAGATCAATTAGAACATATACGGGGTAGGGAAATTAGTTGCGTTTGCGTTATTTTCCATAGAAAAATTGTATTCCGTTAGCGAGACCGGGAAATAAAAAGCGAAAATGCAGCCGGTAGGACACGGGATTAAATAGTTAATGAATTTAGGTCAATCCACCAGCATATCACCAGCAATATTCTTCTTCAAGTACATAACATGAACAAATCTTATAACACTTCATTTCACAATGAAACAAAACTTTTGTAATTTAAATCATTTTAAGTTTGAGATAGTGAAAACTGAACTCAATTTGCTGTAGCTACTTTAGCTACTATAGCTACTTTCTCGGCCTCTTAAGGCAGTTTTATCAAGCTTCACAAATCAGCAATAAATAGTTAAAGAACCCGTAAATACTGGCACTGCTGAGAATTGGTATTGAAGCTTTTAAAGTGTTTGAAAGTACGTTCGTGCTGATTGACAGTACTGTCAAAACCACTTAAAGGACAAGAGTAATTTCATCCTCTGCTTAAGTTCCAGATAAAAGTACTCCAACGGTATAAAAAATAGGGCTATTACACAGGATGCCCGATATACATCAATGGCGATCTGGTCAGTTAGCCCGGGATAACGAGGTTACATAGCACTACTATATATCTATCACACTCAGGCATGAAAGAGATCTAACTTCAGGCTCTAAAAATGATTGCCATTCATCAAGAATAAATAACACGAAACGGAAATTAATTTCCTGCTTCATCAAAAAGTAGTAAACTTCCATTTCGCTTATACGGACAGAAAAAGCCAATTAAAAGTTTAACAACTCCAAAAACCAACATTTACCATTTCGTCTCTTGAAATATTCACATCCAAAAAACTTTTTTTCCGTTAAGTGGAAATACATCGGAAACATTAAAACTCAATCACATCTAATGCGTCGCACAAGAGACATCGGCTATTATGAAAGCCACTTTCAAAGTGAGAAGATAATGAAAATAATTACACAGGAAATAAGGCGTAATTATTTAGAATATATGGTAATGGACAAGCAATAAAGAACATTCCGAAATCAGAACACATAAAAGCACTAAATTCCGTGTGTTTTGGATAATGTTTTTTTTTTTTTTTTTTTTTTTCGAAAAACTAATCATTTTCTTCCACAATTCCAGCAGGGGCCATCATATATATTGATTGGGTGGCCGCCTCCTTCATTTCAGTTTTCCATGTTAATCTATACGGTGGTTTGAACACGTGCTTTTAAAAAGCGCCCCATCCCGAAACCATTTCACATATTATGCTCATTGGCTTTCAGTGCCGGCCGCAGTTACACAATTAAACCGTTAGAAAATATCTTTTTAGCGATATTAAACCTTTCAATATTTACATAGGGGAATATCATTAGGACCTTTACTTTGTATGTATTATGTGTACACCGCGGACCATTAAAAGTGGTCGAAGACAAAAAGTACTTTTTGTAAAATGAAAAATTCCAACTCACCGGGCCAGACTTCACAATCATGAGCGATGTTTCGTGCACTTCGTTGCCGTCGCCATGGCAACTGTTCTAAAGACTCCAATCACGCTTCCACTGTAAATGCGTTCCGCAGACCATAATGACCTGTAAAAAATAATTTCAACTCGTTAAAGGCAGTTCAATTGATATTTCGGATGAGACAATTATGTGACAGGATTCGTTTTTTCATAATTTAAATCTGATTTGTTTTTTCTACTTCTTTGTCCATTTAAGGTTCGTTGTAGACAATCAGATTCAACTGAAATAAATAGTAAACATTCATATTGAAACTTAAAATTCGTTACACAAAAAATCGAATTTAAACGTCCTCTTAGTGCAGAGTCAAATTTTTGTCGAAAAACACATTCCGGTCCTTTCCCTTCTTAAGAAAAAGAAAAATGAAAACTTTAAGCACAGAGCAAGATTTAAATAAAACTTCGATTAATAAAAATTATAATAATAATTTAAAATAATAAAATTGGAAGAATTAACGAATTAACTGATATTTTTGTTATTAAAATATTTTTTTCTTCTTTCACATATTTTTTAAGTCAATTTTTAACAATATATTACATTCACAGTCATTAGCCCTAACCATACTTTCGGCGTGCACGTGAAGCCAATAAGAAATTTCTCAAAACAGGCTAAATGCTACAAAACTGAACTTTACCTACTAGGAAACAGTTCCTCGAACTGTGGCCGGCGTGCCATTTAGTTGTCATAGACAGCCGTTGTAGTCTTTAGAAATTTCCCACAGAAGCTGAAGTCATATTCAGATGAACTGAACGTAACAAATTGCAGCTGACAAACACCAATGAAAAAAGAGAAATAAGTGCCCTTTTGAATAAAGCTTTAAATACCGTATAAAAAAACAAAAAAAAACTCCGTGTAAAAGGGGTTTCATCACTCAATAAAGCAAAAATAGAAATATGTCTTCACTACTCCTAGGTTACAGATTGCTGTTGATGAAGAAAAGCACTTTTATACATTTTGAAACGTACGCACATTTTATTATTATTATTATTACTGTTCTGTGTGTACAACGTTGCTAAAGTTTGATTTTAAAAGTTATTAAATTCATTTTTTTAAACTCCAAGGAAAACTGATTCTCTGACGACCTCTGATAAATGTCATAGATATGCCATAACACATGACAGGGTTTCTACAGATTTCACAGCTTTTGCTTCCCTGACTTTTCCCTGACTTTCCCTGACATTTATCATGCTCTTCCCTGACTTTTTACCTAGCGTGCTTTCCTGAATTGTGCGTTTCTATTTTTAATATTAGATCCTTTAATTAATTACTTTTTATATATTTTGCTCCTTTTTTACAAATAATAATAATAATATAATAATAATCAAATCTAACACTAAAATATTATTTGACATCACTGGATTCTAACAAAAACCATGTTTGATAATAATTTAGGATAAAATTAAGAATATTTTAACTAAACAAGATATGTTAATAAAGGACACATTTTTAAATTATTTATAATGTTAAATAAGAAAATGAAAATAAAACAATTTCTACAGTTAGGTTCAAACAGGAAATTTTTCTTCATTTTGCCGCAAAATTCAAATATTCTTGCATTTCCCTGAGCTTTCTTGAATTTCTCCACATTTCCCTGACCTAAACTCATTTCCCTGACTTTCCCTGATATTCCCTGACTTTCCAGGTCTGTAGAAACCCTACATGACTACTCAAAATAAATATTCACCGAAGAATAATTATTAAAAAAGTAATATATTACTATGTTCTGACGAGATACGTAACTTGAACTCAATACTAAACTATCCATAAATTGCTTTCCTTAATATTAGAAAAAAAATACTTACATATTGCGATTATCACCATGGTAACAATTATTTTTCTCTTTTAAATTTAATTCTCTGCGTGGAATGAGACTTAACAAACATCTAAAAAGAGTTAACGTTAACGAAAGACTGTACCTTGCCTGTTATTTGCCAAATAAGCCACTTCATTAAAAATATAATGAATACATTAGAATTAGATTCTGTTTATTGTTTTTTTTTCTTCCTCCCAAACTAAAGCAATCATTGACGACTGTAGGAGTAAGATTACAAAATTTAGAGGGCGGAGAACTATAATAAGAGAATATACACGTAGCCTTTCGTAAAAATAAAATAAAATAAAATAAAATATTCCATTCAAAAGGTATTAGTCAATATCATTAATTACGGTAGACTGATTTGCTATTTAGAAAGCACAAGAGGCTGTTGTCTGTTTCGTATTTGGTAGAACAGAAAAGTCATGAATAAGGAATTAGATTATGAAAAAAAAATGTCGACTTTTTATTAGTCTTTTAAAATAATAGTTAATATACAGTATGTTGTGTATATACGATTGCCATGACAACTGTAATTACGGACAATTATTTGATAAGTCGCACGCCGAAACTGTCGTAAAATATTTGTCATCCTAAGATTTCATTATTATTATTTTTTTGAGCAGTATACATATATATAAGCTCGTGTGCCATAATAAAATCGATATACTAAATGAAAAGCAATTTTCTATTTCTTTTTTCTGTACAAATCTAATTTCGTCATTACTTTTAATTTATGACAGATTAAAGATGGCAATGGATGGCTATTAGCTATTCAAATAAGCTTATTCTCATTCACCATTTTCTTTTATTCCAACCTCATAAAAGAAAAACCAAAACAGAAAATAACCAAAATGCCATGACTTTTTAACCATACTGGTGAATTAAAGGCCAGTTTCAGAAAATTATCATTATCCTTTGTCAGTGCAAAAATAAAAAAAGGTTTTTTTGTTGTTGTTGTTGTTATTGTTGTAATCCACCCTCATACGTACCCCGCCCTCCTATGGATAGTGGAAAGCTTATTTACACTTCGCAACAAAAATGCAAGTGAAAATTTTAGTCGACAAAAAGAAAATTGGATGTGAGATTAAATTCTTGATTGTATATCCAAGCTAAATTTTCACGTTTTTGAAAAAACTCATGAAATTAGTGTTAACATAATAATTGGCCCATTTTGACGGTTTCACGAGGTCTAAAACCTTCTTCTGGATGTCTTAGAATATCTCATTTTTCTAAAGTTGAAGAACGTCCAGCTACACCGACACAATTCAATATTTAAAAGGGGCCAACTACTTTATGCAATTACTAGCTGCGTGCTCGTTCTTCGCACGGTAGGAAGCGAAAAATTTTCTTACATGTGTATTTAGAATTAATTCCAACTATGTGGAATCTAAAAAAAAAAAATATGGATTTTGACGTAAAGTTTGCGTCATGAGTACTAACCTGAGAGTCATACGCGATCAAGAAAGTGAAAAGCTTGATGCTTTGCAGAGAATTCCGCACTTTCAAAATGTCTTATTTCTACATCATACTGTTTTCTAGGTTCAAGTTGCAGCCTTAGATACCATAGACACCACATGAAATAGACAACCTTTTTCTTTTAAAATAGCTACCCACCCGCTCTTCATACGGGAAGAAGCGAATACTTCACTAAAATAGGATCATAACTGCATGTGACAAAACAGAATTTCATTTTTAAAAAAGTTCAATCCTCTGCTGAAATTACGGCGAGATATATTAATGCAAATTCGAATTACTTATTATTTAGTTAGTTGTAAGACAGCCGTCGAAAAAGGATGAATAGAAAACTTTTAATTTCATGAAATATTTATTAGCGTGGTATATTGTGATTTATTCATATTATCCCTACAAATCTACTAATACTAACTATTACGAATATTAATACTATCTATCTTCGCTTCTCCCTCTTTAATGCTCAATTTAAAGAAACAGCATAGATTATTTGGTGCAAATGGGACCTTTTTTATTATATGGTGATTCTTTGCAATTTACGCATTAGCACAAACAATACAATCAAAAAGGGCAACCATATCACATTACGGGTGCCATTAAGGCAGCTCTCCATATATATTTAATTTATGGATAGTTTTGTAAGATTGGTCTATTTAGCATCGCAAAAATTTCGTTTCACCGTGGTGGAAAATATACAAGCGCTACTAATTTAAATATAAGTATCCAATATAGCAATATCTTATAAATCCTTCATGGTCATGTCTTGTGATAAACATCAAACTATGTAATCTCAAGGAGTGATTTAGAATAGCTTTAATTGCTAAAGGACTTTGTTGCTCAGTTAACATATTTCACGTATTTTTCAATTAATGGAAGTCACTGTTGACGTAAAAGATACCCCGGATAGTTGAGGGAGTTAAAATAAAACTATACCCGCAACATGAATATGATAGGAAACAAATATGGCTGCGGCAGAATAAGTTACTATTGGATACTTATATTTAAATAAGTTAAAAATTGCAAAGGATTAAAATACATCTTATAATAATAATCGGGAATTTCTTTGTTTATTTCTATCGTAAATTTTAGTCAAAATATCGCTTTCTTGCGTTAAAAAATAGCGGGAATAAATTGCGTTATGATCGTGGCGTAATTTTTACATATTTTAAAGCACTTCACGTCGCCAAAGCAGATCCTCATTTGCGATTTGAAAATCCGGTACCCCATTTAAAAACTCTATTGATAGGTTGAAAAAACACAGTTTTTCTAATCCTTCATGTGCAATCCAACATAAAATATCGTGCATCATTGATTTATATAATGGCGTAAACTGCCCGCGTTAATGCTATTAAATTCTAAACGTTATGTAACATTAAAATTCGTAAAAAATCACCTAATCTATACACGTTTTAGTTTTTATTTTAAAAGAGGGCGAAATTGAGTGTTTTATTATTTGTCAGAATATCAAAAAGTATTACGAATAGAATTCAAGATGCGACAATTTATTTAAAAAAAAAATTACGAACATTTTTGTCAAAATTGATCTTCAGTTAAAAATGTCTTAAAAATCTGTAAATTAAGTCACACATTCAGAAAAACTGTTTTTAAAAAGGAAAATTTTCTCCTCTATCCGATGATGTAAATGCCGTTTTGCTTCAAGCGCAATTATCGCCGGTATTGCGCATTAAGTGTGAAAAACTGCGAAAAATCGCATAAAACAACAACAAAAAATTCTAGATCGAATTTTGAAAAAATCGTTTCGAGGTGCATAACTTCATGTTTAGAACTTCCTGTGTACCACGTTTGGTAATACTACGTGTAGCCGTTTGTCCGTAACGTACATTACAAACAAACACACACGCACACACATATTCTTTTATAATAAGTAGAGGTATAAACATACATTTAGCATAGTTTATGTAGATTTCCTTTTAGGCGTGTTAATTTTAAATGTATTTTTCTCTTATGAAGATTTTGTTTAACTAATGTGAGCCTTATTAAATAAAGAGAATACTTAAAAATCTGCGCTGATGTAAATCAGAACATAACAAAACATTATTTTTCACCCGAATTTGCATAATCTTACACTACAAGCGATATCTTCTTTCCAACAGCAAATTTAATTTCAGCAATAACTCCAAAAGTCTAATCTGAATTTCTCTTTGCGTTAATAAAACGTCAACACTTACGTCTATCCTCCCCCCCACCCTCATATTAAATTTTACCCTCCGTTTGAATTTAGATCCTTTACTCAATTATTTCAAGAGAGGGATAATTTATTAGTCGTATATTTCGGAGCCTTAGGATCAAAAATAAACTCCTCTAATACACATCCCAAGTATTGTTTAGTGCGATATTCAATTTAAGAATAATTTGCAAAAAAAAAAAAGTAAAATCCTCCCTAACTGCAACCTTGACTCGGGGATCGAAAATAGGCTGTTAGCCGAACAATCAAATCACGAGAAAGAATTATTTCAACCTTTAGAGACGAGGGTTTTCAATTTAGTATTTAATGTGGCAGTAATAGCCAATGCGAGAGAGAAGGAATTGGAGAAAAAAAAATTGGTTCCTTCTGCTTACGTCTGTTGGCTATGTAATGGTAGTCGAATGATTGGAAAAGATTAGTTTTCGCCCGAAAATCTTTTTATTTTATTTTTGACTCTCTTTATTTTTACACTTTTTGAAATAAATGCAATTTCAGAAGAAGTTACAATAAACGTAATCAAAATGTTCTTCCAGATAAAAGATTCGAAGAATAAAGGATAGGGTATATAATGGCAATAAAAAAACAATAATAAAATAATAGAGGAAATTGAAAATTTAATGTTCTGACGATTTTGATTCGTAATTTAAGTATTAAATAAAACACATTAAGATGAGCGTGTTAGATTTTATCACGTAGGAGTTAACAAGATTGATAGGAAGGGGGCGTCATACACTAGGAGAATCCAGTTTGGAAGTGAAAGAACTTTGCTGCTTACTTTGTTAGATCATATTTTAAAAAGTCACAACTAAATTTGGTTTGAGTTTTGGGAGTAAATTATTCTTACTTTTTTTACTCATAAAAGATTAAATTTTTAAGATGTAGTACGCTTTTTAAAAAAATCGATTTTTCAAAAATATATGCAGAGAATAACAATAATATTTCAATGTATTAAGAATGTTACAAAACATTTTAACATTCTTCAGGTAAAATTTAGCTTGGAATAATAAAAAACGGTATTCGCTAATTTTCCTTTTAAAAATTCAATTTTCAAGCTGTACTTTATTCGTTTTCTAATTAAAAATAAATAAATAAATTTCTATTAAAACAGTTATGTTGTTTCCTCTGAATTTTTTTTTTTTTAGTTCATCAATTCATTTTTAAAAGTAAATCCGATTTTTTTAAGTTTGCTTTTTATTGAATAATTATTATTTTTTTGACAAAAAGCAGCACAAAATAAATAAATCAATACTCTCTATTTTATAATTTGCCGGAAAAGTATATTAGAACCTGAAACTGAGAGATTCAGTTTATAAAGGGTAAATCACTGACGAGCGTTTCTTCTTCTTCCTTTTTTTTTTTCTTTCTTTCTTTTTTAAAATTTATTTAGGGTTCATCTTTTTGCAAATTTTGATGCGTTTTCCTTTTAAATGTTCTTAAAATTAAACATTTTTATTTTTTACATAAATTTTTAAATTCATTTCTTGAAGGAACAAATGTACTTTGTTTATTTAAAGAAAAAATATCAAAGTAAAAATAGGATCATTCATTTTTTATTGGAAAAGAAAATGAGACTGCCTTTGGAACGATAGTATGATCACTAAAATAGTTGTGATGTTTCCTGTGAGTTTAATCCCTTAAAAATTCACAATCAATTTTTAAAAATAAATCTGAAATGTTTTTTACTGAATAATTATTTTCTCTTTACAAAAAGCCGACATGCACGCACTCACACAAATGAATTCATACCAAACGTATAAGCTAAACACAGTTAGTGAAGAGGTACTGACACAACTAAGAGAGATCAACGTAAATTTTGGAAAAGGGCATGTGTTTAGTACTGAAAGGCTTCTACAGTTCGTTCCATTTTTTTTTAAAATTAAACTCTCACTGTTTAGTTTATACATTCTACGCACAACCATGCGAAAAAAAAGGATATATTAACCTCAACAAAATATTGTCGGCGCTATTTGAATGTAATAATTTTGCCCTATCAACAAAATTTTCCTTGATTGAACATTTGCTGATTCAACTAAATTTTGGTTAGTTCAATTCAAAGAATATTTTTTTTCGTCCAACTAAATTATTTAGCTAAAACAGCAGCAACGAACTGCTTGTGGATTTAACAGAACACTTCGTTTATGTACTTTACATTAAAAATTTCTCTAATAGTTCACTGGTATGATAGATTTCAATACCAATTCCGTTCACTATGTTTAATATTTAGCTTAAATTAGTGCATTTATGAAATATTTTTATAGCATGAAATTCATACTTTTGGCTGGCGTGATTAATCAGCTTCTACATTCCTGATTCCAGAGTGTTTAGTTTCTAACTTAATTTGGCACGCTACTCAAAAGCATATTCATTCCGTGGCGACAACGCGCCTTCCGCTGATTTGATTAATTTCATTTTAAATTTCACATTCTCCAGTAACATTAACGGTTATTTTTTTAAACTTAAATTAGCATACTACACACCGAATTCTTGCTATTCCCCGGCTAAACGCCCCATTTAGTTTTTCTCAAACTGCATAAACAAGCGTCTTGTCGCTTTGATTGCGGCAGATTTTCAAGACGCTTGACATGTGTTTGGAGCATCTTGTCTTTCCTGAGACCTTGAGCCCATTAAACTCGAACACCATTCATCCAAATTGCTTGCCGAGGATTAAAAAAAGAAAAAAAAAACAAGGGAAAGAGTTTCCACAGCTTGTGAAATTTCAGAAAAATCTAATTAAAGCCCGGGTAAGAGAAAAAAAAAAAAGGAATAATAACAGAAGTCATTCTGTCAGCAGAATTTTCTCTACGTGCAATTCCTAACTGCAAAGAGACTCTCGTACTTCTGGTCTTTTCTCCCCCTTTCGATATGTATCCCTCCGCATCTTCTCTGCAAGAGAGAAAATATGGCTTAATTTGTAACTGGGTCTTCTCACGCCACTGGTTCAAACAAACACATTTCGCGCTACATGTACGCTTGAAAAAGGGATGGGGGCAGAATTCGGAGGTGCTGTGGGGGAAGGAAGAGGGGGCGTCTGAAAATAGAACGAAAGTGTGGCCGCCCGCTTAATGAAGCCGTTAAGCAGTCAGCTTCCACTTTTAGTCTGGGTCCTCTCTCTTCTCTCATAAAAACCGCTACATGTTTTATAACTTACACTTGTTGTGAGCAAAGCAGCTTTTTCTCAACCTTCCTCTTCTCTTACCTTCAATAAAGCGGAACTGCCGGAATATAAAAACCGGTACGGAAAATGTCTTAATATGGTACCGTTTACTGGCAGAGCTGAGTTATACTCTAGAATATGCCGTGCAGGGAAAAGATGTTCTTTATGTGCACGAATTTTTTTTTTTTTTGCGTGTAACTCATTTAGTAAGACTGGTGACAGCGTTTTGTCATTTTGTTTATCCACGGTAAAAGAGAGTTTTTGCCCATCCACTTTTTCTGTCGCTGAATAAAAGGGATTGGGGGGGGGGGGAGAGAGAAAAAGAGGGACGAAGTAAATTTGGCTACTTACGTTGTTTATTTGTCAAATGGGAGAGGGTATCGTAGATATGACGGTTATGGCGCTACGTATGAGATGTTTTCTAATTCCTCTATATTGGAAAATCTTGAGTGAGCTATTTTTGAGAAGAGGATACATCGCTTGAATTTATTTGGTTTTTTGCAAGAGAAATGGAATTTTAGAACACACACCTGCAAAATGTGTACCATTTAATTTTAAGGGTGTTCTATCTTAAGAACGACCGTCGTCACATGACTTTTGAAGACCTTCGAAAACAAACCCATGATGTTAAACACTCCAAAAAATTAATAATGTTCCTTCATACAATGCGCTATGGACTAATAATAACAGTAAAGCTGTATGTCTCATGCAATTTTCAGAAAAAAAAAATCACAAGAGCAAAAACTGCTTTCAGAGTTTGAAAAATTCCGCATCTTTAGTATTTTTCCTGAGTATTTCATAAGGTTCATTGTTTGCAGAAGTTCTCAGTACAGCTTGTAAAGAGACATTCTAGATTTTTTCCGAGTCTTTAGCGCTGTTAATCTTTAAAAAGCTTTTCAAAAGCTACATGATTTCCAAAAAGAACAGCCTTAAGAATACACTTTTTCAACTTAAGTCGGATCCACTTTTCGCAAGGTTTCGTGGTCCACCTCACCTCATTCTCTTCAAACGCATTGTTATCACTTTTCGTAAATCATATTTTGTAAACATATAAAAGAAATTAAAAATGCAGGTAAAAATGACGCCACACATTCAGTAGAAAGTATTTAGATCAATCTCCAATGTACTCAAAAACGACCATGAAATTGACAGAAAATTGAATGCTAGTCCCCTCAAGATGGAAACCTAAGTGGATTTTGATATCATCAAAAATAAAATCGTTAGATCAGACAGCAAAATAATTTTCAGCATTAGATCAACGTCTAAAGTGTCCATATAATGAGCATGAAATGTTTCCGAAAACTAAAAGTTAACGCTACCATGCCATGTCGGATATCCCCAATGAAACAAAGTCTAGTCGATGTTTTGCACCAAAATCGAATCTCTAGAAAGCTACATTACATAACGTTGGAAATAAAGCGGAATCCATTTATTTAACAATCAACAGCATACGTAATTTTTTATATACCTAACACAAACTATTTAAAATTCCTGATTTTTTTTTCAATTATCGAAGTTATTTTATTGCAATATAAAGGGGAATAATTAAGCATGCAATAAGAAAATTAAAACAAGAAGAAACAATTTTATATACTTCGGAATGCTCCTTTTATCCCTGGAAGAAAAGAATTCTTAAATCGTAAAATAAAATAAATGTATAACAACTATGCTCATGGAGTAAGCTCTGTGTGCAAGTTTTTTCTGTTGTACTACACTCCTCAAATTAACATTAAATAAAACCCTTTAAAACATGCATCGAAAAATCAATTAAAACGGAGCTTTCTTGAACAAAAGGTTTCTGACCTTTGGGAGCCATCTGGAGAAAGAAAAAAGGATAAAGGAAAAAGAAAGCCACAAAAACAAACTGATTCCGAAGAAAGAAAAATTAATTGCACAGGGACAGTTTTCGGCTAAAACGAGACACGTAAAGCCTCGCTTAGTCTCATATGAACTCGAGTATTACATCTGGCAACAACAAACGGCGACAATTTAATTGCGAGTATTTCATCGCTGTTTCTGGCAACACCTTTTCGTCAATTCGCTATTGTTTCGCGCGCTTTTATTTGGGGAGAAGGAAACAAGAAAAGCATAAAATAAATTCAACGATTGATGGTGGAAGAAAAAAAAAAGTATAGATTCAGACTTTTTTTTTCCTTTTCCCTTATTGCTGCTTGCCTTTGAATCCTTTAATCCTACGGGATTTAAAGACACTATTGTTAGGTTTCACACGGACGCCATTTTTCGAACGCTGCAGGTGCATTAGAAAAGAAAACGCTCTTCACTTTTATTACGGGGATATTAATAAATTAAATTCATTTAGAATGCGCTAACCATGTGCGTTCACGCCTAAAAATTCCAAAGAAAAAGGACGCTAAATAATTTAAAATGGTTTTTCAAAATTAAATGTGACTGTAACCAGAATCTAAAAAAAGTAAAATAAATAGTTAATTTAAAGATAAAACGGTAATGAATAATGAACACTCTTAATAATCTACGAAACTGAAAATGTAATAAAGTGTTCAGATTTTCTAGGAATATAATTTAAATGATCAAATGGATTTTGCAGTTTAAAATCGCATTTAAAATGTTATATCGTGAATTATGCACTTAAAAATAATTGTACGTACAGAATTAACATTTCCGTGCTAATATCCCATGAATATGGGCATATAAATGCATATTCTTTTCGGTACTTTATTTTTTAAACCCACATATCTAGGAATAGGAATATTATCTTTTTTATCAGAACATGTAAATGTGGACGTTGTTTAGATGATTCTTTTAATAACAAATTTGCAGAAATTATTGTTTACGAACAGCACACGTGGAAAAGATTTGTCCGCATGTGAAAATACTCGAGTGAGAAATTTTCTACAGGATTTGGCTGCCAGTCTCGTTGCGTATGAAACGATTAAAGTATTATAATAAAAAAAATTCTCACCGTAGTGGGAAATACTGTTCATGGTCAATGAAAAATCCTTCTACAGAATACGTTAAAGTATAATAGGAGTAGTGAAAAGTAATGTCATTTTTTTACGTAAAAAAAAAAAAAAAATTTTTAAGAAATATTCAATCACAAACAGGCTGTGCCTAGGTAAAGGACTTTTTTTTGTAATTTTGAAGCGAGAATTTTTATAGATATTTTTATTTTCTTTCACGTCTGCCCTCCTTGAAGGATTATATTAGAAATGTTTTGAAATCGATTTTTAGGTATTTGTATTAGGTGTTGTATTTTACAGCAAGAATTGAATGAATATCTGATTTCTTCTTTCAGATTGCACAGGGTATGTGAAAAGAACATTTTGCCCCCTATCCGCCATAAACTGTAACAATTTTGGAAAATGGGATTAAGCTATAAAAATTTTGGGAATTTGGGAAAATGATTTCCAATCCAGAACCTACGCTATAAAATTCAAACACGTGTCAAATTCCGCATTGTTAGATTCAGTAGTTTTTTTTTTTTTTTTTTTGGCTAGCAAAATATTGACATACAAGAAAAGGTGCACCTAAATGCTTTACCGAAACTGGTATAAGGTTTTAATAATTTCATTTTTTACAACTAATGCGTTCTAAATAATTGCAGCTTAGTGACATTTTTAACCCCCAAAATGCAATTATCATTAAAATAAAAGCTTTAGCTTCCTGAACCAAATAAAGAAAAGTAGAAATTTACTGCAGTTGAAAAATAAATTATTGTTTTCGGGACTAACTAATGAAAAACATTGACCAACGCTTCTACTTCCCTGACACTGGAACTGCAAACTTTACCACAAATGTCCAACACCATTTCAGAACAATCGCACATATTTGGCAGTCTGGGAGAAAAATAAAATATATATATATATATGAAGCTTTCAATTAACTCTGCACTCATTTGTATCTCCATATTACTGTTCAAACATTTAAAAGCATGCACGCTTAAAACAAACGCCACCTTTTACCGAATTCACACTTGGTATAGATCCATTATACGGTACTAAGACAAGTAAATGGCCAACAACAACCCATAGGGAACTGTGCAATTTGGTAAAACAAAAAGCTCGGTTTAAAAAACATGTGCTTAACAGGCAATTATCTAAATGGAGATTGATTTTATCAAGAGCAGCACGTTAGCAAGTTGCTTTGTTAGATTGTCAACAAATAAAGTGTGCGCTTAAAATAATCTTCGTGAAGGATTTGTACAAAAAAAATAAATTGAATAATAAAGGGTGTTTTTCAGTGTGGTATCTCAGTTTCCCCAGCACGTTATCCTATAGAGATTTTGTGTTTTCATTCACAAAATGTCTGTATGATGGGTTGATATTATTATTATTATTATTTTTTTTTTTTTTGTACACTAAAAATATGCTTCGTTTCGTTCAATGCAAAATATACAATTGAATTACTTAAACAAATGTCAATGCAGATTTTCAGCTGTGGTGTTATTTATTTTAGGGTATTTTTATTTCCATTGAAATGTTTGACAAAATCAATAAATAAATTCATATTTATTTTTCCTTAGTAAAAGGAAGATAACA
The DNA here is from genome assembly GCA_038373885.1 of Cheiracanthium punctorium. Classification (NCBI taxonomy): domain Eukaryota; kingdom Metazoa; phylum Arthropoda; class Arachnida; order Araneae; family Cheiracanthiidae; genus Cheiracanthium; species Cheiracanthium punctorium. The sequence goes on along the minus strand of JAWZYV010005775.1, from coordinate 936,485 downwards.
AAAAATGCTGAAAGAGTTGGGTTATTCATATTAGGTGTGCCAGAATGTAATGTCGTTATTATTATTATTTTTTACATTGCACTAAAACTAATTTTTAACCAGTTTTTAACTGCAAACTAATATGGCCTGATTAACGGTTTCATAACTGTTACATTTTAAAACAAAAATTTCACAGATAAAAATTTTTATTTCCCCCCCCCCCCCGAGTTCAGCCGACCACTCTCCTTATAAGGCAAATGTATAAATGTCCTGAAACCGATTTTTAGGTATTTTATGTATATATTTCTTTTTCTTTTCGGATATCTGGAAAGAAAATTTTGGCTTCTACCTCTACCCATTGGTTACGAATTTTGGTAAATCACCTCTTATCGAGCTCTGTGTTACAAACCTCGCATGTAGTCAAAATTTCATATTATGAGCTTCTTTATCAGGTTACTAGCTGAAGTACCCGTCCTTGACGGGTTAGTGAATGCAAATTTCCAAAAAGCAAGAACTTCCGTCAGCATTGTAGGAGTACACAGAATGGATGCAGTATGTTGCCAAAGTAAAGAAAGCGAAGTTATAATTTTTATGTATTGTTAAACTATTACATGTTAGAGAGTAACTAAGTAATATCATTTCATTTCGCTTTAGTCGTAATTATGTGATGCGCGAACGAATATTTACGCATATTGAAATAATTTTCGCAAAATCTCAAAATCTAATTAACACTTTTGAAAAAATTGAAGCCTAGAATTTAAGTTGAGTGACAACCTATCATGTCACCCAATTTCGTTTCATTTCCTGCAGTCTTTATTTCGGGATGCTGGAACAAAATTTCAGCGTTTTGAAACGATTTTCGAAAAATCCCAAAATATAATCAAAATATTTTAAAATTTTAACGCCTATAAATTAAGATTAGCAACTGCCTATCATATCACTAAATTTCGTATCATTCGTATTCGTCGTTATTACGTGATGTTTGAAGAACTATAAACGTATTTTGAGAGAATTTTCACAAAATCTCAAAATCTAATAAAAATGTTTAAAAATTGGACACCTGTAGTTTATGTTGAGCAACCATCTATCATGTGACCAAATTCCATATCATTCGCTTTAGTCGTTATTAATGCGGGAACAAAGATTTTCTCAGTTTTAAACGATTTTCGCAAAATCTCGAAATCTGATCGAATTTTTTAAAATTAGATGCTAATAGTTTAAGGTGAGTGACCACCTATCATTTCACTAAATATCATTTTTTGATCTTTGCAGTTATTACGTGATGTGCGAACACAAATTTACGCAGTTTGGAATGATTTTCGCAAAATCTCAAAATCTAGTCAAGATTTTTTTTTAATTCGACACCTATGTCATAAGTTGAGTGAGCACCTATCATGACACCCAATTTCATAGCATTCGCTTCAGTCGTTTTTACGTGATGCTCGAACACAAATTTACGCAGTTTGAAAGGATTTTCGCAAAATCTCAAAATCCAATCAAGATTTTCTAAAAATTCGACGCCTATGTTTTAAGTTGAGTGACCACATATCATGGCACCCAATTTCATATCATTCGCTGCAGTCGTTTTTACGTGATGCTTAAACAAAAAAAGCGTCACGGACAGAATGACAGAACGACAGAATGACAGACAGACAAACTTTTTTTGGAGGGTCGCATCAGATTCCCGGGTGCTTGAAACGGATAGAAATTCCAAAATTTTTGAATTCCAAGAAATGTACAGGCAAAAGTCTAATTTTATTTATATAGATACTTTAACAAATTACACTTTCTTTGGACCGTGGTAGACAATGGTTTAACCCTAGGCGCAAACCCTTCCCAATGCTGAAAAAAGGGCAGCAGTTGCCATCGCTCGACTTAACCGCGATGAACGTTCCGATCGTCCGCCATCTTGCTGGTAGTTAAGTCGAGCGATGGCAACGGCTGCCCTTTTTTCAGCATTGGGCAATCTATCCAGCTGTTCTCGCATTCTTCGATTTTTCAGCAGGTGTCAGTGCTGTTTAAAACGAATCGTGACCATTTTTTTACGGGAAATGACGTGCTAAAAAGTAAAGGCTTCTCGTGGAGCTATGTCACGCGCAACTATTTTTATAGAAATCAAATTTATTCTTCGTGACTGGCAATAGTCAAAACGTCAGATATTTGGTGTTCCCAGAGCGGGAACACTGCGCGTTAAAGGGTTAAGGCGTTGGGCTGGTAACCGGAAGCTTGCGGGCTTGATTACGGCATACCACTGTAGACCACTTAGTACATTTGATGTACGTGCACGTTAAATCCGTGGTTCCGAAAATCACCTCGGCGGTCGATAGCAACTTCCGGCAAATGCCAATATTGAGAATTCCTTCTGAAGAAGATCCTTACAGTGGCGGGAAATTCCAGCGAGGATACACGTGGCTTTAAACGACACACTTGGTGACGTGCGCTGTCCCCACCTGGCGAACACAAAAATTTCACTTTCCTAACAAAACGTGTAATTGTACTTTATGCAGTCCATTAATATTATAGTACTTATACAGAAAATACTAGAGAAAAAAAAGCATTTGGAGTAGTAAATGTGTAGTGGCATGTTTCGAGAAAATGTCATTTGTGGAAGTATTGGGTAACCGTAAATTCGAACCCATGGCCTGTTTTTAGTGTGGGTGTGAAAAATTTCTTACTAATTAGAAATATTGCCATTCTATTTCACACTTTCATAAATATGAGTTTAGTCGCCGGGGTTATGTAGTGATTAGAGAGTCATTCTACCACACCACGGTCAGGCATGAGCATAGGCGCAATCAAAGGAGGGGGCTATAGGGGCTCAACCCCCCCCCCCACCTTAAAGATGGAAAATTAGACGTGAAAAGCATTAAAAATTGAAAATGATCACTAATGAATTAAACTTTTCATTTTTAAAATACATTTTGAACAAAAAGATGTTAGTTTTCTAATAAATATTTTCAGTTAGTGTATGAAACACAGTTAAACTCATTTACAACGTCACTGAAAAGATCATATAATTATTTGACTCTACATTATAACCAGTTACATTGCTTGTGTTCTATTGGCAAGCCAAGTGGTACAGAATATTTTGACTTTGTGAGAGAGTTATAATTATATAATCGAGGTCACTGTAACCGAGTTCAGCAGTATTTGTAGCCCCTTCCCCCCCACCATAAACTAAAATGCTGGGTGCGCCACTGGCATCAGGGTTCGATTCCCTGCACAGGCTAGGGTGTCATTTCGTCCGCCCCTTCAAAGGAGGCAGCGTTGGTTCACCTATTAGGTGTCTCCACAATAAAGAGGCCAGTAATTCCGGTCTCGGTAGTGGCCAATGCCTATAAACGGCAAATGCCCGCCATTAAAAAAAAAATTCGGAGGAAAAACAACATTTCCGAAATTAATACTTCCAATCAAATTTCCAAGCAACAATCGACGTGGAAAACTTATTACATCGTACAACCCTTTATATAGTATGTTTCTGGAATTACTAATTGAGTTAAACAAAAGGTTAAAAAAAAAACCTAAGAGGTGTAGTTCGAAGGCGAACGCTTGACAATCCGATCGAATAAAACATGTCCACTCAACTAAAATAGAATTCCGAAAAAAATAAAATAAAAGTAAAAGATGAAAATAAAGAATGGCGGTGAAAAAAAATATCTGGTCAGTTCTTTTATTCGGTTTTCTTAGTTTTTCAGTTCTCAACATAAAGGAGGTAATTTAGGTTAATGTGTTTATAGAAATAAGGGGTTCCTTCCCAGCGGTTCTAACAACACGCCGAGCGCTAATGGTTTTTTGTACGCCATTTTCTTATTATGATTAAATTCGCGGAATGCCCATAGAAAAAGCTCAAAGAGCACAAAAGACTTGATGCGGCACTTGTATATTTAGTAAGCCCGAAATGGTGACCTTACGTAATGGAAGTGTAATCCTGTTGTACAGTGTTACGTCTGCAGCAGAAATGAAAACTGTGTAACTCGTTTGAAAAATAGTCTGGTTGAACAAAAACAAACAAGCAAAATAAGACAGTGTACGGATAAAGTCGAAAATGTGTTAAAGGAATGAAGTACACTTCCAATATTACAATATGCGTTTCAATTTGAAGTTTTATTGTAAAACTATTGACTACTTTAGTTTCAAATATTTCAAAATATTCAGAAAAAATTGAGCTGCCCTTTTACTCAAGAAAAGAATGCAGCTATTATTATTATTATTACAGACCCCCCCCCTCAAAAAATATTTTTTACACATATCTCTTTCTACTTTTTACAGAACATTTTTCTTCAACCTAGTGCAAGGATTTCTTAGGCACCGCAAAGATTTTTTTATAAATTTAATCATATAAAATAGCAAAGGAAAAACCCAATCAGTTTTCTTTCGTTTTTTATCATGAAAAGAGTTAAGAAAATTACTGTAACATAATGATTGTTAGTACAAATAAGTAACAACTTCCAGAGATAACAGAAAATTGTCTATTCGGCAAGAGAAAGCTTTAAACTAAGCCTATGCATACACGTATTGAAGATAAACTGGATAAAAACAAAATAACGATAAGGAAGAGCATGATACACATATAAATTAGCTGTTCTTACATATTATTTTTTTAAATATTAATTATAAGAATCTATGCCTTCAAAATTTTTTTTTACCTTTCTATAACTCCTTTGATAATTATGCAGACAAACACATCAGAAAACACCAAAGAGCTTCTAAGAATATCTCCACACTTCTTTCGCACGTGTTTTGCACCTACATTTCAACGAAATTCACGAAAATTAAACGACACGTACAGATTCATTTCATTGAGCAGGTGTAGTTTGAAGATTAGCGTCTGACATTTGAGTTTTTAAAGATATCTGAGTTCGTCAACAATGACATAGCTGTCTTTGGAAAAAAAACCAGACATTTCGCTAAAGTGTGTTTTATATATATATGATCTAACTATTCGACTGAGTCACGTAAGGTTTGAAATATTAATTTCTTAAAGAAATATAAAAACAAAGTTTTCTTTTTATAAATAAAATAAATTTAAACTTTTAGAGTAAATTTAATCATGAAATGTAAAAAAAAATTCTTTCACAATTTTGAATTTTTTTCATATTGTAATAAAATTTAACATTTAAAAAACTTCTTTATGAAACATACATTAATAAAAATTATAAATACCGTGATAAAATAATGTATACCCTGATTTTGGGTATTCATCCAAAAAGGTCAGATGTAACTTGTGTAAATACCCTATCCATTGAGTTCTTCCATCCAGGGACCATGGGACCAGCATCCATATCCCTAACATTTTTTTGTTTTTCCCCGAACATGCTAATAGCAAAGTAAAACATTCTCCCCCCCCCCCAACACACATACACACACACGCACACACACTAGACAACTCTACACCTCCGATTAAATCATTGTTCTCCACACACACATGAATTCTGTATTATGTTATGAGAATTTGTCAAAATTTTCTCAAAGATTATTTGTGAATTTTATGTCTAAAAATATTATCATAAGAAGAAAAATCCCTTCATTTAGTGTACAACTGACGAAAAGACTATTTATTAAAAATCACAATAATCTATAAACATTTGGTATGTTACTAATTTTATTAAAATGTAATTTATTTAATACCAGTAATGCTTTAGCATTAGAAAGTACAATATTGTGAAGTAGATTTCCCCGCGTAATAGTCAAACCTAGACTTTACAATAAAAAATCGGCAAAATGAGTTCGGCTATTACACGAGTTAACACGGTATATTATATATATATACCGTGTATATGTATATATATATATATCATATTTGCAGTATATACTTTGTGTTTTACTTATTAGTTATATATATATATATAGTAAAATAGCTCCACTTACGAATCAAGGAATCATTCACACTGTAGTTACGATATTCTAATACATCCAGAGAATGTAAAAATCGTATCCTAGAACTAGAAGGGCAATAGCAGATGTATCCATCAAAAAAGCAAATCCGTTCAGGTGATAAAATTGGAAAGTGAAGTAGAATTATAAGGCGTTAACACGGGTAGTAAGCATCAGTTATAATCTTCAGGTCCCCACAAACGGAAAATTTTAAGTGTTACTACCAAAATAAAAAACAAAATAACAGGATTTCAATGTAGTTACTTTGCACAAAGAAAGCTAAATATGTAACTACGGGGGATTGGGGGGGGGGGGTATCCTGCTATCAAAAACAAAAATGGAGTCAAAATGTCCGAAAGTATAAACCATGGAAACATGGCATGAAGACAGAGTGAAGAATATTCAGGCTGTTGCCATAAAAGAGGAATAATTACTAGTTGCCAGATTCCGAAAGTTAAATAGGGGAGAAAAAATAATTGAAATAAATAAATGAAGATAATAATAATAGTAGTAGTAATAATAATAATAATTAATTAATTAATATTATTGCACGATATACTAGGTACATAATATTTAAATAGATGTACATTTAACTACACCCATACATCAATATTATAGTTAAGTAACTAAGAGTTATGTCAGATATTACTATAAAGGAACAAGATAATTTAATAGTACCAGTGATCATCATCCATTCGATTTTTTTTATCTTTTTATAAATAAATAAACAAGCACTAAAAAGAACCCATAGTTTATTAATTTTTTTAAACTTTTTTTTAATTTATATATATATATATATATATATATATAAGCCAGCTATCAAACCCAAACCTCTCCAACCAAGAATACCCAACAGGACACGTTTATAGTAATTCTAATTGCAATTAGAAATAATATAGATCTGTTAGAATAATTATACCTTAATGCAGCATTATACAAAGAAGATATATTTTCTGACTTATAATTACTAGTACAAAGGGACATTACCCTATATAGATGATTAGCTATAATATTTCTAAATACAGATATATGCATGCATGATGTAAAATCTGTGAAACTAATTCCATTAAAATTAAATTCATCTCTCTTATTGTATATATTGAAATTAAGTTGTCCATCACATCATTTTCTAATATTTGTAAAACAGGAAAATTAATATTGTTATTGGGTAGAGGTTTTTTTACTAATTCTAAATTATCAGGATAGGTAATGGGCAATATATGTGTTATTATAATTATCAGTAGTTATAATAATAATATCACTTATTTACCTATATATTATAAGTGAGGAATTATATTGTTTCTCATAATTAAATAGATAAAGGTCATGAATACATATATAATGTATTTATAAAAAAAATACTTAAACCGCATATTACTCGAATCTATCAACTCTCCCACGACCAAGAAAGTAATGCAAGAGAAAGGAAGACAGAGAAAAAAAAAATCCGTGTATAAGTCTGCAAGCAATTACTTCATTAAAAATAAAGAAATAAAAATTTCCCACCCTATCCATTTCTTCGAACCATGCCATCAAGTGTTGCCATTTCCTACAATTGCAATTTCAAACTAAGATTTCGCATTTCCAGCCATTAATTACCTCCAGCAGGTGCAAGATTTAATCACTCTTTGCCCATTGCACCTGCCCCGAGAGAGAGCACATGGATCCCTCCGACCTCCCTCAATGTTCTATTTCGACCCTTGTCGAATGAAATATAGTTTTCGGTGTACCTGGGAGAGAATTCTGACAAATTCGAACGGTCCGTGCAGCTATGGCAAGGTTTTTGAACTTCCCAATGTGCTGAGAGCGGCGGCGGATATGACCGAGCCAGAAATTCTCCGATTCGTCCAGGTCAGAATGTCTGGTTATGTGTTAATTAATGAGGGTGATTGATGGTCTGAACGTTGATTAATACTTTTGGGGTAAATTAATCAGGAACCTGATGGGATATGATAGGATCAGATCGATTCGCGTTTGGTTAAGAAACACAGACGAACATCTTTAATGCAGCATTTCAATGTAACGTTTCTCATACGCCATTTGAACGACGACCTACTGCGCATCTCTCCCCGCAACTCTCCATATTGAAAGATAAAAACCATACTAAAAATGTAAACTGAAATTATATTCAAGCATTTCAAACCATAAAATGTTGCTGAAAACAAGCTTGTTTAACCCTTTAACTCTGACATTTTCACTGTTGCCAGTCACGAAGAATAGATTTGATTTCTATAAAAATAGTAGCGGGTGACACAGCTCCACGAATCCTTTACTTTTTAGAACGTCATTTCCCGTACAAAAAAAAAAAAAAAGGTCACGATTATTTTTAACAGCACTGACATCTGCTGAAAAATGGAAGAATGCGAGAACAGCTGGATATATTACCCAATACTGAAAACAGGACAGCCGTTGCCATCGCTCGACTTAATTACCAGCAAGATGGCGGACGACCGAAACGTTCATCGCGTGCCACAGATCTAGATTCCCTTTTTTGACGCAGCTGGCTGTGCGTGGGCACAGCCAGCTGTCTTCAAAAAAGGGTCTCTAGATCTGTGGCACGCGATGAACGCTTCGATCGTCCGCCATTTTTCTGGTAGTTAAGTCGAGCGATGGCAACGGCTGCCCTGTTTTCAGCATTGGGAAAGGGTTGCGCCTCAAAGGGTTAACTAATTCGACCCATTACTATCACGCAACAACTAGAATTTTAATACTGTTCTTTATGTTCAGAACTGGATTTTACTCCAAAGCATTATGAGAGATTTCTTTCTATCACGCCGACATAATAGCTATGATAGTAGCTATGATCGTTTGAAAGGCTCTGTATGAAGTCATGGGTGTTGCCACTTATGGAGATGTGTCCCCTGAATATAATTATAACACTGAAAAAGGAAATACTGTTAAAGTCCTAAAACATTACGTTCGTTACCTTTCATCAAAAAACTCACGGCGGTGGAGGTTCCCTTTACCTTGCCTGCAGCTTGTGTGTGTATTATGGCACACCTACACTAGGACATCTGTTTACAGGGCAGGTGTCTTGGTTGGCGGACTTTTAGGAGGTACTATAATGCGAATTCAAGTTACATCTGGAGAAAACCAACCAAAACTGCAGGACGTTAGATAGACAGCCTCGTGGTAGGCCCGCGCCCGAACGCAAGACCTGCCCATTTTAACCTTCTACCGTGTTCAGCGTCTTATCCACTTGGCCATGGTGGGGCCCCGTACCTTCAGCAATGAAAGCAATAGGTACATAAAGGAAAGTTCTGCCTTTCTTTTTATAAAATCCCTCCGATATTTTAATATTAGTCGAATGACAAATAATTTTGTTGCACTTAAAAAAAAAAAAAGCATTTCAAATTTGTTTGGGCTTTGGAGTCACATATTTTGCAGCAATTTTTTGAACGGCGCGTGTATGGCCCAGACATAGAATTGTCTTAATATGTTTAATTCAAAATTGTCTATCCGTGCTAGTTAATGTTGGTTTAAATGACTAATGACTATTAGTATACTTATCGGTCGATTATTTCGAGGTTCAGTTGGATAAAATCATTCCGATTAGCGTTTGGAACGACTGTTTCAAAACAATTAATAAAAATTATGTCACACAAGCAGACAATGCCGTGTGTAATTTTTAAAACATCATAACAATGCATCCGTTTTTCATAAATATTCATATTATTAACAATAGACTGCACCGCGATTGTACAAAAATACATTGTTTATAAAATTCTTCAGACCTTTGATTAGCTTCATCTTCCGACTATTATCCAATGAAATGGAATTAATGGTGAATCTGAAAAACTAAGCATATCTGCCGAAATTGTGTAGGCCGTGTTGGTATGTATGGCAGCGATTTCTATCTTCAAATTCACTGACTGTGCCGGCACAGCCAGCTGTCGTCAAAAAAGGCTCTCTAGATCTGTGGCACGCGATGAACGTTTCGATCGTCCGCCATCTTGCTGGTAGTTAAGTCGAGCGATGGCAACGACTGCCCTTTTTTCAATATTGGGCAATCTATCCAGCTGTTCTCGCATTCTTCCATTTTTCAGCAGATGTCAGTGGTGTTAAAAATAATCGTGACAATTTTTTTTTACGGGAAATGACGTGCTAAAAAGTAAAGGATTCGCGTGGAGCGAATGTCACCCGCAACTATTTTATACATATGTCATTCGCAACTATTTTTATAGAAATCAAATCTATTTTTCGTGACTGGCAACAATCAAAACGTCAGAGTTTGGTGTTCCCAGAGCGGGAACACGTGCGCGTTAAAGGGTTAAGAGGTGTTTGTATTTTCACGAGAAATGTCATTACCGAGGAAGTTTTCAAATCAGTGCGCAATATTATATTCCTCGAACAAAATAGCTCAAATTAAAACCCATCAGGTTCCCATAACGGGAAGTGGGCGCCACACTCCACACAATGTCCATTATCCCATTTTCGATACAGAAATCGATGACAGATTCTATCGATTATCTTAATAAGGTCAACCAGCAGTTCAACTGCCATCCAATTAAGTGGCGATCATAAATTAAAGGCTTGTGCAACACTTGTTATGGAAAAAGCAAAGGTTCAAATGAGAATAGTTATTCACAACAACGCAACGTAATAGAAAAAAAAAAAAAATACGCGCCCGCTTTTTAACTGTTTACGATATGGCCGATAACTTAGTTCCGTCCTTGGCGTCACCAGACTTAATGTTAAATAATCATTAAGTGGTGCTTATCAGTTTTTTAAATACTTTGTTCTTAATTAGGCAAGCGAGTTGTTTACTGCTGGTTACAAAGTAACTCAAAGGAAGGATAGCCTGGTCCGTATTTTTCAACGAGTAAAATTTTAAATAAACAGGCTTGATTCTTCATTAAGTGATAAGTGTTAATGAATGTTTTCACTTCTAGATACGTTATAATAAACTACGAAGTAGATTCCTTTTACGACTGTTGACTAGATTTTCATTTAAAAAACCACGTAAGTCAGGAAATAGCAGTTTTTTAGAGAAGTGTATACGACAAACAAACATGAGAGTTTTTCAAGATTTTCTGTTTAGTTTATTGTAGTGGTTAGGCTTCGAAAAATGTAAACTTTTTGCAATATGATAATTTTTTAAAGATTTAATTTAAAAATAAACATAATAGCTTTTCTCATAATATATTTGTTACAAAATAAGAAAGGTACATCTAAAACTTCGACATTTTCACATATTTTTAACATTAAGGGACATATTCGCAATCATGTTAATCTTCATTGTATTTGTTTATACGTTATTTTTATTAACAATGGCGATTACATATATCTTATTTGACTTATATATTTCTTACCAACGTGTAGGTCCATCTATCTTTGGATATGCATAAGGATACGTTCGTAAGAAGGGGCGGGGGACTTTAAAAAAATTATAAATGTAGTGTTTTGAAATGACAAATGCATCCAGTTTTCACCATTCTTCTATATGAAATTATAGTAATTTAAAATGTTTGCTCTTCCTAAATCATAGTGCGGGACAGGCTGCTGGAATTCAGATGGACGCTACATGATACCGGATTCGAGATTAAATTGGTCTCGGACGGGGGGGGGGACACATACATACATCATTTTTTTTCGATAGAATCATTTTTTGAAAAGTATTGATTTTGATTTTTCAAATAAAAAGTTTTTGCTACAAAACTTCATTTCAAGGACAACGACAAGCATCTCAGTTTGAGTATTAAAGTGTGATATACCATTACGCAAATATTTAATGATACCTTAATCATTGCCTTTCATATTGAATGGACGAAGACCTCAAAAACGCTATACAACTGTATGCAACAGCAGTAGTGAGAAATGCAATTGTCCAAAAAAATTTTTCCTTAAATTGAGCATTTTTTTTTCCATATTCATTCCAAAAGATAAATTCCTTAACAGAGACAGTTCAATGAACTAATTATGAATGATGAAAGGAAAGATCGAAGATTACACTTTAATCATGCATTTAAAGCGCTAAATAAAAATATAATTCGAACACATGTAGGCACTAATGCAAAATAATTAAATATAAACAGTGTTTTCAAGGAATTTCCCAGTTCCAGCTTCATTTTTAATTTTTTGAGGGGACAGTTAATGAAGCGGCATAACGTGACACTTTTGTTAAGTACGCCAGTTTTTTCATATACTTCCCTTAGATAATTTTCTTATTGCCCAAACTTTACATTAAAAAAAAAAAAACTCAGACGTGTCACGATATAATTTTTAACAATACCTTGTAACAAAATGTGCACCTGAACACCTTAATTTAACATGTTTGTTACTAAAAGTAACAAATTAAAAGCAGCAAGGGTGGTGCACACACAAGCATGTGGGTCTCAGTCGGTTTTTCCCGTTTCTTTCAACCACCCTTCGAATTTCGCCTTTCTTTCTCTTTTAGTGCGCAATACCCATCAATTAACGTTTTGCATAATTAACCAAGCAAGTAATATGATTACAGTAAAAACGTTGAAAAAAGAGAAACGCCAATCACTTTCACCACCAGAATGAAGCATATCGTGATGTGACGCGTTTAACACTAGTGTCACGTATCATTTAACTTAGTGGAAAACAGTGGCTTTTTAAACAACGGAGTCAATTTGTCTCTTTCCGCCATTGTTTTCTTCTTTTCGCGCTTCTGGTTTCTATTTTGAGTCGTTTACAAGCTGTCAGATGGTTGTATTAACGTAAGCAAAGTGACGAAACTAACTGTATTATGTCAAATATTTTTAATAGAACATCAGGCTGAAATTACCAAAAAATTGCGAAAATTTCCCTTGCATTAGCGGTAGTACATTTTCGAATTTTTTTCAGTACATAATAAGAAAATTTGACGTTTTTCAATTACACCTTCTTCGTCATTAGTGCGGTGCATTGTTCTAGAGGTAAAAATCCAAATATTCCAAAGAAAATCTGGTAGGAGGCTCTTTACATTTCAAGAACTAGATGTTGAAAATTCGCAGAATCCACTAATAAAAGCGATGAACTAACAATTAGAATAAAAAGAATGAATTTATTGTGTTTGGCAATACTTTTACGTTCAATGACAGTCGATTCAAATAACCCTAAAGTTCATAAAGCTATAGCGGACTTTGTCGTTGCACACAATTTATTACTATTGCTGGCATGTCAGTCAGAGATTTTGTCCTCCGCTGCCATATTAATTACTCTAATAAAGGTTATATACCCTCCGTAAAAGAAACGCTTGTTGCAACCATGGTTTTGTTTAAAAATCAATCAGTCGCTTGCCGAGGTTATACTAATCCCATGAATTTTTTTTTAATGCATGCAAATTGCCAAAGTAATCAACCACAAACGCTGTATTCTTAAATTAACATACGTAAATACAATTTACAGTGGAACCTCCGTAAGTTGGACACCTCCGGCTCCCTCAAAAAGTGTCCAACTTATAGAGGTACATTTCTATATTGTGGACACGTTCCGTTCACTATAAAGGTGTCCAACTTAGGGAGGCGTCCACGTTAGGGGGATGTCCAATTTGGGAGGTTCCATTGTATTACATTCATTCAATGGTAATTATATGCAAACTGACTGTAAATTAAAATATCTCTTAAAACCTGTTAAACAATAGCGGAAACCTCGATTCAAACAGTTCCTCTTTTCTGGTCTGCAACTAATTTGGCGACGCCCCCGCATTATGCTCCAGTATGGCGATCCTCTTTATTTACATTCAAAGCAACGTCATAAGTGCCAAAGAAAAAGTAACCGAAAAGAACACCCAGAGCAACCATGTTTATATTTTAAAATCAACTACTCGCCTCCCGTGTTCAGACTGCCCTGATGGATTGCCTTTTGAAGATGTGCGAAAATTCCCAGAGTACACAACCAAACGCGGTCTTCAAACAACAATAAAAAGAAACATTACAGCAGCCAGTACGCCTTGGCCTATATACGGCCCATTTTTTAACACAACCTGAGCCCGGGCGAAGGTGTTACTCGGGGCGGGCCCGATGTTTTAACCTGTGCCCGGGCGGCTTTCCTTTTTTTAAGGGGGGTGGCTGAACCCTGTGCGCGCGTGTGCACCCCTCCCCCCCCTTTTTTTCAATGCCCAGACGAATTGTTTTTACGTTTTTTTTTATTTTCCTTGCCCTCGAACGGGCAGGAATGGGCGGGTGATGAGTTGAAAAGATGGGAAATAATGAGAGCAAAAAATATGACCGCAGCCATGATTAATTAGTGGTCACGTGACGTTGCATTAATTTGGTCACGTTGCGGTGATGATGAAGAAAGCGGTTTATTTTTACTTTATGTTTTTTCCCCTCCTACTTCGTATAATCGCGTTGCTGATTTCGCTCTAACTACGGCAGAATATGCGGTGAGAGAAGATAAGAAACCTTCTAAGTCCAAGGGTTTTTGGTTATGTTTTTCTTGTTAATAATATCTTTTATCTTTAATAAAACAAAAATTAAAGACCGAAACAGTTAAACAGCTATGAATGCTTGATGAAGCACGAAAGTTATTGTGTTTTAAGTAAGTGAAGAACTGATTCAAGTTTTGAATAGTTAAAAGTTTAATACCTCTCTTCAGCAATTTAAACGAGTAATGCCCAAACTGATTTTTGATAACTTGGTAAATTTTGATTTCTTGCTTTGTTTGATCCTTTTTTTTTTTTTTGGGATGAAATAAACCAAGAGCGCTAATGTTGTTCAGGTTAATCCGAGAATCATCAAGTATGCTTCGACTCATACCATCTATGATCTTCATATAAAAAGCACTAATCTTCTCTATTTTATTGCGAACTGCATTGCATTGATAAAGTACTATCTCAAGTAACCGATCTTATCTTTTCTATCTATAAAACAGGTTGATTTGTAAATTCCAATGTGAGAGAATACATTTCCGAAAACTGAAGAGAAGTATATTGCATACACCCTCCCTGCCCCTCTCAGTACATTTCTTTTTAAAAATAATTTTCTGTTTTAACTCTATCTTCAAAAAGGAACTTTAATAATTTCATAGTTTCAATGAATCATAATTTGGTGTAGTGATACATATTTCCCTTTGCATTGATCTTGAAAGGCTGTCTACTGACATTAAAATCGTTTCTAACTTTTAAGATAATCCATTTCTTTTTTTTTTTTTTTTCATTGACGATAAGCTATTTTTATTTATAATGATCAGAATTTAATATTTCTCCTGCACACACCTTTTATTTATATTTTCTATACTCTCAATAAAGTCATATTTTTTTATTTTGGATTAATAATCAAATTTCAAAATTTTAAAGTTTTCTCAAGGACTCTTTTTCAATCCCTTGCAGTGTTTCTCACATTCGCCTTTTTTAAATATATATTTTTTATTTTAAATGTTTCATTATTTTGTTTAATATTTCGCTTTTTAACAATATGGTACATGCTACAATATCATTTTGTTACTTCCATTTCTATGATGGCCACACCTCATTTTGAAATCTCGTATTGGCACCTCTTCATTGGACTTTTCCAACATGTTTGAGTCATTTTCACATATTTCTCAATAGCAATGGTCTTGCCCTTAGGTTGAATAGCATGACTCTTTTTGTCGTGCAACCTACAGAAACCTTAGCTAATTTTGTTTTTCTATTAGTTTGTAATCTACAAGCGGTGGCACCTGATGATAGAGCTTGCCATTACAAATTTCCATTCCATCCCCACATCTTAGGTATATGCTGTTAGGCTTAAGATTTCAATCGTGGTTTGCGTGCAAGTTTTTAGGTCTGCGATTCCATTTTTATTCTTTAACTTTTGGATTTTTCTTCTTGCCTTTTTTTTTATTACTTTGCTTGAGAGTTATTGATTGAATATCCATATTATGTAAGTTAGCTGATTTACATTATATATGTTTCTTGAAAAACCAAAATTATGTCATGCATTTGTCCAAAAATCTAAACTTTATAGGTTTTAACTTTAGCTCTTACAATTAAAAAACTCACTGAAAAATGTTTGATGACTAAATTAATGAAACAAACTAATGGGCTAACAAATATTTGCCACCTGATTTTTTTTTAAGCATTTTTTTTTTCTTACACTGTTCTTTTGAAATTTGGTCGATTATTATAATTGTAATGGATTTATATTTTCTCAAAACTACTGCTAACTTTGCAATAATTATCATAACTATTACGTTAATGTGTATCTTAAAAATATTTGTTGCTTATTAAAATATCCTTTAAAAAGATCTATCCTGCCGACTAATGCAAAATTAGAAGAACCAGAAAACTCATTTCTACCGATGACTAACTTCTGTTCTAATACAATGACTGGTCGCAGGAAGCTTTCTCATCCGGGCAATTCAAAAGTGTGAAACGGTCATCACCCGCAACCCCTCTCTCCGCCACTCGCTGACCACTTGCAGATCCAAGTGCGAATGAAGGATGCCTTTCTCAAGTCTTGCCACTTGTCATAAAGTGCGGGGGCTGATTGGAATTCACCATATCTCAGATGAATAGTGGAGGGAGAAGGGGAGGGGGCAACCATTAGTCCCTCTATCTTCTTAATGGATGAAGCCCCAGCCAAGATTGGGGAGCCCCGTTCATTGGCGAAGACCGGGCCGATATCTTCATTGTCCATGCCGATGTAATGCACAGAATTAATGATCCCCCTTCGTATCAGAGCCCAAGGCCACTTGCCCAATGTCCAGATGAGATATGCGAGCTCCCCCCCCTCAACTTTCTCTCTCTCTCTCTCTCCCACCCCCGCATTTCCATTTATTCTTGGTTGCTTTCTCTCATTTTCTCCCATCTCTTTATGCTAGCCACCGACGGAGATGGGGAAAAGCAACAGTTTATGATGTGTTAGTTTCAGGTTATGGTTCACACTTCAAGTTATGGCGTAGTATCATGTGGTAAATAATAACTGTTAGACTCTAATAGATAAATAAAGTGGCTGTGTAAAGAAATTACGTGTATTAAATTGCGGGGGACTAAGCTTTATGGGACTATGCAAAATATCGGTTAAACCTTTTTAATTTGGTATTACATTCATTGTAAGCAAAAATCCGTCAGATTATTTTTCCTACTGATATTCAACCCCTCCCCCCCACCAACCCTATTTTTGATATATATACACAACTTCGTTTATAACTCCAGGAAAGTTCGATACTGAAAAGAAACACACAAAATGATTATAAAAGAGAAAAAAAATATTGCGATGCCATTTTATAATCAACACTGGAGTACTGCATCACGAAAAATACTTTTTAAAATTATTTGCAGAGCTGACTGTCTTGAGGCAGCACACAAATGTAACTAACTGTTCACAGTATTCCCCTCTTCATAACTATTTTTATTTACCTTATTTATTTACAATATATCACTAGCAGTTTGAAGATGTTTTATGTAATTACTCATTCTAAAATAAATTATATTTATCTTCAATAAATTTCTATCAAGAGATTTAATTATGATCTCATATACTTGTGATATATTTCACCTTAGTGTTTTCCTGTTCTATTGCATTAAAACAACGAGTAAACGCTTCAGAAAGAAAACAAAATTCCAACTGTTTCAGGACTCATTAGGGAGGCTCGCTAAAACTAAGAAAGCCTTACTAATGACTGATGATTTTAAGCAAACATTTCTTAGACAAAAGAGAGTTTTCTTACAAAGTCTTATAAAAAGGTCGCATGGATAACAAAATGAAGGCAAAATGTACGTTGAGGTGTTATTTCCACAAGGGAGGTTCTTATATAAAATCTCCCACTTCTTTAAAAATAAATTGAAAACTAATACATAAACAGGTACATTTTATTGATCTCATTAAATCTCATAGCCTAATATCTGCAACTACTATTCTTATAAGGAGAACTATAAACTGTCTTACTGAAAATTGATGGCAACTTTCTAAAGCCTCAATCACACGACAGGTTTACGCACGACAAAATACGATTCAAACACTTTCGCAGTGGCGTAGCCATAGGGGGGTGGGGGTCCCAACCCCCCATGAGGAATTTTTTGCCAGATAATATGTATATTCTTCGTATACATATATATGTGAGTTGCAGTAGTCGTGCCCCCCCCCCCATAAAAAATTTCTGGCTATGCCACTGCACTTTCGCACTGAAGTTTTGCCCGAAAATTGTCATATGATATTCCACATCTTTAAGCCACACTTTTTCAATAGTGCTGAATTATACTGTACAAGTTTCGTGTACAAGGCGAAAATCAGTCCAATCACATCCCTAGACGATGTCCTCGACTTTTTTAATATGGCTGCCTCTCCTATTGCTTTTGGAATGTGAAAAAGCAGATTTTTTCAATGAAATAACATTGAAAATTGCCCCTAAAAAATTCAAAATGCAAATTACTCCGATAAAAGTAAAATTTAAAAAAACGCCTGGATTTTGGAAGCAAGTTGACATTATTGTACTATCGAAATATTCATTTTGTCATAAAAAAGAGCGATCAAGCCTCTCAAGGCAGATCAGTGCGACAAAATTGTCCAATCTGGACTTGATTCATTCAAAGCGCAAACCGCCATCAGAAAACATGCGAATGGAATTTCATCTTTCCGGCGCCAAACCAGTCACAGCTTACTATTGGACGTTTATTTTGTCAAGCCAAATGCAGCGCCAAGTATTTGCAATGTATATCTTGTAGTGCGTATAGCTGCCGTGTGATAACCTCTCAAAACTTAATCTCAAGCAGAGCCGGCTCTAAGGTACATGGCGCCCGGGGCAAGCTAATTTTCGACGTCCTTTTAAAATAAATCTAACTCGTTTATGACGAGTCCTTAATTAAGAAAGCCCGAATTTAATGAGAAAATTGGAAATACTTGGCTGGTACAATGTTAAGTTTATTAGAGAGTAACTCGCTTTTAACGAGTAAAGCCCGGTTATATCGAGGAATATTTGTGTGATTTATAAAATTTCTATTGACTTCCACTTCACCAGTTCAGGTTAAACTTTCTTTTAAAAAATCTTAGCATTTTAAAGTCAATAAAAAGACGATAACGAGTAATATGAAGAAGCTACAAAGGAGGCTTACCTAACCATGGGCAAGTGGGACAGTCTCACCTTGGATAAAACTTCAAAAGAAAAAAAAATTGTTCCCTCCTCCTGGCATCAAGCTTTGATGGCGCCCCTAAAAACATACAGCTGCCCGAATTGCTGGTACTCGACAATTCGGGCAAGGTACCGGCAATGTATGTGTTTAGGGGCGTTGCCGGTCCTCTGGTCATGACAGCTGGTACTGCTCTCAAGACCAGGGTGTATCAAACTGTACTCCGCCAGAAAGTAAAAACTGTTGCGCAGAAAAAAAAAGTCTTGATGCCTCTTGATGCTTCAAATTCACTGCACTCAGATTTTCACAAGACGCTCCGTCAAAATTCAAAGTCCCTCAAAGTACTCAATCACAGAAAAAAAGCTTGAGAAACCCTGGACGTCTTAACCTTTTACAGACCGTATTGAGATCCAGGCATATCTTAACTAAGTTTTTTTGCATATTTTATCTTCTAATGGGTTAATTAAAGAATATTAGTCATTAAAATTGGGGGAAATAAAATAAAATAAATTATACAATTTTCACTGTTTCCAATTGGAAGCATGGGTCATTTCTGACTATAATTTACATTGGTTATCATAAACTGAATATACTGATGGGTAGTTTAAATAAAAAGTGAAATATTAACAATTAATGAAAGATTTATTTTTAAATTTAAGTAAAGATATGAATTAAGTTTGAAAGGGGGGTATAGTGTATCAAGATACTCTGTAAAAAATTATGAAAATTGCTATTTTCATGATTTTTTTTCAGCAGTTTCCCAATGATAGAAATGAAACTTCTAATATAAAAAATCATCTTTTTTACCTTATCTGCTAATTTTTTCCAGTCAATATTGTTAAAATTCCATTTTTGAATAAATTTTAATTGATGTTCCCAATTAGGAACATTGGCCTGTAAAAGGTTAATGCGGGATTTCTACAGATACCCGAGATTTTAATTCTCTGACTTTCATTCTCTTCTCCCTGACTTTTTATTTAATAGAGATTTTTTTTCGATCTCTTTTTACTATTTATTGGATGTGTTATCTCGCTTTTTTAACATTCACATTTTAAAATTTTCATTTATGGCAACCTTTATGGAAACTAACAGCCCTTGAAATAGTATACTGATAATCACAAAATACTTCATTATTAGCCATTTATTAGCATCTCATCTCACACAAAGTTTTATTTTATAGCTTTCTGAGATTTTGAAACTTTTTTTTTTACTTCGATATACGATTTCCCTGAACCTGTGGCTCACCTAGTACAGAACAATTAAGAAGCACTTACTCTAATGTACATTTTGAATAAAAGAACAAAACTTTCCGAAAAACGCAGGATTGTCATTATGATTGCCGACATTTCATATTCCGCTTTAGAAATTAAACTTTAATACAATACAATCGCAATACCATCCGAAGTGCACCACCGCCAACGAGAACATATCTGCATATTATCTAATGAACTAATTCCGGGTCTAATATACCTCATTCACATGTGCAAATAACACGAAGTTCTAATTTCACCAGCTCCACCTTTTCTTTGTCTACCCTATCTGAACGTGATACGCACGACGCCTGTTAAATTGATCCGTAAATGGCATTATAGATCCTCGAAAACAATATTTTTTATTACCCTGCGCAAAGCACTTCTTTTTTTTTTAAAATTAACTATTTCCGAATATTAAAGACTCTTATTGCCGAAACTTATTTAACTTTCATAGCTATTTTTTTTCTAATCATTCAAAGGGAATTGTTTGATTAGAAACATTCATCATTAGTAAAAGTTGTCAAAAGAGTGTACTAGTCTTGGCTAATGATTCTTACGAGGGCTGTTACCTTTGCCGTCTTATCTGTTCTCTTTTCTTTCATTTCTTTAATACATTAACTCTCAGAATTACCTGACCAGTAAATCCTGCATGCATAAGCTGTAGTTAATCAGGAAACAAGACGTTCAGATATTGTCCGTCCGTCTTGAGATATCCCAAGCGTGATGTTAATGGAGACGTCTCTCTTTGAACAGAGAAAGAATGTAATGGGGAGGGAGGGTATGTTATCTCCGTTTTACACGATGCATTGAAATAGTACGAAATTAGCTGTCTGCTTTTGCAGTTGATTAATACTGAGATATTTGAATAATTTGATGCAGAAACAACGTTTTCGTGGAAAAATATGTTCACGATACAGGCTACCAGCTGGAAAGAAAAATTGCTGAAGGGGAGTGCTATTACCAGTTAAAACATGCATCAATACACATTTGTAGGTATATTAAGAAACAAAAGTTAAGGAATTAATTTTCACCTAACAGCTTCAATCTCGATTGTTTCTTTTTAAAAGCATTAACTAAGTAATCAATAATACAACATACGAGTGAGTTTTGTGCAATTTAGTTATAGATGTTTGTATATCTACAATAACGTAAAAGAATCAAAAAGGAGTGCAGTTGTGTAAGCATAATAAAAACCATCATACGTCAGGTGACGTCTTAAGATCATCGACTGGTGATATTAACCTTGCAAAGTATTATAGCATAAGATCACTTCGGTGACTAGACTCGAGTAGAAAAGTTTCTAAACCGATAAGGCAAAACAATAAAAGTACTCAGCCAAGACATCACAGTATCTATTAGATCCATGTCTTTTTACTAGTATATTTTTTAAATCTTTCTCTTGTCCCCGTTTTATGTTTAAATGAAATTTATTTTTAAGAAACCATGAAATGAAATTTTAAATGCCTTTAATAAAATAGACCAGAGCCTAGTTTCATATATCCAATAAATAATTGATGTCCCTCGAAAGAACTGCAAGACAGCTTGGGTTCGATTCCCGAATAAAACTTTCTATATTTTGTCCTTCCATGCATAGGGTGAGCCAACTTATACCCTCTTTAAAAAGTAACTTGCTGAAGAAACTGATTTAAAGAAAGGAATCACTAGATCTCGTTAACTTACCAAGTGGATGGCCTTAGTAAGAGAATGCCCAATGATCCTAGCTACGACAAGTGCCTAAGACAACAGACCAACCACCATTCAAAAAAATTATCGAAAGGATGGAACATATCCAGATTTGTAATCCTTCCAGACTTTCATTCATACACAAGAAACTAAACCCTGCAAAACTTTATGCTTATGTGAAGATAAAAACAAAATGAAACACGAAAAAAGCGTGTCTCACAGACTCGACCAACTGAAACTTTCAACAATTAGTTATGAGTTACATTTTCTGCATCGCCCCCTGACACTTCTGCATCTCAACTAAAAACCAAACACACACACACCCGCACTGGACAGATGATGATGAAGAAGAAGAAAACGGGAGGGGTGAGTGGTGGTGGTGAGGATGAGGATGAGCAAGGAACTCCGGAAAAAGCCGGAGGGGGTGGCGGGCGGTGGAAAAAGAATGAATATGGAAAGCAGGAGAGAAAATAAATGAAATATGAAGGTTCCTATCTCCTGATGACCAGTTGGACTCTTGCCTCTTCTTTCTCTCTCTCTGTCTGTCCGTCAGTCAGAGGGTGGGAAAAATGAATGGGTCCCGTTTTTGTTAGGCAAACACACTTTTGTCCATCCCTGCATCTGCAGGCTTCAATGGAGGCTCATTTGATAAGGAGGAGGAGGGAACGAAAAATATTGGTCACGATTCTTCTATAGGCGGTTGCTGGTAATTACTTGGCGCAGACCAGGACCAGAATGGATCATTAAGCACACAGTCCGCATTTTTTTTTCTTCTTTTTCTTATTTGGTCATATGCGTAATGGAATCGCACAGTCGTCCTGGAGTGAATGGACAGCGGTCAGAATTAATATGCGACCGGACTTTAATCTGCCCCAGTTTACGTTTCATTAGAGTTCTTAATGTACTTTTTATTTTCTTCTTCTTTCCGTTGTTATCGAAAGAATTTTGATGGTGTTGGACGAGGGAAGGGAGAAAAATAAAAAGGAATACTTGTGGACTTTGGCTATTTGCTGATGATCGTTTATGAAAAATTATTGATACCATTTGAATGATATGTTTTTCTTTCTTTGTGGATCAAGAAGGTCGATAATAAACTAGTTTCATACAACTTAATGGTTTTATGGTGTACTTGTAAAATTTATACCAAATAACCAAATCACCAATAAATACGCAACCTAATAATATATTTGTGAAAGTCATGTTGCCCACTTTTCGAAATAACTAGTTTAGTTTTACATATTAGTTAAGTAGTCAAAAGTTTTCATACTGAAAACTTCTTGAGTACCGTATATCTCGGCGTATAACACGCACTTTCAACTTCAAAAAATTACTTCTTTTTTTGTGTGTGTGCGTGTTATGCACCGAATATAAAATAGTTAATATAAAAAAATTTATAAATAAGCATTACAAATAGGCATTATTACATTACAAAAGATAATTATTACCAACTATTTGATTAAACTTACCAATATATATTTAACCATTAAAAAAATCATACAAAATATATGCTTTTTAACAAACTTAATCTTGGTCGGTTGATATGAAAAGTTCATTGTGTTAATATTCGTTTATATTTTCGGGAATGTCATCGTCATCTTCATGTCACTTTCTTCTAACCATAGAAAGTCATTCTCTGTTCCGTATAGTGCATTGATATTACACGTTTTTTCAATGAATTAACAGTTATTTCTGGTTTTATTTCACCTCATGCTGTAATAATCCATATTTTTCGCAGGGAAAATATGATGCGTGTTATACAGCAGCAATTAAATTGAAAATAGTAAGACATACCCTAAATTTATACGATAGAGCGTGTTATACGCGCCGGGATATATGGTATATACATTGGTTTTCAAAAATAAAGAAAAAATCACAAAAATAGCGATAACTCGCCCAAAAATTAGCAAATCTGTGTAAAATTAGTTTGTTATGTTCCCAAATAAAAGTTGCTGGATAAAGCAGCAATATGCAAAATAATAGTGCAGCAACCAGAATAAACAATCTGCCAGGAAAATAAAATGCACGTTTGAAATCAAGCCTGCAAATTTTGTTGCGACAGCAACGTAAGAAATCGGGGATAGCCAATGCGTAACGATGACTTCCAGGTATCATTTGCCTGAAGGACTGGGATGATCAGACAAAAGTAGCCAGATGGCCAAATGTCAGTCCTTCTGTGGTTCACAGAATTTGGCAACAATTTCTAACTACAGATTCGGCATCCAGTAGGCTCAACCAGTGACGTGCATTCCGCCCAAGCAACCCAAGCAAGAAGGCAGAATATGGGTTTCGGAGTGTCGTCTCTGATTGGCTAATTCTCTGATGAAGTCATGTTTCTATAGCCCCCCTCAGCGACTGCAGCAGACACCTGTCAGCAGACATTGCAGATGGGTTGATCTCACGGCAGAGAAATGAAGAGTCAGAAATAAAATATACTTGTTTATCCACTTGACATTTATCTTTGTGTTAAGAAATTATGAACAAATAAGGTAGACGGTATTTTCTTTCAATTTGTCATAGAAAGCAAAATTTAAAAACAATAATAGCCTATTTTCAGTTGCCCAAGCACTGCTTGGGCAACTGAACGTCACTGCACGTCACTGGGTTCAGCCACAGACGGCCAACTGCTACGACCAGCGCCAATGACCGATATTTGTCGATATGCGCACGAAGGAATAGAACCGCAACGACGACTCAGCTCAAGTACTCCCTTTCTTTAACCACTGGATGGTTAGTGTCAACCTCAACTTTGCGTAGAATGTTTCACGAAGATGGTCTGTACACGAGGCGACCAGCCATTTGCACGCCACACACATCAAGCAATACAAGGGAACGTCTGAGGTGGGCACATCAACATATCCACTGGACGATTAATAAATGGAGGGCCTCTTTACGGATGAGTCCAGGCTTAGCCTCCAAAAAGCCACAGTAGTCGTTGTTTGATTTGGAGATAACCTGGGACTAGTTATTGTTCATCAAACAATCGTGAAAAAGTTGTATAAAGAAAGGAGTGAGATCTGTATTTGGAGTGGGAGTCATGCTCAAAAACCAAATTTACATACATATCCCCCCTCCCCGACCCAGGGACGTACCCAGAAAAAAATTTCCGGGAGGGTCCAAAATTTTCAGAGGGTGAAAAAGGGAAAATTTTCCACAAAAAGACTTCATCATTATTCTTTTGCTAACAAAAATTGAAATTTCGGCAGGGGTCCGGACCCCCTGGACCACCCCCTGGGTACGTCCTTACCCCGACCCCCATTACAGATTTTGGCCGTCTGTACCCTTTAACGCTCAAGAGAAGCTATTTCCTTTTCATTTTTTTTTTTTACCATTTTCTGATGAAGGAATTTACTGGATTTGACACCTGATGCTGGCCTGCCTGTATATGAAATTCGCCCTCGGCAGGTATAAGTTCGCCAACCCTACACTTCAACACTCGGAATCGGTTACGACGGGACGGGCAGGGAAGTAGATAGATAGATATCAGGTACTTCTTCCCTCTCCCCTGGCTCGTTTTCGTTCTCTCAACAAGAACATTTTTAATAAATTCTCGGTACGCACTCGCTCTTTAATTTTCATCTCACCAATCCGACACACAAAAGCC
Organism: Cheiracanthium punctorium; assembly: GCA_038373885.1. Taxonomy (NCBI): domain Eukaryota; kingdom Metazoa; phylum Arthropoda; class Arachnida; order Araneae; family Cheiracanthiidae; genus Cheiracanthium; species Cheiracanthium punctorium. The sequence goes on along the minus strand of JAWZYV010005775.1, from coordinate 911,101 downwards.
CCTTCTCTTACGCCTCGGCGCATGAATTTCACATCTCTTGTGTTTACAGAAGGAATCTTGAAGGGCCCCTCCCCCCCCCCCCCAACACCACCGGAAATTCATTGTGAGGCGTTCGTGATTCATTCTTAATACTCTCTTCAAGAGGAGGGAGGTTAGGGTGCTACTCTGCTGCATCTGACTTGTTCGTGGGAGGGAACGGCGGTAAAAGAGTCCCAAGAACAAAATGAGGTGAAACTGTTTTACAGCTGAGAACTGGGGCAAATACAAGGCACAAAAAAATTTGCTCGTGGTCTATTGGGAAGTGCAGGGATTTGCTCGAACACATTGGGCGTTATAAAAGCTGCACTGCGGTAATGATGGATTAGAAGTTTATGTTCCCACCGTTTTGACTGAGGAGGAATTTTAGAGATTTTTTTTATGGATTCTAAGAGAAAAGACATGAAAATATTTTTTGTAAACGAACATTTGTTAAGTTATAGTCATATTTAAAAGAACTTCTCTTATGCCAGTCGCTTTTTTTATTTTTCCCCCTTTCTTCTTTCACTCTTTCCTCTCCTCTTTCTTCCCTGTCACGGGGAAAGGAAAAGCGACCCCCCCCCTCAAGACTATTAAAACAGTACTGAACCAATTTCAAATGTTTTCATCTGGGATATGCTTGGGATTATTTTAAATACAGCAGAAAAGATTTCCCAAGTCCCTTGTGTAGATCCAGAGAAGATCGTGTTCGTATATAAACGCCAATAAACGTACGTTCTGATATAATCAGACCTACAAATACTTAATCTTTTGTGTTAAACTCATAAAATGCTTTCCACTTTTAATGAAATATTTCTTCACACTTTTTGCCTTTTCTTTTCTTCTCTCATAATCCTTGGAAAAGGCTGGTTAGTAAGCAGAGATTTAAAAAAAAATTTTTTTAAAGATTATTAAAACAAAATGAAACACACTTCAAATATTTTGTAAAGAGAAAGACATTATTTTAAATACGACAGCAAAATCTTTTAAAATCTCTTGAGAAAATCCAAGGGAAATTTCTGATTCATATAATAAAAAATATTATTGATACAAACTAAAATTTATGAATACAACTTCTGATAAAAGAATTACACTAACTTATAGATAGCAGTCATACTTGGATCACACGTGCTGAATTTCCGAGATCCTTCGTATAAATCCAATCGTGAGGCCTTCCTTCTAAACCTTTTGACATCAGTTATGGAATGGAATTTTTTTTTTTTTTAAAGCAACGACTAAGTCGAAGTTTTTTCATGTAACAGGATCCAAAATTAGAGCCAGATAATTTCTTAAGTCGGGTAAATTTTAAAATGCAGGGCTGAACAGAAGCGTAGCTAGGGAGTGGGGTGGGGCAAAAAAGGGCAGCTGTTCCTGGGCGAGGCACCAAAAGGACACCAAATTGTATATAAAATCTTCATCGCATTGCATTTTGGCAAATGGGAGGGAGCGCAAAATATCTTCTGCTGACCACGGGAGCTAAAAACACAAGCCACGCTTCTGGTGGTGAAGTACTTAATTTAAGAAGTATACATGTGACTTTATATTCTGCAGTTGATTCTTGATTTCCAATTACAATAGAACTTCTTGCCTTCCTCTGTGTAAGCGGTCAGAGCCTGGCCCTGACTCTTCTACCGGACCTGCTTGTGCACTCCGATGAATCATCCAAAAAGGCCAACGGATGCTCGCTTATTGGTTCCAGCACTTAGATTCGTCATCTAAAGGCCAAATCTAACCAATGAGAAACGTCCGTAGGCCTCTTTGCATGACTCATCGTGGTACACAAGCAGGCCTAGTAGAAGATTTACTATGGTCCTGGCCTGACTCATAATAAAGGCTGGAACAGAGCGGAGTTGGATTTGGAAAATGTATTGCATACGGAGTCGAAACATCACGATTTCTCCAGCTCTGTTATACTGCATTTCTGGAATACCTTTTACAGGCGGCAAACAGAACAGCAGATAATATGACGAGGATCGATTGACGAGGTAAGACGAGGATTAAGTCTACATTCAAAAATTTTATAACAAACAAATAAAAAATTCTTTATTTTCTGCAAATGCGAACAGAACGGGTAGCGGTAATCTGGAGCAGAATTCGTAAACTGTGGCAAGATTTATGCATATACACATTACATAGCGCTAATAATCATGTAGTATATATATGTGAAAAAAAAAAATTCGGACTTAATTTTCCAGTCTATTCCAAGAACTACCATAAAATATTCCAAAGTGGGAACCTTTCGCGGCGGAGAAACGTTACCAGAGAGGGGGGCAATTTCATCATTAGTTCTACTTGAAAGACTTTCGAATTTCGGCTAAGGAAACAGCTAAGACAGAACGAATTATGCAGCCAAGTGGGGGGGGGAAGCGAGAAGAGCACTGGAAGATGCTCTCGGAAATGTTAATACATACGTATGTAATAATAAAAAAAGAAAAGAAAAAGAAAGCGAAACGAGTGAAAACAGAAAGTCATAATAATGATGATTTCTATTGTGTTTGGTGGTAATTTCAGGAAGTTTATGATGCATGCAACTCCCTCACATCAGTATCGCCAGAAACATGGAATACGCTTTAAAGACCCTTATGAAGATGGCAAAACAACAACAACAATAGCGAAACAAAAAAAAAGAAAGAATCAAAAACCGTCCCTTGGGGGACACAAACGACATGACATGTTTAAAGCTGAGTTTTGATTAGGAATTGCTTGGTAATTCAGAACTCGTGTGCTGTTCCAGCTACCAGAGCGGGAACACTGAGCGAGGCAGAGAGGGATACTTTTAGTCGATAAATTGATGTAATTCCCTTCAGTTTTTTAAAAGATATTTAAGTGTATCCATTCATGCATGGTAACAGAATATTGCAATATTCTCCCCCTTCCTATCTTCTTACGAAAAAATTTCTATTTGTATCGTGCTAACCTTCATCACGTACCAGTAAGGAACCAATTGTGTGTGCATTGAAAAATTTCATTACCATAACAGAATTTGAACTGCAACATTCTCTTCATAGTAAAGGGTGTTCAACCTGAAGAGCAATCATCGTCACAGGACTTTTGAACAGCTTTAAAAACAGACCAATGACGTTAAATACTCGAAAAATCAATAATGCTTCTTCATCCAATGCACTATACCCTAATAATAACTGTAAAACTAGGAAGTTGTATGCCTCATGCAACTTCCAGAAAAAATTCATAAGCAAAAAAATTGCTTTAAAAAATTAGCCAAGAAGCTACCTGTTTAGGGAAATAGTATAAAATTGCGTACATTTAGCATTTTTTCCTCGATGTTTCTTAACTCCTATAGGTTCACTGTTTGAAAAAGTCACAGTAGAACATGTAAACAGACATTATAAATTTTTCAAGTCTCTAGTGCATTTAAATTCTTTAAAAAGCTATTCCAAAGTTACATTATACAATAAAGGTAACTTTTAAATAAGATTTTTAGGACTCATATGCAGTCTTTAAGCGCTATCCTGATCAGTGTTTCTAAAAGAAAGTCAAATTGAGGGTGACTAAAACAGCTTTTATTACAATTATTTTAATAATATGATAAGACCATTTAATTTTTAAAAAAACATTTCATTACGTGAACAATTAAAAGTTTGCGAACTTGGAAAGACACTTAATTCTGATGTTTGTCATATTATAACACTTTCACAGAGTTTAAATTTCAGAACTTCATTTTTTTTAAATTTCCAATGGCATGAGAAAACTCTTACAAAATAACAAGAAACATGAATAACATGAAAAGAAATACAGTAAGAGAGAAAAGTCAATGTCTCATCATCAGATGCCTGGCACTCCAATGTCTTCATTTCGGAGTCTCCTACCAGAGCAGAGCATCCCAACAAACGGTTCCTGCCATAACTTCACCATTCGCAGAGTGGGCAATTTGGACTCATAAAAACCCCAATATGATCAAGGGCCGGAACCAAAAATTATTGACACAGATATAACGTAACAGGGAAGTTGGGTATCACGTAATGTACTCGTCAGGTTGGTTATGTTCTATAAATCTTAGAGAAATGAATTGACGTAGACAATTCAAGTTTTCTTTAAAAAATTAAATTAATTAGTAAGTTTCTGAGTTAGTTTGAGTTATATCTAGCAGGACAATGTGTATAAAATGTGAACTCACAGATGATTTACCACAAAACCGATTAGGCTACCAACCGTCCAGCGAGAGCCGGGTCAATTCCGTTTTTGTGGCTTTAGAAGACATGCCCGGGGAAAATGTGTGCGGGACATCGAATGACCCGGTTTTCTTTGTTTTTTATAAATAAAATAAGTATTTTAATAATTTGGTGAATTATGATGATCTCTGAAGAGATTTTAACCCATTTATGTCCATTGTCTCTTTTTTGGGACGGCATTTTCGCTATCAGTCGAAAACGTTATTTATTTTTCCTAACCTTTATTCACGAGTATTGAACCTCAGCTCTACAAAATATTTTAACATGACCAATTAGGATGTTTCCATTTCAACTTTTATACATAATGATTTAAAAAAAAGAATCGCTTGTTTAAAAAGTTGACATCATAAATTTATCAATATTGCTGGTATTAGCAAAAATAGAAGAAAATCGCAAAGATATCTCGGCACAAATGAGTTAAACATTAAATTTCTTTCCTAAATAAATATGATCTCAGCAGAAAAGATTGTGTAATTCAAATTTTCCACCTTTCTTTTAAATAAGTAGTTGTGTAATTTTAGCGAAAGTGGTTCAATGTATTTCAAGTTTTCTTTTCTTTTTTCTTTTTTTTTTTTTTTTTTTCAAAAATAAATGATTATAATAATCTTAATAGAAGAGGTGATTTTAAGACCAAGTTACTCTTATAAATGTATACTATCGATACTTACATATGGCTTGTTTTAATGATTTTTCAAAAGCTAAAGTAAAATGTTTATGTTTTTTTGTGGAAAAAAAATAATAATTTACTTAATTTGCAAATGATAGTATCGTTTGTCTTGATTATAAAGAAGAGATATAGAAGACTAATATTTAAAGTTAATTTTCCATTAGTTTACCTGATTGTTTTAGCTTTTTGTTAACTATGTTTTGCATGTATATAATTATGCCAAAGTAGTAAGCATAATATTCAACAAAACTACTTAAAATGCAAAAAATAAATCTTGTTTTACGCACTCCTGTAATATATATGCTGGATCCAGATTTTGTTAGCCACGTTCCGAATTTTAATCTCGAAAGTACCGTAAATGCGTGTATAAAAGTTGGCATGCGTGTATAAAAGTTGGCAAGCCTAACTGTGAGCAGTACACTTTTCGCAAAATGACAGAACTAATGAGTACATACATACTCTGTGGGCTTGTTTAAACTCACCCCCATTTAAGTCGTGAAAATTAACTTCAACTGGAATATTGACGTTAAAATAATTTTAAATTATTATTATAGTTAATATTAATAGAAGTTAAAAGTACTTTACAGTTAATTAAATTAAATTTTTAACAATTAATTATAAATTGAAAGCCAAAAAATTTTAAGAAAATATAAATAAATAAGAATTTGATTAAATCAAGATTATGTCTTTACTCCAACCGGTTTTCTTTTTATTTTAAACTTTAAAACGCACCTTAGACTTCAAATTTTCTCTTTTATTTTTCGAACGGATATTCAACTACCAGGTCTCACGTGTGGGCTCCAGACAGCACTAACCTGCTTCTCGTGAACCATTCACAGCGTGTTTTACCGCTCGAGTTGAGACGCATTCACGAATGACTGCAATCCGCTTTATTTGAAGTAACGCAGATGCAACGACATTCTGGATACGTTCAATGGAATCCACTCAGCTAGCAGAAAGATCCACTGTTCGGAGGTGAAACAAACTCCCAGTTCTTTGCTGGGAATAAAGTGTTGATGATATACGCCTTACGGACTGTGTTTTACTTGATAATCAACTTTTTGGTCTGTAACGGAATAGAAATAGCATTAAAATGCCCTCTTCATGATAGATTGCTAGATAAATTACGTCAGCCGTTTGGAAATAATCCAGACTAATAGGCACGATCTTGAGCAAAACTGCTATTGGTTCTTGAAAAAGATTCGACTAACCTTGAGAAACGGAAGTGGATGATTAACAAAGAAATAAAATAAGCAACAAAAGTTTAATTATATATATTTTATGGTTTAACTTCTTAGTAAAAAAAAAAAAACAGCATGGATAGTCGGCAGTGTACATTTTGAACAAGTTTTTATGCACTAATCTTCTCAAATAATTAAAAAAGAATCTACAATCGAGAAAACAAGATCGTCCCAATTTATGTAAATTTATTTCACCCCCTCAATATTTATCTATTTTGATCTAATAAAGATGATGAAAAATATATTTTGCTTTCTAGCCTTAAATAAGCTTTGCAACTTTCTTAAATGCTTAAAATGTTTGTCATAACTTTTTTTTTATTGTTTCTTTCAAAAATTAAAAGTAAAATGTCACTCCATAACATGAGCTTGAATAGAAAGAGAGGGAGGATGCCAGGGGTATCTCCCCCCCCCCCTCTGGAATTCCAAAGATATCGTGCATAAATCACGAACCTCATTTCGCTTATATTCTGACAAATATGCTATTTCGTATAATTTCTCCCCTGTTGAGAAATTTTTCCTTTCCTTGAAAAGTTCTTATGGACCCATGTTCAAGAACAAAGTTTCCAAACCGCCGACCTGTGTATATCAAATTTATTCAACAAATGTCGCACTAACTAAAAATGTTATTTGTGTAACATAAGATCTACTAAATAAAATACCTATTTATCTATCTATCTATCTATCTATACATATATATATATATATATATACATATATTTCTTTTTGTTACCGTTCACTCAAGTAAGCAAGTAAAAGAGAGAGAGAGAGAGAAATAAATAATGCCAACTTGTAAAGTAATAAAATTTAATAATAAAACTTCGTTCACAAATGTTGAATAATTAAATGTTGAATGTCGATCACAACTGTTGAATATTAAATGTCTGACGCTAAATTTTTCTCATAGATAATTTCTATCTGTTAATTCTATCTGCTTTCTAATATAGATGTTGCAAAAATTATTGGTGACTTTTCTTGTCTAATTAATTAATTACAAATTGATGTGCATATACTTAAGTAAACGAATAAAATAAATAACAAAAATTGAAAAAGACTATCGCACGTCCGCAAAGAGAAAACATCGAGTTTCAAAACATTCTATTAATAATTTTCTTAGAACGGAATCATGAAAAGCGAATGCATTGATGAGTTTTCAAACTTATCAATGCAATACGAAACTTGTAAAAACATCGCTGAAAGAAGCTCATTGCTTAATTCTGTTTGATGAATTATCCCATAAGTTACATTTACTTGATGAAATTGATTCACGGCCATTTGTAAACAATGTTCTAATCAATTCCATTCTAAGTATTCCATTTTACCGACCTTGGCACAAAGAACATTTTTCCTTTTAACTTTCCTTAGAATATCTAACCGTCGAGTCAATTTTTATCTTTTATTTATTTATTTATTTATCTATTTATTTATTTATTTATTTGGGGGGGGGGCTTAGTTTAGAGTTATTTGCACACGCTACATATATCTTATTAAAAAATATACATATGTAAATCATACGTTTTAAAGAAACACGAGATTCCAATAAAACACTGTGAAGTCACGATAACCAGTGACAAACTATATAGGTATGTTCACACGAAAATACTACAATGCTAAGAGTAGGCCAGCCAAGCCTTGCACTTTCAAACATTTTCTTTTTTTATGTCAACAATACCAACCTCTCTCCTCTTAAAAGAAAAACAATTTATTATTGTTAATACTAATAATACTAATAATATTATTATTATTTGAGTCTCTTTAGGTGTTCCAAACCTAAGAAATAAACACAGATAAAACAACAATATACTCTTGAGTTTGCAAGTAATTTACTCTTTTCCAAATTGAAGTTTATTCTCCTTTTAAAATTCACAAAGCTTAAAAAGACCCAACTGATGTTTCATCATTGAAATCTTTTCGGACTTCCCAGGTCTAAAAACCATTCATTATTATTATTATTATTATTTTAAATAATGCTTAACGACTGACGAAAACAACTTCGCACGAAAGGAATTCTATCCAGTGATGGATTCCGTTCTATAATTTTATTCGCAATTTGAACGTAAGACGACCTCAAGGCTAAAATTGCAAAGACCCTGCAAACCGAGATAATATCGGAGATATTTGGAATTGACGAGCAAGTATTAAGACCTAGTTGTGAAGGCAGTCCATTGTTTGCTTATTTGATTTGAATGATCCGGCGCAAGATAGACGATCATTGAAGAGCATTTTGCAGAAACAGTAAGCATAGTTTTTAAATGGTATATAAATAGCAAATAATCAGGAAAATTCTTCACATTTAAGCGAGCTATTAAATTGTTAACAGATCTTAGAGGAAGACAAAAAAAAAATCAAAACTTCATATTCAATGATAGTAACTGCCTTCTCTCCTAGACATTTATTTCTTCAACAGGTTGCTTTCTCAGGCTTCAGAAATATTAAATCTACCAATGAGTACCCAGTGATCAGATTTAGTCCTCATATACTGTGAGTTTAATTTCTTTTATAACGTAAACATAATTTGTAATTCATATTTTTTTCACTTTTTACGAATTTGCAAATAGATCAAAAAAGAATTAATTCCTCAGTACGACTGAATCTAGTCAAGGTCGACAAATGATAATCTTCAACAACAATGTTAACAATTTAAATACACTTTTGTTCATAGTTACAAACACAAAAAAATGAGATTTTTTTGTGTTGTGAGACAAAAATTTTTTTTCACAAAAAAAAAAAAAAAAAAAAAAAAAAGGTTTAATGGATGGGAATTTGGTATACTAAGGCTACCTCATGCTGAAAGGCAGGAAATGGTAACAAAAATATTTAGATAATATTTTAACATAGGCTGATATGCAAATATTGCTCCCTCTAATAAGATGTGAGGTCACCTCGTATAGCTATATAAGCGTCACATCGAGCTCTTATACTGTTACTGAGGCCATTGATCAACGTCTGTAACATTCATTCGTATTCTTTCAAAAGGGCAGATTTTAACGCCTGAAAGGGGTCTGGAAGAGATTGTCGACATGAAATGGCTCATCACAGAGCATTCCATAAGTGCTCTGTGGGATTGAGATCTGGAGACCTAGCTGGTCACACTGTACTGTGAATACCTTCTACTTCAGGCTAATCGTTGACTTTGTAATTTTAATTTTGGCCACCAGTGTAAAACACCACAGGAAGATGAAGGACTCGAAATCATTCAGCCTACCACATGTCTAGTCTAGAGTACGCCAGAAAAGAACATTAAAAGTATGATCACAAACAATAATAAAATAAAAGAATATCACATGAGCGCGATTTTTACCAACTAACTAGAACTGTTTTGGTTTATAGCCACTGCTCAGTCTGAAAACAGGTAATTATTGAACATAAATTACGGTTAATTTGTGCTTATTACAGAAGAACAGTTTCAGATTTACTCAGTGTTCAGCAACGAAATAAGTGGTTACGAAACAAAAATTACAGATTGGATCTTGCTTATTACCTTAAAATACTGCGTAATCTAATTTAATCTCTGCCGCGATAGGCAACACACTTAATCAAACGTACGAAAACAATAAAACTTGCACAGTAATTATACTCCTTCTCACAAAGTACATCGAGCAATTTCTCGCTCACCCACTAGCTAATATATCAGCAAAATCCACCCGGGATATGTAGAGAAGGACATTTACCCCCATCACAGACAGCCAGGAGAATATAAACGCACCCTTTAGAGCCACGCAGGCTTTCTATTAAATTCACGCATTGTTGGTCACACAAGTATAACCCTCAGGTAACTACCATGCGATTAACTGATGAACATGAGCGTATTTCTTGTGTCATCGGCCCACACAGCCGAACTGGGGGTGTCCAACAGAAATCTGGAAGCCTTTTGCACAAAGAAAAAGAGCGGGACCCAAAAAGATCACTTTGCCCGCTTGGAGATTTCCGAGTAGCCGGCTCATTTGCGGATATAATTTTACTATCAGACGCGTAATTGCGATGTTTTTTTTGTACAGAAGAAGTGACATGCAGTGGAGTGGAGTTGTTCCCCCATCTGATGTTTTGTTCCGCAAAATGAATTAGAAATAGCCTCCCATTTCTTGGACACGATTCGGTGGAGTTGGGTTAAAGAGGGGGACAAGGAAGAATTTTGTTTTCTTTGGTACGTATGAATGGGCGACCAAGTCGGATCCGACTTTTTGACAGGTTTTCTCTGGAAAGGTACGAATTATGTAACTGGTAATTCTTTTTAATACTCAAATTAAGGTAAATACAGGTCTGCAACAGAACATTAAAATGCCAGTCTACTATTTTTCAACGGCCACTGGAGATTTTTAATGAAATACTATTTTGGATGCACAACATCGTATTAGCTATTTTTCTCTAATATTCATTTTTTAAATTTTTTTTACCAATTAGCAAGCTAATCACCTGAGAACTTTTGCTTGAGAGATACCTAAGTTCTAAGACCAATGTGAATAATAGATAAAGCCCGAGCCTGTAGGATTCAGGTTGAACTTATTCTGTCTTACGTGCATATTATAGGATCTAGACTTCTACAGTGAGCAGAGAAGTGAATTAAGCAAGTATAAACTAGGCCTATTTCCAGTTTCAGCGTCTGTAGTCAAGTTGCAATGGATAAAGATAGTGTTGCAACTAGAGTTTGCGCTACCCGCAGAAAACGCCCACCTTGCGCAACTCTTTGGCGCCCACCTTGTTGGCGCCCACCTCTTTGGCGCCCACCTTGCGCAAACACGGAATATGTGTTGAAATTTAAAGCAGATATTTAAGTATTTGGCAGTAGTAAAAGCGATTTATCTCTACTCGCAACAAAAGGAGGTGGAATTAGGGCATCTTGGTATCAACATAGCGTATGGTGCAAAGCATATTGCTTTTTTATGAATTCACGTGTCTGACTGACTAAACAGCATATTATATTTCTTTAATGTACGTAAAAATGTTGAACTGTTACCTTTTTTTCACAATAAAAACAGAAATCTATGAACTTAGAGAAATTTTCTGTAAGTATGAACAACCCTACTAGCAATTTTGCGCGGGCCATCATCGGCTGGCTACGTGGCCGGTGGTAGCCCGAGCAAAATTGCTAGTAGGGAAAGAATACCACTGAGCATTAATAGCTTTTAATAAACTTTAATCTCCAAATAGATCATTCAATTAGCTGATTTAAACAGACATTTATTAAAAGCGTTTATTCCTCTCTTCATGTACGAATAACATTTATTTAATCCTTAAGACCTTCAAAAACAATGAATAATTTTCCAAATTCAAAATAATCCGAACTACAAAACGCCACGTAAACAAAACGAATTAGTCAGGTGAAATGGCGCAATTTCATTATCCCAAATCGAATTTTATTTTTTTTAAAAAGAAAAAAAAAACTGAATAAATATTTACATGCCCAATTTATTCGACATCATTAAACACCAGACATTAAAAGGAAAAAAATCCCTTCTATCTCAAAAGAACCTGAATGGATTAATAACAAAAGAATAAAAATAAACGTAAAACCACACAACACCACTGTGCAAAAACGCTCATTGTACTCATTCTTTAAATAATAAAAAACTAAAAAAACTAAAAAAAAAATGCAGTTGACAAACTTTTCTTATTCAGAACACTCACACACCGCCAAATAAAGAAGTACGGAACAAAAATAAATGAAAAAATAAAAAAAAAGAAGAGAATTTCCGATTAGCATCTTATTAGCGACATAACACTACAAAAATCCTTTCAAAGCAAATATATTTCCATTCCATCCTCCTTTTTTTTTCCTTCTTTTAAGTAAAAATGAAACAGGGGGTTGCGTTAAAAAAGAAAAGCGAGGGGGTGTCGGGGGTTGAATAGAAATAAATATCGAAAATATGAAATCCCCCCCCCTAGTGCTGAGAACTAACTGTATACCTCTAATACAAAATGTCCTATCCATTGGATCTATAAAAACCTCTTTGCGGTGGGCGCAGAAATCCTGGAGAAAAACGCCTCGGTGTACAAATGAATAAATATAAGACGATACCGAGTAAAGCACTGGGAATATATTTTTGATTATTTTTCATTTTTCGTTCATTTCTTTTCATTTGTTTACTTTTTTCCTCCCCTCCTCCGTCTCGTCTTTACTTTTACGTTTTTCTGTCTGTTTATTCGTTCTTTCTTTATTTCTTTCCGTAAAGTGTGTAGAAACATGTTGATCTGGCAACCGATAAAGCGTATCTGTGTTGATTTGCATTTTTTTTTTTCATCTCTCTTCCCAGTGTGTCTCTTTTAAATGCATTTTGAGGGAGAAAGATGTTTTCTGATATGCATTTTTTATATTTTATATGCGCATGTATATTTGTTTGTTTGTGGAGAGCTTTTAAAAAAAAAAATGCTTTTCATTTTGAAGGGTAAAAGAGATCCGCGTATATCTTTCTTCAACCCGATCCGTAATTGGGTTTAATGATTTCTGGTGTCACCATTTTTACGTTATTGTAGGGTGTAAGGCAGGAATGGGCAAACTTTTTCGGTCGCGGGCCAAAAATAGAAAAAAAAAAGTTTGGCGGGCCAAGATAATTTTTTCTAAAATTTTAAAAACAATATACAAGTATAACAATTGAAATATGTTAATGAGATGAATGAAATTGCGATTTCATTTTTAAAAGTTCCTAATATATTGAGGTTTGAAGCGAGATGAACTGATTCTAAGGAACGAGGCTAAATGCTCATCTGTCACAGTCTACTTCTGAAAGAATTCTCTCTAAGGTTCATAGTTGAAAACACTTGTTCATATAAATAAGATGAAGCAAACATAGCACCGATTTTCTGGGAGTGAGATATTAAATTTGGGAAACTTACTTTCGATAATGATTTGTAAAACTCTCGCATATTTAGAAACAACTGCTTGAGATGATTGTTAGATTGCAATTCAATTAATTCAAGCTGCAAATCTGACCTCACTGCTTCACAATTTACGTTGAAAGGCATGGTAAAAATATCCAATTCTGTTTGAATGGCACTGAAATCTTGAAATCTGCGTTCGAACTCAAAATGCACTTTTTTCAAACCATCTTCATAATTCTTAATATGGATATATAATATATAAATATAAATATTTTTTCAATTTCCGTCGGACGGGCAAATTAAAATTCCATCCGCGGGCCAGATAAAACCTTCAGGCGGGCCAGATTTGGCCCGCGGGCCATAGTTTGCCTATCCCTGGTGTAAGGTAAGGAAGGGAGAGGGGGGGGGGAAGGAACGCGATAGTTTGGCTACGTGAGTTCATTACTAAAAACCGCATTAGAAAGTTCTAAATTAAATAGTTTAGCATATATAGCAGGTTACCGATGCCAGTAATAGTTAAACCATGCATTCAACAAAGTAAAAATTTTAAGAAACTGATGAACTCTACCCCTTTCCTCCAAGAAAAAACATTTTTAAAGGACTAATAAGCATGCTGGCTTCTACAATCTAAATTCTAAACAAGCTTGCGTTTCATTTGCTAACAGATTTGGACATCCAGCACTTATTTATTGAGCCCAAGACTTTTATGAGATACAAAGGAATGACTTACTAATTTTTACAAATGTCCGTTGTATAAGGAGAAAACGGAAATACTAAAATAAAACTAAATAAACGGGTTAATTAGAAACAAGTTTTAGCGTATATCGCTAAGTATTGATGCACATGTGAAAGAAGGAAACGCGAAAAAAAAAAATCGGGTGTTTCCCTAAATGTGAAAAAAAGGTAGAATTTCACACAAAAAAGCTAGATATATAAGCATCCATTTAAGAAAACAAAAAATTTTTTTTTTTTGGGGGGAGGCGAAGGTGCCCAGGCTACGTCTCTGAACATGGGGATGACATTTAAATAGCGCATGATCAAACTTTGTCCTTTGAGGATAGTACCCGAATAATGGGGGGGAAAATCCATCAAAGTCTTTGAATCTGTTGCAGCTCCACGAAGAATGTTTCCTTGAAATCATCAAAATTTTGCTGATACAAAATAAATAAATAAGTAAATAAATAAATAATCAAGTAAAATTTGTTGGAGCTTTTTTAACTTAATAACTTTGGTAAATCGGTAAAATATTTTGTTGAATTAAAATTTTTTTTCATAAAATGAAAATTTTATTAGTTTAACAAAATATTTTTTCATTGTGAATACTAGAGGTGAGTTAGCAACAAGTTTTAAATTCCCGATCTCGCTTGACCCAAGGATTTGTAATCCGATCCCAGCAAAGACCAAAATTAAAGCTAATTAATAAATAAAAGACAGTTATTCCATTACAACAAAATTGTGAGTTTCCGTTCCTTGTGCATATTAAAAGCTCATATTTCCGAGGCTAATGTGTAAATTTTTTTAGTTTGGCGAAAAAATAAAATGGCTGAAATATGGATTTTGAGTAAGTGAGTTCTAGCGGTTTGCACAGTTTTCGGCTTGGCGCAATTTATTGAAAGCTTAAGGAAATAGATTTTTGAAAACAAGTGCAAAGATTTTATTAGAATACAGCGTTAAATTTTAATGATCCGTGAAGAAATAATGCAGTTATTAAGGGATTTCAAGCGATCTAACTTCAGAATTCTCGCCAATTGAGTACATTGTTTTAAGTTGGGGGAATTCCGCCAAATTTCAGAAAATTTAAATCTTCTCATTTAGTACATCGGAGTAACGATGAATAAAAGACATTATAGTTGATAATTTAAAAAAAAAATCGGCTGTATTAAGGAATTCCAATTTTCAAATAAATGCGTACTACTCTTTGGCGGTCGAACCATTTCCCATATTGACTGCTGCTAAGTCAATGCTTCGAATGATTCCCTGAAAAAACTCTTGCAATATTAATAAAGTTAAAGCACTTGGTTACTTTTCATATTCAAATTTATCAAATCATAATAATTTAAAAAACGTTTCATCAAAAATTCTCTCGAGTGGTAGCGTCAATGTCACGGCATTAGTCCATGCTACTTTGATAGACAAAATAGAATAATGCGAAACATAAATCTGGTATAGTAATTATATATATATATATATATATATATAATTACTATATATATATATATATATAGTAAAACCTCGAGAAAGGGACGCAATAAAATTATCATTCTAGAGGGATGTATCGTTATATCGAGAGAAGATTATATTGTATGGAAATTAGGCTGGACCAGAAAACTTTATCGTTGTATCGAATATCGTTATAGTGAGATTTTCCTGTATATATGTCTTATTTGCAGTATGTTTTGTGTTTTACTTATTAGTTATATATATATATATATACACTCATGTCCATAAATTAAGGATAATGAAGTTCAGGCAAAGAAAGAGAAAGAAGCAAAACAAATTTGACTTATTTGTAAAGTCTATTTATTAAACAAAAAATAAAGAGCAAAAAAGATGCTATATGTTTGACATAATTAATAAAAATTGCAAGTTTTACTCCCTTGACCAAATTTAAAAAAAGAACCTATTTACAAAAAACAGTATAACATGGCTAGTAGGATGGTTAATACGGAGTATGTCTCCCGGACGATGCAATACAGGCCTGACAACGCCTAGGCATGCTGAGTATCAAATGATCAATCTGATCTTGGGGAATATTACACCACTCATCAAGCAATGCACTCCGAAGTTCCGGTAGACAGGTGGGAGGGGGTTGACGGGCTGCAATTCGTCGGCCAAGCATATCCCACACATGCTCTATTGGATTCAAGTCCGGTGAGTATGCTGGCCAATGCATACGGGTGATATCCTCCAATTGAAGGCATTCGTCTACAATGTTTGCACGGTGAGGACGGACGTTGTCATCCATAAACACAAATTCAGCCCCCATGGCGCCCCGAAACAAACATACATGTTGTTCCAGAATGACATCCCGATAGATGTGGCCTGTCATCGTTACACTCTGAACATGCAGGTCAGTTCTGGAACCAAGAATAATTCCTCCCCAAACGAGCCATCCTGCACCACCGTAACTGTGTCTTTCAATGGTGTTCTCTTGGTGGTAACGGGTACCAGGCGCTCTCCAGATGAATGTCCGGCGAGAATCAGACTCCAAACTAAACCTGGACTCGTCGGAAAACATCACACAAGACCACTGTTGCGGTGTCCACAATGCATGCTCTCTACTCCAGGTTAATCGCAGGCGACAGTGAGTTTCGGTAAGTGGAACACATCTGACAGGCCTACGAGCATATAGACCAATGTGCCCTAAGCGTCTGTACACGGTCTGCCTTGAAACTGTCGTACCGGTAGCTGAAGAGAGCTGACGAGACAGGTCTGATGCTGTACTCCGTCTGTTTCTTTTGGCAGTAACTGCCAAACGCGGTCCTCATTCGGCGTTGTAACTCGGGGGCGACCTGTGCTGTAACGTCTACTCACATTACCATCATCTTGGAATCGTTGCCAAAGCCTGGAGATGACACTCTGGGCGATTCCAAGTTCCTCGGATACTGCCAGCTGGGTACGTCCACATTCCAGTCGTCCGATAATTCTGCCACGTAAAACATCATCCAAATGCCTCCTTTGTGCCATAACTATGCGGTTTTTGCACTGAAAGGCTTTCACAGCGCTTGGGAACAATTTTACTTCTTTGCCACCATTCCTTATATACCCCTCTCTTACACTCTCGTCATTGTGACGTACCATCCACGCCATCTGGTGGTTTCCTGTAATTTGCATATTCTTCTTCAAGATGTGTGTGATCATTCCACAGGTGAAATTTTTATTTTAGAGATCAATTTCTGTGTGATTCTGAATTATTCTTAATTTATGGACATGAGTGTATATATATATATATATATATATATATATATATAGATAGATGTAGCATTCGGGCGCTACGGGAAAGTTATGTCGTGGAACCGGTGGTAAGGCGAGGGTGTTGAGGTCTCCTGGCTGGCTCGGGACTCTGGATTAGAGCCGATATTGCGGGAATCGGGCCGGATGGGTTGAGGCTGTAGAAGAGGCTGATCGTCGCTGGCCAGGAGCGATCGTGAAAATCCTTGGGCCATAGCGGCCGTCTATGGAAGAGAATGAGACGGACTCCAACTGCGGTTACATAATTTTATTTTATGATTCCATACATCTTTGTTAGGCAGCTGCAGTCACGTAAAAATCTGCTCCTAATCTGTTGCAGGTCCTTATAAAAGCTTTGGACGTCATGATACATGACCTCGAACGCGTTGCAACCATTCGCCAAAAGCTAAAACTGGGCAGCGGTTTTCCCAGGGTTTGTTATGGCTTTTAAGACGCCTATGTGGCTGGCTGCCGGAACCGTCTACAAAGTTACAAAGGAATTGCAAGGGACCGTGTATTAATTGCAGTTTTTGAACGAGGATTTCTTTGTTCCAACTGAATTAAACTGCGTAGTTCCAGAAATATGGGATTTTCATAGGCTTTTGACTTGTAATGTTACATATATATATAGATAGATAGATAGATAGATAAAACACGTTCAGATGAGAAATTCTACATATTAAGATTAAAAAAAATTTGCATCTGAAGAATGTAATTAATAGAGAGAAAACAACTTTTAAAGAATCTTTTAAAAATATGATAAACTTTTAAAAAGTTCATTTTCCCCAAAATTATGAATAATTCTAAAAAAGCTGTTTACAAGTATGCTCAATAATTTAAAAATTTCTCTTGAGCAACAGCTCAAACACAACAGTGAATTACGGAGCTCGAGCGGCCCTGTGCGATCTCTAGTGAATACGCTTAAATACGGAAACAGAGCAAAGGAAATTAAGTGTTGAAACCAAATCTGAAATAAATCCGGAGAACTGAAATAGGGGGGGAACAATCACACTTTATAATCCACGACCTCTTCATTCCATCTCCTCTGATAATCGATATTAATAAGAGAAACCTCGGGAAATAAAAGAAACACTCCAGCCATGGAGAAAAGAAAAACTAGAGACAGAACGTCGGAGAAAGACGCGCACACATACGCACCAAAAAAAAGAGAGAAGCATACATACACACACACACATCTATATGTATTTCGGAGTATTTTTGTTGCTCAATTTCTCCGTATAGCATGGCATGTTGTGCACCATTAGAAAATCACGCATTGTGCTTTCCCCGTTTTCGGAGCTCTAGCCTGATTAATGAGGCCCCTTTTCCTTCTGTTTCCTCCACGTATATATATTACCTTTTCATTTTTAATTACGACCCTCGAAACTTGCTGCGGCACGCGAGACGCGCCGGGTTTGGGTATTTAGCAGGTCCTTCTCTTTCTTTCTTTCCTTTTCTTTCTTTCTTTCTTTTTTTTGTTATTATTATTATTTCCTCAGCAATAAAAGCGCGTAATTGCGAGACGAGGAGAAAATCGACCCGTCTTGTACGTTTGCGCGGTAATTTGTAACGGGAGTACATTCGCGAAGTTGTACGAGAAAGTCGCTTCAGATTTGAGGTCGGCATTAAAGAATGAGACGGGCCTAACCTGAGAATGAAAGGAAATCGGGATTTGTGTGTTCGTCGGTCAGGAGTACGCATGGGCGCGAGACGAAATATAGGTCAGTCTGATCTCGCAAAACAGCCGCAAAGTTTTTTCTCGTCTCGCAAAATCCCTATATCGTAATGATAAATAGGTCTGTCTCATCTCGCAAAACAGCCGCAAAGCTTTGTCTCGTCTCGAAAAATCCCTATATCGTAATGATAAATAAGTCTGTCTCATCTCGCAAAACAGCCGCAAAACTTTGTCTCGTCTCGAAAAATCCCATATCGTAATGATAAATAGGTCTGTCTCATCTCGCAAAACAGCCGCAAAGCTTTGTTTCGTCTCGAAAAATCCCTATATCGTAATGACAAATAGGTGTGTCTCGTCTCGCAAAACGGTTTTAAATCTCTGTCGCGTCTCGTCTCGCAACCATCCCTAGCCAGGAGAGGGCAGCTGTTAACGAATATGCCGTTTAGAGCTACGCCTGTCCTTCCAGGAGCTTCTCGACACAATAGAGCATTTTCGAGAGAGAATTACGTCACTTGAGTGAGAACCCACTGCGCATCCTTCTGCGGACATTGCATCTCGTATTAAATTCAGAAAAACGTTATAAGCATTAAAAATTATCTTTAATTATGTCAAAACATAATATGCTGTTGTAAAATGTTAAATCAAAGATGCTTGTCACACAGAAGGAGATGCTTCATTGGTTGCTGTACCAGTCGAAATGGCTCTATTTAGATCCTCATCAGGAGGAAGCGGACTTTTGAATTATTAATGGTAAATAGTGTTACTCCTCGGGAACTGCTAGCGACCGCCGAGTGAACTTTCGAAACCACGGACGTAGCATGCATGTGTGCCGCATGTACAAGACGGTCTTGAAAGTCAGGGTAATTTAGAGAACCACCACCTTTAGTCCCGCGTGAGCTAGGTAGTAGAGATGGCTTTTGGCTCCCCTTTACTCCAGAAATGTCTGAGGATTAATAATACATTGCATGGAAATGTGGTACGCACCAGCTTTTTTCTTCTTTTTTTCTTTTTTCAAAATTGCTTCTTTAATTTTTTTAATTTATTTGTAACTGTTTTGATCTTTAGTGCATATATATGTGCATTTTGCATGGCCACAGGCAATCAGCTTTCTTTTTATACCTTTATACAGCAGGCACAAAGTCAGAAAAAAAAATCGGAAAAGATCCAAAAGTTGAAATTTCTCAAGCAGGGGACTCGTTACCACAACCAATTAACTAAAGCATTTTCAGTTCAATACTTTCAAGACAAATTTCGACGATGAAAATATTTAAAATTTTTCCACATGACGCAAATTAGTTGCACAAAGTACATCTCCAAACTGACTCAATAGCCCAACTAAATTCTACTCTTATATGTTTTGAAAATATATTACGTGAAATTGCGCATAAGTAATATAGTAAAAAGAGATCAAAACATCAGTTTAAGCATATTTTTCTAAGAATAATACTTTGTGCAAACGCTTTGAAGGATAAAGTATTTACTGCTATTAAAAAAAACAGCATTTAATTTAATTTTCAAATATATGATTGTTTTGTATCTTTTATAAAACTTCAAGAGAAAACAAACTCTTTTCTTTCGATTTTAGGCAATACCGTGGAGCATACATCCACAGTATTCATTATACGGTCTATAATTGGATGTTAACCACTTAATGCAATACTTTTACCCGAATGCCACTCGGGCAGCAAGTTTTTATCGGCTTTTACTTTTCAATTTAGTTTACGAATGTTTCCAATGTATGCCGTATTTTGATATTCATTCATGTAAAGTGTTTTCTTCACTTCAGATAGTTGTTCGGAAAGAAGCCAACTTTAACTAAAAATGCATTTTTTTTCTCCCTCTATTGTCAGTAAAAATTAGCATAAATCAATAAATAAAAGACTTGAAACAGTTTTGACTACTGATTTGAATTTTTATAGTCGATTTGAATGCGAAATTGTCCATTAAAAGTGTGCTAATTTTTGAAAGCATGACAAAAACACTCAATAGTTAATGATTCAATGCTACATTTATTTTCTTCTTCTTCTTTCTTTCTTTTTTAAATAAAAAAAATGCACAAAAAAAATTTCAATATGTACAAAGAACTTAATAAAAAAAAAATTTCTAATTGAACAAAATATTTCATTTTTATGTGTTTTTGTTCACGTTAGAAACTTAGGAAAAACTGTGTGAAGGCAAATTTACCCCCACCGTTCATCATTTCATCTGCACAATAACAGGTAAAATCAGCTAGTTAATATTTATGTCGTCATAACACACGAATGTTATACCTTTTTAATGGACTCGTACAAAAAACCATTCAAGTTAATGCAAAAGCATTGTGTGATTCAAAAACTTGTGTTTAGAAATAGAGAAACAAACGGGAAATATATGAATGGATGATTTAAGGGGATTGAATACTAAACATAACAAGGCACTTACTGACACTGATACAAATTAGCTCATCTGCAATGCTAAATGGCTCGTTTACGCAAGGTGAAACCGTATAATTCTGAAAATCAATGCGGTACACAAGATGAGTTTTACTGATAATTTTCAATGTCTGTATAAATAAAAACAAATTAAGAAACTAATATTCACAGATGACAATGTGGATTGGACAATTAGAATAAATATTGGATGTTCGATTGCTGTTTTACTCATTTACATCATAATCGATTGTTTTCTAGATTAAGTTGGCCGTTCACGCCTTTTTATCGTGGCATATTTTCGTTTACATACTAAAAAATCTTCATTTAAATCAGTCGAACTTTCTTTATAAATTTAACTTGATGAATTTAATTTGGTTATGCGCTATGCAAACTTATGTAAATAAATATTCTTATAAACCTTCTAATAAAAAACGATTGCAATATCAAGATTCTAAAGTAATATTAAATGTGCCAGAGGTTAACATTTGAAACGAAACGTTGAGAACTTAACCAACAGTATTAACCGAGAGTATCACTAATGCATTTTAAGCTCAGTTAAGAATAAATGTATAAGTGTGCATTATATTGGTAGTATATAGGTGTGCATTATCTACTTTTTTACGTTAAGTTTATAAATTTCTCATGTAACAATTACTGGAGAAAACACATATCTTCAAGTACATATTTTACAATTATAAATCCGCTGTAGTTTTTTTAAGAAAGTGTTTTCTTTTAAATGCTTAAGTTTTTATTTGGATGCATCAGCAATTTGAAACCAGTTGTTAAACTTTATTTCCTTTCCAGACAAACAACTGAATGAAAATACATGTTCTGTACTTTTTTTAAAATGAACTGTGATATTGCGAGTAATTTACAAAAAAAAGCCCATTAACAGTATGTCAAATTAACAGGTATTCACATTTTCTCTTAATTTATTTACATTTTCTATATGCATGCTTCATGTAATTTTGCTTGTAGATTAATTTTTACTCGTATCTTAGATGAACTTTATGCAAAACGTGAACTAGCATCAACGTTGTAAAATTAATCAGTTAAAAAAGTATAATAAGCAATGACTAATGTTTCTGACATTCACTAAAGTATAATAATTTAGTGATCATTTTAACTACATATATAAGAAAATGAAATGATTTCATCAATACATTTAAGATAAAGTCAACTTACCAGTCACCAAGACACCAAGCGGTCCTTATAAATAGCCCATTGTCGTTAAAATATCCTAGCATATATACAGAGACAGTACTATACAATAGCCACGGTGCCCATAAGACGGCTATTTACAAGATCATCCCATCCTAGTAAAAAAGAAAGAAAGTGAAACGTAAGTATTTACATGAATTATTACTATTAATTTTTTTAATATCAGAAGATTTACTTACTAAAAATATACATAGTAACATCAAGTAATGATAATATAAAATTCTTAGACTATTGAACTGAAATAAAAACAAGGCTAATATAGAAATCTAAACATGTTTCTATGTAATGAAGTGCTTTCTTAGAATTTGTAAAAGATTTCAGTCAAAAAATCATTATGCAATGCCCCCATGATAATATCTACCTAAATAGCATGAAGAAGTACAACGAACAGCTAAATGTCATAACGGACAACATAAAATGACCCGAAACAGTTGGGCTTTCATACAATTTAAAAAATGTCATTAGGAAATCTAGTGCCTGTCTGAATGTAAATCTAACATAGATACGTAAATTATCTTTAAAATCATTAAGAAACAGAAGTTGGGTTGCCGTTTAATAAATAAGTGTAAACAGGTGTGAAAAGCTGAAAGTTTTTATCCATAATCAGGATTTCTAGTGAAAAAATCGTTCAATGAGATCTTATTTTGAGGATACCAAGCAAAATATCTTGAAGTATTGGATTTTTTTTTTAATGATATACAAGATAATACTTTTGGGTTGCATATATCTAGAGATGGATGCGAGACGAGACCAGACAGACTCACAACATCTTTGTGAGGAGACCACACAAAGTTTTTGGCTAATTTGAAAGACGAGATAAAGCTTTTTGACTATTCTGCGAGGCAAAGCATTTTTTGGCTATTTTGCGAGACTAAACAAAGCTTTTTTGGCTATTCTGGGAGACGAGGCAAAGCTTTTTGGCAGATTTGTGAGACGAGTCAAAGCTTTTAGGATATTTTGCGAGACAATACAGACCTGTTTTTCATCTCGCGTCGATCACTATAGCTGGCTTGACTTTAATGCACTTTTTAACGTGTGCAGATTTATCACTATATTACACGCATATTCGTTAAATTTATCATATGTTTAATTAAAAAGTCAAAAATATATTGAAACTAAACATTTTCAGAGGCATTTTCAAAGAGTATATATTTTCGAATTAAGTGATACAAACGATATTTTTAAGAATTTGGCAGTGGTTCGTTGACAGGCGATAAGAATGCATTCAGAAGATTCAGTACAGAATCAGACGATCATGTTTAGTTTTCAGCGAATTAACGCAACTCAACTCAACTCACTACCAACAACGCAATAATGCGAAATTTGACAGAACGAAATCAAAATTAGAAAAAGAAAAAAAATCTAATTTAGAGTTTAATGTTGGACCTCCAATGGCGAGGAATAAACGGCCGGTCATAAATTACTGGCGAAAGTGACAATTTCTTTAGAAATGTGACACGCTGGTCATTTCTTGAGCTGTTATTTAATGCTAAGGTGGCAATTGCTTGTTTCGCCGAGCGAGAATACCTGAAATTGTGTGACAAGATGACATTGTGAAATTGAAATCGTGCCAAAAGGGCAAAGGATGTAGGCTTCATTAGATTCAATTGTACTTTAGACGAGCTAGAAATTTTGAGATTTTTTTCCCTCCTCTCTTTTCTTAGGCTATTGTGAAAGGAAGTGTTGTGTTTTATATAATTCAGTATTTTAAGGGTTCTGCAGATGATTTAAAGCGATGCATAGTTTAAAAAGAATTTATGATGAGACTGCAATTTTATAAAATGAGGATTGCAGTAAACGCCAATGAATTACACAAATGAAATACCTTATTTATAATGTTAATAAAAAAAATTCCAAAAACAGAAATGAAGTTTTCAAATTATATTTTAAAACGTTATTTATGTTTCGTGGAATTCAATAATTCGAAGGTTCTATAGATAATTTAAATGATTTACAAGTTTAACCTGCACATTGCAGTAAATGTCAAAGCAACATAAATTAAATATTTTATTTATAACAGCAATAAAAGATGCATGTAAAACAGGAAATATATTTTTTAAATTTATTTTTGTAAGGAGATTTGTGGTAATAAAATTAATTATTTTACTAAGTTAACAGGGTCATCATTATTAGCAATGAAATTAATCAAACACCAATAATTTTTTACAGAAAATATCACCTTTTTATAAATTTAGAGTACAATAAAAGTGCACAACTCACTATATTATTATTAACTACGATAAAAACTGTCTGAAAAACAGCATTAACATTTTAATAATGTATTTAAATAAGGTTCTACAAAATTCAGTAGTCTGATTTTTTTTTATCAGAACTGCTTCACACCATCCTTTAAAATCAACTCTGAAAAGATTTTAAAGGATAAGTTGGCTTGAAACATTCTGTGAGAAAATACAAACTTATATGCAACACCCAATAAAAATTGTGTTAAAAAAATTCATTTAAAGTACATACTATTTCTGAGAATAAATTCGTAACTTTAGCTATGGAGTGCCATTAAAAAAATTTCGTTAATTTGACAGATTCAAGAAATGTTATTCGTTATGCACACACTTTTTTTGAATAAATGAAAACCTTCTAATTTGTATCTTGCATGTTTTTACCAATATTTATCATTCAAACCGCCTAACGTTTTGAAAAATATTAAAAAGTCAAATCGTATCAACTATTATATGCTCAAACAAAAATTAATTATTAAAAAAAACCTCTTCAAAAACAATACCTCATCATCCAACAGTTAAATATAAAGAACCTTGAATTCGGAAACTGAACCCAATTTCAAACTTCTATGCCATTAAAACTAAAGAGCACTTTAAACACATCCAAAGAATGCAAAACAAACAGATGGAAATCCATATATTCTTCTGTGTACACCGCATAAATATTTGTCCAATTTTTTTTTCCATCCCCCCCAAGACGCAACATCATTAAATTGAAAGCAAGTTGGGGTAGGAGAGAGCGAGCGATTCACACACACGGAATTTACGATTTCAAACCCTCTCTTCTGCAGCGAGCGAATCGTTAAGCAAATTATTCCCGCAATTCCTATCACGTCCTGCCCGCAATCGTTTGATAAAGTTTATTATCCCACTTTTAAACAAGAAGCGTGCCTGCAAAAACCAGGAGCCGCAACCGCCTCAAATTATTTTGGAATATTCCGATTCGGTGATGAATAAAAAGTAAAAGCAAAGACACCCAAGCTGCAAAAAAAAAAAAAAAAAAAAAGGTGTATGCTGCAGATACTTGTGTAAGCATGATTTTAAGAGTATCTTTTAGCTGTGCTACAAGTAAAACAGTGTTTTATAGGTTGGCTTTTTCGTTATTTACTTTCAGAATCAAAAGAAAAAATTGGTCGGTGTTCTTTAGTTTGTTTAGCAAACTATAACAATGCTTAAATAAACTTTGATTCTTTATCTATAAGACATATGTGGACGATGTAAACTGAAAAAAATGTTAAAATGTGGTAGGAAAAAAAAAAAAAAAACACCGCTCGTTAATTTTAAAAAAGTGACACTTTTTAAATTTGTATACGACCCCTGTACAAAAAATCGCAATAAGTGTACCCCGGACACTAATAGGGTGATGTACAAAATTTCAGCCTTTTATCGCAAAACGTCTTAGATTTATTTTTAAACAAAGATGGTCAGGGATTATGCACGTATTTAAATATATAAAGTTTATTACTAGAGAGAAAAAAAGATAGTTTCTTTCGTAATTTATGTACGACCCGTGAAACGGGATCATTCGACGTAATTTTTTTTTCCTTGGAGAGCCACTGAAATATGGTTTAAGCCAGTATATCTTTATCTTCATATCTCTGACATTTTTTAAGATGTAATTCTCAAATTTTGTACGTCCCTTATTAGTGTATGGTCACATTTTACAAACAGGTAATTTTTTTGTACGAGGCTCGTATACAAATTTAAAAAGTGTGACTTTTAATAAAATTAACGGGAGGAGCTTTTCTTCGTAGTGTACTTTTTTCCGACCTTATTTTGAACATTTTTTCAATTTACACTGCCCACTTATCTCTAATAGATAAAGAATTAAAGCGTCTTACCTCCTTTTTTGGAACACACTGTATTAGGGACGTAGCAAGAAAGAAAAAGTTCGGGGAGGGCCCAAAAGTTGGGAAACGTAGAATTTATCACAAAAAAAAGCTTGATTGCTGACATCCTATTACCTAAAATTCAAAATTTCGGGGAATGCGCCTACCTCTATGGCCCACCCCTTGGCTGTGTCCCTGCCCTGAATACCTTCTGTTACAGAGAAAAATTGCTTGAAATTATTTATGGCTGCTAATAAAATGTTACCATTTCTATGCAGTAGGTTCCTGTAAACTATTTTTGACTATAAGAATAAAATTTAAAGATTAAAAATATAAGAAGGTAGGTAGATGAATACTTTGAAACACATAACTTAGATTGAACAGATACAAAGTAAGACGCTGTTATCATTTATTTGTAAGCCGATACATTTTGTTAGAAAAGATTCATTGTATGAAATGATTTGACGCAGAAATATCTCAAGCTTATTATAAATAATATTGAAATACTGTGATTCGTTTAATATTCTGCACGAAAGTACATAACAAAGAATTTTTTTCCCCTCCTTATAAACGAAGCCTATAATATCGCTTTGGATAAAAATAAACTATTGCACCTAATTGTAAAAAAAAAAAAAAACACATCATTTCAGAACTATTTAGTTTTTGTATACATTAAAATGAATTTAATTTGTTGTTCTTTCTAACGCCCTCTGCCAACCCCGGAGCGGCGCCAGATCCTCCATATTAAGACGGCGATGGGCGAAAGGGAGCAGCGTTTATTATAATTAGCCCCAATGCCAATATTAGCCAAATCGAAGCCTCCTAATTTTGAACCAATTCCATATGAGCGACCTAGCGCCTGGATCGACACCCCAAGAGGTATCGTTTGAGAACAGAGACATTGGTGACAAGAACAGATTTTGCGTGCATCAGTTCCCATTAGCATACACGGTTTCACAGCAGTCCAGCCTAGAAAGTTTTTCACCCTCCCAAGCGCTGACCAAGGTAGGACCACTTCACTTTTTACGTTCTTAGGGGAACGGAACTTAGCAACTAGACCACTGCGGTAAAGCGTTTATTTTTATTTTATTGCCCCATTCGAGAAAACCATCTAAAAATTCATACACACGCACGAATAAAAATGTACTTATTTACTCATGGTTTTCTACGACCATGCATTATAAGCAGGGGCGTAGTCAAGGGGGGGTTTAGGGGGTCGTAACCCCCAATGAGGAATTTTTTGCCCTACAAAATGTATATTCTTCACTCCCTTGTCACACACATGTACGCATATATGTGAGCTGAAGTAGTCGTAACCCCCCCCCCATGAAAAATTTCTGGCTACGCCCCTGATTATAAGGGTATATTTAAGCAATGCAACTAGCTAATAAGTAAATTAGTTAAATATATTAATGAATTTCCAAGTATAAATCCAATTTTTTATGTGAATCTATCTGAAGAAGTTCCTAAGAAGTACGCTGACGCATAGTATATATGACGAATTTAAATGGATTTTACCAAAATATTTCACAAAAATGGTCAGCTTTTCTTTCAGCAACTGACCTTGAATTTTTATTCGTTAGCAAACAGGTTGAAACAAAAATGTTGTCATGATTATTTTTCTGGGAAATTTACTTCCTTATACTAATAGAAACAATTTGTAGTAAACGCAAGGGGAGTCACAATGATTTCACTGTAGTAGTGATAAATGTGCCAGTAAACATTTACGTGGTAATACTAAATTGAGAAACAGAAAATGACAGTAATTTAGTCAGTTAAATTAACACGCTAACATACAATAAATCAAAAAATATGAAAACCATAACGCATGTTTCTTGGTATATGCGAAAAAGTAACATTTTTGAATGAGGAAAAGAAGGTTTTGCTGAAAGAAATACGTGTTTTTTTAACCAAATAACTTTATTTTTATATTGAAAATATATATATTTAACAACTAAAACTAAAAATAATCCCAGTAGCAAACAATATTGAGAAAAAGTAGATATGTCTTAACTAATTATTGAAAGTGTTGATATTTTGAAAATACTTCCCAAAAAATGTCCTCAATGATTTACTGGTATTATGCAGTTTATCTAAAAATATTTCAAATGTAACGGCAGAATTTACCCAAAATTAGTGAGATTGGAAGTCATTTCAAATAATGTTGTAAAATATTAGCACTCGATTTGAAATATTTCCAATGAATCGCCAATTAGTATGTATATGTACGCCCATCAATGACTGGCAGTGTAACGCTATAAGATGGTGCTAGCATCGCGGGCACATATATTCATTACGTGCATATGTTTATGACATAAAAAGTAACTGCATGTCATAACTTTTAAATTGGAAGTCTATTCAAGCCAATGGCTTAAAAAGTGTCCCTCTGATCGAACTGTTTCAAACAACCTGTGTAGCGGATGAAATGGGTGGATACAATCACCCTACTTTACATCCAATAATTCTTTTAAACTTTCTCTTATGCTGGGAATGAGGAGTTAAAAATGCTTTCTGATTTCTACTCCAATCAATTACCAAAAGATTTGACAATATCTAAAGTTCAGGACATCTGGGATTTCGCTCAGTAGACATTTTCGACGAGCTCAGCCTCTCTGCGACAAGTCCCTCTCCGCTTGACAAGCTGCAGCTTTCGCAATGTATTTCATTGGGGGAGGCGATATTTGACATTCAAAAAAGTCTTAAATCAATTCTCTGAATAATTATAAGGGATTGAATTGATTTATCAAATCGTCGACTTTCATTTTCAATCGTCATTTTTGTTTTGAAGTGATTAAAACTGACTCTTTCAATACCCTTTTTCTGGGAAGAATACAATAGGAAGACTATAGGAAGTGCGCAGTCGGCTGTCTCTCAGATGACGTCACTGACACATTACCTTGAAATGCTCTGTAGTCTTCGATGGTAAGCCTGGTATATCATCTTCAGCTGTTGCTGAAGATGATGATGAGATAGAAATAGTCAACATGGCTAGCAGATGTACAATGCGAACACAACACATAGAGCATATTTCAAGTAGCATTTAAAAGTATCATCTTATGTAGGCATAAATATGATAAAGCAAAGCGTCGAACTATCAACATTTACCTCTGGGATAGATATTATGGTCTCGTGAAAAAAAAATACCAAGTTAACCCTTAACGGTCGTATTATTTTCAAGAAAACGGTCATAAAAGTGCCTGTTTTTTGTATATTTCAGAGAGTTATATAAAAATATGTGCATGTACAATATATGTATTCATTTAAGTTTTTGAAATTTTTTTTTTTTTTGAGTGAAAGACGAAAAAGTTAAATTTCTAGGAAAAGCCAGCATTCAGGGTTATTGTGACTCAGTGGCGCACACAGAATTTTCTCTTGGAGGGGGTCCAGCCCATAAAGCTGCGACACCAACCACCTGAAAATTGCGGATTTTTTATAGTAACCCCCTTTTACTGTATTTATTTATCTTAATTAGAGAAAATAAGAATTTGATAATGCGTCCCAACATATTTAAATGTAAAAATTATATGACGGTTTAACGAAGGAAAATTGATAACTCTTTTGGGAGGGGTCCGGACCCCTTGGACCCAACCCTTGTGTGCGCCACTGTTCTGACTGAATGTGTATTTTGTAGTAAGCAGGGAATCATTACAAGTATATGTTTTAAACTCTAAAGGAGAATTTCATTAAACTTACTTCGTAAAATAAATAAAAAATTGTAAAGTTTTCTTAGAGCATAAGTAAAAAAGTGAGCTAAGATTGCGCAATGCGTATCACAAATACAAGTATTTGAGTACTCCTACCATTTATTTAAAAATAAACTATCTCCGAATTAAGTTAACAATAGGCTGGTATTTTCATCTGTTGTGTAAAATTATATATAGAAAAATACGTGCATAAAAATTGAAATGCTCTTATCTTTTTGGCTCATAATATTTTAACACTATTGCCCGGAAATCTGACGGGCACAAGAAATAGAGGTAGAATGCTTAGCCCGTGATTTGATTCCAATGGGTGCGAAGCTTAAGGAGCTAATTAGTTGGGGGGGAAAGCTATTGTGTCTACCATAGGTAAAACACACTATTTATTTAACAAAATTTTCAATGTTTTTTCTAAGGGATTCAGAAAAACGAGAAAAAGGACTGTAGCAACGATTGTTTTCTCTTCCTCGGACATAATAAAATAAAATAAAAATAAAAGCAACAATAAGTAAATCATGCTGAAGTGAATGACGTAAGCATGTGCTTTTCGCAAGCATTTTGTTGACATACAGTAACATTTTTCCCTTTTGCCGTTGGAAACTGCGATTTGTGTATTCTGTTTAACTTCAGAACGAAAATTTTCTCTCTCGCCTTCGTGTTTTCAGCGCTTGCCGGTTGTGCACATTTTTGGAATGTTTTCTTGGGTGCCCTGGGGAACAGATGGAACTAAAAAACATCAAAATGGAGCATGGATTTAACCCATATGGATACAGATAAGATATATACTTATTTTTGTTTTCTAACTTTTTCTGTCTTATGAAAGCTGCAGTATAGAGAATTTAAATTTGTCTGATTAAGTACAATTACAGTATATAAATATCGATTTCTTTTTAAATCATCCAGTATACTAAGATAGTATGGCATTTGTGTGAAAAGGGTGGCGTATCTAAGATATTTTAAAATAAATTTGTGAATGTAAATCCATACTGTTTCGTCTGACAATTTTTAGTTTGTTCTTTTCTCCGCCTATGCGATCACGGCCACACTGTAAGGACCGTCTCGTAAAATAACTGTAAAGCTCTGTCTCGTTTCACTTTGCATCTATTCTTATCCCAAACTCTTCATGTATCCAACACCTACATTTTTTTTAACAACAACAAAAACACAAATTCTGTGTCATGTGTGTGAAACCGAAGGCCCTTGATGAAAACCTGTGAAAAACAAAATCTCGTCTGAATGTTTATTTAAAAAAACCTTTTCTTGCACAAAGTTATAAAAACCCCTTCTCTTATCTCGAAATATTCTTTTATCACCCGGAGGAACTGCCACCACCGACTTACACATCCTGGCGTTCGTCCAGTAAAGGTCACTTTTTTAATTCCTCTTCATCGAGTAGAGATCTTTTATTAAAATGTGCTTTTATTTTCTTTCGCACCCCCCTCCCTCCCCCCTCCAAACAGATGTCCGTTATCTGACCGTCTTCAACGTACATTAAACTCCGCCGCAATATTAAAATTCTCGAAATTGCGGTGATTGGCCTGTCCTTGTGACCTGTTCAAAAGAACAACGTACGTTATATATTTTTTTAAGGTCAAGGGTGCAAGTTCGCAATTAAGTTACTTAACACGATACAAAGTTATCAACTAAAGTAAATTAGTGAGATAGTGTCGGCAAACATTTTATTCTTATCGACGATTTTTTCCCTCGTTTTTATTCTTCGTGAGATGACAGAGTGTCACTTTTTAAGCGGATTCACCTTGAAAGTTCATTGATTCTAACTTATCACATTCATTATGTAATGAATACTTTGTAATTACACTCACAGCCGGTCCTAGGGTGTAGTGGAAGGTTTAGCCACACCGGACGTCATCTCTAGGGAGGTGCCAAAATACCTTACTTATTAAACAGTATAATCTCGATATCTCGAATTCGAAAGGGTCCCGAAGAATTTCGAAATATCGAGTTTTCGATACTACGAGGTGAAATAAAAGGGACGTCTGTTGGTAAGTGAAAAAACATTTATTCGAGATATCAAAGTTACACAGTATATACATTACACGTACAAATATATATGTGAGATACTGTAAATTATTGCTGGATTATGGGGGTTTAATACTATCAAATTCATCTCCAGACCGACCTCTTCAGAAAAAAATCATGTAAATCAAATATGGGCAGCAGCCGGCACGCGGGGCGGATGGGGCCCGCCAAGCTTTTTGATCCGGCCCGCAGAACATACCGAAACCGTGTATAAAACTCATATAAACCCTTCAAAATCCCAATTATACGGCCTCCGACTTCGCTAACATACTGAAGTTTGGAACGCGACTTCGCTGATATCCTAAAGTTTCGCCTCAAACTTTTCAAAGGTTGATCATGCCTGATGTAAACAGTATTGGTTCTCTGACAGGAATTTTTTTATACCAAAGATAAACACTGCAATGAAAAAAAAATTATATACATATATACCTGGGTCCGTTTCGCGACGCCTTTACAAAATTGCAATCGATTAAAACGACCCCTTCACAAAAATGCAATCGATTAAAATCAATTTTCCAGAAAATTATAATCGATTAAAACAAACCTTTCCACAAAATTACAATCGATTAAAAAGACACTTCATTGGAATTTTACCTTACATATGAATCTGTTTTATCAATTATTTTAACAAAAAATATGACTTTTATTAAAAGTTGGTATATAAATTCACAAAAAAAGTGTTGAAATTCACAAAAATTAAGGACTGAAATTCACACAAAAAAGCAATTTTCATAAAAATGGGACCCTGGAAAAAATTCCTGGATAGATCCCTGCATTATATAATTCTATATATACACTGCTGGCCACCCAAATTGCAACACCAAGAAAAACAAGAGATATCACAACAAAATTTATTGTATAGATAACATGTTGACCAAGTAACAAATGATTAAATTTACAGCATTCTATGAAGCGTGGTTCCTGCCAAAATCAGTACCCAGAGTAGCCGCCGTTGTTGGAGATCACAGCTGCCACACGCCTCGGCATTGATTCAAAGAGACTTTGAATGTGTTCTTGGGGTACAGCAGACCAAGCAGCTTCCACACGTTGCCAAAGTTGATCTGGTGTGACAGCTGGGGATGAACTCTGGGTCAGTCGTTGAGCAACCATGGACCACATGTTTTCTATCGGCGAAAGATCCGGAGAGCGCGCCGGCCAGGGAAGCAATTCAATCTGGTGATTGACGAAGAACCCTTGGACAATGCGTGCCACGTGTGGCCGTGCATTATCCTGCTGAAATATGGCTGTTGGCAAGCCCTGAAGGTAAGAAAGGACAACTGGCTCCAACACCTCGGAGATGTAGCGCTGGCTGGTTAAAGTACCGGCAATGCGTACTAGAGGAGTGCGAGAGAGATATCCGATACCGCCCCATACCATAATACCCGGTGCAGGACCAGTGTGACGGTGCATAATGCAGCTGTTCAGCATCCTCTCTCCACGGTGTCTCCAGACTCGAATCCGACCGTCGTGGTGTTGCATACAGAAGCGTGACTCGTCAGTAAAGAGAATTTCATTCCATTCTGTCGTCCACATCCTTCTTTCATCGCACCATTGGCGGCGGAGACGTCTGTGGTTCCGCGTCAGAGGTAGACAAAGCAACGGACGTCTTGCGGACAGACCATTCTGCTGTAAACGACGGCGAATGGTACGCGCAGACACTGGATGATGCGTTACAGACTGAATCTGCTGTGATATGGTTCGTGATGTGACTGAGCGGTCCGTCACTGCCATGCGTACAATCTGCCTGTCATCACGTGACGTGGTGCACTGAGGTCGATGCGGTCGATCACGTCTGTCCGTCGTACCCTCCTGCACCCAACGATCACATATCCGCATCACAGTTGTTTGGTTTCGTCCAATACGACGACCGATTTCCCTGAAAGATAACCCACAATCTCGGTATGCCACTATCCTTCCTCTGTCAAACTCGGATACTTGATCAAAAGATGATCGTTGTTTCCTACGAGGCATAATTTATCGTTTTTTTGAAAAAAAAGCAAGAAAAACACAATTGCTGTACTTGAAACCGTCGAAATCTCCAAGCCTTAAATAGCGCTTTGAGGTGGCGCCACAGGCGCGCTTGATGTGCGTCTGCGCTGAAATTCTAATCATTTGCACACCTCACCTCAGCTAATGCATGTTGTAAATTTCATGTTATTTGCATGCTTCCTTCAGGGTGTTGCATTTACGATGGCCAGCAGTGTATATATATAGAGAGAGAGAGGAGGAGAAGGGAGAGCATTTTTGTAGTTCGCATCCCTTCGAAAAATATACCTAGGGCTGGCACTGATTGTATTCTTGAATATATGTGCCTACATATCACCCAGAAACTATAAAATTACAGATAGTGAATGATGTAAAGCAGGGATTCTTAAAATGTCCATTAGAAACTCGGGCATTTTAAGATGTTTTTGGAACTTAACTTCTGACTCAACAATGATGGTAAAAGTGTTAAGAACACAATATTGTCACCAGGTCAGTGAAAATATAGAAACATACGAGAAATGTCAACTTCTCTCAAAATAAAAAAAAATAATGTAAACATTAAATAGTTTTTAAGCATTATGATATAAAGAAAATAAAAATTACAGGAATTATGTAAGAACCACAGAGTATAATAATAACTTCATGTTTTATGTTTATTCATTACTTTAAAAATACTTTTTGTTCTGCGCTTCTTGACTTCTCATAGTTTCCTTGAACTGTTTGTAACCATTTTTCGTAATCTCACTGACCTCCGGTAAAGGCTACACCGCTCTGCGGACCACAGTTTAAGACGCAGATAGTACCGATGCAAATTTTTAAGCATGAGCTTAAAAATTTGTATCGGTACCAGCTTCTTGTCAGACAACAAAGATATTTGGTGATTCCTCCACACAAATGTATGCTATGCCAACCGGTACTACCGCAGCGCTTTAAGCTTCAACATCCCAGAGAACCAGGTTTAAAAAATATATATATGTAGGGAACCAAAATTATTAAAAGAAGAAATGTTCTGTAATGCCCTTTTAAACATTTAATCTTGAAAATTTTCTCAATTAGCACTTCCTAAACGTTGATTTAAAATTATATATGCGATGAATGGGCCAGGTGGGACCAATCGGAACCACTCCAAAATTTGGATTTTTGTTAACAAAATGCTAATAATCAACCTTCTATGAAAAGTTCCGGTTACGTGCCTCAGTATTCTTATGAAAGCATTCAGTTTGGACCTTGGTTTAGTTTCAAGGGTAAAAATAAAATTTAGCAATCGGAAATTTTGGAATTATATACATTTTTTCCAGTTTTACACTAAAGATAAGTAAAGGAACTCGATCCCCCCCCCCCAAAAAAAAAGTCTATACTCACATAAATGTAATATTGCTGAAATTCAGATGCAAATTTCCTTTAGAGAAAAAAAAAATGCAAAGTAAGTACAAAAAACTGTGGAACCTACCTAATGTGACCGTTCTCGGGAAGAATAAAGGTGGTTCCCTTATGAAGGTGGTCACTTTACAAAGTCTTAAAGTGCGATGGTTGCGAAGTGAAATCGTACAAAGTGGTCACCACAAACAGGTGGTCTCTTTACCAAGATGGTGACCTATTTCACACCGTATTCATTTATTTATTTTAGGAGTTTTTATTTTTTCATCGGTTATTCTAAAGTTTTCAAAATTTTCGATACAGTGAGATTAGTTTTCGTAAGAATTATCGCTCAACCAGAATTCACTGAATC
Source organism: Cheiracanthium punctorium (assembly GCA_038373885.1). Lineage (NCBI taxonomy): Eukaryota > Metazoa > Arthropoda > Arachnida > Araneae > Cheiracanthiidae > Cheiracanthium > Cheiracanthium punctorium. Next base: position 875,398 of record JAWZYV010005775.1, on the reverse strand, counting down.
AGACGCGAATAAACAAATATTCGATATGCGTTTGTGTCGAAATAAAATTCGAGATAAATTTCGATTTCCTACAAGATATTACTTACTAAGTTTACTTTAAAATAACACCTACCTAGGCACAAATAACTTGAAAAAATATAGAATCCCCAACTACCTTATGAGACTTTGCCCAAGTTCTTGTGTTAGTAGTTTTAAATAGAGTTTAAAAGTACTTTTTAAAATTACAAAATTTCATCTTTCCCTTCAGGTCTAGCAATTTGTTGAAATTATGATCTCAACAAAGGTGCCTTTTTTGTTAGTACTTTAAAATATGCAAATACGAACAATTTCCTTCCCTTCTGAAAGCTATTTTCCCGTTTTAACTATCACAAATATGAACGTTTTCATCGATCCGTTATTAGTATTAATGACTCTATTTACAGTCTACAAACTCTCTGAATGGCAAAACCGCATCTATTTGCATGTCGAAACAAAGAACACACACAGACGTACGCCAAAATATTCCACAAACGCAACACACAGTTGAGTAATTTATAGTGAATATAGCATTAATTTGTTTATCTCCATTATTTTAACAGCCTCCATCAATGCTTAGTCTGCAATCTTTCAGCTGGTTTAAGTAATGCACGTATAAAAACACTTGATGGTCCTCTTCAATATTTCCAGTGCCTAATGAAGTCTCCCCAGGCACGCGAAAGCGAACATGGCGTTAGGCCTTCTATTGTCATGCCCTTTAAAAAGCCAATTAAAAAAATGTTTTCTGACAAACAAAATTATTAAAATGAGAGTAATCAGGTAATGATCGTGGTATTTTCTCTTGACACAAAAGATCTATCATTACTGAAATGGAACAACCTATAACTTTCATCATTTAAACACAGAAAAGCAGATAAAAAAATTATGCTCCGCGCAATGATTCCATTCATCGTCACCACAAACTGTCCAACAAACAACTAAAATGCTTTTAAAAAGGCCTTAATTTGATGACTCATTTATTGATTTGAGCTATTTGTTGTATTCAGATAATGCACGATTCATATTAAGCAATTGAAATTTTGCATATGAATTCCCTCAAACACTTTGTAAGCAACGGCAGACGAAGAATTGCAGAATTTGAAAAGAAAAATGACGGTAACACAAACTTATTTAAAAATAAAACGATACCAAATATAATAAATGTTACGGCTAAATTTTGAAAGAAGTTCTATTTTTTAATCTTCATGAGTTCGATCAATAGTATCTGCAAATAAACATGAAAATACAACTAAATATTGAAACACAGTTTCATTATGCTAATGATTGTAATTGGAAATATTAGCAGTTAAAGTGCAATAACTATACAATACATATGTTTAATCAATAAAACTAATTTCATATTTCTCAACTAACAACCAATTTATGTGCAATAATCTTCAAGCGATAGCCACTTCAAGGAGATTATTTAGACACTTTCAAAATCAGTAAACATACTGGAAAAGATCAGTTCTAATAAGATTTTTATCTTTTCATTCCAGGCCAAAATCTAAGAAAGATCAAGCATTGAATTCACAGGCGAATGATAAAGGGTTCTATGTCTGACTTTTGAAGTGTTACATATAAAGGAGGGGGGAAGTACTGCTAAAAAACATTACATGCCTTCAAGGGCGGACGTGAAATTTTAAGACATTGTATATTTATCGTCTTTAACCCTTCCTACAACTACACGAATGTTCATAGGCCGTTTTACCACCTGATATTTCTCATGATGTATAAATGAAATATGTTAAACCAATAGCAATGTGCTATGAAAGGTTCTCCCACAAAAGATTTAAAAGTTTTAGTAATAGTAATCTAGACAAAGTAAGACATTTTTTTTTCTAAAGAATACCAAGCAGATGATTGTGTTATATAGCAGTTTGAACTTCCATGATGTCATAATCAACGTACGAAAACATTCGCACACGTCAGACAAGAAAACTGACCTTTATAGACTTGAAACTAGGGCAATCAAACAATGAACTTACATTAGTAAATAAATTGGGTGCTGTAAAAATGGTGATTTTCACCGAACACATCTGCAGAATAAAATCGATCTTTTGAATATATTGGCAGAAATAAGTGGGTTATTCTAAGAAGTAACTTTTTTGTGTAAATATACGTACAAAGAAAGACGAATTGGCCCGATGTTTTATCGCAATAAAAACGTGGAAGAAGAAACGTATTTTGTGCTTAAAAATATTTCGAGTTCATAACTCCCTACTAAAGATGTTTTTGGGAATTTTTATCTCTCAGCTTTCTACTGTCTTTCCGAAACATCTTGCCACGGGAAAACCCGACTCTTAGTCTCACAACTAATAATAAATTTTTATAAACCTCTACAATTTAAAAAAATAACTGCAAGAAAACGACAACTGCTGCAACATTCAACTGATTCATTCAGGCAACTTAGTAACCAAGGAGACGAGGAAAAAAATCACTTCAAGACAAACAGCTAAATATTTATCCCGTAAGATTCCAAACATATCTACGGAGCGGAGAAAGGTTAAGATGGGAATATAAAAATTGGCAGCTTTGCTCAATCTCGGCGACAAGCATCAACAACCCAGAGTGTTGCTTTTGGCACAAATGTAGATCTTGTCTCTTGACTTCTTGAAGGAAAGCTGCTTGGAACGGGGCCAGAGAAGGGGGGCTTCCCTATCCTCCCCACAAATTCTGGAACACTAACTCGAGACATCGCCAGTCTTTTATGAAAAGTTATTGGCTGGATTCACGTCACTGTAGTTGTGGTAGTAACTCAATCAGATATGTTTTTTTGTTACACATTTTTAAGTGGCGTGTTTTTTCACCCTTCTTTTCTACCCTTCCCTTTTTTTTAAGAGCCTCGAAAGCAGGATGGAGCTCATTTGTACTTACAAGACGAGTTAAAGTACTAAATTCGTTAAAAAGAAATCACGGCTCGTATATGAGACGGGTGTGTTTTGTCTTTCACTCTCTCCGCTGGGGCCGTTCATTATTAGATTAGTCTCGAGAAGGCAATATAAAAAGAGTTCTTATTTTAAAACTGATAAATGTCACATCCTGTGTGCTGACTTGTAAATCACAAGGACATATATTCGATGAACTGGCTCTGTTGACTGTCTGGAAAGAACATTGGTAAGAGACTAAGAGAATTGAAACCAACGAATGATATTTTAGTAAGATCAGAAAAGTTCAACAGTACAAACACTTAATTTTGTTCCAAAACGACCATTAAACTACAAAAGATACGTTACACATACATCAAGAAAAACCTTATTTTTAAGCATGTAGTAACAACAAGCGTCGATGAGAGTATTCTCATTGAAAAAGTGCAGAATCCTGGGATCGGTTGGAATTCTAAATTTTATATTTCTATGAGTTTTAGACCATGTCGTAAGACACATAAAAGAGTCAAACTGCTCAATAAACTAGAATAATAGCTCAATAAACTTTTTTTCGGTTATGAGATTTAGACAAGATTTTCAGAAAAACGATATCCGATGGTCAGAACTACAATACTACTGGCAATAATAGTATAATAATAAATTATGTCGAAAGAAACAAAACAAATTAATACAGTTCATATTTTTAAAAATATGGCAGTAAATTAAAAAAACCAATTTAGAAACTTTAAACTGAATTGTGGAATGAGGTGAATTAGTAAGACATTGATAGCACAACACAATGAAAATCTCTAATGATTAGAATATTTGTGTTGCTTATGCCAAAAGCTTAAAATTCTATTGATCTATTTTTTGAGAAGTGCAAGTTTAACGATAGAAAAAGAGTACAAGGCAAAACGTATTGGCAAAATATAAATATTTTTTTAATACTTGGGGTAGTGATCATTTGAAATATCTTCGCGAAATTGTCGAATGCAGAGTACAAAATGCTGATCAGAAAATGCAATCAAACATAAGAATGTCATTCACAAAAATGAAAACTGGTGCACATTTCATAAGGTAAAATAAATCTCCATCACTAAAACATAAAGTATATAACATAAAATTCGGCAGAGTCTGAGAAGTTTTTGTATTTTAGATAATGTTGGTATGTTTACCAGAGAACTGATAGTTAAATGCTTTTAGATGATCTTTCATGAAAAACTACTCCAAATTTGAAGTAAAACGCACTCTTCAAAAAATAAATACGAAGCAGCCCCGAAAACAAGGTGAGATAAATTACCACAATTGCCGACAACCTTTCAACCTTAAATGTTATGCTTAAAATGTTTAGTTAGTCTCCGAAAACTAACTCCCTGTCAGTAACCAACAATTCCGTATGTTGCGAAAGCAGGTAGGTAAGTTTGGCGTTGAGGATTTAAGTTTGAGCTAACCAAATTTGATAAGGTTAGGAGTCAGGACTAGGGTGCTTTTTCTGGATTTAATGTGAATACAAATCATATATCTTTTAAAAATCCTCCAGCAAAGTACCGTCTTTTAGGTCATATTTTTGTACCAATAATAGGAAAAAGCCCAAAACTATAAAAGCCCAAAAGTATAATCGTATAAAGTATAATCGTAAAAAGCCCAAAAGTATAATCGTGTATTTTGCAGTTGGTTAAATAGTCGTGAATTTATAAAATACATAAGCTGGAATCTAAGAGTGAATCGAAATTGCATAGCTCGTCTTAACCGGTGAGTATTACATAACACCTGAGATACCATCTTATTTAAAGGACTAACACGCCAGCACTGCTTTGCTCATTTAATCTGAACGTTTTTCTTAAGATTAAATGGCAAAAAATAAAGAGCTAGTAACATGAAAAGGGGATATAAAAAAAAAAAGATTTTAATCTCAAAAATAGCCATAAAAAACATTTTACAGTAATAACACATAAAACAATCGAATCACTTCTCGATAGCAATCACAACATCTGACAGCCTAGCCACAAAAGCACTCACTCACAAGAATTTTTATTTTTTACTTTTTAATCTTACATGAGCAACGCTTCACTCACTTTTACAATAAGACAAGAAGGTCGGGAGGGGCGAAAGCTACACCACTGCAACAGATCCCCCGCACTTTCATACTCTCCAGACGATATGAGTAGCAGCCAGCAACCTTGAACCAGCATTATCCGTCCGGAAAAATAGTCTTACTTCCAAACATCCTGCCCCGCTATTAAAATCTGCCACTCAAGAACACTTATCCGACCTCATGACAACACACCAGTGATGCTTGGCACCCCAACCCAAAAAGCATCACTCTCCAAAGCTTCCTGGAGAAAGGTCTCCGCTCAATGACTGGCAGTGCAGAAGACAAGATAGGCAAGTCTTGCGTTAGATAGGAGATGGAGATAAGAGGACTTATTTACAATGAATGTCCAGGTCGCGAGCAGTCTTTTAATTATTTGACAGCCACTTGCACCTGAGGGATGACTCAAAGAATTTTGGACTCTCGAAACAAAGGGATTTTTGTGTTCCCGCCCGCCGTTTCTCCCTCTCTCGTAGAGACGGTATTTCTAAAAGAGATGGTAATGCATGAGTCATGTTAAGGCCGAAGATAATATCTCGCTCGAATTCTTGTAATTCGTTTCTGGGTATCATTAAATAAAAGATGGGGGAATGGTACTATCGGGAAATCTTAGGAAGATGTTGATTGATTCCGGCCTGCATCTCTCCGGCGTTGAGCGCTAAACTGAAATTTTAACAATATTAATTATAATTCCCCGCAGTTTATCACTAAGATATAATAAGTAAACCCTAAAGGCATAATTTCAAAAATACTTTTAAAATATGTCCCGAAGATATGTTTTGAACCTCCAAAAGGTTCCTTCAGGATGTTCCATGTCCACTGAATCATAAATTTCCAACGGGGACGATATCGCCCCCCAGTGGCCGCTGGAAGCTGTCCATGTGGGCAGTAGCTAATCCGGAGACAACTAGGGGATGTTGAAGCAGTAAAGAAGGGAAGTCGTAGTGTGGCTATCTATTTGGAAAAATAATATACTAATAAAATATTTCGAGAATAACGGTTTTCATGAATAAATATTTTATCTATCCAAATTATCTTCATTGCCAAAGCTATCAGCACGTTGTGAGTATTAATACAACTAGTATAGCCGTATCTGAACCGTACCTACCCAGTCCTAATCTATAATCGCTAATTGACTATTTTAGAGAGCCTCGATCATCTAATTAGTTTTGTGTTTATCTCGTTACTTTTTAATTTCTTATGGATTTTGTATTTATTTTTAATTTTAATAAAGAATTTCACTGCGCATTTGGTTGTCTGTTCATTAATTTCTGCTTTGGGGTATTTAAAAGATAAATCAGAGGATCCCCCAACCTTTTTCTGGATTATTTTAGAAAAAAAAAAGTCAACTCCCCATGTGTCTATAACATTTAATTTTATAAAAAATATTACTGAATAGTATCTATACCTAATCTATCTGTTCGTTTATCTTTTAATAATTAAAAAAATTAATAAAACAGCAATCAAATGTAGAGTAAAATTATTTATTAAAATTTTACTCTACATTTGATTGCTGTTAAACATAAACATAGATAAACATAAAATCAATAAAAAAGAAAAATGTCATGAAATAAACACAAAATAATACATAAAAAAAATATTAAACGGCTGAAGTTTTCTAAATTAGTCTATTAGCGATTATGGATTAGGATTAGATAGGTAAGTAAATTTCAATGATTTATAAAAGCCTAATTCAACTTCAAAACACTTTATTAATATATTCATTGCCATTCTCTGCATAAAAGAATGGAATAAAAACATTTAAAAAATATAATAACTTGAAACAAACTTTATTTAAAACTCTTTCGATATAATAGTATTTTTATCTTCTTTCTTCCTCGTATTTAACTACCTAACATCTCATCAAAAAACAGTAATACGATACGCAATTTAAATTTTTAACAGCTCCTTCGAGCACCACCCACAACACTGACGACCGGAGAATTAAGTTCTCACTCGATTCGTCAACCTGATAGCATCAGACATCTTCCATCTAAGCGGAATATCAAACATTCCAATAACGGCATATGACCCGGCAGGCCACAAACGTAAATAGACGTATAAGTAGAGGAAAAATAGACTTACCTATCTCACACAAGACAACACAGCGAATCCCAATTCTCCATTTCTATTTATTTCTTACGGGACTGCAAAAAATTAGGCAGGCATGACAGCTAAGTAAGCAAACACAGCAACAAAAAAATCGCTCTTCCATTTATAAGACCTCCGATACTTAACGAAGATAAGGTCCTCTTTTCCCTCCCTACCATATCTTCTATTTACAATGGATGCCCTAAAAAATGAATTTCTAAAACGTCTCATTCTGTTCCATGAAGTATTTGACAGGGGGACTTCCCTATTCCCCCTCACTTTTTTTTTAATACCCTATAAGACGCCTACTCAGGCCCTTTGTACAGACTAGAAAAACAAGTTCCATGGAGGTTCCAGAAATTAAAAAGAAATAATAATATTATTAACAAATAAAAAATAAAACTGGGAAAAGAGAGGGGAGAGAGAGACAATACCGAAATTATTATTTTACACCTTTTTTTTATTCTTTTGAGGTGACTCGATTTGTTACGAAAAAACGGCCTCCGATTACGGATACAGCGCAGCCCAACCCTATGCATCTAAGAAAAAGGTAATTACACTTGATATTTTAATGGTTGAGTTTTAAGATCTTTCGGCCTGATGATTAGACATGCTGATCGTTATTGCGCTGCGCTGGAAGCGTCAAAATTGCAAAGCGCAGTCTTTCATTTAACGTAGATTAAAGATATGCGGTTTAGGCTCAACAAGATGGTATGCAGTTAAAAAAAAAAAGACTATTAGAGTGAGAATTTCCACTCGTTCCGGGGTAAGGGAATAGTATTATTATTGCACAGTAAAAAGATACGCTTAAAAACTACACCTTCATTGTTAAGTTGAAAACGATGACGCAGTTCGTTAAGATTTTCGAAGATTGTCCCCTCTCTTTTCTTTACATTCTGAAAAGTCTTACCGAACAGAAATACTTTATGTCCATGATGATTTTATGCACTTCCAAAAACACACGCACACACACAAATAAATAAATAAATAAATCTAGATTATCATTATACCAACCTCGCAAATTACAGCGGCAGAAATCCAACCCAAACAATAAACCGGTGCAATTTTCAGAATTAAAAAATTATTAAAAAAAAATAGTTTATGCAATAGAGTTTGCAATTTTCCGTGATTTCTCAAGTTTCAAAATATTATTGTATCTTTGGTGCTAGTTTGCGTAGGTTAACCGTTCGGAAAAGAGTACAACTTAAAATCTGGAAAATATATGATTCGTCTCTGGTGTCAATATTTTGGGTCTTCATTGAACAGGTTTAAAGAGCCTGAATAAAATGTAATTTGGAGGTTACATATTTAATAAATTGCTGAAAGAACACAAAATGCATCCAGCAGTGTGAATCATTTAGCAGTTCCAATAAAAAATATTAAAGTAGATTATCGTACCAGACACCTAAGAAAGAACAGGAATACGACCAGAAAATGATTTACTATTTGGATAATTTCGCATTTCTCACTTCTTTGTAAAAGCTGCGAACTGTTTCCATAGTGGAAAGTATTAGAACACAATTTTCAAAACTAACTTTTTAGATACATTCTACTTTCACGTATTTCACCCCAAAAAGAATGACAAATCAAGTTCTACCGAACCCAACAAGTAGTAACTTGGCTTATAGCGGTATAGGAAAGAGTTCAGCTTTTACGAAGGACTTTGATTACAAATACAAATATTTTTTTAAATAGGTAGGATAAATATTTTACGTGCACAGGAGGTGCGTAACAGATGGTGCTTGTGCAAAAATTTTAATTATCATTAGAAATAAATTTAAAAAGTTCTCAAAATTGTCTGCAAATGGAAACTTTTCCCAAGTGAATAGAGTTTTTCATATGCATTAAGTAATCTAGGTTTGCAGTTTAAGCACATCATATAACCTTATAAATTTTAGTTTTCAAGTGTGTACTTTTCTTAGTGTGGCCTTTATATAAGTAAATATTTAATGCATTACGCATACAGGGTGTTGTTAAAGAAATTTCAATCCTCACCAAGAGCAAACTGAAAACTAACTGGCATTAAAAATAAATAAATAAATAAATATTGTTGAGGAAAACTCTGCTTGTTTCTCAGGTTCGTCATTCTAAAGCCCAGTAGGTGTAGAAAGTTCTAGTAAAGAGTCCACTCGTCAGGGTGGAAAACGAACTTTATTGCTTCTAGAACTTCGTCGAACAATCAGCTGTACTGAAATCTCAGGCACAATCAGCCAGTTACGTGATGATAACAGTCCGCTTAGAACAGAAGCTTTCACAAATGTTGTATGTCTCATACAAAAATAAAACACTTCCATAGGCATAAATTCAGTGGCAATACACGAGGGATTTAGTAAACAGTCCCTCAAGACTCAGCAATGAAGAATTTACACACAACACTTAAAAACAAAGCTTCAAAAATAAGCTAAACATAGCTTTTCTAAGCGCCAATACCAAGCCTTAAGCTTTCACTCTGCTCTTGGCAGAAGCAGAAGCAACACTGACTGAAGCAACTCCGGCCTGTCTGCCTATTTATACCCTCCGACGTACTTTCTAGAAAAATCGCGATTCGTAGAAAGACCCAGAACAATCTCGTTTTGATTACGTCATAGAAGAGAAACAGAATAATATTAAGCTATTACATGACGTTGATGCAGAAAAACTAACTTTACAAGCCCCATTGGGATAATCGCGCCAAATGACCAAAATGTCGCCAAGCTTGGCAACTTTTGGTGAAATATCGCCAAATTTGGAGCCAGAAATAAGTCTCCAAAAGCGAGGTTAGCGAAGGCCTAGGACCAATATTTCTCGAGATTTCTAGAAACGCTATACTAAACAAAGGGGAAACCCAAAATTCCGTATCTCGCGTTCTAGTCAACCGATTTTCAGCAACAAAATGCAAAATTTAACAATTTGACGCGTAAAATACGAATTTAAAAGTATTTTTAACAGCCAAGAGGCAGAACAGACCGAATAATCGTAACAACCTCTTAAGCGGCAAAATATTTTAGTTTAAAATTATTTTAAACTTTTATGAAGATCAAACCGAAAAGTAACGAAAATGTAGAAATTTCCCATAAATGTATGTAATATAAATGTCTAATATTCTGAGTTTGATTTTTATGCACTTCATAAAATCTAAATAGAAAGTTTTCAAACATCTTTTCATCATTAACAGTAACATAAATTTAGAAAAACAGTATTTCAACATGTACAAGGTGCTTTTTTAGAAGCTTAAATTTAAGCTTAGAGCAAGATGAAAATTTATTCATAAGGGAAAATTTTATGTTTGTGCCTATCCATGCTTAAAATAAAAGTTTAAAATGCTTGCACATTATAAAACATCAAAACACAGATTTCAAATACGTTTTTTTTTTTTTTTTTTTTTCTTCTTTTTTCAATCATTAACGGTTGTGCAAAATAAAAGCAAAATGAGAGTCTGACATGTGTAAGGCACTTTATAGAAGTTTTAAATTTTTACTCTGAGCAATAAAGGAAAAAGTACTTTAATAGCACATAAACCCCTGTACGTCAAATAATCATGGTATATAATTCATGCTCATCATAAAATCCAAGATTAGCTTTTAAAAAATAACGTTTTTTTTTTCCTTTAAAATCTCACATGACTATTATTCCCTAGCTAATTTATCGAAGGCGCATCGGAATCATTAGAGTTCAAAGCTCCTCTAAAAAAAGAGGAATAAAAACCATCGCGTGTTACTAAACACCAGAAGCTCCGGAGAAAATGGTTTTCTTACTTTCGCAATCCGTAAAATGCCCTCGAAAAAGTTTTTAAACGGTTGGGACCTCTACAATTAAAGAAACCATAAGTGGCTAGAAATTTATTCTGCCCCCCCACTTCGACCATTAGATTGGTAATCATGCGAGAACCTTTAGAGGGGGACACATTGTTGCGTTGGCCCTGCACGCAACAGCGTGTGAAAGCTCATTTAAATGCCCAAAATCACGTTTTCTACCGTGCACAATATAGAAGGTTCTCCGTTCACGCTGGATGTTGTTGCGTGAATTATTTAGACGATTGATGGCCTGGTTTTGTCTCGTCGATAGTGGCAGAATCATTGGGAGGCGGGAATAGTGTTCGAATCGTGTGTGTGTGTGTGCGTAGATATATGTGCACGGACACAAACTTGTTCGGATTGCTGATTGAAATCGGTGTTTAATTCATTCCAAAGTGTCTCTTTAAATATTTTGATTGAAATATTTTGTGCGCGACGACTGAAAATTAATGCATTAATTATGAAGGGGCAGAATAATTGTAAATTTAGATTAGCTTTAATAGTGGAGGGAATTTTCCAGGTGTTCGTTCCGAAGATGCATTTAGTTGTTAATAACTTTTACAGTGAATTAGGGCGGTTACTTCTTGCTAAAGGCATTCGATTTTAATATCGCCGTAGATATTAAATTGTTTTACAGAACTTAGCCGGAAAAGCTATAAAAACGAAAGCAATTAGACAGCACTGAAATTTCTCCACTGCACATGCCATAACTCGGTTTTCTAGACAAATACGTTCGTATTAAAATCAGAACTATGCAAAGTTCCGATTTTACGTCTGGCTTTGCATTCATTTGACTTTGATTCTAAGAAAAGTGGCTCAAATTCAGCCCAGATTATTACGAATAGAGGACAAGCAGAAGTCCATACACAGACTGGAACTGGGGACTGAAAAAATAAACTGAAAACTTATTTTTCTGTTTACTTTTTCAGTTCCCAGATCAAGTCTGGATGGGCTTACGAAGAAGGTCGAAGCTTTCGTCCGAAACACGTTTCCAGATTGATAAGTATATTTTAATATGAGCTATTTTACAAAATTTTAATTATTTAATCTTTTATAAAAACCAGTTTATTTTTAGTGTTTTTTGTCATTTAACATTTGCCGTTACTTAGGACGAGAAGCGCTGACCAACTAATTATGTGTAGCTTTAAATTCAGGATTGGGTTATATTTTAAGTATTTTTTTCCGATTTCAGTTTATTTAAATTAGAGGTCTTCGGGTTGGGGGCCTTTGAAAATCAGCCAGAAATTCTTTGTACTAGACAAATACTTAAAAGGTAACATCATGGAGAGCCAATAACCATTTATCGTTAAATTTTGGAAAAGAGAGGTGCAAAATTAGTAGAAGTGTGTTAGAATTTTTCTTTCGGTAATATATGCTATAGATCATTGCAATAAATATTTAGGTACTTGAAAGTCTTAGTCTACAAAAGATTTATTGAATGCCGTATTTTAATCGCATGAAGGTCTTATTCCCGAATTTCTTTTTTATAAAAAGAGAACTCAAAGCATATCTTCAGAACTTACAAGTGATGATCTGCCTTTCTTTCGGTACATAGCAGCTAGGTTGTCAACCAAATTTTACCACAGGATGCATTTCTTCATGTTTGCATTATCTAATGATATATTTCACGACACACATATTATGAATATCCTTTGCTTAAACATCACTGGCTGTTGATAAACTTCAAATATTTAAATTAGCTGCCCGATTGGGATAAGATAAAACCACATTCAATATGCTCCACTGTACACAATTACAAGTTTCAATCCAGAACACGCAAAAACCTTGCATTCAACACCAAACTTCCCCCCCGAGCAAAGCAAACATACAAGGCAGCTTTAACAACACATACACGCGCGTAAGAAGAGGGATAAAGAGTTACAGAAATTCTCCTATAGACAAAGCCTCTGCTATTTCAAACGTTTGCTAACGGTCCAGTGCAAGTCTCGGCAATACATTACGGCGGTTTCTAGCAAGGGCTTTTCACGCGCATGCAGCCGCACCGTAAATTAAGGTGCTAAAGACTGCAGAGTTTTGAATATATGTTTATTCATGTTTTCCATATATCACAAGGTACCGGGCTAACCCACCACCTGGATGTGACAGGGGGAAAAGGGCTTTTCCTGGACAGAAAATCCAGTGAGCGTTTAAAAGGGGAAAAGCTTTTATTGATTCCGTGTTTTCAGAAGAAAACAATGTGTTTTCCGGGCGCTGCTCGGAAGATACTTTGCTAAATATGAATTAACAATTCAGGTAGGAAAGTCAAGGAGTAAAAGGAAACTGAAGGGAGGCCGTTTATAAACAAGTTGTGTAATGAGAAATGTGCTTCTACGACCAGTGGAAAGGGAATTTCCAGCAGCCTGCTATTCTGAAGGAGACGTGCGTCCATCCGGATGAAAGATAAACTAATGTTATAAATACGACTCCACTTTTCATCAATGTACGAGCTGTGTAGAAGATTTGAAACATATAAATATTTTGTACGTAAGGCAGAAAATCTGTTTTACGGGTTTTGTGTGGTGATCGAACCAGCAGCATTAGACTGATCTACTTGAAGTTGTATATTAGATGTGTAAAGAGATAAAAATTCTGAAAAAATAAGTCTGTTCTAGAATTTCAACGATTTCATTTTATTCATTCATTTATTTATTGGAATTTCCAACGCTGAAAGCCCCGTAGATACAGTTAGACTAATCTGAAAACAATTATACACATATATCAGAAGAAGTGACAAGTGTAGCAAATTTTACACTTGCAGACTGGAACTGGACCTACTTTAAAAGACAGAAAATTCAATAGTTTTGAGTTGATTTGTCAGCAATTTTTATGCGAGAAATAGTCAACACCGTCAAACAAATCGGCTTGGAAATTTGTATTCATGCAAAAACTATGAAATTAAACTGCCATGTATGAATATTTTTTTTTTGCAATTGTGCTGCTTGAATATAATCCTTATTCCCGTGCATAGAATATGTAATATAACTAGAACCTAGGGATCGACCGATACCACATTTTAGCCGATGACCAATACCGATACTTTACCTATAAATTCATTTTCAGAAATAGCCGATACCGATACTTTTAAGTTATGGTATCGGCCGATACCGATACTTAACCGATACCGATACTTTACATAATTTAATGTCATATAAACCTGCCTCTATTGGGCAGTTTTTGTAACGAGAGTGTAGTTCTCGTTAAAATGGATAACAGAATGATGAAATTTGATCCCAGTAGAAAGCATTAAAAAGAAAAAGCAGTGGATACGTTGAAATGTGAATTTATATTAGTTCTAGTCTTTCTTTTCTATTCAAATTATGCCAACGAATGGCCGAATTTATAAAAAAGTTGAGCACTGGGAAGCGTCTTAGTGTGCAGGTTCGGAATTCTTTCTCCTCGCGTGGTCGATCGTGGTCGCTGTCGATCTAGCAGTCTAGAGTTTTGGGCGATTTTCTCCAGATGTTACGTGAATATGCGTTATACTCCCTTAAAATGTCCTCCGCCCAAGCCCCCACCCTATAGGTAGATGCCCCTCATTTAGGCTTGACAGAACACAAACACGGGGGGTGGGAGTTAAAGGGATATAAGATAATCCATTTCATTTCCAGTGCCGACTGGTGCAAATATTTAAATCAATTTTTCTCAACCTCTATTTTGTCGCCTAATTGTTGCTATGAGCCAGATAAAAGGTTTCCACATTAGACCAAAAACAGCTTCCTGCTTGCTCTTACTATATGTGTCTTTCTTGCAATTTTTATTTAGATTTTCTTTAATTAGAATTCTTTCACATATGAAAATATTTTTTAGATTACTTAAACTGCATTAAATTGTGATAATGTATAAACTGTACAGTATTATGTAAGTACATATGTATTTAGATATTGTTCATTAAATACGTATATAAATTATTCCCTTAAAATGCATAATAAGTTCACATTAATTAATGGTTTTCTTTATCTGCGCCAGTTATTTAACCACTAAGTGAATTATTAAATGTAAAGATTTCTGTTTAATATGAACTCATATGATCATTTTTAAGTTCTTTTTGAAAATCCAAATATTTTGGTTCTCCGGACAGGGTTAAGTCACAATTAATCCGGAAGGATCCATGTATTTGATCTTTTCCGTACGAAGAGCAGGTACACACCGATTTGTCCTGTGTTTCCCTTACATATAAACCAAATACTATTATTCACAAGAAATATGTTTTTTACCCCAAAATTGGAAATAAACTATATAATAATTAGTATTACTAATTATACTAATACATCTTTAATTTTTTTAATTTACTATATAAATAATTATTAGATATTGATAATTATTACACTTCTCAAAACAGAATGATACACAAATCTGTAATTGGCCGAGACTATAAGTTTCTCTATAGCGAATTTTAAACTGGAACCAAGCGAGTTCGTTATAGGGAGATTCAATTGTGTGTATATATATATATATATATATATATATATATATATATATATATATATATATATATATATACACAATCCCTATAACGAACTCGCTTGGTTCCAGTTGAAAAATTCGCTATAGAGAAAATTTTGTTGTACAGAGATTAGAGATTTTTGCAGTTATTTCAGCAAATATTACAAACTTTTTAGTTGTCATATATATATGTATATATATTAATGAACTCTTTTTCGAGTCAACACAGTGAGAAAATAAACGTTCATAAAACTGAAGTAAAATTATAGCCTACCTCTCGACATTTGTTTTTTGCAATCCTTTCAGAGAGCGTATTTAGTGTTGGGCACGAATTCAAAATAATTTAGAAGAATAGGCGATTATCCTGTTAAACTGTCATCTAACGATTCTTCGTCCATAATTTCGACCACACTTGGTGATACGACATCCATTTAGCGATGGTTCCAATTTAAAAAAAAACACAGTTCGAAAACACTCGCACAAACAAATGTGCCAATGAAACGACGCCTCTCATCTCATTACCAAAACAAGGATTCTAGAATGGTGTTGCGACTGCGTTGTTTTTTCTGAAAAACGAAGTATCGGTTGAAAAGTATCGGTGAAAATGGATGAAAGCAACAGAAACCGATACTTTCCCGATACTTTTAGAATCGGAAGAACCGATACCGATACCTAAAAAAATTGGAGGTATCGGCGCCGATACTATCGGTCGATCCCTACTAGAACCTCTATATATCACAAACTAAAATCTTGCATGTATAAGATGCTTATTTTGACCTATATTTCCTCAATGTGAAACTGGAGCGTTCACATAATTGGGGATAATTAATATAGATCTTGGTAAATATGTTACATAGCTAGCATAAATCAAATACAGTATATCACAATCATTTCAGGTGGTAGAAAGAAGTAGTTTAAGTGAAAGAATATTATCTTTTATGCCTGTGTAGAAGTTAGAACTTTTTACAGATAAAGAAGGGCGAATCTTTTGTACCGCCGAAACGACCGTGCTATACTACTTAATAATTTATTTATGTGTGTTATTTACAAAGTTCTTTAAAACTTTAACCTTAAAATACTGTAGCTTTCTTAGTATTCTTATTACACATAAGCAGTCTTTAAATAAATTCTTTTAAATCTTAATTGCCAATAACGACGGCGTATTATTCATGAGTCATATAATTATGGATCTGTTTTTATCACAAGTTTAAAATAAAGCTGGATTTTTTTAAATAAGGGTTTTTAAATACTTTTATAAACCAACCAGTGATGACTATTCATTAGAAAAATTGCTGTGGCTTTTGGGAATTCCCTTAAAATTACAATGACATTCTTAGGAAAGAGGTCCTATAGGAAGTCTTTATATTAAAGACCTACTATGCTTGAAATAACTTTTCTGTAGTTCATTTGAGTCGTTCATAAAACAATTACAGTCGAAACCGCTTAATGAAATATCGGTTAAAGTAATACCCCGCTTGCTGTAATACATTTTCAGTGTATCAAACCCTAATAATTAGTCAATGTGATCCTCGATAATGAAATATTCCGCTTATTAGAATCCGTTGCAAAATGAGAGTTTTTTAACATGGATACTACCAGGCGCGTAGCCAGGAAAATTTTTCGGGGGGGGGGGATATGAACTTATATGTGTATAAATAGATGCAATTTCATCACTAATCCAAACATTTCGGGGGGGGATATATCCCGATATCCCCCCCCTGGCTACGCCCCTGGATACTACTCTAACTAGGCAGCATTTTCGAAAATTCGTAAACTGTGGCTGGAATAGGGGGGTCCCAAATGTTCTTTTGAGATACCTCGCGTGATCTGAAAGAAAAAAGCTGTAAAATATAACACCCACAAATACTTGAAAAAATTAATTTCAGGACATTTTGCATATCGTCCCCCAAGGAAAGTGGACGTGTAAAAAGGGGGGAGAGTGGAAATCTTTCTTGAAAGAAAAAAAAAAGGAAATTATCTATTAATCCTTCTTCAAAATGCAATAAATATGAATCCTATTTTCCGGCGAAGCGTTTTTGTAATTAAAAAGTTGTTGAAAATTTATTTGTTGGAATTTTATGTGAAAAAGACATTACTTTTCGGTTTATTATTCACGGCGGCAAATTAAGTTCTCTAATTTTCAACATAAAAATTGTTGAAACACCTTCAAATTGTTAGGTAAGGGGTGGCACTAAACAAAGAAACAAAAAAACACGTTTTGCAGCTGCATTTCCTGATAAATTTTAAGATAAGCCAGTATGAAATGAATATTATTATTTCGAATTATTCGATCAAATAATGCAATACAGAGCACACCTAAAACTATATTACGCACGCATTTCTCGTAATACCCGCTACGAACACCATCTTCAAAGAAATGTGTTAATTCCCAGTTAACTAAAACACGTTTATTTCAAAGATTTGTTACTTCACACTGCACCAGGAATAACAGCTGTTAATTAGCATAATCCCCCCTTACAGACTCACAAATATCACTGACTGCGCTACACCCATAGACTACAGTTCCAACAAGGCAAGTACAGCTTCGGAAGGTAGAACATTCTATTATGCCACTTTTCGAATGCGGCCAAGGATTACGAACATTTTCGACGCCATCAGAAAATCTCCCTGCCGTGGAATTATCATATACCGAAAGGAGAATGAATCCTCCATTAATATTAAATCCTCTGAGACAATACCCGAAAGCACGTCAAAGTCCGAACAGCGAAAATTTTCAAAAAGCACGGATCACTTGAAGACAGCAAATTAGATTTGACAAGCGCGTTTCTCTAAAGCTCGGGGAACCTACAGGGTGGACAGGATGTCGGCCATTTTGGTTCTGGTTCGTGCAGCATCCGTCCTAAATGGTAGTTTCAATAAATAAATAAATATTTTTTAAATGAATGAAACAATCAAAACGCATGGTACTTAGCATAAAATATGGATCATTCAAAATCGATATAATTTCAAGTTTCGGACACTAGAGGATGGA
The DNA here is from genome assembly GCA_038373885.1 of Cheiracanthium punctorium. Lineage (NCBI taxonomy): Eukaryota > Metazoa > Arthropoda > Arachnida > Araneae > Cheiracanthiidae > Cheiracanthium > Cheiracanthium punctorium. The sequence continues at coordinate 857,125 of JAWZYV010005775.1, read as the reverse complement.
TAACTGGGCAAGTTTACTTTCATTCCAAGTGCATTGTGCATCTTGGATACTTGTAAAACAGCTGTCCGGTAACTTAGTAAATCTATCTAGTTTTTACAGTCGTGCTCTTAAAATTAAAAATGATTTAATTAAAATAAAAAATAGTTATTTACTATGTGTAAGCTTATACATGTCAGTTGCCTATAACTTGATGTTTAAAAACAAGAAAGTAGTTTACTAGTACTGACTGAATCATTCAGTAACATTTTTTTGATCAAAAAACTCATGCAATGAATTTGAAAAAGAAAATACAAAACCGGATAATTAATGCACAGATAAATTTACCAGCACAGTTGAAGTAATGTTTGGTTCGTGGAATTAATAGTTTATTCACACGATTTATGTAAGAACATGAATTAGTATCACTTTAATACTAATACCTCATTTCCTTTTTATTCGGTAAACTTGTGCTATGCAAAATATTTTTGTTTGAGAGAGCTAGTAAAAACAATTCATATTAAAAGAAATTCAGGTTAACAAGCTCTATGCTATAGCAAATTGAATATAGTCAAGGAGTCATGTGCACTTGCATTTATGCAACACTACGCAATTTTAATATAAAACAACAATAAAAAATAGAAGATATCTATTTATATGCAATCTACATCAATAACAAGGTTTTATTAGTAACGGCTTCTAGCTCTCATTCCATCATCACTACCGTGGACAGAGGTGAGATTGTTTAGGTGCCCATACTTGGGGTGTCCAAAAGTTTACTTGTAAAAATACCAAAATGTCCAAAAGAATGAATGATACTTGTAAAAATACCAAAATGACATCACTTGGACGGGATTGGCGCATGTAAAACCCTCTAATAAATGTTTGTTTCCAAGGCACCACAGTAAATTATGTCTGAAAGAGAGTTTACAATTGAAACATCTGTTTAGTTAACTAAAACATCTTGATCAAATCTGAAGGACCATAATATACCATTCTGTAACTTTTCAAGTAAAGTTAATTAATTTATAGTCTAATTTTTAAATTTGATAACTGTTGAACATATCTGTAAAAACACGAGAAGCTTGTCTGTGTTTTTAGAGCAAAATGTAAATGCCTTAAATTTTTTATACTGTTCTACATGAGGTCAAGCAATTGTGCAAATGTAGAAACTAAAATCATTTAAGTTAACGCGGATAAAAGCCTGTTGACCAATACATCTCATAATAGAATATAAAACAATACAGCTGATATAATAAAAATTACTAAAAAATAACATTCTAAGGGTCTAATTACAATTATCTTGCAACAAACAACGTGTACAATGACTGTCTTCACAGAAATATCATGTTATTTCTTTAAAAAGCATATTTCAATATATTCATACTACATTATAAGAAAAGTAACAAAGCAAGAGATGAATTACTTTAAGATTATGAATTACATGAGAAGGAGAGTAAATCAGCCCTTGTGGCCGAATGGCTTATCCATTATGAAACCAATCTGCTCACAACCGATTGGTAACAAAATGATCGATGGTATTACAGCAATCTAGACTATAAGGGGTAGTAATTACTTCCTTGTCCATATGAAAAATGCTTATAAAATAGGAAGAAAATAATTTTAAATTGTTTTTATAGGCATGACAAAAAATAATTTTTAGCAGTGAAAGCCCATTAATCTCTTTCAGCAAGAATTTGTCAACAAAACGTAATACTGATCGATTATTTGACGTATTGAGTATCGGGTAATTGTAGTCACAAGAAAATTGCTGTGTATGTGCAAGCGATTATTGTATCACTTTGCGCCCGAAGATTATCCATTTAATATGATATGTACAAAAGCATCTTGTACTCGAGGAGCGGCCTTCAAGGATGTTAAACCTGAAGGGCGATCGTCGTCACTGGACTTTTGAGCAGCTTTAAATTCAAGCCAATTATGTCAAACACTCGAAAAAATTAATAATGCTTCTTTATCCAATGCACTATGGATTAAAACTAACAGTAAAGCTGTATGCCTTTTGCAACTTTCAGAAAAAATTCATAAGCACAAAACCGCCTTCAAAAATGGGCCAAGGAGTTACCTGTTTGGTTAAATATTGCTAAATTTCGTATGCTTTAGCATTTATTCTTGAAGGTTTCGTACCTCCTATATCTTCACAGTTTAAAACAGTTCACAGAACAATTTCTAAAGATACATTTTAAAATTTTCAGAGTTTCTAGAGCAATTAAATTCTTTAAAAAGTTGTTCAGAAATTGCATGGTTTTTCAAAGAGAACAGCCTTAACAGAAGAAAGGACGCAAAATGGCGGGCATCCTCGGACTCGCCACTCCACCATTTTGCACTTACAGAGGGAGGAAGAAAATCACTCTGGTCTCTTGCTAAATAATAACAATAAAAGGCCGAAAGAGTTCTGAAGCACGGACGTGGGGGGAAAGCCACCATTGTCGGAGGCAGAGAATTTAATTCTGCCATTTGCATTTGCGCGAAATTTCTTCAAAAACGTCCCGCAAACAACAGCTCTGCGTGTCAAAGATGTCTAAAAGCCAGCTCGAATAAATTAGAATATCCATCAAACACACACAAGTCTCTCCGAGCATATTTATATATATATTAATAATACTCATAGAGAATCAGGTAGGCTTTGTGCCAGACAGCAGTAATAAAGATAAAAGAGACGCAAGTTCCGTTTAACAGGGTTTTGAATAAGTCATTGAAATGAGAAAAGAAGCGGGTGTGTGAGTGTGTTTTGTAAAAGTTCTCGTGTTTTAATACACAGACTTGAAAATTTCTGCGAAGAGCGAGAGAATGCGAGGTGTGGGTGACCAGATTAAATGTAAGGAATTATGCTCAGAATACCTTTTGGTATGTCTTTCAGGCATTAGCGTTTTATAAGTTTCCAGGCTATTTTCTGATTGTGTTGGAGGTCTGAATGAATGAGGCGTTGGGAAAAATATGCAAATATAGTTCGATGTAGATCCATTTTTCCATTATGGAAAGAAGCGTTTATGAAATATTAAAGTTGGGAGTAATCTTCATTTTAATTATAAAATTAACGTACATACTTGGGGCCAGGACAGTTCAACGGTTCTGCGGGATGCTGCACCAGACGATCTTGGTGGAGTAAATCCAAGCACGAATTGTAGAAAGACCGTGAGTAACAAACCGTCAATAACAAACTCTGTAATATGATTTCGACATGATTCTAGGGCACAGAATTCCAAATAATAAAATCTTATGTGCCCGCAAAATCTTAAACTTTACGCAAATCTTTAAAATTTATGCCTATAATATTTGCGTATAATTTTATCAACAAAAATTTCAAGCAAGATCACAGGAAAATTTTAGATTTTTGCAGGAATTTATTGTAGTTGTTTTTCTTTCAAAAACTCGAAAACCTTCTATCCTTCAAAATTACAATTTCCAACAAAGCAATTATAAAAAACATTAGTGTTTTCTTATGTAAGCAACTATTCTTTCCGCAGCTATGCTAACAATAATGAAATTTATAAAGCGAACCATAAACACCCTGAATACACCTTAAAGGACCTTACAACAAGAACACATTAGCATCAGATCATTAACACTTAACGAAAAATTTATTTCCTTAAATGGCCATCTCTTAACGTACAATAATAAGTACTTTAAGCTATCGAAGGCCATTTTCTCCCTCGTCTACAGCGATATAATACGAAGAAAATCAGCTAGGTAATTACATAAATTCATCCAACTATGAACATGGACGTGTTGTGTGACTAATAAATTGTAAACTACTGTATAATATATGAACTGTAAATTAAGGACATTGGGCAATCCAACAGATAGAAATCAATCATTAAACGCAATACGCGGGAGCATTGCTAGTCAATTTAATGAATCACCAAAAACCATTAATTGATAAATTGGTGTCACATTGCGGAAATGTTAGTGGCAACAGTTTCAAATGGGATTGAAAATTAACTTTTATGGTCAGCAAATAGAAAGACAGAAAATTTCGAAAATAAGAAATGCAGAAGCACAGCAGTTTCGTGTGGTTAAAAAAAAATTAAATTATGTACTTAGAATTTATTTTTGAAATAATCACAAATTCGTACATATCGATTTGTCAAAGGAGCCGAGATCAGAGTTTTATTGACAGAAGAACAAATGAGAAACATCATATACAGAACTAATACCGTGAATACGCTCCGTGCAGTACCACGCAAAAAAGTATGCACTAAAATGATAAATAATGGTGGATAGATTTCTTTGCATTAACCTTCCCATATAACTCTCAGCACAGGCTGAATAGTAACTTTAATATGTCTTGCAAGAGAAATAATTTAGTTTATGAATAAAACTGTAAAATAATTATGTCAAGGACTCGTTTCAAAATGTCCCTACTACGCACTTTTGTAGGCAAAAACAGCAACGCCACTTTCTGAAATCTGGCAATTTTCGATAACTTCATTATCATATTCCTAGAAATAAATATATTTTTAAAAGCAAAGTGCTGCAAAAAAAAACCTACGAAATTTGAATATAAATTATCATAATTTATGATTTCCTACATACAGAAAAGTCTAAAATTTTAATAATATAAAATACAGCATTTTTTGTCAACAAGCTTCTATGATTAGAACTACATACTTTGTTTATAAGTAATACATAACTCTATATTTGTAATCAATAATTCAATAATTCGGAAGTCTGTAATTCTAGTAAAAACATCCTTGCATGATCAATGGCAGTCATGGATGATAAGTCAAGTGATTAGCGTCTCACAGTGGCCCAGCTGGTTGAAGCTCGGTTCCTATAAGAACACCGAAAGTAAAGTAGCACCAACCTAGGTCAGCAATGGGAGGGCGACACCTCTCTGGACTAAGCTGCTGTAAAACCATGGACTATAAAAGGACGCTAGTGCACGTAAAATCTGTCGTGGCTCAAATGTCCTGCTTACTGAAATGATACCTCTGGAGATATAAAACAAGACTCATGTCTCTCATATGAAGTTGGTTCAAAATTAGGAGATCCCGAGCTGAGTCCTTTTTCCTACCGCTGTGGTTACAGAATGAAAAGTGGCTCCATTTCGCAAGACAGTTGTCCTATATGGAGGATCCATCGTCGGCATGCGGTTACCCAGAGTGATTTATCAACAACAACAACAGATACTCAAAAGTGATTAACGCTGCAACTTTAAGCGAAAAGCACTCAAAAGTTGAACGAAATATGACTCCATAGCAGAAGATTCAATAAATAGTCCTACTACAAGAAAAACATTGCAACTAGAAAAATATTGTAAACACGGGTAATACAGGAATTTAACAGTGAACATTCTTGGGCAATTCAGAAATCATCGTTGCATTCAGAACATCAACATCCAAAGGATTCTATAGTACAGAGCAGGGTTTCTCACAATTTTTCTCCTATGGAGCATTTTGAGGGTCTTAGAATTTTGACGGAGCACTTTGTGTAAATCTGAGACTGGTTAATTCGTGGCTATGACAACGAGATACTTTACGCGGAGCACTTGCTATCTTTGTTCTTTTAATTAAAATTAGAATGAAAAAAATCTATCACAAGCTGCCATTTAAAAAAATGTATACGCCTTTCCTCCAACGTAACTGGTTACGAGAAGATACACAGTAACCAATTTTGTGCCATTGATTCAAATGTACATCGATTGCTCTAATAAAAAAGAAATAATCACACACAGAAAAGCATGCCATTGAGGAGTTAAGAATTCAATCAAAATTCATCAAGGAAAATAAAAAATCAAATGCTAAAATCCCATTTAAGTCAATTATTTGCCTCGGTTACTGTTACGGCCTTTTAAAAAGAAACACTGGGCATTCAGCGGGGTCTTTTAACATCTGCAGGAATCTTTCACATCTCCGATTAAATAATCATTTTGTTTCCTTGCCAGTCATCACCATTTCTGATTCTCTCCCCCCACTTTTCATTTTTACCCACACTAATATGCGAAAAGCTCCATTCTTCTCTTTTGTTAGTACAGCACTCAGTATGACAAAACCACTGACAACTCTTGACTAAAGGGTCCTGATGGTAATACAATAACTCCGACGCCATTAATTGCCATGCAGGCGCAATAACCACACACTAATTTAGTTACGAAGTAGTTAAAAAAAAATAAAGAAAAGATACAGCCGAGGAAATATGACATTGAGCAATTATAAGGATGAAAAGATTGTTTCTTTAATTCTGCTTTTGCGGTCCCAATAGAGGATTCTACTTGGCTCCAGGCCAGGTACCACGCAATTCAATTGGTTGCTTTGATTTCTCATTAATAAATAAGGAAAGAAAAAAATTAAAAGATGGCAACTTTAGTTGATGAGTTCATCTTTTGTCCAGAGCTTAAACAACAAACTTTATTTTCAAAGGATTTTTTAAACGATTGCGGTACAGTATGAAGCGCTAATTTGTCACCTGCCAACTGGAAGGCTTGAAATTTCAGGGCAGTGACTGATTTTTTTTTAATTACAGCAGTCTGTTGGATAATGTAAAAATTGAAATGATTGATTCATTCCACATTCTTCCGTAGTCAAGTTTGGTGGGAAGTTGAATTTTTTTTAGCCAAACCTTTTTTTTTTCTTTTCGTCTCTCGACTAAAAGTGTTAGTAACTTTTTTTAAATAAATAATTTTTCCAGACCTTAGAAGAAAAAAAGAAAAAAAAAAGTTTTAAATCCTGCTGTTGATTAAAACCTTAAAATTAGATAATAATGGGGAAAAAATTACTAATTGGATAACTTAAAATGTGTAGTTATGTACTACCGTACATTGAAATTTTCAGACACAATTTTGTACTTAATAGGTGAGTAAGCAAAACATAAATGAGTGAAGGGTTTAAACATAGAACTTTTTCTATTAGTATTCTTTGCAAGTCAACATTTATAGAAGTTGGATAATTTTTACAGGAATTTCAGCAAACTTATACGATTAACATTGATAGTAAGTTTTTCTATATTTTTGATTTCTATAGCCACTTTTTAGTTAGCACTAAGCGCATTTTTAGTGCTAACAGACCACTTGACTCTTCAAATTATAAATCGTTACCATTCTAAAAGGCGGAGCAAATAAGAACAATTCTCCAATAAATTTTCCATGCCCATATTTCGATTCCTCATCTGGAAAAATAACTGAAGTTCGCTGTGAGAAGGGGTCGTGACCCCTTTTTTCTCCACATTTTCCTCCCACACCCATCAACACAAGCGGCATAAGAGCCATCACAGAACAGCAGCTCTGCAACGACAATCGCAATCGCTTTGTACGCATTTCCCGACATTCCCCAGAATTAACATTAACAGCTTCTGAAGCCAAAAGAGCGAAGGGACCAAAAAAAAAAAAAAAAAAAAAACGACGAATGACAAATTCTCGATGAATTTTTCAAACCCCGTGGCGGTTTCTTTTCCAGTGAGGGGGAAAAAAAAAGCCAGAAAAAGCGGCAGGACGTAAATAAATAGCGGTTTCACATCTTTTTCTCCCCTAATCCAAACACAATATCGGCCAAGCATCCCACCATTCGCATATGGTGAGCAGATTACTAGTTTGCACGTGTGAAAAAAATAAAATAATAATAATAATAAATAATAAAAAGAATATGTATAATTGCGGAAACTTATGCGGCAACACTCCTGTGGATTTGGCCGAACCGCAGAATACTTCCGTTCGCGTTTTATTATTTCTTTCATTTTTTTCCCTCCCCAGCTAACTTAATCAACGCCTTTCTTAAGCTTCAGGAATAGAATATAAGCGATTATTACTTAGCGCTGCTCAACACATGGCTCCCGACTGCATGTATGTTTACGAGTTAACATCAACACTGCCAGAAACGAAAAGAACACGTGTACCGGATCCGTATATTTTAATAATCATTCAACACTTTGGGAATAAATAGTAATTGGTTTGGTTTCACTCACTCTCTTCTTTTCACCGATAAATTTGGAAACGCGTTCTCCTGGGATGTGTCCTTTTCAGACAATGGTGTAATTGAAATAAAACCGGAGTAGGCTGGACCGGAATTACCAAGCAAGTAGCATCTGTTCGGAAGTTGAAATAACACAGTATTTTATGTAGCGAAGGTTTCGAACAAACAGACAGCTTAAATGAATTCTGCGAAGTTCTCCCAGCATGTTGTCAGTAAAATTTAACTCAACAAACTCTTCCTGTTAGAGCCAGCAGTTTGAAACTATTGCACTAAAGATCCAAAATAAGTTTCAAATAAATTCACAATGTCACACATATTCATATTCATGCATGTTGTTATGACGGGAAACGAATAAAAAATAAATATTTCTTTGATTAAAAAGATTACGCTGCTTTAATTGTTGTTTCCGAAACAGGACTGACCACAATAAACCTGCATAAAAAGCAAACACTGTGCTTAATTAAAAATACATTCGCAATTTAGCTAATGCCAGTAGCGTAGTCAGCAAGGACGTACCCTGGGGGGTGGTCCAGCGGGTCCGGACCCTCTCCGAAATTTCAGTTTTTGTAAAGAAAATAATAAGGATGAAGTTTTGTTGTATAAAATTCTGCCTTTTTCACCGTTTGGACCCCCTCCGAAATTTTTGGACCCACCCCGAAATTTTTTTCTGGGTACGTCCCTGGTAGTCAGGATTATATTTCGAGGGGGGGGGGGGGGCGCTGGGTATCAAACTGTAAGCTGAAGTTCAATTGTAAGCTAAATATCAACTGGCTGATGCTATGTTTGTTTAACAGCCACTTTACATCAATAAATTATTTTATTCATCGTCGTTTGAGATCACACGACAGACTTCAAAATAATATTCACTGAACTACAATTTGGTATCTTAACGTTTTAGCCCGAATATAACGCGATGTTTTCTGGTTGATCATTTCGCGTTAAGCCTCACCATGCCACAGTGGCTATGTAAGAAGCTAGTAAGGGACCGTCTTGAAAATGGCCGAGAAAATGGATGAAATCTATGATTTTCAAAGTTCCATAATTCGGACTGTTTTTATCGTAATAAAATGAAACTTTTTGTGTTTACTTTGTTTTTGTGTACTGCATCTTTTCCTAAATATAAGTGATAGGACCTGGGGACCGTATAAAAATTTAATTTTTGTAATTTTTTTCTAAATGGGTTTTGGTTCGAAAAGCACACGTAAAAACATTCTTTACCTTTTTTAAAACATTTTTAAAATTGGAAGTGCATATCTAAACCGATCGGTTCGGGAATTAGCTATTGGGTCACATTAAGGCTGGACACCCTGTATATATATAGCATTAAACGGCCACGGGAAGATTTTTGTCGTGTACCGGAGGAGGCGATGCTGTTGAGTCTTTGCTGAGACCCATTCTCCACGCTAGGGTCTTAACATCGTCGTTTGACAGGAGGCGAGGCGGAGCGGCTCGGTGGAACCCTGGCGTAGAGATCCCCGGCAGTCCGCGGCTTCTAGAACTGGTAATCGGGCCAAGTAGAGGAGATCTTGCGGGTTTACATATTTTTATTAGACAATTTGATACAGATTTCTTTGGCAGTTGCGGTCACGCGAAAAAATCGCTGCTGGACTGCATCAGCCCCTTTTATTAACTTTTGAGGTCGTGTCACATGACCCATGCACGTTGCAATTATTGGTAGATCCCAAAATCGGGACAGCGGTTTTTCAAGGTTTGTTATGACTTTTAAGACGCCAGACTGACTGTGCGCGGGGACCGTCTACAAAATTACAAAGGAATTGCAAGGGACCGTGTAGTAATTGCAGTTTTTGAACGCGAATTCCTATGTTCCAACTGAATTAAAACTGCGTAGCAGCTCTAGAAATTTGGGATTTTAGCGGGCTTTATTATGTTATATTTATATATATGTAATTACCTGAGGTCAAGAAAAGAAACCCAAAAACTGTTTTATTGATGACTGAGGTGACAGAGTCGAAAAGAATTTGTAAGAGTTATAGAAAATAAATAAATAAAAAGAGTTTGAATTTTGTTTTTAAAAAAGGGTTCGACAAAAAACACCAACAAAAATAGAACGACTCTCGAACAACTAAACAAATATGAATAAATCTCCCCGAGTAGAATGCAACACATAAACAACAAAAGTTAATAATCTCCGACTGCGAAATTCCCATACCCATGAATATCCCCGCATTATCGGACAAATTAGGTAAATTAAAGTCTTTATTCTTCTTTATTTCCTAATTACAATTATTATCACCGAAACGCTTATTACTTCCACAATGGCGAATTTCTCAAACATAAAGCCAAAATGGCGCAGGCAAATGAATGGCACATGCGTCGCAAAGTAGTTACGACGGAACAAAGCGTCATCAGGTTTAAAAGGTACCAGTCGATTGAAAACCCTGATTAATACATTTGAGGTTTGAATGATGCCTCTGGAAACACAAGAGCCCGGTTGAAGGACAGGCTCATCAATCAATGTTACTAATTAATCAGAGCTAATAAGCAGTGATGGTTTTCCATGAGACAGCGGGGGGGTACGCGAAGCTGGAACTGGGGTGTTTGTTCGCCCGCTTACGTATATTGAAAAGCTCCAGGCTGATGACATGTTCCTTTTAAATAAAAAAGAATGCTCTCTTGGACGTATTAAAAATTTTCGTCGTGAATAAGAAATGACAAGGTCATGAGAATTCTTAAACTGAATAAAATACATACGTTAAAGAAGACTGAAGTGAATCAAATTATAACCAGGCATCCCGAAAAGACTGAACTGTTTTCTTTTCTTTTCTTTTTTTTTTTTTTTTTTGATTTGAAAATAACATCAGCGATGGCAGAGTTATCAATAAATAAGAGTAACTAGATTATTTTTTCTTTTTTGCAGTTTTAAAATTTCATAAAACGTTAGTGCAATATTCCTAAATCTTAATATCATGGCGATTTAAAACAAAGACCTCTTTATAACTTTAAAGAAACTATACATTTCTATCTTATACAAGCATACAGTTAAAGCGAATATTCCAGTAGACATTTTATAATCATGGTGAATTTGATGTGTGATATTGTACTCTTTTCTAATTATTGATAGCTACAAGTAATTGTGAATGACGTTACTTGAAGATAAGAAATATAAAGAAAGTGGTTCAATACTTTGAAAAAAAAGTGTTAGTTTACATAGTTCATTTCCAAACCACTAGAACATTTTCTCCACATTTTAAAAGCATTAGCATTTTAGAAACTTCTTCAATAAAGAAGCATTTTCGCATCACAGAAACATAGCCGCAGGGAGTGGCTGCACGAGATTGCCTCTGCACACGCTGCACCTAGGCAATTGGAAACTTTTTGTCCGGTTGGATAACGCCTTCAGATACCAAAAGGAATTCGCGGGATCAAAACCAGCTCTTCCCACACGCTCTCCTTTCAGTAGCAAGAGTCGTCATTTTGCGTGCTGCTACTTGAGATACTCTACTGACTGACCAACAAGCGTGTATTGTGCATAGAGGTGATGGAAGCATTGCTTCATACAAAAATGGAATCAACACATTGCTGACAGTTATTTATTTCGAAAAAGTGTATCCAGACTTCACGTCAGATTGCTTTGGAAGGAGATTTGATTGGTATTCCCATGAATTGAGCACAAAAACAAAGTCGATTCTCCTGTTTCTAGTTGTCATGCTGTGGCTTTGCTAGTCACATTCTTCGTGTGATTATAATTATGGCCAACAATTCAGCGATGGTACAGTCTCATATTTGTACATTGGACCATATGGCGCCACAATTACGTAAATTCCATTTATAAAAAATAAAAAAAATTTCAAGATTCTGAAACATTCTATCCAACACGTTTCCTTATATTCAAATTTTTGTGAGTTCATAAGTTTTTAAGAGTAACACAACATTATAAAAGTTTGCACCCGCTATATAACCAGTTTTTCGATAAAAACTTGTTATTTGTTAAAAATGTTATTAGAAATCTTAAGAAATTTAGACTCAATCAGAAATTAACATTTTCCTTAGAAATGGAAAAGGCTTCATGAACGCGCCTTTTGGCATGATTCATCTTTATAGCTTGCTATTTCACTTTTTACACACTCAAGGTGCATCATTTTATACGTATTAAAATAAATTATTTCTGAAATCATAGCTGTTGCGATGCAAAATATCATCAATACAAGCAAACAATTAAAAAGAGCCCCACGAAATTAAACACCGGTACCACCTCATATTATATTCAACAGCAACTTGTGGGCAAGACACCTTTTGATGACCAATTTTCCCAGGAAAAAACGATTAAGGCATATCGATTGTTTCCCGATTAAGAACGAAAAACCATTCCACGGGCGAAAAAAAAGAAAAAAAAGAAAAGAATATACTCCTGGAAGAGGGGGGGTAAAAATAATAAAATAAAAAGGCTACACACACAGGCAGAGAACAAAGATTAAAAACGGGAAAAAGTACTTTTCTACCGCGCCCATATCCCGTTTTATACGCACAGGGAGAGAGAGCAAACCTCAGGGAAAACTTGTAATTTCTGGAGTCGCAGTTTCCCGAGCAAAAGGGAGAGACCTGAGTAATTAGCAAACGGAAAGTGCAATTAGCTGAGTTCGAGATAATTATATGCCGTAGATAATTAGGACCAGATTACACTTAATTACTGCGAGCAGGAAACTTTTATTTCTAAAATGCAAACGTCGCGATAATTGTATGCAAGAACGGAAACTTGTAGAAGGTTTTACTGCAATTTTAAACGGACTGGGATGGATTTTAAAAGAGCTTGGTTAGAATTTGAGCCGGGAGAAAACGGCACCTTACCAGCCCAAATGCTAAATTAAACTAATAATGGAGCTGTAATTTTCGTGCAGCGGGAGAAAGTGCCTAGATGTGTGCATACGGCCAATGCCTGTAAAATCACGGGATTTGATCATTATAGTCATTCATATACATATTTAGAGAGCCCTTTTGGTATAACATAGAATAAGGCTTATTTTTCCCAAACTAATAATAGAGGAAATAAAAAGTTAGGCAAATTCGGAAATTTCGAAACCTGTAAGATAAATAAATATTTGGTAAAGAAGAAAAAAAAAGCTAGTCAGAATATTATCATTTATTTTTATTTCTATTTTATGAACTAAATTTTTAATCAAGAGAAGTGGTCTGCCGTTTTTTTAACTTTAATTTAAATTACTGATATTAGAACTTATTTAAAAATAAAATAATAAGATATATGCGAAGAAAAAAAAAGAATTGAAAACCGTGAGAAATTTGTTAGTTCAACAACAATAAAGAAAAGTCATATATTATTAAATTGCAATTATTTTTATAATTAAAATATCCTGCAGAGCCGTAAAATCGTAAACTGAATTAGTTACAATCATGTTAGGCTCAGTTGAGGGTTTAAATTAGACGAACACTTCAACATTTCCCCCAAAGTGATTATTAGAATGCAAGTGAAAACAGCGTTTTTGACCCCACATTGCTATGTGATTCTAATTTTCCTTATTATGTGCCTTACCTACCCTTCAACTTTGTACCAATAATTCTGGGACACGCTGTATATGAAAGAAAAATATGTTTTAAGGCTATAAGTATGAAAATATGGCATTTCCAAACAAAAACTATAAATTATAAATAATCATGATTCGAGAATTTTATCCTGATGATTTTTAAATATTTTTTTTAATTATTACAAACCAAGAGCGTAGCCAGAAATTTTTCATGGGGGGGAGTTACGGCTACTACAACTCATATATATGTATACGTGTGTGTGGTAATGTAGTGAAGAATATACATTTTGTATGGCAAAAAATTTCTCATGGGGGGAGGGGTTATGACCCCCTAACCCCCCCCTTGGCTACGCCTCTGCTACAAACAGTTTTTTCCCCCAAGAGCGTGAAAATTTAACCTAAATATTGAGTTTTCCGCTCTTTTTCCGCCTAATTTGCAGAAAAAAAGTTTTAAATATTGAGAAGAGTAATATGTTACTAGATACAGCTGGCGGGGGGAAAAAACCCATCCTTATGCAAATATTTGATACAAATCAAAACTCAATATTCAATATTGCATATTTTCTTGCGCTTAAAAATATACACAGAGAGAAAGCTTGTACTCAGCGGTGTAGTCCTATTGAAGAAAGTGTGGGCAATTAGCTAAATGTAATGTTAAAACAATAAATAAAATTAACTAAACATTAACTAAACATTAATTTTAATTATTAATGAATTGCTCATTATTATTTGATATGATTAAGTTTTGAATGTAAAAACAATATAATTTTGATCAACAGTGCCTAAAAGAAAAAATTCTATAACAAAACAAGCATTTTATTTTATATACTATACCAGAGTAAACATTCCTAAAGAAAAAATGCCAGGTATTTTATTATTTTATTTTATTTATTTATTTATTTATGGACTGGATCTTTCCTAATACAGTTACCTCAACCACCCCTTTTTTTTATCATTTGGAAAGACATTCAGACAGACATTGCTCCATGCCCATGCCTTTGATCAAGAATGTGTTTGACAAGATGATAAATGTTTTATTTTTCTAAAGATATGTTTACATCATTTAGCATTTGCAAATCTATAAGTAAGACTTAGTCATTAAGTTGCCCACAAAATCTCCTTTTGTACACCTTTCTAACTCAGAATTACGAAATAAAATTTTTAATACATCAAAAATAAATTTCAGCATTCTCCTCACTCGTCTCACCCCCCCCCTCCCTCACACAAGAAAAATTCTACTAAACTTGGCAAAATTGATGAAAAAAATTTAACGAAAACGATAACTTACTTTCTGTTTATGGTTATTGACGACAGCTGGCAGTGCGCGGGCACAGCCAGCTGTCGTCAAAAAAGGGTCTCTACATCTGTGGCACGCGATGAACGTTTCGATCGTCCGCCATCTTGCTGGTAGTTAAGTCGAGCGATGGCAGCGACTGCCCTTTTTTCAGCATTGGGAAAGGGTTGCGCCTCAAAGGGTTAAATATATCTTTAAAAAATATATAATTTTAACAAACAGAAGGAATAAAAAAAAATTTGGTTTGAGTTGTTAAAAATAGTACCTCATTTTTTTTTCTGTCTCTATAATTTTATATTCCTGAAAACAAATTAAAAAAGAAAAGAAAAGAAAGGAAAAAGACATTAAAAAATGTCGAAGCATGAGTATAATTGCTAACACACCCTGAAATATCCTATTAGGACGATCATAATGAAATTACCTAAAAAAAGACATGTATCTAAGGAAAGGTCATTACTTTTTTGATAACGTTTCTAAGATACACTACACAAAAGAAAAGTATCGAAAAAAAATCCTCGACCACAAGGAAATTATGAGATCAAGTATCATATATATAAAAAAAAGTAAATGAAAAAAACCAGTCTCAATGATTTTTACAATTAACCTGCAGGATGTAACTGTACATTGGAGGATGTAAAAAAAGAACCTTAACATACCCCATTTCGACGTTAATCATTACGATGACCGATAAAAAAAAATGTTTAAGCATTATGCTTTAATTTGAAATCAACGAATCTATGGAAAAAAAAAATATATATATATATATATATATATATATATAGGTAGATCTGTTATCTTCATTTTGTTTTTTTAGTCTTCATTTTTAACTGTTTTATTCTGTACCACGAGGTAGCGAAAAATCGATCAATGAAATAGTTATTGCAGATTAAGGTCGAACTAAATCTATTTCGGCTTTACAACTAATATACAGATACATTGAGGTACGTGTTCGTCATTCTTTCTGGGAATAGTTTATTTTAAACCGGTACACTGTATTTGTTTAAACTTTAGAGTGAATACGTTTAATAAATTGAAAATGAACAAATAAATGCGCATAACAAACGCAAATTATAATAATATTAATTATAAACATTCTAAATGCTGTTATAAAAACTGAGGCATACATACAGGGTGCCCCATAAAGGTGGTAACACGCTTTAATTCTTTATCTATTGGAAATAAGTGGGCAATGTAAATTGAAAAAATGTTCAAAATAGGGTATTAAAAATGATTACACTAAGAAAAAATTCCCAACTAGTAAAATGTGCTCCATGAGCTGATGTACAAAATTTCAACCTTTGAACACTAAACGCTAGAGACATGAAGATAAATATATGCTGACTTAAACCACTTTTCAATGGCTCTGAAAGGTAAAAAAAAAATACTTCCAATGATCGCGTTTCAGGGGTCGTGCAGAAATTGCAAAAGAAATTATTTCTTGCGCTCTATCGTTAAATGTTCACATTCAAATTCATAGATAGATTCTGATCATTTTTAAAGAATATCTCTGAGACGTTTTACGGTGAAAGGCTATTAAAACTAAGTACCTCACCACATTACTGTATGGAACCAATTTTACTTATTGGGAATTGCCGTTCCGTTGAAACAACTAAATATCAATGAAGATTTTCTTGATGTAAGAAAATCATTTAATAAAATAACTCAACATATTTTTTTAATTCAGCAAAACATTTTTAGTGTACCTTTATTTATCATAATTAAAAAGATAAGCATAGCAAATTGCAAAATCTCGTCACGTATTTCGAAAAATAAATAAGAAGTGTACATTCATTTTTAATTCATGTTTATAATTAGGTAGAAACGTTTTAGCCCGAAAATAAAAATAAATTTTCATATCAAACGAAACGGCAAAATTTTAAATAATATAATTTTCATGCAATAAAAAACTGCATTTATTAAGTTTAATAATAAACTATCTAAAATATAAAGCTGTGAAAATCATTACAAATTCACAGCACGTACACATGTTTAATAAGAAATTCCTTGTTTTCTAATGCAAATACAGTCAATAATTCTCCAATTTGGTAAATAAATTTCATCAATCATACAATATATTCATATGACAGGATTAAAAATTTAAATCCAACACTCAAGTAACGTATTTAAATTGGAATAAATTATATGATATTTAAATAAAGGTTTTGTAAGATTTATTAATAATTACTGGACGTGGAATTAAACCTGTTTTCATTTTAAGTAATCTCGATAACAAATCATATAAGAATAACAAAACTTTGGCAAAATTAGCGGATAAAGATGGATTTTTTTTTAATTCAGTAAAAAAAAAAAAAAAAAAAAAAAAAAAAAAAAAAAAAAACAAACCCCGTTTCTCGTCCCCTGAACACAAATCATGACCTGAATTGCATCAGGGAGTTAAAAACAATTAAGAATGCTTTCTTCATAAGGAAAACTAGACACTGTAATAAGCCAAAAACCTGTGTCTTATATAAAATTAAAAAATTCTTAAACATAGAATTACATTAAAATGCTTTCCGAATTAAGACGCATTCATTCACAAAATATTCCATTTTAAAGATCTTTTTCTGAAAATTACAAAACTGGTGGAAGTTTACAGTTTATGACAATGTATATTTATATCTTGTGCAGACACATCTATATTTTTCTAAGTAACTGAAACAAGTAATTTATTTTAAATTATGGTATAAAGTCGCATGATTTTTTTTTTCGAAAAAAAAGAAGCAAAGCAAAAAAAAAAAAAAAAAAGGATCACATGTTTTTGGAACACCCTGTATAACAATATAATCTGATAAGGCACTTATATTCAGAAAACCAGCCCCATTTAAACTCCACTTTTAAATTGTAGCAGTCAGAACTAGTTTACGATGAATATGTTTGTTCTTCTATGTGATGTGCAAAGCCGTGAAAACTGAAGCTCGGTGAATTGAGTTTTCACGCCTTGGCCGCTGAGAGGCATACTCGCAGCTCGGAATTTCAGCCGCTCAAAATTAAATGCAATCAATTGTAGCAGTCAGATAGTTTCCGATTACCAAGCTTTTAATTTTTAAGGCTGTTCCACGTGAAAATCGTGCAACTTTTGAACAGCTCTTTTTAAAAAATATTTCGTTGAACTGACACTACGATTGTACTGTGAACTGGCACTAACCATGAACCTATAGGAGTTATAAAACTCTCATAAAAAAATGCTAAACATACGGAATTTCGCGGTATTTCTAAAGATAGGCAACTCCTCGACCCATTTTTAAGGCAATTTTTTGCTGATATATTTTTCTTTCTGAAAGTTGCACGAGACATACAGCTTTACTGTTAGTGTCAGTCCATGTTGCATTGGGTGAAGAAGCACTATTCATTTTCTCGAGAGTTTAGCATCTTTGTTTTGTTTATAAACCTTTAACACGCGGTGCCCTTGCCGCAGGACACAGCTTAGACGTTTTGACTGTGATTCACTAAGAATAAATTGATTTCAATAAAGTACTTAAAAATTACATAGTTACCAGAGAATTATTCTATTGAGCACATAATTATCGATTATTTGTAAAATTGATTGATGTCAGAATTACTTTTTCAGTACTGGTATCTGCTACAAAAAAAATTGACAGATTGCTCAATGCCGAAAAAAAGTGCAGCCGTTGCCATCGCTCGATTTAACTGCTAACAATATGGCCGTCGATCGAATGGTCGACACAGCTGGCTGTGCTGAACCGTACAGCCAGCTGTGTCAAAAATGTCCTTTAACTCTGTAGCACGCGATGGATGATTCGAACCCATATTGCTGGTAGTTAAATCGAAAGGCGGCGTCTGCACTTTTTTCGGAATTGGGAAATTGGTGAGCTTCAAAAGGTTAAATCTATTCTAAAGTCCTGTGACGACGATTACTCTTCAGATAGAACACCTTTAATCGTAACATAATTAATCGGCAATAAATTCATTGCAACGAATTTGCGGGCCGGCCCAAAGTTTAGGGCCCTTTCCATTGTATTATTAAGACGGTTCTAAGTTCATTTCTCCCCCTGTCAAGGCACACGGCCATGTGACATTCCAAGGCTCTTAGCTCAATCAATCAAAAAATCCTTCCAATCATCACCCCCTTCTCGCTTCGCGCAGACAAGTTATATGAATAAAAAACTGTTAAGAGAGTAAGTGCACAACGCGTTTTCTCGAAGCCTATCCCCTCGTGTGGGCCACGCCTAGGCGTCAATTAAACACTCCCTATAATTAGTGCATAATCAACATCCTGTTTTTGAGGACCCTAGACAATAAATAGCCCGCCGAATGTGTTTTTATTTTAACAGGCATGGCTCTCTCTTATCAGGTCGGTCGAGTGGGTTATAAAAAGCAAGCCCAGATAGCTCGCATGAGTAAAATCGGCCGCGAAGATATACTAGCGCAAAAAAGGGGAAGTGAAGCGAAGGGATTGCTCTGTGCTTTAAAAAGTAGGGTGATTTTTCAGTAGCTGAAGAGTTCGGAAGAAATATATATACATGTGTATTAAGATATTTTGGTTAAGTAATTCAGATGTTTATTATCGATATCACTCGAGTTTCTGGGAAATTCGCTATCATGAAATAAATAATTAAAGTAATGCATGGGTTTGTTATGATACAAAGTGATGAGCTATTTTTTGCCCTCCCGAGAAACATGGTTTTTCTTTAACTATGGAATAGTGCAAAGGAAGTTTCAAGGTCATCTACTCAAAATCGAATAAATCAAAAGGGTTCTAAATCACAATCGATTAAGATGGCTACTGCAATATATTGAAAATGGTTACGCAGTAAAATATTAAACCGCTCACTGTGCAAATTTATAATTACAATTCATCAAATGCAAGTTTAGAAAATTATTGCAAACGTAAAAAGACCATTCCACAAAAATTTAATTTTTCATTCAGGCGATTTTGTTTTTTTAACCACATGTACATGAAATGCATTTCCGTGTAAAATTTTAACCGTTTCATTACGTCAAAATATTTACTTATATAATGTTGCTGCAATACCACATATCATATTTTCCTCTGTTTCTATTAAGACATGTGCTATCTATGATGGATTACATCATTGGAACTAACGTCATATAAAAATTAATAAATAAATGAATGTTATTTGAACAATATGATTACGGTGTCATATCGGGGTTGTATTTGTTTTTAAACATGGTGGTTTAAACCAGCAGTTTAAACCGGTTTCAATCCAGTCCTGTTAGATATCAGTTTTGACTACTGAAATTCACTATCTTTATTTATTACTAATTAAATATATTTTACCAGCATATGTTAAAACTAAATTAACATTTGTCAAAAATGTCATATTATTATTAACACCAGCAAATGCTAAATAAAAAATGTCATAAGATAAATAACGCATCACCAAGGTACCACGTAAATATTTTTCATTTAATTTAATTTAATTTAATTTTTTACACAAGCTGTTTTATGCAATTCATGTTCAATTTAAAAAACGATTACAAGTAACAAGTTTTGAGGTAGTCTCTAAATTTAGACGATTTCATAATTTATTTTGATTATTCAAAACTTAGGAAATAATCTTTGTTTTGGAGCTGGGACAACATTTCATTAGATGTAATGTGAATTAACAAATTTTGTATCATGCTTCAATCTTCTGTATTGCGGCCCCCAATTAATGCTTCACGTTGTTGAGAACTCATGTTTCATGTAAAACTGCAAATTGGTTAATATTTCTACAATTTCATGGTTCATTTTTAAATTAGTAACATTTTTATTGTGTTGTATAAGCATAATTTACTAATAAACTTCATAAACTTGTCAGTTTATTATTTTTTTAGCAGCACTATTACTTTTATTACTTATTAATTTACTTTTAATTGCAAAAAAGAAATAATTATTAAAATTAAGACCGTATAAGACCATCTTTAACCACTTTTGAGAGTTTGAAACCATTTTTATGAGTGTCCTGGTGAAAATCAATTTTGATTGGTTAAAATTACAACCGTGCATAATATGCAATAATCATACGTCTTTTTTCCTATGCAATGCTTATCTCACCTTTAACAAGTATACATCAAACTAATGAATAAAATAACACTAATAAAACACACATCTGTACCATAATATAGCACAAACAGTACTTTCACCTGTTTGAAACAAATTTTACTTGTAGTAGACTAATGCAAATTCAATTATGAAGAATAGAATAAGAATAACTCTGCAGCAGAGCGTAAAGCAATGTATTATAACAATTAAAAACAAGCACTAATCATCAACTGTGTCCTGATACAAAAGTAACGTATATCATCTTATTTTTCTATCAAACTTCATCTTACCTTTATGAAATTCTTTTCTAACACAGCAAATGTAATCTAAAAATAAAACACATGCTAAACAATAACGATACAAAGCTCAGTTTTAGCACCAAAGTTTTAAATGTATTACTAAAAAACATTCATTTTATACAACTAACTATTACGCATTTAGTTATCCTCCATAACTATCAACACTTAACCAAACCAGCACATATTCGAATTGTGTAACACGTCACAGGTAATCATGATTTCGTAAGGCGTGAGTGTGTATTAAATTACATGGACATGTGCAACTATTAAAAGTACTCATTCCCTAAGACACAACACTTCGGCGCTGAAAGACGCAAAATTAGCAGTGTTGCGCAACACCGCCACTGGTGGCGTATCGTTGTTAATTCCAACACACAGTATTACTTTATCCTTTCGCGTTTTTTTAATGCCATTCCGCCTTAATCAGCTTTACGTGTTAGACACAGTGTCATCAGCTCCATCTGATAGATTTATGGTAACCTTGACTCAGTATTCGAAATTAAAACTAAAACACGGAGGCAATTAAAAACTGGTTTTCCGGCGTTTATCGCCGGGTATATAGTAAGATGCAGTGAGTCAGTGTTCAAAGAGAATTAAGTTTAAAAGCCGCTGGAGGCTTTCTTTTCTGCTGGTGTTTATACACCTACGCCTAGCTAAGTGACATATTGATTCTTTTTTGCCTATGAAGAGGATGTATTGCTTTCAAAGATTCCAATAAAGGGAATGGATGAATGATTTTAACAGGCGTAAACATTTTATGCAGATATACAGGGTGAATCTAAACTCTTGGGCAAAACTTTAACCCTTTGAGGCGCAACCCTTTCCCAATGCTGATAAAAGGGCGGCCGTTGCCGTCGCTCGACTTAACTACCAGCAAGATGGCGGACGATCGAACGGCACAGCCAGCTGCGTCAAAAAAAGGTTCTCTAGATCTGTGGCACGCGATGAACGTTTCGATCGTACGCCATCTTGCTGGTAGTTAAGTCGAGCGATGGCAACGGCTGCCCTTTTATCGGCATTGGGCAATCTATCCAGCTGTTCTCGCATTCTTCCATTTTTCAGCAGATGTCAGTGCTGTTAAAAATAATCGTGACCATTTTTTTACGGGAAATGACGTGCTAAAAAGTAAAGGATTCTCGAGGAGCTATGTCACCCGCAAGTATTTTTATAGAAATCAAATCTATTCTTCGTGACTGGCAACAGTCAAAACGTCAGAGTTTGGTGTTCCCAGAGCGGGAACACTGCGCATTAAAGGGTTAACAGGCGTAAATATTTTATGCAGATATATAAACCGGGTGTCCCAAAAACATTGAGCTAGGCTTTTATTTCCTTAATGTTGATGACAGACATATATTAACAAAGTTACATAAAAGAATTTTGTGGATTAAAATTTTCAGAATATTAAATCTAAATAAATGCAAATTTAAATTTTTATATGATCCCGTTGAAAAAAATTCCCAACCAGTAAAATGTGTCCTATACATTAATAAAGTGATGCACAAAATTCCAGCCCTTCATCATAAAAAGTTTAGTAAGTGTGAAAATAAATAGATGCTGACTTAAACCACCTTTGAATGGCTCTCAAAAGGAGAAAAAAATTATCGCATTTCAGCGTTGTACACAAATTACGAAAGGAAACAATGATTTTTAAAAATACATAATACTTCTGCTATTGTTGGTATTGTATAGCCCCTTCCCAACTGTGTTTAAATTTATCGTATGGGGCACTTTATGGGGTAGTTTATTGTATATGTATGTGATCAATATTTCAGGAATAATAGCCTAGATCAGTATTTGGCATACCCTGTATACGTATATATACATATGTGCTACTAATGAAAAATTAATTTAAACAAAAATGTTTGTCAGTTTCATCAATATTCAATAGACATATATATGTTAGTTACTTAACGTAGTCTATAATACATATATACCATGTTTGATTTCAGTCGAATGCACCGTTACCCTGTTGAAAAATGCAACGAAAACCTGTCGACGCACATCGGTCCACCAATTATGTACACAGAAAATACCGGAGTGAACAAAATAGCACTGTAGTGCTTAAAAAAACTAAATTTTAATTGTTCGAAATTTTTTATTTTTTGTACAGAAGTCTTAAATTTTGTGGTAACAAGCTGTCACTTCCTCATTCTTACGGTGATTTTAAATAATAATAATGCAAGAGATTTACAATTGCCCCCAGGTAACTCTTATACAGATGTATTAACTCTTTTAAGTTCGTAGTACTGCAGAGCCAATAAACAAACACATACACTCACAACAAACTCATGACTTCCTTCTGTACAGTAAACTTGATTAAAAAAGATAAAAGGGCTTTTTTTTTTTTAATTTAGGGTGAGAATGTTAAATATTGACAAGCAATGCAACACTTAATCTACGATGAAGTGAAGAACATCAACTAAACATTTGAGGTTTATGTGCAAAAATTGCTATCAAAACATGCATTTAAAATACTTACAGAATTTACATCATAAGTAGTGTAATTAAAAGCACAAGGTTTTACACGGAAGTTAGCAAGACGAATCGGGTTAACTGTTTGAACCGGAGAACTTACAGGGTTAAGGTCACAACCAAGCCTGTTTCCCAAGAGGAAAAGGCTGACTTTAATTACTTAAAAATTAATGAACGCTTTGCGTAATAAATGTTAAGAGCTGAACGTAAAATGCAATTTCAATTAATGGTTAATTTTATTATTTCTTTTAAATTACATATCTCGTGGAAATGCCGTGAATCTGCATTTAAAAGAAAAAACTTAAGAGGCGTAACACTGGTTAATCAAGTTTTGATTTTCCGAAAGGAAATTTAATTAAATTGTTTTGGTATCAAAATAATGTTTTATATAGCTCGTTATATTCAAATGAGTAAAGCTGATGAATATTCAAATTTGTAATAATTAAGTGTAGAAGGACGTAAAATCTATTTAATGATAGAAAAAATGGAGCTTTAGCAATAGTACTACATTAAACAATTATACTATACAGTAGAACTTATAAAATTCGAACTTCCAAACTGCGGAAGTTCAATAATACGGACAAAATTCAGCCTTAAAATAACCCAATTATCCAATAAAAACGGAAATTTAAACAGCAAACTGTATTAGGTATAGGTTTTAAGAAAAATAATAATAACGCATTTTTGTCGTGTATAATTCTCATTTTTTTTCATTAATACCTTTTTTCCTCTATTCAAGAAATGTGAATCCATTATTTATTTTACAATTTTACCTGACTATTACGAATTTTCTTCATTCGTATTACTGGATTTCTATAATCCGGAATCCGTAAAGTTCCAGTGATTCCAGATTTTAGAAGTTTTACTGTATTAATTTTCAAAATACTGCTTTCATTGCAGACACAAAGGTTTCAACAAAACTAATGTAAAATCCAAGTCCTAGAACTGTGTTAGTAGTATATTCTGATTGAATCACGTACATTGTATATTGATATATTTGCCTGTCAATACCAGTATAAAATACAAGCGTTAATTATTTAGCAACATGTTTAATAACGTTTATGCTCATGAAATTGATCATTTGCTAACTCAGTTTTTTACAGCCATACAAATAAGAAAAGCGTCGTCGCGTTTAATTTAATAACCATGATTTTTTGCTTGCGTAAAAGATCTGTGACATAGTAACGAATTTCTGTTAGTATAGTAGTTGTGTTAGTACTAGTCTGTTAGTCTATAATTCTGTGAATTGAGTACATTCAAACTAGCAGCAAAACCATAATATTAGCTCATAATAATGCGTAAATATTAGATTGTTTACATTTACGAAATATTTACCACAGATGAGAATAATTTTGACATTTACTTATTATTCGAGATGCACTGAAATTATTTCCAGTTAAAAGCTAATAAAGAATTTATCCGGCATATCATTAGTATCTTGTAAAGAAATATTGCAAACCATAGTACTGTGCCAAAGTGGGTTGACAGACACTGACAGCTCTTGCAATGCACATCGATTATCAAGTAACTATTTGAATTATACTGGAAATATTTTTAAATTATTTGAGGTGCTAGAAAAAATATTTCACTAGCATCAAAACCTTGATGTTGGTACAATATTGCGAACCAATAATATTTTGTAGCTAAAATAATAGAAATTTGTCTGAGAAAATATGACAGAAAAATATTTCACTAGTATCGAAACCTTGGTTTTGGGGAAACATTGTGAACCAATTATATTTTGCAGCTAAAATAATAGAAATTTTTTTTGAGAAAATATTTTATTGGTCTATCTTACTAATAAATAATAATTTGGTCATTCAATGCATCCATAACGCTGCTTCACTGGAAAAGCGATTGGCGTCACAGGACTTTTGAACAGCTTTAAAAACAAACTAATGCTATTAAACACTCGAAAAAATCAATAATGTTTCTTCACTAACTGCACTAAAAAATAATATAAACAGTCAACCTACAGGTCTCATGAAACTTGCACACAAAAAAATAATAAGCACAAAAATTGGCTTCAAAAATGAGCTGAATGTAATCTGCTTAGGAAAATACTGCTAAATTCCGTATGCTAAGCATTTTTTTTTCCCTGAATGTTTCGTATCTCCTTAAGTTCATTGTTTATAACAGTTCACAGTACAACTTGTAAGGTGACATTCTAAATTTTTCCGAATCTCTAGCGCAATTGAATTCTTTAAAATGTTGTTCAGAATTTGCATGATTAAAAAAAAAAAAAAAAACATTAATGAAACTTAAAAAAAAAAAAAACTAAGGATAACCAGTATTCCAAAATTGCATGCAGTTTTAGCTCATAATCTACTTTTATACACAAAAAGACTTTACTAGCTGCATAAAAACGAAAGAGACAGTTCCAAATTACCCCATTAATTATCAAGAACAAGCACAATTCTGTGTCCTAATATCACTCAGCCCTCTGGCCTTGAAAATAAGGAATTTTCTCCGAATTATTCACAGCATGCTTTTTTTCTTAGATGAGAAAAAAGGAAATACTATTCTTTGTTGATTACCGAATATATAAAAACTCTCTGTTTTATTATGTTCGAAATTAGTATTCCTCACTATATCAGCAGATTACGATTAATGACTAAGTAAAAAGGACAGAAAGTTCATTATGTTGGCGATATTGCGAGATGTTGAAGCTGATAACAAGGCAAAATTCAGTAATTAAATGACTAAAATAAATCCACGTTGTTTCCCAAATGATTCGGTTTGCCTTACACATCACGGTGTTTTAACCCATTTATGCCTAGTGTCCCTTTTTTGGGACGGTATTTTCGCTATTAGTCGAAAACGTTATTTATTTTTCCTAGCCTTTATTCATGAATATTGAGCCTCAACTCTACAAAATATTTTAACATGACCCAGTAGGATGTTGATATTTAGATTTTTATGCATAGTGATTTTAAAAGAAATCATCCCTTGTTCAAGAAGTTGACATCAGAAATTTATCTATTATTTCTGTTATCAGTAAAAATCGAAGAAAGTCGCAAAAATATCCAGGCACAAATGGGTTAAAGTACAGCTACGAAAAAAAAAAAAAAAAAAAAAAGTTCCATTTGTCCTTTATTCTGCCATGGTTCATGGAAAACAAAGTTACGTGTACCAATAGCTTAGGAATAACATACACTTTATTTGCGTACATTTCATTTTGATATACATAAGGTAGCTGTACGATGAACAAAGAGAAGGTGGGGTTTTCCGTAGCTATATACAAGGGCTAATTAGACCAAGTTGAATGAATGAAGGACAAAGCTCTAAATTTAAGCTAAGTAATAAATTAAACGTGTAGGATCTGTCTATTTATATTATTCCTTAAATTTAATGTAAACTTTACATAAGCCTATTATAGTTAGAGCACCGACTAAAACATAAAATAATTAACTACATTTCGAAAAATCCATGCAAATACACTAATTTCTTTTTAAGTTCTGCACAAAATATCAGTATACCTGAATTTTGAGGATAATAAATAAATAAATAAAAATCGGGCTATTTTAAACAGAATGAGCAAAGATAAACTGCAGTCAATTAGTTTCCTGGGAAAATTTTTCTAGATTTAAAGTTTTCTCGGAGTTTTTGAAAAAAAAATCTAACGAATTCTATGTTTTTATTATATCACTCTTCCCACTATAGTTAATATTGAGCATTGACATAAAATAAAATATTACTAATTTTTGAAAAACCCATTCAAATACAGTAATTCCGTTTTATGTTTTGCACTAACTATCAGTATACCTGAATTTTGGGGATAGTAGATTTGAAAAACACAAATTTCGAGCTATTTTAAACACATTCAGCACTAAGACAAAAACGATAGTCAAGTATACTAAACCATTTATTTAAAAAGTCAGTAATGCAATAACATATTTCAGCAGAATAATTTCAATAACAACAACTAATTTTGCAATTCTTCTGAACAACAAACAAAATGCCTCGAAATATGTGTGCATTCCGTGAGTTTTAAGAGAATAAAGAAGAAAAGAACCAGCCGGGCAAGCATATGTCACTCTAAATGCAGAACATCGCATGATTCTACAAACGCATGGAAATTTATGAAAATGGAGATTCATTTGTGTCCCAGAGGTAAACGATCGCATTTTTCTTAAGCTGAAAATTTGACAAGTTATTCATACAATTTGGCATCCTATAAATCAAGCATGACGTCATTCTATAAGCTATTATATGTTCTTTTTGATGGCGCACAAGCCAAAATCATAGACAGTTAGGTACGGATGTTTTCATTAGATAAAGTTCAACATGTGAAACAGAATGTTTTGAACTTGTTGCCAAAAATAGCATCCAAAAGAGATATTATTATTTTAGAGTGAATGGAAATTCGTACATTGCTTCGAACATAAACTGACATGCAAAACATTAATACAAAAACACTGAAGTACATAAATGATGATACGGTAGTTTGAAAAGCTAGTTTTAAAAAATGCTGCTCAATTTATTTTTATTTATTATTATTATTTGTTTTTTGCAGCAATTTTTATTTTTGATATAATGTTAGCAGCAGAAACGATTTGGGAAAATGATACTTTACGTGGTCAATGATTTCCTATGATATAGTTTTTAGATGAGATATATGGTTTTGAAAATACTTTAACTTCGAATACATGACAGCTAATGGTTACATTGTTGTTAAGCAATATGCACTACACTAACTTCAATTTCTTATTAATGATACATCCTTTTAAAATGGTTTTTTTTTAAAGAAAATAAGTCGACGGAATCTATTTTTTTTCCAAGGTCAAATCTTAAGCGTGACTTAAAGACGAGATTAAGTATTGTTTATTAGAGTGTAAAAAAAACATACAAGCTCACAGAATAAATAAAATAATAAAATATTTAAAAATCTTTAACGCTGTGACTTTTCCGATATTATCATAAACGTTATGTCACTTTATTTATTACACATTTAGTAGACAACCTTAACCCTATTCTTAGGACAGTGTATGATTTGGAATGTTGCACTTTCCAAAAATGTGCAGAGGTTTTGAAACAAACTTTCAATACTTTTACTTTTTCAGTGTAGTATGATGTTATACCTTATGGTTTATGATATCATATCATAAAAGTATTGAAAATACGTTTCAAAGCCTCTGTAGATTTTTAGAAAGTGCTACGTATCAAATCGTACACTGTGTCAAGAATAGGGTTTAAGATATTTAATTCATTTACTTATGGCTTCAAAACTGAAAGGTGGTGCTTAAATATAATTTATAAAAGAAAAGAAAAAGAAGAGAGAGATTTGGGATACGTAAAAATATTGTGAAAAATTGCTGCCTTTTATAGCAATTTTCAAATAACACTTGAAGATATTTTAATTCAACAAACAAAATTATTTTGATTCCACAAAAATTTGGTTAAAGCTATTTTAAAGGAATAATTTTGTTGGATCAACAAATTAGCAATGAAAATATAGTTTATTCAACAACATTATTCAACGGAGAAGCAAAAAATGAATTGAACAAACTACAGTTGGATTTTTTTTTTTCGGATAACACATATCAACAGTTTTTATTAAATAATTATTACAAGATACACTTATGATTATGCCCGCGACCGGATTACCCTTCTTCAAATTCATACTATGAATTCCGAATCACCCTGTATACATGTGCCACAATAAAACCGACTTAACTCCAAACGCGAGAGCGTACTTAACAGCTACAACCCACAGCCAAACACATAGACACGTACGCATGAGTCCCGACTTCACATATCATACATTAAGCAGGCGCATTAAAAACGGGGCATACTCTATATAATATGCCCGGGCAAACCAACCGTTTCAGCTTAAATCTCACTCCAGAGCTCTCGTCCATAACTCGCAGTTAATTTCCAAGCGGGCCCAAAACCCATATTCCACACCAGCGGCGTCTGCACCGCTGATTACGACCGCTCATATTTCACGCGGTCGGTGCCCTAATTTTGGGGGGGACTTCTTGTGAAGGGCGCAACGCACTACATCACTACCCGCCATTAGCGTTTCAAGATCTTGCAGGGCACTATCGCCCCGTGCAAACATCTTGTAGATAAGGGCATCTCTCTCTCTATGCAATTTCACGCTGTGTACAGTAAGTACTACACGAGATGAGTTGCTGGAGTATAACACTGACTTGGGGAAGTGTTTCTTTTCAAAAACAAAAATTCACGACCGCGAATATGCAATGTATTTTGTTATTTTTTTAATTATTATTGCTTTTGTTTTAGGGCGATCCAGATTATTATTATTATTATTATTATTATTATTATTTAAAGGCAGGCACGTGACGATTAGAATGGCCCAAACTGTTGGCCTTTCTTATGGTAGCACCCAGTAGGGGACCAACGTTATTCCAAGGGACGTACGATGTTAATCCCCGTCCCAAGTCAAGAATCATAACCAGATCCAAGATGTGATAGAACAGTTCGTTAATTAATAACACTGGTCGGGCGGCTTTTAATAAAGCTTTCAATCACAATAAATAAATAAATAATACTAATAAAACAATAAAAAATAATTTTGAAAATCTTATATTCTTAAGACTATATGTGCGCATTGGAGTACTATAAATGCCAAACCTTCATAATTAATTTATCTTCTACAATAGGATTCGTTTTTAACAGTTAGATTTCAGTATCAAAAGAAACAAGTTTTTAGGTTTCAAGCATTCCATCATAGCTTCTCTTAAACTTTAATCGAAGATCTTAACAGCAGAGGATGCAGAAGTTTTTGGAGGGAAGAGCTAATTAACAAAAGAAAAGTTAATTTGTCCTACATAAAATGAATAATAAAGTAAAATGTTACCCTACAACTTTTATTTTTTTTCTTTTGTAGAAAGAGAGAGAAGGACTACTTAAAAAATTATGGATTATTTGACCCAAACAAAATGTTCTCCAAGAACAATGTCTTTTTTTTTTTGGGGGGGGGGGGGTAAATTTCCCACACGCCTACCGAGGCTCCACCACTGGGATCCAAAAGAATTGTGGCTAGGGGGCTTTCACCTTCGACCCCGCCCCCTAAAAAAATAAATAAATAAAAGGACACTGGTGTAGAATAAAGAAAAGAATGTCTTGCTTTATTGTACACCAATAAAACAAGTTGTATATTTCATTTAGGTGAACCCTTTTTTAGATAGTCACATCCACCCACCCCCCCAATCCCACCCTCCTAAAAAATTAAATACCTAATCAATTTACATCCATCATTGGATTTTTACGGCACTGTTTGGCATATTCAAGAAACTTCTGAAAGCGCTTTTCCCGAAATGCCCATTTTTCTTCTGTTAGCACTCTAGCACTCCTTTCGGCAAATCTTATCGTAGAGGTACACAACTGCAGCCCGCGGACCAGGTCTGGCCCACGAGGGGTTAACTAGTGGCCCAACGGGACCACCTTATTAGCTGTTGCAATTTTATTCTTAAGGAGTGGGGGAAAAAATACACGTAAAATTAGTTTGTTTCTCATAAGTCGCGGGTGTGGTTGGGTCATGCTTTGAACAAAATATTCCAAAAATTGTTGATAAAACTTAGTCTCAACCGTAATACTAATAGTACTGATAAATGACGCTCAATTCGGAAATTTTAGTTTTATTATTTTATGTATACATATAATGCATGTTTTAAATGTTTTTAAAACAGTTAATTAATACAATTTTAAACTAGATATTATTCAATACGTTCACTTTTCGGTTACTTCAAACTAGCCCATGCTTACCTTTTGCTAGGTTGAGAAATTTCAATTTTCTTTAATTAAAATAAAAACAAATAACTTGTAGAACACACATACATTAAAAAATAGTGCAATACATACGTTTCGGGCGATACAAAAGATTCACCCTTCAACTTCTAAAGAGTTCCTCCAATCTCCACAGAAGCAGGAGAGTGAGAACTATTTTTCCCACTTTCCTACCAATGTAGAGGTCTAAAATTTTTTGCAACTGAAGAAGGTAAAATCTTAATAGCAGAGGATGCAGGAAGTTTTTGGTGGGAAGAGCTAATTAAAAAAAAAAAGTTAATTTGGCCTACAAAAAATACACAAACGAAGAAGGGATGTAACTCTTGTACCATTCGAAACTTGACGTATACAAAATTATTTATTACTTTCCGAACATGGTACCATGCAAGGAAAGTATTGTAATCATGAAAAAATTCGACTTCCAGATTTTGGTGTTTTTACACGTTTTGAGGTCTTCTGAATTCATTTTGGCTGTTTTTACGAGATGTATGTATGTATGTATGTGTGTGTGTGTGTGCATGTGTATGTGTGTTTATGTGTGTATGTGTGAGTGAACACGATAGCTCCTAAACGGGACATTCGATTGAGCTCAAATTGGGTATATATGTCATAAACCACCGTCGCAAGACCGGTATTGATTTTGGTGTGTATAGGACTTATAGTTTTTTTACAGGGCTACGACAAAGATTTCTTTTACATTATGGCCTATGGGGGGAAATTCTTGAAAGTGCGCTAGCGTTTAAACGGTACATTCGATTGAGCTCAAATTGGGTATACATGTTATAAACCACCATCGTAAGACCGGTATTGATTTTGGTGTGTATAGGACTTATAGTTTTTTTACAGGGCTACGACAAAGATTTCTTTTACATTATGGCCTATGGGAGAAAATTCTTGAAAGTGCGCTAGCGTTTAAACGGTACATTCGATTGAGCAGAAATTGAAAAAAAATAAGAATTTTTGCTGAATTACTCATCTATTAAAATTTATTTAAATGCTTGGTAATGATCTTAATCATAAGTTTCGGAAAGTCGAGTGGAGTCACTCCAGATTTTTTTTTATAGTAACCCCAGATTTTTTTAGTGTTTATATTATTTTCATTGCTTTTAAAATTACTCACTTAGAGCTTTTAAAGGGCGGAGATATATATATATTTTTTCATTTTTTTAAATAGATTTTCATGCATTTTTATTTCACTGTTTTGGCTCTCTTACAAAAATTTTTCGTTTCAAATCCTGCTTTTGTATTGCAAAAAAAAATTGCCTGCACAAGTTCATATAAAGTTCTTACACTTTCAAACTAGATTAGACTGTGGCTCTAGGCAGTCCAGCCATTTCTTTGAGGGAATAGTCACTCTTCCATTAAGTTTGTGCATCCCTATATTCGCTTTATCCGGGAAAGTGAAACAGAATCTTAATTTTTCAGGCTTGAACAAAATAATAGCACTCTAGTGCACACACGTCTAAAAGTATCTGAATGTTCTAAGACTTGTAAAATTCCAGTTTTCTCAACAATACACAGACCTACATTTTTAAATTAACTAGCAAACACACAGGCATAACATATTTTTAAATTCTGAGGCTTGAAAGAAATTGTTAGACCTTCTTTTTTTAAACCAACTAATTTTATTAAAATCATTTATTTTTTATATTATCGAAAACACAGTATAATCTCTATGCGAGAAAAACAACTTTACATTCTTTGCCCTTTTCTATGACTCTGAGAGTTGGTTAAAGAAAATAGAAAGGCTTTTGAACAGTTTCCAAAATTAGCAGTGATGCCATTCTACATAGGAAAATATAATAAAACATTTAACTTTTATTACATTCCTAAAAATTTTGTAGCTCTTACAAGTTTATTGCTGTAATAGTCCGCAGTACAGCTCGCGAAGACAATCGCGAAAGCCTTTGAAGTAATCCGATTCTTTTGAAAACTGTTCCAAAACTTGCAACATTTTTATTAGCGTCTATTCAGAAATCAATTAATCAATAAAAATATTAATTTGACATAAAAAATAACAGTGTAACTGTTTTCGAAGAATTTATATTTTAATATTCCTTTCTTCCCGCAAGATTGCCCTGCATTCTCCATAGGAGTAAAATCCTTAGAATTATTTTTCCGGAGATGATAATTTTTACTTGAATATAGAATAAATCTTTGAATTTTGCGCTATTATACCACAAAAATGTTCGACAAGTATTTTGCACATAAAAGATTAGAGTATAACAAAAACTTTTTAAAAAGCATTTTTTTTTCATTCTTTATAAAGTTACTTGTGGATCCTAATAAATATCTATGTGAAATAACATTCCCTGCCAGTCATATACAGGAATAAAAGTTTTACAAAGAACGTTTCTGTGGACAAGGGAGGGTTTATAATCATCTTTAAAGGCCGGATTCTGGTGGTAGTAACCTGAATCCGAGCTCAACTTGAAATCTGTGATTATAGACAAATTAACTTCCACTTAATTGCTTTTATATCATAAGCTCTGTAACTGTGCATCAACTAAAGTAAAACGTATTTTATTAAAGAAGGTTTCTTTTAAACATTTAAAAAAAATTCTCATATTAAAAGAAATTCATGCACTTCAAACATAGAAAGAAATTTTGAATTGGCTTTAAATTTTGATCGAATAAAATGGGTTCTAAAAAATTTATTATTATTTATTACCCCTGCCCAGGGCGGCCCGAAAGGGTAAGCAAGGTAAGCATCGCATCGGGGCGCCGTCTTCGAAGGGGCGCCATTTCCAACTCAAAAGCTTGGAAAAAAGTATAAAAGAGGCGCCTTTTCTAATGTTTGCAGAGGAGCGCCACGTACCCTAGGGCCGTCCAAGCCCTTGCCCAACCAAGAAAGATATATATATATATACCGAGAAAGAAAGAATATATATATATATATATATATTCATCCTTAGATATCACTCAATTAACTGCATATATTAAACGAATATAAATCAAGGTTAAATGCTATGAGGTTAATAACAATGCTAAAAATGTCGAAAACATTAAAACAGAACAGAGAACAAATGTAAGTCCATTACAGCAACTTGTAATGGATTTAATATTCTAACAAGTAAGTTTATTCTTCTCAAAACAAACAGCATTTTTGAAACTCTATCACAGAGCAACGACTAATAAGACTTATATCAAGACGAATACATCAAGACAAAGCCGTAAGACTATTTAACCTACTAGGCGTCCAAAATAGCTCGTCTCATCTCTAGTGTGAATTCAGTCCTTATGTGCATCAGACAACTTAGTAGTGTAAAAGTAAAATCAACAACTCAAACATTTTATAGATTAATTAGTAATTATTTCTACGCTTATTTATCGATTTAAAAACCGCGACCAGGCTGAATGAATATAAAAAACAGGGAAAAAAAAAAGAAACTGTAACATAACGGTAATAATGTTTTATGGGACGAATCTCCATTGAACTGAAGTACATCTTGGTGAACTCTCCCAATTGAAAAAATTAAGTAAAATTTTCCCCACAGTATTTCGTTCCTCAACACTCAAGAAGTGGACCGTTATCTAAAGTCAAATAACACTCCTGGAGATAAGGGGACGACGCCAAATGGAAAACACCCCCTAAATAAATCAACGCGCCAGAGACGCAATGGCTCCGAGCATAAAGATTAAACTATCTCAGACCCACATTGTACAAGTTTCAACAGATATTCCTCAGCCGGCAGCCAGGAATTAGTGGCGACTTTTGCCGATAAATATGGTAGAACCTCCCAAGAGGATATCTTTTCAGCAAGGGAAAAACTTCGAGGTTGTAGAAGAGGTTACATACATACCAATATTGCACAGTTACTTTACAAAGAATTTACAGGCAGGGGTGAATACAGTACAATTTTCTCCGAGTGAAACATAACCAATTGAACTATAATTTAAGTCAGTAAAATGCTTTAAAGCAATATATGAAAAACTTGTGCTAGACGGAATAGAAAGTCTATGCCATCTGTTATATCTAGGGTGCTTATAATTAAAGTTTTCCTATTCAGAGCGGTGTACAAAGAAAACTATTAGAATTAGAATGCTACCAAATTTGCAGGAAACCTTAATGAGACCATAGAAGAGATAACCACCAGGTGGCGCTTTACAATATTATAGTCGTTGATATGCAAATTCTCCCTCGCAATGGTGTAAAACATGTGTTTCACAACTTCGTCATTGTTTTCTTCGCTTGAGAATATTTACTTGTCTGTTTTATTCGGAATGACGCATTGTAAAACACCACTTGGTGGTGAATTTTTCCAAGAAAATATCTTTCCCATGCTCGTATTAAGGTTTCATGCAAGCAATCTGAACAGTCGTTCTCGCTGTACATCGGAATATCGCTCTGCTCAGGAAACACCCTGTATTATGTTTTTCAATGTTGTTCACTATCAGTTTTTCTTTCCCAAGTGAAGGCAACTCACGTCACTGAATCTGTCATTTAGTGCTACTCGTGTCTTCTTCGGAGAAAATCTCTAGAATTTAGATTATTACAGAGGGAACTTCTGACTACTGTGGTCCTTCAAGAATTGATAATGGCCGTTGCAGAAGGCTTTCAGAACCACCAATTTCGCAAACATGTATACAGCCTGTGTACATGTTTGCTAAATTGGTACAGCCAGTACATTGGAGACCACATTGTAGTTCCCGGTGGTCTCACTAACTTCAGGCCACACAAGAGCGACACACTAATCAATGAATTACTACTACAGACTCAACCGCGGTCCATTTCTAGCTGAGTGGCTATCGCATGTTCTTTAAACATGAAGATCATTGTGGGTATGAGGACATCAGAGGTTTGAATCTGCCAAACAAAAAACGGGTTAGGTTTTGGGAGGTATATGAAGAAGTTTACAAGAGCCGTTTGCCCCTTTGTCCCCTTGTCTCCCAGCAGGGTATCCCATCCTAAGAACTATGTGTTTCCCATGAATAAATAAATAGGCCTTAACAAACACATTTGGCATTCTCAATAGCAATCGAAGTAATTAACTTTCTAATTAAGTACCAGCAAATTGAAAAATTTGGCAGTATATGAATAACTTCTTAATATTTTCGATTGGAAGTTTTTTTTTTTTTTTTTTTTTGGACAAATCAATGCAATTCTGCGGGGAAAACTATGTACAGTAAAACCTTTTCTTAACGGAAGATTTTTAAGCCATATTGTTTCTTAAACGGACATACTTATAAATCACGTGAAGGGATTGTTAAATGTATATAATCTGTATTAAAAATCATTTAGCTTCAGCGAAAGATTTAATGTAGTTATTTTACGTTAAAAACGAACTAGCGTACACACAGCTGAGTCCTCTAAGGTTCTGGACTCAAAGCAACGGGCTTTTTCATTCATACCTTTAACGCAGGTATGGTAAACCTTTGAAAAGTTGCCGGCCAAATTTTAGGATGCTAGCAAAGTTGCAGACCAAGCTTCAGGATGTTAGCGAAGTCGCGGGCCGTATAACTGAGATTTATATGGGATTTTGAATGGAATATGTGGGTATTATACGGGGTTTCGATGTATTCCGTGGGACGGATCAAAAGCCTTGGCGGGCCGGAGGTTGCCCATATGCTCTTTAACCCTTTCATATGAACAGGGAAGAGTACAGCTTCTTTCCTAAAACTTTCCCTGTAGGCTGAGTATCCGATGTAAAAAAAGTACTAATGCCTATATATATATATATGCCAACCTTCACAACAACTGTAGATCCGTACATCAATGTATCAAACGCATCCAAGAAGAGTTATCAATAAAAGACACACTGATTCAACCAACCGTCAGTTTTCGCTTTCAGGCGAACATTTATAAATAAGAGACTAGAAACAAAGACGATCGCTCTAATTTTAGGGAGCACTTGAAGGCCAGACTCGCACTCCATTAGCATCCCACCTCCTCCCCCACAGGACTTTTTTTTTTCTCTCCTTTTTCCCGCCTCTAATCTCTGCAAAACAAACATCTTCAAGATAAGGATTTGACTTCCTTCTGATAGCGGACATAACTAGCCCCGGAGAAGCGGTAAACAAATTAAAAACGCAGACCAGTTACTGGGATTAGAGAGTTTTTATCTGTTCGCAGAAGTAAGTGGGTGAGATCCATACATAGAAAAAGTCCTGGTTACGCGAATTCCTGTGATTAGCTGAATAGGTTAATAAACAAAAAGAGAAGGAGAGAGAAAAAATTGCAAATAATTTAGTGAAGACAATAGGGCGGAGAATATGCTTCACGCTTCCACTGCGGAATTTGTGAATCTCGTTTTTAGCACTTTCCAACAAAACTGTAATGTAAAATAGCGGCCGAGACTTGAAATTCCCTTCATCAAGTTTTGTTCTTGCATCAATGCATTTATATATTTTCTTCTCTAGGATATTTACCAGTCAGAAAAGATTTTTCAACTTTAAGGCTTGAAAGCTGTCGTTGTTGTTGTTGGCTTATTCTACCCGATCTAGTCGCAGGCTGGACCAGGTCCACGAGCCCAAGAACCCTCAAATAATCATAGACAAGAAGAGGACTAGTATACACGTCCTCCTTGTCAAGACCCACACAGAATCACCAAGTGCTCCGGAGAGGCCTGTACTGAGTTACAGTTGGTACACGTCAGATAGTTTTTTTGCGTCTTACCGAAAGAAATAGACTTAATGTGTTCACTGTCAAGCCTACTAATGGTGGTCTACAGTTCTTTACTATCCAAATTCGATATCATTTTTTGCAGTTAAAATTGGCTGAACTCAGCATTTAGAGCAGAATTTTTATCAAGGCATACCAGTCTTTTTTTCCCCCCTTTCTTTTCATTTTCAAATCTTGAATTTACCTTTAGCCCTATTCGCTTTCATCGTGGAGAAAAAACGATGGTCACCCTTCTGTGCCCATGGATCTATTTTCAAATAGTCATTTGACAAACTAGATGTCAAATCAGACGACAAGACACCAGCTGGCCATATCCAACCATTGGCTGTTTACTGGCTTGTCGACTTTTAGCAACCGGGTTGACCAACCACAACAGAAGAAACAAGGTCACATCTACGCTTAAAAGGACTGGCTGCAGAAAAATACACTTCCAGTGTTGCTTCCAGCATCTATCGGGCGTATCACGGCCGTGTGAATAAAGGCACTGAACAAGGTAGGTTGCTAAAGCGTGAGGGTCCCGGGCTCGGATTAGGGATGGACGCGAGACCATGCGGGACGAGAAATAGCCCAGGTCTCATATCGTCTCGCACTTTCACAAAGTATTGTTTCGCGGTCTCGTCTCGCACCCTAAGGTATCGTCCCGCGACCTAGTCTCGCACGTGGAGGTATCGTCTCGCTAGAGGTATCGTCTCGCGAGCGACCAGTCCAGCAATGTTTTATATACTTGAGGTACTGGATTATAACCATACTTGCCTGTTTTAGCGCGAGAGCTGACCCGAGGTATCGTCTCGCGGTCTCGTCTACTACCCAGAGGTATCGTCTCTTTGCGAGACTGCGAGAAGTCTCGTCTCGTCTCGCGGTCTCGCGTCCATACCTAATTCGGATTTACCTCGCGGCCATGGACCTAACGGTCTGATGTTTTCAGCGGTTTTCTCTAGATGTAAAGTGAATACACATTAGAACCCCTCAAAAAGTCCCGTACCCAAGGCAACCACTCCGTAGGCAGATGCCCCTCTAGTAGGCTTGTCATAACACAAAACCAAAGCCATCATGTATCTTCGAATGTCTCACTGACCCCCGCCTCAGAAAGCCAGACATGCTGTAAGTAACTATGAGCACAAATGGGAATAAACTTCCCCTTTGTGTCTTTCAATGATGGGAACAAATACAAACAGGGTTAAACCTGGGTTAAATGGAGAGTGTAACTCCACAACCATACTCTCACCTTTCTAAGAACGCAATTGCACAAGCTTGTCGAGTGGTGAAAACAACATCCCAATTTTGCACTTATTTAGACGCTTAAAGGGTTAAAAACGTTTATATACTCTTATGCGCATTTATTTTTAAATTCATGAACTTTTCACTGATTTTTATTATTTATTTACTTATTCATTTAGTATGTATTTTATGAACTATTTATAATTTACGCTTGAATGTCTATCCGCCGTGGTCTTTAACTGTTGTAAATGTGCTTTGATTACTACAAAATTTGCATAGATAATTAATATAACCATGTTTTGTGAAGTATAAAAATAGTAGATAAGCAAATAAGAGAAATATTTTTGAAAATGTTTAACATTATATTTTTTGCGTGATTTATTTTTCTTGTTGGCTTCAATGCTGCTCACCAATACAGTATTTAGCGCTATTGATTTGAAGATTCAGTGAAAACTTATTTTTGTCTTAATAAGGAAAGACGAAAAATAATGGTTCGTGGAATCTGGCGACTAAGTTTAATCTTTTCGCTGAAACAAGGTATTTTAAAGATATTTTTCAGAAAACTGAATTTAATTTGAAACGATTTTTTTCCTCCATTTTTAATTTATGAAAATAAAGTTAATAAGAGGTGTAGTAAGGGGAACAACATACGCTAAAGATCATAAATTTTGTTTATTAGACTTCATTTTTCTTCGTAAAATTTATGATTACAAAAAGTACTTGGATTTATAAAAGACTTATAAGAGACGAGTTTTATAAAAGACTATGTTTTAAATTCGTAAATTTTTAATACATAATTCTACAGATTATAAAGCTCTGGGAAATCATTTTAGATGACAAATAAAATTTGAAAGACATTAAAATATTTGTATTGTTTTTAATTTTATTTCATTTTGAATGTAAGACACATTAAGAAGTATAAATATTAATAAGATAATCAATTTCAAACTATGGTCAACTAAAACTTATGCTTATGCAAAAGAAACTCAACTGCAATTGATGATAATGTGATCACTTTCATTTCACTTGGGGTGGTGGAGGTTACAGAGAATAAATTTATTGTTCATTTACAGTCATTTAAAATATTGACTAACATTTCTAAATTGTTTAATGAGTGTTGACTAGAGCATGAAACAAATAAACCTTTATTGTGTACACTCTAACCTTTTAAAGGTAGAATGAAATTCGTTTATAAAGCCCTTGTCAGGACTGGGTTATTTATAACGCTACAATTGCTTTTAATAAGGGAAGTAAAATTAAAGCCAAGGGAAAAATAATCAAACGATGTAAAAAAATATTTTTCGTTTTCACTGCAAGCCAGGTCACCATAACAGAGTAAGTACCTCGATATATCGAAATTTAACGGACCAAAGATCAAATTCATAATTTTAAAAAAACGATTTAAAATGGAATTTCCTGTCAGCTAAATTTGCACTACAGAATGTTATGTCAACAGATATCTGAGTTTTTATTTCCCGAGCTTTTCTTTCACTTTCTCTAACTTTCATGCTACTTTTCCTGACTTTCTTTTTCTCTTTTTTATTTCTTTCTTTTTTTTTGGGGGGTATCAACGTTTTAGTCCTATTTTAGAAGTATTACCCCTTTTTTTAAGATTTTTTTTTTTTTTCATTTATGGCACTATGCATCGAAAATATCTTTGAAGTTTACTGATAACCTTAATAACTACAACAGATAATTATACATTTGAATACATATTTAAATGCATTATTTGATAAAGAAAATAAAGTATTTTATCTTTTAATTGTTTACTTAATAAAAAAAAAACTCATCCAAAAGGGTCAACGGGATGCATCTCTAATACAGGATTTAAATTATTTATGTCTGCACTTTATAATTACTGTATCGATTTCTTAGTCTAAATATTCAAGGGCTTTCTGTACATAAAGAGTAGAAAAAGTTTTTCAATGCTAGCCTACATCGGCTTTTTCGCTAACTTTTTCATAAGTTCTCTAACTTTTTCTGACCTTTGTGCAATTTCCCTGAATTCGAGGTCAGTCGAAATCCTAGAACAGAAATCTTTTACTCGTTAATCTGCAATACTTGAAAAAATTATGTCCGCTGAAGCCAGATTCTACTGTATATGTAAATTTTAAGTGTAATAAAAATTAAATACTTATAGTTTCAATCAGCGAGTCCTACTCTTTGCTTCACACATCTTTGAGCACCAGTGGTCCACTGAAGGATAGAAACAAGTACTGAGCACTTACTGTTTACAGATCTCATGCTAATTTTAGTGTTTCACGCTATATTCATAAACCGAAAAAGTTTGAGAACCCTGTTTTATACAATACTGAGTAGAAAGTACAATAATACGGCATCAGTGTTTATCTTTGGCGTTTTTTAAAGAGCTCCAATCCCTGCCCGACTTTTTTTTTCTGTATATGCCCTGCCTTTTTTTTTTTTCTCTACTGCTGGTGCACCCTTCTCCTTATCGAAATAAAAGGAAAAAAAAATCCTTGTGTCTTTTTCATGTTAACTTATCAAATCGTAACGTTTTAAAAAATGTACGGCTTATACATTAAGGGAAAAATGCAGTTCTGATACTTTTATAAAATGGATAAAGTTACTCCACCCTCAATACCCGTATGTCCACACCCAACAGAAGTTTATCTGCTCCCAATTTAAAAATACTTAAAACAGAAAATTTAATACAAATATTTTATATCAGTGTCAACTTAGGGGGATGGGGGGTGGACAAACAAGATCATACAGGTAAAAGAGGGAGGAGGAAGGGACATATTTTTATATACCAAATATTTTGTACCAAGTCGTTTGTTCTGCAATTCTATGGATAATATGCAATGCAGGGAGAAATACCAAGTATGAGCTGAAAAAAAAATGAAGTTTTAAAAGAACACCAGCTGCATACGAAAAAATTATGGGAAAACTGCCCTTTTTTCTCTATAGAAAATGCCTTTATTAAATTTCCCTGACCCTTTTGAAAATAAATGTGTGACCGCCCCACAGTACTCTATGAAATATAAGCCTCCGAACTAGGACTGTGTAGGTTTAACATAAATATTAGGATTTGGATAAAACGTGTTCGCGCATTTAAAATACGAATATGAAACAGAATAAACCAGGGAACAGAAATGAATAAATAAATAAATAATATCCAGCAGCAACATACTGTCAACATGAAATATGCTGACAAGTTCGCAATATCCAAACAAAAATATAGTCTTAATAAATTTACGAGACAGATTATTTATTAAATTTATTTACTTAACGGAGAAAACCTGGAAATAGATCATTATTACTACAACTAGACTGCTATTAACTTGAAAACGCACTTATTTTAAATCTCTATAAACGATAGCTTGAAGAAAAGTTTTAATCATTTTCATAAAAATATCATTCTAATGAACTACACATTAATAAAAATTGCAGACTAATAAATAAAAAATATCTATTAAAAGTAATTTATGTTAATATTTTTTACATAACTTGCATAGGAGCATCAATCATTTACAGCAAAATGCCGTTAGTATAAACTTCGCTTTAAAGAATATTTCACATTAAGGGTTAAGTTATGCTATTGTTTAAGGCAGCGGTTCTCAACCTTTTTAACGTCGCCCCCCCTCCTCACATTTTTCAGCATACGTTCAGTTTTTTAATCTTTAAAAATGAACATTTCCTCGAATTTTCTACAAAATAATGTTATCAGTAAGGTTTGAATGAACCTTTTAAGCAAAAATGAATATATTTTTGAGTAAAAATGACAATAAATAAGATGATTTTTTTTTAAATTGCGTCACTACTTGTTCTTTGGTTTTTCACGCCCCCCCCCCTGCAAACGCTCTGCGCCCCCCTTGGGGGTCGCGCCCCACAGGTTGCGAAACGCTGGTTTAAGGCAAAGCTACACGATGGCTATCAGATAGGGGGGGCAAGCCTTGAGCGACGGACTTTTTAAGGGGTTCTAACGCGTATTTACGTATATTTTTTATTCTATTATGCA
The DNA here is from genome assembly GCA_038373885.1 of Cheiracanthium punctorium. Lineage (NCBI taxonomy): Eukaryota > Metazoa > Arthropoda > Arachnida > Araneae > Cheiracanthiidae > Cheiracanthium > Cheiracanthium punctorium. The sequence continues at coordinate 814,080 of JAWZYV010005775.1, read as the reverse complement.
TCTGGAGGAAACTGTCTAAAAACTCCAGACCATTAGATCGGTAGCGGTGCTGTAGGCGAGAATGCTGGACCAACACACTTCAGCCATCTACCAAGTTGAGTATCTATCCACTCGGCCACTGGCCGCCCTCACATTAACGAACTAAAAGTGCCTATTAAAATAAAACCACCATTAAAATCTCTGTATAACAGGATTGAAGGAGCCAAAATCGCATTTCTAAAATATGTATGGTAAGTGAGTTAGTATTATATACGACTAATAAAAGTACTAAATATATATTTTATTCATTAAAACAAAGTTCAGTATATCGAGTTACCTTTTTTTTTTTTTTTTTTTTTGAGGGGGGGGCGTTTAAATTGTCTTACATTTAAATCCTATTTTTTAATAGCGCTTTATGACGCTGAAAAGCATACTCCCCATCCAATTCCGAAAAAAAGTATTAAAAATAAAATTAATTTCATCTAAAAAGCTAAATGGGTCTTCCCTACCCACTTCATCAATCCTCTGAGCAGCTAAAACGCAAAATTTCATTCACTGGAGAAGTTTCCACTTCAAAACACCTACCTTTTTTGGCAACTAAAATAATACACTCATTTTATAAATTATTTTTCATATTTAAAGTCTGGAAGAAACAAAATTAATTGAAATATTTTAAAACGACACACATAAAGAAATATATTTATCAAAACGATCCAAATATCATTATCTGGTCTTTTCATTGACGTTGTAATCGAGTTCAACTGTAAATGTACAACTTGTATGTAATAATTCAATTTACCAACTAATTTATTAAAAAAGTACTTTCAAAATATTTATAAGACAATTTTTCAAAATTAAATATTTTAATTCTTTAAGTCACAAGTCTCTATTTTTAAAAGGTTATCACTTGAATTTCTTAACCTTAACCCCCTCCGTGCGTGTGCCTATGTTCTGGTTATTCTAGAAGCAGTATGAAAATATCTGTAATTTATATATAATTTTAGATACCCATAATTATTTATAAATTATAGATATTAACCCTTTGCAACCTTTATTCCCTGGCTTCAGAAAGACATTCAAACGCCAATGGCCGTGAGCAAGCAACATTGGGTGAGGAAGGCAATTTTCACTGTTAAGTCTTTACAGCGATAGGAGCGAACAGGTGAAACCTAGGCTTAATGGATGGTTGAATTCTTCACCTACGTAATAAAATCTCGTCACACACAGTTTCAATTTTACGAATAAATGAACGACTAATAAAAGTACAAAATATTTTTGTTTGAAAACAAAATCACTGTACAAATTCATACACACCGAAATTTCACTTAAACACTTTTGAAGTAATGGTCCTATAAAAAGGGAGGGGAATGGAATTCAACTTCCCTGTGTTCTTTACGTCGAAGGGCTTGGACTGAAGAAGTTCGAAACAATTTTTGAACGAAACGCGTATCCTCTTTCCTTTTACTTCTTATGTGTGTTTTTTACAAAGTTTTTTAATTACTTTATCAACTTCGTTGTATTTTACAATATTACTCCGCTAGAAAACTAACAGGGTGACCTAACTTGGATTTCTTTTAGGGCAGTCAACAACGCAACATTATAAATTAAAAATGCGTGATACTTATAAACTGACGCACAATTTAAGTCACAGGAAAATAAATTTGTAAATTGTGAGATTCTAAATAGCCCCTACAGATTACACAGTTTGATATTTCAGGAGATTAAAGTTAGCCTTTTTTTTTCTGCTGAGCCACGGAGGATTTAAATATTTAAATCAAGCATTTCAGGTTTCGCAGGAGTTGTTTTAACTGAGCATTATGTTTTAATTGTTTCAGTTATGTACTAGAAACACCAGAATATGAATTTAAAAAGATTTGTTACGATAATATGGATTGAAGCACAATATAATATACAGTAAATTAATTAATATTTCGTTTATATTAAATTAAATGTGTTTGATATATTTATCATTTTTCAAAGGGCACCTTACAACTAACTAAAAGATAAATAATCCAACATTAATACATGTAGCGTTAGTTTCAATAGAAGGGACAAGCTGCTCGTCCCTGATTTTTTTCTCCTTTTACCACCTTTAACAAAAAAAAAAAAAAAAAAACCTCGACTCGTTTTATTCTATTGCTGCTAAAAAGAGTTTGCTAGTTTTTGCCACCAGTGGAAAAATGTATAATAAAAACCAACCTGACAAAAATTGATTTTCACACCATATTATACGAGTATTTTACCACATTGGCAAAAATTTAGTGTCTCTATTTAAAAAGTGCAATGAAGGCTTTTTTATGTTATATTAATAGAGAAGGAGGATGGGAAAAGAGTTATTGAATACTTAGTTTAAAAATTTAAAAGTAATACATTTTTATACACTGATGAAACGTTAATAAAAATACGCATTTCAAAATGAAAGTCCTTGTTAAACAAAGTAATCCTAAAAACATTTTTTAAAATTACTTACAACTATTCAAATGATAAAAGAATCCCTCCCAGTTTAATTAAATAATATACTTAAAACACTAATAAAGTATAAATAATTGTATGAACATTGAAATAATAAATTAAAATTTTTATTGCATAAAAAATATAAGCATTTAAATGTGTATTTCAGTTCAGTAATTTCTCCAGATCTATCCATTTTTACTTTCCGAACATGTACCATGTAAGGAAAGTATTGTAATCATGAAAAAATTCGACTTGAGATTTTGGTGTATTTACACGTTTTGAGGTCTTCTGAATTCATTTATGCTATTTTTACGAGATGTATGTATATGTATGTGTGTGTGTATGTGAGTGAACACGATAGCTCCCAAACGGGGCATTCGATTGAGCTCAAATTGGGTATATATGTTATAAACCACCGTCGCAAGACCGGTATTAATTTTGGTGTGTATAGGACTTATAGTTTTTCTACAAGGCTACGACAAAGATTTCTTTTACATTATGGCCTATGGAAGGAAATTCTTGAAAGTGCGCTAGCGTTTATACGGTACATTAGATTGAGCTCAAATTGGGTATATATGTTTGAATTATTCATGGATTAAAATTTATTTAAATGCTTGGTAATGGTCTTAACCGTAAGTGTTCGGAAAGTCGAGTGAAGTCACTCCAGATTTTTTTTTTTTTTTTTTTTTAATCCGTATAACATGAGTTACTCTAACAGATAGACCAGTGGTTCCCAACCTTTTTTTAATCGCGGCCCTTTTAGATTTTTCAAAACTTTCGCGACCCCCCCCCCATCGCCATGTTTGACCAATTAAAAAAAATTAATAATGAAAAAGTATATCTTGAGATTTAAAATTGATATCTTTTTAATACGTACTGATTATTAATAGGATGACTGAGGTTGAATTTGACTGACAAGTTTGGCTATTCTTGGCTGAATATTGGTCAAAGCCAACCGCATGTCATCTTAGACATCTAATTTATTACTGGCTTTTGTCTTAATATGCAAACGAGTTGAAAATCAGACTTCACGCAGGTGAGTGTATGCAAATGGCTGTTAACATTTGACATGAAAGCTTAGAAATTATCGGATATGAGCAACGCATAGCACACCAAAATTGAGTTAACGGTTTTTCTTGGTATAAATCACTTGCGGAGGAGTCATTTTCCAAATTCAAAAATCACCCTGCACTTCATCAGGAAGATCGGCGATACCTAAAGATGTGTAAAATGGATTTCGCAGGAGTGCAACCTCTTCTTCATCGAACTCTGGGAAATATCTGACAATTTCAGATTCAAGGTGACTACTATTACCTCCTTTAATTAATTGCAGTTCCTATTTCTGATTCTTCTGTCTTAATTCATAGATTTTCAAGCATTAGTTAACACTCCTAGATTCACCGACGTCAATTTTTGTAGCTTTGATACAAAATCCCTGACGAGAATGAGGATTTTTTCTTTCCAAAGAAAAAAGGGAGAAAGGTGTCTCATGGCAAAGAAACATGAAAATAGTTTACTACTCATTTCCTACAAAAGCGTTCTGCGGCGACCCCCGAAAAAATGCATGGGGACCCACTTGGGGGTCGCGACCCCCCGGTTGGGAACCACCGAGATAGACTATTCAGATTTTCAGATTAAACTCACATTAATTATTAGTCATTTTAAAAAATAATTTGATAATTAAAAGAATAAAATAGGATAAGCAAATAAATGAGTTTGAAAACAAATTTCATTCTGACTACGACTATCCGTATCTGCTGATAAACAGGTTGAAACTTTTATGAACATTTGAAAATTTATAAATTTCGCACGTTTAATAATCACATCGAAAGAAGAAAAGTATATAATATTAAATCATGCTTAGCATGATTATGATGCTACTCCATAAACTGATATAGTATGAAAGACATTATTGTGCGTTTGTAGAAAATTTTTATTTTTTTCCTACTGTCCTGAAGACTTTAAGTCGTTAATTTAAACAGCTTTGCTGTGGAAGTACTAGTTTCTAAAATGAAATATGCAAATTATACTATGATTCTTCCTAATACGGGTACTAAATAATACTAATATAATGTACTATACAATACCAATATAATGTATAATACTTTGTACCGTGCTCTAAGATGTAATTCTTAACAACAAGCAATTTACGGCAAATAAAACACAGTCATAAATATTAGGCTGGGAAAGGTATGATCAAAAATACGTAAACATTTGCTGAACTTCAAAATTCCGTATTCTCTACAATGAATTATCATGAATACTTAAGTTTAAACCAGGGCGAAGTAGACAACATTTTCGTAGAAAATTACAAGACGCACATCAAGATTTTTTTATTTTAATTGACTTTCACTGCATTATTATTTATTTTACTTTCAGTACTTGCGATTTTTTTAATTATCAGTTTATTATATCTTTTAGAGCTTTTATTATATCAGCTTATTGAGTAGCATCATAATCATGTTAAGTAGGGATGGACGCGGGATGAAAAATCGGCTGTCTCGTCTCGCAAAATCGCTGAAAAACTTTGTCTCGTCTCGCAAAAATCCCTGTATCACAATGTAAAATATGCCTGTCTCGTCTCGCAAAATAACTGCAAATTTCTGTCTGGCAGTCCATCCCTAATGCTAAGAATGATTTAATATTTATTTACTTTTCTTCTTTCGATGTGATTATTAAACGTGCGAAATTTATAAATTTTCAAATGTTCATAAAAGTTTCAACCTGCTTATCAGCAGATAGGGATACTCGTATTCAGAATGAATAGCATATACCCTAGTTTTAGCATACGCATTTTATTATTGACAGGACCTCCTAAATTAATACTTTGAAAGGAGATTTTTTTTTTTTTTTACTAACACCAAAAGCGTAGGAGTTTTTAATATTTTCAGAACGAGAGTGTATCTAAAATTTTACAACTCTTGCAAAGCACATATCGTATCGTATTAGTAGACACCCCCCCCCCCCTGGACAACATATTAAAATTCTCGTCTGAAATAACAGTGAGGCTATGTAGAAAGAAATGCATGGTCTTATAATGATGCTTCGTATACCCACAGGAAATATAAAAACAAGAGAGAATTCTCAACACTTAGGTAACAGAGTGAGTAGGAAGGGTTCGGGGGGAGGGAAAAAATATTATTTTTGCTTTATAGGAAAGACAGTTGAGTTTCAATACATGGCAACCTTGGTACATAGACTTCATGGAAAATGTAACTGAAACGGTGAAACCCGGAAGCGAGAAAGATGTTATTAACCCTACCGGTGGATAAAAAACGAGGGGTTCGCAAAAGGGGTTTTCAAGTATGAGGAAGTATCCAGGTGCGTTTTAACAAAGAAGCATATACCCTAGTTTTAGCATACGTATTTTATTATTGACAGGACCTCTTAAATTAATACTTTGAAAGGAGATTTTTTTTTTTCCTACACCAAAAGAGCTGATTTTATTTTATAGTTTTAATGTTCATTTACTTTTAAAAAAGGTTAAATGTGCGGCTTACTAAAAATAGTAATCGAGGATAAGTAAGTATCTCCTATTTTATTTTTTGTGAACAACTATTGCAGTTTTTTGTTTGTTTTTTCCAAAAATACGCAGCTCGGGAGAGGACAAAAATTAAAGAAACATATTTCTATTGAATGGATGTATTTCTTAAAAGAATCATTTCGTCACTGTCAAAGGCGGATCCAGGGGGAGGGCGCAGGGGGCGCGCGCCCCCTCCGAGAAAAATATATTTACACTAGATAAATGTGGCTTTCAGCAATATTAAGTCGGCTTTACACTAGATAAAATGAGTATTCACGATTTGCACCCCCTCCGAAAAAAGTTTCTGGATCCGCCCTTGGTCACTGTCCAATTAAAACGTAAAATTAAGTGAAAAATTTTACGTAAACATGAATACCTTATTGAGGGAGAAGGGTGCATAAATTTAAATGTAGAGTGGAGCCTATCTAATGCGACCAAACACTTGGGAAGAATAAACTTGGTCACCCTATAAGGTGGTCACTTTACAGGCGGCATCTTTACCAAAGTGGTCACTTTACACATTCAATTATATGTACAACAATATATGTTTATTTTGGGCAAGTACTTTCAAATCATCATGTGCTTCTTCTTCTTTTTTTTTTTTTTTTTTTTTTTTGCTATTTCTAGATCGTTATTTTAGAAGTTTAAAGTTAAAAAATATTTTTTCATAATTCATTTTCAATTTTAATCAAATTCTCCCGCGAAGGGAGTTTTGGCTCAATCAACAGATGCTTTCTGTTAAATCCTCAAAAAGCTTTTGAGTAAAATTTTCTATTTTAATTCGATGATTAATGCATTGCTCTGAGAAAAAGCTAATTTACCAAACAGAACCGTGCATCTTTGAAGATATTAATGTCCTGATCAGAAATCACGCAGTGCAGCAACTAGCAGGGAGAAAGCGGGCACGTGCCCTGGTCGCCATGAGGAAGGAGAGGGAGGGGGGGGGGCAAAATCCTTTATGGTTCAAAAGAACGAGGTCCTAAAATTAAAGTTTGGGCCTGGTGACGCAAACTCTACTGCGTAAAGGTCCGTTGTTCCTCATAAATTAGACACAATTCCTGGATCACCGTTTCTCATTTTCCTACTACACGAGAAGACATACACATACGCTCCAACAGATTTAACATGTACGTCGGCTGAATATAAACGATTTTCTCGTGACGTTAAGAACGTCCGCATTTCTGTTGCATCAGTTATGCTGGTGGGTATGTTTTGTGTTGAGGCAAACCTACACGAGAGGCATTTGCCTACGGGGGTTGCCTTGGAAGCAGAGGCGCAGAGAGCCAAGTCGGGGCCCCGGGGATAAAATCTTTTGGGTCCCTTTGCTATCCAGAAATCCTTTTCATGTCATATTAGCAGGGTTGGACAGTATTTACCGTCTGATGGTATTTACCGGTTTTTACCGTCTTTGGAAAAACATGTTTTTACCAGGGTTTTTACAACCTTTGAGAAAAACTTAATAATTTGACTATTTTTTGTCACTTTTTGAAGATTTATCTCTCCATCAATGGCTGAGAGGTTCTGCTATCGAAACTGGATGGTGGGAGGTGCCAGGTTCATACCCTGGTCGTGCCTGTTGATCTAGCTGTTCGGAGTTTCCGTGGATTTTTTTTTTCAGAAATTGCACATAAATACTGGCTAGGATCCCTTAGGAATAGGAAGGTATTCCCCAATAGGATTAGGATCCTAGTGCAGTCAATCGGCCATAATCCACAAGCAACCAATGAAGATTTATCTGCTATTTTTTCATTTTCACAGGGAAACAAAGTTCAGGACATTTAATATCACTATTTCCATTTCTATATAACAATATTCACCTAATTCAGTGTCTGATTTGGTAAGTAAAAGAATGCTATACGAAAATAGTTCATTTTAAGGAATATAATAAACACAGAAAACTTTGATCCATGTTTTCATCTTACAAGAAATTCAAATTTATAGATAATGTACATTTATCATTATTAAACTTATTAAAACTATTATTATGAGAAGGCACATTACAATATTTATTACAATTATGTAATGCAGTCTAGTTTAATAATTTTTACTTAAAGGAAAATTGTAAATATACTTTTACTACACTTAACTTATCTTAATCATTTTAATGAAAACTAAATGCTTACAAATATTATTTGTTACATAATGTAGTTTGCACAATCACATAATGTAGTTTGCATCATCATGATGTCCTGATGATGATATATCCACATCAATTACATGAGAATACAGTTTTAAAAATAGCATTAATATACAGTTTATGACTCGGGGAGTTTATTGTATCGTTAGGTTTTTACCCCTTTTTCCCAGGTTTTTACCGGTAAAAACCTAGTTCTTACCATGCCCTGGTAAAAACCAGTTTTTACCGGTAAAAAGCCAACCCTGCATATTAGATCAATCATTTATTCCTTATTAAAATTATTAATCATTTAAAGAAACTTTAAATTGACAGTAATTGGAAAATAGTTAATAGAATTCAAATTATTAATTTAAAAGAGTATTATACTTTAATAAACATCCATGCTCTAAAAAATACCAACATTTTGTTTTGAAGGTTTCGTCATCTCCATAGAGAAACTGTATTTGAAACGTTAACATTTTTGCATGGCATGTTTCCTCAGTATTGAAAAATTAATATTTTTATTCTTACTTCCATGCAAGCAGGCAGCCAAAAAAGTGGAAATTTCTCATAGGAAGTCTTTATCTTTAAAATTTTGTTAAGGAAAATTCAAAATTTCGGAGGTTGAGCGGGCCCATAGTCTCTCCTCTGGCTATAACCTTTCCTCCACTATTTAACAATGATTTCATGTTAAATAAATCTTTCCTACTTTTAGTCATCGCAAACCGTTGAATAACACCGTCAATGTCTACTTTTATATTAAAAGAAGACTGGATCACTAACAGTCCTCGATTTTGTCAAGTGGTGGTTTGGTTTATGCTCTAGCTGGCTTTTTGTAATTTCATTCAAAAATTAATTTTGAAACATCCCTGGACATAATCTGAATTTGGACTTTTTTTTTTTACAAAACTGACAACACACAATTAAGTATCATATAAACAGCAAAAGCGGGGCCCCTTCACAAGCTGAGGCCCTGGGGATTTTTTCCCTGCTCCCCCTCCCTCTCTGTGCCACTGCTTGGAAGGAGGACTTTTTAAGGGGTTCTAAAGCGTATTCACGTTACATCTGGAGAAAACCGCCCAAATCTCCAGACCGTTAGATCGACATCCACGCGGTGGGCCTGAACCCGGGAACTGCACACTTCAGCCGTCTACAAGTTGGTGGGCAGAACATGGCCATATGCTAGTACAGGAAAATCTGAGTAAAAGTAAAATATAACGCTGTATTAACAAATGCTTAAGTTTGCGTATTTTACTCACCACGCGTTATTACGCGGTTAATCCTAGTTAACCGATATTTGTTTGTAAACAGGAAAATCTTCTATACACGGATGTCTTGATCAATTTTGATTTGTCAACACGGCCAACCGTTTAAAATTTAATTAGAACAGCTGTACTAAGATGCCACTAAAAAATAATAATAACGTATAGCCAGAGGCGTAGCCAAGGGGGGGGGGGTTGGGGGGGTCATAACCCCCCCCCATGAGGAATTTTTTCCCATGCAAAATGTATATTCTTCACTACATTGTCACACACACGTATATATATATATATGAGTTGTAGTAGTCATAACCCCCCCATGAAAAATTTCTGGCTACGCCCCTGCGTATAGCTTTTAGTAATAGTCAGTTATTATTATCAATAGCGTAAAATGTGGAAAAATAATTAAAAACATTATAAAATTGTACTTTAAATATTTGCTGTGAAACATTGAAGTAGTATTTTTAATTTTTGAAGTATGATCTATCAGACGAAAAGTTATGCAATTAAGATGGTAAAATGTAGAAGGGCTTGCTCATTTTCAACATAAGTAAATAAATAGAGCTGATTCCAATGCTTGTTTTCTTCTTATGTAGAATGTAGTACTATACTTTTCTTTTTTACATTGATTTTTGTTATTATTTATTTACCTCGAAAAATAGAAATAATTCAACAATATGAAATAATGTAGAAACTATTTACAGCATAAGATACCAAAAATATTTGACATATATATTCTTTTACGAATTACATACGCCTGCATTTTAGTTTTTAAACAACATGAAAATGGAGATCGTGTTGTAAATAATGCATCATGTTGTAAATAAAGTAAACAGTAAAGATTTAAATGATCATTGCATCCAATATTTAAATGTATAAAGCACCTTCCCCCCCAAATGATAAAAATATTATTAAAAAAAAAAACTAGTATGTTTAAGAACCTACAATGGTTTATTTATGAATGAATATGAATGCAATGTTTTAGTTCGATGTAGAAATGAAAACATGCAGTTTACTTATGTACTGCTTTTCATAGAATAAATTGCTTAGTTTTAAAAGAAAATCTTCATTATTGATATTTTTGGGGTAAAGAAATGTTTTATTTTAAGTTTTAAGTATTCACTATTATACTTTAATTGAAATAAATAAAAAATAATAATACTTGCAATATTTATATGCAATGTCAAAAAAAAAAAAAAAAAAAAAGAGAAAAGAATAGAATAGAAAAAAGAGGTAAAAGAAAAGAAAAAGCACTCACTGTAAACTAAAGTAACGAACACTTTTTAAAAATGTCACTTTCAAAATAAATAAATAAATGACACTCATGAAAAGGAAAAGAAATCCACGTTTAAAGTGTTTATTTTTAAATTTGTATTTTCGAAAAAAATCTTCATATCCATTACGCCTAGCAGAGGATGACAAAATTCCACTCTGGAAAGAAACCGAAACTAGCGCGAAACGAAAACTGAAACCAGGGAAAAGAAAGAAAAAAAAACTTACCAATCAGATCATCCGAAACGCAAAGTCCTCCGCTTCAAGCTCTTGTCATAAATCTCCGACAGTCTTGCCGTCAGTAAAAAGTTGCTCGGCCACATCGATTCCACAAAATCGAATTATTTATATTTTTATTTACAAAGTATGCAACAATCACTCCACACAGTAGGACCCACTCTAAATATTTTAAATTTTAAAATGTAAATAATAAACACGATAAATATATATTTCCGATTTTTGTTTTGCTTTTCCTTTTCTTTTCTTTTTTTCTTTTTTTTTTTTTTTTTTTCTCCTCCTGCTAAAGCTGACTGCGTGCAGCACCCCGAGAGCGCTTTCTCAAAACTGAATGTTTGGTCGGAAAATCGCAGGCAGCACAAGTCATTAACAATGGTGGAATTAATGTTCCTCCGCGGCGTGCGCCATGAAAATGTGACACATGTGGGAGCAGTCAGACACTTCTCTACTATCACAGCCCCCCCTCACTCTCTCTCTCAACTGAAAAAATCGATAACCTCGGACTCACAGCTGGCTCTGTTACGGCAGCGGTCGTGCTGCATGGCTGAGAAGCTCTCCTCTAGTGTCCGCGGATCGTGGGGGATTCTTTGCATCTTGCTAATGCCGGCGCCTAATTAACACGCGCCAATCTGGCTAAAAATGGCCGGGTGAGTCATTGGAGTGTTTTAACGTCGACGCCACGCAGATTTTTCTCGCCTCTGTGGGTCCCCTTGATCATCCGTGTGCACTTTGGCTCCGAAGCCCTTCTTTGGCGCCGTCGTCTCCTCTCTGTTTTTGTCTCTTACACCCGCTCTTTCTCAAGGGTCTCTATCTCACGGCCAGCCGTGAAAATAGCCTTATTTACAGGAGAAGGTATTTTTACTCCGCTAATTAATTATTCAAAAAATTAATTGGATTGAAGAGCGCATGCGCAAGACGCATCTGCGATACCCAGGCATTCTGGGAAAAGTACCGTTAAAATCTGTCATGGCGATTGTGTGAACTGTCTGACGTTTGTTTACATTTTGCATCGTGTGTTTCGCTTTAACGGATACCTCCTAGGCTTTGAATGCTTCAAGGAATCAGCTCACTAGTGTAAATTTTTACAGGTAAGTGTATTTTTGAGCTTTCCGGTGAATTATTTTTAGTGTAGTTTGACGTTTATATTCGAGTCGGCTTTCACGATTTAGGCCTAATTTTACCACTGGTCTGCAGGACGCGGTGGTTTGAACCGTGTTTACATGAATGCATATCCACTTTTTTCTGAGGTATGGTCATCAAATATAGACAAACTAATGAGTTTAGTGCTTGATTTCGGGATTTAATGTGCTTTCCAACGTACCATTAATGATACTGTTGTTTATTGATCGCAGTGAGGGATGTAAACAACTTATGGATGCTGGGTACTCGGACATTTAAAATACGAAAACAAGTGCATTTTAATCCAGCATTATGACAATCGCAATCTATGTTAGAATATTATTAAAAACATTTAACATTTCTGATTATTATTTTTTAGCAGATGAGTATAAAAATGCAAATTGTTTAAATTTGCTTATCATTTGTGTTTATCGATTACGATGCAGTATTTTCGTAAAAAATCTCTTATAAATTCATTTCTTTTTCTTATACTACAAAAGTAGCCTCAATATTACATGCCTCTAATATGTTTAGAGGTATCTACATTTTCCATTATCAAACGATCAACCATCTTTTAGCTCTCAGCAGAATCCTAAAATGAATAGTGCAGTCCAGGTGTAAACAATTTCATTTATAACTTCTTGAACAATTTAATGTTGCGTGAAACTTGTAAAAAATTAATTAATCAAGATAATACTTCTTTTTAAGCATTCATATGTAATTTTGAACATGATAGAAATACAGTATGCTATTAGATCACAAAATGATAATTTTATGCTGCTATAGAAAGCCAGTGATCTGCCCAGACTTTTCAGACAGGGTCCTGTTTTTGTGATATTGTGAAAATTTTTCTCATAATTTTGTGAATCTGAAATTAGCATTAAGTCAAGTTTTTTTACCTGGGGTTCTGTGTTTGTGAAAATGGAGTCCTCTTTTTATGAATCTGATATAAATGTACAATTTTACAAATTTGAATTTTAAAACTATTCTCATATACATGTATATAAACGTTACAGATTTTTATAAATAAACACATCTGTATGTATTTATAGAACTGTGATTTGCGAGAAAATAATTTTGGAAATAAACACAGATTTATAAAGGATCTGCTTTTCATAGAAAGAATTTATTGAAGGGTCCACTTTTAAAATGAAAAATATTGTGAAGGGTCCTTTTAAGATATAAATATTTTGTGAAGGGTCCATGCTTAGCATAAAATATTTTGTGAAGGGACTGTTAACAGACCCCTGAAAGCAATTGTTATCCTACTTGCAATATGGATTTTAAATGAAATATTTGTTCTTTATAGGGAAACACAACAGATTTTGTTGAAACTCTTATTAAATTAAGTGTCAAGTAAATACATTAGTCAATATTGTATGTCAATTATTATCTTTTTTTTTTTTTTTTTTTTTTATAATGTTCGAAAAGACTATGTGCATAGAGTTGGGTAAAATATTTCTTTTATGCTGTGTATTTTTACTCTTCCATTTGTAGTTAAAGTTTCTGAATTTTGCATAAACAATAAATGTAACAAGTATTTGGCTCATTTACCAAATATTTGGTCTGGCCGGCCGAATCCTTTGGCCTAATATTTTAATGTATTTGGCCCAATACTTCAATGTATTTAGTCGAATACTTTAAAGATAATAAAAGAAATTCAGCTTTATTTTAAGAAAAGAATGGTGTATTTATTTGAACACACTAATTATTTAAAAAAACATTCCAACATTTAATCAATGTTTAGTTGAATAATACATCTTTGTGAGTAAATTAAATGATTTACTTCAATAAAAAATATTTTTACTACACATTTAAGCATCATGCGTATCATCAGCAGATTCAATCACTATTTCTTTATAATGCAAAATGGGTACTAGGAATTATCCTGGCGGTCTGCCAAAACAAGCAATTTTTCGCCAAGATAAATGCTATACAAATGAACTCATTCATAGTTAGAAATGTATTTGGCCACAGTTTGCCAGGACATTTGATGCAAAAATTGTCTGGCAGAAATGACCGCCAGGATCATCTGTAAGTACAGCAAAATGTATATAAAATACTTTTATATTTAAACTAGCCCTATGTTTAGCTTTAAGTCAAAGCCCGTTGTAGAGGTAATAAATTACAATGGGCACTAGAAAAAAAATTCGTTGGAAATATGTCAATGCTCAATATATTTAATCTTCGTCCACTTAAAATAAATAAAAACCAATTTTTATTATACCGGGTGATTCAAAATAGATGTTAAGGCGATTATTTTTTTAATCGCAAGTGATCGAAACATATTTCCAATTAGAAAAGTTCGTCAAATTAAGAGTACCTTTCAGATATGGCATTTTTTTTTTACTGGGGTTGTATATGAAATTTAATTTTTATACGGTCCCTCCTTTCCTACCCTTTATATTTAGAAGAATGTTGCTCTTTACCTAAGAAAGTTAATAAATCAATAACCATGTGTCTACGGGGAATAGTTAGCAAATAATTTATTTTTAAAAATGATGACTTTCACCACTTTACCTGCTGTGTTGGCGTCGGTTTTCAAGAGAAAAAATTATTACCTTAGGGGGCCAACTATGAGTTGATAATAGATAAATAAAGATCCCATTGTTGGGAAAAGCAATTAAACACGTTCAAATGTGTGAAATGAACAGGTACAGTTTTAGCTAAAATGATCGGACACTGCTGTATGAAATTAGCGATAATTTAATCTTTTAGGGGGGTCATCTACTAATTAGACCACGCTTCTAGAGAAGGAATTTTAAAGTGTAAAAGAGAATGGCAAAATACTGGTGTAGATTACTATGGTGTGGTAAATTTCACTAGAAACTGCCAATCATGCTTTACAAAAAAATTCAAGCTAAATTAGTATTTGAGGAGTCAACTGTGCCTATTGAGTGACTATTAACATAAATTAACGTCCGTTGAAAAGTAATTACATTTGTCTCACTTTGGAGACATCCCCTTATTGCTTGGCAACAAAGCCTAAATTTTCAAATTTATATACCTCGGAAACTATTCCACTCAAAGACACGGGACTTGTTTTATTAATTGTTTTTGGCAAAGAGCAACATTCTTCTAAATATAAAAGGTAGGAAAGGAGGGACCGTATGAAAATTAAATTTTGTATTTTAGTATGTATACAACCCCAGCAAAAAATGCCATATCTGAAAGCTATTCTTAACTTGACGAACTTTTCTAATTGGGAGTATGTTTCGATCACTTAAGGTTTAAAAAATATGTGTGCCCATATGTGTGTGGTGCACACAGGCGCTAGATACATAAGGGTACCTTGAGGTGCCCTGAGATTAGGAAATCTGTAACGCAGTCCTAAATCTCTTGGTAAAACTGTCATCACATTTTATTAAACTGGAATCTTTTATAATGAAAGATACAATTTTGAATATTTTGATAATTTACTTGAATTTGAATTAACTCAATGTTTCTTCATACTAGTATGCCGTAATGATTTAACATTACCTGTGAAATGTAAGAGCAGCGGTGTTTGTCTCTCTTCCGTTAACGATACAGCCGAATTCATGTGACTATACATAATTGGTTGTAATTAAAAAAAGTTGTTATGCTAGTATTTTTTCTCTTTTTCTAAACTTTCAGAAATATATCCATAAGATAAACAAATATATCATTCTTCAGTGTATGAATAGTAATAAAGAACTAGCTCTGACCATTAGCAGAGTATTTTGGTAAAATGCATTCTACAAAGGAAAATATTAAAGATTCTTCTAACTTTCTAAATTGTCTGACTAGTTGTGCAGTTTATTCAGCGTATGAATAGAAAAAATATTTCCAACTTTAGGTGCATACGGTCTAAGTTGCATAACAGGGTGGTTGTGAAAAGGTTAAAAAATTAATAAAAGTGCTCATATCTTAGTACCAAGGGAAAAGAATATGTATGTGTGTGTGATTCTAATATGAAAACAAGTTGATTTGCTTCTATTTTTAATGAAAGTAGTATACTGCGAATCAGGGCTCGAAATAAAGATTTTTAAAGCTGGCGGGCAGCAAAAAGCGCTGCAAGTTTTTATAAGACAGTAGCAAAACTATTCAGCTCATGGTAAAATCTTAAATTTTTTGCAATAACGATAAATAGTAATGGCATTTCTTTGTTTAACTTTAACAAAATTGAATCAATAATGCAATGAGCCGAACAAAAACAAACTGAAAAAGTTTCATTTTTCTTGTGAGCATTTTGCAATTTCACATATAGCCTTAAAATACATAAGAAAAAACACTCAGATTAACATAGTTTAATATTCGCTGCTGCTGCCAATGAGAACTGTTGAACATCGAGGCTATTTAGGCTAATCTCACATCTAATCACAAAATCTTACAACTACAACTTGCTGCGACTTATTTTGATATTTCGAGCACTTATAAATATTATGCTAGTTGAAATGGTAGGTTATTTAGTTCATTATTTGATTTGACTGTTTATTCTCTCTTCAGTATCTAACAAATAATTGAATTTTTTAAGATCAGACAATATCTGTATTAATGAAATTAGACTTTTGTATTACTGTGAAAAAAAGTTTGTCTGTCTGTTGTTGTGTACATGATGCTTTTTTTTTTTTTTTAACTTGTTTTTTGTCCACATATCACTTAAAAAATGATTGAAGTGAATGAAATGAAATTTGGTGACATGACATATTGTCACTCGACTTTAACTATAGGCTTCAAATTTTTTAAAAACTGTTATTAGATTTCGAGATTTTGCAAAAATTGTTTCAGACGACTGCGTAAATTTTCGTTTGCTCATCATGGAATAATGATGAAAGCTGAAGAAATAAAATTCAGAATCATCATAAATAGTCACATAAACTATAGACATCAAAGTGCTTCAAAATTTTTTATATATCTTGAGATTGTGTGAAAATTGAGGAAATGTTTGTTCCATTCCTGAGAAATGGCAATGGATTAGAATGAAATTTGATCCCCGACTCATTGACTCACTGATTCTGTAAAATTACGGTTAACAACCAGTGGCGGATTAATGTAAGTTTGTTGGGAGGTTATTCATCGGTGGAGGCGGTTAGTTAAAAGATTGACATATACATCCATTTTATGGAAGTAAAATAGGATCTTTTATATTAATTTCTTTTTTCTCGGGGGTAGGGGGGGCGGGGTCGCCTTCCTCCCACCCCCCTCCCTTTAATCCACCCTCAGTAACAACTACAAGATAAAACTTTTCCACCATGACTCCAAAATGATTAAAAAGTGAAGCTCAAAAAGCACAATAACAACTACACCATTTATATGATCTGCTTGAAAATTTTCATAATTATGTTTAAAAATATAGAAAGTAATTTGCGCTCCTTTAAAAATCTGAAAATCCACCCTTTCCTTTTCAAGCGGTCTTTAGATATTTTTGGCTCCATTTTATTTCCAAGAGTAAAAAAAATTAATTGCATGCGTGACAAAATTAGTTGTCACCAGTGACAATTAGGTCATACTGAAATCACTATCAGGCTTTGAAGGGAAAATTGCGATTCCAATTCCTTTAAAACAGTTCTTTTAGATTACCTAGTTCCTTTTTTTCTGAATAAAATGATTTTGTGTGCATGAAACATTGATTAAAAGAGGATTTTTCTAGCAAAAAGAAATCTTTCAAATTGGTAAAGTTTTCATATGTTTGTTTAAAAAAGAAATGCAATTTCGAATTTATTATATAGTAAAAATTGAAAATTAAATTATTTATTTTAAGTGGACAAAGATTAATATATTGAGAGCAGACATATTTTGTTTGATGTTTTTTCTAACGTTCGTTGTTATTGTCTCTAAAATGGGCTTTACCTTCTAGTTTACAATATAGATGCCAAAATTGTTTTAAATATTTCATAGATTTCAAGATTTTCTGCAAATTGTGTAAAAGTTTGTTCTCTCATTTCTGAAAAACTGCTTAAGAGAATACAATAAAATTTTAATGATTGTGCTTGATAGAAACCAAGCTACAAAATATTAATGAAAACACTCAAAATGTCACTCTAGTCAGCATGATCAGCAACAACTGAAACAATAAATTTCGAAATTTAAAAAAAAAAAAAAATCTGAATGAATTTTAAAACTTTGCTAAAATTGCTTTTTTTTTTTTTTTTTTTTTTTTTTTTTTTTTTTTTTGAGGGAGGATAACTCTAAGGCTTCTGTAGGTATCATATTCGCAATTTTTAAACAAAGTTCGTCAATTTTTTAGAAATGTTTATGTGCTTTTTTAGATTTTGTGAAAATTGTGCAACATTTTCTGGAGTCATAATATTAAAATATCTACAGTATATCAAACAAAAGTTAGTTAAAGGCGAGGAATGACCTCTAGACTTTGAAAGTTCATTCCACTAAAATAAAACACCAATTTTGAAAATAAAAAAGTTTTCTCTGTTGACATTTTCCCTAAGCATTTAATTACTCTCTAGCCTGCAATCTTTTAACGGTGTAGTTCGAAAAAACATGCGATTTTAGTACATAAGTACAAATAAACTAATTATGTCAGGCACTTAAAAATTTTAAGGCTGTCTCTTTACAAGCTGTACTACATACTGAAATAAACGATAAACTTGCATCAGTTACAAAACTTTTAGAAAAAATTCTTTAAAATCGAAAATTTTGCAAAACGTGTCATTCGTAGAAAAATTTTGCAGTGCAGCTCTTGTTTAAGATTTTTTACTGAAAGTTTCACAAAAGGTACCGTTTCTTTGTTTATTACAGTGCATAATTCGGCTTATGATGAACTATCTTGAATTTTTTCGAGACCCTGATGCTATTAGTTTATTTCAATCTGCGTACCAAGACCAAAAACAGATTTTTTTCTTTTCTTTGAACTACAGCCTTTAAATATACAGAATGTATAACTTTGCTTTCTATAATTTTAACAAATCTGCTACCTTCATTCTTTGTACTCCCCAGACAGCACATAAGCTTAAATCAAGCTTGACATTTCCTTGAATTTGACGTATTAATACTAGCTTGACTTTAGCTTGCAGTGTGCAGTGATGGAGCCATCTGTGAAAGAGAATGGACATTAATATTCTAGCGTTTCTCAAATTTGCTGAAAGTTCGTAAAAGATGTGTTTTATTTTATCACCAGTGCCATATTACCGGCAGGGCAAACGGGGCAACTGCCCAGGGCCTACAGGTTTTAGGGCCCAAAAGTCTTACATCTCACACTTTTGTAGTTTTAAAATAAAATTACAAAGGATAAAAAAAAAAAATTAGAAGTTAAATAATTTTTTTAATTATGAAGTATGAACAATGAAAATAATTCAAATTTACATTTGTGTAAATTAATTTAAACTTATTTTTAATTCTGTGAAATGCTCTATATCGATATAGCATACGAATATGTAGGAAAATAACACCACATTTGTAAAGAAAATTTTTAACGTTAAATGATACAAAAATTTCTCAATTATTTGTTATTTTAAGAAATATTTACAAAAATGACTAAAGTGTTTGTATTCCATACATGTTAGCAACTGTGATATAGCATTTCGAAGTAACGTTTAACTATCTGTTTCTTTGATTTCAGATTACTTAACACAAAATTTGTGTTAAGAATGGGTAAGATATTTAAAAAGCTTTCAGTATGAACCGATCATAATCTCTTTTTTTTTTTTTTTTTTTTTTTGAGTGTGGGAGTGTGTGTGTGTGTGTGGGGGGGGTTATTGCAAGGGGCCCAATTTTTTTCTTCTGCCCAGGATCCACAGTTATCTTGATCGGGCTCTATTTATTATGCACAAAACCTGGACATTAGAACACTCAAGGGGAAGGAATGAATGGAATAAGCCCCTGTTAAGTGTAACACGAGGGGGAGTTTTAGTTTTATTTACATCTAATTAACATTAGTAATTCCATTAACTAATTAATTAGCCCTAAAAATAAATTTTAATATAATTAACACAATTTAGTTAGTTAATATACTTCACTTTATGGGTGGTTCACCATAGAATTTAAAAAAAAAAAAATCTATATTTCCAAATACGGAAATTCTTCAAAATAAAATACAATTATACTACGAAATTGATTTCAAAATCAGTCGTTTGTCTCGATTTTGGCCAGCAGTATTGCTCATGAGTGTTGCGAAAGTTTTAAAACGTGTGCTGCTCTTAAGTTTATATCATGCTTATTTCCCTATTAGTAGAGTCTCTAAATCACACATAACATTATTTTAATTTTGATGCATCCCATGGAAAAAAAAAAAAAAATAACATATCTCCCACTTATCAATCTGGCCGGAAAACAGCTTGATAATTCACTTCAAACTTTAGTCATAACTGCCCGAAGCTTAGTAGCTGAATGGATAGCGCGCTCGCCTACCAACCGAAAGGTCCCGGGTTCGATTCTAGCCATGGACACTCTATGGAAACGGATTAAATTAAATTGAAATTTCAGCGTAGAGGGGGGAAATGCGTGGCAAAGTAAAATATGTGGGGCGAGTTCGCTGACCAGCACCCCGTGTATTAAGGAAATTTTTTTAAGATTGCTATGTCAAGCTTAATGCAAGCTGGGCAAGTGTAAACTAGAACACTTGATTCAAGCTTGCATTAAGCTTACACACTTGAAATTTTCAAGCTTATTGACTTGATAAATCAAGCTTGCTGCAAGTTTGCTGTGCTGTCTTGGTCCTTACTGCTAACAAAAATCCATCTGGTTTTGAAATCTGCATTACATACCCGTCAACGACAGATACTTCAACTAGTAAAAAATAAAGTAAGACCAAAAGTATTTTGAGGAGGGGGTGGTAATGGCTGGAAAGGGTTTTAAGGGCCCATCCCCTTAGGGGGTAGGCATAGTAAACCTAGAGAGGTGCTTCATTTGTTATGCCCACAGGTGCTGGCTATGGTGGGCACGGCCCTGACCAGTGATCCAGTTTACTAGATTCGACAGATATGTCCTTTTGATTTCAATTTTAAATGAGTATATATCAGTGGCATAGCCAAGGGGGGGGGGATTAGGGGGTCATAACCCCTCCATGAGGAATTTTTTGTCATACAAATTGTGTAGTCTTCACTCCCTTATCACACACGCCTATCTATATAAATAACACAATGTGTAAACTGTCCGTTAGTTTGTTTGTTTGTTTGCCTGTGTTTCACATAGCTCGCAGACGGGTGATCGTAAACCTACCAAATTTTGTATGGCAATTCTCCAGGATGGGTCCCAACATACCTCAAAGCCATTTTTTCGAAATTTGATTTATTTTAGGAGATATCGATAAAAAAGTGTCGCAAAAGGCAAATTTTTGCTCTCGCCATTTCGCAATTGTAACCCCGCAGTGGAAAGAGTGAAGATTAAGCGTATCTAGGTTGCCATATTTGGCAAGTTTATTAAATGATCACTCTTGAAGTAAAAATAAAAGAATAACGATTTTTTTTGTTTAGATTACTTATAAGGTTATTTTTTAATTAAAATATGGTGTGCGTGTGAAATCAGAGCAGGAATGAAATGTTTTAAACTCAAAAGGAAAATAGGATTTGGAAATTTTTCGAAGCTAAAATGTGCAACTTTTTAATTTGGCAAAAAATAAAATGGTTGATGTTCGAGTTTGAGGAGATGTGATCCTAATGCTTGCACAATTTATCGTCTGCTACTTTGATTATGAATACACCTGAATAAGTTTTTGAGAAAATTTCCCTCAGTTCGAATTGTGCATTTTTCTGTGCAGCGTTCCCCCATCTGTTTCTAATGTATTACATCCAGAAAAAGGATGTTAGAAATATCAATTTTAATTTTGTTTAATCACACTCATTAATAATGATATCAGGGTTTCGGACCTGCCCACAAACCCAAAAAAACCCGGGTGGGTTTTTTAAAAAAAAACCAATAAAACCCACACAGAAACGGGTTTTTTTTTTGGGTTTTATTAAAAATTATCAAAATTTTCCCTTTCTTTCATTTAAATTATTTGTTATTTGATATTAAATACATATAATATTACCTACGTAACTTAATGCATTATATTAGATAACTATATGTATGCCAGTTTAATTCTTTTATAATTATTTTTCCAAATTCAACATAAAGAGCAATAACCCTTTTAAAAATAATACCTTGAGCAGAGTTGCCAACTCTCCTGATTTAGGCAGGAGACTCCTGATTTTTCATTGATCTCCTGCCAACCTGATTTATGGTACATTTCTCCTGATTTTTGATAATTTGATCATTTTCTCCTGATTTTTATCATTCATCACATGAAAGATGCAATTTTTTGAATTTTAAGTCTTTCTTTCTTTCTTTTTTTTTTTTTTTTTTTTTTAAAGTTCTGTCTTGAAAGGCAGGGTTTCTACAGGCCTGGAAAGTCAGGGATTTGGGGAAAAAAGTCAGAGAAATTTGAAGAAAGGTCAGGGAAATGCAAGAATATGCGGCAAAATCAAGAAAATACTTCCTGTTCGAACCTAATTGTAGAAATTGTTTTATTTTCATTTTCTTATTTAACCTTTATAAATAATTTTAAAATGTGTCCTTTATTAACATATCTCGTTCAGTTGAAATATTCTTAATTTTATCCTAAATTATTATCAAACATGGTTTTTGTTAGAATCCCGTGATGTTAAATAATATTTTTGTGTATTGATTTTATTATTATTATTTGTAAAAAAAGGGACAAAATATATAAAAAAAATTATTAATTAAAGGATATAATATTAAAAATAGAAATGCAAAATTCAGGAAAGTACGCTAGATAAAAAGTCAGGGAGCAAAAGCTGTGAAATCCGTAGAAACCCTGGAAGGGAACCCTTCTCAGCGTTTTTCTCTTTTCTTCAAACTAGTTCCAGAAACCCACATATATGTAACATAAAAATAATTTGGGCTTCACTGACAAATGTATAATAAGAAGAAGTGGAGCTTCATGTTCTAAAGCATTCCAATTTCTATCTTTTTCCATACTCTTAAAAATTATTATATTTTCTTTCACATTGTTTTGTTTAATCCTCTGATGCTTCAAGTGTAAAAATTAACCCCAATTTTTAATTTTCTAAATATTTTTTATGTTACCAAATTTTTTACAAGTCACTGACTACCTAATAGAAGACATGACCCAATGTTAATTTTTTTATGCTCTAAAAATACTATTTCTGGCAACAAATTGCATCAAAAATGCTTTTTATTTCTCTCTCCAAAATGTAGTTTCAGCTGATACATCCTTGATCTTTTTAAAATTTAGTTTTTTAATCGAAAACAAGTCTCCTGATTTTTAGAATAAAATCTCCTGACTTTTGACCTTGCCAGGTTGGCAACTCTGCCTTGAGCTTAATTCTATCTGCAATATTTGTTTTGAAAGGAACGGGTGTAGAATGCAGGCAGGGATAACTTAATAATTTATCTCTTTATTCATATTTAAAACCTTATTGATTAAAATATCTAATTATCAGTATAGTGACAAACAAAAAAAAACCTTTCCCAGATAAGAGAAGAATGGGACGTGTCTCTCTCTTTCAGCTTACAAGCATGCATCTCAAGAATGAATTCAGGTTCTGGAAACCATCTTGTATTCTATTAGTTGCTGCATTACTTTAGTACTGAGAAATGTAAATTTGATTCATTATACATTGCCTATGTGGGATTTAACATCAGACATATTAATTCTATATTTTTTAAAGTAAAAAGGAACATAGAGGAAGGTGGTGTACCTTGGAGGTATTTTCAGAATTTTTACAAAAAAAAGTGTTTGGAAAATATCAGTAAAACATTTTTTTCCCATAAATTTAAGGATATCATGAGTTACATATATTTTTTATAAAATCTCCAAATACATTTCTATATTTATTTTTAATTATTTAAAAAGCAGCTTACAATACAGCCAAGGTACACCACCAGTGGTGTACCTTGGAGGTAGGTATGGTGTACCTACCTTGGTGGTATTTATTTTTAACAGATGGAGTACTACACAGCATGAAGCAAAGTTGGTTTATTATTTGTTTACAGTAATCTGACTTTGCATAGGCCTACTTTGGGCTAATATCAGTCTAATTATTTTAAATTTGCAGTTTTTAAAACATAAAATTGTTCATATAACTAAAATAATAAAGTTGGAATAGTTTAGGCATTAAATAAAGTTTAGCCAAATAAAAATAATCACTTTAATATCTTCTCTTTTATGTGTAACCCATTTAATTCTATTCCACGTTCAGGTGACCTAAACTTATGCCAAATGATAATTTTTCAAAAATACAAAGTGCAAATTTTTCTAAAAATGCAAAGTGTTAAAAAATTGAAAAAAATATTATTCATGGAACAATATCTAAATAATTATTGATATATTTATTAAAATATTTATTTACTGTCTAATACTCAGCTCAAATAACTTTGCTTTTGGATTTATATTTAAGTTTACAACTTCAGGAATTTAACAATCCTACATTTAGATTTAAGCCTATTTGACCAGCACTTTGGTTATTAAAGTAAAGAAATACATTCTAACAACTTTTACTCATAATTATTAATAATTTTGGGTTTTGTATCATAATTTTGGACGTGTACCTTGGTGGTACCTCCAAGATGCACAATATTAGCTCACTACAAGCAAGTGTTTTACAAAATGGCTTCCATACCTTATTATGTTAAGAGTTAACCATTTTCAAATATACATAGGGGAGAGGAGGGAGGATTGATAGATACTATTCATAGACAAGGAGAATTCATAGATATTTTTTTATTCATTCTCCCTTATGTATTTGTAGATGCAAATGATTAGATAATAAACTTACATGTTTTAGCTTATTTTTAAAAAATACACAGCATTTAAATTTTGAATAATTTTATTACTTTTAATTAATTACAAATTACAAGAATTATGTCCCATGATTCCTCCCTCATGGGTGGGAGGAGTGGGACATGAGTATGGGAGGAGTGGGACACATTTGAAATTTTTTTTAAAATCAGCAAATATCATAATGAGAAAGGTCAACATTAAACGAAAAGCAAGACTGCTCTACTGGTCCCACCAACTAATTGTGGAGGCAGCAATTTCATGATAATATCATTTTTTCTATCGTACTATGGTCATCCTGTTGAGGAAAATTAAAATTCCCTTTCATGTCTATCCTCAAAAATTTAACATTGTAGGTTTCAGTGTCATTGTCAATACTCTCCATCCTTGCAACGTAATAAACAAATGATCGTTTGGTGAGGAATTTGACAAGCACAAAATCATTTTCCCCTATATTTGGTTTGTCTTCCATCCAGTCAATCTCTTGTGCTATTTCCACCATCATGCACATGATAATCAAATATTTCATCATTGAAAGTGTCATGTAATAAAATTAATGACTCATTGCTATCACTGGATTCATCTTTGATCTGAATTTCTTTTTTAGTATTAAGATTTGAACGTACAGGTTTTAGTTTGCGCTTTTTGTTTTCTAGTTTGGTAGATTCTGCTTCTTCAATTTTCTTCTTCTCAGGTGTATCTGTTAATATGTTTGTCCCTTATTTTTCGTGATTGAATGTCATATATATTAAATTACATTGCTATTAAACAATTGTACGCTGTGTTTCTGACTTTCTTAAATATAGTGCATGAAGCAGAGATTACTTTAATTTCGACACTGTGGCCTTTGTATTCAGCATTACATTTATACAACGCATCATGGGCTAATAAATTTTCAAAAAATTTCATTTGAGAATATAGTTTTTACCAAAGTCTGACTATTACAACAAAATCTAACAAAATGTTTAATAATAGTTAATGTTTGGTAAATGTTTAATAATCTAACAAAATGTTTAATAATAGAAGGGAGGACTGAGACATGTCCCAGTCCTCCCTCTACATACTGCTTTTAAAAAATAACTTATGACATAAACCATTTTGGTTTTAGGCTTAACTAAACTGCAGATAAACATACATTATATATTTAAGAATTCTGTGACATCCCAATTCTGTTTGTTCTACAGAATGCTTGAGTAGAGAAATAAAACTAAAAAAAGTTTTCAAACTAACTCTGGAGATGAGAAATTTAACTTTTTCCAAGTACGAGCTGAAAGTTAAAGCTGCATAAACTACAAATAGGAAACAACAACAAGCTATATGTATGTCATCTGTTAGTGAAACTCGAAATGAAATTAAGTTTTTTATTTTGTCACAATTTTAGATGTCCCACTCCTCCCACTGTCCCATTCCTCCCTCCTCTCCCCTAAATGTAGCTGAAAACATGCTTTTAAACTTTTGATTATTAGTTCAAAACAAAATTTAATGCTTACAGTTATGGAAGAAAATAATATGTCCTTGAAATGTAACTTTTTGATGCTAAAAACAAACTTTGGTTTTTACATCAGCAACACGTGTGTTGATCAGTCATAGAACAACTTCCCATGAGCCTCTAGTAATAAATATATGCAACTAATATTTTAGTTTAAATTTATCCCTCCTGGTGGCTGCACAATCAATGTGCCTCCAAGGTACGCCACCTTCCCCTGTAATGCAAAAGTGTAAGCAAAAATGAATAACTATAAAGAAAATTATTAAATAAATAGTAGTTCTGCAGTAAGTTGGCCTGCAAAGGGTTTACTGACTTATATTCTAACTAGGAAACATAACTATGACTCAAAAAACATAAAGGTAAAAAAAATGATAAAGTTTATAAATTTAAAAAGTAATAGAAAACAGCCAATCTAAAACAACACATTTTTCTAAGTGAACAATAATATACTTTTATCTATGGTCATAAAACAAGTTAGGAGCCTTTAACGCCAGCAGAAAAAGATAGTACTGCATTAAAGTTTTATATTTTAATTAATTATTATTTTGTAATGAAAGTTTTCTTTTAGACTAAAATTATTCTGCTTTGAAATAAAACTATAAAATTTAAATCCAACAAGTGTTATACTATAAAAAAATCTTAACCCATCTGGGTTGGTTTTTTTTTTTTTTTTTTTTTTTTTAACCCAGGTTTTTTTAAAACCCTGAATGATACACTTTCCAACTTAATGAAATAAGGAAAGAAAATAGGGAAGACCCATGGATTATAATACGCTTTTAATAAATAGCGCTTTAGTGCTTTTTTAAAATCTGAAAGTGTTTCAGAATTTCTTTTTTTTTCTTCCTTTCCTTTTTTTGATAAAGGCCAATATATTCAGAAGCTCTTCAGAATTAATATAGGACGAAAATAATTTATACCTTTTGTAGGTTTTTATCATTAAACACCATCTTATTTTTGTAATCAGGACCAGGGGCGGCCTGACAATGTAAGCGTCGCATCAGGGCGCTGGCTTCGAAGGGGCGTCATTTCGAACTTAAAAACTAAGTAGAGCATAAAAGGAGGCATCTTTTTTATGTTAGCAGGGGTCTGTACACTTACCCTAGGGCCGCTCCTGTTTGTAACCATCGTAATTTTAAATTCCATTCAGAATTGAAGAGATTTCAGTGCCAAGGAAGCCAATGAGAAACAAGATTCTCTCCGAACAAGATTTATTAAGATGGTGAACCAATTAGTCCCCGGAGGCGGCTAGTAACATATATATGAGTTGAAGTAGTTGTAACCCCCCCCCATGAAAAATTTCTGGCTATGCCATTGATATATATTATACATTTTTAAGAATACATGTGAACCTCTTGATTAGGTTATGATGAATCTGTTTAATTAATCTTTTATAGTATATATAATAAATATATTGCTTTATGGTACAACGTTTGGCTTTCCTGCATTAGTTTGTTTAGGTCTTTTTTAATGCAGCCCCTTCCCCCTCACACACGCGTCCCCAACACCCCCCCCCCCTCCGAAAAAAAAGGAATACTTTAAGGAATGTCTGCTCATAGAGTGTAATGCATTGGAATTCTTTTGGGTGCTTCGGAAAAAGAATTATAAATTGTACATAGCAGATTTTGCAAAATCAGTGAAATCTGATTCATCCACAAGGACAGCTATAAGCATTTTTACCCAACCTCTTAAGCTTTTTTTACACATTGCAAATCAGGATACCCTAATTTAATAAAATTGAGTCCAATTCATTCCCCCCCATGGGCGCCCATAGGGGAGGGCAAGGTAGGGCACTTCCCCCCCCCCCTAGAGATTTAGGTTACTGTCTCATGATGTAAACAAATCGCAAAAACAGTACTAAATTTGTTAAAAGTTTGAAATTTGCCCCCCCCCTAAAAAAATTCCTATGGGAGCCCATGTTCCCCCCCTTTTTTTGAGGGGGGCGTATTTTTAAACCATACTCAATTATTCCCTGTCTTGGAGGCTGTCTATCAATAATGCCTTACTGTTACACTTTTTTCAATATTTTTTACCCTCCCTCCCTTGTCACAAAGGGATTTTTTTTTCCTTTTTCCCTATAAATAACATAACAATGATTTTGTGAGAAAATATTTCTCAGCTGTGCATTAATTGTGCTCTTAAATTAGTAATTTAAACATTTGATAATTGGAAGTGTCCCACCATGGCTGAGTGGATGGATAAGGCCCTTAAAATGGTAGGCGGCTGGCAAGGGTACCATTGAACCTTGACCATTTTACATAGGTCTATAAATTGTTCATAATGCAAATTGAATGTGTGAAATCGTAAACTATGCGAATCTAAAATTGTAAAACATGATTTTGGAGGGGGTATGGCCCCCTCACTTTATCTGCCCTTGATGGCTGGAGTGTGAAAGTTCCAGATTCACACAACTATCGACCTAACGGTCTGGAGTTTTGATTAGTTTTCTTCTGATGCTACGTGAATATATGTTAGAAACCCTTAGAACGTCCTCCAACTAAGGCACCCCCATTCTCAGCACATAGCCCACACATAGCTTTGCCATAACAACACAAACAAAATATATATAGAAGAATATTTATGACCACTGTGTGCTTTAAAAATTTATTTGAATTAAAATTAGTTTATTTTTGGTTATTTTTAAGTAAATGCTGATAAAATAATGAAACATTTTAAATCTTTGTTTACATCTATCAGGTTTATTTTATTTTTAAGCAGATAAGATTATTGTGTATTTTGTAAGAATGTGCTTACTCGTTGCATTCTAGTCCCAAAATTTTTTACTAATTCTAGTTTGAATGGAAAACTTTAGTATACTGATAGTTAAAGGTTCTGATCTTTATTTCTTACATCTAAATGACTGAAATTACTATGTTATTGTCTGTTGCTTAAAGCCTTTTCAATTTAGATTTTTAGGTTAAACCAAAAATAAATTTAATGTTTACTTCTAGGAAATGTTTAGCTGTACTTTAGTTTGAAAATTCTAAAAAAACTGCTGAACACTATTTATATAATTATATATAGAATTATTATATATAATAGTATACATTAAATTTCTAATTAATTTTAATTAGGCATTTAGTTTAATGCAAAATGTGCATATACTGCATAATCAATTTGCATATTGTTCTCTTCCTTTTATGGATTGGTTTTTGACGGTTTAAACCAGTTTTTGAAGTCAAAAACCCTGGGAAAAGATCCACCTTTCTTTTGCAGTTAAAATCACCTGCCCTGTTTGTTTGGGTCAAATTTAGAAATTTAAATTTGACCCCCTTCCTGATGACAGATTCATTTGATATGACAGATTCATTTGATTCATTTGGTACACACCTTTAGTCCTGATGGCAATACAATTTAATACATTATGTATCATCAAATAGTGCCAATTTCAGCGACATTTGGGGAAAATCGCCAAATTTGGCGTCAAACATTACACACCTTTAGTTCTATCTGATATTTCGTACTCACCTTTAGTTCTGATGACAATACAATTTAATACTCTCTTTATCATCAAATAGCTCCAATTTCGGCGACATTCGGTGAAAATCTCCAAATTTGACATTACGCACCTTTAGTTTGATCTGATATTTGGTACATATTTTTAGTTCTGATGACAATACGTTCTTTATCATCAAATAGCGCCAATTTTGGCGACATTTGGTGAAAATTGCCAAATTTGGCGTCAAATATAAGACCCCAAAACTGACCTCAGTTTACTTTACACATACTACAGTACAATGTCATTTATCCGAACTGAAACGCGACTCGGATGGCCGATCAAAAAAATAGACAAATAAAACAACATATACTCCTTTCACGGAGAGAGACCAGATCTTTTCACTGCATCCCGCAGTCAACAAACTTTTTATACTTTCATAAAAACAACTTTAAAGAAATTGTCTCTGAAAATCATGATTTTTTTTTTCAAAGATCTATACCAGTGAAATGTTTCTGAAAAAACAAATTTGTTGGTGCTGTTTTTAAATAGAAAATGCTCTAGACTTTTCATACCTATTTTTTCATTACTATTTTCATACCCATTTTTTCTTCATTATTTCTAAATTAATTTTTTGAATATATTGGTTTATCCCCCAGTTTACTGGGGTAATTCTTTGTCAGTGATGGTTTTAGGTGTTTAAATCATATTTCTGTTTAAATAATATTAGCATTTACTTAACTGTTATATTTTTCTCTAATATTATATTATGCTTTTAAGTGGATTTTGTGCAATAATTTCTTCCAGTAATAATTTACGCCAATCTTAAAAAAAGATAGAAGCACTTAATTTTTTTTTCCTACTTTCTATACATGATAAAAATACATTCTGAAAATCACTAAAAACAAAATATTTTCTCAAAACTTTGTTTTTTTTTTTTTTTTTTTTTTTGCATTTTTTATTATTGCACTTTTTAGAATTTATACACTTATTATGTTTATTTATGTTGTTTCTCTGTATATGATTTTAGGCCGGATGTACTGCCGGATATTCGTTTCATCTCTATTCTGAAACACTGTCGTTCCCCAAAACAAAGCCAGAAATTTTAATCCGTATACAAAGTAGAATTTATGTACAAAAATATCAATATACTTAAAAAAAAAAAAAAAAATGTGTATGCTTATTGGTTGCATAATGTGGGATTGGAGGAAACGTAAGGAATTCAATTAAATTTCCAAAATATGGAAAGGGATAAACAACTATGTACTGGAAATCGCTTTAGGTTTGTGAATGAAAATGACAATATAATTTAGAAATATTTAAGAAACCCATTCAGATTAATAGCCTTATAAATTTGCGCCATGAGTGAAATAATAATATTCATCAATCTAATATATAAATGTGAAAATTTGTCTGTTTGTTCGTCAGGGAACTCCTCCCACACCGTACGGCTTGAAATGTTGCACACACACGTAGAACGGCATAGAATAGTCCGTAGGCTGCTTTAAAATTCTGGAAATCCACCCGTTCCCTAATTTTTTATGATTTTTCGCAATTTTCAAGGTAGAAAGCTACTCCAATGTCAGATTTCAGCATATTCGTGAGCATAGTTAACAAAGTTAGATTTATTTATTTATTACTTTCAATAATTCAAGTGAGACATACGTCATTTTAATGTCCCGAGTATTAAAAAGAATTAAAAATCCTAATGAGGTTAACAAGTTTTGACAAAAAATTACACCACGAGCGAAATAATAAACTTCCATCCAGATTATCAGATGCTGTAGAAAATAAAATAACATGTTTTTTTTTTTGTTGTTGTTGTTGTTTTTTTTTTTTTTTGTTTGTTTTTTCTTTCACCAATTCGTGTTAGATATCGCAACTGAGAATGATGTCATTTAGACGTCATGAGTTTAAAAATGGGTTAGAAATCGAATTACATTAGAAGGCTTTGACGCACAATGTTTGTTAGGTCTCGCAGAGGGGCAGCGTTAGCATTTTTTCCAGGGGGCCCCCT
Organism: Cheiracanthium punctorium; assembly: GCA_038373885.1. Lineage (NCBI taxonomy): Eukaryota > Metazoa > Arthropoda > Arachnida > Araneae > Cheiracanthiidae > Cheiracanthium > Cheiracanthium punctorium. Next base: position 782,464 of record JAWZYV010005775.1, on the reverse strand, counting down.
ACAGCCTCCTGTAGAGGCTGAATGGGTGGCCGGACCTATTGATGTTTTTTGGGTTTCGCAAGGGGCCAGCGTTAGCATATTTTCCAGGGAGGCCCCTACAGCAGTGACCGGACCCACTGATGTTTTTTTTTTTGGTCTCGCAAAGGGCCAGCATTAGCATATTTCGGAGGGGGCCCCCTGAAGGGATGGCCGGACCCACTGATGTTTTTTTGGGTCTCGCAGAGGGCCAGCGTTAGCATATTTTCGAGGAGCCCCCCCCCCTGGCTGGACAAAGTGATGTTTTTTTTGGGGGGGGGTCTCGCAAAGGGCCAGCAATAGCATATTTTCGAAGGGGGAGCAAGATCCAATTTTTAGTGGGTAAAGCATTAGCATTCCGGAATTTATATGGGAAAACATGGGGTCCGGGCACCACTGTAGGGGGTCCCTCTCGAAAATATGCTAACGCTGGCTCTTTGCGAGACCCGAAAAAAATCAGTGGGTCTGGCCATTAGAGATGAGTTCGGGCACATTTTTTGTAGCCCGAGCCCGAAGACTTTTAATCCGAGCCCGAGCAATATTATTAAAGTTGGAGCCCGAGCCCGAAATTTCAGCTAAAGACCAATAAAATTAACTACTTCATTAATAGGATACAATAAATTTTGGAGCTTCACACACCTTCTAGTCCCCTGTGCCGCTATTTTTTGAAATACGTACGTCTATTTATACCATGAATTACTTTTTAAAATCTGTTTCAAGGAGTATGTTCAACAAAGAAGAAATTTTTCACGAGCCCGAGCCCGAACGCAATCGTGAATTACAGAGCCCGAGTCGGGCCTGGGCTCGGGCTGAGCCCGTCTCATCTCTACTGGCCATCGCTTTAGGGGCCCCTCTGGAAAATATGCAGGGTTGTTATGATTTTGCCCAATCCGAAAAAACCCGGGTGGGTTTCTTTCAAAAAAGCCCACTTGAAAAAACCCAACTGGATTTTTTCAAAATTTCAACGTTAATTATGTTGATAATTCATCGCTTAATATTAGTACACCACTTGTAAAGTTTATAAACAGCTCCCGCGTCAAAAACTTGCCAACCCTGACCTGAGGTACTGACTATATAACCGTATTTGCCTGTTATAGCGGGAGAGCTGACCCGAGGTATCGTCTCGCACCCGGTAGTATCATCTAGCGGTCTCGTCTCGCAAAATTGCGACCGCGAGAAGTCTCGTCTCGTCTCGCGGTTTCGCGTCCATGCCTATTCACTTGGGGAAGATTGTTATCGCCCACTTCAGGAACATCTTGCAAAAATTGGTGTGTTTGAGATAACAGTTGTAATACGAGTCTGTTTGTTTGGAATTACAGTACCCACCCCTGAATAAGGTCACTTGTTAATAAAATTTGTCTCTTAATCTGAGGAATCGCAAAGAACAGAATCAAATCAATATAAATGTGCATTAAAATCGCCGCTTAATAAACTCAAAAATTGAAACCTTTGAAAATAAATTTTCAAAGATTATGTGTGAGGAGAGAATACACACAGAAACCTATTTATTACTTATGATTTTTTTAAAAATAAAAATAAAAATGGTTTTGTAAAGAATGATAGCAATTTTTTTTCTTAGAAGGTGGGCCATTTAAATGAAATTTTACAATAGAGAAGTTCCCCTCCTCCCTTTTTAAGCGTGATATCATTGATTGGATGGCCCCTAATCAAACATGTCTGCGTGACTCAAAGAAGCTGTACATATTATTTAGATTAATCATCAATTTCAACAGGTTGTTTATAATTAAACTTCTCTTGTTAGCAGTGTTCTGCTACTAAAGCGGGTGAGCAGATTGTCCCCAAATTTGGCATATATAGACTATACCCCAAAAAGTTTTTTTTTTTTTAAAGTTTACATCAATAAAGGTCCACATGGTGGCTGCGTTTTGAAAACAGCTCAAATATTGACCCAAATTAGTTAATAAACGCTCTAAAACTATTGAATAAGCGTTGAAATTGTTTGCACATTTTGAATTAGTCATTTCCATTGTTAAATTTCCCGTTTTTCTCACAAAAACGCTGCCTCGTGGACATTCTAAAACTTTTTCCGATAAATTCCGTGATCACACCTGATGTACCGTCTGCGTACCGAATTTCATTGAAAGTTCAATTCCATATGAACATGGACATGACCATAACACATATATATATATATTATGGTCATATATATTGATAAATTGTGTGAGAAATTATTCCGAATCATTGTACCTGTGTTTGCAACAGCTTATTTTGTATAGATGTTCCTTTTTATCAGAATGGCAACATTTCAAAATCAGACATCAGAAATCCAGTTATCTATGTTGTATAGCATGAGTTACATGAGTCTTCATTTTTTTTTTTTTTAGCACGAGTTACCAAACAATTTTAATTGATATTTAAAAACTTAATTAGTTATAAGATTTTTAATGATTTATTGAAAAAAAGTAGGGATGTAACGGATAGTGATTTTGCCGGATATCCAGCACTGAACATGTATTTAGTTATCAAGTGTATTTTTTCATTTTTTTTAATCTAATGACATCAGAACAATAAATTGCAAACATGTTTCATACATCATTAAAGTATTTTTTAATAATTGACTTATAATTTATAAAAACTTAATATCTTTACATATAAAAGATGTTATTTAAAATATAAAAAGTTAAAATATTCTTTTTATGTGTGCACTACTGGCAGAAGTGAATAAATTTTAACCATGACACATTTATCAATGTATCTATAATTGTAGATTATTTTCACAAACAAATGCATACTTGTTTTATTTATTTTATAGTAAGATATCTGTTTTGAAAAGATACCTATGGTAGATGAGTTAATTTTTTCCAAACATATTTTTAATGCCTTTTTTCTGTTTTAATAATTTAATGTTAATTTGCGTGAAGTCCTTTTAGTTTTATTTTAAGTTAAATTACTTTTAGAGATTGATAAATAAAAAGTAAATATCTTTTAAATATTTATAATCAAATTATCATGCGTTTTTTTATAGTTTTATACAGGTATGAAACAGAATTTTTCGGGTTAATCATTAAATTTCTTAAATCGAAAATAATATTTTTTTGAACTAGAAGTTAAAAAACAAAAATATAATCTGTTTAATTGTTTAGCTTCAAAAATATATGAGCATTCTTTCACAGTACAAAAATTTATGTGACATCATGGGGGGGGGGGATGCAGATTCATAAAAAAAAATAATTTCGAACATTAGTTTCCAAATTTAAGCACAATTTCACTTTTTTACTCTTGATTTTGACATTCCAACATACACACAAAAAAAAAAAAAATAAAATAAAATAAAATTAGTCAAAGTACTTTTTATATGGAGTGATGATCATACACAATACTGTAGTAGTAACTAAAACAACTATTTTAAACTCTAGTAAAATACCTTGGCTGTCTGCACAAGCAGCCATGTTATAATTTTCATTAATAAATATTTCACAAACGCATTTTAAATGTACATATTTTAAAAGTCAATTGAAACTTTCAGAAAATCATAAGTGAATTTAAATAACTAAATTCAATTTAAAAATGTGCAAAATAAAGGTTGATATTTAATCATTAGGTATTGGAGACTTAAATTAAATTTAAAAAAGTATTAGAATGCGTATCAATTGAATTTTTAAAACCAACAATTCAATTGATGCGCAAAGATTGTCTGACAATCTTTTACTGAGATGACAAGGAAATCTCAGTAAAAGATTGTCCTTTAGAAAAAGGGTGACGATTGAAAATTTCTTCCTGGATCTGTAAATAAATTTTTAAGTCAGAATAATCGGAGTATTTTGTTAATTATTGGATTTCCGGAGCAAATTAAAAATATCAAAGAAACTCATGGGGAGAGAGTGTAAAATTACATTTTTTCTGGAATTACCATGAGAGAAATAACATATACTGTGAATGCACATATTTTTCAAATGATACTCTCTCTGCACCGTGCTTATAATTAAACTTCTCCGTAAACAGCAGTCTACAGCTGAACAGAATGTGAAGATCGCCTCCAAATTTGCACATGGATACTACATGAGATGTGCTTAAGGTTTTTTTTTTTTTTTTTTTCCTAATTCAGAAAATGTTCGCGAAGCGGCACTTTGCAGCATGAAATCAACTTTAAATATTAGCTACTAGTTATAAATGTGCTCAAAAACTACTGAACAAATGTTGAAATTGTGTGTTTGAATGATTCATCAGTGTTAAATTTGTTTTTTCAGTTAAAAAATAATTCCTTCTGTTTTATGTATCACTATCACAAGAATGTTCAAATAGAATTTTCCATCCCGTCCCATGCATATTATAGATAGAACTTTAGTAGTATACAGCCGGATATCCGGCAGAGAAATCGGATATACGATGGTATTTTGGATATTAAAAAATCAGCCGGATACCGGATACTTGCCGGATAGCCGTTACATCCCTAAAAAAAAGAAAATTTGTAATCAGCATAAATTGTGTTGAATGAAAAAAAAAATTCATTTTTTATTTTATGTCATGTTTAAAAACGCAATTAAAAAAATGTAACATGAGTTATCGTGAAATCATCTGCAATCCGTTATTCAGTTTTAGCTGTAGAGCCGTGTTTATTAGAGAAGTTTAATTATAACCGCCCTATATAACTCGCTGATCTTAATCAGTGCTCAGACTGCATAAAAACATTTTGAATGCATGGACATATTAAAAAAAAAGACTGTCATTTTGTTAACAAAAATCGAAATTTCTGAGGGGCCCTGGGCCCCCTTGAAAATGTCCTTGTTTTAATGGTAATGAAATAAAGTATTGTACTTCATGAAAATTAATGTAAAATAAATAATGTTTGGTTATTAAACAATTTCATTTAAATTACCTACTTTCTAAAAAAAAAAAATCTGATGTGTCCAACACATGACTTCCTTGCACGTCCATTAGATCAAAAATATTTTCGACGCACTTCCTCTAAATTTATTTGTTTGAAAGAGATAAAATATCAATAATAGTAAGGTTTAGCAATTTCTAGCCAAATATTTCGATATCGCCAAGCTGAGTTCAATTTGAAAGATTTCCTTCTGACACTTTATTTGGCGATATTTCACCATAAGCCGACAAACTTGAGATAGTCAGCGAGATTTTGGGGATAGCCAAAGTAGTCAGTGAGCACAGACCTTCAATGAATTGAATGCATCTATACACCTCAATGTATTCAAAGTCATTTGGCTCACCATGTAAATAAATTCTCAGTCGATTGCTGTCAAAAAAGATATTGAAAACAGTTAGATATTACAATAGTTCTAAATACAAAGTTAAAAAAATCTACGGGTTAAAGTTTTAGAGTTATACAAAATAGGAAATAATTTTTGGCGCCAAATTTGGCGATATTTCGGCGAAACTCGTCAATGTCGACGACATTTGGCGAGATTTTAAGCATAAACCAAACAATGACAGATTATCGCCAAATTTGGCGATATTTCGCCAAAACTCGCCAAGAACGATGACAAATGGCGATACTTTGGGCATGGACGAAATGACTGACTATCGCCAAATTTGGCGATATTTCGCCAAAACTCGCCAAGGTCGAGGACAGACGGCGAGATTTTGGGCATGTACCAAACAATGACTGTCTACAGTTGTGTTATAATGAAGATGTCCATAGACATTAAGGTACTGAAATTCTTTTCGGTGGTCCTGTAAATAAACTCTCCAGTAGATTGGAACCAAAAATCGAGATGCACAACTAGATATTACAACATTCTTATATATGAAATTTCATAATAGTTTTTGAGATTTGAGAGTTAAATATGCACACACGTACACCAAAAGTCGCCAAGCTTGGCGACTTTTGGCATAGTTCTTGAGGGAGGCACGTGACCGTGGTCGGACCATTACCTAACTTATGTGGTAGGACGGTATTGTGCTTGAAATGGATGAATGCCCCTAAAATTGCTATTGACCGTAATGTATTGGAAATCTTTTGAGTGTTCCTGTAGCAGAACTATAAATGATAAAGACACTTTTTTTAATAGAGAAATTCATTTTCTAACTCTTTACAGCATATATCACTTCTGAGTCGTTTGAAATAGCCCAATACCTCTAAAAAACGCTTTGATGAATTTCGGCCCATAGAGCGTAATGTGTTTCGAATCTTTTGGGCGGTCCTGTAGATAAACTATTCAGTCGAATGGAACCGAAAGGGGAGGTGCACAACTAGATGTTACAACAATCTTAAATATAAAGTTTCAACATTCAACGCCTAACAGTTTTTGAGATATGCCAGTTTAATGAATTTCGGCCCATTGAGTGTAATGTATTTCCAATGTTTTGGGCAGTCCTGTAGATAAACTATCCAGTCGAATGGAACCAAAAGGGGAGGTGCACAACTAGATGTTACAACTATCCAAAATATGAAGTTTCGACATTCTACGCCTAATAGCTTTTGAGTTAGGCGAGTTTAATGAATTTCGGCCCATAGAGCGTAATGTATTTCGAATCTTTTGGGCGGTCCTGTACATAAACTATCCATTCGATTGCCACCAAAAGGAGAGGTGCACAACTAGATCATAGAACAATCCTAAATATCAAATCTCAACATTCTACGACCAATAGTTTTTGAGATATGCGAGTTACATACATACGTACGTACGTACAGACGGCATGGAAAAACTGGCCACAGTAGACTCGCCACTGGTCAAAATGAGTTGCAGACGCGTTAATATGATCGTGCATGCTAGCCTACGATGAGATGCATCGAAAAAATTTTTAAAATCCAATTTAGAGGTAGTCAAAATCGGTTTTTATGTCGAAATTTGGCCCCCAAAATTTTTCGGGATCACATTACTTCCTTATACTACGTACAAGGAAGTAAAAAGCTTTATGAAAAATTATTCTTGTTTTCATTAAAAATAATAATTATAATCGTAAAAAGAATTAGAATTGAAACACTTGTAATTCGCAATTTTGTTCTGAGTTATTAAACAGCGTAATATAGACCATAAGGGGCTACTAGATTGAAGATAGACTTTTTAGGTAACCGAAAATTCTGAAACTGCAGGTAAATACTGACGCAAGAAATATTTCACAAAAAAATTGTTCGTACTATACAGGGTGGTTCTTAATAAATCAAATTTAAACATTTTATAACGCAGTTTTATTCAATTAAAAGAAAAAAGACCTCTCTATCTAAATGATTTAATATTAGTTTTAATAAGGTTTTTTCTTTTTTTCTTTCTTTCTTTTTTTTTTTTTTTCCCATTCTTTCGAAACGGGTTGTTGTTTTGCAATAGATTTTGCTTCCTTGTACAAGGCATTTTACACACATTTCCCGTTTGAATAGGTTATTTTTTAAATAATTGAGAAAATATAAAAGTAGCAGGTGTTATTGATGATTATTATTATCTTATCAGTTTGATGTAAAAATTCGATGGGGGGGAGGATGAAAGAACTTGGATTTTTATATTTTTACTTCCTTGTACGTAGTATAAGGAAGTAATGTGATCCCGAAAAATTTTGGGGGCCAAATTTCGACAAAAAAACCGATTTTGACTACCTCTAAATTTAATTTTAAAATTTTTTTCGATGCATCCTATCGTAGGCTAGCATGCACGATCATATTAACGCGTCTGCAACTCATTTTGACCAGCGGCCAGTCTGCTGTGGCCAGTTTTTCCATGCCGTCTGTACGTACGTACGTATGTATGTAACTCGCATATCTCAAAAACTATTGGTCGTAGAATGTTGAGATTTGATATTTAGGATTGTTCTATGATCTAGTTGTGCACCTCTCCTTTTGGTGGCAATCGAATGGATAGTTTATGTACAGGACCGCCCAAAAGATTCGAAATACATTACGCTCTATGGGCCGAAATTCATTAAACTCGCCTAACTCGAAAGCTATTAGGCGTAGAATGTCGAAACTTCATATTTTGGATAGTTGTAACATCTAGTTGTGCACCTCTCCTTTTGGTTCCATTCGACTGGATAGTTTATCTACAGGACTGCCCAAAACATTCGAAATACATTACGCTCAATGGGCCGAAACTCATTAAACTCGCATATCTCAAAAACTATTAGGCGTAGAATGTTGAAACTTTATATTTAGGATTGCTGTAACATCTAGTTGTGCACCTCCCCTTTCGATTCCATTCGACTGGATAGTTTATCTACAGAACCGCCCAAAAGATTCGAAATACATTACGCTCTATGGGCCGAAATTCATCAAAGCGTTTTTTAGAGGTATTGGGCTATTTCAAACGACTCAGAAGTGATCTATGCTGTAAAGAGTTAGAAAATGAATTTCTCCATTAAAAAAAGTGTCTTTATCATTTGTAGTTCTGCTACAGGAACACTCAAAAGATTTCCAATACATTACGGTCAATGGCAATTTTAGGGGCATTCATCCATTTCAAGCACAATACCGTCCTACCACATAAGTTAGGTAATGGTCCGACCACGGTCACGTGCCTCCCTCAAGAACTATGCCAAAAGTCGCCAAGCTTGGCGACTTTTGGTGTACGTGTGTGCATATTTTACTCTCAAATCTCAAAAACTATTATGAAATTTCATATATAAGAATGTTGTAACATCTAGTTGTGTATCTCGATTTTTGGTTCCAATCTACTGGAGAGTTTATTTACAGGACCACCGAAAAGAATTTTAGTACTTTAATGTCTATGGACATCTTCAATATAATACTACTGTAGATAGTCATTGTTTGGTACATGCCCAAAATCTCGCCGTCTGTCCTCGACCTTGGCGAGTTTTGGCGAAATATCGCCAAATTTGGCGATAATCTGTCATTGTTTGGTTCATGCCTAAAATCTCGCCAAATGTCGTCGACATTGACGAGTTTCGCCGAAATATCGCCAAATTTGGCGCCAAAAATTATTTCCTATTTTGTATAACTCTAAAACTAACCCGTAGATTTTTTAACTTTTGTATTTAGAACTATTGTAATATCTAACTGTTTTCAATATCTTTTTTGACAGCAATCGACTGAGAATTTATTTACAGGGTGAGCCAAATGACTTCTAATACATTGAGGTGTATGGATGCATTCAATTAATGAAAGTCTGTGGTCAATGACTACTTTGGCTATCCCCAAAATGTCGCAGACTATCTCAAGTTATTCGGCTTTTGGTGAAATATCGCCAAATAAAGTGTCAGAAGGAAATCTTTCAAATTGAACTCAGCTTGGCGATATCGAAATATTTGGCTGGAAATCGCTAAACCTTACTATTATTGATATTTTATCTCTTTCAAAGAAATACATTTAGAGGAAGTGCGTCGAAAATATTTTTGATCTAATGGACGTGCAAGGAAGTCATGTGTTGGACACATCAGATTTTTTAACATTGGTAGCGACCCCTAAAATTCATTTTAGGACTTTGGAATTTTAATTGATTTCCCTTTTAGGTAATAGAACAAAATTGGAGGATTTCTCAGGAAAGTTTTAAAAGTTAATTTTTAAGGACTGCTCATATATAACTTATTAGTTATGTATGAATTTGAACTTCCAAAAATGTCTTTCAGAACTCTCTGCTATCGGGAAGAGTAGGGCACTTATTTTCTTCTTCCTTATTTATTTTTATTTTTTTTTCCGCCCCAAATGAAGTTTCAACCTTTTTACCGATAGAAAATATTTTGTAAGAAATATTTTTCTGTAAAACGCTATTCCTAAGTAGGAATATAAAATTCATAGGATAGAAAACGTTTCCGTTTGACAAGTTCCGTTTAAAGTAGGTTTTACCTTAAACCCCCTCCCCGTTTTTATAAGAACAGGGTAATAATGAAAAATGCACGCGTGTCCTTGTTTTTCAACACCTGGAACGTCTTCCCCTCTTGGAACAGATTAAATGTCTGCAATACCCTTTTGGCATGTGAATAATTGGATTATCCAGCTTTAGCCAAGACCACACAGAGATCGTGCATTGGGACTTTGTCTTGTCGTTCTGACAAACGATTTACGTCGGAAAGAAATAGAACACTGTTGGATCAGGCCAAGCTCTTTACAGACCATCATTTAACCTGCGACTTTCATCTACTCTTTACCCTGTGAAGAAGGGTGTTTTTTACAGTAGGCAGCAAGAAGCACCTCATGCTGTAGTTGAACCCCGTTTTGCAACTGCAATCGATCATCCAAAAGTCTTTTCGGATAGACCACACGTGTATCGGCCCCATTTTGTTTTGGGGTAAAAAGCTGTCTCGTATAATCTTTACGGGAAAAAAAAAAAAAAAAAATACTGGGAAATCAATTTTCTCTTCCTGCATTTTGTGTTATGGATGCGCTGCCAAACTGCCGCAAGAACTCTTCTTTATACAATGGATTTTTATCTGATGATTAATAAATTGATAAGCATTGTACAAACTATAATGAAGCTAATTTGAAACAGAAATATTTCTTTAACCCGTTTATCCAGGCTTTGTTTTTACTCACAGGGACCCTTGTTTTGCGGGAATATATTTAAGAGTCCGTTTAATACGAGATTGATTGTGTTTTCATCCGATGACAGTAATAATGTCTGTATTCGTAAAAGTGCCGCTCCCAGTGTATTACTTTTCTAAAGTGAAACCTTTAAGTTAATTTGTATTTTAAGTTACAGGTGGTTAAATAATTTATGCTTTCGTAAAATTGTGTGTGTTCCGGATTTAGGTGTAAAATATTGGTGCATTAGTATTTTCAATATGCATATGCATTTACGTAGCTAAAAGGTCCATTAACTTCAAATAATGTTGAAACTGTACCCATCGTTACAAAGCGAAAATGCTTGGCCACAGCGGGGCCTTCAAAGGCCCATCCTGGAAAACTACAGTAGATAGATAGAAGAGGAATTTCTCCGTCGTATCTTTGCAGCAGTGGGAATTAACTACGCTATAGTATGCGTAGAAATATGAGTGTTTTGTAAAACAAAGTGACTTTTCCTTCTTGTTTTAGTGAAAGTTGATATTGTGTTAAAGTTGCATTTTAATGTTTTATAACTTCTTTTAACCCTTTAAGGCGCAACCCTTTCTCAATGCTGAAAAAAAGGGCAGCCGTTGCCATCGCTCGACTTAACTACCAGCAAGATGGCGGATGATCGAAACGTTCATCGCGTGCCACAGATCTAGGGACCCTTTTCTGACGCAGCTGGCTGTGCGCCGCACAGTCAGCTGCGTCAGAAAAGGGTCCCTAGATCTGTGGCACGCGATGAACGTTTCGATCATCCGCCATCTTGCTGGTAGTTAAGTCGAGCGATGGCAACGGCTGCCCTTTTTTTCAGCAGATGCCAGTGCTGTTGAAAATAATCCTGACAATTTTTTTACGGGAAATGACGTGCTAAAAAGTAAAGGACTCTCGTGGAGCTATGTAATCCGCAACTACTTTTATAGAAATCAAATTTATTCTTCGTGACTGGCAACAGCCAAAACGTCAGAGATTGGTGTTCCCAGAGCGGGAACACTGCGCGTTAAAGGGTTAAAAGCTGTCATCTGTGCAGTTTGCTTTGTACTCGTTCAATCTCTCAATTATCTGAACTCAATTTTTGTGTTGGCCACTGCACTGGTAAATCTGTCCCATTTGTGATTCACCCTCTCCTTTTATCTCTTTTCAGATGAGTGCCAAAATTGACTACTACGAAGTGCTCGGCATACCGCAGACCTCGAGCTACGACGAAATCAAAAAATCGTACCACAACCTGGTCCGGAAGCACCATCCCGACAAAAGGGACGCCGAGGTGCAACATCCTCTGGATAGGTTCCTGCTGATCGAAGAGGCCTGGAAAGTGCTGGGCGATCCGCAGGCGCGAACACTGTACGATGCCAAAAGGATACTGGAAAACTCTAGCTATGTGAAACCAGTGGACGAGGAACTGAGTTTGAAAGACCTGGTGAAAGATCCGGACAAAGGTGTCTACAAGAAGCAGTGCAGGTGCGGAGGATGGTTTAGTGTTTCCCAAGACGATGCTGCTCAAGGTGGATTAGTAGCTGTTGAATGTGATGACTGCTCTTTGAGTCTAGTGGTTGATTGTGATATTTAGTTACCTTCCAATTGACTTTTATTACTTTTTTTTTTCAATTAGGTGTAAATATATTCTTCAAAATATTAAAATTGAAATCGTGTGTTGTGTGTCGTTTGTATTATACAATTCACATTAAAAACTAAAGATGTACTATAACCGTCTCAGAAGTCTTGTAACTATAATATCGTATTGGGTGACCATATGCCCCCAAAATTGGGTTCACCTTAAATATCGAAAAGCAGGTATGTTTAAACATTTAGCTCGCTATGATTGCTAGGGATGGACGCGAGACCTTTGTCTCGTCTCGCAAAATCCCTATATCGTAAAGTTAAAAATGTCTCTCTCGTCTCGCAAAAATGCTGTAAATCCCTGTCTCGTCTCGCGCCCTTCCCTAATGATTGCTAAACTTCGTTGAAGTGAAAGCAAATGTCTCTCCACGAAATACTTTAAACTGTCATACTTCACTGTATTGCGTTAATTTTATATATTTTCTTTTTAAAATATAACCATTGAACCTCAAAATACAGAATCCTGTCTACGACGTCTAGGTCAGGCCTATGATGACGTATTCATGGATGAGCACTAAAATCCCGAAGTAATATTTTGACGTATTTTAATGTGCTAAGGGTAACTCAACACCAACCATTGACGTGCACATAAACGCAAGTTTCCTGCCGCAGTATCTATACTCTGCTTAATAACTGGCGATCTCGGTCTTCCGATATTATCAGAATATTTTTGAGATACTTTTTAAAAAAATGCAAACTGCAGAATTACACTCGTAGTATTTTGGTAGAGAAAAATTCAGGCTAGACAGCACAGTTAGTCCCGTGCTCAGACTGATAAAAGTTTTAGAGAAATGAAAATTTCTAATTAACATATATGTCGAGTAGGAGCCACATGTATGATGATTACTAGTCATAAATCTCCATCATGAGATTATTATATAAACATCGGTCACTCGAGGTTTTTTTTTTTTTTTTTTTTTTTTCGTATCCTGAACATGACTTACCAATTTATAAATCTGTGGTGTGGGTCAGGGACGGCCCGACACGGTAAGCATCTCATCGGGGCGTCATATCCGACTCAAAAACTTGAGCATAAAAGGGGGGCACTTTTTTACGCTTGTGTGGGGATTCTACATAACCCTAGGGCCGCCCTGGGTGCGAGTTTAGATAAACGTTCAGATTGTTTTTAGTTTTTCTTTTGATACTGCTACCAAAGCACAATATAAAATAGTTTTTCTCCCCTTTCCTAAATTTGATTTACCATCCTCATTTGATTATCTCGGGATCAGGACAGGTTTTTTTTTTTTTTTTTTTTTTTGTTGTTGTTGTATGTGTATGTATTGCGAGGGGGCTCAGAATTGTAGATTATTATCAAGAGAAATTTCTATGTTGTCCTGTGTGATTGTATCTTAAAAGGTTGAGGAAACTACGTCGTGTATTATTGCAGTTTTCACAAAAACTCAATCATTTAAAAATCCCCCCCCCCTATCCGTTTCACACATTTGTAAAGATAGAACTATTGTGTTAAGCTTTGCATCTTTAAAAAAAAAAAAAAAAAAAAAAAACTGTTCTCTTAAATTTCTAGAACTGCGTGAAATTTTTAGTCTTGCTTGTATAAATGTTTCGAAGTTATATATTATTCTCATAAAAAGATTACACTTCCTTTTCTGGTGCCCCTTTGCTGACCAGTGCCCGAGTAGATAAGACACTGGTAGATAGCAGTGAGAAGACCAAGGCCTTTGGCCTACCGCACAGCTGTCGATCTAATGGTCTAGAGCCCGGAAGCAGAAAGTGGGTAAATGTGCGACGTACGTCGCAGAACAATAACAATCTTTGCAGAACATTTCATCTTTTAAAAGAAAGAATATATATATATATAAAATGATATGTTCTGCAGAGTAATTAAAGCGACGTGCCCCTTATGCTATGCCTTCTCTGTTCACTTTTTGTACAATTTTATACCTAATTTGCATTTTTCTGTGGTCTGTCAGACTTGGACAAACTTGCCTGCAGAACATTTGCAACTGTTCGAAGTTATGTTGCAGAACACTGACTATAATTCCGCTCCTGGGGTCTGGAGTTCGGACGGTTTTCTCTAGATGTCGCTCGAATACGCGCTAGGACCCCTTAATAAGACCTTAGTCCAAGGCATTCTTTCCTTTAGCAGATAGCCCCAGTGGTGCGTTTTTCCTTAACAAAGCAGAAGTATATGATACGCCTTTCGTTTTAAATTTAATTTTACTTGCACTTGTTAAAGAGGAAAATTTTTCATTGCTTTTGTAATGTTCTTGGCACATCGTATACACTGTATTGTTTATTCGTTCCCTGTTTCCAACCCCCTGATTAAAAGAGGGGGAGGGGATGCTATCATGTTATTCTGTCTTAAAAATTATGAAGTTGGAAAACATAAAACTACTCATTAATGAGCTTCAATTCTCATCAAGAGAAACGGGCACTAGTCGTCTGAAACAATCGAACCGGTTCTCTAAAAGCTCAGATCAAGAGAAATACGAGTAATAACAGGTAACAGCTCACTAACAATTATGATTGCAAGAAACTGCAAATTAATGTACCTGGTGCAGAGGTTGTAATACAACTGAAAAATTTCTTTTTTCAAGGTCTTCAATTAACTTTTTTATGTAGTCAGATAAACTTTAATGAGAATTACGTCCATCTACGTGACTTTCAAGGTTGTTATGTAAATATTCTTTTGTTTTCAGCTAATTTGTGAAGAAAATTATTAATATATATATTTTTTATATATATTTCCTCATCCGAACTCATTAGTTGTTATGCATGAGTTTTCATAAATTGATTTAGCGAACTGGCGTTTGTTTTTATGATATCTACTCGGACAAGTTTCCACGATTAATAATTCGTGGAACTTGCGTGATAATTATTTTGATTGTTCTTAATTTATATTAATCATCAATCTTGTGTTAAAAGATAAGAGGAAAGTTCAAAATTAAAAAGAGATTTGGCGGATTGATTGTAGTGATTATTTCGATGTGTTTCGTTCCGTATAGGGTAATTTTAATTTTTTTTTTCTCTTATTTTTTTAATTGCTTGGTTATTAATGTGTTTGGCTAATGTTTCTAATAAATTCCAAAGTAATTATATTGAGTATTGCAAGCGACAATGTTTTTCTATGCCTTCAACCTGGCGTTTCGATTAATGATACAATTAATCTGGAGAAGACTATTTTTACCGCGTTCTGTAAAAGTAATTTTGAGGATGCCGTAGACACAATTGTTGGAACTGGAACTTTGGCCAAAAGTATTGGGCAGTTTTTAATGTTACTTATTCTTTGAATAAATTATTCGTATACCTGACTATTAATTCTTATAAGTGTAGATGCAAGCCAACTTAATAGAGGACGCCATAACACCTATTGAGCTGACCATTTTCTGTTTAAAAACCTGAGCAGATAAAGTTCATATGAGCTCAGCTTCTATAATCTGTGTATTCTGAATACAGGTAGTTGTGTCTATGAATGAAACTATAGGAATTCATCGATCATTAAACAAATGCATTCGAGATAATCGATTTTGAAAATAAATCTATTCAAACGCTCAGCACATTGCATTGAAATTTCGAAAAGTGAAATCAAGATTAACCGTAAATACTACATGGAATTCCGAATGTTCTCAATTCGATTAATCGATTAATTATCCTATTCAAATTGTAGTAGTTGTTTATGGAAATCATTCGAATGGCACATCACTACTTAGTTGTCCACCGACTTTGGCGACATTTTGCCAAAAGTTACGAAGTTTGAACACTCGGTGCAATTTTGGGCATGACCCAAGCTGTCCATAGATTTTGAAGCATTGGAAAGTCTCGTAAACGACCTTGCAAATGAAACTATCCAATCAATCGCAGTGAAAAAGGAAGATATACAACCAGATGTCACAGGCCAAAGACATAATTTCAGCATTTTACGGCTTCGATTATGCAAGGTATGCACATAGACATGACGAAACTGTTCAAAATGGATCGTTTTTCCATACGTGCGTACAGACACACAAAAAAAACTTGTAAATTCAGGGATGGTCTAAATCTGAATACGGAAATTTTATGCGATTATAGTACTTCTTTTATTTCGCACAGGTACGTAAAAACACACATTTTAAAATGCATGTTGATTTACTTTCTACGCAAACTTTTTAAAATTAACAATAATAAAAGTAAAATTTTGTATTCGCGATTAACTACTAAATTTAAATAATGAAGTGGAAAAAATATAATGCTTATTTTCGGTGACATAAATAGTTTAAATTTTATTAGGAATATGTGTATCATTTCCTAAAATTAGGGTTTAATTCTATGTAGGACATCGAAAACAAAATATTTAAATTTTTCAGTGTAACACACAGCATGCAGAAAATCTGCAGACGATAACTGCAGTGTCTTTTAACTTCCAAACTTTTTTCCCCATTAAAATTCTATCTCTAAGCTATGTACGCAGATTTAGATCAAATATGCATGGGAAAATGGTGTCTGATAACGGTTTGTGCGTCACACCGCTACATTCAAAATTAGAACGAAAATATTTATACAACTGGACATGAAATGGTGAGGTAAAAGACAGCTGACTTGTCAAAGTCATCAATATTTTTTCTCACTAGGCATTTCATCTTGAGCCGCTTATTAAGATTCAAAGAAAGACATAAATCGACGTTCTCTCTCTTCCTGTTACATAAAAGTGTAAGCTTCCCCAATTACTTTTTGTCTGGTGCTTATAGAAATAGCATTTGTGCAAACAGACTGTACGTGTGCCTGCGTTCAGAGAAAGTTGCTAGAACACTACACATTTTCCTTAGCTCATCAGGAAAAAAATAACAAACGTAAAAAAATATACTAAAATGTTTTTTTTTTTTTATTATAAGCTTTTTATAAAAAAAAATACTAGGGGCCAAGGCCCCTAGACTCGCTACAGACGCTTTTCGTTTGAGGCATTCGGCCGCTAATAAGGCTTATTCGTAAAAAAGACAGAATTTCAACAGACAAATTCCAAAGATTGGATCAGATAGAATGTTACTGAGCTACACATTGCTTGCTTCTTGCATGTTTATTGGTACATAAGTATTTAAACTTCACACTACAGTAGATCCCCCCCCCCCCATAACACTGTAGATATTTTGTTATAGGAATCCGTGTTGTACGGGTCCTGAGCTATACTCCACCTGGAGTGCGGACTCCGCTTATAATCGCTGGAAAAGTTATTTGCACTCCTCCGAAACACAATGATATTTAATGTTGCCATTCAAGAGTTATATTAATTAGGAGCTAAAGCGTCATAAAAGCAGAAGATCTGTTTCAGCTGTATTTTTAATTATGTATAACCAATTGGACAGCTTGCGTATTTGCCACCCATGGCGATTTTTCTCATTATTTGGCGACTTGCGTATATGTGTAGTTAATAATTAGCTCTGAGAAAACACTTCTTTATATGTTTTCTTTAATAAAAACTACGGAACAGCTACGTTAGCTTGCCACCTATGGCGACTTTTCATTATTTGGCGATTCACACAAGATCACATTCTATAATTGTGCTCATGTTATGTTCCCGGAAAACCGTTATCCATATTTTCATATACATAATCCTTTGCAGATTGGTGTATTTAGCCCCACGAATTATATCATCCGCCGCGCTTTCAAACATCCAAAGTGTACTATAACTGCTATAATTGGCATAGTGAACGCTACCAAATATGTCTACTGGTAGCAAATACTCCAGCTGGACCGAACCGGCTTTAAAATAATTATTTTTCATTTTCAAGAAACTGGGTTCTAACATTCTGAAACTCGAAGTTCAGATTCACCCTGCTTGGAAAGATACCAATTTGCCAGATCATTTCTAATGCCAAGATGGCGCTTTTAAAATCCGTTACAATTGGTTATTCTGTTTTGGAAAAACGAATAATCGCTAATTCTAAAAACCTGTTGTCTAAGCAAACTTACTATTTGAAATTGTCAACTTTGTGTAACACACTTTGAGTTATTTATTTCATATGCTTTTTAATTTGGCGTAAAATGGATGTCATTCTATTTCATATTTGTCAATTTCATGCGATTCTGCATACTTGGAATTGCTTTGTTGCAAAGGAATGAATGATTTTAAGCGAAATCTGGCAACCATTATGTTTATTTTTTCAGTTTTTTATTAATATCTTCTAAAATAATTCGATTTTCGAAATTTAAGTCAGTTTATCAGGTTCCTCGGAATTTTTGCGAATCTTTGGACAACTTAGTCGGAACTCAAATCCCCCCGGTTTAGGAGGAGATAGTCCAACAAGCTTTGGCAGCGGCCGTTGTTTTTTTACTTTCCGAACATGAACCATGTAAGGGAAGTATTGTAATCATGAAAAAATTCGACTTCGAGATTTTGGTGTATTGACACGTTTTGAGGTCTGAATTTTTTTATGCTATTTTTACGAGATGTGTATGTGAGTGAACACGATAGCTCATAAACGGGGTATTCGATTGAGCTCAAATTGGGTATATATGTTATAAACCACCGTCGGAAGACCGATATTGATTTTTGTTTGTATAGGACTTATAGTTTTTCTACAAGGCTACGACAAAGATTTCTGTTACATTATGGCCTATGGGAGGAAATTCTTGAAAGTGCGCTAGCGTTTATACGGTACATTCGATTGAGCTCAAATTGGGTATATATGTTTGAATTATTCATGGATTAAAATTTATTTAAATGCTTGGTAATGATCTTAATCGTAAGTGTTCGGAAAATCGAGTGCAGTCACTCCAGATTTTTTTAGAATAGAGAGATAATTTTAGATATGTTGTTCGATTGCTGCATATAGCAGTCCTGCAAATTTCTAGAGGTTCTGGACAAACGTTTCTTGTGACCAAGTTATACGGTCAAGTCAAACCTCGTTAGTACGTCACTCTCGGGGCCATTTAAAAATGTCTTACTAAGCGGAGTTTATATTAAATGTAAAATGAAACTCCGAATGTTAATATGCCTGTAATCTTAATCTTAATATATATATAAAATGCTAATGTTCGTTTGTAAAGACAGGGTTTTCTCTATCACCACCTACTCGAATTAACTTACCGTTGGGGTGGTAAATACCCCTTGCCCTCACGGTGAAAGTAAGGGAGTTTCGTCGCTGTGGGTGGCGAAAATGTGAAAAAATATATATCTGACCTTTTCTAACTCATGAGAACATCTGAATTTCAACTCCAATAAAATATTAAAATTTAATGTTTCTCGTCTGTTGCCATATCAGCACGAAAACTGCATCTCAAGCAATTATCGTCTGCGAACCATTTTACCTGAAACAAATTCAAGTTATTTTGACAAATGAAAGAGAACAAATTATTTGAATATTCCAGAGTGTTCTGGTTCTAGCAATTTCGATGTGTTATCTATATATATATAAATGAATGTTTGTGTGTATGTATGTATGTGGGTGTGTGGGACGTTCAAAAACTCCAAGACCATTTGACCGATCATCATGAAATTTGGTACACTTAGTCTTTTGTCACTGAGAAGGTTTTTATGCTATCCATTTTACTCTAGCTCGCCGTTAGGTGGCGCTGCAGGACGTCGAATTCTATTAACTGCTTGCTATGAAAATACCGCTTGACGAAAATTGGTACGTATGGATATTTGAACACGGAAAATATTTTTACGCAATCCATTTTGATATAACTTGCCGCTAGGTGGAGCTGCAGAGCGTCGAATTCTATTCCGTTCGACCGCTTGCTGTGCAAGTACCGTTGAAACGTTTTTGATGAAGATGGGTACATACGGATATTTGAAGACGTAGAATATTTTTACTTTATCCATTTTGCTGTAACTTGACGCTAGATGGCGCTGCAGAACGCCGATTTCTATTCCGTTCGACCGCGTGCTATGAAAATACCTTTCAACCGATTTTTATGAAAATTGGAACGTATGGATATTTGAACACGGAGAATATTTTTACATTATTCATTTTGTCATGACTTGCTGCTAAATGGCGCTGCAGTATACATCGAATTCAATTCCGTGCGACCGATCGGTATGGAAGTACCGTTCGACTGATTTTGATGAATATTGGTACACACGGATATTTGAAGAAGTAGAATAATTTTACACTATCCATTTTGCTATAACTTGCCACTAGATGGTGCTGTAGAACGCCGAATTCTATTTTGTTTAAGCGCTTGCTGTTAAAATACCGGCCAACCGTTTTGATGACAATTGGTACAAATGGATATATGAGCATGGAGAATATTTTTACGCTATCCGTTTTGCTATAACTTGCTGCAGCGCATCAACTTCTATACCGTTCAACTAATCGCCATAAAAATTTATTGCTTACACATTTGAGCACGGAGAGTACATTCTAACTATTCATTTAGCTGCTACTCACTACTAGCTGCTACTCATTTTACTTAGCTGCTACTCACTACAATTTTTCTGGGTATAGAAGTTCACTGCAGCGCATTATTACTTTAACTCGCCATTAGATGGCGATGCAGCGCACCAACTTCTGGACTGGACAATTGATCGCTATGAAAATTGATATACATAGATACTTGAACACGGAGAATATTTTCGTGTTATCCATTTTGTTATAAATAACTACTTCTTTGTGCAGTAGCACATCATTACCTTAACTCGCCAATAGATGGCGCAGCAGCATATAAAGACTGTTCAACTGATCGCTATGAAAACTGGTATAGATGGATATTTGAACACGGAGAATATTTTGGCGTTATCCATTTTGCTATAACTTGCCACTCGATGTCACTTCAAACCAATAATTTCAGGACTGTTTAACTGAACGCCATGGAAATTCGTAAATATAGATGTTTGAACGAAAAGAATATTTTCGCGGCATCCGTTTAGCTATAACTCGCCTTCTGTACCGTTCAACCGTTTGCTTTGAAAATACCGATCAACTGATTTATGAAAATTGGTACACACAGATATTTAAGCACGGAGAATACTTTTACGCTATCTATTTTGCTATGACTCGCCTCTAGATGCCGATTCAGTGCACCAACTTCAAAGCAGTTCGACTGATCACCTTAAAAATTGGTATACATGAACATTCGAGCAGAAAGAATATTTTTTTAGGATTTATTTGGCTGTACTCACAATTTGATGGCACTGCAGCCAGGGTGTGATTCCGGGAGGGCATTCGGGGCAAGCACCCGGGCCCCAACACCCCCCCCCCCCAATTGTTCTTTTAAGTTTCAAAATTTGTAAATTTTGAAAAAAAAATGTCGAAAGAGGGTCCCCTAACGAAGTTTTCCCCCAAGACCCCCCAACTCGGCAAATCTGCCCCCTGTTTGCAGCACTTAATTATTTGAACTCGCTACTAGATAGCACTTCAGCAATCAACTTCTTGATCGTTCAACTAAGTGCTCTGAAAATTGGTATGCATACACATTTGAGCACGGAAATTATTTTTGCGTTATCCATTCTTCTTAACTTGCCCTTTGATGGCGCTTTAGCGTATTATTACTTTTAATTTGCCACTAGATGGCGATTCCGGCGTATCTTGACCGTTAAACTGTTTCTATGAAAATTGGTACACATAGATATTTGAACATGAAAAATATTTTGATGCTACCCATTTGCAAAAACTTCGACAGTTGATGGCGCTGCGCCGAATCATCTTCTTCACCGTTCAAACGATCGCCATGAAATTCTTTACGGATAATTATTGAACACAGATAATATTTATACGATATCAATTTTATCTATTTATTATGATAAATAGTAATTACAACAAACCGTAATATAAAAAAAGAATCCATTCATTCCCGGGCGAAGAACGGGGCATTCAGCTAGTATATATATAAAATGCTAATGTTCGTTTGTAAAGACAGGGTTTTCTCTATCACCACCTACTCTAATTAACTTCCCGTTGGGATGGTAAATACCCCCTTGGTCTCACGGTGAAAGTAAGGGAGTTTGGTCGCGGTCGGTGGAAGTGGGTGGCGAAAATGTGAAAAAATATATATCTGTCCTTTTCTAACTCATGAGAACATCTGAATTTCAACTCCAATAAAATATTAAAATTTAATGTTTACGTATGTTGCCATATCAGCACGAAAACTGAATCTCAAGCAATTATCGTCTGCGAACCATTTTACCTGAAACAAATTCAAGTTATTTTGACAAATGAAAGAGAACAAATTATTCGAATATTCCAGAGTGTTCTGGTACTAGCAATTTCGATGTGTTATCAAATATATAAAATTCTCCTGTCCCAGTGTTAGTCACCTAACTCCTCCGAAACCACTCGACCAATTTTAATGAAATTTTCTATGTATATTCGTTAGGTCATAGAATAGGTTTTTAACTATGTCTCATACCCCTAAGTCATAAGGGCGGTCCACCCCAAAATGTTTAGCCCCCGAGTGCTATTCATTTCAATCAGGATTTCTGCGTAGACATTAGCGTGTCGAATCACTTTTCAAATGTGTTTGCCAGATAATGTGGAGAGGGGGGGGGGAAGTTAATAAAATGTTGAAAGTCGCACAAGGTTTGCAATTTTTGATAATTGATCGCTAAATGTGGTGCCAAAACGCGACAATTTATTATAAATATATTTCGCGTATAGTTAGGAAACGCCTGGCGTATATTGTAAAAGAGATTTATTAGGCGATTTTAATATAGATTTCTATTCCGAAGAAGTTCTCTGTGGAACAAGAAAGGAAAACACTGTACACTCATGGATTATGATTCTCATTTCATGTCTTTGCGGCATAGTATGAATATGCCTATAGGACGAATATGCCTGGCGAAGATTGTAAAACAGTTTCAGTAGGCGATTTTAAGATAGATTTCGATTCCAAAGATGCGTTTTATGGTACAAGAAAGAGTTGATTCCTATTTTAACATCCCCACTCTCGCCAACCTAAAAAATTCCCGTACTTTGGCGAGCTTTGCAGTCATGGGTCTCTGGGAGTTATGCACAAGTTTTAACGGTACTTACGTATTATCCCGGCGGTCCGGCAAGACAAGAAATTTTTAACCAAGATAAATGCCGGGCACATGAAATTGTTGATGGTTTGGAATACGATTGTACGATACGGTAAGTACCGTTTCAACGCTCCCAAAAGAACCAGATGAAAACTAAAGTAAACAAACTAGCGATAAACGCACCAGTTAAGGAATCTGAAGACACTTAATTATTAAAAATACATTAATTGGCAATTCAAAATAAATAAAAATATAGCGGCATGCTTTACTTACATGTTGTTCCAAATCGCCATTTTATTTCTAAATTACGATTGCCACATTAATGCAAAAAATCGTCATGGTAACTGCATATGTTTAATGATCGCCACCTTGGCGAGAGTCGAGGCGTTAAAGTAGGAATCAACCCAAGAAAGACAAACCGGTACATTCATGGATTATGATGCACATTCGAAACAATATATAAAACGATGAAGTATATTTGTAATATACTTGGCGAAGATTGTAAAATAGTATTAGTAGGCGATTTTAAGATATATTTCGATTCCAAAGATGGGTTTTACGAAACAAGCAAGAAAAATACAGCACAGTCATAAATAATGATACAGTTTTGAAACTTAATGGAATAAGTAAGAAAAATAGGGACAACGTATAACTAATGATACGATTTTAATATATAGCACTATAGTGTGTATTTAAAACCTGAAAGTGTTTCAGATTTTCATCCTTTTTTCTTTCCGAACATGTACCCTGTAAGGAAAGTATTGTAATCATGAAAAAAATTCGACTTCGAGATTTTGATGTATTAACACGTTTTGAGGTCTTCTGAATTGATTTATGCTATTTTTACGAGATGTATGTTTGTATGTGTATGTGTGTGTGTGTGTGTGTGTGTGTGTGTGTGTGTGTGTTTGTGTGTATGTGAGTGAACACGATAGCTCCTAAACGGGGCATTCGATTGAGCTCAAATTGGGTATATATGTTATAAACCACCATCGTAAGACCGACATTGATTTTGATGTGTATAGAACTTATAGTTTTTCTACTGGGCTACTACAAAGATTTCTTTTACATTATGGCTTATGGGGGGGGGGGAATTCTTGAAAGTGCTCTAGCGTTTAAACGGTACATTCGATTGAACTCATATTGGGTATATCTAATAAATAAAATTCTCATGTCACAGTGTTAGTTACCATACTCCTCCAAAACGGCTCGACCGATTTTAATGAAATTTTATATGTATATTCGTTAGGTCTGCGAATATGATTTTGTCTCATACCCCTAAGTCACAAGGGCGGTCCACCTCAAAGTTTTTAGCACCAGAGTGCTAATAAGTTCAATCAGGATTTTTGTCTAGGCATTAGCGCATCGAGTCCCTTTTCAAATGTGTTTGCCAGATAACGTGGAGAGGGGGGGGGCGTTAATAAAATGTTGAAAGTCGCACAAGGATTTGCAATTTTTGATAATGGATCGCTAAATGGGGAGCCGAAACGTGACAATTTATTATAAATATATTACGAGTATGGTTAGAAAACGCCTGGCGTATATTGTAATACAGTTTTATTAGGCGATTTTAATATTGATTTCTATTCTGAAGAAGTGCTTTGTGGAACAAGAAAGGAAAACACTGTACACTCATGGATTATGATTCCCATTTCATGTCTTTGCGGCATAGTATGAATATGCCTATAGGACGAATATGCCTGGCGAAGATTGTAAAACAGTTCAGTAGGCGATTTTAAGATAGATTTCGATTCCAAAGATGTGTTTTATGGTACAAGAAAGAGTTGATTCCTATTTTAACGCCCCCCACTCTCGCCAACCTAAAAAATTCCCGTACTTCGGCGAGCTTTGCAGTCATGGGTCTCTGGGAGTAATGCACAAGTTTCAACGGTACTTACGTATTATCCCGGCGGTCCTCCAAGACAAGCAATTTTCACCAAGATAAATGCCGGGCACATGAAATTGTTGATGGTTTGGAATACGATTGGCAATAGTTTGCCAGCAAATTTGACGAAAAAGAAGTTTGGCGGAAGTGACCGCCGGCATAATACGTACGTACCGTTTCGGCGCTTCCAAAAGAACCAAATGAAAACTAAAGTAAACAAATTAGCGATAAACGCACCAGTTGAGGAATTTGAAGACACTTTTTTTATTACAACTACATTAATTGGCAATCCAAAATAAATAAAAATGTAACGGCATGCTGTGCTTACATGTTGTTCCAAATCGCCATTTTAATTCTAAATTATGATTGCCACATAAATGCAAAAAATTGTCATTGTAACTGCATATGTTTAATGATCGCCACCTTGGCGAGAGTAGAGGCGTTAAAGTAGGAATCAACCCAAGAAAGACATACATGGTATACGCATGTATTATGATGCGCATTCAAAACAATATATAGAACGATGAAGTGTAGTTGTAATATACTTGGCGAATATTGTAAAATAGTTTTAGTAGACGATTTTAAGATAGATTTCAATTCCAAAGATGGGTTTTACGAAACAAGGAAAAAAAATACAGCACAGTCATGAATAATATACACTTTCCAACTTAATGGAATATGAGAGAAAAATAGGGACGACGCATAAATTATGATACGATTTTAATATATAGCGCTATAGTGCATATTTAAAATCTGAAAATGTTTCAGATTTTCATCCTTTTATTATTATTATTTTTTTTTTTGACAAAATCTTTTATGGAATGACTATGAATAAGTCTCAAGGCCAAACTATGTTTGTTTGTGGCTTAGATTTAAGCACGCCATGTTTTTCACACGGACAATTATACGTGGCATGATCTCGAGTGGGCAAACCATGCAGTTTGTTTGTGTTAGCTAAAAATATTGTTCACTCTATTCCGTTAAGGGATTGATATTATTTTTTAGTAAAATTATTGTAATTAGCGATATATATAAATGTAAAGAATAAATTACAATGAATTAAAAATATAAATGTTTGGTATTGTGTTATTTTTATATTCCAGCACTGTTCACAGCGCTCCATGCCTCTTCCACTCATATACCACATCCTCACACACTTACAATAAGTTAGTCATTTCTTTCTACTAAAATAATCCTAGGAATAATTTATATGGCAAAACAACGTTTGCCGGGTCAGCTAGTCTATATATATAAAAATGAATGTTTGTGTGTATGTATGTATGTGGGTGTGTGGGACGTTGAAAAACTCCAAAACCGTTTGATATATGGTACCGATCACCATGAAATATGGTACACTTAAGTCTTTTGTCACGGAGAAGGTTTTTATGCTATCCATTTTACTCTAGCTCGCCGCTAGCTGGCGCTGCAGAACGTCGAATACTATTCAACCACTTGCTATGAAAATACCGTCTCACTTATCTTAACGAAAATTGGTACGTATGGATATTTGAACACGGAGAATATTTTTACGCAATCCATTTTGATATAATTTGCCGCTAGGTGGCGCTGTAGAGTGTCGAATTCTATTCCGTTGGACCGCTTGCTATGAAAATACCAATCAACCAATTTTGATACAAATTGCCATTTATGGATATTGCAAAGATAATATTTTTACGCAATCCATTTTGCTATAACTTGCTGCTAGGTGACGCTGCAGAGCTTCGAGTTCTATTCTGTTGGATCGCTTGCTATAAAAATACCATTCAACCAATTTTGATGAAAATTGCCATTTAAGGATATTTGAAAACGGAGAACATTTTTATCCTATCCATTTTCCTCTAGCTTGCCGCTAGGTGGCGCTGCAGTCAGGGTCGGCTCAAGGGGGGTGCGAATGTACGCGATCGCCTAAGGCCCCGCTCTTATAGAGGCCCCGCTCCTGGGCCATTTTATTGCTATCTAATAAGACATAATAGAGAAGAGGCCCCGCACGCCCCTCGGGCCGTCTCTGCTGCAGTACATCAAATTCTATTCCGTTCGATTGTTTGATGAAAATTGGCACACACGGATATTTGAAGACGTAGAATATTTTTACGTTATTTACCTTTGGCCATAACTTGCCGCTAGATGACGCTGCATAACATCGAATTATATTCCGTTCAATTCTCTTGCTGTGAAAATAACGTTCAACCGATTTTCGCAAAGATTGGTATACGTATGGATATTTGAACACGGAAAATATTTTTCCAGAACTTTTTTGCCATGACTTGCTGCTAGATGGCGCTGCAGTACATGGAATTCTATTCCGTTCAACCGCTTGCTATGAAAATACCATTCAACCGATTTTGACGAAAATTGGTACACACGGATATTTGAAGACGTAGAATATTTTTACTTTATCAATATTGCTGTAAGTTGACGCTAGATGGCGCTGCAGAACGTCGACTTCTATTCCGTTTGATCGCTTCCTATGAAAATACTATTCAACCGATTTTGACGAAAATTGGTACACACGGATATTTGAAGAGGTAGAATATTTTTACACTATCCATTTTGCTATAACTTGCCGCTAGATGGAGTTGCAGAACCCGTTCTATTTCGTTTAAACGCTTGCTGTGAAAATACCAGTCAACTGATTTTGATGACAATTGGTACTCATGGATATATGAACATGAAGAATACTTTTACGCTATCCGTTTTGCTATAACTTGCCGCAAGATGGCGCTGCAGCGCATCAACTTCTATAGCGTTAAATCAATCACCATAAAAAATATTTATGCCTACACATTTGAGCACGGAGAATACATTCCAACTATTCATTTAGCTGTTACTCACTACTAGATGACAATGCAGCGCATTAATACATTAACTCGCCATAATGCAGCGCACTAACATCATGACCGGACAATTGATCTCTATGGAAATTGATATAGCTAGATACTTGAATACGGAGAGTGTTTTCGTGTTATCCATTTTGCTACAACTTGCCACTAGATGTCATTTCAAACCAATAACTTCAGGACCGTTCAACGGATCACCATGAAAATTAGTAAACATAGATGTTTGAACGAAAAGAATATTTTCACCGCATCCGTTTAGCTATAACTCGCTTCTGTACCGTTCAACCGTTCAAATTGGTACACACAGATATTTGAGAACGGAGAATACTTTTACGCTATCTATTTTGCTATGACTTGCCTCTAGATTCCGATGCAGCGCACCAACTTTTAGCCCGATCACCTTAAATACCTTAAAATTGGTATACATACACATTTGAGCAGAGAGAATATTTTTTTAGTATTCAATTGGCTGTACTCACTACTTGATGGCACTGCAGCCAAGGCCTGATTTCCGGGAGGACATTCAGGATAAGCGTACTGGCCCCCAAATTGTTCTTTAAGTTTAAAAATTTGTAAATTTTAAAAAAGCTTTCAAAAGAGGGTCCCCTAATGAATCTTTTGCCCAGGGCCCCCCAACTCGGCAAATCTGCCCCTGACTGCAGCACTTTATTATTTTAACTCGCCACTAGATAGCACTTCAGCAATCAACTTCATCGTTCAACTAACCGCTCTGAAAATTGGTATAGATACACATTTGAACACGCATAATATTTTCGCGTTATCCATTTTTTAACTCGCGCCCTTTGATGGCGCAGTAGCGCATTATTACTTTAATTCGCCACTAGATGGCGTTGCAGCGTATCTTGACCGTTAAACTGTTTGCTATGAAAATTGGTACACATAGATATTTGATCATGAAACTATTTTGATGCTATCCATTTTGCTAAAACTTCGACAGTTGATGGCGCTGCGCCGAAACATCTTCACCGTTCAAACGATCGCCTTGAAATTCTTTATGCATAATTGTTGAACACAGATAATATTTATGCGATATCAATTTTGCTATATCTGTTTATTATGATAAATAGTAATTACATTAAACCGTAATATAAAAAAAAAGAATCCATTCATTCCCGTGCGAAGAACGGGGCATACAGCTAGTTAAATTATAAAATATTTAAATCATATAAATTAATATATTTAACCTCATAAAATAGGTAACAAAATTAAGGAAACTATGGTAAGAAAATATTTGCTGTTCACTTACACAATCAATCTGTCTTTCGAACTGAAGTCGAAACGAAAAATATTCCTGGAAAAGTTTTTAAAATTTCTTGGTAAGACAAACAATCTTTGTAAGGAAAAATGCTGACAGTCGTACTGGACTAAGGCTGCTCTGGAGATAACCTTGACAAAGTATTGTATTGTGAGTGTGTGTTGAGGCAAACCTGTAAGAGGGGTATCTGTCTAGGATGGGAGCGCCTTGGTCGAAGGACTTTCTAAGGGGTTCTAACGCCTGTTCAGGTTACATCTGGAGAAACCAACCTCAACTCCAGACAGCTAGATCGACCGGCCCGAACCCGAAACTTTTTCACTTCAGCCAGTGAAGTAGCCAGAAAATTTTCATTGAGGGGGGGGGGTTACAACTACTGCAATTCACATATATGTATAGTGTGTGTGATAAGGGAGTAAAGAATATACATTTTGTATGGCAAAAAATTCCTTATGGGGGGGGGTTACGACCCCCCTATCCCCCCTTGGCTACGCCACTGACTTCAGCCCCTTCACAAAGGAATGGGACCGAGTTTGTGTAGTGTATGTTTAAAAGTGACGTCAGCCTATGCGTCCCCTCCACATTTTATTCTCGGGGGGGGGGGGACGCTCATTTTCTTTGTTTTAAAAATTCTTCGGAGAAATTAAAATTTCTGTTTTGTGCGCGAGAGCAAATACATCGGCATAAAAATCAAAAGGAAAGTTTTGGACTGCTAGGATAGACTTTAAGGATCACTTACCATCCCATTTGTAAACACTTCAGTAATGAAAACATATCCTTAAAAATAGAATAGATTACGATCTTCCCAAACGCACAAAATGCCTACCCGAATACTTTACGGTAGCGTGCAAAAAACAGATGGGCACACAATTATAGGACGAACAGGACGATTTATTTCACTGTCACAAACACATCCATAAAAACACAGGGTTACATTCACATAACATTATATTCGCGGTGTTAGGTGTGTGCTACAACCACAAGAGTCCGTTTTAAACTCGCGGTACATCTCCATGCATTCTTCAACACCGTCGCTGTCTCTGCGCCTTCTCGAACTGAAAACAAACAACTTCTGACGTATGGCGCCATCGCATGGAGAAGGGTCTGCTCGACGTCATAACAGTCTATACTCCTCCCCTCACGGAGGAAAACTTTTCACGAGTTTGGAGGGAAAAGTTTTTACCTGAAAATCTTCAAAGTTTGCCAGTCTTCAAAGTTTGTTAAAAATAATTAATTAGGGCCGACAAATCCTATTTCAGTGCCAGTTCAGTGCCATTCAAAGAACAGTGCATTTCCCCAAACAAAAAATTCAATTATAACTATAAAAAAGTTACATAAACTTCACTAATATCAGAAGATATGACCAAATAATACAATTATTTACAATATTAGTAGAAATATAAATTCAAACAAACAGATAATAACATTATAATTTCTTAATTGTCTTTATTTTAGGGGAGACGACTTAAGCTGTCAGCATTTTGATGAAGTTTGCCCTTTTTATGAACAACTTCATAATTGTATGGCTGTAAAGTTAGGGCCCATCTTAAAAGTCGCGGATTTGTCCCACTGTTTTTCCCTAACCACGCTAAAGGATTATGATCCGTCTGAATAATGAATTTGTGCTGTCCATCGAGATAACACTTCAACTTTTGTACAGCATAAATTATTGCTGCACATTCCTTTTCAATAGTACTATAATTTTGTTCGGCGGAAGAAAACTTTCTACTTAAGTACATTATTGGATGTTCGTCGTCATTTTCTACTTGTGATAGGACAACACCAATTCCATAATTGGAGGCGTCGCACTGTACGAGGAACGGTTTTGTAAAATTTGGACTGTGCAACACTGGTCTTTCCGTTAACCTTCTTTTAAGTTCATCGAATGCAGTTTGACATGCTTCCGTCCATCTTATAGCTGACATGCGACTTTTTCCTTTTAGTAGGTCTGTCAATGGTGCTGAAATCACGGAAAATTCGGGAATGTACCTTCGATAATATCCAGCCAGTCCTAGAAATGACCTAATGTGTGTTTTCGTAGAAGGAGTAGGGAAGTCTCTTATGGCTTGGACTTTAACTTCCCCTGGTCTTCGTTGTCCTTGACCAACTACATGACCTAAGTACTTCACGGTCGCTTTTGCAAACTGACATTTTGATGGTTTTATATGCAACTTAGCTGTCTTCATCTTTTCGAATACAATTTTTAAATGCGATATATGCTCTTCCCACGTAGGAGAAAATATGGCGACATCATCGAGATATGGCACGGAAAATTCTTCGCAAGTTTTTAACAGTCCAGCCATTAACCGGCTAAAATCATATGGAGCATTTTTTAGTCCAAACGGTAACCGTAACGGTTTGAAAATACCAAAGCTGGTACAGAAAGCAGCATAACGCTGAGCTCGTGCCGTTAATGGGATTTGCCAATAACCTCTGGTCAAATCCAGTATAGTTATATAATTTGCATTCGATACCTTTTCCACTAGTTGCTCTATATTTGGTAGTGGAAAATACTGCGTTTTAGTGACGTTGTTCAATTTCCTATAGTCAATGCAGGGTCGGGGATCTTTCCCGGGGACTTCAACTAAGATGAGCGGGGATGAAAAGTCGGATTCGCCTTCCTCAATTATTCCGAGAGTCAGCATCTTTTCTACTTCTTTCTTTAAAATTTCACTTTGTCTAGGCGACAACCGGTATGGCTTTGTACAAATTGGTTTCTCGGATTCCAATTCAATATCATGTTTAGTAAGGTTCGTATCCTATCGAATCCTTATCATTTAAGATCCTGGCTCATTTGAGAAAATGCCAGAATACTCAGATATTAGAAGTCTCAGAGCTTCACGTTCACTTTCAGAAAGTCGGGAGTTTGACTCTATGTTTTGGAAAAGTTCAGACTCTTCATTTTTACAGGAGTTCAGCTGCAAACATGGCATTTCTTCTTCACCAGCATCTGGTTCTTCCGTATATAACAAATTTATATTTTCTGGTCTTTGATAATAAGGTTTCAGCATATTGATATGATACACGATTTTTTTCTTTGTCTGGAAATTTAACAACATAGTTTGTTTCAGATAATTGTTGGCTAATTTGTCCAGGACCTACCCACTACACGGACAATTTATTCGGCTTTGAAGGAGCCACCACAAGTACTAAGTCTCCCTTTTCAAACTTGCGTTCTGTAGCCTTTCGATAATACCATAGTTTTTGTTTTTCTTTTACGTTTTCTATTTGCTGAATTGCAAGATCTTGGCATCTCTTCATACGATTCATAAGTTCAAAGACATATTCAACTACACAACTTCCTGTCTCTTCTTCACCTTTCAACTTTTCGTAGAGAAGCATGATGGGAGTTAAGTTTTTTCCGTGAACCAATTCAGCTGGAGAAAATCCGGTACTATCATGAGTTACCGTTCGAAGAGCGAAAAGAGCCTGGGGTAAGATATTTTCCCAGTCTGGTCCAGATTCGAAACATAGGACTCGGAGAATTCTTTTTAGAGTTCTGTGCATTCTCTCCACTGGATTACTTTGGGGGTGATAAACGGAGCTTCGCACCACCTTTATTTCAAACCTTTCTAGAAATTCCGATGTAAGTGCACTCACGAAAGATGATCCCTGGTCGGTCTGCAATTCTTTAGGGAATCCCATGCGACTAAAAATCTGAAGTAGCACATTTACAACAGTGGTCGAACAGATATTTTCCACAGGGATTGCATCTGGATATTTAGAAGACATGCAAATTGCAGTTATAATGTATCTGTTTCCTGAGGGTGTCACGGGCAAAGGCCCACAAGCATCAACATTTATTTTCGTAAAAATTTCTGTGATAACTGGTACGATCTTTAAAGGAGCCTTCTTCTTTTCTTGAGGTTTTCCAGCTCTTTGGCAACTGTCACAAGCCTTCACGAAATTCTCAACATCTCGGTAACAGTTGGGCCAGTAGAAACTTTTAAAGAGTGCATCCTTAGTTTTTGTTGTTGCAAGATGAGCCGCTTTTCCTTCATGACAAATTTTCATTAACTGTTCACGATACTCCTCTGGAACTACCAGCAGTCGTCTTTCAGTTCCATGTTTGTCTTCCTTCTTATAAAATAACAGTTCATTATTTAATTCAAATTTACTATTTTCCTTAACTGTAGCTAATTCCATTAGAGACTTTAATTCTGCGCTTCTACTTTGGGCGGACTTGAATTCTTCAGGTGTGATCTTCAAAAGATTAGGACTTTCAACAAAAGGCTCCGGTGATGATAATATACTTTTTTCTTCATCAGTGATTTCGGTTAGGTCAATGATCTCTTGACAACTTTCATTCGAGATTTCTTGCGATTTCTCTTCTTCCTTTCGTAATTCTTTTTTCTTCTTAGAACGTGTTTGAACTGCGTTTATCATATGCATTTCCACATCTTTATTTTTCTTCATACTGTCGATCAATGCAGCTGTCTTATTTCCTAACAAATATTTACTTTCTTCCCATTTATACGGTTGTACTGCTGCTTTCGTTACAACATGCCCAAAACTACCTTCTAATTCTATTTCGGCTAATGGTAGACATGTAGCAGTCTCTATCAATGGTGATCTCACCCACACATATTCACCTGTAAACATATAAGGCTTCACCAACTTAGGGCAAACCAAATCTAATGTGGCTCCAGTATCGCGGAGTATGGAAACTTCTGCACCATTTACTTTACCTAAGGTGGTATAAGGAGCCATCAGGTGATCTACATCTCCGTCAGCGATATCGTTTGCAGCCACCACTTCTTTCAGTTTTGGACACTGAGGTCTAAGGTGATTATAAGAACCACACTCGTAGCATCGCGGCTGTTTTTTCTGCTCAAATTCCCTTTCTTTGTTCTTCTGTGGATCGTATTTCGTTTGATTCTTATACCTCTTGTCTTCAACCCTTAATTTTCCGTCTAACTTCCTAGAGTAGTCTGAGTTTTTCGATGATTGTCGATATCCGGTTCTTTTGAAACTATCTTTGATATTTTCATATTCGTCTATTTTATCTGCCAAGTCAAAAGGAGAAACCATTTTCATTCAGTCTTCCAGGAAATGATCTTTTATTTCTTGGGGCGCACGTCTCTTCAACTGTTCTGTAACCATTAATTCTTTCAGTTGTTCAAGCGTAGTAATCTTTAATTCAGAAGTCCATTCTTCGAAATAGCTATTTAACTCGTGAGCATAATTCCGCCATGTTTTTTCAAAACTTCTGATGCCTATAAAATAGCTGTTTCAACCTTTCAGCATTTAATTTGTACCGCTTCAGTATCAACTCCTTAACATAGTCGTAATCTTTAACCTTCTCTACGGGTTCTCGAGCCAACATATTCATTACTTCACTCGGCAAAACACTAAGTAAATACGCAACCCAATCTTCTTTAGAAACTCTAGCCATTTCTGCACGACGCTCAAAATTTATTAGATAGAGTCCTATTTCATCTTTCTTTTGGGTTAATTTTCAATAATTCTACTTTAGGACCCGTCTCACTGCCACTTGAGAAGTTGGTACACAACGTACGCGAATCGCATGTAGAAGCACTCAATTCTAACCGTTTCATTTCTAATGCAAATTCTCTATCTTTCTCTTCTTTAACCTGTTCAGGACCGTGATCGCGTATATGTGATCAGACGATTCTTCCCTCACGGCCCGCGATATCGTATTTGTGATCAGTGTTTCCGTGCCAGCCGGCCCATCATCACACAGACGTGATTTCAGATTGGAACGTTTTATTTGAATTTTTAAACGGCACTAGATGGTTGATGAAGTCTGTTACATTTTCAAATATCATTCCAGAGAGCTTTGACCTTCAATTTGCACTTTCGGTTCCGAGCTTTTTTTTGATTAAACCTCAAATATCATTTCAAATATCATACCGGTCCCGTGCGTGCGTAGTCTCTTTGAGCGCGCGGGCCTGGGGAAGCGCTTCTTTCTCCTTTCGCCGGTCCTGAACAGGTTAAGTCTCTCTTCTTTACGTTCAATTTTCTCTTTGTCTTCACGTTCAATTCTCTCCCTTTCTTCACGTTCAGCTTTTTCCCTTTCTTCAGATTTAATTCTATCACTTATTATCAAATTCACAAATTCTTCATCATAGTTCTTGCTATTTAATATCAAATTCTTTAAATCGATCATTTTAAGATCATCAGTAACCTCCTCCCTTAACTCTTGAGCAATTGTTCTTAATTCCTCTTTACGCGCCTTCGCGAGATAGGCCATTTTAATAGTTTGATTTTTTCAAGAAATTCCTCAGCAACGATACGAATAGAATTAGGGAAAAGTTAATGCTAATTCTAACCAAATTAATTTTCTGGATCTTCAGAGACCCACAAAAAATTTTAGTAATAAACAATGCACAAAATACTCAATTTTAAACTTTTTCTAAAAAACCACTTAATGTTTTAAAAAACTTTAAATGACAACCATGAAAATGTTTATCATCTTTAAATTTGCCAAAATCGTATAACTTATACCGACAAAATCATTAGTAAACCAATTAAACACATAAATAATAATAAATGAACAATGTACATTATAATTATTTAATTTTACTTAATTAATATTTTACTAATGATACTACCGTAATTTCCGGCTTATAATCCGCGGATTATCCACTAAAAAAGATGAAAATTTATCCAGTGCGTATTATTCATCGCTGCGTACTGTCTACTGAAATTTTTCCTGAAATCTCCAGCTTTTACAGTAAAAAATCTTATTTATAAAAACAAAACAAAGGTTAATTTCTTTTTTCCAGTAGATTTAGACCCTGAAAAAGATTTAAGTCTGTTAATCAAAATATTAAACGTAAATTTTGCTGAGTATTGGCTGTATTAATTACTTATTCAATATTTGCTGTCAATATATGGATATATATATTATTCCAGTAAAAATGTAGGTCTCATTTTAGTTTTGTTTTTCTTATAATAATGTCACTTGACTAAATAATTACGATGTTACAAAATGTGCGATAAGTATTCTGCATGCTACCATACATTTTGTTTTGTTTGTTCCGAAAGAAATCTTCGCTTTTTTACTTTTTATTTAAATCATAATACAGTTCTTAGTGCTTAAAGGTAAAATGCCTAGCTTAAAAATTGTGTATCAATTGTGATTTAAATTTACAAAAGACAGTCCAAGTATGTTTGATAATTCTCATTCTTAACAATAGATTTTTAGTAGAAAATGTTTTACAGTAAGCCAATTCTAATATTAATAATGTGGTTTTACTATACATAGATAATAATCACCAATTTCGGCAAAGCATCGCCATATTATCCGCGGATAATCTACCGCTGCGGATTATCTAAAGAAATATTTTTTTTCTACTTGAAAAAAAGCACCTGCGGATTATCAATTGCTGCGGATTATAAGCCGGAAATTACGGTACTTAAATCAAAAGCAAACTACACCCATCTACAAATTACTTTACGAAGTTTACATCCGTTTCTAAAAAAAATGATAACAGAATTAAACACTCTTATAATATTCCCTGAGGATTTCAATTATTTTCTTCGAAAGCTGCTTAACAAACCAAAACTGTTTTTCTTTTCAAATGAAATCAAACAATATAATGCGATCAAACCATAAAGAATTTTTTTTCAAAATTATTCAACACAAAATTCAAAACAAAGTCAAACTGCGTATGAGAAAATATATTCTTTTGAACAAAACACAACCTTCATAATAGCAATATTTTCTGAGAACAAAATTTTCTAATTGAAATACGTAATTTCAGTAAATACCTCTCTTTTTTCTTATGAGAGCGAAAATTAGTCTTAAATCTGAATACACAGAATAAAACTATTTAAAAGTGTTCTCAAAACTAATCAGATTCACTTCATGAAAACAGAAGGTAATTCCTATGTAAATAGCAACTCTTAATGAATCATATAATCAAGATTAATCAAAATGGTATATTCACAATAAAATAATAATTGTTTTCTTAACTCAAAATGTTCAAAAAAAAAATATTTTCATCTCACACTCTGCTTAGCTTTCAGGAAAACCAATATACTTATTTTAAACGATAATACAACCACTAAAACAAGTAATTATAGCATAAACACTCTTTTACTCAAATCGAAACCAAAATACATATACTTGTCTTAAACGATAATACAACCGCTAAAACAAATAATTAAATAGCATTAACACTATTTACCTTAATCGAAACCAAAATACATATACTTATCTTAAACGATAATACAACCGCTAAAATAAGCAATTAAATTGTATAAGCACAACCTGTTCCAAAACGACCCCGAAATCAAATTTAGTAACTTTAATACAAAAGCACTGTTTTAGATTAATTAAAAAGGCACTGTTTTAGAACTGGCACTTACCCACTAAAAATAATCATTTCTTAAAACACTGGTTTTCGATGCACTGGTTCAATCCGTAAAGCTGCCACCAAATGTATTCCTCATCTGTACGGTAGCGTGCAAAAAACAGATGGGGACACAATTATAGGACGAACAGGACGATTTATTTCACTGTCACAAACACATCCATAAAAACACAGGGTTACATTCACATTACATTATATTCGCGGTGTTAGGTGTGTGCTACAACCACAAGAGTCCGTTTTAAACTCGCGGTACATCTCCATGCATTCTTCAACACCGTCGCTGTCTCTGCGCCTTCTCGAACTGAAAACAAACAACTTCTGACGTATGGCGCCATCGCATGGAGAAGGGTCTGCTCGACGTCATAACAATACCCGAAAAAGTGACGAAGATCGGGGTTGCTATTAGTCACGTACAGATAAATAAAAGATCTGTCACTTTGATGCTGGATTGTTGACAGATGTAGATTGGTTGTTTAAGAAATGATTACCTTTAATGAATCAGATAAGTTAAGGTTAAACTTCTTCAAAAAGAAGCGTCCCCGTACTTATTCACTTAGGACTACACCACTAGTCTTAGGCTGAGGAGTTGAGAAAACATCGATGCAATAAGTGATAAAGCATATAAAAAAAGGTCGGGCCGCCAGATGGCGTAATATGCGGAGTGACGTCTTATCCAGGTGACTTACAAACGAGGTTTGACTGTATTTTCAAAATTCTTAAATAACTCGAAAACTACAGAAACGAAAAAGAAAGAACTGTTCTCGTAATAACCGGCAGCTGTTGTTTGAGTTATCGAAAAATATTTAAAAAATCAACATCTTGTTGAAGTTTTCGGTCATTCAGCGCTCAAGGGAGGAAGAGAACTGCCGGGGACCTCAAAGTTCACGAATGCGCCCCTGATCATAAGCTGTATTCAATATGTTTGGAAGGACTTAAAAATCGAGAATTTTGTATACTCCAGAGGACAATTATTTTTGTTTATAATTTAATCTCATTTATCTTGAAAAAGCAAAATAAGTTACTTAATGGTTTTCGTTTATATTCGAACTAAAATTTTAAAATTCCGTGATAGAAAACTTGTGTCATTCTTAAAATTCGTGTGAAGGTCCAGGGTTCTGCCTTATTGCTTGGCTGCCGATCTAACGGTCTAGAGTTCAGGGTGCCCACTGGCTACTAAAAGAAGACTATTTGCTACTACAATCGAGAATAGGCGACTATTTACATGTAAAAACAGCTGAAAAGCAACTATTTTTCTAGGAGTATCAATGCAGTTTCCGTTTTACACCTAGAATGTTTCAGTTCAGGGGATGTAACCTCGTTACTAACAACATGATAAACTCTGTGCATTGCGCAACAGTGTCCGCCTGTAGATTTTAAGAAATATCTGTCAAGAACAAATACGCTAGATTCATACCACCTGTGTCGTTCCATTGTAGTTCACTACAGTAAAAGATGCATTTTCGTAATCAAAAAATTGACAAGACTTCAAAATTCCAAAAACATAATGCAGCCAACTTTCAGAACGACACAGTGGTATATCATTCACTTTGTTGCAGAAACTCTGCTGAATTGTCAGATTCGTATTAGAGAGTATGCTTTAAAGTCTGGGGTTTGTAGAAAGTTTCAGAAGCCAGTCGAGATGTCAGGACGGAACACAAACATAATTTTTTCTAGAAACTTGTCAAACAATCTTCAAAGCACAATTTACAGGAATTTACAAGCAGTAATTCTATAGACAATTAGTCACCAATCGGGGCAATTTCCTCAAATACTGCAATTTCTTTACAGCAAATAAAATTGTTCCATTTGCTAAAATATCAGAATACTCGAGCTGAACCCTTGAGTGCTCCACAGCACACAACACTGAATTAATAGCAAATTTTAAAATCCAGCTTGCCAAAACAACGGTGCCTCTGGCATCAAAATTATGCGCAGCGATATGTTTTTACCCAGACAGCACATAAGCTTAAATCAAGCTTGACATTTCTTTGAATTTGACGCATTAATGCAAGCTTGACAGTTCAACTCATTCTAAGCTGGCAGCAAGCTTGCAGGAGTCAAGTTGAATTGTCAAGCTTAAATACAGCTTCATTTAAGCTTCGCAATTGCTACTCGCTTGATTTTTCCTTTTTAAAGGAGCGTTGATGGCGTCATCTGTGAAAGAGAATGGACATTAATTGTCTAGCGTCCTCAAATTTGCTGAAAGTTCGTAAAAGATGTGTTTATTTTATTACCAGTGCCATATTACCGGCAAGGCAAACGGGGCAACTGCCCAGGGCCTACAGATTTTAGGGCCCAAAAATCTTACATCTTACACTTTTGAAGTTTTAAAATAAAATTACAAAGGATAAAAAAAATTAAGAAGTTAAATAATTTTTTTAATTATAAAGTATGAACAATGAAAATAATTCAAATTTACATTTGTATAAATTAATTTAAACTTATTTTTAATTCTTCGAAATGCTCTATATCGATATAGCATACCAATATATGTAGGAAAATAACTAACCACATTTGTAAAGAGAATTTTTAGCGTTAAAAATAGCAAAATTTTTCAATTATTTGTTATTATAAGAAATATTTACAAAAATGACT
Source organism: Cheiracanthium punctorium (assembly GCA_038373885.1). Classification (NCBI taxonomy): domain Eukaryota; kingdom Metazoa; phylum Arthropoda; class Arachnida; order Araneae; family Cheiracanthiidae; genus Cheiracanthium; species Cheiracanthium punctorium. The sequence continues at coordinate 742,598 of JAWZYV010005775.1, read as the reverse complement.
AAAGTGTTTGTATTCCATACATGTTATGTTAGCAACTGTGGTATAGCATTTCGAAGTAACGTTTAACTATCTGTTTCTTTGATTTCAGATTACTTAACACAAAATTTGTGTTAAGTAAGTAAACCCATTCTATATTTCCAAATATGGAAATTCTTCAAAATAAAATACAATTATACTACGAAATTGATTTCAAAATCAGTCATTTGTTTCGATTTTGGCCAGCGGCAGTATTGCTCATGAGTGTTGCGAAAGTTTTAAAACATGTGTTGCTCTTAAGTTTATATTATGTTTATTTCCCTATTAGTAGAGTCTCTAAATCACACATAAAATTATTTTAATTTTGATGCATCCCATGGAAAAAAAAAACAAATAACATATATCGCCCACTTATCAATCTGGCCAGAAAACCGCTTAATAATTCACTTCAAACTTTAGTCATAGCTGCACAAGGCTCCGATGGCTGAATGGATAACGCGCTCGGCTACGAAACGAAAGGTCCCGGGTTCTATTCTAGCCACGGACACTCGATGGAAACAGATTAAAATAACTTAAAATTGCAGCATAGAGGGGAAAATGCGCGGAAAAATAAAGTATGTGGGGCGCGTTCGCCAGCGGGCGCCCCGTGTATTTAGAAAAAAAAATTTTGGAAAATTTTTTAAGCTTGAAATTAAGCTTGAAATTTCAAGCTTGAAATGTCAAGCTTAATGCAAGCTGGGCAAGTGTAAACTAGAACACTTGATTCAAGTTTGCATCAAGCTTACACGCCTGGAATTTTCAAGCTTATTGACTTGATAAATCAAGCTTTCTGCAAATTTGCTGTGATGTCTGGGTAATAGATTTGGTAGAAAAACCAATTCAAGACTTTAACAGTGGGATGACCTACTCACGTATTTATACTGTTTTGGGAGTTTTCTCAAAAGTTCTGGCAAAATCTGTCTAGTAAATTTTCTATCACTTTCCTTGCATCATTTGTGTTATGCTAAGCGGGTAAGTAAACATTGCAGGTCACTTTTTTTTTTAAAGTCATGTCAGATGTCGACAGTCTTGGCAATTTTTTGGCAAAATATTGACAAAATGGGTGCAGAAATTAAGCTCCCAAAACTTAACTCAGCCAAGCGATATCGCCAATATTTAACAAGAAACCCCCAGTTCTAATGCTATCCTATATAAATATTAAATGTTCCTATCTTGCGTTCTAGTTAACCGATTTACATCCATCAAAATGCAAAACTTAATTTATTAACACTACTAACTTTTATTAGCTGTAATGTATGCTTCATGAAAATTAATGCCCCTGCTGCTTGTTTTTAAACTGTGTATTTTTTTTCATTTTTAAAAAGAATTTTTTTTAATTCACATAATAATTCAATAAAAAGTTATGTTAGCAATTCCATGATCGAAAATTCTATAATCTGCATGTTTATTGATTCTGGTGTATCTAGTTTTGAGAGAGCCTACTGTGTTTTGCATTTTATGTTTAACTAAAAATACTTGGGAAGACATTGAAAACTGTCTACTTTTTAATGTTATATTCTATGAACTTCTGCATCTAAGGAAACAGGACAAAACTGCTAGCATCATCTGCTACGGAGTAATATATAATGAATTTAATCATATTATGTAAACTTCTTTCAGCAAACAAAAATGTGTATTTTTAACTTTGCTTAGAAGATTTCAGTCTGTTAAGATTGTTAAAAAGGATACTATTTTTTACCATAAAGGCTAATATTTTGTTCTACAAGTGAGGGATAGTGGCGTAGCGAGAAATTGTTCATGAAAGGGGGGGGGGGTTACGACTACTGCATACGCATTACTTTATCTATCTTAGTGATTAGAGAGTGAAGAAAATACATTTTGTCTGACCAAAAATTCCTCATGGAGGGTTGTGACCCTCCATATCCCCCCCCCCATATAGATTCATCGAAATAATACATTGTATTATATCTATGGATACATCTCTGGTGAGGGAAGGTTTAGTTGACCAGTAAAGTCTTCTTGCACATACTTCACATCAAGCTTGGCTTGATGGAACGATTTAGGGGTTTATCAAATGAACGACCGTGCTTTAAATATATTGGCCACAAGCTTCACAGGAAATCAGAAGAAAATATTTTCGTAGGACCAGAGAATTTGGATACTTTTTGAAGATGAAATACTTGAAAATAGCGTGGAAATGAATGAAGGAGGGCTGGAGAGCTTCTGAGGAAGTCGCCGAAAAATGTATCCAACTTTACATACAGTGTACTTTGCCAATAAGTTTAAAAGATCATTGCTTTTCGTATTTGTTCAACTTTCCGGAAAATGTTGGTGCTGCGAAGAACGAGGAGAAAGATTTCGCCAATGAGATAAAGCGTAGAGACAAAAGTGAGTGGAACGTTCGGAGGGCCCAATTTAGAAAATTCTTGACTGTAGGCGGACTCAAGATACCCTTTCCTTAATATTGATGTCGGCGTAAAATTTCCTCAATTGATACACGCACACAGGAAAAAAATGTATCGCTGAAAGTGCCATTTTACCAGGAATTGTCTATTTGAAGAGTAGAAGCCTAGAACATTATCAAATAGCGAAAGCAATAAAACATAATCTGTCATATTTACTTCAGCCGCCCGGGTTGTGTAGTGGTTCGAGAGCCATTCTACCACACCACAGGTCGGGTTCAATTCCGGGGATAGCTGAGTGTCATTTCGTCCGTGCCTAGGAGGCAGCGCTGGTCCACCTATTAGATGCCTCCATAATAAAGAGATCAGTAATTCCGGCCTTGGTTGTGAACAATGCCTATGAAGGGCAAGAACCCGACATAGGCATTGTCCTATGGCGGGCTTCATGCCCATAGGTATTGAAGTTAATATATATATTTTAGATTATATATATATATATATATATATATATATATATATATAAACTTCACTGCCATTAGAAAATATAAAATGAAAATAATTAATTGAGAACTTTTTCTTTTAAAGTAAAAAATCGAGGTTAGGCGCTAGGTCCGGGTCTGATAGCTAATTGAAAATCAGGACCTGTGCGCAAATGCTGTTTATGAACCACCTATGCAAAAACAGAACAAGAACTTAATGGATGCATTTGTACAGCAGCAAGAATCTTTGACTCTGTGAAAACTACAAAAGCGCGGAACGAACTTGATTACAGATTAGATGTTTGACGTGTAACAAAAGAATCAAACATTGAACATTTGTAGATGAAAAAAAAAAGAACTTGGTATATTTCTCTTTAATTTCGTGTATTTCCTATTGTAATACTATGCGTAATAGTTTCTAAAATATAAATATTTAAAATCCAGTCATTCATTTTTGTTGATTCTATATTTCTAGATGTACTCTTCCTCATTTTGATAATCAAGCATTTGAAATAATTCAATCGCCCGAAGATGAAGTCTGTCGCTATAGATCAGGTGTCTAAAAAAAGAAAGCGTCGCAATGTTTAAAAGTTAGGGAACCGCTGTCGTAGAACAATGATTTTACACTAATTTAAACCTTATATGATTAGGTCCCCCCCCCCCAAAATTCATAACACCCTCGCTATTGTCATGCGTTGGCGACAACGTTTAACTTTTCTTGACATAGAGGAAAGTAAGCGACGAATATTAGAATGTATTCGAATTATTAAGGTAAAAAATTAAGAATAGCAGGAACAAAATTGTTTTTTAAATAATTATAAATAAATTTACAGCTCGGGTGATAGGGGGATTAATTATTAAATTACGAGGCTGTGTTTTGGTTACGACTACTAGTACCCATTATTTATCTCACAACGGGCAAAGTAGATACTAGTTCTCATCATAAATTTCATAAACCTAAAAGTGGGAAGAATATTTTACACAGTCTTTTGGGGTAGGAATGTTATCGATATAATCAATTTTATCTATTTTTAAAGAATGGCTGTATACTAAAATGACCAACAGCTTTTGAGGATTAAAACTAATAACATTTAAAGACTAACAGTTTCAAATTTAATATGAACTAAAAGACAAGTGATTCTACGACTATTTTAAATATGGATTATTTGTCGGCTTTAAGGAATTTTTATTCTCAGAAAATATTTCTTAGTGATTTGAGAGAAATTGCTAAAAATGATGCACACCATCAAGTTATTGAAAGAAAAATATATTGATAACTGTTGTTTTTTATGACTTTGCACTTCTCGTGTCTAGTAAGCTATCAAGTATGTAGTTCACATATTACAAGCTGGTGTGAATGTGGCATATGAGTTATGTGGTATTGGGAGAATTAATCTTGCTCTTTTTGATAGAAGGTTGGATTGGACGGAATAAACATTCAAAATACCATCTAACCGCCAGCTTTTAACGAGTGAACTATTCAGACGTATGCATTTCATTAATATTGTTTACTTGAAATCAGGGGCGTAACTAAGGGGGGGGTCAAATCCCCGATGAGGAATGTTTTGCTATACAAAATGCATATTCTTCGCTACATTATCACACACAAAATACATATATATGAGTTGTAGTTCTCATAACCCCCCCCCCCCCCATGAAAAATTTCTGGCTACGCCCCTGCTTGAAATTAATCCAATTTTTTTCTGAAAGAAGAGGAAGGAAATGTTGAAATAGGCAGAGAAACTACTCACGGAAGGCCAACAAAATGTGAACTTAGGTGTATTTCAGGATAACTTGATTATTACAGATACCCTTTCATTTAAGCTGAATATAAAAATACTGCAAAGTATTTAAATTAAATGTTTTCTTTTGGGAGCAATGAATCATTATTTCACAGAAAAACATCATTGACATAAGAAATTTCAGCATTACCATTTTGTGTTAATAATAAATAATAAAAAAAATATTCACACACACAGTATAAATTCAGCTTAAAAACTTTGACTTACAGTCAGGTACATGTTGCATTTCCCGCTTTATCAGCGTGCGTTATCTAGACAACTTACATCTGTGATTTAGTGAAGTCTCCAGAGTTGCTCAAAATTCGGACGTGGTGCGAAACTGATTAGCCTCATCTAATTTATTTCTATTTCTGCATTTTTAAATTTCCCATTTATTAGAAAACCAATGGTGCGATATAAAAAGAGAACGTACAAAGCCAGACTCTCTTTACTCATTCTAAAAGTAATAAACTATTTCATAAATATTTATAACCTTGAAAACAGTAAATTAGGATACGATAATGTGCAAGATAATCTGTAACTCTTCCATGCAATTTCCTTTTGACACATCCTAACGAGACTTATACATCGGATAAAGCTCACTGTCCTAGCTATGCAAATGCATTACCAAATTACCACCTATCACAGACATTTCACATTTTGGGAAAAAGAAAGAAAAAAGAATGAAAGACACCGATCGCAAAAATGGAAAGAACCAAGCTACCGTGAAGCGTCAAATATTAACGACAGCACCCGTTCTGAATATTCAATTGCCACCCTGAATCAGATAGCGTCTTGACTTCCTCAGGGGCAAACAAAAGGTGACGCGTCACACACAGAAAAAGCCCTAATGACAATAATTATACAAGTGTTATATAAAAATCTGATCACATCAGTTCTAGACATGGTCAAAAGCTGTTAATCCCATAATGACAGGAAATGAGGATATTTTTTTGTATTATTACTCCTGAGAACCACCTGGTATGGATTGGGGGTGTGGACTTTTACAGTCAAATTGTTTGACGTTAAAGACTAAATGATAGTTGTGGTTTATAGGAGGTTGTGGAGTAGAATAATTAAAACGTTAGAGAAGCAATTTTTCTTTTTCTTTGCCAAAATTGAACGATATTTCGAAAAAATGAAGAAACTGTATCGAGATATATCATTTTATAATAATGTTTCAAAAGTATTAAATTATGTAAATTTACCCAAATTGTCTATTCTATAGGGTGTGCCTACTAGAGATGAGACGGGCTCAGCCCGAGCCCGGTCCTGAACCGGCCTCGGGCTTTGTAATTCACAATTGCGTTCGGGCTCGGGCTCGTGAAAAATTTCTCCTTTATTGAACATGCTCCTTGAAACACATTTAAAAAAATGATTAATGGGGAAAATAAAAATTCGTATAAAAAAATCGGCTGTTCGAGCCTCGTCAGGGGGAGGCTCCTCTGAACCCCAAATTTTTAGTTTCATGATTGCCATACTGAAAACGCTATGAATTGATTGTGTCATTTTATCTCTCATCTTTGGCGTATTTCGCCTGGTAACCCTATGTTGAAATTTTTAGGATTGTAACCTATTTATAGAAAAATACATGGGATGCCTATTCTACAGCTTACGAAATAGTGTAACAATAGATTAAAGCTGTTGTGAACTAATAGTATCTAAATATACGTAAATTTCTGTCGTTTTTTTTTTTGGGACAATTTTCAATAAAGGGGGGGGGGAGATAAAATGGCATAGTCATTAAAAAATAGCGGCACGGGCGCCTGAAGGTGCGTGAAGCTATTTGGGTATTTCAGAATGGCGGCTTATATTGCTTAGTTAGTCATGAGAGCGGACATAATTTGATAAATATGGATGTAAAGAATTAGAAAGTTCATTGAGAGTTTGCAACTATATTTGTCTTTAATTTGCACAAACGGCAAAATTTATTATATTCCATCAATGAAGTAATTGAATTTTATTTATCTTTAGCTGAAATTTTGGGCTCGGGCTCCAACTTAAATACTATTGCTCGGGCTCGGACTTCCAAAAAATGAGCCCGAACTCATCTCTAGTTCAAACCCGGCCGTCGCCACACACTCTCCCTACAGATCCTCAAATATTTCCCTGCACTCGGACAACATCTCGCCACACCTCAAGTAAAACGCATACCAGGCTGGGGAGTCTCTAAGGAAAAAGATTTTGCCACTAATACCTACATAAGTGGGAATCCATTGGTTTTGCTCTTCGAAATTAAAGGCGCGTGTTTTCACCAAAGTTGACAACTAAAAGTTGACAAAACATTCTTTGTAGAAAACTAAAAGTTGCTCTTCTCAAATTAGAGATTACAAGTGGAAGATTTTTTGTAGAAAACTAAAAGTTGCTCTTCTCAAATTCAGAGCAAAAAGTGGAAAACGTGTTGCCAAAGAAGTGGTGCGAAAGGCGGTAGTGTCAAGAATCAGGCAATAGGGTCAAGGATGTCGCACGAAGACGCAATTATTGCCACGGCCGCCTGTGTCATCATAGCCAGCCAATGTACAAGAGGTCCCCGAAGATATTGGGTGAGACCCTCGTTGAAGGCTAGGGATAGGTGCAGTGGAAGTGACATGATAGCTGGTCTCCGAGAAGATGACGTCGACCCGTTGAGTGGGGAGCTGAGGTGCGACGGGAGTGTCAAAAACTTTCTGAGAATGACCAGTAGTGACTTTGAGTATTTGATTTCTGAGTATTTTTGGGAAGGTGTGACACACGATATGTTCTGTAAACTTTAAAAATCAGACTCAAAATTTTATTAATTGAAACAATAGTAAACAATAAATACCTCATTTCCGCTAATTCCGGCCTCTGTGATCGTTCTTGGTGTCATTTTGTCCTTGAGACTCAAATGCCCACCATTCGACTGATTGGGAAGCACCGGCACCACTCTTCTCTTTCTTTGCCTCTCTTCGGAAACAGTTAATTAAGTTCTTCACCTTGTTCTGAACTTCAAATTTATAAACTTGCAGCTGGGCTGCAATTCCCAACCCCCCCCCAGGCGTAGTTTTTTAAGTTTTTGTCTCTAAATGTACGGTCTTGTGGGTTACAGAGAACCTCTCTGCTCCGGTAAAGTTCAATTAATTCACTGGTTTTGGTCCTGGTCCATTCGTTCTCACTACAGCCTTCCATCTTGACAGAAATACAACGAAAATACCTGCAGCTGAAGTACACACGTGCACTGACGGTGGTGGTTTGAGTAGGGCGTTGGGATGCTAGCTCCCGTCTTAACGTACGGGACGCGTGGAGGGGAACAGTTCTCCACTAGTTTCCTACAAGTTGCTAGCGCAAAGCGCGCAGCAACAAATCTTCCACTTTTAGTTGTCAACTTTCTTTGATCTTTACCGACACCCCGCGGGAAACCAAAATTTAGTGGAAGATTTGTCTCTCCACAAGTGGAAGACAGAAAATGTCGCTGTATTTTGTAGAAAAAGCAACAAATTGCAGCAACTTGTGGAAAACTTAGTGGAAGACTTTGGTGTAAACGCGCCTTAAAAGTAAGTTCAAGATGGATATCTGAGCTCAGTCCCCAACATTTATTTGTCGAGTTGCTCAGAATTACGTAAATGAGATCCTATATCTTCTTTGTGTTTCTGTATTGTTTTCCCAGCTAATAATCACTTTGAAAGAAGGGTTGAAGTAACAGTTATCTTTGCGATCATCGTATGTCAAGAACTAATGCATCTTTCATAGAGAGCAGCATTTAACCAGAATTCATAGTTTACAAATTCTATTTCATTTCTTTGTTGAAAGTCAAGAGAAAAGCTCATTGTTTATGAAACTCGATTCAGAATTTAGACCAACACTTTAACAGGTACACGAAAACGACATTTCCGATCCAAAATTGCTGTGTGAATCAGAAACCACCTTGTTCCCCCTCTATCACCCTTTACATTTCTGGCCTATAATTTTGAGAAACCCTGCGCATGTATGTATAAATAATTATTATTTCAAATTAATATGTTCCCTTTCGTATGTACATTGTTTAAACTTTTATGTTTGTATTAGAGATGAGTTCGGGCTCATTTTTTGAAGCCCGAGCCCGAAGACTTTTAATCCGAGCCCGCCCGAGCCCGAGCAATATTAATTAAGTCGGAGCCCGAGCCCGAAATTTCAGCTAAAGATAAATAAAATTCAAAGAAGTAATTCTTTGATAGAATACAATAAATTTTTCCGTTTGTGCAAATTAAAGACAAATATAGTTGCAAATTTTTAATGCACTTTCTAATTCTTTATATGTATGTTTATGAATTAATGTCAGATCTCATGACTAACTAAACAATAAGCCGCCGCACAGTGGAGTATTTGTGTCAAAATCCTGGCCAAAAATATTTTTCATGTGTTTTAACGTTAAAATCATTACTGTTGACTTTTGACTTAATTTTTAGTATTATATACTTCTTAAATTATATAAAAAAGCGTGTTGTCGCCAAATTGGGCGATATATCGCTAAACGACTCGAAGTTAGTTTCTAATAAATGTCTTGTCCGGGGAGTGTCCCTTTCTGGGAAGTACTGCTTTTGTATAATACCACTTATAAATGTAATACCACGCGGCTGTCGATCTAACGGTCTGGAGTTTTGGGCGATTTTCTCCAGATGTCACGTGAATACGCATTAGAGCCTCTTAAAAAGCCCTCCGCCAAGGCAACCTTCCCGTGAGGAAAATAGCCGTGCCTTAACCCAGCGGTTCTCAACCTTTTAACTTCGCCCCCTCCCAACAAAGGCTAACTTACGGTAGCACCCCCCCCCCTTCACATTGTTCAGCATACATTCAGTTTTTTAATCTTTAACAATGTACATTTAGTCGAATTTTCTACAAAATAATGTTATCAGTAAAGTTTGAATGAACATTTTAAGCGAAAATGGATATATTTTTGAGTAAAAATGAGAATAAATTAGGCGATTTTTAAAAATCGTGCATCATTACTTGCTCTTTGGTTTTTCTCGTGCCTCCCCTGGAAACGCTCTGCGCCTCCTTGGGGGGCGCGCCCCACAGGTTGAGAAACGCTGCCTTAACCACAATAAAAATATATAAATGTAATACTTTACTTATAATAATACTTATAAATATAATACTACTTATCTATAAATCAATTTTTATCATAAAAGTTTTCAGATTTTCCACTTTTCTAAATGTAGTTACTATTTGGATCTTAGTTTTCTAATGACTTCTGAAGATTAACTTTTTCATTCCGATTCTTTTGAACTCTGATATTCGTCTTCACTCAGAATCACTTTCTTTTTCTTCTCCTTCTTCCTTTTTTTTTTTTTTTTTTTTGAGAGAGAGAGAGAGAGAGAGAGAGAGCACCATCGGACCCCTCTGGAAGAAGAAGTTATAGGGTCTCACTGCTATAAGGCTTGCTCTTTTTCATTGGCCTTTATCTAGAGCAGATCATATAAGGGCACTGCTTAAAAGATGCCCCCCTTTGCAAACCCATAAAATCTCATTCCAAGCTCGAGGAGAAAGTAATTTATTTCAAGCCAGCACTTTTCTGTTTACACACTCACACTTCAATGACCCGAAGTCACAGTTGCCAACCTTTGAGAACCAAAAATGGGGAGTTTTTGCTTTGGACACAATTTACTACATAAATGGAAAACTAAGCTGTAAATAGATGGGACTATTTACATGACTAAGAAAGGGCAATTTTGGAATATGTAGAAATTTTCTTCTTATAGCAAATTTACATCAGAAAAATAAGAAATTACATACTGAATTTAAAATACTGATGTTAAATCTTGACTAAAATGAATTTTATATACCTTTATCCAAACACCTGCACATAATTTATAGTTTATGAGAAATACAAGTGCGTATGTTTGTATAGCTTTTGCGATCACCCGTCGAAAAATTATCGAAAAAATAAAAATGGCGCTATATAAATAATTTTTTTTATAAAAATGGTGGATGTTGGGGGAACATTTTTTTCTTGGAATAGACACTCAATACTGTAATAATTACGATTATAGTTGAAATTGGGCGCGACAAGCCGCGACACCCCTTCAAAAAGCTTTTTGAAATGTGAATTTTTGAAAAAAAATTAGAAAAAAAAAGTTTACAATTTTTTAAAATAAAGTCATATTATTTTTTCAAGCTAATAGATACATATAATTAAAATACATATATTTTACTACAATTATACTAAGTATCAAATCAGTAAATTAATTTAAAGAGCCCGTAAAAAATGCCAGACGAAGTAATAGAAAACGCTGAAATCTCTTGCCGTAAATGAAGAAACTTGCTTTTAAACCGAGTGTTGCATCTTTTGGATATGAATTATGGTCGAAAAACATGCATTACATGATGCATCAGTTACTAGGCTATCCAAAAACATATATATTACTGTTTTTAAACAAATTTAAAATTTTCGACTTTTGGCCAGGATTTTGATACGAATACTCCACTGTGCGCCGTTCTGAAATACCCAAAGAGCTTCACGCGCCATCTAGGCACCCATGACGCTTTTTTATAACAACTTTTATTTTCCATATGAATCACATTTTAAAAATTTGTTTCAAGGAGTATGTTCAATAAAATAGAAATTTTTCACGAGCCCGAGCCCGAACGCAATTGTGAATTACAGAGCCTGAGCCCGGTTCGGGCCCGGGCTCGGGCTCGGGCTTTCGGGCTCGGGCTGAGCCAGTCTCATCTCTAGTTTGTATCAGCGAAAAGTAGTTGCGAAATTTAAGCAACTTTAGAAAAAAAAAACATTAAAATTATTTTTTCTCCTGCAATCATTAGAATCACTGTTCTAAATAGACAAGCATTATTCCTAATGTTAAACATCTGGAGAGTTTCTGAGACCGTCCACGCTTAAAAAAAAAGGAGCTAAATTTCACTCCCGAGGAGCGAGGATGTCTCAGGAGGATTTGAAACTGGGAAAAGTTTGTCTCGTTTGTCTTTAGGAGCGAATTTTTGTTCTTTTTTTTTAAGCATGTAAATGCTGAACTGCAAATACTTCTTTAATTTATACCCAGATGGGGCTTTAAAAATACGAATAGCGTAAGCGATTATAAGATTTATGTTTTTGTAATACAATATTTTTTATGTCGATGTTTCTCGGCCCCAAACCTGTATCTCAAGTGTCGATAGTAAACCTCGAAATGAAAAACACTAACACCAGAAACGTTTATTCAGTCTTGATACACGAAGAACAAAATATGCACTGGAAATTCACATTTTGCTAGGATCTTGGGGCAATCTAGTATATTTTAATTGTAGAAAAAGCCAAATTCAATAATAGCTAAGATAACCGACACAATCAATAATATATCGTTTCTAAACATTACGAATATCTTCGTTTCTTGGTATTAATTTTCAAAATTTTTCAATAGTTCAATATTCGAAAAAACGCATGTTCTTTTTTCTCCCCTGCTGCGTAAGGTACATTTCACCAGCCGGCACACCATTTAGTTGGGAAATTTCGCATATGCCTTCGTTAGTACCCCATCCGTTATGGATTTACGGACACTTCAAATTTGACGGCTGGTGAAATGGTCACCCGGCACACCATGGAGTTAGAAAATTTCGCATAGGCCATTCATTAGTACCGGTTAGTACCGCATCCGTTACGGATTTACGGATACTTCCAATTTGCCGGCTGGTGAAATGGTCACACGGCAAACCATGCAGTTGGGAAATTTTGGGCATGCCATTCGTTAGTACGGGTTAGTACTGATAGATTTTCGTTAGTACCGCATCCGTTACGGATATACGGACTCTTCAAATTTGCCGGCTGGTGAAATGGTCAGCCGACAAACCATGGAGTTGGGAAATTTCGCATACGCCATTCGTTAGTACTTACTTCGTTAGTCGTACTTCGTAATATAAATGAGTTTGACTTTTTTTTTTTTTCTCGTCTCCAGATATGTAGTTATCTTTCTTGAATAAATCGGACATATTCGCTTTTATAAACAGGCCAAACGCTTTTTTTTATAACGACCTCTTTGTCAAAAGATGCGCTGCTGATTTCATGCACAAATAAATGCGACAACGCGAAAAAATTTCGGGATGTCGGCCCCCTCCATCTCCTTTGCGCGATGTACAGATGAAATTTTCGGATGTTTTATTCATAGTCTTATTACATTCACCTGCTTTTCAGTTGCACATATTATAAATATCTGCTGATCAAATAATGGAGCATTCTTATTTAAGATCGTGAAGTGCGATTAGTTCAATATAATTTCTGATGAGTGTATAGAATTGGAAGATAATTACAGATCACTGTTGCCCCCTGACTGTGTGCAAATACAGTAACGCGTATTTTAATAATTGCAAATGTATGAGCCTTGTAGCAACTAAGATGAGCTCGATTGAACATAAAACACGGAAAAACTTGGGAGTAGCCGAGAATGACTTCTTTTGTCCATGCATTAAGATACACAGTATTTTACAGATTCTAGTTCTAATCTTCTTTTTTACTACAAGTAAATTTTTATGAAATTATATTATGTTAAAACAAAATATATAATTTTTTACTTACGAGATTTACAAATTATTTAATTATCAGCTGGCAAATGTAATGGTTAGATTCTGACTAAAGCTGTTCTGAATGGATGGTGCACCACCAGTGGCATAGCGCTAGCGCTGGGAGACGAAGGTGCCTTGTTCGAAACCAGGTCGCGTGCGTCGACCTAACCGCTCGGAGTTTTACGTGGTTTTCTCCGAAACATCGCATAAGTACGGCTTAGAACCCTTTAGAAAGTCCCCTAGAGAGGGCACTCTTACCCCCGGCCTAGATCCCTAGCGTAGGTCATTGGCCGTCCCCCATTTCCTTTTTTATTTTTTTTATTTTTCTTGATGGTATGCATACTATATTTTAAATCTAAACTATTTGTGTATTTAATGTAGTTTGACACTATAATTTTACGAAAATAGAGTACATAAATTTAAAAATAATTATGGAAAAAGAAAGAATTTGAAAATCTTTTAAATAAAAAACTAGTGTAGAATTCAATTAATTTAAATTTGCTGATTTAAAAAAGCCAGGTAAATCTCATAGTAGTTATAGCCAGGTAAATCTCATAGTTTTTATAGCCAGGTAAATCTCAGCTCATAATTCATAATAATCAAAATGATGAAGCAAATAAAATTTTGTTGTTAAGACCTGCTTTCACGGAGTAATATCTCATGTATACAGCTAGAGGTTTTATTCCATTATGTCTCATTGATTAAGTACGTCACATATTCATTACATGTACTCAGTGAAACATGCTTCCAACAGTTTCAACAGTATAGCCCATATTTCTTGGAGGCTAGATCAAATACGCAAACGGTATACTTCAACTGGACCAAGTTGAAGCCCAGAGAACTGAATGAATACCGATGTGCTTGAACCACTGACTTGATTTCATGTTTTCGTTTCTTCGTCGTAAGACCTTTCGTCTTATTGCAGAAGAACCGAACTTTAGTGCTTAATTACAAATGAGGAATGAATGTTTCAGTAAATTGAGGGCTATGTCGAGAGAACTAGCTCGCAGATTGCTGCGCTGTGTGCTTCCGCTCACCACTGTTGATGCACATATTATTTATTTTTTAGCTTGCAAATACATTTGGATTCTGTATTATGTATAATAACGTGGATGCTTCCGGGAGCCCCTCAAAAAGCAAAAGTTGTTTGAGATTTTGGCATGGTGCTTTGGTAGTTTCCGCATCGCATCACGTCGACATGGAGTGACCAATGAAAAAAAAATAGTTCTTAGAAACCACGTTTCGGTATGAATAATGATTACGGTACACAAGTTCATTCCACGCAAGGGCCATTCGCTTACCAGGGGGGTGGCTTGGGTGGAGGATTTTTTGAGGTTCTAAAGCGTATTCACGTTACATCTAATGAAAACCGCCCTAAACTCCAGACCGCTAGATCAACAGCTGGGAGGTAAGTTCGAATGCAGAACCTTCACACTTCAGCCATCTACCATGTTCAGTATGTTATCTACTCAGCCATGATGGGACGAAACCACGTTTGAAATTTCAGAAAATCTTCTTTAACAGGCTAAGACATGCGGATACAAGGAAATGAAAGGATTGTATTGTACTTACGTCAATAAGTTTAAGTTTTGAAGCGTCATTCCAGGTTCTAAGAATCCTGAATGCATACGCAAAGAGTTCGTAAGTGGTCCCAGGTAAAGAACATCTCTGTCATTTCATCAGAAGAAGTGTATAATTTTGGAGAAAATATACAGTCCGTCATGAGAAATCTAGAGTTGTCAAATGTGCTTTTATTTCCTATGTTCCCAGTAAGGTAGGCGTTCAACAGTGGCAGGACTGCGAAGACAACATTGCAATGTTCTTATGCATACAACGCTTCTCTAGTCGCATAAATTTCTGTAATTTTACGGAGACAGAATTAAAGATGGTAAAAGTTATTTTTAATATTAAATTATTGTAATTGAATAAATCAATTACTGTGAAAGATATTATGCCCATCTGATGATTAAAAGTTGGATTCTCTAGGTGAAAAAAGTTGGTTTTTCCCCAGAGAAAATGAAACTTAAAAATTTAACAAAATTTTTCAAAGTGTTTTTTCTTAAGAGAGTCCACTAGAGATCAAAATAATTTAAAATCTCATGGCACGAAAACGTACGACGTTCCATCTTAAGACCAAGAAGTTTGTAGGATGCGATTCAGCAATCATAACCCACATTATTATTTTTTCATTAAATTGCAGAGTAATACATATAGAGACTTTCTTATTTTCAAATGGCGTGCGAGTAATGACAGGTGGTATGTTGATCATATAGTTGAGGAAAGTATTTGTCGTGCTTGTCCTTGAATCAAATTCACTGAATGATTTTTAAACTTCATGGTTTCAAACATGGTTGGTTGAGCAAATTTAAATAAATTTTCATTATTAGCACCGTTTTCCAGTAGGTTAAACTTTCAAAAAAAGACACTTAAAAGAAATGGGTGTTTAAAAAATGAAATAATTAAAACTTTACAAAATAACACACATTAAAAGGTAATTATGAATCTGGACATGTATTTCGTTAGAAAGATTTTCAACCTTCGTCAACAGCAGATGAAGTCCATACACAGACTGTGTATATATGGACTACTTCTACGGACTATCCATACTATGTAAGGACAGTCCTAGCTACTACACTGTGTATGAATGGACAGTCCTTGTATGATCTTCTGCTGCCGCTGAAAAAGGTCAAAAATTTTTCACCCGAAGCACGTGTCCAGATTGATAAGTACCTTTTATGTGCGTTACTTTCAAAATCTTTAGTTATTTCACTTTAAACTGTTGTTAACCACCACATTCTAAAAATCTTACGTGCACTTTTGCTTCCCTCAACTTCACACAGTAGTGACCTAAATCAATTATAATTTAATAAAAGCTAAATTTATTAAAAGAATTCTTCATTAGCTGTATTCTGAAAAAGCACACAAAAAATATTTTGTAAATATTTGATAAAATAGCAATAAATTATATCAAACACCAATTCTTCATGTTAAGAATTTCTCACCGAAGGCATCCAAAATGTTTTCTCTACTTCTTTGTAAGTTTAGATTTACCTGGTCGAATGATATTCGTGAAGAGAACTGTTTCAAATAGAGTTTGTAAGATGTTATTCTTAACACATCAATCGTACTATAAAACTAATTCGATTCATTAGTTCGAATTAGTTTTATAGCACGCTAGCTCATTTATAAACTACGGTTCAACATGATATCCCAGACAGCACATAAGCTTAAATCAAGCTTGAGATTTGGCTTGGCAATGCAAGGTTGGCTTCAGCTGGATTTTCACTTGCAAAGTGCGGTGATGGCGCCATCTGTGAAAGAGAATGAACATTAATTGTCTAGCGTCCTCAAATTTGTTGAAAGTTCGTAAAAGATATGTTTTAACGGGGATGGGTTTTTTATTACCAGTGCCATATTACCGGCAGGGCAAACGGGGCAACTTGCCCAGGGTCTACAGATTTTAGGGCCCAAAAATCTTACATCTTACACTTTTGTAATTTTAAAATAAAATTACAAAGGATAAAAAAAAATTCAGAAGTTAAATAATTTTTTTTAATTATAAAGTAAGAACAATGAAAATAATTCAAATTTACATTTGTATAAATTAATTTAAACTTATTTTTAATTCTTCGAAATGCTCTATATCAATATAGCATACCAATATGTAGGAAAATAACCACATTTGTAAAGAGAATTTTTAGCGTTAAAAAATAGCAAAATTTTTCAATTATTTGTAATTTTAAGAAATATTTACAAAAATGACTAAAGTGTTTGTATTCCATACATGCTAGCAACTGTGATATAGCATTTTGAAGTAACGTTTAACTATCTGTTTCTTTCATTTCAGATTACTTAACACAAAATTTGTGTTAAGTAAGTAAACCCCTTCTATTTTTCCAAATATGGAAATTCTTCAAAATAAAATACAATTATACTACGAAATTGATTTCAAAACCACACATAACATTTTAATTTTGATGCATCCCATGGAAAAATAAAAGAAACAAAAAACACATCGCCCACTTATAATCTGGCGAGAAAACAACGTGGTAAGTCACTTCAAACTTTAGTCAGAGCTGCACAAGGCGACGGTGGCGGAATGGATAGCGTGCTCGACTGCGAAGCCGAAGGGCCCGGGTTCTATTCTAGCCACGAACACTCGATGGACTTAAATTAGATTGAAATTTCAGCGTGGAGGGAGAAAATGCGCAGAAAAATAAATTATGTGGGGCGCGTTAGCCAGCGGGCGCCCCGTGTATTTAGAAAATTTTTTTGGGGGGAAATTTTTTAAGCTTGAAATGTCAAGCTTAATGCAAGCTGGGCAAGTGTAAACTAGAACACTTGATTCAAGCTTGCATCAAGCTTACACGATAGGAATTTTCCAGCTTAATTCAAGCTTATTGACTTGATAAATCAAGCTTGCTACAAGTTTGATGCAAGTTTGCTGTGCTGTCTGGGATTTAACACCAAGGCAAGTTGAAATAGTATATCATTGTTAACTATGCCAATTTTCTAAGCATTATGTATAAGAGTATATGCAGAATTTAATGGCGGGAAATGTTTATCGATTATGCTCTTGCGCAAATTACCAAAAAATTAAAAGTCGCCATTGGTGGCAAATACCCAAGCTATTCCGGAGCTACTTCGTATAAAACCTTGAAATTTTGTGAATAGGTACGAAAATAATCAATTATTAAAATGACATAAATTAAAAACTCGTAAATAGCGTCTGATAAATTTTATTTTACATTAGCAATCCTTCCATGGCTATGCGATGTTGCCATCTTCAGACTCGAGTTTTTACTACGTTAGGAGTTAGAACCCGGCATTATTAAAAATAGTAGAAAGATCTAAAACTAATTATTACGAAAAAATAAGGAAGACCTAACTCTTTGTCAACCAATGACGAAGAAAGAGTTAGAATATTTGAATCAAATTGAAATTGTTAATACTCAACAAAAAAATATTCTAGTAACTGGATTAGAAGTTTGTCAGAAAACCATCGTGAACACCTGCATGATCGGTCGGATGATTTACAGTGCAAGACTAGATTGTTGTTGAACCAACACAAAATGCAGCTTTTAAAGTTTGCACAGAAAATGACTCAGGCCGACCAATGAGTATTTTTTATGAAACTTGGATTGTCCCAATGCATGGGAGATCTATTGGCATAATCTGAGAAGCGGGAGGAAAAATACTTTTGCTCAGCTTGCTAGTTTGGTGAATCATCTGTAATGACATGAGCACGTTTCTTTCTTTTAACGGAGGGGCTCTATTTCATTGTTCTATAGTCAAATGTACTCAAAAACTTACCAAGGAATTTTTTCATTTCCTTGCCGAAATTCTGAGCAACTGGCAAGACAATGATAGATTTACCAACAAGGCGATAACCCATCCATACACGTTCCAGCCTAAATATCTGGTTTTCGAATAATTATATAAAACTTTTTGAATGAGCACCTCCAGCCTAGTCTCAATCTGATGGAAAATTTGTGGAGATACTTGGAAGAGTTTACGATTATGGAAGGCATTTCCCCTCAGATGAAGAGCTGAAAGTTTTAATAGAAGATGAACTGAATAAAACCAATCTAAAATTTATTCACAAATTTCTTGCATCGATGAGAGAAATTGCAACCAAATTTGTATCCCAAAATTAATGATTCCTCAAAAAGTTGAATCAATAATTTTATGAATCTGAGCCACTATGCAACGCTTGGTAAGATATGAAGTAATGTGAAATTCCAAACATTCATAATGTCTTTGAAATTCACAAACAAAATGAATGCGTCGATTTGATGTAGCAAATGTGCCTTTAATAGAGAGCATGATCAACCCTAAAAGCAATATAGTCCACACGTGTGATACTGTCAGTTATGTAACCGATGACTTCGCTGAGAAGTTCGAGTCATTGCTCTTGCAAAGCAATTGTAAGCGTGTCTCAGGAGAATGATTGAGGGCAAGCAGTAAGTCTTCGTGAAGCATATGGAATATGCTCCATTGCATTCAAGCCTAGTGATCGAGATGGTCATCCAATGCTCTGAATTCCTTAGCTCTGAAAAAAAAAAAACTTCCACTATGCACGCTGTGGGGTCTAGAGCTGTCTTTCTGTAACAAGAAATCATTACCAATTTAACCGACATAAGGACGCAAATATAACTAATATTTTATCAATTACATTTTAAAACATTTTTCCAATATTTTTCATTGGCCTTCAAGTTTTTACTTAAAACCTTAGAAATCACTGAAACCTTAGCGTACATTCTTTTGGACAGATTAATGGAAGAATATGATGGACATCTACTAAAAATTCATTATTCTAATCCGTCGCTATAATATCGCTCACAATGGCTGAATGCTTCATAATCGTCTGCCGCAACGCACACCTAGATATTACGTTAAACGACGTTAACGCTTTTGTCTCAAGGTCATGGCTTCACGAGCTTTGCTTCTTTTTTTCCCTAACAAAAGCGTTTCAGCTCTCATTTGAACGTGATTTACGAGACTTATAGGTGCAAAGAACTATGCCCACAAACTATTCTGTAATTTGACCTCGATGAACTGTTTTCGTAAAAGTCACTCGGTTCGGTGATTCCTGTGATTATCGTGGGTCACGATGATGGAAGAATTTTTCGCATTCGTACATTGAATTAATAAAAAACAATAAAAGTGGGTAATGAATTCTATTATGGAAATGTTTTATGGCGTTATGCTGAGGAAATTTGCAGATTCCTTTTTTTCTCTGCCTCTCCCCCCCTCTCTCTTTTTTCATGGCTGTATAGAGATGTAGAATATGGAAAATGTCATTTACAGATTGATTTTCTGGAATTTACGCGATATAGTGGAGTAATCATATTTTTTAAAACGCAAACCTTACAATGAAGTTCTTCTTCCTGAGATTTTGAGAATTCCCAAAGTTTTTTTTATCGTGCAAGTGTGGAGTGGTTTATGACAAGACTGTGAACAATTCACTTTCGTGAAAAAAATCATCTACTCTTGGCACGCCTCTAAGCGACTGATGATTAATTTTAAGGTATCGAAGAATGATCAATAAAAATCCGTAAGAATCATATTTTAAAACTGTTAGAACAGCAATGTCAGTGCATAGGCACCGAAGTTGATGACAAGCAGCCATACACATTAATAGTCTTCGAGATCCTATAACTGAATCATCTCACCAAGAATGCATGTGTAGGATACTTTTATAAGATCACCATATGGAAATACCCAAAGAATTAACATTCTGCTGTTTGTTCTCTGTAAAAATAAAAATTTTAAAATTGCTGAGAGTACCTTTCGCTAATGGTCAAATTAGACGGCAGTATTTTCAAGCTTTTGGTGTTATTAATAACTCTTTAAACCAGCTATGAGCAACCTTTGAAAAGTTTCGGGACAAACTTCAGAATGTTAGCGAAGTCGCGGGCCGTATAATTCTGATTTATATGGGATTTTGAATGGTTTATATGGGGTTTTGATATGTTCTGCTGGCCGGATCAAAAGCCGCGGCTGGCCATATTTGGCCCGCGGGACGGCGCTGCCCATATGTGCTTTAAACCAATAAAATATAAGAAAAGGAATTGGACTTTATCATTCTATTTTGGATTTTATCAAATCTTGTAACAGCTGAAGAGGTGGTTCTTTTGAGCAGCAATATCCTTGACGGAGTTACTTGTTAATACACTAGATTAATGCTTGGCCATATTTCATCAATGTTCAAATTTTCCTATATACAATGCAAGTTTACCTGTAAATCATCTTTTAAGATACCAGAAATGTGGCAAGGAAATCCCATCTACCTAGGAGTGAGATTTTGATAAGGTAAGTTCTAAAAGATGCCATTTGATGGGTTTTGACGGGTTGGGAATGTCCAAAAGATTTATTGATAACTGACGTATGCAGGGACGTAGCCAAAGAGGTCCATGAAGGCCTGGGCATCCAGCCTCCGAAATATTGGATTTATGTTAATTGAATGTCAATAAATCAAGCATTTTTGTGAAAAATTCTACCTGTTTCATTTTTTGGGTATCTTCCGAAAATTTTTTTTTCGCTACGTCCCTGCAGATATGACATGTTTTGGACATTCACAGATTACTTTTAGCGATTTCACTCCAGGTTCCTACTTCATCAAAATCCCCTAAATTTGTACTTGTATTCATTTTCAATGCCATGTGCCAAAGAAGATATGATTGCTGGGGAATTGGTTTGACTTATATTATCCCAATGTTCCAAAGTTAGCCACTGATAACGTCGAACTGCTCGAGTCAAGGGCAAAAGACCAAAATTAGCCCCACTACACCATAAATTCTAATTAGTATGCAAAATTCTAATTGAATAATCAAGAGTTCCGTATATGTTTTGTCGAGGTAGGTTATATATATTTTCTAGGTAAAATTGAAGGCAAAGCATTTCTGTTCTTCCTCTTCCTTCTTTGTTGGAGATGCATCTTTTGATAAATTGTACGTACATACATTACCACAAAAATCAGCGTCCATTAGAAGCCCTGCATTATACATGATGTTTTTGAGTGTTACGGGGATATCCCATCTGATCGCTGAAATATAAAAGTGCAAGCATTTCTTGGAATGGCGTTCTGTAGAAAAGCAAAATAAATAATCAACATTTAGACAGAAACTGACTGTACTTATTCAAAACTACGATTCAAATAAATCAAAACGCATTTCCGACAATGAATTTTATGCTGATATAAATTTGCTCTGCGTCAAAAAGGAAATATTTTATTTTTGACTTTTTAAAAACTGTGATTAGCAGGGCAGAGTTCGGTGAGTCATAATCTGCTATTGGATATCACTTCTGTGTAGATATACAGGTAAGATTCTATAAAATTTTACTTACATGTTCGTTTTAAGACATTTTAAATTGAAACCCTTTTGTATTTTCTTGATTATGTGCGTTTGAACTGAATCGCATACAAAACGCTAAGAGAGATATTAAAAATCTCTACCATCATCAGTAAAGTTGCCAGCCCTTTGTTCCAAATTAATCTTATAACCTTAATACAATACGCAAAATAGGAATTCCTCATTTCATTTCTTTAAAATTTTGACTGGACATCATTTAATGATTGGACAGATAAATATCCCGTAACCGAGCATTTTGTATTCCGAATTCAACGATTGGTGTTAACAAGGGCGGATTAAAGGGAGGGGCGGAAGGGGCAACCGCCCCCCCCCCGTGAACAAAAAAAAATTAATGTAAAAGTTCCTATTTTACTTCCATAAAATGGACGTATATGTCATCTTCTAACTAACCTCCCCCCCCGACAAACTTGCATTAATCCGCCAGTGGGTGTTAAACATTTTTTAAAACAAGTATTTTAAAACAAAAAGCTCTTAAACAAAGTTTCAAGTGCATGTGCTTAAGCCATGTGTATATGCTATGATAGGATGACATGTTAAACGCCTTTTTGCGCCGGTTTTCAACGCTTCGTGTATTTTTACGTTATTTTCGTACTCGGCATAAAATTGATTATGACTAAATATGGACTGCTTAATAAAAAAATGCTTCTGCTAAAAAAAGTAACAAATATCAATACTTTTCTTTTAACGCTGACTTGTTAAAATACTGTGTTTTACCATTCTAGTAGTTATTCTCACATTCAGTTTGGGGACACTGTAAAGACGCTATTAAGACGTTATCTAAGAGGTTAATGTGCGATGTGTTTATCGAAATACGAATTCCAATTTTCTAGGATCATTTGGAAAAACGATAACAATATCTTTACTGCTCTACCTTTCTAGAACGAGGTATTAGAGAAATCATTAACATGTATCTCGAAAAACCACTCTTCAAAGCCGTAACAGAACCTGGCTTCGAGCCCAGAATTAAATTCCAAACGCTTATAAATATATTTCTTTCTTGCATCATTCCCTACGGTCAATAAATCACTTCCAAGTAACACGCGTATGGCAACTGGCTCTACAACTACGGCCACGAGACTAATTTTTTTTCTTGCCCTTTCCCCCCCTCGCACACGCACGCACCCCAACAAAACAAACAATAGCCCAATCAACGCCTTCGACAGCCAGTACTGACCCTAATGAAGCTCATTACAACGATTGCTGATGATCGTTCGCTGTAATGACTCGATCTTTATAAGCAACGTTTCTCTGCAGAAGACGTTAAATACACCTGCCGAAGGAACGCTTGGTTTGATCCGCAACGCTTGAGCACCCTTGCGCACAATGTAGAGCTTTTTATTATTCTTATTATTTGCTATTATTTATCAAAATGCATGGATATGTTTTTATTTCGAGGCACTGGGAAATTACCGGATTTTTTAACATAGGACAGAGCGAGTAAATATTTCTTTAGACTGTTTGTTAGGAGGGAGATCTTGTTTTTTGTTCTTCCTTGCCTTAATTTCCCTCATCTATGATTTTTTTTCTCTCTGTTTCTCCAGTCTTTTCTAATGTTACAGATCATTAACTGCTTGCTGATGATTTGAGTGGCATTTTGTTAATGCGTTCCAAGTTTGTATGGATGAAAATGGAAAACAAAACAGTTTTCGCGCAATTTAACGTCAGATTCGTTATAAGACGTCGTTATGTTTGGGCTGATGGTGCATCCTTGTTACCCGTAGATAAAGCCAAGGGGATGATTAGAAGTTTTTTTTTTTTTTTTTTTTTTTTTTTTTTTTTTTTTTTTAAATAAGCATTCCTAAATACTGGCTTCAGGAAATGTATTAATCGAACGTAATGCTTGCTGTTTAAATGCATGCTAAGCATATTTACTATGTTTAACTTCGGTTAAATGGATGCTGTTTTACTTGTAAATCGTATATATTTAACATTTCACTTCTGCGAGAGGATTGCATTTCATCTTTTGAGTATTTTTACTTATACGTTCACGCTCTTATCTTTTTTTTATTATGAAAAGGTAACACTCCCCAAATCTGCAGTCGTACATTTAAAAAAAAAAAAAGAAAAGAAAAATTCAGCTGCTACTTCATTTTGGCATGGGACAATTAGTCCTAAAAGTTTCATCAGAATACAATTCGAAACTGAAATTCCGTTTTTTGCGTTTGTCCCACCAATGATATTTATTTATTTATAGTATAGACATACGAAAGAAAATTATTACTATCGCATTAATCATTTCTTTTTTTTTTTGCATATATACTTTTTTATTATATATAACTAAAGGGAAAACATGAATGTTTGAATATTACTCCAGTTTTCCAATCTGGAAAAAGTTCAAACGGTTCGATTTTATAGAGAAAAAAATATTTCTACTGGAAATGATAGAACGGCACCTTTCAGCATATAATTGCAGTACATAAAAAGAAATATACTGGAGAGAAAAAAAGTAATTATTTTAATCATAAAATGTAGAAGAAGTTATATAAAATTAATATTTTTAATGGATATAATCGTTTTTACATTTTTATGTTTTTTTTTTAATGTGTATGGAAATTTTTTCAAATAATTGCACACAAGCAGCACAATAAATTATAGATATTTCCTTTAAAGTTTTTAATGCCTAAAATTAAATATTATTAAAACTACGTTTAAACATCAAAATATTTTAGCACGTATTCCTAAGAATATTTTTAAGATCGATTGTGATAAATTTTGTTTTCTGCTGGTCCCTTATACAGTTTTGTGGTCTTGTACCAGTAGTCCGCTGTTAATTTCGAGCCCTGAATTATAACGATATTTTCTAGGTTTTGACATCATTGTCAGCGATGTTTTGGTGCCATTTATAAATTTTAGATTATTTTACTATCTAAATTTTAGAGTATCGTTTTTCAAAGAGGATGATTGAGAGAGATGATGATTTTCTGTATAGAATAATCTTTTTGAAAAATTACAGATTTTGAATTATTTTATGAAGGAATTTCCAATACCCCTAGTAGCACAATTAGTCCAAAAGACGTTTAAAACACTTTTTTAACGTCGGAAAACGTTTTTCCAACGTCATTTGAACGTTTTTTGAACTAGTTGTGCTACTAGGGATATACTATATTCTTACTGTATTCTTAGAATTCTCAGAAACGTTACAAAATGAGCATAGCCACAACAAAAATTATTTCCTCTCATCTAAATATATTTGATGCATTTCTTCAAATATCATAAATTTTCATTTTAAGACAATATTGCACACATCACGAAAAACAAATAAATAAATAAGTAAAAACGCATTACGTGGGACGAAAATTTTAATCTCGGAATTCACACGAAATCGAAGATGTAAAAGATGAATATCCAATAAAAACGTTACATACTTTCCACCATTACATTACGGCAAACAAATACATATCTATCTTTTATTACACCTGTCACACTCAAAACTAAAAGAAATTGAAATTTGAATCTGCCCTGTTCAAAACTACGTCGGATTCAATACATTTTACCCCCACTCGAGTTTATTTCAAAATGTATATTTATCACTTACCAAACGATTTTTTTCCCCCTTCAAAATCTCGATAAATCGTATTTTCAAACCTTTTAGCAAATGCTGCGAGGGTATTCTATTGTCGCCTGAATAAGCGTTTGATATTTGATGATAGATTCCGCAATGATAGGTTATTCTTCCTATTTCTTATTTCCTCCGCTTATTCTTCCGCCATTTTTTTTCTTTGTTGAGACGTGGTAAAAAAAATGGTAGGTGTGCAAATTTTTTCTTTCGTATTCCTTTATTTACCAAAATTCGTTTGAAAAGTTCTGTGTATTTTGATCGCCGGTTATTCTATTCTGCGAAAGAATTGAAATGTTTGTGTGGTTTTTAGGTTCAATTAAATGACAGTGTTGAATTTCTACTTTTTTTTATTATTCCTTATTGACACGATATAAGAATTCTACACGGTGTGATGAACAGTAAAATGAATATATTTCTCGGAACTTTTTAATTTTGTTTGCATTACTTGCAATTTCTTAAAATTTGCATTTTAAATGAATATTTTTCGTATCCTGTTTTTCTTTTTCATTCTGCATTATCATTTCTATTCAGCAAATTTTTTTGCTTGTCCTGTCTGCATGATTGAGATGAAATTAGTTTTGCACTGTATTACGTTATTTTATATAAAAGTACAATAACAATATTTTTTCGGTATTGGCTAAGTATATCGACGGTTGAAAACAAAATTGATTGTTTCCCACTAGCAAAATATTTCACGTTAATATTTTGTGAAAATTTTCCTTCGCGAACATGACATTTTAATTTAGAAAGAGTATATTCAATTATCCGCAAAGGAAATATAAAATACTATTTATTCTAATAAAGTTATCTCGATAATTATATTCACATGAAATAAAATACCGGGCGAATGAAAAAAGACGAAAAATAGAAACTCTATAGTTTTCGAAATACACTGGCCTTCAAAAGTTAAGGAAATGTTTTTCGAAGCTCACCATAAAAAAAAAAATGACACTGACAGTAAAATTTATGGTTTATATAAATGATTAAAATGAACTTTATGCAAATTTATGTAACAAGATAGCTACCACTTTGTTTTTATAGAAAAGAACAGGCATATATGAGTCAGAGAAAAATGTGCAAATATCAGGCTTTTATAATTACGCGTGTAACTTTTGTTGATTTACAACTTTTGTCAGCAGATTCGTTAACAATAGGTAGCAGGGTCCCTCAATGTCTTAGAGAAACTGTTTGCCCAATTCGTTAACCCTCTCGTCACCCTGAACCTCATATGAGGCTCCTACTTCAAATAGCAATATTTAGAGAGAAAACGATTGAATTTAGTATTTTTTTCTTTCAGTGATATCAACATCATTCATTCATGTAGAAAGTATATGAGGCTCTTAACTAGATGCATAAATCGTGCCTAGATTGCAGTACTAGTCAATTTAGGTAATTTTTACAGTTTTCGCTTCATTGTTTCAGGAGAAAAATTAATAAAATATTGACGCTGCTTTTTTACCGTTTTTATTTCTTTTTAAGATAAGTATGGTTTTTTTCTTATTCCTCAACCTTTACCTAATAGGTGCATGCTTTTAAATTAATTTTAGCATAACAAAATGCTTCGAAAAAGCATAAATTAATATTAGAAAAATCTATATTAATCGACATTAGAAAAAAATATTTTTGCATGATTTATAACAGTATTTCAAATGCATTAAATGCTAGACAGATTTTTTTCTCTGATTTTTCATAATTCGGTGACGAGAGGTTTAAGGTGGCGGGCGGTCGTATGAATGGAAATGGAGTTGTCACAGGCTTAAGGCCGGGGTCCACTCGTGTGCGTTTCAGTACGCTCGAATGGGAACTCTATGTATTTTTCATTATCTGGAAGACGGATTGCGGAGAAAAGTTCCCACCTTGTGTGCTTGGCGTGCTTTTGTGGTTTCACGCGTTATCCTTTAGCGGCGAATCCCGACGGGTCATTAAAAGCCAATAAATTCTTCGTCCCTGCACTGTCTCCCCCCTTTTACAATGCCTTGATCATTTAAAAAAAACCCGCTGCGTCCGGAAACGGACGCGAGTGGACCCCGGCCATTCTGCTCCTAGGCGTCTTAATGTGTCTCACAGTGCGGTCCACCGTCTCTGGAATCAATATCAAACGGAAGCTTCTGTGCCCAGAAGACATGTTCTAGGCCGACCACGAGCTACAACACGCGCAGAATATCGTTTTATAGCTCGTTCGGCCCGGAAAAGAAGAAGCATTTCTGTGCCGCAACAGAGAGAAGAATATCCGCTAGTACGGTGCGAAGGCTTCTTCACAATGCAGGTCTCTATGCAAGGTGACCACTTGTATGTGTCCCCCTCAACGGACGACACAGAAGGGCTCGTTTATCTTGGCCAAAAGAACACGTTTCTTGGACCAGACAGCGATGGGCTTCTGTACTCTTTACAGACGAGTCCAGATTCTCACTGGAGAGCGATAGCTGGAGGGAACGAAGCACCCGAAACTATCAATCCAACACTGTGGAAAGACACAGTTATCGAGGTGGTGGAATAATGGTTTGGGCAGGGATCTCACTCGATGGTCACACTGACCTGCATTTTTTCCAGGGAGGAACTATGACTGGTGTAAGATATAGGGACGAGATCCTTGATGTCTATGTTCGGCCATATGCTGCTGCTATTGGCAATGATTTCATTCTGATGGATGATAATGCCCGACCTCACCGAGCTGTGTTTGTTGAGGATTACCTTGAGAGTTAAGGTTTGGAGTGAATGGAATGGCCAGCTCAATCTCCAGACCTCAATCCGATAGAACATGTTTGGGACTACCTTGGCCAGAGCCAGAACAAGGACTAATCCGTTCGTGGTCTTCGTTCCCTATTGAGGTGTCCGACAACTTAATTAGCAGCATGGAAAGTCGATGCCGCCTGTGCATTACAGTTAGGGGTGGACACATTCCTTATTAGAGCTCATTTTTGTAATGTTTCCACCACATGTTTCTACAAAAAGCTTTGATAAACTGTTTTCTCCAAAAGTGGACTTTTCTACCAAAAGTGTTCTTTTGCTTTTACACCATGTTTGTGTTGAATTTATGTGAATTTCTATGTCGTACTCAATAAAGAACTATTTAGAGCTCAGTTAGTCCAAATATTTTGCTTCTATGTTCATTCGTTCCCATATTATTCACAAAAAACGGGTTGTACCTTCACTTTTCTTTTGTAAAAATTGTAAAAAAGTTCACTTTTTAACAATTAAATTAGAAAAAGAATTTATTTCACCGTAATAGTCACTTTTTGAGCTACAGATATTTGTATAATTGCTGAAAGCAGTTGACTTGCATAATTCAAACATAGCCGGCTGTTAATCTTGGATTGGTGTAAAAGTATCAACGAAAGCAGATGTTAACCACAGAAATAACATCATGTTTCTACTGCAGAAGGTTCCACATTTTGCAATCCAGTCTTTAGTTTTAAAATTTCGCTGCTCCGCCTTAAATATTTGCGAGGTGATGTTTTGAAATGCGTGAAAGCTACAATTGCGCAATGCCACAGAAAGTCACTTTTTAAGGGATTGAAACAGACTAAATGTTTAAATGAAAGTTCAAGAAAAAATAAAAAAGTGTTAACTGTTTCACATCATTGTGAATTATTGTGAATTATGTTTATTATTGTGAATTTTATTTTTAAAATAATGAAAATTACATACCCACATAGTCCGTTACACAATTGTAAGACCGTGAGATTTTTGTTATTCAGATGATTAACGAGATGTTTTAATCAATATCACAAAACTATGATCGCAATCAGCGTGTGAAGTTTTGAATGTAGCTTACAAAATTTTTTGCACGAAATTGATATATAAAAAATAAATGTATAACTGAAAAAAAAGATGATAAAAGCAAATTTAGCAAAATTTTTAACAAATTTAGTGCAATATCTTCCTTAAATTTTCTTAATAACTTGAAACACACTATCTGTCATCGATTTCATTGAATGTTTAAAGGCAGTTTAGACAGAAAGGCAACTGAATCAAACTTCGTTAGTAATGTTAATTTGCAAATATAAGTCTCATGACCTACTGCTGCACAAACAATTAGTTAACATTTTTCTAAGAACTTTGCATAAAAAGCAAAATATTGTCTCTTTAGATCAGGAATGGGCAACCTTTGGAAAATTTCTGACCAAACTTTAGCGAAGTCGAGACTAGATAAATGGGATTTATAGATATTTTTAAAGTTTATATGGGAATTCTATGGGAATTAGAAATGTCCTGCGGACCAGATTAAAAGCCGTAGCGGGCCACACCAGGCCAGTGGGCAGGGACTTGCCCATATATGCTTTAGATAGTCAGAATTAATTACTTTCCGATAAAAATAGTCTTTTTTGTTGTTATTGTTGTTACAGAAATATATTTAAAGAAACTACTGTCCCATTTATCCTTAATGAGAAATTCCAATCCATGTGCCATATGAATATTATTTGTTGTTTTTCATATTCAAAGAAAGACATTTGGCAAGAGAAATAATCTCGCATTTTTCCTGTAAGATTTGGGTTGGAGCCAACTGCTTGGGCATGATATAACTTATTTTATTCTCTTTTAAACAACTGTTTGCTGATTTAAATCCATTTTTTAGTTGACTTGGAGCATTACCTTGCCGGAACTTTCATTTCGACCCCTTATAAAGAAAATAAAACCCCCGAAAAATAAAACTATCAGACATTAGACTTCCGTTTAACATCCTTAATTATTATGACCCCAACTCTTTACAAATTGACTTCTGTTGTGCATGAAAAGCGCCCCTTACAGTTACTGAATCGCCTGTCATATGCTTATTGAAAGATCCATAAGATCCTTACTTCAAATCCTGCGAGAAGTAATTATCATATGTAAAATGTTTTAGTTAATATCTTTAATTTCTGAAAATGGTATATCTTTTTATGTGTACGACACAACCAATTCTCCGCTTAATTTAGATGTTCTTCTTCGTGATGTTTAAGAAGTCATGATTTTTCACTTCGTTTTGGAAGATTACAATTAACAATCATGTAAATCTGTGACGAAGTCAAACTTCGTCACATAGTTACATGAAGCACTTGTTTATATGTATGTCCGGCTTCTTTACCTGCGGGATGGTAGTTTTTTATTTTAAACTTGAAAATTTGCTTATTATCACCAGCTGACAGCTGCTTTCTGCAGCCAGATCCATAAACTTCTTTCTTGCAAATGAAAGAAATAATAATAATAATTGCAAGAGACAGTATAGTAAAATGACCAAAATACTTAATTATTTTTCGCTCAGACTATCATTTTCCACTGTAGTGCACTGTGCCAGTTTTGGCACTTCAGAGGATTAGGAATCTCTACTTTAGACATTTTAATAATCCAAAGAATCAAACGAATTTAATTTGAATTTCTACCTTTTTTAAGGTTTAAGTTATGGCTTGGTTATAATTAATAGCTAGCCTGATGGTTTAAGTTATAATTAATAGCTAAAATTATAAAAAAAATGCCTGCATTAGTGCATTAAAAAATGCCTTATGAAATAACGCGTTTGTGGACAAATGTCAAACATTATAAATTTAAAATAAATAAAAACTTAGTGAAAAAACACACATAAAAGGTTACTTATAAGTCGTAACGATCGTTTCGAACAAAAAATTCTTTCGGTCTTCATCAGACAAGCCTTTCCGTCTTACTGAACAGCCACCCCTCAAGCTAAACCATTCATTATTTCATACATCTTTAAAATTCTCACACTGTATTAAAGAAATTGTGAAATTTTGACTATTTTATAAATTTTTAATAGCAACGATGTTATCTTTATTCTTAAAAACTGTCTGGTCTTTGCAAAATAATAAAAATTGCTAACATAGCCAACAGAATCGAATACGAGGCAGTCGCATATACAGGGTGTCCTGCCTTAATGTGACCCAATAGCTAATTCCCGAACCGCTCGGTTTAAATATGCACTTCCAATTCAAAAAATGTTTTAAAAAGGTAAAGAATGTTTTTACGTGCTTTTCGAACCAAAAAACCCATTTAGTAAAAAATTACAAAAATTCAA
Organism: Cheiracanthium punctorium; assembly: GCA_038373885.1. NCBI lineage: Eukaryota > Metazoa > Arthropoda > Arachnida > Araneae > Cheiracanthiidae > Cheiracanthium > Cheiracanthium punctorium. The sequence goes on along the minus strand of JAWZYV010005775.1, from coordinate 711,031 downwards.
TTTTTATACAGTCCCCAGGTCCTATCACTTATATTTAGGAAAAGATGCAGTACACAAAAACAAAGTAAACACAAAAAGTTTCATTTTCTGACCAAGTTATGGAACTTTGAAAATCATACATTTCATCCATTTTCTCGGCCAATTTCAAGAAGCTAGTAAGGGACCGTCTCCAAAGTGAAATTAATTGGAACTCTGCCAGGAAACTTTCGCTCTTGCACGTCACTCTTATGTAAATCGTTTTTAAATTTAAAAGTACACACATTACGTTAATATTACAATAATTGAGTACTTAAGAAACAAAATTTATTCTGTGTACGTGTAAAACATAGATAAAATAAAATATTTTGGACGAAGAAAACTTTTCAAAAGCAGTTCCAAAAAAATAGACTTATTTGCCTGCGGCTTCAGACTGATTTGCTGCGATACTGATCATGGCGAACGTTAAAAATCTGTTGTGTAGTCGCTTGCAATTGCATACAGCCGTATTCTAATATTACGAATTCTAGTATGGGAGAACGAGATGTATACAACTGGTCTCCAGGCATTAGTTCCTGCGCCAGGACTGGACGATAAGGAAATGCACCGTACGTATGTAATATGTTCCACACCGTCGATTTTGAGTAGGAACAAGCCTTCCTAATATGCTGGACACTACTTTCAGGATGAGCCAGGGCATATCCTAGAACATCCTCAGCGGGTATCCGCAAGCTTGAAGGTGTGGCACGAGACAAGGGAATACGTCTATGACAACTCCCAGTTCTATACAAGCGTTGAACAGCACGGGCAATTAATTGTACAATAAGATAGATGTCTTCGACTGGGAAATGTAATGGTATAAAGTCTTGCCACCTCTCTCTTATTTCGATTACACTGCCCATACAACAGTACCATTTCGCAGTATTCTTCATTTGTATACATCTCGTTCTCCTGTACTAGAATTCGTAATATTAGAATACGACTGTATGCAATTGCAAGCGACTACACAACAGATTTTTAACGTTTGCCATGATCAGTACCGCAGCCAATCAGTCTGAAGCCGCAGGCAAATAAGTCGAAGTTTTTGGAACTGCTTTTGAAAAGTTTTCTTCGTCCAAAATATTTTATTTTATATATGTTTTACACGTACACAGAATAAATTTTGTTTCTTAAGTACTCAGTTATTGTAATATTAACGTAATGTGTGTACTTTTAAATTTAAAATTGTTTTACATAAGAGTGACGTGCAAGAGCGAAAGTTTCCTGGCAGAGTTCCAATTAATTTCACTTTGGAGACGGTCCCTTACTAGCTTCTTGAAATTGGCCGAGAAAATGGATGAAATGTATGATTTTCAAAGTTCCATAACTTGGTCAGTTTTTATCGTAATAAAATGAAACTTTTTGTGTTTACTTTGTTTTTGTGTACTGCATGTTTTCCTAAATATAAGTGATAGGACCTGGGGACCGTATAAAAATTTAATTTTTGTAATTTTTTTTTTAAATGGGTTTTTTGGTTCGAAAAGCACGTAAAAACATTCTTTACCTTTTTAAAAACATTTTTCAAATTGGAAGTGCATATCTAAACCGAATGGTTCGGGAATTAGCTATTGGGTCACATTAAGGCTGGACACCCTGTATAATGGAAGTCTTTTCATGCTACCACTGAGCCACGAGTCGTGTTGAATGTCGTTTAATGATTTCTTCAGACAAGCTGGATTACATTCAATGGCAATATTTTTCAAGCCAGAGGACAAGTAAATGACAGAGTAAAGGACGTGTAAGTGGTGTAATGTAAACAAACACTTTTATTCTTTGGCCAACGCCATTAACATAGCAAGCTAACTGTAACTCTTTATGATAATGTAGTAATGAGAAAACTAGAGAAACTGCATTAATGTAATAAAATTAGAGAAACTGCATAAATTATGTAAGAGAACTCATACTGATGAATTATTAATTAATCCAGCCTATTTAATTAATTACAATCGGGAAAGTTTCTTGCATTTCTTATACATCCCAATGATACTTTATTCTAATTCTTGGCTTAAAAAAAAAAAAACAAAAAAAAAAAAAACAGAAGTGCCAGCAACGTTACATGTTCGCAGACCCCGAGGCTGTTTTTATCTATCTTTTTTCGGGGGCGAATCAGAAAATAAAACTAAATCTCTTTTTTTACGAAAAAATACTAATAAAAGCATTTGGGCCGTTAATTCCATGTTTTTCTGTGCGTGTGTACCTACATTGGGGAAGAAGAACAGTCACCAATTTGCTGTAATGAACCTAATTAGCTTTTATACAGAGGGTCCCTGGCTTTAACGGTTTCTTTTGGTTTTTTTCACCGCAGCGGAAACCTACCGCCGTCATTATAAGACTGGTCTAGAAATTAAGAAAGAGAACGCGGCTTTTTTCTCTATTAGCTTTTATTTATTTTTTATTATTATTTTATTTCTTGCTCTCTCTCCATCTCTTAATTCTTTTTTTTCTGATTCTTTTCTTGATTTCTCGTAATTAGCAACGATGAAGCTCATTACGTTATTGTCGAAAACTCGCGATCAATACATTTTAGTTTCAACATGAGTCGGAGGATATTGGGGAGCTTCGCTTTTATCAATGTGTGTGATGGAATTGTGTTCGGCGAAATATTTACAGTTCTGGTAAGCGATAGTAGATGGCTTCCTATTCATTTTGATAGATATCTGCGATTGATTTTGATTGATTGATTGCTCGAGTATTTGTTCGGATGGAACTATCATATCGAATTAATGAAAATGCTGTAGAAAAAGAAGGAAGTAGCTATGATTTTATTTTTGTTTTTCTAAAGTGCTGGGGTGATAGTAATTGATAAGCCATTGATAAGCATTTGCTGGTTTACTGGTCCGTGAAACGAAAACGAATAGTTATACAGTCTGCTCGCTAAAGTCCGTTGTCACCGCAGTAATTTCTTAAAAACAACAGCTATAGTCATAAAAGTGGGGTCTAGGTAAAGTTACTATGCGCCACAAAAAGAAATCGCTTACAGCGCCACCTGATGGCTAAATTTGAAATTACAGTTCTTATCTCATAAACGGCGCGAGATACGGCAAAAAGGTCATCTACAAAGTTGTTCAGCATCACGGCTTTATTAAGAAAAGACATCTTGGATACATTAATGTTGAAAATTGAAGGTCTAAAATGCAAGGTGTAAAATCGTATTATCCATGCTTTTGCCTGCATATCACGAGCCATAATTTACAACTTGTAGCGAGAATTGCAAACCAGCGCGCACAGACGGATTTTTCTAATTTTTTAGTCAAAACCTATGGACTATGGAGGGATTTAAACATTTAAAAAGCTAAAGAAATTGGGAAAAAAAAACATGATTGGCGTACACTAAAGCATATAAAAAGTCATCTGTTAAATCATCCTGTACACCCCAAAAAAAAATTTACATTGCCTACAAGATTTTCAATTTTTTTATAATTACCTTTTGAATTACAGTCTCTATAATATTCAATTATTTGTCCATGACACAGGGCAACATTCTCAAAAAAATAAAAAAATAAAATAAATAAATCAGAAAATCAAAAAATAAAAGTATTTTAGTGTTTTTTTTTTAATTTTTTGCTATTAATTATCTAATAATGAGGAGAGTAGCAAATATTATCAACTACAACTAACGCAAAAGCTGCGATGAGGAACTTTTTTATAATATTTGTAACGTAGCCCGTAGGCTGATTCTAATGAATTTATATAACTTTCCAGCTCAACAAAATCAATCATTACTTTAAATTTAACTCAAAGAAAATATAAAACACATAAAAAATATTATCTGAACAGTGTACGTCGAAATGTATAATTTTGTACTTTTCATGGGACTGGTTTTATCTTTATAGATTAAACCAGTCCCATGAAAAAACAAATGAAAGCTGAATGATATATTACGATTTAAAAATGCATATTAAAAGACGCATTCTATCATAAAAGTTACATGATGGTAGTCTAAATTACTTTTCGCAGATAAGTACATCTAATGAGACCCAGAGGCTTGATTTTCTTAACGACTTGTAAGCCTCCTCGTCTATCGCGATCATGTTTATAACATTTTACGCCCTTTTTTTTCTATTCCGAATCTAAATCCATCAAGAAAAATAAAAAAATATATGTTTCTTTTTAGCTCGTAAATTTGGCAACGGTGCAATATCCTCTAGATTATGACATGGATTTCTTATCCACACCCATAAAACACGCTGGGATAAACTAATCGGAGTATCTCGAGAGCTGCAATAACAGATAAAACCAGATTCAAACGTCAGATTTTTTTTTTTTTCGGAAGACGGAACCAAGCCATCCGTACAGAAATAGAGTTTTTTTGAAGTATGTTATTAGAATGGCGTAAGAAATAACTTGCTTTCTCGTCGGTGCCCGTTTGAGGAACCTCGTAAAACAGTTCCTAACATCCCCAAAACGCACGCACCCTATCATCTCGAACGATTAACGCTTGCTTCACGAATATATGCTAAAAGAATAATGCCAGCCAATGAGATCTGGAGATGGCCAGGCGTTTGTGGACATGGAGGTGGAAAGTATGGAAGGGATGTTGCTTGTTTGTATTCTTACGAGGCTGTTGTTTATTACAATTTGAAGGGTTCAGAGGAAGAACTATCAAAGTCCACCCAGCTTCAGTTTAAGATAAACGCTAGATAAAGTTTAGGAGTTGATTGTTTTTCCGGACAAAGCCATTCTTGATATGCACTTTTTCGATGCGGTCTTGTCCAATTTTGCCTTTAGTGATTATACTCCGAAGGCAGCTCTGTAAGTCCGAGAAAAGTCTAAACGATAGCTCCACTATACCGTCATAAGGCTATATCCGTTTTCTAGCGATCTTCGGAGATTTGCTGAAGAAGTTTGCATCAGATGTAAAAATTTTTTGGATAAAAATTTCCCAAAGGAACACATTCCCTCCCCCCAACCCCGCACAGTAGAAAAAGAAGAATCTCCACCCCTGCGTCTTTGTAACGTAGAAAGACGAGTGGTTGTCAGTGGCACATACAGGATTTTTTCTTGGAGGGGGTCCAACCCATAAAGCTGTGACACCAACCACCCGAAAAAATGCGGATTTTTTACATTTTTATCGTAACCGCTCTTTTACTGTGTTTTTATTTATCTACCTTAACTGCTGAAAATAATAATTTGATGTATTCTAATATAGTTAAAAGTAAAAAAAATATATGACGATTTAACGAAGTAAAAATGACATGGGGAGGGGGGCGGACCCCTTGGAAACCCTCCCTTGTGTGCGCCACTGATGTTTATCGCAGTAAGTCAAGTGGTATCGAACTGCCTACGTGTACGAGACTCAAAATACCTACAGATGCGTACAGTATGACAATTGAATTTCGATGAACAGTGAATTTTGATAGTTCTTTTTCTGGACTTGAAAAATCAGGCTCGTACATGTTTGCCTGGCCTCTTAAGTCCTTGATAACTCCCTATTAACAAATGAAATTCTCCAGAGGAAAAAAAGAACTATCACAGTAAAGTACTGAGACGACAGCTGATGACAGCCTTGATGAACATATCCGTTTAGGCACTGAGCGAGATTGCTTCCTATGTGAGCCTCCATCAACTAGCATAGAATATGCTTCGAACTGTTTAGCCATAATCTGTCACAGACGACTCATGGCTGATCACCATACAAACAATACCAATCAGTTAGTCTTATTTTCTGGTTCTCAGCTCATAGTTGGTAGACGAGAGTATAATAAGACAGGAGAAATCAACTAGCACATTTCCGATAGATAAAAAATTACATATACTTCCTCAAAACAGAGTGAACATCCGAAAAGTTGCAATTGCAAAAACATACTCTGCTCATCCCTATTGAAGTTTGGAAGTTTAAAAGGAGCTTTGATTTGCTTGTGGGTGATTGCAAAATTTTTGGACTTGTGTAGACCAAAATATGAAAACATATTTCAAGGTCCCTGTTGGTGATTTACATGGTATATGAAATCAGTTTTCGAGCTTGGGGTGGTTGAAATGGGAAGAACGTGATTTTCAAATTATGTATACACGTATACAAAGAACAATAAAAACAGGAAAGCTATCTGTAAAGCGCACATATTTTTATCAACACTGATAATAAAGGTGTGGTGTTATAAAGCGAGCCAACTATTCCGTCTTACGTTATATGTAGAAAGAAGACAGTTACTTAAAATAAGCAAGCAGATTTATAGTTATAAAAATTAAAATCCTATGTTTTGTACCTATTTTATAAACATAGATGATGTACCAGAAAGCACGCAGAAAACTATGAGGAAGCATGGAGAGCTATCACATAATCATGTGACGCCTCAACATTGTTTTTATGAACCAGTTAATAATCCCTTTGAAAAAGTGTTGGCGCATGTTAGTGAATTTTATTAAACATCCACTGATAACAGGGGAGTTTCTTATCCGAATAATCTACCGTTTAAATAAAAGAATGCGTATCAATTGTGATCAAGCGAGTTTCGTGAGCATTGACTGAATTTTATTAATCCAGAATCAGGAAAAAAAAACTCAGTAACTTTTTAAAGTTGATAATGTAGAACGCTTAACATTTGCGACCCTGCATTGCTGGATGATTTCGAGCCGCCTTCCATACACTCTAACATTTCTAGAAATTTTGACCCCGAGTTTTGATATATACCCCGCCCTGTATATTCTACCCTATTTCGAATTACCAGTATTTGAGTATCAAATAGATATTTCAACATTCTTTCCCTTTCCCAATGCTGAAAAAAGGGCAGCCGTTGCCATCTTGCTGGTAGTTAAGTCGAGTGATGGCAACGGCTGCCCTTTTTCCAGCATTGGGCAATCTATCCAGCTGTTCTTGCATTCTTCCATTTTTCAGTGCTGTTAAAAATAATCGTGACACTTTTTTTACGGGAAATGACGTGCTAAAATGTAAAGGATTCTCGTGGAGCTCTGTCACCCGCAACTATTTTTATAGAAATCAAATCTATTCTTCGTGACTGGCAACAGTCAAAACGTTAGAGTTTGGTGTTCCCAGAGCGGGAACACTGCGCGTTAAAGTGTTAAAAGAATGCTTGAAAAAAAAACTGAATTCACACATCAAAGAGAAATTTTGTAAAGAGTATTTGACAAACAAGACAAAAGCTCGAGAGGAATAAACGACTTGTGTAAATTTGTCAAAAGTGTCTCCGAGTCCCAAGTACATTTTCCTTCCCAGGGAATCCGCTTTAAATATTATCAGATTCGTTAGCTGTTTTCACCCCCCACCCCCCAACGGACCCCTTTTCCTTGATTTCACGGGGAGTGGTTAGGGAAAGTTCAAAAAAGCGTTACACAACTCGTTTGATGTGTGCGCAAAAGAAGAACTCGGCGCAAAAAAAGTTTCTTCTTTTCTCATCCCTCCTTTTGCTTCTTCTCCTGCGAATCACTACAAACGTAATGAACAAACAGGAGTTGTTGCCCGCAGTTTTTTATTTTATTCTTTTTATTTTACCCTTCGCTTATCATTCTCCTTATTATGGGCGCAAAGACAAAGGAAAAATAATATATTTATAAAAAAATCTTGTAATGAAAAGGCGCCTAAGACCTAGTAATTTAATAAAGGTTTTTCGCTTTTGAATGAATTCGATACCATGTTTGCGTTTACCATGTAATAAACGAAGAAATACCCGTAAGAAAAAACAAAAGGTGTTTCATTAGTTTTGTTACGGAAGGGGGGCTGGCTGTACCAAGCAAAAAATATTTCTAATTGAGTCCGTATATATATAATAATAATAAGCACTGACGTAATAAAATAATTTACGGAAAGAGGAGGGGGGATGCAAAATTTTGATAATTAAATTACTCTACTTTCTTTTATTATTTATATCGGAAATGGAAGGATAAAAAAGAATAAATATGAATAACCATGTAACAAAACAACCATTGATTTGCATCTGCCCCGTTACTAAAGAAAAACCATTTCTAATATTAAAAGTTTTTGCAAGCAATATCGCAGGGCATAATTAGATTGTGGAAATACCAATATGGCTGGTTGTGTTTTTCTAGTACTTGAATTTGTAAATATGGTTCGTTAGTTTGAAAATTCGTTAAAAATAAGATTGAAAATATTATATTCTTTCCTTCAATTTTATTTATTTATTTGAAAATGTTGTGTTAATCGGTTTTCGTGTTATCGGGGGTATTTGTTAGAGATAATATGTGCGTGTAGTGCTCACGATTTCTTTTCTATCTCTACCGATTTCGATGAAAGATCGTATGGATTTTTAATTTATTAGTAAACTTTACTCCCCCATGTATAGATTCCTTCAAATGTTTTCCTGTAGAGAGCTTTCTGTGGGTCGATGTTAATATTCGTTTTCTTGAAAAGCTGTGACAGCTTAAAAAATGAATATTGAAAATTCCAAAATAAATGGAAAGTAAATGCACTTGGCTTTCCAGAGCATCGTTTTGTTTATTATTTGAAAAAATAAATATTTTTCAGCATTAGATTCACGGTTTCTGGTGGTATTTTAATGGAAATTTTATAGGTAATTAGATTTTATCACAATTTTGTCATCTAAATTTTGGTAAAAAATTGCAAGTATTTATACATGAGGATAATTAGTTTTTTAAAAAACAACTGCACTTCTTTAAATGGTTAATTATGCAAGACCTGTTTTACAGCCGTAAAAAAGTTAAAATTCGTGATAGAAGAAAAAACTACAGGGAAATTTTTTGCTGTACAAAGCCTATTAAAAATGTAAAGGAATCATTTTTACGCATTTCCGTGCATTCGTTTTCTGTTAGAATATAAATTTAATCATTTTTAATATTTCTATCTGTGGATACGGAGGTGAAAGTAGGGTAAGATGCAGGTATATAACATCGATGATTTTAGAAAAAAATATCGATATTTAATACACCGATGTATTGAAACCGATTTTTTTTTTTTTTTTTTTTTTTTTTTACATCGATGATTTTCCGTATAGTCGATTGTATACTTTATGATCTCTTAATATATACGGAATATAATGAAACAATTTTGTAAACTAGGGATGCGAAATCGATGTTTTGAAAACATCGATGGTTGTAAACTTTACAAAAAGTACAATCGACTATGTGAAAAAAAAAAAACCCGTTTCAATACATCGATGGTTAAATCATCGATATTTAAAAACCATTGATGTCGCAACACTAGTAAAATGACGAACTCGGTATTTCTCCGACGCAATCGCAAATAGCAGCTCCCGTCAAGCCAATTCCTAAGACCCTAGTATTTGATTATAAAACCCACTATAAGTAATGTAATTTGAGATCATTTTGTGATTAGTGGCATCTCAAATGCATTTCTTTAATCTGTGATTGTAAAATTTGGGATTCAAAGCGAAAGCAATTACCTGATTACATTAAGTTATGTACTCTTCTCCATTAAATACATTCGAAATATAACTGCTAAATTTAAAAATCACGTGTCCTGCTGTTATTTACGATAAGCTTGGATACTGTTAAAACAGTTTAAATCGAAAATAGTGATATGGGGTAAGAATGGCGAGAGTTCATCGATGGCCAGCAAGAAACAACGAAGAACAAATCAAATCAAATACAAATCTTAATCAGATGATCAATTTTCCAGCTGGGATCACAAAGAAGCAAAAAACATACCATGAAAATTCGATATTTGTTTGTGAACTTTATTAGTTATTGATGGATCTGAATTTTCGTATCTGATTAAGATTTTGTGTCATTATGGGTGATGTGTCATTATTTTTTTTTCGGTACTACCTGTGTATTTTAATTAACTACCTAGGCCCAACCACGGCCGAGTGAAAAAAAAAAAAACTCACTAAACATGGTGGATGGCTGAAGTGTGAAGGTCGCAGTTTCGGTCCTATTACGCGTCTATCGATCTAACGGTCAGGAGTTTTTGTCGCTTTTCTCAACAGATGTAACGTGAATACGCGTTAGAACCCCTTAAAATAGCCTCTGCCAAGGCACCCTTCCTTAGGCAGATAGCTCTCGAGTAGCTCTGCCTTAATATACAATACAATACACTCATTAACTACATAAGTGTAAATGTTTCTCTGCATTTTTGAAAATAATCCTTTATGTGGTAATCTATTTGTCATATTACCCCTCCGAACTTTATCTGGTAATCTATTTCTTTTTTACCCCACCGTTTGTTCACGGTGTAAGATGACTAGTATTTTCTGGAATGTTTCGCGATTTTCCAAGACGAAATGAAATCTTTATTTATTTATTTTTTATTTTTTAAATGGAACATAAAAGTTCAACAAGTCTTTCTGCAAATTTCAGGTTTTAAAACCATTTCCCTACTGAATCCAGGTATTTGAAGCTTAACTTCGCAATCTTACTCCACTTTTCCCTATTAACAGCTGATGTATATTTAGTTACTGCGATCATCCCTCGTATTATATTATCTCTGTTTAGTTTTAATTGCTTTGTTTTTATTCATTCTTATTTTGTAGATTTATATCTAACTATATGTGTAGCTTTAAAAATAATGGCAAAAAAATCAATAGTTATAAGTATAGTCCATGTAAAAGAGATAGGCTGGTCGAGGTCACCCATGTTGTTCTCATTTCCTCGTTGCCTACGTAACGGGATTTCTTCCTCTGTCTCTTTTCTCACAAAATTTGCATCAGCTGATTGGCATAAAGAGCTCACGTTCAAGCGTTATTCTATAACCGTTAGCATTTCAGGAATGAAGTTATGAGCACGAAATTGTTGTCATTGCGTCTTTTCAGCGATGCGATCAAACAAAGCAAATAAAATTGAGTTAGAAAATGCTTTATAATCAAATCGTTCGGTTTTTTTAAGAACTCTGAATTTATTTAATGCAAATTCGTAAAATTTAAATTTTTCTTTCATTTTGATATTTGCATTTCACTTTTAATAAGAATGTTACATTAAAAAAAACAAACAAAAAGAAAAAAAAAGTTAGTTTCTTCAATTTTCTTGAGAAAAATAAAATAAATAACCCCCCCCCCTTTTTTTTTTCCTTTTAAAATAAGCCTAGTAGTTGTGGCTAACAATTGCCGGGATAACGAAGGCTTACCGTATTTTCACGGTTAATTTCCTTTTCTTTTGTCTTTTCTTCCTTCGTTTCACGGTTAATTGCGTTTGAAGAAGAAAGTTTTTATGCATAATTCGCGCAACACATTATGATAATTAATTATTCAGATTCAACCTGTCACTCTAAGACTTTTTCGTGCTAAGAAAGTGGAAAAAATAAAAAGTGTAAGAGCAGTTTCGTAAACTGGCGATCCGTAGTAAAATTTACAACTTTTCTTTTTTAAAAGCCTGATAGGTTTTTATTTTGTCGGGAAATTAGCATGTTTTTCCAATAAATTTGATTTGTTTTTAACAATGTGTATTGTTTTTTTTCTAAAAATGGGGCTTTTTACAGCCTGACCTCACTAATCATGTTTCTACTTACCAATAAACAATTAGGCGAACATACATGCTTTGGACGGCATTGTAAAACTAGTAAAGTAGACTGGCAAAGCTAAATTGATAACTTATGGACTAGGAAAAGTTATAAAATAGTTCATTGTTAAATAATAATAATAATAATAATAATTTAACAGAATATGTGAATTATATGCTTGAAATGTATTTTTCTGTAAAAGAAAAATTGTGAACTTCGTACATTATTACAGAGTAGTTCAAGTTTTATACATTCATTATACCCCGAATTGAATATAGCGTTTGAGACATGAAATTACTGTGCATAATCTATTTTAACACCTTTGGTAGATTGTCACGAAATTCATATTTTACATGTACTTATATAGGTGTTCCCTGTATATGGCGTCTGCATCGATCGTTGCCAACTTAGAAAACATGATGATAAAATTTTGGTTTATATAAAACTAACTACCAGCGAAAAATGTAGAACATTTTGGATCATGAAGTAAGTTGTAAATTACAGAGATAAATTTCATTTTTTAAGCTATATAGTCCTCGTTTCCAACCCCTTATATTGAAATTCATTCATACAGATTGGCTATATTTTTTTAATAAGGAATTTTAATACAGTTACATTACTAGTTACTTTTCAGAGTACATTTTAGAAACAGTAATATATTAAACAAAGTAATATAAATAACTTTAATTCGTAAAATATCGAAGTTTGCCCAAAATAATAATGTGTAGCATTAATAGATCTTTAAAAAGGTTAAACACTATAACTCTATTAGATTTAGGTTATATAGTGCTTTAGCAGTGCTTAAAATAATGTTGTAGTGTTACATCTGTGCTAACCTAATCACTTCCATCCTTGCAAAGATACAGCGTCAAGGATTCTACTTCTGTTTTCGTCGTTGTTTCCCAGGACTTTCGAAAAGCATTCTTAATTTTTTTTCGAGTCTCCGACGTCCTTTGTTCATTTTTCTTTTCTTATGCGAATCCGTTTTGACTAGTTTCGGCTGACGTCTAGTAGAATATATACGTGTCTCGCTTAATTCAAAGCGATTAAGACTTAGAATGTTGAAATTTTTTATTTAGGATTAATTTAACAACTAGTTATGCACGTCTCTTTTTGTTCACAATTGTATGGGTGTTCACAGAGTCATTCAAAAAACTTTCAGCAAATTATAGTCCATGGACAGCCGTTATTTAAACTACAGTTCGGAGTCTTTCATTTACGAGGTCATCCGGAAGGCAAGTTTCGCACAGCCAATAAAAAGGAACAAAACATTATTACCTGAAAATATTTATTGCAATAGATACATCTACATTTCAGATACTTCTCATCATAAGAATCACCGGAATTGTAACACTTGCATTGGGTAAGTTTTTGTGGTCCTGTGTCATACATATCTGTCGCCCTAGAATGGAGTCAGCGTGCTACACACTAGAGATGAGTTCGGGCTCATTTTTTGAAGCCCGAGCCCTAAGACTTTTAATCCGAGCCCGCCCGAACCCGAGCAATGTTATTAAAGTTGAAGCCCGAGCCCGCCCGAGCCCGAAATTTCAGCTAAAGACAAATAAAATTAACTACTTCATTAATAGGATACAATAAATTTTGGAGCTTCACACATCTTCTAGTCCCCCATGCCGCTATTTTTTGAAATAAGTACGTCTATTTATCCCATGAATCACTTTTTAAAATCTGTTTCAAGGAGTATACTCAACAAAGGAGAAATTTTTCACGAGCCCGAGCCCGAACGCAATCGTGAATTACAGAGCCCGAGCCGGAGTCGGGCCCGGGCTCGGGCTTTCGGGCTCGGGCTGAGACCGTCTCATCTCTACTACACACTTGTTTGACCATCCACCCTATAGCACTGATCTTGCTCCCAGCGACTTGCACCGGAAGAAATTCTTGTCCAGGTATCACTTTCCCACAGTCGAAGACTGCAAACAGCTGTGACCGGTGGTTCTTATGTTGAGAAGTTGCTGAAATATTGCTGTAGACCTTCGTATAGTAGCTGAAATATTGCTACAGACCTTCGTATATTTCAAAGAGACTTTTACTCTATCCTAGGTAAGATTGTCAAATCAATAATCATACAAATATGAAATGATAAATGTAGAAATATCAAATGTAAAAAGTAATTTAGCAGTTGTGTATAAAAAGTTGAAGTATCACATGCCAGTTTCAAATGAAATATTTTTATATGAAGTGCACCAAAAATATTTTTAATTTAATAGATGTACAAGGAACTCAAATAGTTGCTTCACCAGATTTCGCACATCAGCTCATTCAAAGCCTATTCAAAGACTACTGTAAAATTGTCATTTCATTAAAGAACATCCTTAATTTCACATCATAACTCTCTTTTTGCTGCCTGTACACGTACAGTGCTGCTGTAGATTATATCATGATACATCTCACGCAAGTGACCAATCCTAATGAATTAAAAGCGCAGCCAGGATTACAAGAGAACTGCACAACCCAGTTAAACTATTAATCCAATAAATAGGTTTTCAAGGCCTTTCGACGCCGAATATCTAATTAACGAAGCTGACAAAACGCTGACTTTTAACGACCTCAAAAACATTGACCGCTGCCGAATCACCGCAGTGTTAGCGCTGTCTTTTTAAGTAAATTTTCCCGATGTGGGCGCAAAAACACAACACAGTTCCATTTTAAAAAGCTGCTCCTTCCAATTATTATTCGTAACGAACGACGGCCGGGCCGTTATGGGGCTTCCTTTTCCACGAGCCCCAACGAGATTAACGATAAAAAAGGGGACTGAATGTTCTTGCGTATTTTCGGCTAACGAATTTGATGGCGAGTCTGGGCACTGTTAGGTTTTCTTTGTGCGGTGGTGGTTAATTTGTTTTGGTAGAGCCTTTATAATAATGTATAAATATGTAAATACTGGCTAAAGTACCCGTCCTCGACGGGTTAGTGAATGAAAATTTCCAAAAAGCAAGAACTTTCGTCAGCATTGTAGGAGTACACAGAATGGAGGGAGTATGTTGCCAAAGTAAAGAAAGCGAAGTTATAATTTTCATGTATTGTTAAAATATTACAGGTTAGAGAGTAACTAAGTAATAGCATTTCATTCGCTTTAGTCGTAATTATGGGACGCGCGAACGAATATTTACGCATATTGAAATACTTTTCGCAAAATCTCAAAATTTAATCAACATTTTGAAAAATTTGAAGCCTAGAATTTAAGTTGAGTGACAACCTATCATGTCACTCAAATTCGTTTCATTCCCTGCAGTCTTTATTTCGTGATGCTGGAACAAATTTTCAGCATTTTAAAACGATTTTCGAAAAATCTCAAAATGTAAGCAAAATATTTTAAAAATTCAACGCCTATAAATTAAGATTAGCAACTACCTATCATATCACTCAATTTCGTATCATTCGTATTAGTCGTTATTACGTGATGTTTGAAGAAATATAAACGTATTTTGAGAGAATTTTCACAAAATCTCAAAATCTAATAAAAATGTTTAAAAAATTGGACTCCTATAGTTTATGTTGAGCAACCATCTATCGTGTGACCCAATTTCATATCATTCGCTTTAGTCGTTATTACGTAATACGGGAACAAAGATTCACTCAGTTTTAAACGATTTTCACAAAATCTCGAAATCTGATGGATTTTTTTTTATCAGATGCTTATAGTTTAAGGTGAGTGACCACCTATCATTTCACCAAATATCATTTTTTCACCTTTGCAGTTATTACGTGATGTGCGAACACAAATTTACGCAGTTTGAAATGATTTTCGCAAAATTTCAAAATCTAATCAAGATTTTTTTAAAGTTCGACGCCTATGTTTTAAGTTGAGTGACCACCTATCATGACACCCAATTTCATATCATTCGCTGTAGTCGTTTTTGCGTGATGCATGAACACACATTTACGGAGTTTGAAACGATTTTCGCAAAATCTGAAAATCTAATCAAAATTTTTTAAAAATTCGACGCCTATGTTTTAAGTTGAGTGACCACCTATCATGACACCCAATTTCATATCATTCGCTTCAGTCGTTTTTACGTGATGCTTAAACACAAATTTACACAGTTTGAAAGGATTTTCGCAAAATCTCAAAATCCAATGAAGATTTTTTAAAAATTGGACGCCTATGTTTTAAGTTAAGTGACCACCTATCATGACACCCAATTTCATATCATTCGCTTTAGTCGTTTTTGTGTGATGCTTGAACACAAATTTACGCAGTTTGAAACGATTTTCGCAAAATCTGAAAATCTAATCAAGATTTTTTAAAAATTCAACGCCTATGTTTTAAGTTGAGTGACCACCTATCATGACACCAAATTTCATATCATTCGCTTCAGTCGTTTTTACGTGATGCTTAAACAAAAAAAGCGTCACGGACAGAATGACAGAATGACAGAATGACAGACAGACAAACTTCTTTTTGAGGGTCGCATCGGATTCCCGGGTGCTTGAAACGGATAGAAATCGCAAAATTTTTGAATTCCAAGAAATGTACAGACAAAAGTCTAATTTTATTTATATAGATATACCAGCTGAAGTACCCTTCCTCGACGGGTTAGTGAATGCAAATTTCCAAAAAAGCAAGATCTTTCGTCAGCATTGTATGAGTACACAGAATGGATGTAGTATGTTGCCAAAGTAAAGAAAGCGAAGTTATAATTTTTATGTATTGTTAAAATATTACAGGTTAGAGAGTAACTAAGTAATATCATTTCATTCGCATTAGTCGTAATTATGTGATGCGCGAACGAATATTACCGCATATTGAAATAATTTTCGCAAAATCTAAAAATTCAATCAACATTTTTGAAAAAATGGAAGCCTAGAATTTAAGTTGAGTGACAACCTATCCTGTCAACCAAATTCGTTTCATTCCCTGCAATCTTTATTTCGTGGTGCTGGAATAAATTTTCAGCATTTAGAACGATTTTCGCAAAATCTCTGTAATCAAAATATTTTAAAAATTCAACGCCTATAAATTAAGATTAGCAACTACCTATCATATCACTAAATTTCGTATCATTCGTATTAGTCGTTATTACGTGGTGTTTGAAGAAATATAAACGCATTTTGAGAGAATTTTCACAAAATCTCAAAATCTAATAAAAATGTTTAAAAAATTGGACTCCTATAGTTTATGTTGAACAACCATCTATCGTGTGACCAAATTTCATATCATTCGCTTTAGTCGTTTTTACGTGATGCTCGAACACAAATTTACGCAGTTTGACAGGATTTTCGCAAAATCTCAAAATCCAATCAACATTTTTTAAAAATTCCACGCCTATGTTCTAAGTTGAGTGACCACCTATCATGACACCCAATTTCGTATCATTCGCTTCAGTCGTTTTTACGTGATGCTTGAACACAAATTGACGCAGTTTGAAACGATTTTCGCAAAATCGGAAAATCTAATCAAGATTTTTTAAAAATTCGACGCCTATGTTTTAAGTTGAGTGACACCTATCATGACACAAAATTTCATATCATTCGCTTCAGTCGTTTTTACGTGATGCTTAAACAAAAAAAGCGTCACGGACAGAATGACAGAATGACAGAAAGACAGAATGACAGAATGACAGAATGACAGACAGACAAACTTTTTTTTGAGGGTCGCATCGGAATCGCGGGTGCTTGAAACGGATAGAAATTGTAAAATTTTTGAATTCCAAGAAATGTACAGACAAAAGTCTAATTTTATTTATATAGATACACTAGCTGATGTACCCGTCCTTGACGGGTTAGGGAATGCAAATTTCTAAAAAGCAAGAACTTTTGTCAGCATTGTAGGAGTACAAAGAGTGGATGTAGTATGTTGCCAAAGTAAAGAAAGCGAATTTATAATTTTTATGTATTGTTAAAATATTACAGGTTAGAGAGTAATTAAGTAATATCATTTCATTCGCTTTAGTCGTAACTATGTGACGCGCGAACGAATATTTACGCATATTGAAATAATTTTGCAAAATCTCAAAATCTAATCAATATTTTTGAAAAATTGGAAGCCTAGAATTTAAGTTGAGTGAGAACCTATCCTGTCACCCAATTTCGTTTCATTCCCTGCAATCTTTATTTCGTGATGCTGGAACAAAATTTCAGCATTTTAAAACGATTTTCACAAAATCTCAAAATGTAATCAAAATATTTTTAAAATTCAACGCCTATTAATTAAGATTAGCAACTACCTATCCTATCACTAAATTTCGTATCATTGGTATTAGTCGTTATTACGTGATGTTTGAAGAAATATAAACGTATTTTGAGTGAATTTTCACAAAATCTCATAAAAATGTTTAAAAAATTGGACACCTATAGTTTTTGTTGAGCAGCCATCTATCATGTGACCAAATATCATATCATTCGCTTTAGTCGTTATTACGTAATGCGTGAACAAAGATTCACTCTTTGAAACGATTTTCGCAAAATCTCGAAATCTGATCGATTTTTTAAAATTAGATGCTTATAGTTTAAGGTGAGTAACCACCTATCATTTCACCAAATATCATTTTTTCACCTTTGCAGTTATTACGTGATGCTTGAAGACAAATTTACGCAGTTTGAAAGGATTTTCGCAAAATCCCAAAATCCAATGAAGATGTTTTAAAAATTCGACACCTATGTTTTAAGTTGAGTGACCACCAATCATGACACCCAATTTCATATCATTCACTTCAGTCGTTTGTACGTGATGCTTGAACACAAATTTACGCAGTTTGAAAGGATTTTCGCAAAATCCCAAAATCCAATGAAGATTTTTTAAAAATTCGACGCCTATGTTTTAAGTTGAGTGACCACCTATCATGACACTCAATTTGATATCATTCGCTTCAGTCGTTTTTACGTGATGCTTGAACACAAATTTACGCAGTTTGGAAGGATTTTCGCACAATCTCAAAATCCAATGAAGATTTTTTTTTAATTCGACGCCTATGTTTTAAGTTGAGTAACCACCTATCATGACACCCAATTTCATATCATTCGCTTCAGTCGTTTTTACGTGATGCTTGAACACAAATTTACGCAGTTTGAAAGGATTTTCGCAAAATCCCAAAATCCAATGAAGATTTTTTAAAAATTCGACGCCTATGTTTTAAGTTGAGTGACCACCTATCATGACACCCAATTTCATATCATTCGCTTCAGTCGTTTTTACGTGATGCTTGAACACAAATTTACGCAGTTTGAAACGATTTTCGCAAAATCTGAAAATCTAATCAAGATTTTTTAAAAATTCGACGCCTATGTTTTAAGTTGAGTGACCACCTATCATGACACCAAATTTCATATCATTCGCTTCCGTCGTTTTTACGTGATGCTTAAACAAAAAAAGCGTCACGGACAGAATGACAGAATGACAGACAGACAAACTTTTTTTTGAGGGTGGCATCGGATTCCCGGGTGCTTGAAACGGATAGAAATCGCAAAATTTTTGAATTCCAAGAAATGTACAGACAAAAGTCTAATTTTATTTATATAGATACACGGAAAAAATGCTTTGTTGAATTAAACAAAGTTTCGTTGATTCAAGAAAATTTGGAGCTATTTCAGCAGAAGAAATTTGTTGGTTTTTAGCAAAATTTTTGTTAAATAAGCAAAATATTTCGTTGAATCAACAAAAATTTTGTTGAATCAACAAAAAATTTCTTTCAGTGTAAATATATATATATTTTGTAGATGTCAATTTCTATTTGCAGTAGTTGCTGCTTAGACAGATGGACAGATGAAAAAAAAAAAGTTTTTCAATTTTGTTGAAATGAGTGAAAAGAACTGAATGCTGAAAAAACGAACACTTTAGATTTCAAACTTGTTATTACATATTTCTAAGACAATATTTTACAAATAACTTTTCTAACTTTGATCATGTGTAGCGTAGTCGTAGCTTATAAGTTTTTTTGAAGATATAGCACGCCTACTCAAGACGATGGGACGTTTCTTTAAAAATTGATAAAAAAATTTCCTTTTTTTTTTTCTTATAATATCTAGACTTTTTTACCAACTTCAAGGAACACACAGAAAATTATGAATGCACTGAAAAAACTGTTTTACTGAATCAAAAAAAAAATTTTTTTTAAATCAACAGAATTATCCGGTTGAAATAGCGCCAACGAAATTTTTTTTTTTTGAATTAACAAAATTAATTGGTTATTTCAACAAAACATTTTATCAATTTAACCAAAGAATTTGGATGAAATAGACAAATGTTTTGTTAATTTAACCAAACTATTTGTTAAAATGGTTTATTTAGTTAAAATCAACCAAATTATTTTTTTGAATTAACAAAATTTCTTTGTTAATTGGTGTTGTGCTGGCTAATTAACAAAATTAGTTTGTTGTTTTTATTGTTGGGTTTTTAACCCACAAACAGTTTGTTGAAAGTTTCAAAGATACGACTGAATAATTTATCTGGTTATCAAAATTCATATTTTTATTTTAGTGTTTTTACATAAAGTTAACTAAATTAGATGTCGTTTTTTTTTTCTTCATACGAAAACTTAGTAAGGTAATCAAAAATTGCTCTTGTGATCTTGATAAATAAAAAAAATATGCATATTTTCGCAAACTTTCCAATTTATTTGATAAGGATCAAGGAAGATTTCAGTGAAAAGGAGAAATGGAGTATTCGCGTCAGCTATTTTGAAGTTGTGTTTTGAAGTGCCGAACGATCCAACACGAAATCAGTAGTCTGCATTATTTCATACACAATCACTTATTTGGCAGAACTTAACCGCTTTTATAAACGTAATATAAAGCTAATAAATAATTAACGTAATATGAACATTTTTACCGTCGGAATGTTTCATTTGGAAGAAAGAACAACTCTTAGAAAGAACAACTACAAAAACAAAAAGATAAAGCGCTAAAACCATAAGTGATTTTCTTTCCGGCATGGTATGCGAATCGCACTATTTGCGGCATAAGAAAGATATGGATTTTAAAAATATGTAAACCGCTTAAAATTTAAACTACAAAAATATATTTTTGAAATACATACGAAAAATTTATAATTCGGTATTGTCCAGCCTAGTCTATATTTAAGATTTTTTTTCATCGAGCATATACATAAATTAATATTTTTAAGGACCATGATTTTTTACATCCTTCGATATTTTGCGGCCCGTTATATTGCAGAAAAGTGATTCCGATTGTTTTAAATAAGTTAGTCTAACGAATACTGAGTGGCTTTAAGCTAAATTTGTAGAAACTTGTAAAAACACTAAAGTAAAAAACTTAATTTTTATAAATAATTAAACTAATTAGGCTTACCTATGAAATTTTCAACAAACGAAGAAAAAACCCAATTTATTTTTGTGTTTGATGCTATCATTTTTAAATGTATTGTCTGGATCAGTGCAGCTCAAGTAGCTCTTCCCTCTTCCTCCGTAAATACAAGCCTCTTCTTTGGGCGGGTCTGGTGGTCTGGCTCAGTCTTTTCCGCAGTCCTGCGCATGTCCTTCACGCATGACGCAAATTGAGTGTCGAGGGATTTCAAATTTCACTCGTTCTTAGTTTTTAACAAAAACGTTTGGTTAAAAATGAAAGTGTTTTGTTAAATCAATTTGGCTGAATCAAACAAACTTTTGTTGAATCTACAAAACAAAGCTGTCAAACTACTTAACCAAACAAGTTTTGTTAAATCCTACAAAACACTTTTTAGCGTGTGCGCAGAACAAACATTATGCTGAAATAAAAATAAAAATATTGTTTATTAAAAAAAAAACTTTTTCTTTACTTTTCATTTTCAAAAGGTGTGAATATTTTCTTCTCCAGAGTCAATGGTCTAAGGCAACTGATATAAAAAGATTCAAAAATCTTGTACAAACTCAGAGAAATATCAATAAACTGCATTTCTGTTACTGTTTTTTTTATGTGCGATTTATCATATTTGTTGAACACGTTTTGTTGTGAAAATGATTTACTCCATTTTTATACTAATTACAACCAACAGTGTGACGATCCTCCTTTGTACTGTAGGTTTTTCCACTGATATCGTGTAATCAGTTTAATATGTCTTAAGATAATAACTGAGATTTGTGGAAAAAACCTCTTTAAAGTAGTACAAATATAGATTACTGTCCATCAATACTTTTCTGAACTTTAATGATATTGAACTGTACTTTTTATACAAGTTGTCTCATGCAAAACTATTAAAGAAAGCTATTTATATGTTTTGTGCTAACATAAACAAGTTACTTTAAATTGAATTATTTTTAACGCATTGTACATTTTTTATAACATAACTATTTCTTTAGACCATAGGTTCCCAACGTGGGCGATAACGCCCCCTTGTGGGCGTTTGAGGCTTTCAGGGGGCGGGGGCAGTAAAAGACCCAGAGAAAATTCGGGGGCGTTGATATGGCACGGAGGGGCGTGGGAAGATTAACCAAATATAGTATAAAAATGACAAAAATTACGCTGATAATATTTTAATAAAAATATTTTTTAATACAATTAAGTATGCGTTTTGATTGTCCTTTGAAACTGTCAGTTTATTTATTTAGAAAGCAATAGTTTATTATTTATTACTTCGTATCATCAAAACCCCTGCCTATCCTTATAACAGGTAAGCTAAAACTTTTATTCCTCTTTTTTAAATGAAGAAGAAATTCAGTAGCGTTTCGATTCCAACAATTTTCTATCTATTAGCATTTTTAAAAAAATTTAATTCTTGTTTTCACCATGCATTATGTACGCTCTTGGTTCTCTGGAGTGGGAGGGGGTCGGTATTGAAATATTCACTAGAAAAGGGGGCACCAGTTCAAAAAAGGTTGGGAACCCTATGCTTTAGAGAATTTTAATTTTCCTTTCTTTAAACGTTAGATCCACCAAAGACATTTTGTTTCATATAGTGTTTTGTTATGAAGGGACTTAATTGAGCATTATATTGTAAAGATAATTATAAAAAATCTACGATTTTAATTTGCGAGATTTGCCACAGGGAGACATATATCAGTTTTGCGAGACGAGACACGATTATTTCAGGTTTCGTAAGCCGGTTTAGAAACTCCAAATTTTTCTTCTTTATTTTCTTCATTTTTCTTTTTTTTTTCTTTTTTTTTTGTGTGTGTACAAAATTGTCTTTTAAAATAAAAATAAAAATGAAAGATGTCATTGCCAATATATTTTTGTTAGCCTTCAAAAACACTTCAGGTGCTTGCAAAGGTTTTGATTTATAGAGTGCTTGTGCAAGTTTTACGCCAAACCAAATAAACAAAAATGCTTCATATTTAATTAAGAGTAAATGATAAATGGAAGCCTTATGCACACTCGGGGAATGAATAGTTGGTCTAACTGCAGCTAGAGGTAGAGATAGAACTACTAAGTGTCACCATTTCTTTATCCCGCAGAAAACATTATCAGGAGTTAATCTAAGGAAATGTGTTACAGCTTTTTCTTTTTTTCCTTTGGTCTCCCTGGTCTGTAACTGCGCCAAAACAAATACGTGTTGCAATGGTGGAAGGACATAATTTTAATTTCTAATCCTGTGCCTTCATATCCATCATTATTATTTACAGTTCTATTAAAAATATAATATTTTTCTTTCGGAGTCCTTCGTGGTGAATTATGGTCATAGAAACTGAAGGGAAGAAAAAAAGTGAAGTGAAAAGGGCGATATGCTCTTGTGCTTTGAAATGGATTACTTTCGTATATATTCAGTCTAGTTCATTTCGTATATATTTTGAAGAGAGGGTCTAGCTATTCAAGATTAGTTAATTTTTGTTTTAAATGAATTTGCTCAAATTATTATTTTATGTTTTTTGACTTTTAAAATGCAACATTCTATAAAATTAAAATTATTATTTATGTCTTTTTTATCACCATGAAATTGCTCTTCTAGATAGTATATCAAACATTTTCGAATCAAATTTCCAGTTAGGTCAAACAGAAAGTTTGATTTCTTGATGTTTGTTCTAACTGGTTGAGCTGTATATACCAGAGGTTCCCAAACTGGGTGCCGCGGCACCCTAGGGTGCTACGAGCGTATGTCAGGGGTGCCGTGAAGATAATCAAGAGAAGTGTTTTCGAGGAGTATAATCAAATGATTTCCTCTGAACCGATAGCCCCAAGAAAGTGAGCCAAGCCGATCACTAAGTGGGCTCAAACAAAAATATTTCAGTCAGGTTCAAGACGGTTCTGTTGCCTTTCTTTTATAGGAACTCCCTGAAATGGGGGTATTGTCAAAATTCTATATCCCTTTCCCAAAAGAGTACTTTCTTGATAGTTAGCCCTATAAACAAGCAAACAAAAAATAACGTAAAATGCATGCAAACTGCTTCATTCTAACCTTCATATTCATATTACTTTAAAGGAAATCTGCCGCGAAAGTTTTTAGCCTGAAAAGGGTGCCGTGAAATGTTTTTAGCCTGACAAGGGTGCCGCGAAATGCTTTTAGCCTGACAAGGGTGCCGCGGGGAAAAAAAAGTTACGGAACCCCTGGTATATACGGATAGTTACATTAAAAAAATAAACAAAGAAAGAATACTTTGCCTATTTAAAGGGCTTAGCGGTCATGGAAATATCAGCAAAAGAAAAGGAATGACATTTTACATTCAAGTATTTTAAGGTAAGCCTTTAAGAATGATGAGAAAAAAAAAAATCTGGAGTGCCTCCACTCGACTTTCCGAACACTTACGATTAAGATCATTACCAAGCACTTAAGTAAATTTTAATCGATGAATAATTCAAACATATATACCAAATTGAAACTCAATCGAATGCACCGTTTAAACGTTTGCGCACTTTCAAGAATTTCTCCCCATATGCCATTATGCCATAACATAAAAGAAAGTTTTGTCGTAGCCCTTTAGGAGAACTATAAGTCCTATACACACCAAAATCAATACCGGTCTTAGGATAGTGGTTTATAACATGTATACCGAATTTGAGCTCAATCGAATGTATCGTTTAAACGCTAGCGCACTTTCAAGAAATTCCCCCCATAGGCCATAATGTAAAAGAAATCTTTGTCGTAGCCCTGTAGAAAAACTATAAGTCTTAGACACACCAAAATGAATACCGGCCTTAAGATGGTGATTTATAACATATATACCCAATTTGAGCTCAATCGAATCTACCGTTTAAACGCTAGCGCACTTTCAAGAAATTCCCCCCATAGGCCATAATGTAAAAGAAATCTTTGTCGTAGCCCTGTAGAAAAACTATAAGTCCTATACTCACCAAAATCAATACCAGTCTTGCGACGGTGGTTTATGATATATATATCCAATTTGAGCTCAATCGAATGCTCCGTTCAGGAGCTATCGTGTTCACTCACATACACGCAAACACACATACACACATACACACATACATACATACATCTCGTAAAAATAGCATAAATGGATTCAGAAGCCCTCAAAACGTGTAAAAACACCAAAATCTCGAAGTCGAATTTTTTCATGATTACAATACTTTCCTTACATGGTACATGTTCGGAAAGTAACAATTTAGCTCAAATGACGAATTTTTTGAACGGCTAGATCCAATTTTTCTCATGGATCAAGCACTCAAAAATCGTGAAAGGCATTAGAATCGTACATGTAGAATGAGAAAGGATAGTGTCAGGTGTGCAGAATTGTAACATGTAAACTGTAAAATTGACTGAACTGCAAATAATCAATGACAACAATTTTTAGAAGAAAATAATAACTTTATTTCAATTATATTTTCTACAAAATCAAATAACCTTCATAGCCGATTACGCTTTGCTTAAGTTGAATTGTTGCCAGTAATGACGGACTTAACATGCCTGCAAACCAAATTTTCTGCATAACTTAACGTTTAACGATATTCTGAAAATCAGAATACATCTTGTAGTATCGATCTATATACTTTTAGGATTTAGCTGTCTCCAGATGCAGAAATCAGGTGATCACACGGACTATCGACTGTTAGAGAATAATAGTTCACCCCATACCTCTGTTGTCATTGGTTGCTTATAAACGTGCTCTTTGTATCGTATGCTATTGTGATTTGCAGCGACATTTTGAATTTATTACTCTAAAGATCATATTCCAGTAAAATATGTAAGGATTTCCGGCTTAGCTTCTCGAAATTTTGTCACCGTAACCCGAATGGTGAGAGCTTCGTTTTTCATGCCATTCTCTCGTTTTTCATGCCATTCTTAAACACACACCTTGAAATACCTGGATAAAGATATTTAATTCCGTTTCTTTGAAAAGCCGTGATCGCTCTGGGCGCATATGTACTCGGAATTTTCTTTGTTTTGGTAAATGATGATGGTCAGTAAGAAAGGCCATTTTTTTCTGATCAACAAAACTCCTTGAACATGTGAGTGTTAATCGCATTCGGTGTTGACCAAACTTTCTTGGGGAACTAAGTTCTATGTGCTCCGTGTCAGAGTGATCATCTAGCGGGGGATATACTTCTGCACCTCAGAATTACAGTCCTTAAATTTACAGTCAAGCCTTTTGTGTGTGTGTGTTGGTTAAAGTAGGTGATGAAAAAATTCGACCCCATTGTAAAATTTTAAAACTAAAGTGTCTGAATGAAAAAGACGTACACTATTAATAGAAGTAGTTCAGCATTTCACCATACAATGGAGCTAAATTAGCTGCAACTTTTCAACGAAGAAACGTTGAACCATGATTTGGTTCTTTGATCCGTTTCAGCACCAAATCATGGTTCAACGTTTCTCCATAGAAAGGTTGCAGCTAATTTACACCATTTTATGGAGAAATGTCAACTACTATTGTTAAAAGTGTACCTATTTTAGCTATTAAAAGAAAATATACTTGTTTCTTCTCGTTCGGAATGCAAAAATACTTTGAATTGTTTTGCTGACAGTTAGAAATTTGTCTGTTTACAGTATTACTGTTCTCATGGTGAACCTAAATGTCTGGCAAGCTTAACTCTTTAATATCAAATTCGGTCATTTCAAAAGTATAATAATTATTTTGAATTAATAGTGTTACTACCACAAATAGTGCATTAGAAACTAAATTCTGCTATCTGAAACAGTTTTATTTGTATCACATTGAAATTTCAAATTTAGAAAACATTATTAAATAGCTTTAAATGATAATATGAGTGTTCATTTGTTCATAACCTTAACATTCCGGAAGTTTGCACAGATTGCTTTGGAATTTTGGTATAGAGTTGTATTCGAATACGCGCGTGTGTGTTTTTATATACCTGATATAGATACAACACTTACCACAGGTAAAAAGTGTTTTTCAGGCGTTTTCTTAATGGCAAAGTCGGTAGGAGCTGGATCCGGTCGATTCCGATTTTTCTAACTCTTTACTTTTTACCTCCGAGGAGGTGAAAGGGTGACCGATTAAATAAAGGGCATGCGTTTTGACAGCTGCACCTTTGGCATGAGAGCTTAAAAAAATATAATAGAGTTGCGTTGTTTCCTGTGTTTTTTCTAATGGGCAGGCACTGGCCACAAGCCTTTGCCATAACTACCCGAAGGTGTGACCATTTTATTATGGGGGCACCCAGTGGGAGGCCACGTTACCCCCTATGGAGGGACGGATACATAGACAACCACGCCCAGTCGGGGATCGAACCCCGGCCACCGGGAGTTGAACCCGAAACCGGAGTACGGTGCTTTACCCACCATACAACTCGGTCGGCAGTTTCCTGTGTTGAATTCTTTTTAATATATGAAAACCCTGCTAGGTTTCAGTTTCATTTTTGTTATCGGGACGGAAACCCTAGATTCTTTTTTTTTTTCAAAGAATCGCAACAAGTTTTTGTGCTTTGGTATACAAACTTACAATTTTTACTTGAAGTTTCCAAGTGAAATCACGCGTGTCTGAAATTTTCAAATCTGGCTTCTACCTGTGACCGCACTCATGTATCTGATCGATGTACTTCATTAATTGCTACAGCTGTCTTTACAGATTTAGGAATTGACTAAACTCAAGCCACAGACCGAAGCAATCTACGAAGAGCTCGTCAAAGTAAAAGATCAATTATACTGAAAGAGAAGACAGGAAAGAATATCCTGAGTCTGTTCTTCGACTCTAGAAAAAATAAAACCTCTATGAAAGCCTAAAAAGGAAAACGTACCCCTAAAGAGACTGCTGTTGCAGAAAGCCCTGGTTGAGGGCCCCGAATCAGTTTATTTTCACTGCAAATCAGTTAAGAACGGTAAAGCGATCAGTTATTTGGCCGAAATTACATTGTTTCATTAAAGAAAATTATATCGTAACCGACCAACTCTAAGTTTGATGAGATGTGATGGGACGAACTCAAACAATGTCTGGAGAATAGGAACCATTACTCTTCTGGAGAAGCTCTTTGATACTTCTTTCCATTGGCTGATTTGCCTTCTTCATACAAATGAATTGCCTCTACGACGCCTGCTACAATATTTAAATGACTCTACCACAAGACCCATTAGCTATTCTGGAGTAATGGGGAAGCTCTTGAAAATTTGTTAGAATATAGTGACATTTGAAGTGCTACAGTTCAACATACCCCTAGTAGAGCCTAATTTGGACCTCACTTCTGATCACTTCTGAAGACATTTGCGTGATATAGGGATAGCTATCAGAACAGGAACGGTATCTGAGTCACTGGCTAGAAGAAAAAATCCAGGCCATTTGTCCCGTACAAGATGGCTCTCAAAGGCAAATAGCTTGATCTTTTATTTTGGTTCCTCTGAAAATCGAAAGTCAGAGTTGAAAACATTAGCATATCGTGCTCACTCGCGTAATAGTCGCTCTTTTTTTTGTCAATTTTACATTGTGAAGGTGTAGGTGCGACTATTATTCGGGGAAATCTATTACTCAATTTATTACAAATGTTTCCAGACTAAACGCTGTTTGATAATTTTTTTTTTCATCAGTTTTACACAAAATAAAGGCATTTTTCTCTTACGGTAATGTTTTTATAAACATAAAATTTACAAATAATCTTTGGGAAATTTTGACAACATATTCTAATAACTTACGCATAATTCGTTCTAAATCACTTTCACTGAAGGTATCAGTAGCACTGTAGATCGTAGGGATGGACGCGAGATGCGCTGTCTCGTCTCGTCTCGCAGTGGTAAACCTCTATCTCTCCTCGCGTATCGCAGACTAATTGCCTGTCTCGTCTCGCAAAATCAAGGACTCCGATTTTGTTACCATATTTTTAGTAACATTAATACTGTTTTATTGAAAATTAATATTAATAAAAATAATTAGTTAAATATTACCGTATTAGTAAATATATTAGTTACCATATTAACTCATAACTGCATTTGAAGTGATAAAAATTCAGATTTAATCCGTATATATAATGTGACATGACACCCAAAATATATTTGTTTTTATTTATTTTTTCCCGGAACTACGTAAATGTAATATGTATGGTTGATAGGAGTTTCAATTGCTTTTAAAATTATATAAAGCTTTGAATTTTGTTAGAAATTGTGCAGAATTCAGGGCATGTTGCGCAAATAAAATTTTAATCTAACTAAGCAGCCCCAATTTGCGGAATAGGGAATTCATAAAAGTTTCAATTGGGGACGGGATAATTATAGTGAAGCCTGCTTATCCCCCTCTCGTTTTAGTGTATGAAATATGGGTTTCATATTTAATCGGGAACCCGAGTTTAATCTGTTCATTCACACCATCAAAGAGAAGAAACAACAGACTTGTGACCAGGGCTGTTTCGCAACATGGATCTTTGAATGCTCCGGTGAGACCCAGCTTTGTATTAGCGAAATCGCTCCTGTAGATCATTCATTTACGTTCGCATAGCTCGGCTTATGGTGAAAGAAGCCTTTTTAGTAATTTATGTAACATTTTATTTATAAATATTAATTCATTTAAGAGAAAAATATGAAATATCCATAAGATTTAATTACCTACGTATTCATCCATTTTGATGAAATGTAGTCAACATTATAAGTAAACAAAAAATCACGATTATTAAGTACACAATTGGAGCATAAAATATCAAAGTAAGCATTCCTGCATTAACTATTTAAAAAATGTAATAATTATAGCCAGACTTTCTAAATAAGTTTGAAATTTTTTCCACGAAAAAATAAAGATAGCAACTTGAATAATTTATTCATAATTCTGGATTATGCGTAAATATGAATTAGACATTAAAACTCACAATTCAAATCTAATTTTTCAGCTATCTAAATATTTACAAAAAACAACAATTATCAGAACTATGAAACCGAATATTTATATTGACATCAGTGATCAGTTGGGGGAGGGCTGTTCAAAAGAATAATCTAAAAAAAGTTCTCTAACAAGATGATTGAATTCCATTGGTTTTTATTTACAAGCAGCAATTACTCTGCGCAAATTAATAAATGAATAGTTTCTTTAAAAAAACATTCTATAATGATTATACACAAATTTATACACGGAGGTTTTTTTTCCCATAAAATTACTATCTAGATAAGATATAACAATTATTTGCAGTGGAACTTTCCCAGATTTCACCAAACATTTTAAGTGGAAAACGTCTTAAACGGAAAAGCAAAAGTTAAATGATAAAAAGTATAAACATATTTCTTTTATAAAGAATAACTGAAGTATTACATTATACGTTTCTTAAATTTTCTTAAATATCTTCATTTTATCGTTTCTTAAAATGAAATTTCAAAAGTACGAACAGGAGTGTGAAAGCCATCTCTGGACATGTGTGACATATAATAGCCATACTTGACTTAGCATCCATGAGCTAATGATACAGATGCGTTACAAATATCAAAATAAAATAATTTTTAAATGTATAATCTTGTTCAAATATATGTAAGCGATTTTAAATTCAATTTAGGAAATCTTAAAAAAAGCTTTGCATTGCGAAACTTAACAGCGGTCAAAGATGGGTTAAAATGCTTGTGTTAGTAAAAGGGGCCCCATCTAAATATGGTAAGGCTTTGGACTTACCGTACGACCTTTCCTCTGTTTACTAATTATCTTTCTGTCTTCAACTCTTCTCTGTTTACTTTCTTTTTTCCCCGTTTCTTTCTTTATCCTCTCCTTTGTGTGTTTTGCATATCCCTCGTGCTGTCCTAATTTTAAATGTTACGTCTTTGTGTGTGTTATAGAGGGCTGATAGTAAACTAGGCACGATAACAAAGGAGACGCAAGTTAAACGGTAGAGGTTTCAGGCAAAGTGTACCCTCCCTTCTCAGGAGGGCACACCTCCTCGAATACAGCAATGCAATTCTGATCGAAAAGTAATTCGTATCGCAAATTTATGCGAGACAAGAAATTCTCGCGAGAAATCTCGCGCGAGACAGGATTCTGTCTCGTCTCACAAAATATTTCCTTTCTCATCTCACAAAAAAAGCGAGACGAGAACGCAATGAGACATTTCTCGTTTCTCGCGTTCATCCCTAGTAGTTCTGGATAGAAAACAGCTGATGATTTACTATTTTCTAGATGAAGATCAAATACGTGACTGACTTAAACGAAAGAAAGTAAAATTCCCTTAATTCATTGTTTTTTAACTCCTAAACGTAGGTGTTTCTTATTAATTTTAATCAATCAGAAATTTATTCCGGAAAGAAAAATTTGATAACGGGTTTTGGGGATATATGGATAAATTGAGAGCCAATGTCAAACTTTGAGGAAGTCATGAAGACTATAGGAATTTCTCTATAGACCTATTTTAATATATGCATATTAGAGATGAGACGGGCTCAGCCCGAGCCCGAAAGCCCGAGCCCGAGCCCGGGCCCGAGCCCGGGCCCGACTCGGGCTCGGGCTCTGTAATTCAGGATTGCGTTCGGGCTCGGGCGGGCTCGGGATCGTGAAAATTTTCTCCTTTGTTGTACATACACCTTGAAACAGATTTTAAAATGTGATTCATGGTATAAATAGACGTACTTATTTCAAAAAATAGCGGAACGGGGGACTAGAAGGTGTGTGAAGCTCCAAAATTTATTGTATCCTATTAATGAAGTAGTTAATTTTATTTGTCTTTAGCTGAAATTGCGGGCTCGGGCTCCAACTTTAATAATATTGCTCGGGCTCGCTCGGATTAAAAGTCTTCGGGCTCGGGCGGGCTCGGGCTTCAAAAATTGAGCCCGAACTCATCTCTAATGCATATATATATGCTTTTCATGTGAAATGGAAACCTAATCATCCAGGATATATTCATTTTATTGTTGTGGACATATCCGATCTCTTTCGCATTTGAAGCTCAACATCAACTTTCTGGGCATCTTAATTTTCCGATGCAGCGGTTGAAGTTTTACAGGTAAACTGTATTACAAATGGCCGTGACATGCTAAAGTAGAAAATTGACAAGACAGGAGGTGAAAAGCTACATCTGAAGTTTTACAAATGTATTCATTCGATGTTTATGACGCACTACCTGAAAGGGAAGTTGACTATTTCTGCTATAAACATACACAAAAAGAAATGTAATTTAGTGGAAAAATAATGATGAAATAATGAAATAAATAAATATGTGATCAATATCACAATAGTGATGCCTATTTTGTTCACCTTAAAATTCAACTGCTGTTAAAAGATAAATTAAATAAAAAAAATTTCAAGGAGTCATATTTGTTAACGTGAAGAGTACTTAATTAAAAATATTATTTTTAAATGTCTAAACGAGTACGAAATATTTAGAGTTGAGTTTACCAAAGGTTTAAATGAAATTTCTACTGTCTCACCCTAACTAGCTAAATGACTAACTAACTAAATAAATTAAATTGAAAAATTTTTTATCATAAAAATAGAGAAGGAAAGTACCACAAGGATGGAGGGAACATATTTGTGTCTAGGAAGTTTCTTGACTCCTTTCAGTTAAGCCAGTAACTTTTCTATTTCTTTTAAGTTAATCATCAATGACATTTAACGATGCCAACCTTCAGTAACAAATATAATAAAAACATCCTCTTAAAAAAAAAAAAAAAAAGAAAAAAACTTTCAAAGCAATGAATTAATCATTTTAAAATTCTCATCACGCACCACGCATCTTTATGACTTTAAATGATTTTTTTCCCCTTCTTGGATTGTTTATAGCTCATAAAAATGTGAAAAAAAGTGCCACTTATGAATTCAAAAGACCGCAAATTTAAATCCTCAGACATAAATCAACATTAATAATCTCAGGCATTAATCATTCTCAAAATTCGACCTCATATCCGGACTTTTTAACAAAAACTCCAAACTTGAAAACAGCCAGCGATATCCTCCTCACCACCCCCGTGGTCAGTTGTCACATGTCAACTGTCACAACTTCACCCACACCCTGGCCATATATTTTCATTTATTCCGGAGCCTCCATTCGTTTTCAAGTGTCACCGAACGTGAGTGCTACTTTTACAACAGATGGTCCAAAGACTTTTCAGTTCTTTGCCCAAGTCTAACCCTTCTGACCTGGGAGCTATCCGTTAAGGAAGGTGACAGCTACATGCCGTATTGACCTCTGTTGGTTTCCGCGAGGTTTTGCAGAAAAATATGGGGAAAAAAGTAAAGAAAAACGCACCTAATGCTGATTGGTAGACACCAGTGATTGGAAAACATTATGCGGACATTTGTAGGTAGTAATCCCTATTGTTGTAAGCTTCTGGATAAATAATTGGAGACGTCTGTTGCTTTATTAATGGGCACATGACAGCAAACTTTTGGCTTGGAGGAAACACAAGAGATATATTGAGTCATGTTCATTGGCTCTAAAAGGACTTTACATGTTTTTCTTGTGTCATTTGTGTTATTTCTTTGGGCACATGGCGTGCTTTAAATGATACAATAGTTTAAAAAGAGTATCTGCCATATATTTATAACTTGAGGAAAGGTTATCAGTCATTTTTGGACAGCTAGAAGAAGTTCTTAGGGAAATATTTGAAATTCAGAACCTAATCAAGACAGAGCTGTTTGTAGGAACACAGAAGGACAATAATCTGCATTTTTATACGAATCAATTCATTCGATTGGATAAACACGGTTAAGTTAGAGGAATGGAAGAAACAGGCCGTGAATTTTAAACAATAATAGGAACTTTTCTTTGCCTAAAAATCTGAGAACTTTCATTGCACCTTTCTAAACCAAACAAAATTTTCCAATCTGAACATTTTTCTTGAGGATATACCATGGCCATAACGTTAACCATGTAATATATCTGTGTGGTTCGGGAATTTTTGAAAGAAACCAAGAGTGTCCAAATTCGGGGAGTTCATTTATACAAAAAAAAAAAAAAAAAAAAAAAAAATCACAAATCCGCCTAACCATACAAACCAGAAATTACAAAGTATAATTATGTAAAAATGGAGGGGGATATGCAATGCAATAAAGCTTATGCATCACTGAAAAGTACTTGAACGAAGCGATAGTTCGTACATAGTCGTTAAGGCATTCTGATCCCTCATAATTTTAGATCAGACAATTTTGTATTTTCAAGAAAATTTCAGGCAAATTATTGCCATGTTGATTGCCTTAAAAAAAAATAAAAAAATCGCGCAATTTTCAAACAGAAAGAAAATCAACTTTTACGGGGACCACCATGCTCATAAAAGTGCTTATCGCTAGAGAAGTTCCGCGATTTTGTCAAGATATATCACAATTTCCACCACAAAACAAATTGTTAGAAACATATCTTTAGTTTTGCAGTATTTGAGTAGCTTTCCTAAATTCAAGTGCTGCTCTCTCCATTGTTTATTATTGTTATTTAATAGTTATTGTACCTTGTTTTTTTAATCGTTATTTAATTCCGAATATCAAAATGCATAGAGTCCCAGTGACGGGGTTTGGGTGGTGACATTATCAAGTGGAACCAGCTCCTGTTATTGCTATATCTGAACAGAAATCTATCAAAACTCAACAAGCTCGACTTTAACGCGTATAACACCTCTGATTTGTGTTTCACTTAATTTCCGCTTGGTGGTGATTAGTCTTTTGGCCATCGCCTTCTTGGGGTGTTACCATATGTTCTCTTTGAGGGTGGGCTCCCCGGTTCGACACAGTATTGAAGCTTATCACTTGAAATCACATGCAAAAAGTGGGGAAAAGGAGGAAAAGCTGAGAGAATCTTTTCCCTAAGTCCGTTTCGTGTGTGGGGGGAAAAATCACGGTCTCCCCTATCAGCTCGTTTATTCCGAACTCAGGAAATGGATAACTAACAAGAGGTCTTTTCCACTCCTTTCCTCCGCGGCGAATCAATACCTAAATCCTCAAAAACAACTATAATGACACCAGCAGCCAAAGGCAAGTTAAAAAACTTTTTTGCTTTAATAATGTCTTTAAACTAGATAAAAACAAGAATTTGATTAGTGGCTGTAATAATTTGACCACATATTAATAGTTTTTTTAACATTACTAATACTTAACAGCGCTTTAAAAAGCTCCTTCTTATTATTTATTTATTTATTTTTAAGAAAATCCACAGCTCATTTGCAAAAAGCTAGGTATTTATTGCAAAAACAAATTTTTTAAGAGATTTAGAATTTTCGAATTGTCTCGAAAGAAATTGTTTGCAGAAATTAAAATTCCAAGGGAGAAGATGTCTCAGTTCTCGTTACGAATGCATCAAGGCACGTATTTTTCGATTCTTCGCTTTCTGGAATCGATACTCTATACTGTTTTCTTTTTGATACCTCAAAAAAATATCGGCTATACTTATGTAATGATAATCTCAATAATGCTTTTTTCCCCGCTTGAGTGTTAATTAGTTATAAAAGATCAGTTTAAAAATAATGGCTACGATTTTGTGCTTGCTGATTTGAAAATGTTATTTAATATAGCTCAAAGAGAACATCTTGCTTTCGTGTAATCAAAACATCTATCGAAATGGATACTCAAAGCTGGAATTTAATGACTCACATGAACCGGAGTATTAAATAACAATATTTAGCTTGTATTAGACGTTCTAACAAGACATTGATATATCGCTGATACATAATGCAGTCGTTTGTAGATTAGACGGCGTTCTTTTAATCTTCTTAATCTTTTTTTAATAAACTGTTTTTTACAACCACAAATAATTAATAACACTGTAAATGACACATCGTTCGTAGTGAGATTTCATCCTTCAAGAACATTTTTTTTTGTTTATCAATCAAAGTAATTACTAAAATGTTCTGGAGAGTATATTATACGTGGCATGCAAAAGAAAAATATTTAATTACTTATAATTATAATGAGGCCTAAATATTTTTTAAAAACTAAAGAGTCTTTTGAGGTTAGATAACAGTAGTTCATGATAACTATAAATCTATGAGAGTGCAACTAATTCAAATTGGGAATGATGATGCAATTACAATTTAGTCTAAAATATATACGTAAGTAAAAGGGTGGCTCAAAATGTAAGTCAACAATTCCATTAACTAAATTTTTTTAAAGAAATACAAGAGTTATACATGGTATTTGGTGCAGATTATCTTTTAACTTAGCCACCAATGGC
The DNA here is from genome assembly GCA_038373885.1 of Cheiracanthium punctorium. Lineage (NCBI taxonomy): Eukaryota > Metazoa > Arthropoda > Arachnida > Araneae > Cheiracanthiidae > Cheiracanthium > Cheiracanthium punctorium. The sequence goes on along the minus strand of JAWZYV010005775.1, from coordinate 675,291 downwards.
ATCATTCCATCCAAAAGCATTGATTCCATTTTTATACCAATCTATGGAAATCGGCATTGAAGAAATCAGGGCTCTGGTCGCTAGAAATGCCGTCCTGCCAGGCTCTTCTTCAACGGCCCGAAGACAAGGAAGTCACTGGGTGCGAGATCCGGGCGGTACAGAAGATCGCTGAATACGTTTCATCGGAAGCGCTGTAGCCAACCATGTGGCATCAGCACATCTTTCAGCTATATTCTTCAGCTAGTTGTGATCAATGTGGAAATTTTGGATTGCCTGTAATGAGATGCCAGTTTATTAGATAATTCGAATTAGAAGCTTTAAGAATTTACAGCTTTACGAATCTAAAAGTCAGAATCAAGCGCAAAGAAGAAATCCTATCCATGAGCGGCCAGACAAAGGTAAGCAAGGTAAGTATGGCATCAGGGCGCCATCTTCGAAGGGGCGTCATTTTGAACCCAAAAATTGAAAAAAACGTGATCTAGAGCATTTAAGAAGCGACATTCTTACGTTTGCAGGGGGGCGCCATGTACCCTAGGGCCGCCCCTGATCCTATTGTCTGTAGGATTAAATCCTAATCTCACACTTAGACCGGGGATCAATAAGAATGGAATAGCAAATATGTAACATTGTGGGGTCAACATATAAAACTGAGAGGGCAAAATGTTTCCTACTGTAGAAAATATCGCTTTCAAATAGATTATAACTGAATTTCCTGAACTTTTCTTTACTGTATACAAGCGAACTGCTTTCGTGTGTAAAGTGAACTGTTATATCACTTTTTCCAGTACACCAAAGTAAACAACAGCTTTAGATGAATAAACTCATTTTAAAAAGTAGATTACAACTATAACTCACGTGTTGTATACACAGTGTGCTCTAAAAGTAATACAGTTAAGCTGGTAAAAAGAATATTGAATATTTCGTTTAACGCATTTGAAATTCTCCAAAGTTTATCCCTCCGGCATCCATACATGTTTGGCTGTGACTTTTTCATGCTCGTTATGCAGTACATCCTGGAAAGGTATAAGGCAGTCCTGCTTCAGAGCATTTCCATGTTTAAAAACTTTCCGAAAACTTTCATAAAAATTTATTCTTGTGGCAGCGTGTGAAGAGACACACTTTGTTTTTCGAGTCCCTGCCACAATTAGTTTATTTTGACTTGCGTTTAAAGGCCGTGAATTGAGCTTTGTTTGCACGGAGTTCATCTGTGATTCGATGTGCACTTTCGCTGTTCAATTCGAGCTGTGCCACCCATGCAGTGTAGTGACTAGAGTACCATTCTACCATACCTAGGGTCCGGATTCGATTCCTTAGATTAGGTGTTTTTAATGTCCTTATAGAAGCAATGATAGCCACCCATTGGCTGCCCCTTCACAATGACCATCATGTTCAACGTTTCTTTATCCAAGGCTTCATGTGGCAGTGCCACGCCACTGGGAAAAAAGAGAAAAATTTGAGTTGTCACAGTAAAAAGTTATATATAAAATAATGCAAGCGTAGCTTATTTTCCGACCTCGTGTATGATCTAATTCCACCTCTTAACTCTAGATGGCAGCACTGGTTCCAATAGGATGTGTTATTAATGATATTTTCGCTCTGATTGTGATGCTAATCTCTGCATTCCGTATTTTCAATGCTCTATCACTCGCAAAAGGTTATTAACACTTATTAAATGTTCTTGAAAATATTGAAAATACTATCACCTACAGTATCGTTAAATGTCCCTAAAAATTTTTCCGTTTTGTTACGAGGAAACGGATAACTTTAGACGTATAAATGAAGTATACTTGAATGCTGCTTTTTCTGTTTATTTCAAAACAGCCTAATTTGTATTAAAAGAATTGAAATAGTAAAACATAAGATATCTAGAATCATATAAATTTGTCAATTTTTGAAGAAAAAAAATGTGACTTTACAACGTTTTTCTTCAAAACTAATGCATCCTCAAGGAATTAAGAGTGCAACACAAGCAGTTTTCTCGAACATTCCAGTTCCAACAATGAATGACCAACCAGTTTTTCTTCTCAGCCCAATATAGCTATGTACACAAACAGAAACATGTCACTTTGAAGAAGATTAATTTTGTCATTAACTCCATACAAAAGTCCGCAAACGTAATTATAAGCAACACGTGATATTAATTACTTCCTTTGATTTATAGCTGATATGAACGCATGTTACAAAATAATGTCTCTGTAATTAATTCTGGAAATTCATTACCTCAACATAATATGCATAACAAAGGAAATGATTTTAGTTAAAACGGGAACCACCCTAAATTAGGATAGAGCCTTTTTACCAGTCTGCAGGGCCTTTGCAAAAGGAAATATTGGTTTGGATAAGCTAGTAAAAGAGCGTTATGAATACAAGATTCAGTTTAAAAACACAATCAGGGTTTGAAAAATCTTTTCTTTTAAAGTAACTGAACATTTCATGAATACGTTAATTGGAATTGGCTGCCTTGCTTTCCTATTAGGACTGATGTTCCAGAGGCACAAGTTCAAAGTTTGAGAAAAGGAAGTGATTTTTTTTCTTGAGTGTTTGACAATGTTTGTATAATGGAATAATATGGGTTTGTTAGTTTACTGACCTTCACTATGCGGTTGAACTGCAGTGTCATTCAGAGGTAAGGTAAGCAAATCAGAAAATAACGAGCAGTTTTCAACAATGAACATGCATAGTTAAACTCCGGAGAAAGGCAGAAAAACTGTTAGAAATTATGTTCTTGAAGATTGAATTACAAAAGTCACGCGCTAAACCGATTTCGAACTTGATACTGATGAAGTGCTCCAAAGAACTCGACACACTACTGGTTCGTTTCCGTTAAGCTTTTACTACAAACAAGATTCTACAGCTAAAACAGGTAAACGGATTCTAACCAAATTTGGCACAGACTGAGATACGCTCAAGGAATTTTAAAAAAACAAATAGTTAAAAAATATACACTAGCTAGCGCTTTGCATAACAAAACAGCAAATTTAACTTTGGAAATGGCTGATTCGAAATCTACAAAAACTTCCAACATTTATTAAACGGTTTTTGAGCATTTATTAACTAATATCGGCCATTTCTTGTTGAATTCGCCATGGAAAAAGCCACCTATTGCCCATTTTAGGAGATAAACTTTTCAAAAACTTTCTCCGGTGCATCTTGTGTACAGTCCATATACTAAAATTCGGTGGCAATTTGCTCCCTTTTTTCGGGTAGAATGGTCTATGTAGAGAAATTCAATTATAGCCACATTGTAACACCTAGTGAAATTTTTTTAATTTAAATTTGTCATAGCATTAACTGAAGGGTTATTAGGAATTGCACTGATGGGCAATTTTGAGTAAAGGTAAAAAATAGTGACAATTTTTTAACCAGTCAATATATACAAACCTAAACACATGATGTTTCATTTTTCTATTGAAATTAATTTTTTCTTTCACCTGACTTTTTAAAATATTGTTAAAGTTTGAAACAAAGAAAGTCGCATAGCGCTTCACCAGAATAAAAAATAAGCAACTCACACCTACCTACACACAGACACAAAATAAACCCCTTAAACTGTACTACACACTTTTGGAAACGATAAAATTGTTCGAGCTATAAAGCTCATAGGAACAAGAAAACACTCTGAAACAATTGCAGAAATGCAACAGATGCAATAAAATATTCTTAATAAATCTTTTTTTTTTTAATCATTTATCATATTATAGTAGACGTTTATATTTAAGTTTTGAATATTTTCATAATCATCAAACCAGGAAGTTCTCTTGCTAATTTGGGATTTATAATTACCACTTATAGCCTTGCCTCTCTAAGGTGTCGGATCAGCAAAGTGCCTCATAATCAACGCGTCAGCCAAGAAGCATTGATTAGGATGTGACTTCATTATTTGTTGGTGGTCCAGGTGTTGCTTTAGCTATTTCTGTATCGCATTCCTCCCTGTCAATGACTTCCAAGCGATCCGAAATAGATTAGGTAGCGAAAGCGCAGCAAATGACGCCATGTTTTTTGGCATCCAAACAATAAGCTGTTAATTCCTCTGACACCCCCGACGTCACCTCCAGCATTTTGCAACAGCGTTTTCAAGCTAATAAGAAAGTCTCTGAAAGCGATTAACTCCGAAGCTCTGTTATTTATATTTATTATGCCACGTAGAAAGATCTAATCCTTATCGAATTTCGCGGGTTTCTGCATGTATCGATTGCTATGGAAAATTTCTCTTGCAAAATGCTTGGGGCTCTAATCTGACATGCGTGTTTTTAAACGAACGTTAGGATTTGTGACGTAATGTTGATGTCATCGGTGACATACCTGAAAAATCAGTAATTTGTCTACTGCGGATGAGGTACCAAAATGGACGAGCTTCGTTTTGGGGTATGTTGCAGATGAGTTTTGGATAACTACACAAATCCGGACGTTCATCGGCGTAAATTGGCATGTAACAATATGTGTGACAAATGTTTTCTGTTGTATAAAATATTTTCAAATTGGTGGTACCTAGGTTTTCTTGAATTTTTTTTTTTTTTTTTTTTTTTTGGAGGGAGGGTTGGCAATTGCTCCCTCTTGCCCTTAATAAGTTACGCCTATGCGGACATTCATTTAAAAGAACATGGCAGCTCGAAAGAATCAAACTTAATAAAATTCAATACTAAGTTTATTTATTTATTTATTTATTTTTTTTTTGGTGTGTGTGTTTTTTAATATGCACGCTTAAAAAAAGAGTTAAATTTCGCCGAAGGAACTAAAGTAAGTCCGAAGGATTTAAAATCGGGAGAAGTTTGTCTCTGTTTTGACTGAGTCCTTCAGAGCTTTTTCAATTCCTTCGGGGCGAATTTAGTTCTTCTTTTTAATCGTGTGTGTATGAGCTAGATCCCTTTGAGAACGCGTTCACCAAATAAGGCATTCCATCTCAAGTGTGTACTTTGTGTGGATATTCGTCCATAGTTTAAAAACAGCAAAAGTGCTATTTAGCTAGCTTGTTGAATCTTAACGTATATTAACACAGGCGACTCATTTCGTTGCATTATAATTTGCAGACAAAATTTCTAGCTGATGTCAATCACTAATGGATTTATCTGTTTTGTTTTTCACGAATGCACTTACTTTTGATATAGGTGCGTTTTCCCCATTTGTAATTGTAAATAGTTTTGCTTCATAAGCCTATGTTTACAAAAGCATTTTGAGTTAACTTTTCACAAATCATCGCATCACAGTATAGTTAAATATTTATATTTTATTTATCTGTGTTTCTCGGTTGATATATGATATATTGGGTTGAGCGTGATATTCGGTTTTACGTCAGGGTTCAGAATGTGCCACAAAATTTAGAAATCTATGAAAATCACGAAAACAATTCTTTTCTTTTCTGTTTTCTTAGGGATAAAAGATAGTCTGTATGTTAACTCATGGTATGAGCTATCTCCATTCCAAATTTCATCCGAAGCGTGAAAGAGTAACGAGCAAACTTTTGCATTTATAATATTGGTAACACATTTCATTTTCACACGCAATTATTCTCTTCATTTGTTCAGGATTTTTTTGAAAACCTATATACTAGACTTGTTATTACGAGGTCTATTATTCTACAGAGCAGCATTCTACAGAAAAAGCAAAACAAACTTGTTGAATTCGTTCTGTAAGATAATGAGAAATTTACATTCACACCCGTGAAAGAAATGCACGAATTGATGACTTGATGACTACTTCGGAAGTTAGTTATCTTGTTAGTCACAGAGGTGAGTTTAGCTTTTGAAATCCACGATCCTATTGTAGCTTTGCCATTAAGCTAAACTTCACACTCTGTGAGATATTTCAATCGTGGATCATAAACATTATTATCGCATAGTTATGTGATGTTTCTCTAACAACTTGACTATAACAAATGTGTTATTGTTTGAAATATTTTCTTTTTAGAACTTAAAAACGGGTGTTTAAAATGTTTTAATGGAATGCTCATTGTTGTATTCTTTAAAAAAATTTAGATGAACTCAATTAGAATAATTTTGTATTTGCTATTGAATAATATTGCATTATGTAAAACATCTGTACAGAGGAAAAATTCATCTTCAATATAATAAGCTAGTTGTAATCACTCCATATCTTTTCGCATTGATTCATTATTTTTTAACTTCTTTTCACAGTTAATTAAAATGATTAAAATTCGTATAATTTGAAGTGTGCTGCTGGTTTTGGATATTTTCCAGAGTTTTTCTGTTTTTGACGATTTTCAGCTTAAAAGGTTTTAAACACTTCATATTTGAAATAAAACTTTCCGAATCCGAATCTTCCTTTTAACAAAGGCTTTACATATAATTTGATGACTGCATATTATAAAAATAAAGAAAATAATCCAATCTAGGCAGTATTTTCAATTTTAATCATTGTATAAACAAAATAAAGGTTTACTTTGGTAAATGTTTTTATTGTGTACAGTAAATTTTGCATTAGGGTCATCTACATAAAAAGAACCTAAGTTTTGAAAAATCAGTGGGAATTCATCTTTTCACTTCATTTTTGCCTAAACACTAAAAAAAATGGGCATTGTAATGTTAAAGTTAATGATGTTTAACTTACAATAATTTCGCAAAATGTGAGAGTAATTTCATTGCACGTTGTTAAAAATAATCACATGCAAATAAAAGTCCCGAGATGGGGTGATTCCGGATTGTACCAATCCAACACAAACCTACGGTAATTATGCTTAAAGAATCCACATTGTTCGACCGTTCGACTTGAAATTCTATGAAAATATGTGAAACGGTTACGGAGAAGGTCTTTGGCGACTACAAAATACTAGAAATTCACCCGTTTCCAAAGTTTTAGACATTCTCGGCAATTTTCAGCTGCGGACAGTTTTCCCAGTATCTAAGTACGTATTATTTTGCATTAAATTTCAACTTCAGTTAATAATCTCTTATGCAAAATTTATGTCACGAGCAAGACAATTTCATAATTTTTATGATTTCAGTTAGTTTGGAATAGTTTTTTGAGATTACCAAGATTGATTGAGTTTTTCAGGCGACCAATAAATAAAAAAGTACTTCAGTGGACCATGGATATAGATTAAGCACATTAATTTTCAAAAGTTCACTTTTTAAAATTGCAAGGGAGATTTACAAATGAGCTGCCGCGGAATAACTAACTACGTTTGAAGTGTAGCGAAACAAACCCTCTCGATTTTCTGTAGCTGTACAAAGAAAGTACGCAATTGTTTTGTACGCAATTGCGTTTGCGTGACATAAACAAGCTTCTGCTTATGCCACACAACGAGAGGACACAATGAGATGAATGAGGTCATGAAGTTAAAATTTGTACTAAGAAATAGGCAACATAAAACTGCAAACAAAAGTCTAAACAGCTTATTTTTTGTGAAAATTAAAACTCAACTCTCATTTAAATTCGAATTTCTTTATTCTCTTTTCTTAAATGTTGCATCTTACATTAAATTATCCTCTACCAGATAATACAAGGATGGATCAAAAAGAAAAAGTAAGATAAGAAAAGGGTTAAAAGAGTAATATATACAGGGTGTCCAGCCTTAATGTGACCCAATAGCTAATTCCCGAACCGTTCGGTTTAGATATGCACTTCGAATTTGAAAAATGTTTTAAAAGAGGTAAAGAATGTTTTTACGTGCTTTTCGAACCAAAAAACCCATTTAGAAAAAAATTAAATTTTTATACGGTCCCTATGTCCTATCACTCATATTTAGGAAAAGATGCAGTACACAAAAACAAAGTAAACACAAAAAGTTTCATTTTATTACGATAAAAACTGACCGAGTTATGGAACTTTCAAAATCATACATTTCATCCATTTTCTCGGCCGTTTTCAAGAAGCTAGTAAGGGAGCGTCTTGAAAATGGCCGAGAAAATAGATGAAATGTATGATTTTCAAAGTTGCATTACTCGGACAGTTTTTATCGTAATAAAATGAAACTTTTTGTGTTTACTTTGTTTTTGTGTACTGCATCTTTTCCTAAATATAAGTGATAGGACCTGGGGACCGTATAAAAATTTAATTTTTGTAATTTTTTTCTAAATGGATTTTTTGGTTTGAAAAGCACGTAAAAACATTCTTTACCTTTTTTAAAACATTTTTCAAATTGGAAGTGCATATCTAAACCGAACGGTTCGGGAATTAGCTATTTGGTCACATTAAGGCTGGAACCCTTATATATATATATATATATATATAAATTATTCGTTAACAGCACTCGGAAAATAAAATGTAAGCATCTCTGAAGAGACCCAGGCATATAGAGTTAAGAGTGTCATCTTGAATGGCAAAGCCAGGGCCAAACCTGCTCGCAAAACTCAAGAATTGCAGCAAAGTTCAAGATGAAACTTTGGAACCACCCTTATACATACAGCCCATATTCGGCACCCAGTGACCACTTCCAGTTTCTGAAACTGAAAATCTTACCTGGTCGAAGGTTTTCTTCAGACAGTTATTTGAAAACAGTTGCCGAGAAATGGCTCAGTAGGCAGCGACGTGATTTCTACCAATACCGGTTAAACAAGTTGGTCTTGCTTTGCATCCCGATAAATATTTAAATATTTTTGGTGATTACATTGAAATGTAATTGGCAAGTATGCTTCCTAATCTTCTTTTGGATTTTTATGTGCTATTATCAAGTGTAATTTTTTATTACCATTGTAACCTTTATGATTGGATCCATTCTACATATTTCATGCAACATCAACATCTATATCTGACAATTCACGTAAAAAATAACACATTTAGAATCCATATCTATTTGTGCAGATTTTTATCTATCCAGCACACATCACTAGGATAAACTCATTTGCCTCTTTTCGTCAATTAGAAAGAAAAAAATGAAAAAAGTTGAGAAAAAATAAAGCTTCGACAGAATTCTCATGATGCTTTTTGTCAACACTTGGTGGTCCAGGTGTTGTAGCTTCTATTTTAGGTATCGCCTCTCTCTCTATTCTGCCAATGGCTTTTCCCCCATACCTATTGCGAACAGATTGAGGTGGGGTGGGGGTGGGGGCTCAAAATTTGGCAAAAGCACAATGAACGGCTAATTTTACCGCCCCCCTATCAGGTCTCCAACCAAATCAGGGTTGTCGATATTGTGCTTCTGTAAGAAGCTATTTTGGGGCAATTTTGTTTTACTTCTTCCTCTTTTTCTCAAACAGGTGACTCGGCGTCAGTCGAAATTAATCCCTCATCACGCAATTTAACTTGTTCTCGAAGGCTAATTTTGTCATCATTCGAAAATGTCTTTCCTAACTGCAAATTTAACTTATAGTTGATTTGTAAAATATCTCCTTTAGATGGCTTCTCCTGGACGGTCGACTAGTGACGAAGACAGACGAATCATACTAAAAACATCGGGTAAAAACATTTTAAATCGAGATATTTCTTGTGCATGCACTACTGCTTAAAACAGCGGTTCCCAACCGATGGGGCGCGAGCGTTTTTCTCTGGCGTTCCCCAGCGCGAGCGTTTTTCCCTAGAAGGGCGCAAAGCGTTTGCATGGTAGGTGCGAGAAAAACAGGCGAAGGGCAAGTGACAATGTTTTGTAACATTTATTTCGGATTTGTGTGCTTGGAACAAAACCCGCTTATAAACCCACGTCAGATAGACAACACAAGAGTGGGGGGATGCCCTCTGTGGGGACTTTCTGAGGAGTCCTTACTAGAGATGAGACGGGCTCAGCCCGAGCCCGAAAGCCCGAGCCCGAGCCCGGGCCCTGTAATTTACAATTGTGTTCGGGCTCGGGCTCGTGAAAAATTTCTCCTTTATTGAACATACTGCTTGAAATAGATTTTAAAAAGTGATTCATGAGGAAAATAAAAGTACTTATAAAAAAAAAATAAACAAATAAAAATAGAGGCACTGGCGCCTAGAAGGTGCTTGAAGCTCTTTGGGTATTTTAGAACGGCGGTTTATATTCCTTAGTCATGAGATCCGACATTTTTTGATAAAGGTTGGATACAAAAAATTAGAAAGTGCATTGGGAGTTTGCAACTATATTTGTCTTTCATTTGCACAAACGGCAAAATTTATTGTATTCTATCAATGAAGTAATTGAATTTTTTTATCTTTAGCTGAAATTTCGGGCTCGGGCTCCGACTTAAATAATATTGCTCGGGCTCGCTTTTCAATTCGCTTTTCAGGAGCGTCGTCACTTTCCGGCTTGGGTGACTCCCTCTAAGTACACTCAAACCCAATATTGAACCCACGTTAAACTTGTTCGATCTTATCATTGAAAAAACGCAACAGAGAAGACTTAGCTTCTTTAACCAGCGTTGCCTCCGAGCAGGTGTCTTTGCATCGCTGGAACTTACGCTGGAAGACTGTGCAAGCGTAACGCTTGGACCGAGAAGAACACTCGAAGATCGAAGCTAGGCTGCAACACCGGTAGAAGAGTAGAGCGGAAAGGTTAAATACGGGTTCCAAGATTGAAAAGAAACAAGAAATTAAAACATAAAGCAATGACTCATCTCTCATAAAATGCTTCTTTAAACTTCTCAACTCCCTTGGAAATGTTCTGGATACGTCACTACGTGCGATCACTACTGCCGTATACAGGCGATACTTGAAGGGTTGCGCAGATTTCCATTTACGAAATTGATGAAATGAAAGAAGCATTTAGCCCGTTCGCTTCCATCATTGTAAGATGCGACAGCAGAGACTCTATCTTTTGTGCGCATTGTTGGGTCTTTGAATGCTCCTGTGCAACCTCCCCACACAAACCCCCAGCCTTTACACAGGCATGCAAACGCTGGAAGAGCATTCAAAGATTCATGCCGAAAAGCAGCAATGGGCAAGGCAGAAACGTACCCGTCTCGTCATTTCAATCAGTGGCAATTAACAACAATAAAATATTTATTTTGAATCACCTGTCTTTAGAACCTAAATCGATGAGGGTTTTTTAATTTGCATAATACAAACCATCACCATAGAAAACAGTATAGATGGCCAACCCAGCAAATCCTAGCAGTACCGTTTGGTACCAGCTATCATTACCTTCAAAATACCTGTTTTCGCTTGGATTAGTGTAATTAATAGCTTAGCACTACCACTTAGCACCAGCAGTTTCTGATTTACATGATTTGAAAATTTCCAAAAAAAGGTGTTTTATACAACTCCTCCGAGACAATTAAATCCCAGAAAAAAAAAAAAAAATCCAGTCTTTGCCAGATTAGGAATTATCATCGGTATCGTTCTTACTAAGTAAGAGAAAGAGCACAGTTGTGTTGTCTACTATGTACGTTGCTTAACCTAGGTACGCCTCCTCTGATGACCGCTACTTCTTTCTCTTTCTCATTTTTTCTTTCTTTCTTTAATTTTGCATTCCAAGATCAGCTCACCACAGCGAAGCAGCGAACCCGCAACAAAAGCTCACTATGGCATCCAACTCCTTACATCCGTGTTGCCTCAAACTGCGATAATCAGCCGAAGATCTTCCTATATCTATCTATATATATATAATAATAAAAAAAAGAGATAAAAAAATTAAAGAGGAAGAAGAAAAGAAAAAAAAAAGAAGAAGAAAGAAGAAAATCGTACGCGAAGAAAAAGTGTTAGAAGTTAACGCCAAGGGGGAGGTCCACACGTCCGCGCTTGCCGGTGGTAAAACATACACGCCTAGCCAAGGACCGGTTTTTGGACGGGCCATATTAAATATTACGAAGATTAATGGACAAAGAATAAATTTATCACTCTCCCTCTCTGGCCTGTTTACATGCAGGCCGCCGATCATCCATTTTATTGGATTGCGCTTTGTATTTAGTCATCGGGGGGAGCGTGCAAAAACCTCCTAAAAGATGATACCTGGACTTGGATATTGAGAAAGGATATTTGCGATGGATCCCCCGTTTGCGTCTGGTGTTGTTTTGCGCTCGTTTTTAACAGAAAATTTTCTTTTTTTTTTTCCGGAGTTTAAAACTGCATGAAATTAGCAAACTCTGTGTGAAAAGTTACATCCTGATCAAAATAAATTGGGGGGGGGGGGGAATTTTGTGGATCTGGTTCTCTCGGAATAACTGTTTAAGGTTATTCAGATGAAATTGGGGTATTATTGTTTGACAAATTGCTTTGAAATTACACAGACTTGTGCAGAAAATGTAGGTAATACAAAAACCTTTATTTACTTTAAAAATGGAAAAAATACCTTTCCTTTGACTCGTAAAGATTTTTTGGCAATTTCTACTGTGAAAGACAACATTTCCCAGAGCGTTTGAATAGTTGGCTTGAAATTTTATATATGATATACACTCATGAGGTGTAAACAAAATTTGAGAATTATATCCTAAAAAATGTCAGAGGTATGAAGATAAATATATAGTGACTTAAACCACTTATCAATAGACCTCGAAGGAAAGAAAATCACGTCGATAGATCGCATTTAAGGAGTTTTATAGTAATGACGAAAGAAAATATCTTTTTCCAAACCAGCAATAAACGTTTACATTCTTCCGGTAAAATTTTATTGTGGTGAAATCATATCTCTCACCGCAGCAGGGATAAGGGAAAAAAAAGTAAAGAAATGCAAATTTGTAATTTTTTTTAAATTTATATACTAAATATATATGTTACAGTGAAAACCCGAAATCAGTCAAAACCCGAATTAACTAGGGAAAACGCGTTCTGACTGAGTGCGTTAGGGAAAACCCGAATTAACTAGGCAAAACGCGTTCTGACTGACAACGCTAGGCAAAACCCGAATTAACTAGGGAAAACCCGTTTTATTGGAGTAGCGGTAGCACGTTTTCGAGGGGCCCCTACAGCGGAGGCATATTTTCCAGGGGGCGCCCCTAAAGCGATGGCTAGACCCACTGATTTTTTTCGGGCCTCGCAAAGAGCCAGTGTTAGCATATTTTCGAAAGGGGGCCCCCTACAGTGGTGGCCGGACACCATGTTTTCCCATGTGAATTCAGGAATGTTAATGCTTTATCCACTAAAAATTGGATCTTGCTCTCCCTTCGAAAATATGCTATTGCTGGCCCTTTGCGAGACCCAAAAGTCCTCACTGTGTCCGGCCACCGCTGTAGGGCCCCCCCTCGAAAATATGCTAACTGCCAGACCCAAAAAAACATCAGTGCCTCCGGCTATCACTTCAAGGGGCCCCCTCGAAAATATGCTTACGCTGGCCCTTTGCGAGACCCCCAAAAACATCAGTGGGTCCGGCCACCATTGTAGGGGCTCCCTGGAAAATATGCAAACGCTGGCCCCCTGCGAGCCCCAAAGAAACATCAATGGGTCCGGTCATCCCTTGAGGGGGCCCCTCGAAAGTATGCTAACGCTGTCCCCTTGCGAGACCCAAAAAATCATCAGTGGGTCCAGCCACCGATGTAGGACCCCTGGAAAATATGCTAACGCTGGCCCTCTGCGAGACCCAAAAAAACATCACTGGGTCCGGCCATAGCTTTAAGGGCCCCCCTCGAAAATATGCTAACGCTGGCCCTTTGCGAGACACAAACAAACATCAGTGGGTCCGGCACCGCTGTAGGGGCCCCCCTGGAAAATATACTAACGCTGGTCCTTTGCGAGACCCAAAAAACATTAGGGAGTTTGTGCAGGCCCGGTTTCACTCACGGTAACGCTAACGTTAAATGACATTGGACAATAAAGCGCATGCGCACGCATAAAATGCGAAACATGGTTGGTCAAAATACTCCGTATAGCGGATAGCGTTAGCGTTAGCGTAGGAAGAAACGGTATGCACAAACTCCCTATTACTGCGTCCGGCTATCGCTTTAGGGGGCCCCCTTGAAAATATGCTAAAGCTGGCCCTTTGCGAGACCCGAAAAGTCAGTGGGTCCGGCCATCGCGTAGGGGCCCCCTGGAAAATATGCCTCCGCTGTAGGGGCCCCTCGAAAACGTGCTACCGCTACTCCAATAAAACGGGTTTTCCCTAGTTAATTCGGGTTTTGCCTAGCGCTGTCAGTCATGAGTTTGTGCAGGCCCGGTTTCACTCACGGTAACGCATTAGGGAGTTTGTGCAGGCCCGGTTTCACTCACGGTAACGCTAACGTGAACGGTTTCACTCACGGTAACGCTAACGTTAAATGTGTGAACCTTTGGTCACACAGCAAATATCAATTCGATAGCCCAGCTCCTGTCACTCTGCACTCAACAGGGTACTGCCAGCTTTATTCATAGCAAATGTTATTCTTTCATGCAGTTCAGCAACATCACGTACGAAATGGGCACGAAAACTTGGTGTTTTACATACCCCCAAAGAAAAAGGCACATGATGTTAAGTTCGGTGAGCGTGGGGGCCATCGTAAAACAGGTATGTCATCTTCGGAAGCTCATCCACGTTTCCCCGTTAATCACTTACGAATTGCGCAAATGACCCGGCCGACCATTTTGTTTCTTATCACACAGGCATCCCTTTTTTTTAAACTTCTTATGCTACACATGAATTGCCTTTTCAGTTTGTCCCTGTGTTCGATATTTCGTATGAAATGCCCGCTGTACGAAGATCACTGATTCAAATTTAGGAAATTCTAAGATACAAAATCCTTTCTGTTCGCCTGTAAACGCCATTTTTATTTACTAATTGCCCTAGTGGTACGTGTACTGCTATCTATCGACAACTGCTGCAATAAAACTTGAATTGTTTCTGTATTCCTTCAAACGTTTTTTTTTTTTGCTGTATTCTAGCTTTTTTAAGATAGCAATTGAAAAAAATCCCGTAGGGAATCATGAATAACCCTGTATGCTTTGATGGTCATAAAGATAGAACTCTCCGAGAGAGCTCTATCTTTATGGCCATCAAAATGTAGAGCAAGATGAGTATCTAAACTTGTAATATCAAATATATTTCTCACTTCAGATCTAATTTGATTTATGTCTTTGGATTTTAGACCTATCAACTCGTATAATTTTGATGCTTCGTTTCTGATACCTATACCCTGCAGAATTAATGCGGCACTGGGCCTTTCAGATAAACTATATCTATTACATAAAACTGAAGTTGCTCGACGATTCATCAAGATATTTAGAAATATTTTTAGACAGTTTGTAATCTCTGGAACCTTCATTTGTTTCTCATATTTGCAGTTATGGAAATCTTACGAGCCGCTATTTCAAATAGAAACTTTCAGGCAAAATCCAGGAAATTATTAATTTTCTCCTAAAAATCGGTTTATAGTTGTCTCTTTCGTAAGACTTCACGAGGTTCATACTTTATTCCTTAGCCTTTCATCATGAAAAGTCTCAGAGATATGAAAATGGGAGCACATAGTAGGTGGACAACGTTATAGTCTATGAAGGGACGGACAAATTAACATCCAGGCCCAAGCCGAGAATCAAACCCGGAACAGGTGTGATAGATGTACTGTGTATCAAGGCAAATCTACTAAGAAGAGGTGCCTTGGGTGGGGGACTTTTTAAGTGGAGAGTGTGATAAAATGGTTCGTTAGCTACTACACGACAGGGGTAACAAACTGGAAAGTAGACATAGAAAAAAGTTTGAAAATGTTTTTTTAATTTTATAATTATTTTATTCTTACTTTATTACTTGAAAATAACTGTGTTGGAACCCAGCATGACTAAAAAAAATCTAAAAGTCGGATTATACAGTCTATTATTAAAAAAAATCAAAATCAAAATTTAATGGTAAACAACATGAAGGCTAAAATAAATTACATTGTAAAATAACGCATATAAAAATGTACTTAGCGAAAGGATGGTTCCGGCAGGAACTAAAGGTTCACCCCTTCTTCAACTTGAAGGTTATTTCTGAAGGTTTCCAGTGCTCGACTGTAACACTGGGAGAATTTCATTTTGCATGATCGTAACTGAATGTAAACATTTCCAATAAATACTGGTAGCAGGAGCGTAGACAGAGGAGAGAATATCGGTATATATCTCTTCTCCCGAAGTTTTCAGATTAGTCAGAATAAGCTTTAAGTCACATGCAGAAATTATGCTTATTTCCTCACGACTTACCTCATATCCCCCCCCTCCCCTCTAAAATATTTTTCTGGCTATGCCCCTGACAGTTAGTCCAGCAAACTAAGTTAAAAATACCATTAATTTGGAAAATTTGCAATAGAAACTTTTCCAGTTGATTTGTAAAATCAGTAATCATTGCTGAACAACATATGAAAGTAAGACAAAATCTGTCCAGGGGAAAACCCAGAAAAACGGTCTTCAAGCTGGCGGAGTAGTTTTTCTCGAATGAAAGCAATGTTAGTATAAAGCAGTCATAAAAGTGGGGGCTGGATATTAGTAAAGTTGCCATCCGCTACGCAATAAAACAGCTTACAGCACCACCTGGCGGCTAAATTTTGAGTTGGCGTTCTTATCTAAAAAATGGTACGCGATACGGGAGAAAAGTCAGTTACAAAATTGTTCAGCATCATCGATTTACTAAGAAAAAGACATCTTCATGTTAAAAATTGAAGGCATAAAAACGTATTACTGATGTTTTTGCCAGCATGTCACAAGCACTATTGTTCAATTTCCAGCGGGAATTGCAGACCAACCTCCAGATGTGTCTTGGTATTGATGGAAAACACTTTTAGCACGAAGGATAAATGATCTTAACGTCAGGTTAGTGCACTTTTGAAAAATTTGACCAAACAAATGAAAAAAAATAATAATAATAAATAAATAAATAAAGGCGTTTTACGCCTTTCATCCGTAGCATTATTGTGTGAATTAATGAGCATTATGTGCAAATTAAGGTGTTTCTTCTGACTAAATGCTGAACAACTCTGTAACTGACTTCTCGGGGTCTCGGATCTTTTTTTTGGAAGTTGCTAACTCCACATTTAGCAACCAGGGGCGCTGTAAGCGGTTTCCTTGCATAGCACATGGCAACTTTACTATACCTTTATCCTAATTTTATGACTAAGGTCTTGTCGTTCAAAAACTATTGGAAGACAACTCACTTTAACTGGTACACTGTATATACTAGTGCAGTACGAGCGTATCGAGTGATACAAACGTCCATCCTTCTTCTACAAAGAATTCTAGCTTCTACTCAGAAGCTTTTTGGGAGTACCAATAAAATGATAAAATGCGGCATTATGTTTTCTGTCTGTGTGGAAGTTGGAACTTTTTTTCAGCTGAAGAAGGATGGATCTTTTGTACCATTCAAAACGTTCATACTCTACATTTTTTTTGACATATGCGTATTTTTACAATGTTCTTTATTAATTTTCACCTTTAAATTATAAATATATTTCGTGTTATTATTAAGAAGAAATTTATTCAAAATTATTATTGCGTACGTAAAAATGCATAAGATTGTGTTTCAGTGCAATTGAGTTTAGGCTATTACTGAACCTTATGAATTTCACCTAAAGCAATATCCCCAATTTGTATTTTAATGATCCTTTATTATTTTTTTTGTTCTCTGTGCCTTAATTAAACTGCTTTAAAGAAACAAGAATCCTCTGTAAGAAGGTAGGAAAACAGTTAGTTCCGGCTGCCAAGTAGTTGGGCGCGGCTCTTGCCGAGTTAGAAAGGGAAAAAAAACCAGAATGTTTTGTGCTTTTAAACTTAAACGCAGTGAGTTGAAAAAGACGTGAAATTTGATTGCCAGAGGAGCACTATAGAGAAGATTGTTATTGTTGTTCAGGCAAGAAATTAACGATTCAGATCATGTGACTCAATCTCTCCGAACGATTTGACGACTGCAGAAAGAACATTGATGGTTTATAAATGAAAACCATGGTCTTGTAGTATGCGAAATCATTTCTTATGCAAAATAATTGTTCTGTCGGTAGTAGTTTGAATTCTGCAGGATAGGCTTTCAGTGTTTAGTGTTTCTTTAATCGTTTAATAGCCAATCCTCCTTTTATAAATACGTAATTGCAGTCTTGAGCTTTTGCAACAGTTGTAAATTTAGAGATGCTCAATTTTTCATTTTCTGGTCAGCCACCTGGTTGAGATTTGATGATGAATTTAGGAATGTTTTTATTCCTTTTGATCTTTATTTTGACTAATGTCCTTCCAGGTTCTGAAACCTGAAACTTTCGAATAACATCAATAATGTTCGATTTTTCTTTGTAATACAGTTTATGGATTTTCTTTCTAAGAATCATTGGTGGATCCAGGGGGGGGGGGGCACAGGGGCACGTGCCCACCCCCAGACGAACTAAGTTTGCACTCTAGAAGATTGACTTATTTTGTAAATTCAAATGTTTCTGTGAAGAAAAGGAGACAAAAATATTTAGTGCCCCCTCCAGAAATTTTTTCTGGATCCGCCACTGCTAAGAATACTGTATTTTCAGTCAAACACTTGGTTACTCTTCATTCAGCTGTCAGCACAACTCTTCAGCTCTGAAAAGAAAAGAAAAAAGATATGTTACGTTTTTAATAAAACGTTCGTTACAAACTTCGTTACAAACTCTATTTTTGCATTACATAACTATTACATATTAATTTCTATTTTAAGAAAGTACAAAATGTGGATATTGTCAAAGATCGTTTCTTCTTGCAACCTTTTCTCATAGCAAAATTTTGTACTTTTGATGATTCAAAAGTTACACAATAAATTAAAAAATCTGGAGTGACTCCACTCGACTTTCCGAACACTTACGATTAAGATCAATACCAAGCATTTAAATAAATTTTAATCGATGAATAATTCAAACATATATACCAAATTGAAACTCAATCGAATGCACCGTTTAAACGCTTGCGCACTTTCAAGAATTTCTCCCCATATGCCATTATGCCATAATATAAAAGAAATTTTTGTCGTAGCCCTGTAGAAAAACTATAAGTCTTAGACACACCAAAATGAATACCGGTCTTAAGATGGTGATTTATAACATATATACCCAATTTCAGCTCAATCGAAGGTACCGTTTAAACGCTAGCGCACTTTCAAGAATTTCCCCCCATAGGCCATAATGTAAAAGAAATCTTTGTCGCAGCCCCGTAGTAAAATTATAAGTCCTATACTCACCAAAATCAATACCGCTCTTGCAACGGTGGTTTATAACATATATACCCAATTTGAGCTCAATCGAATCTACCGTTTAAACGCTAGCGCACTTTCAAGAAGTTCCCCCCATAGGCCATAATGTAAAAGAAATCTTTGTCGTAGCCCTGTAGAAAAACTATAAGTCCTATACTCACCAAAATCAATACCAGTCTTGCGACGGTGGTTTATGATATATATATCCAATTTGAGCTCAATCGAATGCTCCGTTCAGGAGCTATCGTGTTCACTCACATACACACAAACACACACATATACACACACACACATACACACATACATACATACATCTCGTAAAAATAGCATAAATGGATTCAGAAGCCCTCAAAACGTGTAAAAACACCAAAATCTCGAACTCGATTTTTTTCATGATTACAATACTTTCCTTACATGGTACATGTTCGGAAAGTCAAAAACCTATGACTCCTAAAATAGTTGTTTTTTAAAGAAATGGAGATTGTAGTTTTGATAGTGGGCTGCTTTGATTGACATAATTTTCAATTTAAATTAATTAAAATAATCTATTTTTCGTAGATTGTTTCTTAAAGAAGCGTTTTGCTTTTATAGAACACTGAAAAAACGCCATTTTTGCATTTTTAAAACTTTTGTTTTGAATTTTATCTGGACAGTACTAGGATTCTTAATAAACACTAAATATTAAATATATCATAGGCATACATACATACATACAAACTTATACATTTATATACGTACATTCGTTTTCTTCAAAGCAGGTTCTATTTCAAGAGTGATAAACTTTTTTGATTGGAAAAGAATTGCTCAGTATATTCTAATCACCTATTAGATATAGGCTTTGAATTCTTTTTGCGTTTTTTACTTTAAAATTTCTATTCTTCCGAATTTCATAAAGTAAGTAGCTAGTATTTGGAGTTTTAAAAAATTGACAACCGTAAATAACTGTATAATGTACCAAGTTGCTATTTTACGATTTGTCAAAAAAAAAAAAAAAAAAAAAAAAAATTGAGCTTTCAGAGCACACCCGTGCTGTCACACTTTTCAGGGTGAGAAAATAAATTAAAATGAGTCAATACTGAGTACCGTTTTGTAAGGTTAGTTCTCTTTAAAATTATAATAATTGTTTATAAACTCTAATTTCTTAACTTTACTGATGAATAACTTTTAGAAGGAGGCAAATCTATAACCACTTGTCGACCCACATCATGTTCTACCTCATCTTAATTCTGTTAAAATTGAATTATAAAAGTATTTTTTTTCTATTTTTCAAAGTCCTAGCACAAACAGTTATGTTAGAAGCACGAAATTTAAAACGACGTACAACTTGGATATTTCCCACCACGGCGAGATGAAATATTTCGCGGTGCTAAATACGTCAATCAGCTACAGATTATGCACCAGAATACGTACAGAACAGTTATAACGGTAACGTGAGAAAACGATTATTAATTATATACATGCGTAAATGTTCATGTTAAAAAGGTAAGTGAATCATCAGAGAATTAAAAGTCGCCACTGGTGGCCAATATCCGAACTGTTCCAAAACAACTTTCCTCTCATTACTGTATACGCCTGTTACCCAAAAATCAACAGCAGTTAATAAAGTAGTCAAGAAGTCGTTAACAAATTTTAAATCAGGGTGAAATACAGTACTGACAACTTTCCAAGGATAAAAACTATCGTATTAGCCAGAATATAACGCGACCCCGAAATTTTTCATCAAGATAATTAGAAAAATCCTATATGTAGACTTCGAGTTTAGCGTAAGACAGGTTTTTACGGGAAATGATCAGTCAGAAATCATCGCGTTATATTCCGGCTAATACGGTAAATCTAAATGGAAAATTCTTAGTTCACATTCTTCAGAGTGAATTAGTAGCAAGAACGCAGCACAGTTTAAAAAGATGCTACTCCTTCCTCGTTTTCGTTTGTCCATTTAATTCAGAAGAAACCGAGTTGGCATTAAAAGGAAATTGCAGTTATCAAAATGACCGATGATACGCCTTAAGCTGGAATGAGCGCTAATGAATATTTCCGATCACCAGAGAAAATAACTCGGAGCTCTGGGCGTGTACTGTGTGTGCACGGCGTAATATGCGCGGCAGGTAGCTATAACTGTTTCGAAACGCGATAATCCGAAGAAACTTCTTCATCTCATCTAAAAGTTCATCTCAGTTGTACATTACGTAGATGTGTGTAAGAGAAAACCCGCATTATCTCATTACAAAACTCCCCGGAGAGTGGGAAAGGCAGAAAAAAGCAATTAAAAGCAATTATTTCCCGATCAGGCCAGAACGTGCTTCGGATCTTTGCTTTGCAGCAGACAGCCTAATTAGACTCATTTGCAGAGAGAGGCAGAAATTCGAATGATTATTCCTATGTGCGCGATAATTATAGGCACAAGGCCATGTTTGCAGGTGCAACCTTTGCAGAAAATTCCAATCATGATAGAGTCTCTCCTAGGCTCCCCTTCCCTCCCCCCCCCCCATCTTTTTCTTAATTCTATATTTCTTTTTCTGCGGCAGAGATAGAGAATGGCTTTTGATTAAAGGAACTGGTTAATTAAGGTTTCGATCGTCAAGGCTGGGGAGCCTTCTTCAGCGGGGCCCGTTGCCCCGCCCCGCAATTAAGGTGTCAAGAGCATTCCGAGAAATAGATCTAGGATATTTGTCCGCCTCTCGTTTTGTTCCAACCACCCCGAGTGACGGATTCTTTTTATACTTTACTTTTAATTTCCCGTCAGCGTGGCGTATTTCTTTCTTATTTTTCTTTACTATTTTTTTTTTGCCGTATTGGGAAAAGTAACCGTGACTTTAGCAAAAACAAAGAGTCTTGAGTGGCCAGTAAAGTGATGCCGGTTTGTGTGAATATTCTTACCCGGAGGCTTCAGGTGTGATGAGTGGGAGCGTACCTGGGTATAAGGAAAAAGAAAAAATGAAATAAATAAGCAGGAAAGTTAGGTGATAGTGTATCGTCAGTAGAGGGAAAGGATCGTGCTTTGTTTGACAGGGAGAAAGAAGCAAGTTTTTGTTAATTCCTTTCACGATCCTGTGCGGGATTTTGACCATTATCTCGTTCTCCAGAGCTTTTATTTACTCTTAACCTTTTAACGCGCAGTGTTCCCGCTCTGGGAACACCAAACTCTGACGTTTTGACTGTTGCCAGTCACGAAGAATAGATTTGATTTCTATAAAAATAGTTGTGGGTGACATAGCTCCACGAGAATCCTTTACTTTACAGCACGTCATTTCCCATAAAAAAGGGCCCGATTATTTTTAACAGCACTGGCATCTGCTAAAAAATGAAAGAATGCGAGAACAGCTGGATAGATTGCCCAATGCTGAAAAAAGGGCAGCCGTTGCCATCGCTCGACTTAACTACCAGCAAGATGGCGGACGATCGAAACGTTCATCGCGTGCCACAGATCTAGAGACCCTTTTTTGACGACAGCTGGCTGTGCCGGCGGACGATCAAAACGTTCATCGCGTGCCATAGATCTAGAGACCCTTTTTTGACGACAGCTGGCTATGTCCGCGCACAGACAGCTGTCGTCAAAAAAGGGTCTCTAGACCTGTGGTACGCGATGAACGTTTCGATCGTCCGCCATCTTGCTGCTAGTTAAGTCGAGCGATGGCAACGGCTGCCCTTTTTTCAGCATTGGGAAAGGGTTGAGCCTCAAAAGGTTAAATGATAGTAAATACTAAAATTGCTATTCTTGCTCAATAAATTGATACTTATCGTCTTATGTGCGACAGGGAAGTAGTCGAACATTATCGACATTAAATTCTGAAATATTGGACCTTTCACTCTGGCATTAACGATACAAAATTGTAGTTTAAAAACCGCTCTTCAGTTTCACAACTTTATTGGTACAATAAATATTACTTTCGATTTATCTGTGTGCAGTGGATAAGATCCGAAAAATTATATAAGTGTTTCGCAGCAAAATATTTTGACTGTTGTAAGGGCAAAATTTAAATGTCCAAAGGCTCACTTTCTAAGTCTGGAATGGGCAATTACATGCCACTTGTGTCAAATATGGCAAATCAGAAAATTTTTCTGGCACGTGAAAAAAAAAAAAAAAAAAAAAAAAAAAACGACGACTTTCTAGAAAACTGAGAAGAATTAATTTTATAAGACTATTATCAAAAAAATGCATGATTTTCACGGCTCTTATGTTATTTTTGGTTTTAAACTCGTATATTAAGTACTCTCGTATAGTAGTGCCTTCAAGAGGACAGTAAGTTTGTTCTTCCTTCCTATGCAATCTCTTTATCATCATTGAACAATTTGCACGAAACTTCTATATCTCAAAATTTCTGAAATTCCCTATATTTTCCATCTAAATTCAATGTATTTTTCATGTTTATATCGAAAAAATTTCCTTCAAAACCTGTGTTAGTCGAATGTTGGCTAGTGTAAACAGTACAAAAATCCCTGACTAAACACCACCGTTCTTCAACAACAGAACTTGCATACCTATCCACCTAAAGAGACATCAAAAGAAGCAAAGAAGGCCGTACAACTCTTAACAACTTTTCTTAAATCTCGGGAAAATTTTGGAAACGAGAGATTCGCAGCTCTTTTTAACCTTAGAAATGTAATCGAAACAAAGAAAGTTAGACATCAAAGTCAATGAAAGATTATTTTTATTGTTAAAGGTAGATACACTACTGGCCAAAAGTATTGCAAGTTTCAGAAATCTAACCCTTTTCAAGATTAAGCCCCCTTTCCCCCGTCAAAATTAAAAATCGATATAATTAATATTTTTTTAATGTCAACATGTTAAATGAATTACTTCAAAGAAAAGATAACATTAAGTTAAAGAACAAAAATAGTTATTTAATTTATTGAAAAAATAGCATAAAAAATATATAGGTTATTATAGAAATCATAATCCATTTTGGCTCGCCGGAATAAAATTAAATAAAGAATTAATTTCACGTTATTCTGCAGAAAGTGGGTAGTAAATAAATGCAATTGAACAGCAGATCATTTATTATGTTGCTGAGCAGCCTTGACTTTGATCACAACAGCCAGTCTTTTAGATATGGAATCCAAATGTTTCACAGCACTTCCTTCGGTGTTTCATGGTGCCAACATAAATTATTGGTTCCTGAAGCTCTCATTTTATTTTTTGGTGATTTTCAGATGTATTTCCTTCCAATTATACTACATAAATTCTCTCAAATCTGGCAAATTTCTTGTCCATTTTTTTCTGGGCTTATTCTTGAAACGATGGTTAGATTTCTCAAACTTGCAATACTTTTGGCCAGTAGTGTATATTTCCCCCCACCCTAGAAAAAATTTTATGGATATATGTATAATTAATTTGCGATCATAGCCATTTAAACGAAAACAATCAGAAGTTATTTTAATTGACTGTCTCGCAGTGTCCTAGTCCCTAAGCTCCATTCTCAAAAAAGACACGGAAAGTGAAGCAACACCGGCTTGTCTAGTGCGGAGCAGGGTACGATAATGGGAGCTGATGCCCGGAAATCTGTTCATGACTTCCAGGGCCAGATACAACTGACAACTGGCGACATTTTGGTCATTTGGCGCGTTTTTCCCAATGGGGCTTGTAAAGTTAGTTTTTCTGCATTAACATGCATAATAGCCTAATATTTCTCGTCTGTGGCGTAATCAAAATTCCAGCTTTATGTGGAATCTTCGAGAAATAGATTCTTGTGGAAGCTTCTTGTAGCTTTTGCGTCACCTATAAATACCAGCATGACAGAGGCCCCAGTTCAGTGTGGATCGAGCTTCCGATGAGTACGATGCTTCGCTCTGTGAACTGTGTTATAGAAGCGGTGTTTTTCCGATAGTTTACGAAGCTTTATTTTTGAGTGCTGTGTGTAAATCCTTCATTGCTGAGTTTTTAGGAACTGTTAGTATTATCCCTCGCATATTTCCGCTGATTTTTACCTGTGGAAGTGTTTTATTTTGCGTGAGAATTACAGCATTTGTGAAAGCTTCGGCACTGAGCGGACTGTTATAAACGGGCTGCTGGCCGTTGGTGCCTGTGAATTTTGTACAGCTGATTGTTCGACTAAGTTCTAGAAGCAATAAAGTTTGGGTTCCATCCTGACAAATGGACTCTTTTCTGGAACTTTCTACACCAACTGGACTTTAGAACGTTGAACCCAGCAAACTAGCAGATTGTTCTGCAATAATATATTAGTTACAGTATTAACTCGTATGTGCGTTAGAAGCGATAAAAATTCAGATTTAATCCGTATATATAATGTGACATGACACCGAAAAAGTATTTGTTTTCATTTATTTATTTCCGAAACTGCTTAAATGCAATATGTATGGTTGATGAGAATTTCAATTGCTTTTGAAATTATACAAAGCTTTGAATTTTGTTAGAAATGATCCAGAACTCGGGACATGTTGCGCAAATAAAATTTCAATCTAATTAAGCTACCCCAACGTGGTGGAATACTGAATTCATAAAAGTTTCAATTGGGGACGAGATAATTATAGTGAAGCCTGCTTATCCCCCTCTCATTTTAGTGTATGAGGTATGGTTTCATATTTAATCGGGAACCCGGGTTTAACCTGTTCATTCACACCATCAAAAAAGAAGAGACAACAGACTTGTGACCAGGGCTGTTTCGCAACATGGATCTTTGAATGCTCCGCTGAGTCCCAACGTTGTACTAGCTAAATTGCTCCAGTAGATCAATCATTTACGATCGCATAGCTTGTCTGATGGTGAAAGAAGCATTTTAAATAAATGATACATTTTATTTATAAATATTTATTTATTTAAGAGAAAAATATGAAATATCCAGAAGATTTAATTACATACATAGTCATCCATTTGATGAAATATAGCAAATATTATAAGTAAACAAAAACCACAATTACGTAAATAAAAAACTTTGTAAAAAAACACACATAAGATGTTATAGGTAAGAGGATACGCACGTTTCAACCAAAAATTGTTTTGGCCTTCGTCAGTCCAAGCCCTTCGTTGCAAGCAACACAGGGAAGTCTTGCTTGCAACGAAGGGCTTGGACTGACGAAGGCCAAAACAATTTTTGGTTGAAACGTGCGTATCCTCTTACCTATAACATCTTATGTGTGTTTTTTTACAAAGTTTTTTATTTACGTTATTGTTTAACACCAGTATTTTGAGTGTTTTTTCCGTTGTTTTGTTTATAAAAACCACAATTATTAAGAACATAATTAGAGCATAAAATATCAAAGTAAGCATAGTTGCATCAACTATTTTAAAAGAATGTAATAATTATAGCCAGACATTCTAAATAAGTTGGAAATTTTTCCCATGAAAAATTAATGATAGCATACTTGAATAATTTATTCATAATTTTGGATTATTCGTAAATATGAATTAGACTTCAAACCTTATTTTTAGTTATCGATAGAAAAAACAACAATTATCCGAACTATGAAATTTGATATCTATGTTGACATCAGTGATCAGCTGGGGAGGGGATAGGCTAATTAAAAGAATAATCTAAAAGAGAGTTCACTAAAAAGATGATTGAATTCCATTGGTTTTTATTTACAAGCAACGTTTACTCTGCGCATATTAATAAATGAAAGGTTTCTTTAAAAAAATCGTTTTGCAATTATTATATACAAATTCATAGTTTTTTTTTCCGAAAAATTATTGTCTACATAGACATATAACAATATATATACAGTGGAACCCATTTATACAACCGACAATACTCACACAAACGTGTGAGTGTGTGTGTGTTATAAGAACTTTTCCCAGATTTAATCAAACATTTTAAGTGGAAAACGTCTTAGACGGAAAAGCACAAAACATAAATGATAAAAATATAAGCATATTTCTTTTATAAAGGATAATTGAAGTATTATATTATAGTTTTATCGTTTCTTAAATTGAAATTTCAAAAGTACGAACAGGAGTGTCATATAATAGCCATTCCTGACTTAGCGTCCATATGAGCTACTGATACAAATTGGTTCAAAATATTAAAATAAATATAATTTTTAAATGAAGCTTGCTCAAATATATGTAAGTAATTTAAAAATTCAATTTAGGAAATCTCAAAAAAACTTTGCATTGCGAAACTCAACAGCGGTCAAAAATGTGTTAAAATGCTTGTGATAGTAAAAGGGGTCCCAAAGTGAATGCTCCTGGGGCCCAGCCTAAATATGATCGGGCTTTGGACTTACGGTACCGCCTTTCCTCTGTTTACTTATTATTTTTCTGTTTTCTACACTTCTCTATTTTCTTTCTTTTTTTCCCCGTTTTTTTCTTCATCTTCTCTTTTGTGCGTTTTGCATATCCCTCGTGCTGTCTAAAAAATTGCTGTCTGCTAATCCTCGTGCTGTCTGCTAATTTTAAATATAACGTGTTTGTGCGTATTCTAGAGTGTTGTATACCGCGAACGATATGAATTGAGATTCAAGTTAAACCGTAGAAGCTTCAGGCAAAGTATACCCTCCCTTTTCAGGATGTCATACCTCCTGAAATACAGCACTGTAATTCTGATCGAAAAGTAATTCGTATCGTAAATTTATGCAAGACGAGAAATTCTCGCGAGAAATCTCGCGCGAGACAAGACTGTCTCGTCTCGCAAAATATTTCCTTTCTCAGCTCGCGTCTCGTCTCACAATGCTAGACGAGAATGCGAGACAATGCGAGATTTCTCGCGTCCATCCCTATTTGTAATGTCTAATATGTATATTTTTCATGTGTAGAGACTCTAACAAGATTGAGAAAAACAGGATTTGTTTGTTAACATGATTTTCTATGAAAATATTCGATCAATATTCGTTATATACTCTATAAAAATTTTCATTTGTTAATAAAGAGTCCTACTTCGCGGAAATTCACTAATCGCGGTCGAGTCTGAAACGGACTGACCGCGTTAAACGAAGGTTCACTGTATTTAAAAATCAAAATAACTACAATGTAAATCGATTATTCTTTGTTTAACAGGAAGTAACGCGTAGAAAGTCATAAATGATGAATTGTTTCATTAGTAGTGCAACATGAGGGATAGGACATAAAAAGAATCTCTGTATAACCACTCCATCAATTCTCGAAAGTCACAGTGACTAGTTAAGGCACAACATTTTCGACTCCTAGCAAAACAAGTGAGAAATTAATTAATCATCCTCTTACGGACCACTTGTGCCTAAGGTTACTGCATGTTTAATTTTTGTATATTTCTTAACTTAATAGAAGTGTTCTCAGTGCTCACGTATAAAGACTTTTTTGTCGAAAAAACCCTTTGATAAGTCTTGTTGAAACGTGATACATTAATCGTTGGTAAATTCCCTTAGCCTTAAATTTTTAAATTGCAAACAACAATAAAAAATTACTACTAGCTTGAACGGATGCTGGTCCCTTATTAACTACAGAAGATGCCGTTGCAGAATGCCGAATTAATCAATTCATTTAGGGCTGAATGAATGAGTTACATTCGATTATCAGATTGAATCGAGTGCATCTGCCATTCTTTTCTAAGCTATAATTTTTTTAGCTATCTAAATTTCACAAATACGGGGTGATCAGTTTAAAAGAGTATCCGGGTTTGTCTTATTACCTTCAAATCTGACGGATGTGCCAATTATTCTAACACTGAACTATAATTGGTTGAACCTCGTTTAAGTCTGAAAGACAATTTCCAGCACTGTTGGACTGTTATAACTTTATTTGTGAGGTAAAAAAGACATGAAGATGCACAATGTTACTTAATCCTCTGATAATTTTATTTTTGAAAAACATAATTTAGTTCAAATTTCTTACATTGTCATTACAGAGAATGTCTTACTTTGTCACTTGCATCAAATGTTGAAAATGTCCGCCTCCATTTTGAATACAAATCGAGCCAAGTTTTTTGATATTTTTCGCAACATTGTTGGTGTTATAGATGAAATTTCTTCAGTTATGGTTTTTTTTAAATTAATGGAGGCATCATAACTGTACGCAGAAATTCTATGGAAAACCCTGTCTGCGCGCGAATATTTTCAAAATTTGCTGTAAGGAATGATAATGTAAAAAGAAATTGAATTAAATTATGTTTTTCAAAAGTAAAATTATCACAGAATTAAGTAACTTTGCGCGCCTCTATTTCGGTTTTACCTCACATATAAAGTTGTAACAGTCCAACAGTATTGGAAATTGTCTTTCACACTTAAACAAGTTTCAAACAATTATACTTCAGTGTTAGAATAGTTGCCACTTCAGACAGATTTAAGAGTAATAAGAATAACCAACGGGTACTCTTTTAAATTGATCACCCTGTATAATGTATTTTAAAAAATCCTTTCATGCTGAGACCTTCTCAGTGAAGTTTAGCACAATCGTCAATATTCTCTTACATGATGAAAAATTTATACAGTCACTTAATTTTTTAAAATTTTATCACTGCCGATTTTCATGTCACAGTTAAAGAATTTTTTTTTTACCATATCCAGCATACAATCTCACGACATGTTCTAACCAAAAAACAACTTTAGTTTGGATTAAAAATATCTATCCGGTATGGAGAAACGACTTTAAATATACCAGTAGCTTGAAGCATATCAACATCATTTACTTTGTGAAAAAGGTTTTCAAACTCATATGTGAAAATTATAAACGTATGTTACTATCACTAATATTGGACAGATTCAATTGTTAGGAAAAACGCACGATCAAAGCATATTTCCGTAATCTAACCAACACTTGAACTTCTTAGGATCGTTTTTAGTATTCCAAAGATAAACTATTTATTTAAATTTCCTAACTATAATATCAATACGATAAAATTGATGGTTGCATTCTACTTTGATAACCAATTGACTGCATCCGAATCTTTCAACCATGAAATATGTCTGTGAATCTAAGACGCCGTCTGTGAGTCAAGAAATCGTGTTTTCATAAATTCATATTAAAAAGAAAAATTACACTACGTAAATACTATAAATAATGCATGTATGACGTTTTTTATCCCGATTATATGATAGAAATCGCGTAAAGATGATAATTCGGATTACTTTTTTTGATAAAGCTGTCATTGTTCTTGGCTGATTAATCAATAATAGAAGGTTGATTGCATCAAGCATAAAATTCTATGAAGCTGTTTCCATGAATTTCATAACCCAAAAAGATATTTTGAATCAAAAAAGTAATTTTGTGGATATTCGAAAATAAATGGAAGTCTTATCACAATAATTGTTTTAACGGAAATAGTTTTGACATTCTGAAAAAGTACGTGATTTTGCAACAGACCGGCAAGCCTTCCAGTATCCTTAAATTACTGGTTTTAAAACACATGATTACTCCATATATGAAGACAACCAGCCTCACAAATAATGCGCAAGTTCACATTATTAAAGCGGATGAGACAGGCAGGAGATCATTGCCTGATTTTAAGTTATTCTTCAATGAAATGGAATAAGTGATTTGACTTTTCAGATTCAATACAAATGCTTGACATTTTAGGAATGTTTAACGTATTTCATTGCAAGAATCACAAATCTACATAGCAACAAACCTACTATGACTGATTAAAAGAAGAATTGAGTTTACTTTGTTTACCAAAAAGACTGCATTACTATAACCAAATTGTTTACAGCAGACAAGGAGTATTGGGAGTATATCACAGGAGGATATCACAGGGAGTATATCACAGGGAGTATATCAACAGCCATCTACGAAGCTCGGTCTAATGTGATAGTAAAAAAATGGCCCAGGAGCGAGTCCTCTTTAAGCGCGGGCCAGGGCCGTGCCCAGGAAATAATTTCGGAGGGGGTCCGACATTTCGGGGGGGTCTGACTTATTGAATATCATCACATTATATATAAATATACTCTCAATCACATATAAATATATACCTATTGTGATAATTTCGGGGGGGACCGGACCCATAGGACCACCCCCCTGGGTACGGCCCTGGCGCGGGCCCTTAGGAGATCCCCTAATACGCATCCCCCTTGGGCCGGCCCTGATCATTATTACCAAATTGTTTACGACGGACATTAAGGCACTGAAAAGATTGAGATTTCCTAAGTTTTTATGAAGAAATTTGATGACGAGAACTTTAGTACAGGTACTTTGAGGTGATATTCAAAATTACCTTAGAAGGTCTCAAAAATAAATGTAATCGTCAGTGGTTGTAGTACACTCATGTCCATAAATTAAGGATAATTCAGAATTACACAGAAATTGATCTCTAAAATAAAAATTTCACCTGTGGAATGATCACACACATCTTGAAGAAGAATATGCAAATTACAGGAAAACACCAGATGGCGTGGATGGTACGTCACAATGACGAGAGTGTAAGAGAGGGGTATATAAGGAATGGTGGCAAAGAAGTAAAATTGTTCACAAGCGCTGTGAAAGCCTTTCAGTGCAAAAACCGCATAGTTATGGCACAAAGGAGGCATTTGGATGATGTTTTACGTGGCAGAATTATCGGACGACTGGAATGTGGACGTACCCAGCTGGAAGTATCCGAGGAACTTGGAATCGCCCAGAGTGCCATCTCCAGGCTTTGGCAACGATTCCAAGATGATGGTAATGTGAGTAGACGTTACAGCACAGGTCGCCCCCGAGTTACAACGCCGAATGAGGACCGCTATTTGGCAGTTACTGCCAAAAGAAACAGACGGAGTACAGCATCAGACCTGTCTCGTCAGCTCTCTTCAGCTACCGGTACGACAGTTTCAAGGCAGACCGTGTACAGACGCTTAGGGCACATTGGTCTATATGCTCGTAGGCCTGTCAGATGTGTTCCACTTACCGCAACTCACTGTCGCCTGCGATTAACCTGGAGTAGAGAGCATGCATTGTGGACACCGCAACAGTGGTCTTGTGTGATGTTTTCCGACGAGTCCAGGTTTAGTTTGGAGTCTGATTCTCGCCGGACATTCATCTGGAGAGCGCCAGGTACCCGTTACCACCAAGAGAACACCATTGAAAGACACCGTTACGGTGGTGCAGGATGGCTCGTTTGGGGAGGAATTATTCTTGGTTCCAGAACTGACCTGCATGTTCAGAGTGTAACGATGACAGGCCACATCTATCGGGATGTCATTCTGGAACAACATGTACGTTTGTTTCGGGGCGCCATGGGTGCTGAATTTATGTTTATGGATGACAACGCCCGTCCTCACCGTGCAAACATTGTAGACGAATGCCTTCAATCGGAGGATATCACCCGTATGCATTGGCCAGCATACTCACCGGACTTGAATCCAAGAGCATGTGTGGGATATGCTTGGCCGACGAATTGCAGCCCGTCAACCCCCTCCCACCTGTCTACTGGAACTTCGGAGTGCATTGCTTGATGAGTGGTGTAATATTCCCCAAGATCAGATTGATCATTTGATACTCAGCATGCCTAGGCGTTGTCAGGCCTGTATTGCATCGTCCGGGAGACATACTCCGTATTAACCATCCTACTAACCATGTTATACTGTTTTTTGTAAATAGGTTCTTTTTTGAAATTTGGTCAAGGGAGTAAAACTTGCAATTTTTATTAATTATGTCAAACATATAGCATCTTTTTTGCTCTTTACTTTTTGTTTAATAAATAGACTTTACAAATAAGTCAAATTTGTTTTGCTTCTTTCTCTTTCTTTGCCTGAACTTCATTATCCTTAATTTATAGACATGAGTGTATAACGAGCTTAGAAAAAGACAAGTAAGAACAGAAGATAAAGCACGATAAAGTACCTAGAAAGTTATATTTGATACAAGGAAACAGGAGTTCCCCGCTTTGTCTTGCTCATGTAGCAAAAGGATATGTGTATTTCCTCCCTACTAAAGGAAAACCTCAGCGCCACTATTTTAAAGCAACTACTAATGGTTAATAGAATATTTTTTGATGATTATGTGTATAGAGACAATCATTAGAAAAATAAGATAATTCTACTACTACTAATTAATATTTTCCAACAGAATGGAAAAGCGTTTATGGTTTCGCAGTTTGTCACTCTCAACATCCGTTTAACTATCTACGCTTTAATTGTTGTAAATATGTATCGATTGTTGTGAAATTTATATGTGTTATATTTAGGAGGGTTTTATATGGTTAGATTAGTTCTTTTACAGCCCATTACAATACTCACTGTGGCCATTACAATACTCACTATGGTCAATCATTTTCATTGGCATAGTTGGACAATTTTTGGATGTTTTGAAAAGTGGATTTTTTTCTCCTTAGAGGACTTCATTTCCTACTCTTGCTAATTAGAACAGTAGTTAGTTATTCTTGAAAAAGAATTTAGTGTATTTTTGCGTAAAAAATGTATTTCAGAATCCGTAATTTACTGAAACAAAATAAAATTACTGTTATATCTACAAGGTGACCAAAAATAACGCAACGATAACTAGAATTAATGTAACGGTTGAAGATTTTGTAATATTCGATTCTAAGAGTGTTTTGTCAATTATTAATTTCTGTTCCATGTATAATGCAATTTATAGGATGACAAACTAACGGAAAACGATTTTGAATCTTCATCGTCATGAAGATTCAAAACTCATCTTTTGAATCTTCTCATCTTTTGAATCTTCATCAATCAAGGAAAGCTTGCGTGTGAAATTGCTCGATTGCTTCAAGTGCCTCAAATCAACCGGCTACAAAGCAATGAAGAGATTCATGTAGTTTGTCGATTAAGAAGACCAACTGGGAAGCGCCAGAAAAATGACTGTGGACGCTTCCAGAAATCGACAGTTGATAAAAAAAAAGAATATCCCAAAATCCTGAAATATTTCGTGAGAAAAATACCTAGAACGAGAAGGATTGCTCGTCAGTTGGTTCGACTCATGGCGCAGAGTGAAGCTGAAGCTTCATCCTTACAGGCTCAAACAAGTACAATGCCTCACCGATAAAAACAAGCGAGTATGGCTCGAAAGATGCAGGAAGATGCTCGAAAGATGCTCGAAAGATGCTTCTGAATCAAGCTGCAACTCCACGCAGGAAGTTTTCAGACGAAATACTGTTCTCGGTGGGACAATCGCACAATCGTCAGAGTGATGGGATTTGATCAAGAACTTCTCCAGGAAAGTCTTCCATGGTCCCATACCGTCAAAATCTTAAATACGTCATGCTGTGGGCAAGAATTTGTGCAACAAGCAAAACTTCTTTAATTTTCCTCCTTTCTGGAGATAGAATCAATAAAAGTGTGTATTTGTTTGCCAGGAGAGGACAGCTCGCGTCACTGAATGTGTCGCTTATCTCTACATATACGTCCTTCCCGGAATTTCCCGTCACAATTTGGAACCTCATCGGAAGGTCTTCTGAATATTGGCACCCCTCGGAAACTGCTAGCGACCGCCGAGAGGACTTTCGGAACCACGGATTTAACGTGCGCGTCAATTTCGGGAAAGAGGCCTTGTGAAAAGCCTCACATAAGTTAGAATGTTCTGAAGTGTTCATTGATTTGGGAATCGTAACAAATTACTCCGGTGGAATTGCGGCCAGTAGCTAAAAATTTTTCCAAACACTCGTGTCTCTGCTTCAAAGCAAAATAAGGGCACTTTGAGGAAGAGTGATTTTTTTATTTATCTTATACACTATTGTCAATAAATAAAGTATTTGACTGTGCAAGGTTTTAGCGTTTTCATTAACGAAGTCACATTAGACTGTTTCATTATTTATGGTCACCATATATTATTTAAGTTTATAAAAGAAGATACAACGTCGAAGCGGGCTGGTGTGGCGCATAGCTTTTTTACAAAACAAAAAACCAAAACAACTCCTACAGATAAGGCTATTCTAAGATATTCCCAAAAATTGACTGAAATATTAAAATATGTTTAAGACTGGATGCTAGAATAAAAAACTATATCATAGTAAATGTGCCAAATAGGACTTGTTTCTTGGAGTGTTTAGGAGATATACAGATATCGATAGAAACGCACAGTACAGTACTCATACTTCATCAAGTATATAGCATTCTAGTTAAATAATAAATTTCGAAACACATTTCGCGTACGAAAATGCATAAGAGTTTTCAGTCATATGATACAAAACTGACATTCTCGCAAATATCACAGCGCGTTGTTGCACTTCCAGGCTTCAATTATATTGCGTAAATTGGAAATAAGCACAGTCCTTCAACTGCAATATCTCAATTGTATCTTCTTAATCGTCAACTGACGAAAGAAGAGCTACGCAAGTATAGCGTCGGTGACTCGTCACTGGGACGGCGTAATTACGTTTTTAGCGTATCCTTAATTCCTTAATTGAGCCGCGAAAAATAACAAATGTCTTTTTAACCGCTCATTATCCTGCGGACTTTGTCAGGGCGCATGATTAATGGGCCCCCCACTTTATACACCGCCAGTGTCTTGGGCGCTAATCGCCGGCCCGCTAATTATTTCGTTAGAGTATTTTGGCAGCATTTATTATGTCGTCTCGGCCGAGACAAATTTCGAGAAGATCGCAGTAAAAGTAGATTTAAGTGTTGAAGAGTATGCGTTATGTTTAATTCGTTTGCAAACAGAGCGAGAAAAATGCCCATCTAGAAGCTAAAAGTGGATCTCCAAAACGGGAAATTATTTTTAAACGCACTGCATTGCTAGAAATGGTAAGTGAATCAGAAAATTCATTTACAAATGTCTTAAGTCGTGTATAAAGATTTACATAAAGACGTCCCGAGGATGTCTTTTTGATTATTTCTCTACATTTTAATAGGGTATAGAGAGTATAAAAATGAATATAAAAACAGAAATTTTTGTATTCAGGAAAGTTGTTTTCTTTTACTTATGATGTTAAACTTTTTGTGTTACTTTATGCAATGCATTCGTATCCTTCACACCTGAAAAAAAAAATACAATTATAGTAGTTTGAAATACAAAAAATTCAAGCTTAATTGAGAATTGTTTTTTTCATAAAGGTAGAGCAAAATAGTTAATACTCATTGCCATAAAAATTTCCTTATCAGTAAAGAATTGTAGGAATGCAACAAAAATTTACATACGCAATGTAATATTTAAATAAACGAAATGAAATGTACTATTTAAATGAACCCTTTACTTCATCATACCCTTTACTTGCGAAACTGGTTTCGTGTAAGTTCCGACCATGGTTATATGCATCGGGTACCTAAGCATGTTTACATACCAATAAGACATGTGCACTTACAGTGATTGCGTTTTCATACATAATGAATCTGGATGAACAAAGCTTTTAAGGTTTCTCGTAAAACAAATCTTAAATACTATATAATTATCTATTATCTATATAAATACTATATAATATATCTTAAATACTATATAAATATATTAAAATCTTAAATACTATAAATACTTAAAAGTATTTCTGAATGTAGGGCATGTATTGTAAATAGTCAAGAGGAAGAATTGTTTTACTACCATTCATTAAAAAAAATATGTTTTAACTGAACAAGTACGTTGAATTTACATGTTGCTGTTTGGCACTCGCAGTGATCTGGGATCTAAACTCCGTTCCCGTAGGAACACGGCAAGTGAAGCAGCATCCGGCTTGGCCAGTGCTTGGGAGGGTCATCTCCCTCTCGTCCTGACTGCTGTGGAACCGTGTACACTAATGGGAGCTTGTGCACGTAAATTCTGTCGTGCCTCCAAGGTCCTCGTAACGATACCTCTGGGGGTGCCGATTTCAGGGGGTGGGTCGTCCCTCATCTGGTATCGGTTCAAAATTAGGGACCAACAAGTAGAAATACAACCCCCTCGGGGGCACTGGCACCCTCTTTCAATGGATAGTGTCGTCTATCCACGGACACGACAACAACAACAACAACATTGTATGTGATGTTGATCCAGAAAAAAAAATCTACATATAGATCACTTTATGTTTAATGAGTTTACTTTTTTATGAACAAGATTGTAAACAATAATATCAGTGAAAAAGAGATTCATATTCAAGATTAAATCACCAGACAAAAATATGCCCCCCCTCCTTTATAATCTATGTGATGCAAAGTTTAAAATCAAACGTTTCTTACGGCTAAAATATATTTATATAGCCTGCTCGTAACTAATAACCAGAACTACCTAATTGATCAACATAGAAGCTGATCATGTGTTAAGATTTTATCAACTAAGCATTTGCATGTCATAAAAAGCCTCTTTAATATCCATCTCGCATTTGATTGAATTAATAAGCTTAATTGTGCATATAAAAACAGATTTTTGATGCTCATTTATAAAGCCATGCCAAAAAAAAATTTTTTTTTTTAATTGTTGAGATAATGAAAGAAGCAGATGTTGGTTATCTATGCATCTGTATGAAGATTAAATATTGCAAAATGATGTAGAATATTTTCTGACATTCTTTCACTGTCCATTAGTAATCACTAAGCTTATTTAATTAGTGCTTTAGGCTTCTACTGGAATTTATAAGCGATACATTCTTAATTTAGCTGTAATTAGTCTTTAAGAGTGGATTTATTATGACCACTCACGGTAATGCATTTTGATGAAACGAGGAGTGGTTGTTGTAGAATGTATTCACGATTTTTTTTTCCCATGCAATTTTTATAAATTTGTAATTATCGCTACTGCATATTTATAGACGGGCATCATCAACAAATTAAACAGAGAGGATTAAAAATTATTGATACAAGTGTACTTTTAATAAGGTTTTTTTTATAGCTGTTTGATTTATAGGAAAATAGACATTTAGGACATCATAAACTTGTGAAAATCTCAAGGAAAATAGCATTGAAAGAAACAAACAGTAACTATGCGCGGTCTGCATTCTTGCAGTTGAAGAATATTCTAAATTTGTTTAGTTGAAAAAGTAGCATATGAAGCTTACTGATAATTCTGAAGCACTGGCGCACTCGTAATTTT
Organism: Cheiracanthium punctorium; assembly: GCA_038373885.1. NCBI lineage: Eukaryota > Metazoa > Arthropoda > Arachnida > Araneae > Cheiracanthiidae > Cheiracanthium > Cheiracanthium punctorium. The sequence goes on along the minus strand of JAWZYV010005775.1, from coordinate 637,591 downwards.
AGTTACATTGTTTTTGTGTTATGGCAAGCCTACACGACGGGTATCTGCCTAAGGGGGGTGCCTTGGGCGTGACACTTTTTAAGGAGTTCTAACGCGTATTAGCGATACATCTGGAAAAAACTACCCAAGCATCCAGACCGTTAGATAGATAGCTTAGATCGGTTATAGTGACCACTTTTATAGTGATAAATCTCTTATAACGTCATTCTGTATCAATCACCCATAGAACACAAGTCTACTTCTGAAATAACTCGGTGGTTGTAGCGTCATAAATATCCATCTGATCTCTTCAGTGACTCTATATCCGAGTTTAACTGTACATGAATAATTAACAATTATTTATTTTTTATTTTAAAGAGATTTTCACTTCAATCTTGCCACCTTTAAGGAAGGTGGGTTAGCACCTATAGTGGATGCGCTTATGTTCTGAAGGCCAATTAAGAACTCTTAATTTCATCGATTATTTTCATAGCAAAACTTTTTCAATAGTACCGACGGAAAATACTATCTTTAGAAAATAAATACATATGAAGCTCTTAATATTAAAATTGCGCTTAGATCTGAATCACAGTGTATGTGATAGCTACTTCATGCATTTTGGTAGAGATATCACAAATGTTATAGTCAAAACCCTATTTCAGTGTGGCTAATATAGCCATGGTGTAAAAAACACATTGTGACGTTGTCCAAATAATTAAGAGCAATTAGTATTTATAGATATATATGTGATGCTCCTTTTTCTTTACCTCTCAATACCCGAATCTCTCCCAAAATCTTTCAACAGAACGGTCTCGTAAAGTCTTCGATAAGAAGCTACAGATCTCTGATAATGTTCCGTTCTTATATTACAGAACGTAGAAATCCCCGAGAGTTTCAAGGGCTCTCCAGAATTAGACACTATAGCGACATGAGGAATCTCATAATTTTCGGACACTTACTACAAGCATACCACGTGATCGAAATCCACTTGATATTCCAACCCAGAGCCTAGATGGAGAGCTCGAGAGAAGAAGAGGTCTACTTCAGAGAATGAGAAGCTCAGAGACAGCTTAGGCCTGTGTGGCCTGATTCACGAACCCGCCGTCTAACATTTTTTAAATTCCAACTCTGTAATAATTGTTTGTGTTTCTACGTGCCATCAATAAATGTGTTTTTGTGAGTAAAAGGCTCGTCTCATTATTTATGACGGTAAAGCATGATGAAATTATTTGATCAAAATGGATTGTACATGGTTATGTTTGTAGAAACGCCACTCAGAAAATTGTCATCTTAAATTTAGGGATTGTCAAAAATCTGAATACCGAAACATTTCGCGATTACAATACTTCTTCTGCTTCGTACAGGGAAGTAAAACGTGGTAAGCAATATTATTATTATCAAATTCGTAATTAGAATTCGGAATAAAACTATATAAAAAAAGCTTTTATTAACGTAGATTGATGTATTAACGTGTGTATTTTAACGTGGGCTTACTTATCGTTTAGTAAATTGTAAGGTGTCCCTTGAGAAATAATGAATATAACAAGGACAATAAATTTCACGAAACATTGATTAGCACGTTTGGTTATGCTTTAATCCATATTATCATAACAGATCTACTAATATTACCAATTACCTATAACTAATACTGACTGTCTTCGTTTCTCTCTCTGAAATGCTCAGTTTAAATCCTCAATGATTCAATTTCATGAAAAAAAAAATTAAACTGTGACATCTCGAATAGCTATTTAGAATCGCACAAATTAGGAATATGACTTTGTGCAGAAATTATGATCTCAAGCAACTTTAAATTTATGAAAATCCATTTGTGAATGTCGTAAAAAAAATCCCAGTTAGTTCAATCAATTCTTCCTGGTTATTTCACAAAGTTAGCTTTCAAGTAGAGTAATATCGAAACTTCAAGGACCGCGGTAGCCCAGGTTGTGAGTTTGATCCTGGGACCTACCAAAGACCGCCTAAAGATCGGTAGTGCTGCCATCTATTGGCTCCTGAATGAGGTAGAAATGAACTATTCGGTTGTCTGTGGTAGAAATGAATACACTTGGCAGGTACTGCCGATATCGATCTAATCTGGGTTTGGGGTTGGTACAAAATAAAATACTATAAAGCAGAGGTGCCGAAGCCCCCATAATCCATGAAAACAAGACAGACCAGAAATATTGAAACTTTAGACGACGTCAATTTTGTTTCCACTTTACCTGGGACCGTTTCGGGAACGCAATTTTTACCCTGAAAAAATCTTTACAGTAGAATCTCTTTTATTTTGGATTCGATAAATAACCTTTATAATTTTTTTTCCTTATCTCATGCCACCATCGACACACTAATTGATCAAACTTCATGCTATTCATTTTCACCAGATATTGCGAATGTCGGCACAGGGAGGAGATATGCAGTAATTCATCCTCTCCATCGTACGAGCCAAGGCACCTCACAGTGCTATTAAGGTCACTGAGCATATATTTTTAAAGTGGATATAAATTATAGGTAATTGTAAATGATATATATATGTATAGATATAGCTGATGATTCTCGTGGTGTAGTCGTGTCTCGAGTTATAGGCAGGGATGAGGCCGTCTAAAACGTTTTTGAAGGTTTATCTCATCCAATACTGTACCGTTGTTCCAGGAAAAAGTCCCTTTTTTCGCTAGTTAGTTAAATAGTTCAGTTTCTGCAGTTCGCCGCTAGAGGGCCAAGGGTGGTACATCAAGTTTATTTAACTTAAACTTTGACAGTTTCAACTGTCCATTGACTAACCAGGATCTATGTGACATAAACAAAGGATTCTGGCGGGAAATCAGTTACCCTGCAACTAGAAAACTCCTTGCTACACTTACCGAGAATTTGTTCTTTTTAAATAGAATGTTTTTTTATTTAAGGTAAATGGTGATAATTAACAAAGACAAATAGAATTAAAATTTGTTTTTTAAATTTATTTAATTTGTTATGAAAGGATTCACTATTTTCACACACACATGCACTTACACATACACACACACATACCGATATTTATTCGTATTTTATCTAAACGTGCTTCTTTCTTTTTTAGGGACTAGAATTGGCGTAAAATACCAACCGACTTCAACTGGACAAGCTACTTAACTTCGTTAGATTAGTGAAGAAGTATATTCGAACAAATGCAGCAATTAAAAATTTTTTAAAAAAAATTCTTTTTGTAAAAAAGTTATTTTATTGAAATAAATAGTAATAAAAGTCATTTATTTTTCTCTCTCCTTATTTCTATGATGATATTATAAAGTTGGAAAAAAAAAATTATTTGAATTTAAAATTATCAGTTACTTTTACAAGGAAGAACTAGAAATTAAACTTATAAAAGTTCGTACCGAGCGAAAAACTACTTGTCTAATATTTCCAAATGTAACTAAAATTAAATCACTACATATGGTTCTGCCATTATAACTTTAATGGCAGAACTTTTAATGGTATTGTACTTATGCAAGAACAATTGCATATGTTCTGTTCATATTTTAATGTTCCTACAAAAAGTAGGTAACAAATTGAACAAAGAAACGTTTTTATCCCCAAAAGAAATGAACACTCAAAACCATTTTTATTTAACCATTGAAAATGTACAGCATAAGAACTGTAAGTAGCCCTATAAAAATTAATAAATTGTGAGTAAATTTATATTTCATTTCCTTAATTTTATTTAAAATTTATGTAAATTCCGTTTATCCGACTCCTTTGCTTATCCGAGGTGAGACTTTTCTGTACATGTTAACAAAATTTACGCCTAAGTATTCTTTTATACAAATTATTCTCAAATAATGTAACTTCACTATACGAAAAAAAAAAATAGTATACAAATTAGTGAATTGCGGTTAATTTATGTGATGATTTACGTAAATTACGCTTATCCGAGTTCTTTTCTTATGCGAGGTAAGTAAATGTCAACAAAATTTACGCCTATAGAATTTCTCTTACAAAATTTACTCTTGAATAATTTAACTGTACACGGCAATTAGAAATAAAATAAGGCGTCTAAGACATAGGTAATCCTGGATCAACCGTTTATACTTGGAGAATGCTTTGATTACCCGATACTGAGCAGTATGATTGTGCAGGGGTACCTTATTTCATCAAAACGAAGAATTCTGTTGCATTTCTTCATGATTAACGTCCCGTCACGCTGTAAGAAACAGTATCTTCCCGCGAGAATCATCCGCCAGAAAGTTCGTAACTTTCACCTATTATATGACTTTTACCTTTTCCCCTCTTGATAAATAGACATAACGATCTTAAGATACTGACAAACAGCTCCAGCAACTGTTCGGCCAGAAGTCTTCTTTGACTCATTGTTGTCCTCTTTTTTTATGTGAGTGTGTGTGTGATTTGTTTATATCCTCCTCCGCCCAGAGTCGTCATCCGCTAATGAAGAAGAATGGTTGAAAATCTAGTGGCAGTAGTCATACTTTGTCTTCTTCCTGATGACTTTTGTCTGATTGTGCGCATGATCTGGGTGTCGGGGGACAGACAAACGAAGACAATAACATCAAACAAAAAAAGAGTCTTTCATTCCAGTAATTGAACATGACCTATAATTCGAGGGAAATATGAACACATTGAACTGAAGTTAAAACATAATATTTTATGTAATATAATCTTTTAACTTCAGTTGAAGACATCTATTTTTTCAGATTGCCACAAAATATTTGCAAGATATTATTCAACGATGCTACAAACTTGTAAGATAGATTACTTTTCTCAGCTTTAGAGGCGTTACAAGTCTTAGGATTTTGGCCTGAGTCTCAGGCTTTTCGATTCTTGGTTTGGCGATCAGGAGGTTTCTTCAATTTCTCAGGCTTTTTTAGAGTTTATTAAAAAATTGCTCAATTACTGTCTCATATTGCTCATGTATGTGTAATATTGCTCATGAAACTTTGCTCAATTTCCTTCATCAAGCTCACAAAATCAGTAACGTAAAATTAGATATTTCAAATTTTATTGTAATAAATTATCTGAATATAATTTTGAGTAGTTAGAGCTTTGCAATTTCTGATATTTCTTTGGTAAATATTTGAAATTGAATTTACTTACATTGTACAACTTGGCAAGTTTATATGTGAGCGCAAGGCATTTAAGAAAAGGAACTATGTCTGTATTGATTATACATACATTTTAAGCTGAAAATAAATACATAAAAATTCTCAGGCTTTTTTACATTAAAAAACAGGTGATCTCAGGCATTTTGATTGTGGAAAGTTGGCCCGTCTGGCTTTAATTTAGGTTTAAAATTAATATTCCGCACTTGAAATAGATAATTTGCATTTTCTTAGATGTAGGCAGGCTAATTAGACCTCCAATATTCTGATAGGTTAATAGTGAAATTCAACAATATCTTTTCGAATTCTCGTAATATTGCCAAATTGAAATAAGCTTTGGGAACTCCTTATTGGGTATAAATTTCGAGATATACCGTGAAAAGATCGCTAGACTTGATACTATTTGATGAGACATTGAGCATGAACCCTGTATAGTTTGCGCTTCGGTATATGAATAATATACGGGTATACACTGAGTGACATTGAAAATGCAACACCAAGAAGAGATGGTCAGAAAAATTATGCAAATTTCAGGGTAAATGCACCTTCCCGAGTTATGCTAATGATGTAGAATCGGCAGCTCGTCAGTGCACGTGAAAAAAGATAAACGGAAAGGAACCGGTAGAAGGGACAATTTTTGTGAAAGTATTGCTGAAGAAATTGCCGTAGGAATTTTATTCTTGTCTCAGCGGACACGTGTAACCAGAGAATGCCAAGCCGCCGTCAACAGAGGCAGTTCCAGCAGACCGACGATTTTACGAGGGGCATGGTGATCGAACTGAGAAGGCAGGTTGGTCCATTCGCAAATCTCGGCAGACACACACCTGGATGTGTCCACTGTACACCGACTGTGGTGAAGATGGTTGGAACAGGGAAACGTGGCACATTTAAGGGGTGCCGGTGCAGCCAGTGTGACGTCAGCACGCGTGGATCGACGCATAGGCGACACCGACAGGCGATCCACCGACAAGCGGTGGCGACCCCTCAAGCTACTCCGAACCTCCATTCTGCGACATGTTCAAGACACCTTGGATGTTCCTGTATTGACCAGAACCATTTCCCATCGATTGGTTGCTAGTGGCCTGCACTCATGGCGTCCATTAAGAAGACTGCCATTGGCTCCACAACATAGACGTCAAAGACTGCAATGGTACCAGGATAGAGCGACGTGGATGACATAATGGCACAGGGTCGTGTTCTCAGATGAGTCTCGCTTCTGTTTCTCCAGTTATAGTCGCCCCGTACGAGTGTGGCAACGACGTGGAAACAGGTCCAATGTGGCAGCAATTATAGAACGCCCACCGCGCGACAATGTGGCATCATGATTTGGGGAGCAACTGCGTATGACTCCAGGTCACCTCTAGTTCGTATTCGGGGCACTATGACGGCTCAACGATATGTGGATGATGTGCTGCGGCCAGTGACACTCCCCTACCTTCAAACGGTTCCCAACGCCCTGTATCAGCAGCATAACGTTCGACCGCACACAGCCAATGTGTTCTGCAAGGTGTACAGATGCTTCCCTGGCCACCGTACTCTCCTGATCTGTCGCCAATCGAACACATTTAGGATGTGATTGGACGCCATTTGCAGACCCTGCCACTAGCCCGTTCAGAAGACGAACTGTGGCAAATGGTTGAAAAGGGATGTAGAAACATTCCTCAGGACGCCATCCGTACTATCATTGACTCAGTACCTAGGCGTGTTGCTTCGTGTATCGCCGTCCACGGTGGTCCGACATCCTACTAAGACGACGCTGCTCTCCCTCTGTATTATGCGTATCATTTTGCAATAAAGATCACTTATTGCTAACTGCTGTCTCTCTCTGCTTGCCGAGTTTCAACACTTCCTGGCCACTCCTTATGGGTGTTACACTTTCAATGTCGGGCAGTGTATATGGGAAAATTCTCAAAAAATAAATTAGCAGATATGATTAAAACATTCGAGAGGGATGAATGGAAGTAATATTAGGAGCAGGTCGTGTCATAACAAAATCATTTGGAAACAATCAGCAGGAGAGCTTAACTTTGGAAAGACATTAAGATTAGCTGATTCAGTCAGTGGTTTTGTGTTAAGATATATTGGATATATTGGTATACTATAAACAGTTTGCTGAACATTAAAAAGTATACATTCGAAAATTTTACATACCAAAATTTCCAAATACGCTTTGAATACATCAATTATAACTCACGTAGTCCGTTCCCATAAGAACACGGAAAGCGAAGCAGCATCCGGCTTGGCCAGTGCTTGGGAGGATGAATTCCTCTTTCGGCTGGACTGCTGTGGGACCGTGTAAGCTAACAGGAGCTGGTGCAAGTAAAATCCATCATGGCTCCAATGTCCTCCATATTTAAATGATATCTCTGGGGGTGCTGATTTCAGGTGGTTGGTCCTTCATCTCGAATTGGTTCAAAATTAGGGACCTACAAGCAGAATTCCAAACCCCTCGGGGCAATGACGCCTATTTCTATGGATAGTTCGATTGTCTATCCATGGACATGAGAACAACCACAACAAATCATGTAAATTTACATAACACAACAATATATTACAGATTACATTAAGCTATTCGGAAAGGTTAAATTTTTATTCCAGGTTGGAGAGAAAAACCATCATATATGACAGCAGATTCTATCTCAAAATTACTTTAAACTTTTTTTAGTGTTCACTAAAAGTTTGCAGAATATTGATGATTTCAATCTTTTTATCAAAAGTTTTGCTAAAATTTAAAGGTCTCTCCTCTTTCTAGAAATTTGATGAAACCCATGATTATTTATACGAATAAAGCAAAAGTTATAAAAGCACTGAATAAAATAATACATGATAACATGACAACTCCTATATTGATGACATGACAAACATGACAACTCCAAAAACAATAAAACATGAAACATGACAACTCCTATATTGAGCTCAATAAGATTAATAAAATAATAATGATAATTTTGGAGCAAATTAAAATAAATTGCTACAGATACATCTTTTTTTTTAATGTTGCTACATTCTTCTTTTCCACATCAGTATAAGATAGTAATCTTATTGCTTTAATCAGAGGTCAAGATTTTTCTCACATATTACGTATGCTAAAAGTCGGCTGCTAGAAATAAAAAAAAGGAATCATTCAAATAAAATTCATGAGTACTTTGACTTAAGTATCGAAATCTGGCAATTACTGCACGTAGAGTTCCGGAAGCTCGATACGTGGGCGGCATTAGGGAACTAAAGTGATTGCAAAATCAACTTCCCCTGGCTGGGTACTCCAGTGTTCCGCGCTACGTTATTAAAGATCTTCATTAAGTCGAAGATTAAAAGCAGTTCTGTAAACGTTTAGAAAAGAAATCAAATAATAGAATTTGATGATGTGGCTAAGTGGTGATAGAATTGCGAAGAGACGAATTATTTTAGAACAATATGATACGCAGTGTTGGACAAAATTACAAGTTGATTTTTTGAAGTTGGTGTGTCTAAAAATGCTTATTTTATGCATTCTTTTAAAACAATGTGTAAGATGAATTCTAAATATTACGCTTATATAATTTTGCTTTTCTTTTGAAAATTATTAAAACCAAAGGTATATTGAATGATCATGAAAGGCTGAAAAATGTATCTAGCTATAATTTGCTTCTTATGTAGATGTAGTTCCTTTTCAGTCATAGCATTTAAATTGGACTAGCATCATACAGAATTGTTAAACAGCAAATACGGGTGTTTCATAAAAAACAGGTAAAATTTTAAGAGTGATAGTACACTTCCAAACGAATAACGTACGTCAAAGAATGCAGGGTCGGAACTATAGCGTAAATGTGCTAGATGGCGCCGAAGATTATGTTATCTGAGCCAAAAATACACAACGATTAGGCTACATAAGCAAGTTTAATGATATGTGATTAAAATAAATGTTCAAAATGTTGTCCGTCAGCTGCCATATATGCTGTATAACTGTAAAAAAAAAGGATACGCAAGTATTTGGAAATACACAAGGCACATCATATCGCACACTTCTCTTCCATCAGCTGGAAGTTTGGCGACGAGTTCTTCCGCAGACTCTATGAGAATCAAGCTACAGAATAACTTCGTCCAATAAATTGGTTCGGGAAGGTTACGTCCAGATAGTTTCGCATTTCTGGTACGTACATAATAGGTTGTGCTTCATCTTGCTGGAAACCCATTAACCAGAGGTACTAGAGGGGCACGCCACTCAACATGTCTGGCAGCACCTTTTGAAGAAACGTAAGGTTTCCGTCAAGTCGTTCTGGTAGAAATAAAGATCTGAGTATGTGGTCGACGATCATTCCTGTCCAAATATTGATAGGAAAGTCACCAATACACTTAGATAAGTGGCATGTAGATTTACATTTAACCATACATGTTGATTGTGTTAATACATCACCTTACATAAATCATTCACGTAGACATGTATGTATTGTGTTTACGGCAAAGTTACACGAAGGCTATCTGTTTAGGGGGGAAATACTTTGGACTTCTTAAGTGATTCTAATGCGTGTACATGTTATATCTGGAGAAAACCTCCCAAAACGCCGACTGTTACATGGGCAGCCGTGCGAAACCGTGCCAGAATTCTGGACCGTCACTCTTCAGCTATTAGACAGACATGTAATATAGATCGACATGGTAATAGAAATAGGAACATGTAGTTATATATACATACACACATGTGGGCGAATTAGATGAACATAATTTTTTAGTTATAATCCGTTCATAGATATTTTCTTTGAGTAGATGTTACCTCAGTTTTCAAATTTGTTTTTGCATTCCCGTCATCAATAACTTAACGAGATTTATTGCAATCCATGGAATGTCACCTAAACATACTTTACACAAGCCGACCTCGCGAAATTTAGCTTTAGAAAAAGTTTTCGGGTTATGAAAGGAAATATATCATCGCAGACTACATTTTCACTCTATATTGATTTAAACAGGAAAAAAATAACTCATATAGGAGTGAAGAATAAGAATTTGGTTTAGTAAGAGGGCAAAAGCAGAAACTGTAATACGCAAACAATAGAGATGATGCATAGGGGCTCACAACCGCAGTAGACCAAGTCCATATCTTTTAAAAATGGAGATACTTCAAGTTGTAGTAACCTAAAAACATGTTCTATTTCACTGCCATAGTGAATCAAGTGATTAATACGGTTTCTCTCCCGGACATGGTAATTATTACTTGGCAGTATAATGTCACTATACCATAATATGCAACTTCAAACCTTCATTTCTTCAATTTAGTTCAGATGGACTTGGTTCACTGTGGTTATGAAACCCTCAGCAACTCGACAATTGAGAACAAAAAATTGTCAAAACACTGTTGATTTTAACCGATTTACACATCTTTGAGCCCATGGCACAGATATTTGCAGGAGACCACCTGCATAAAAATTTACTGTAAAAATTATTTAAATTGAAACTCTTTTGCTCATCTCAAATCACCCATACATGAACATTTACTTTACATTAAAATTTAGAATGCCACGCCGCCATCACATTGCTCAATAATTCTTTAGGTTAAGAGCATAAAATATTTAAGAATTGAATTCGTATCTCCCTGAGAAATATTCGAAAAAAAAAAATAAGTGGTAGATCTGTTTCAGAGAAAGTCTTTATTTTTCCCCTCTTTCTAAAACTTAACAATGTTTGAGACAAATTTGACAAGAATACCACTTCATTTTTTTTTAACGAACTTGTTACTTGTCACTATTATATACTAATAAAGTTATATATTTTTACAAAGTTGCAACTATTTTTATAAATGAGAAAATAAATTGATTAAATTAAAATTTTTGAATAATTATCAAATTGAATTCGATAATCAAACACATTTCACTTCAATTTTCGTGTAGAAGTCAGTGTTTGAAAGATACTTTTGGTAGCTTTTTCGTACTACTTTGAGAAATTTTTTGAACCCCTAAACAAAGGGTGGGGCGGGGGGACAGGACATGTGCCCCGACTGCCCTGACGTAAATCTGTCTTTGACGGCTGATTTGTGTCAGAGTTTTAACGTTTGCTTAGAAATCACCTCTGAAAGACAAAACAGGCATAAACACAGTCCCCGTTTTTCTTTAATGCAACGTAATGCCAGAGGTCTTCATTAAATAAAGTTCCCGGTCCATACATTATATCTCTGCTTCCCCCTAGAGCATCGAGGTGCCTGGAAGTAAAGGCTGAGAAAGACAAAGTGCCCCGTACTTCTGGATATTTATTCATTCCTTTTCATTAGTAAGTGGCAGCATAGAGAGATAGGTCATCAGTCATTAGACACCGGCTGCAAAAAAGTGACGGGTGCGCAACAGCTATGCCGAGATGAGGGGAAGAATTCCTGGAGTCTCCGCGGACACTCTGGGATTAGTGAGGAGAAGAATCTCTCGTGCGTTGCTAAAGGACTTAACTGTTGGTTCGTGAGAACTAAATTACTGTAAGCAGCGTAATGTAAGAATAAAAATGCAATAAATAAATAAGAGAGATTGGTATTATATTCTCATAAATGTATGACTATTTAGGAAACTCCCTAGAAGTAGTGGTTTTGACTTAGCAGAAGTGCTGACGTTAAATTAAAAAAAAAAAAAAAAAAAAAAGTATCCTTTTCGACGAATGTTGTACTTGTTTATTTTTTCTTTTAAAAATTACGATGAACGACCGAATGAAATTAAAAATCATTGTCTGATTGGTATTTTTGTGAACATTGCAAACAAATGTAATACTCAGCAAAATTAACACTTGTGAGTATTGCAAATGGTTATTGTAAAATAATGCAATTGTTTAAATAAAATAAATATAAATTTGAAATCAGAAATCAGATACAATCATTTTCATTTTCTGACATAATCTTTATGAAAATATTCTTGTATTAGTCGTATCAATAGACGAGCTCTCTATTCAAAGGAGTCACTGCCATAGATGTAAACAGTGGCAGATCCATTTTTAATTTTTTTTTTTTTTTTTAGGATGGGCTAAATTTTGAAAAAAGCTTATTTCTCCTAAACAAAATGTACAATTAAGCAGCCATTTAGTCTTAACCAATGTAAAAAAAATTTGAAAGTTTTTAAGATATAAAAATATCATTTTACGTATTCAAAGTGCATAATAAAGCAGAATGTTACCATTTAGCAATATCTTTTTTTGGGGGTGGGTGTTGTTGAACCCCCTAGCCCCTCCCCTGGATCCGCTACTTGATGTAAATTGTTTTTTTTTTTTTTTAACTTCTTCATTGGCCTCTTAATTTTCCAGTTCAAAGAAGAGAGGAAAATCACTCCATGACCAAATGGAGTTTCAAAAAACTGTGGTGCGATATGAACCTGAACGATGTTCCGGAGCTGCTCACTAGTTTTTAGGAGTCATTGAATGCTGTGATTGGTTTAATGCTTCGAACAATATATAAGACCAAACCTTCCAATCCAGTTAGAAGCTGTGCCATCATGTATAAAAAAATAATAATCAAATAAAGCTATTTTTAATTGAGTTCCGTTTTCATTGCATAAGCGTCATACTACCCTAGTGGCCAACTTAGGTTGAAACTTTTCAAAATCATTGAAATCAGCCAAATGGTTGGACCACACTCGACTGCTTTCACAAATGACTTCTGAAAAACCCACTTACGTATTAGTTTTCTACAATAATTATATAGCATGCTGCAATCATGCATTGATCCCAAGTGATCGTAATTAATTACCTGGCGCTGTTTCCATTGCTTCTTACGTGCATCAACAAGTAACATAAGGCAATAGCAATGAAACTGCAGATTATGAGAATGCAATTATTTTCTCGTCAGGCTACCGGTGTACGGGGACCTCCAGTTAACTGATGTATAAAACATCGTAACAGGATAATAATTTATGGACTCCCCCCTTTTATATGAAGACAAAATTTACGATGGGAAACTGTGCGGAATCAGTTTACGCTGGCTGGTTCCAATTGCAGATGCTCAGGTTAGACAATTTGTGTGAACGACTTATAATGGGAGATGATTGTATTTTTATTTATAAACTCTGAGCTCTTTGTGTTTTCTTACTTCGTATGATACTGTGTTCATATATACGCAACGCATGATTACCTGCTTCATTTAAGTCAACTGTGAAGACAGATATATATAAATGGAAAAATAGAAAAGATTTTAGTCAGGGGAAGGGGGTAAAAGTCATTTTATTTTATTATATTTATTTATTTATTATTTTTTAAGATCTCATTCGACCATTAAAGATTTCAGTAGCGTGATCACTTTTATTTTTCTTGAAGTGATATTTTATCTCCTTTCTCACAATTTGGGAAAATAAAGAAATTACAAGCAGGCTTGTTTCTAGTGAATGGTGACTTACTGCCTTGCTTGTTTGTGGATGCTATATTTCTTGAATTGCACAATTCCTTTGAAGAAAAAATACGGGTAAATTCTTCCTATGACATGCAAGGTTAAAAGGAGATAATTTATTTGTGAAATTCAGTGAATTTTAATTAAATAAGATTTTTATTTTAAAAAATTCATTGAAATAATCCGAATTCGTTGCACTACTTTTTTTTAACCGCTGAAAGAATTTTTATGGAAATTGTGCACACGGAAAAAATGTTTTCTTGAATGGAACAAAATTTTGTTGATTGAACAAAAAGTTGGTTGGCGGTATTTCAAACGAATAATTTTGTTGATTTTAACAAAATTTTTGTTAAATTAATAAAATATTCCGTTGAATTAACAAGCATTTTCTTGATTCAACAAAATATTTCTTTGAAATTGAGCCAACCAAAATTTTGTTGAATAAACAAAACATTCTTATCATTGATAGAAATGAACACACGGTTAATTGAGTATGTTGTTTTTTTACTTGGAGCAGAATAAGAAAGATGGAAGGGATCCTAGGCTCCAGAGAATTTGTATAAAAAATGGTATTTAATAATAAATAAATAACAATTAGTTTTTCTACATTCTTTTGATCTGTGTTATGAAAGTTTTTAAGTTACGAAGGAAGTTAAACGTTAAAATGCAAACTCAAGCTGAAATTCATAATATGAATAAAAGAGCTATTAAATTTTTTGAACTGTCATGTTCTCCATTAATTACGCAAACTCACATACCCACAGAAAGAGATAAAGAGAGATAAGAAAAAGTAAGAATGAACCTGTCTTTAATGACTCTAATTCCCGTATTCGCCATTGTTGCACTTACCCTTACACTTTATCCTTTTCTGTGAAAAGACAAAATTTTTCTTTGAATTTTTGATGCCAGAAACTTAACGCACAAAATGTAGCTGTTGTCTAAGTGAGATGGTTTTGAGATAAAACCATCTCTTTCTGTTAACCTGAGTTTGTGACTGCTGTTTTAACTTTTCAACAGATGTTCCTGAACGTAGTTTTTTTTTTTTTTAAGTTATGAACGCTAAAATATACAGAAATTGAATTAAAATGGTTCTGAAAATCCCGATGGAAATTTTCGAGTGTGGATATAGGCGATCAGTAATTTTCGCTTTGATTATCTAATGTAATAGTATTACCATTATCAGTGTCAAAGTCACAGGCAATTAAGATATTACGATATCAGTAGTAATACTGTGGGAGTTTAGGTGCGAAAAAGATAGGTGAAGATTTTTCGCGGGTAAGTGCTCATATATCAATAAAGTTTTAAAAGAAAATGTAAAAACTTCGTGAATTGGTGTACCCAGTTAACCCTTTAACGCGCAGTGTTCCCGCTCTGGGAACACCAAACTCTGACGTTTTGACTGTTGCCAGTCACGAAGAATAGATCTGATGTCTATAAAAATAGTTGTGGGTGACATAGCTCTACGAGAATCCTTTACTTTTTAGCACGTCATTTCCCGTAAAAAAAAAAAAATGGTCACGATTATTTTTAACAGCACTGACATCTGCTGAAAAATGGAAGAATACGAGAACAGCTGGATAGATTGCCAATGCTGAAAAAGGGCAGCCGTTGCCGCACAGCCAGCTGCGTCAAAAAGGGTCTCTAGATCTGTGGCACGAGATGAACGTTTCGATCGTCCGCCATATTGCTGGTAGTTAAGTCGAGCGATTGCAACGGCTGCCCTTTTTTCAGCATTGGGAAAGTGTTGCGCCTCAAAGGGTTAAACTAGCTGGCGAGTTTAATCCGAATATCTAAAGTCCTGCTTAATGGAATATTAGTTAAAGGAATATCCCGCATATGACTATACATTTTCAGTGTACCAAACCATACTAATTAGCCAATGCGATCTCGGATAATGGAATGCCCCGTTTATTAGAATAAACTTTCGTAGCAAATTGGCTGTTCCATTAAACGGGTTCGACTGCATATGAGATTTATTTAAACGTTATCACTTGGTTTAAATGTCGAAATGTAACATGGTAATCTTAGATAACGCACACTCCTGCATTTTCATTTTCCCTGGCAAAATGCTGTGTACGAAGTAAAATCTGCAAATGCTCCTATTACATTCCTTACTAGCTGAATTTACAGCAAAAAGTATCTGAATTTTTACCTTTTGGTCTTTAAAACGTATCGGGTGGCAGGCATATTGCTGCGACTCATTTTTATGATGAGACTGAAATTGTACGTAAAAATACACTCAAACCCCTGCTTAATGGAATAGACAATTTGCCACCAAAATTTATTCTAATAAGCGGGATATTCCCTTATCCAAGATCACATTAACTAATTATTACACGGTTTGGTACATTAATAATTTATTACACTAAGCGGGATATTCCTTTAACGGTTATTGCATTAAGCGGGTGT
The DNA here is from genome assembly GCA_038373885.1 of Cheiracanthium punctorium. Taxonomy (NCBI): domain Eukaryota; kingdom Metazoa; phylum Arthropoda; class Arachnida; order Araneae; family Cheiracanthiidae; genus Cheiracanthium; species Cheiracanthium punctorium. Next base: position 621,799 of record JAWZYV010005775.1, on the reverse strand, counting down.
TGTTTTCCAGAATTTCATCACAATCACATCATCAAAGAATTTTCATTACACCGAGATATGGCTGAACATAACTCGGGTTCCGACCCCTAATTCCTCATACTGCGCAATAAGCTACTAAAAGTCAATTATCTCCCGGACATTAAGAAGAATAAATTCGTTTAACCCGTTAGCCAGCTTTTTTTCTCATTTAAACCCCATTCAGTCGAAAATGATATCCAACTGCGATCTCATTATCCCAGTCTCAGTTTAACGCCTTTCCATGGCAGCGAGATGCCAGCGGATAACTGCAATTACTCATTGTAGAAAGAAAATCGTCGTGAGATATCGAAATTATTTCAGATCGAATTTTTTATTTTTTTTTCACCTACGAGTGGGCGCGTTTCAAATCGGTCAGGTAAACTTGTTGATTCCCATTATGGGAGCCCCAGTGACCCCCGGAGTTAGAAAAGCAAGGGGTCGCTGGGCCATCTAATGATCAGTCGAAGAGCTATTGTTTCGTGGGCGGTTTCATGTGAAGATGCAGGACTGCCATTTGGCGAAATTTAGCATATTTAAGAATGGGGCTGAAATACATTGGCTCTGGTGTGTTTGTAGTTTGAATAGATTTTTTGTAAAAATGTAATTTGAATGTTTATATGAATCGGATATTTAAAAACATATATTCATACATCACAGCGTTCGCAAGTAATTTTTCAAATAGTTCAATTAAAGATACTAATGCAACAAATTTTTAAAAAAATAATTATTTTGCTATCATAGACTATAATCCTTAAATTTTAAATTTGAAAGCGTCCAAAACACTAGTTCATTATTTTTGGAGATTTCATGTAACAGTTATTGTAGGGATCATAAAAACTTCAATACCTCTCACAGATCTACCTCTTAAAAAGGATCTATTTTTTTCCGTGGCCTAATATATATATTGAGTCTTTTATTTGAAAATCACAATTTTTCAGAAATAATCGAGAAATATATATCCTGCGAAATTTTCAATGACTTTGTTTGATTTTATTATAATTGTTTGTCTTCAAAGTATGTAGACTGTTTGCAATTTTTTAACTTTATTAATATTCAGTTAAAACTAGACTTAAATTGTTAAGCAAGAAGCAGAGTTCAGTCCTATTAACATTAAACATACCAGGTATTGTCATGCTATACTTATTAAAATTCAAGCAAGATACATCTAAAATATTAGCATTTTTTATTTTAATATTAAAGGGCTGGATCATCAGGTTAATTTTGTCTGATTGTCATTAGTTGTTTATCAGTAACGGCGATGACACTATTTTGTTTGAAATGAAATATATGTTCGGAACAATCAAGACGACAGCCTCCTGGTGAAGGATCTCAATCAACCAACCTCTCAAATCAAATCAAATCCAATGGAATATATGCATTGCTTAATTGACAATGAAAACATTGTCAGTTAAGCAATTAAACTTGAAAAGCAATTAACATTGAAAACTGTACTTTGCTGTTTTATTCACAAATTTATCCTCAAAATATTCTCAAATTTATTCTCAAATTTATTCTCAATATTTATTCTCAAATTGTGAATCTATGCAAGGTATACTTAAGAAGAAAAAAAGTATTTTTGGAAAAATCATGACATATGGTTTTTGAAATAACAAATTCAACGTAAATATGGCCTAAATCACCGAAGTGTTAAATTCAGAGGTTTCCAACTCATAACCAAACACACTTCTGCACACACATGCAGGTTTACCTTTCAAATCAGACTAATTTTAATATTTTCAAAAAGCTTTTGAAATATATTTTTCCCAGAATTTTAGCTTCAATTTTTCTCCTTCTTTAAAAAAAAATATATGTGATAAAAATGACACGTTTAATTTTTAAGAGTGGTGGTAGTTCAATGACATACCTATTGAACCAGCTGTTAGAAAGTTGCAGGTTCCATGCCCAGCAATTTCTAAAATGCGTACCTTAAATATTCTGAAAATTCATTGTTATCTTTTTGTCATACACTCAGAGATCGACTCTAAGCAAAGTAAAGACAGTCCAGTATGCGTGAACATTAAATCTGTGGGTCCATCTTCTCTGTGAATTCATAGACAGGAGAAATGTTCGGAGGAAAGAATTTTTTATTAAATATTAATTGGTGATTGCTCCGTAAAACAACAATAATTCAATAAATTCAATTAAATCTGTTCACCAAATTTCCTCTCGAGACACTTTTTAAAGGGTACCAATATTTGGAAGTCATTTACCATTTGGTAAGAGTCTAAATGGTGAAAAGACTCTGACGATAAAAGTAACCCTGCTGAAAGGCAAATATTACATAAAACTTTTAATTATTTAGCTATCCAATATTTGCAGGCTATGCCCAGCGCCATGATGATGTACCAGTTGTGTAATTTTAACGTTGAAATATAATTTCCCTATTTTTTGAGAAAATGTAATATACAGGGTGGCCATAATTAAACTGCAAGTGTTCAAGGGGTGCTGGAGAGAAAACTACCGAGAATATTCCAGTGAAATTTAGTATCTACACGTTTCAGAACATGCGCAATTCAAATATGAAAAAAAATCGTTATTTTCACCCGATAGATGGCGCTGTACCGTATTTCAAAGCTCACCGGTGGCATATACAACTTCCAAAACCGACAGACAGAGCTTAGTGAAAATGCATACAGTAGTGACATATAAACAGTATAAAACATTATTTACAGTTTATCAAAATTCCATACAATTCGCTTCAGTAATTAAATTTTTTACAGTAACATGCAATAAAAAATTAACGTAAATTAAGATCACAAATTGAACAATTCATAAAGACGTTTTGGGAAACAATTAAAACATTATTTATTCTCTTTGGCACTCATTGGACCTCTTCTTAATCGTTTCATACGCCGGTATTCTTTCAGAGTAGCTGAATAATTGCTACCATTCTGATAGAATATCTTCACTAGCAATGCACGTTCCTTCTTATTCAGAGTCAAGATTGATCATTACTCAATGTGGTCTTGTTTTTACATTGTTCGATGGGCTTAAAATTTGCATATATGACGCCCATAAGCAGTGAAACACGATATAGCGCCATCTATCGGGTGAAAATGGCGATTTTTCAATTGCATATTTGACTTGCGCATGTTCTGAAACGTGTAGATACCAAGTTTCACTGGAATATTCCTGGTAGTTTTCTCTCCAGCACCCCTTGAACACTTGCAGTTTAATTATGGCCACCCTGCAGTTCGTTCTTCAGTAACAAACTACTTTAAAATCACTCCCTAGAAGGTTTCAAAATATTGAAATGTCCTGCAGATATTGCTAAAATATTAAGACGGGCTGTGAACTACAAGGAACTTCTTAAAAATGATAAATTCTGTTGGGTTTTGTTTTGTCTTGGGATAGAGGTTCGAATGCTCTACGGCTTTAATAGAATTTTATTTTTATACATTATTCCCTTGTTACTAAAAAAAGGGACTAATTTCTAGAATAAACTAGGCAATTTTCTTTTTGAAAACATTGTTGAACTCACTTTATAAGACCTGTCTAAATCCTAAAAAAGACACCAAAGTAGGATTTTGGCATAAAATAGAAGCTTGCGTCGACCTGCAGTTCTAGGGGCTCTACCGTATACCTAATAAAATTGTGTCTTAGTTAAATGAAATGAAATAAGAGCTAACTAATTCTCTATGAACGTTTTGAGAAACACAAGTCTTTTCTTTAAGTCAAATGTATAGAAGCCTACATCACACAATGCAGAAAAAAATAATGTTACTTTTCCTGCCATCAGTTGGTGAATGTTTACTCTAAGTAGTAAAAGACTCCTTGTATCCCTTGCATGATTGTTTTATTTATAATGCTTGTCAAAGTTAACCGATGTGTATGTCTAATATATCTCGATTAAAATTAAATGCAACTGAAATGTCTTAATTGTTTATTTTTAATGTATCATTTTATTGTACTACATCATTCTTACAAACGTAATCTGATTTAAAACTAAATTATGGCCCTGAAAATGCTACTGAGATGTTTGTGATATAAATCATTAAAATCTGTTAAAATAATATACACTAAAGCTCTTTTTTTAACTACAGAAATTACCGAACTTTCGTGTGAACGACTTTGAAAAAAAAATCAGTGATGTTGAACACTTGAAAATTAATAATGCTCTTCTCAAACAGTACGATGCACTATTATTAATAGCAAACCTATGTCTCATGCAAATTTGGAGGGAAAAAAATTCTTAAATAGTGAAATAGCCTTTCAAAATGTGTTATTCACTTTGTTAGCTATTGCAAAACAGCACATGTTTACGACATTTTGCATGTTTTATAACTTTCACAACTATGTTTGTAAAAATGCATAATGCAGCTTTTGAAGATCTTTCTTTCTAAATCTCTAGATTAATCTAATTTGTTCAAAAACTGTTTGAAAATTGCTTAATTTCGTAAAAGAACTTACTCTCAGGGTGTTATTTAATTGATTTTTTTAAGGATGTTCTTTTCTCTTATAAAAAATGAAACTTGTGAACAGCTAGATAGAGAATAAATTGATCTAGGGATTTTTGAAATTTAGAAAGTCTCCCCGAAAGCTGTACTTATGCTCTTTGTACTAATAGTCAAGTTGTAAATAAAACCAATGAAACGTGCAAAAAGAAATCTTTAACATGCGTTATATCTCAGTATTTACCTAAATGGAAGGCGCCGCAATACATTTTGAAAGGCAAAGTCTGGCGAAGTAATGCAAACAGATTTTCCACTTTATTTGTAAGAAAAAGGGATGCATTTTCCACAACATGCTTGTCTGACGGCAGTAAAATGTTTAATAAGCATTTTACTCGCTCTTTAAAAAGAACGATTTCCAATACTATGTGAAAATTCTTTTAAAAACCGATTACTCAACAGTTGGAGAAGCTTTATAATGTGTAAGGTAGACAAACTGGCGGAAATTCATGAAAACCGTGGAATGGTAGTAGAATGAGTATATCTAAAAAAGGAAATTATAGACTACGATAAATTAAACTGCACACTAAGGTTATTGTTTTTTCTTCGAAGGGCTGACACTTGCTTCAAAGGGCAAGCATTCAAGCCCGAAGCACTGTTCATTTTATTATGGGAGCACTCAATAGGTGGCCAGCGCAGTCCCTTCATAAGCTAACTCCTATGAAGGGACGGACAAGTTAACACCCATGCCCCAGCCGCGATTCGAACCCGGATCCAAGGGGGGATAGATTGTGATTTTGAATGTGTGTGATTATGACAACGCTACACCAGGGGGGTCTGCCAAGGGGGGGGGAGGTGCCTTGGAGGAGGACTTTCTAAGGGGTTCTAACGCGTATTCACGTTACATCTGGAGAAAACCTACCAAATTTCCAGACCGTTAGATCGACATCCGCGCGATGGGACCCGAACCCGGAACCTGCACACTTCGGCCATCTACCATTTTCAGTGGCATTACCACTGTGCCATGGTAAGGCTCAAGGCGTGATAGAATGGCTCTTTAGCCACTACACCACCTGGGCGTCTACTGAGAAATAAGTCATAAGCGTAAGGTGAATTTTCCAAAATTGTAATTATATTTTAAAATATAATAAAACAATAAACACAAGGAAGTTAATAACTCATTCACTATTTTTAAAAATGTTTTGAAATCCACATGAGCTGTTCCATATTCCTTGAAATACAAAAAAAAAAAAAAAAAGTTCACAAGACCGAGGCTCGCAATTTTATGCCAAATTGAGAGGAATACTTGAATCCATTTGAAAACTTAAGTTTTGGCGACAGTTTTAATGACCGGGAAGCAACCCTTTGTTTTCTTGGGTGCCATATTAAACCGGGCTATCGAACTATAATATCGCTTTCACGCTTCGTCTATCCAGATTGTTGAAGAAATCATTCCGGTGCGGGCAGCGGAGGGAAAAAAAAAAAGAAAAAGGGGAGCTGTGGGCTTGTCCCTCACGCTCCACTCATTTTTAACGCTTTTACAGCGCGAGACGAGCACAAACAGTCATTACTGCATCGCACATTTTCAGAATACGTGTAATGGTGGGATAGGCCTTTTAATGCGCGCGGGAGACTAATCATTATTGGGATAGTTACTCTTTGGGGGATATCCTTCATGTCTAATGATTGGGAGAATGCATATAAGGCAGCTTTTCGAGGATCCGCTCTTGTCGTGTAAGGAAAAGTTCAAATAATAATGAATTAGCGGAGGGTTATTGCGTTTATTGTCTTGTAATTTTCGTGCGTATAGGAGTGCGCACCACGTCAGAGCGTGTCTTTGCTGTTTGCTTCAAGAGTGTGGGAAAAAATTAATGAGATTGAAAAGGATGTAGGAACTGAGAGGCAGCGAGCGGCATAACTTGGAGTTTGTTCTTCTGCATCGGTAAAATGGTGATTGGAAATGTTGTTATACCATCACGTATTGTTTCGAATGTTTGGTAGATATCTCTAGATGCTGCATTTCACTGTACGAGTTGGATAACAGAAGTGATGTTGAAATGTATCTTAGGCGAGATGAGAAAGAGGATGTAGAAACTGGGACAGTGGTAAAACTTGGAGAACGTTCCACTGCCAGAAAAAAAAAATGGTTGAAAACATTGTCTTTATATCTTTAAATGTTGAACTTTACAGTACAATCTGAATAAAAGAGATGAGGAAATTTATTCTAGAGGAAATTGTAAAGGACGTAGAAATGAAAGGAGATAGCTGGACAATTTAGGATTCAATCTAAATCCTAAGTTATCCGAATATAGCTTAGCCAAATTTTCTTTTATTCTATTCTGTAAAAATAAAATAAAATAAAATGTTTCGTCACCGCAATCGTGCATGCTGTCTAATGGTGTTTGGTTGATTTTTTTAGATGCTGCACTTTACAGTATACGATCTAAATACAAGAAATAGCGTTAAAACTTATCATAAGTGAGATTGAAAATAAAGTAGAAATTTACTGTCGGTGAAAAAAATTTAAAATGTTTCCAACGGCGCAAGTGCTTATTAATAACAGTGTTTGACTGATTTCCCTCTACGTACTGCATTTTTCAATACAATTAGAATAAAATAAATGATGATGAAATTTATCCTACATGAAATTAAAAATATTGTAAAAGCTGAGACAGCGAAGTAACCTAGCATATTCTGTAGTCAAGTTGAGAATATTACATCACCATGTATTCTTTTGAATGTTTGGTTAATCTCTCAAGGAACCAAATTTGAAAAAATAATTCAAGATGCATTTCCAATTTGATTATCCTCGCTATAGTTATGTTTTGCTAAATTATGGATTTCAATTAAAAAACAATTGTTTTTTGGCTATTTTACATTTTTTAAAATAATTTCATCAGTGCCTATAGAAAATTAACTAACTTTCTATAGGCACTGGTGGCTTTGTAAAGTTTAAAGTACATTTTATAAGTTAGTGTGATTTTGATGCAACATAACACAAGAAAAAAATTGCATGGTACAATTTTATCTAAAATAATTAATACTTCAGAACTTTTACCAATAATTTGAAAAGTTAATATATATTTTTTTCTATTAGTCTATTTTATGTAACTTTAATGTGTTCAATTTTTAGCAAATCCTTTTAAAAAGGAATAAAGTACATAAGATACATATTTACACTTTATTCTGAGGTAAATGCATAAAAAAAGACAAGTTTTAGGTAGCTGGAGTTTTACACAGAAAACACCTTTTTTTCTATTTTTTTTTTACGCATATTGATGAAAGTTTATAGCACAGGATTCTTTCTATCAAAAATCCATTCCCACTGACATTTGCTTCATTTCTTACACCTGCGGTCAGCATTAGATGACCTTGGGTCACCTGAGATGTGCAGCTTTTTCTTCATTCTTCAAGCCACACCAACACTGCAGGGGGTAGCAAAACATTTTCTTGTGCATCTAATGCATCATTGTAACCATGTCACTGTTAGTTAGAAGCGAAAAGGTATCCCTGTCTTTTACTAAAGTCACCTTTTCCCCAGGTGAAAAAAAACCATTTAAAATGATAGGCTATGCAGAAAGGCAGCATTTTTATTTTTATTTTCCCACCCTACTGATTGATTTAGATACCCCCTCCCCTTTACCACCAAGTAGACAATTGGGACAGTTTGTCATTCTTGTGCGACCCATGCCTCATGAAGAATAGCTTAAAAGACATTTTTGCCTGCGACTTGATCAATGGGTTTCGAAATAGATTAAATGAAATTTAACATTTTTCAGATGCATTGACATGCAGTAACGTTTGAGTATATGATGCTAAACTACAGCATGGTGAAGGATGTTTTACTTCTTGCTATGGAAAATAGTTAAACAGTGTCCCTATAGCAGCTCAGTGATGGTAGCACCTTTGCAAATATCATGCAAATTTAATGCTCCGTTATTGTTTTCAATCAGCTGAAAGTCAAAATTCATTTTAAGTAAGAAAAGTGAAATTGGTGTCATGTTTGCTTCAGTTTTGAGTAGGCTTCTTTCTAAACGGTTGCATGATGCTAAAATAGTGTCACAAGGGTGTTTGGTATAATAATTAATCGTACAATTTATTGGGTCACCATAAAAGTATTTTTTTCCCAAGAAGAAATTATTTTTTTTTTTTTCTGAAAACACTTTACAGTTGTACATTATAAACTTTATAAACTTATTTATTTATTTTGACAATGAATTTCTAATACTTAATCTGGTTTATCCCTAAAGAATGGTACTTTCTCTGAATGGAAGGAATACAGAGACAAACGCGACACTCTCCCCGTTCTGGGCCTGACTCATAAGCGTAAAGTTTTCAAAATTATTGGGGGGGGGGCGGGCCCCACAACCACATATATTTACGTCAGTGGCGTATATACATATATGTGAGTTGCAAAAGTCGTACCCCCCCCCCCCCATGAAAAATTTCTGGCTACGCAACTGATTCACGTACATATAACTTACTCATAGTTGCCAACTACTATGGAATATAATTATCCACTTTTTCCACATGATTTTTCGGCTTAAAATATAGCAAAATTTTTGTGATGCGCGCGCGAGCTGGTTACTTTTTTGAAAAAAATAATTTAAAAATATTCTGTTTACAAAAAGTGGTTAGTTATATTCCGTAGTAGTTGGCAGCTATGACTTACTATAATATAAATGTAAATTATTGGAGGGCTCGATCTCTATGGGTCCATAGAATTCTACACCAATGTAAGGTAAGTATCCATGTTAGTATATTCCTACCATGTTATAAGTTAAAAATAGAAGCAAAGTAAAAAATCCAAAGGAGGAAAAAAAAAAAAAACATTTTCGATGAGATCATTTTAGACACATCGGAACTTTTCTTCATTTCATACTTTACATTGCATAATCTGATTTTAATTAATCAGAGCCTGGCGACGGCAGCTTATAGTAATATTTTGTGTTACAGGGCGTCACAATGAATACTAAATCATGATTGAAATCAAAAGATGAAAAAATTTTAAAAGTAAAGGTTTTTTTAAACATTTGTAAATGGCTTGAATACTTCTTTTTATGCTAGTATAAATTAGTTTTCTGCATTTAGTGATAAATTATTGGGTGGGCTCAGCCCCTATTCACAATTTATTGGGGGGGCTCGAGCCCCACGGGCCCATATAACTCTACGCCTATGGCCTGACTGTGACATTTTTGCTGCCAGGACAGATTTATAGGTATATACAGGGCCTATACATACCTAGTTCACCAAGTTGACACGGACGTTTTAGTCTTAACTCAATTTTTTGGCTCTATTTATAGCTAGTGCCCAAGGCACGGACACCAAGTGCGCATGCGATAATCAGGGCCTGTCCGTGTTTAACATAAGCTCTATTTCCACATCCTGAACTTAGCTTGGAATCGGACATCCTTCGTGATTCAGGACTCAGAGATTAATTACCAGGTGTCTCAGCAAATCACGTTCCGCATCTTCATTTAACACTAAGCCTGTAATTAAAATGTCACCATGTGTTGAGAAAAAGCATTCATTTTTGGCGAAATTTACTTGATGTTTGGCTTGCTGAAAAAGAAGATAAACCCTAGAAAGTGTGCATTTTTACCAAAGGTGCAAGTAAATTACGAATATGTATGTACTAGTGTACATTTCAGAAAAACAATTCAAATTTTTATTCAAATTTTGATCTTTTATTAAGTCGGGATTTAGCTGGTCTTCGGTTACAGTAAGGTACGTTTAGTGAGCTTTAAACGTAATGGAATTGTGGCTATTAACTTTTTATTAATTTCAAACTATCACATGTATGATACCTCCTTTTGCCATGTGCCACAGATTTTCAAACTCTTCAATGTAAATAGTGAACAAAAATTAATTTTTAACTTATTTTTTATTAAAAGAAAGCACATAGCATTTGAAGCGTTGTAGTTTGAAATAAAAAAATAATCTTAAGAAAATTTTAAATCAATGAAATTAATACCCGTTTAGAAAATTATTTGACATTTACAATACTGTAAGCGACTGTGTGTTTCCACTATACATGCATTTTGATTTTCAAATGAATACTTCATATCAGTGTTTATTAAAAATCTGCAGCATACATTACAGAAAGTTTTAATAATAATTTATTTTATACTAATTGCAGCTCCTTTCTAGCTTTAACATCGAGGGAGATTTAAATGTGAAAATGGATTAAAATATAAAGAAGCTCCAATTTTTTTTCTAACTTATTAACTATTAGCACTCCAAAATTATTGATTAAAAACTATTTTTTATTAAAATACTTATCTGAGGTTTTTATAAATAATGTTACATTCTTGTTTAAATATTGCATTTAATTTAAAACGCGATATACTTTATTACTAATGTCCTTTATTATTATAATGTACGAGAATGTATGATTTAATAAAAATGTACTACATAAACAAATAATCAGATAAGTGATTTCTTCTGGGTTTTTTAAAAAGAACACCTTACAATCAATGCCTTTCTTGAAAGGAGCTTATAAAATAATACAAATATGTTTAATAGAATAACTTTGAAAATAGCATGCACTTATATAATTGAGAAATCATTTAATCTTCTAGATGGGGAAAACATTCCCGCGGTACATTTTTTATTGCTTCCTTGTACAAGTAAAAATGAACTGTAATAGCAGAAAGTTGCGGTATTCAGATTTTTACGGAAATATCCATTTTGACCATCCCTGAATCCCTTTTGGAGAGTCTCTGCGTGACATCTGTACATACGTATGCATATAATATTGATTTCGTCATTCCTGAATCTATTTTCCGTACCTTTCGATGTGATGATTGTGCGTCTCTCGTATAATTCAAAGAACGATTTGTCGTAGAATGTAGAAATTTCGTAACTGTTATAACATTTAGAACTGTCATAACATTTAATTGCGCTAAGTCCTTATTGATTGCGATTGACTGGGCTACTGGGTAAGTTTATTTATAGGTATATTCAAAGGACTTTCAAATACATTTAAGCGGGATGGGCAATAAAAAACGTGTGCATTGAAAAGACATACTAGGAAGTTATAGCGTCTCCACATTAAGTTTTTTTTTAAATTATTACTTTACGTCAAGCATGAAACTGAGTTTTATTCCTTTCTTACACAAGTTTACCTGTATGTATTGACCTTACTTGAAGATATGTAGGTAAAACAGTTTTCAATTCAAACTTTGCAAATGGATGTACCAATGAATTTTAATAGGCCCGAAGTTAAAAATGATCCTTTGAAAATATTCTCAAGTTGATACAAACGTATAACTCACATCACTCGTTACTGTTGAAGAGTATTTAACCTATATTGAGTTTACAAGCTGTCGAAAAACCTTTTCATTTTATACAAAAACTCCATGTTTGTTAAGCGAAGTCTTTAGTAAAAAATGCATGAATGTAATACGTTTCCATGAAGAAATTTCTCGATGATGCTCAACACAAACATCTTATCACACAGCAATTCCGTACATTAACGGCATCTCAGAGAGGAAGGGGGAAAAAAATAGATGAAGTGAAATAAGAGGAAAAAAATCGGAAACCAGTTCGGAACTGGAGAAGATTCATAATCCCGTTCGACAGTACAGCGTTGGATTTGTCGCCAATTAGCCAGCCTAGGAGGGCCCAGGTAAAGCCTGTCACAAGTGTTTACAGAAGCTGTCAATCGGTACCTGTGATTGAGGCCCTCTTAAATAATGAACCACTGTGCTGTATAAATTACTCTGTCGATGTAATTATCGAAGGAAATGGCACTGGGAGAGGTTTCTTTGGTTAATTTGTGACACAGGCTCTTGTCAATGGATATTTAGTGTGGATGTAGACCAAAATGTATAAGAATGTTACGGTAGAACGGAATCTGCCATTAAATTAGGAAAAAAAAATCTAAATCGAATATTGCGTAATGATAAATCGAATTTAACTCTTTTAGGGAGAAATCTGTTTTCAGAAAAATTTTACTGATTTATTTTGAGGCAGTAATGCCGATTGTTGGGAAGATATGTTCAAAAACAAGAGGAATATTGATGTGATCAAGTATATGGTACTTAAAGATTTTGTAAAGATATATTAGTTGATATTTAAAAAAGAACTAGTCATAACATTTAATAACTCTGTTGCTTCATAAAGCAACAGAATTTTCAGGAAGAGTCTTAAACCTCATGCATTTAAATTAAAACAATATTCACGTCTTGAAATACAAAACTGAAGACAATTTTCGACACATCTGAGCACACCGGTTTAATCTACTCGTGGACCATTTTGTCACACGTCAGCCATTTTGAATTACGGCAAGAAAAAGAAGAAAAGAGTTTATAAATTACATCGTTAACTAAATATTTATATCAATTTACACTTCTTTTTTACTTTCATATTTCGTGAAATGCCTGCAGTTCAAATTGTCTGAAATCTTTTGCAACTCTCGGACCAGTTCGATCGAGGCGGAAGATTATTGAATCTTTTGCTGGTAGCTTTCAGACTATCCTGACATACCTTAGTTCAGTTGATTCATTAGGTAATACGAAATCCATAAATTGATATCATTAATCAATGAGTTGATGAATGTAAAAACTTATTAAAAATAGTCATCCACCTGATTTATTATTTATATGCCGCGTTTTTTTAGCCAAATAAAAAAAATTGTAATCATTTGATGTCTACCAAATATGTCTATCCATAGGCGCACCCACGGAGGGGGCTATGGGTGCTGAAGCCCCCCCCTAAATGTAGAAAGTTAGAAGTGAAAAACGTTAAAAAAATGAAAATTGTTGCTAATGAATTATTATTTTTTAGTTCTTTTTTTTAATTGTCTTCAAATTATTTCTAACCAAAAAAGACATTTATTTAAAATATATTTTAAATAAATGCTTACAGTTAGTTTAAACACTGTTACACACGGTTACAACGTCGCGCAAAAGATCAGATAATTATTTATGACTCTATAATGATTTACATTGCTAGTGTTCTATGGGAGAATCAAGTGGTTCCCAAACATTTCGACGTTGTAAGAGAGTTGAAGTCACTATGACCGAGTTCAGCAGTATTTGTGTGTAACCCAGCCCTCCTAAACTAAAATCCTGGGTGCGTCACTGTGTCTATCAATAATTTGATGTCTAAAAACTGTTAAAGAAAAAATTGTATTGTTATACTTTTAGCAGAATTCCAGAATCCTGATAAAAGTCTGAGTTACTACAAACAAATTTGGTGTGGTAACTGTGTTGGTCTTTTCCCATAGGTCTTTCAGTCTTCAGCTGTATTTCCTTACTCTTTTACAAAATTTGAATTTCAATCCAACTATTCTATGAATATCAGAAAAAATTGCTGTCTTCAATTTTGCACTGGACATATCGCTGTATTATTTGTCTAAAGCAATAAGCTGCTCTTCCAATCCTAATGGCAAAAATGAAACTGTTTTATATACTTGTATCTAAAGTACTAGGTGAGTCCTAAGTCTAGATATACAAATAGCGAAAGCGCTGGCTAATGTTTGTTTTAAACAAATAAACGACATTTTATGATGCTACATTAGTAGGGTTTGATTCATATATTTCCCTTTTATACGTCGACACAATGACAGTAGCTCTAACCAATTTCGGCAAATACAGGACAATTATTATCCTTTTATTTGCCCCATTGAATGGAGCTTGCATGGACACTTGACTCACGATGTATGAGAATTATTGTCCATGGGAAATTATATTCAATATCTCTTTCATTTAACCATTTCTATTCTTCTTTAAATATATCTTTAAAAAAAACACAAACGACATTCTTTTCCGATTTCTCATTTAAAAGAATTCACTGTTTAAATATTTACGAGAATTAACAAAAAATATGCTTCATTTTATTCAGCTTCATTCAAACCATAATTAAGACATCTATTCAAAGTGCGGCTCATTTAAAACTATGCAAATCAAAGCATAAATTATTTAAACAGCCTTTGTCTCACTACAATGCAGCCATGGGCTCACCTTGTAACTGACCCTTCACCTCACCGGAGACATAAAACCGACACAGGCAAACCGCTTTTAATTGTTTTTCCCTGTTACATTTCCTACGCCCATTAGGAAAATGAACTATTCAGTACAATTAAACTCTTTCCTCGTTTCTTTTAATGAAAGAAAACTCAATCGTGACTTCTAGGAAATTGATTTACAAAGTTCTATTAGAAAACCAACCCCTAGAAGTATAGAAAAAAAAAGGAGGAATGTATTTTTTTAATCTGCGAAAGAGTCGGTAACGAAGTAAAAATTTCTTGGATATGATTCATTAAATCACGTGTTTGAAATTTAAAATAATTGCGCAAAAGACTTTCACGTATATAATGAAATAGAATAGAAAGGGGGAATGAAATTTAATATCTGATGAATTATTTTCTTTCAATGAATTTATCTGAGATTCTTGCCTTTTTTAATTTAAAATTCAACTTGATATCTTAGATTAATTAGAAAAGGAGAGAAATTCAGACGATAAATTAATCTTTTTTTCAGTGGACAATTACTACTGTCTTCTTTGAATTAGCAGTAGTTTGATTGAATATATTTTTAAGGCACATCATTTTATTGATTTTTTTCGTGGCACATGTTTTCATGAGTTCCTTACGTATACACGAGTTAAGCTGATTTTTTAATTAGAAAGTTTTCTGTATTTTTAATAACTATGATAGTAAAAGCTTATTAATAAAACAGTTTTACTACGAAAGAAACAGATAAAAGGGAATAAAAAAGAATTTTCTAATTACTTACATGTTAATGGGTGTAGGTTACAGTTAAAAGAGTTTCGAGTTTCAAGAAAAATTAACGTAATTAAGTTGAATGTTAATATATGAAGAAAAAAAGTAATTTTTTCCATGATTAAAGGATATCTTATGATTAAAAGATATCCATGATTAAAGGATATCTTAAAGGGAAATTTCAACTTCATTTATTAAGTTGAATATACATCACGAAAAGTGATTTTCTTACTAGAAATTCATTAAAAATATAATATTTTTCCCTATTATTAGACTTGAAAAATGGCTAGATATCAATGCTATTAATTAAAAAGATCAAAGACAAAATTTTTAAAATCTTAATTACAGTAAAAATATCGAAATGAAATGTTTCTTTAAATAACTCAAATAGAGTACAAGCGTGATACTTTTAATATTATAATTTTAAGAAAATTCACACAACATTTATTAGTTTTCATAGTGTATTTTAATTTGCAGTTTTAATTTTGTGCTTTTTTCTGATTTCTTCTTCAAATTCAATTTTTGTTTGCAAATTTATAAATTATAAATTATTGCTCTAAAGTAATAAAAGAAATAAAAAATTATTAAACCAAAACTATTTTATTGAGACTAGCTCCGAAAAAGAGATGTCTGTATGTTTGTTCTCAAGTAATTGTATTTAAAAATAAATTTCAAAAGTCTTCGAAATATTTGAAGCGTCACTAACCCGTGGAAAATTGAGAGTGCTTTTTTTGTATATTCTAATGTTCCTCACAAAATATTTCATACTTTTGATAAAATGACTAATGGAATTCTGTAACACAAATACAAAATGCTCAGTAGCCATGCAATCAATTCATTTATCGATTAATATTCGTTATTTTTTTAGAATTGTAGCAATCTAGAGAGCGGCGTATTGGAAAGTTGTGAATGTGATTCTTAACCACTGAAAAATATCCTTATGTGCGGCACCTTGAAGTTAAATCTGAGAAGTTACTTAAAAAAAAAAATTTCGATTGTTTGCAGTTTCGTTTATTTTAAAACAGCCATTTGTAATCAGTTAAAAGAATCGATATTTATATATTACGATTACGATTGCTATCAATATCTTTAAAAAATATTTCAGGTTAATTTAATAAAGGCATTAACCTTTTAATCTCAATGAAATAATAATAAAAAAAACGAGAATAAAGCCATTTTATGATAGAACTTGTCTAAAATTTATAGAATCTCATATTCTGAAGTCATTAAAGTGGATTGTACTCGTCATGAAGTTTGATTCCATATAACAACTTAAATTAAGTTGTTATAGAAAACTGAACAATCAAGGTAAGGACGTGTGATCCCGGAAACTAAAATTAAGCATACAATACCTTCTTATTGACTGAAAGGAAGTTACTGTTGCCAGTCCGTTGACTGAAAAAATGTTATTTTAAAAAATATGAAGCAAATGTTCATTCACTGGTTGTGTTTCACTTACCGGTCGGTTTACCCCATATCTAAGTTAATTGGTTATGTTAGATTAAGATAAGTTATCACATTAATTTTCAATGTGTAATAAATTTTCTCGTGGTGTTCTTGTGTCACACAAAAGACTTCAGGTCATTAATCAATGGGTCGAGAGTTCGATACTCAACTTACCATTAAAAATTGCCGTCTACTTGCAGACAACACAGTATCTGAGGTATAAGAAGTTTTTTAGTTTACCGTCAGCAGTTTCTTAGGGATGATAAAATTCAGAAGTCTTTTTTTGGTGAGGAGCTGAAAAATATAGTGCATCTCCTGGAAGGACAATTGTAGTTCTGGTTACATTTGGTGTGAGCTGTTCTCTCCTGGTTAAAAAAAACTTGTTTATTTTAAATTGAATGTCGAATATAAAGGACTAATAAGGAAAATTTTGTAGCTACAAAATTTAATAACGCACTGCTCCTTTTGCTATTAAAAAAGAAATATATAAACGTTTGAAAACGCTTTAGTTTGTGCTTTTTATTCACAGAAAAAGATTTTTCACGAAGTTTGTGTCTTACTTACTTCAAGAGCAAAACATTTATGTATCTGTACGTACCACATTTCTTTAAGATATCCCAAACAATTTTGTTTCGTTTCTAGGTTTTACAGTATTATTACGAATTGATGTACGCCAAAGATTTCTGAAGAGTAGCAATGACGTCATGCTCCTCGCAAGATTTACCGGAGCAAAACTATTTGGTGTTAATGATGCCATCACAGTCCCGAAAAATATTCAACACTTTATACATCAAGCTCTTTAGAACTAATTTTTTAAGCGCTTTCAAGGCTAACGATAATTAACGAGCCTTTGATGACCTTCAAAATAAAAAAAATAACAAGGTGACATAAAAAACCTCCCAAAGTGAACTTAACGGGAAGACCGATTGAAACCGTTTAGTACTAATTGAGCCTTATTTATTGTCAAGTAATCGACTTAGAACAGTTCGTTGCTGGATTTCTTAGGAAAAGTGCGTAGAGACGGCATCTAAATTAGGATGAATGAGGGTAGCATAATACAATGTGAAGGAAGTCGAACGGGAGTTTATCTGTAGTGTAAGAAAAAAGTCCAAGTTCGCTGCCAAATTTTTGCATGCCGTATTTTAAAAGCCTGTTAAAAAAAGAAAAAAAAAACTTTTTTCATGAACGAGGAGGGCAGATAAAAACAAAGAACGAAGGAGGATCATGATGTAGATACAGTTTAAGAAAACTTAAGCGATAATGAACGTTTAGAAGAATATTCGTATCTGTTAGAAGAACTTCTTAATTTTTAAAAGAACCAAGGGAAAGACCAGTAATCCACAATCATGCATTACGAAAACAGCTGATTTTTCTCATGCTTTACTTCGTTTGTGTAATAGAAAAGTAATTGTAAAATACCCCGCTGCTTAAGTTTCATTTGTATGTTCTCCAAAAAAGTATTTTGGAATGTTTTGTCATATTACGGTTTTTTAACTATTTTTTCTTTCCGAACTAAATTAAAAAGATAGTATTAAATAGAATGTGAGTGTAATCGTTAAGTTGTGGAGAAATTAGAATACTCAGATAATAAACTTTGTCGAAGAAATTTTTTTATCATGATGCTGCAATGGGTAATAGTTTGAAGACGAATTTTAAAATTTCCAAAAGAATATCTTTACATGCTATTGAAAGGTACTTTAAAACGATGCGAAACTCGTTTTCTCTGCTCAATGTCACTAATTGACTATTTTAAAATTAAAAAAAAAGTTGTGCTTACTTTGAAAAAGCAATATTACCAAGAGAAAGGTAATATTCTGTGTTCCATCATGATAAAAATAACTTGAAACGTCATATTGTGTTGAAGATATGAATGAGGTGGATTGCGATACCACAATATAACTACAGCCGCAATTTGATTCCTTAAATTCGTGCCTACATCGTGGTAACGGATTTAAAATAATGGGAATCCTAACGCTTTAAATAAGCTGATGAGTCATGAGTGAAAGGATAGATTGGAAAAAATGATCCTAGCGGGCAAAACGATCCACATATGTTTTCTTCCAGACAGGCAGCGCTATCCACTAGATAACACAAAAACTAGTTGTGAGAGAGGAGAAGAAGCAACGACGATTTTTAAGCCATCGGTATATTGCGTGTCTAAGTAGAATTCTTAAAAAAACTGGGTTATCATATCTCTTTAGAGGTAAGCACTAGTTTTCCTATTTATTTAGAAATACAGTCTTTAATGTGCAGAAATATGATTTGATTTACTTAAAATAGTATGCTTTTAGATGTGAATTACACTTTTTAATTTTGTTATGTTTCTCGGCAGGCTCCAGTATTATGACCTAAAGTTGGCAGTCATATTGCAGTGTAAATTGAACACTCGGCTGAAGAAATTCCAGTATCGTGTACTAGACGTCATGGGAGCCTTCAACCGTTCTCAAAATGTGTGACTCCCCATTAAACTATTTAATTTATTTCTGCGCTTACTTTAGGCGATAATTTTTGAATTATAATTTCGAAATATTCCATTACTGTTTGTGACACTTTTTTATTTTAAAGCTTTAAAATAAAAACTTTATGTATTTAATTTTGCATTTAATTTTTAATGTATTCATTAACGTTTAATACGAGAATAATTTTGAAAATGCTTTAGAGAAATTATGCATACTACATGATTGTAAAACTTACTTTATTTCCCTATGTATAGTCATAATTACTTTTACATCTTTCATTTTGCCGATTAAAAAAAATTTACAACTATTTTCATATGAAGGATCATTTTGCCCTTGGCTGAGGGTAAAATGATCTTTTGGACACTTTTTCAAAACTCTTTTTTTTTTTTTTTTTGGTTACTCAGTTTGGATTAAAAATATTATTAAAATATGTTTATGATGCAAAATATAGAGCAAAATATTGTGGCATAGGACCAAAGTTTTATTTAAAATTTCTTTTTATGCAAGTTTTCTCCTTAAGGGTATCATTTTGGGCCACCTTCTACTAGAATATTAAAAAATTGTACTCGTATGTAGAAGTCAAAGATAAGGTACACTGCTTGAAATCTTGACATGATCATTACCGCCTTCGTTTTCACAGAGAACAAGATTTACGTCACAAGCATCAGAATTTTAGTTATTTCTGCTTTCTTTTTCATCGTCTTCTTTTGTATTAATTTGTCTAAATTTCATTGTAACATTTTCAGCTTCAACATATAGAATGAAATCGGTGTTTAGGATTAAATCAGAATAATTGGAAAAAGGTAGAAAATAAAAGTAATTTCTTCCAGTGTGAAAAGTCGTGTTGGAAGGTTTTTTTTTTTAATAAAAATGAGATTGATGATGTAAAATAATGTGTTAATATATATATATACATATATATATATATATATATACATATATATATATATATATATATATATATATATATATATATGTGTGTATATATATATATATATACGCGATCAGAAGAGGATTTTAGGTTAAACAAATTTACAATAAAAAAATAATGTTTCAACTCATGTACATGTGTTTTACTGTAAAGTACACAGTAATTTTCTACAAGTTTTCTTTGTGCAGCATCGTTGGAAAGAGTTTAATATTGCTGCACTGAGTTTTTAATATTTATTTGTAAAAAATAAATTAAAAAAACTTCTTGTAAACTCCAAGAACTAAAGTTGTCACAAATTTTATAATCTTCTATTCTTTTATACGTAGCATAAAACAATACAAACTGCTTTGTATTAGGAAAAAAAAAATACGAAATGTGTCACTTGAAAATGTACGTAAAATATATTTCTTTCGTTTTTCTCCATTTAAAAGGAATTTGCATAAGAGAAAATAATCACTGAAGCATAATAACATAAAAAAAATAACTCCAGTACCCTCTTATAGAAAAACTGAGTGAAATAAAACTGTTATTGAAATTATTAAAATTGCATATACTCTCTCCTTAATAAATTTTACGCTCGGAATTCTTTCACCTAAATGTATACGATTACGAAAAGTATCTTTAAAGAAAAACCATTTCTTCAGAAATTTTAAAAGATACTGGACTCAGAAAAACGAAATGAAGAAAATCATTCTGTTTTTATTTTTAATGTATTCATTAACGTTTAATACGAGAATAATTTTGAAAATGCTTTCGATTTCTAAGCAATAAAATGTTTATTCTGAGCTTCTAATTCATGAAACGCTTTATCATACTCCGCAATACCTTTTAGGCAAATTTCAGGTGAAGCTAAGCGAATGTAATATCAAAGAACTGCTTTTATGTGAAGAAAAATAAATCAATTTCTAAGAACGAATTAGTATGTTTTTAAAAGTTACTACAGGATAGTTTTGTCCCGCAGGTATTTTAATATGCACTCTGTTGCGGCGTTGTGAGTATGTTTGTCAAGTACGGCCTTCAAGTAGTTTCATATTTTAAAATATTAATGAAAAATTCTGCAGACTGCTTTTAAACTATTATGATTAAGAAAACCCGTTTATTTTAGAAAACGAATTTAGCAACATTACGTTACATACAGTTTTTGTAATAATCACCTTCAAGTCCTATTCCCTCTCCGCCTCCACACATTGAACCATTTACTTTTGTTTTTATAATTTATTTGTAATTCAATTAGATAATATTTAAATTAAAGAGTTATATTATTCGTTTCACGGTTGCAAATAATATAGGGTAAAGTAAGATAAGGAGTACCCGTTGGCTTTTCTTATTACCTTTTAATATGACGGATGTGGCAACTATTTTAAGTATAACTGTTTGAAACTTGTTTGCATGTGAGAAGCAACAGTGTTGAACAGTTGCAACTTATTTGTGAGGTAAAACAGAAATCAAGGCGCACAATGTTGCTTAATCTTGTGATAGTTTTATTTTTGAAAAACATAATTTAATTCAAATTTTTTTTGATATCATTCCATTATTAATTATTCCTCAAGCCTTTAGACTTTTTTTGTGGGGTTATCTCAAAGATAGGGTTTCTCAGAGAAGTTCTTCAAACATCGCTGAATTAAAGCAACTCATAACTGAAAAAATATCGTCAATAACACTAACAATGTTACGAAGTGTGTTAATTTTTGCATCAAAAGTGCTGAAGAACATTTTCAGCATTTGCCGTAAGGAATGATAATGCGAAAAAATCGAATGAAATTATGTTTTTCAAAAATAAAATTATCGCAGGATTAAGTAAAATTGTTCGTCTCCATTCCTGTTTAACATCGCAATTAAAGTCAAAATAGTCCAACACTAATGGAAATTATTTCCTACAGTTAAACATGACTTCTACCAATTATAATTCAATGTTAGAAATCTTTTAAATTCATCACCACACTGTAAAATAACACAGACACTCCTCCAATATTATAACTTAATTGTTTTTAGCATTGTTTCGATGAATAATAAAGACGTTGACATTTTATTGAGCTATCTGTTAATACTACTAATATTTTTCTAGTTGGATAGTAAAATGCTTTTAAGCATTCAAATTTTTAATTTAAATTAAAAATATTTACTATAGGAAACATGTTCGAAACATTTGTTATTAAAATTTCCTACATTAATTCCTTTTAAACGTTGCTTTGTTCTTATAAAAAGTTTTAGTTATATTACACAACACATTGTATAGTGTGTATAAGCAGTAGATAAAAATATGTTTAGCTGAAATTTAACTTAGTTTTATTTTTAAACGAAACATAAGTAATTTTTACTCAAATAAAATTCCATTTTTACGGATCTTACGTAACAAATCCAAACCAAAATTTAGTGTACGAAGGAAAGGAGAAAAGATGAACTAAATAAATCAAAATATCTTACCTTTAAGTGTTTCAGCTTGTCTTAGCTAAGTCTTCCCCTTTGTTAAAAAGGGAATTGCCTTTTCCCTGGAACCTGGGGAATGGAACGAAATGAGCTTGAGAATCTTTTAACGGCATTACCTAGATCGAGTAATAAGTCTACATCACTTTCAATTTGGGTACTTTGTCAAGAGACTTGTGAAACGTAGGGATTTTTTTATTCCCCTTTCTTAGTAAATGTCGACAAATAAAACGACGATAATATTCTAAAGTGTTTAAGCTTTTTTTTCCCCTCAAAGTCTTTAAAAAATATCGTTTCGTGTGATTTAGTAGTAGATTCTTTTCAAGGAAAATCATCAGAGAGTGATTAGTTTTCGTTAAGGTGAAAGAAATTGAGTGAAAAACAAAGTGTTTTTTTATTTTCTCCGCTGCAAAGTATAATTTAGAAAGTGTGGCAATTTATCAAGTGATTAAGAAGGGCGAAGTAACAGTATCAAGAAGTTTAAGCCGTGTGTGAACATGGAGGCAAAATACATGGGTGCATACATCTTCATATCTGAGGATGAATATTGCTTGCGCTTGTTTCTTTGCTTGCATCCAGAAAATTAAAGGCGTCATGAACATGATAAAATTACTCCCTTGGTAAAACTTCAACATACATACTGCGAAGATGTTCGATATCAATGGACGATATTCCTTTTAAGCAAACAGCATTATTGTAAAACCTTGTGAGTGCAAAACATGTTAGGTTTGAAATTAGTGCCTGATATTACAGAAGAAATATGGTTATTATGTCTATAGGGAAACCATTAATTGAAAGTTTCCCAAATATTCTAATTTTTTGCCTTTTTCATTAAAAAAATAAATAATTTCAATTAGAACAATGTTAAAATGTGTCGTTTACGAAATATGGTTTTTACAACGTATTTTTCAGTATGGAGTGTGGAGAAAGTCAAAATATTCAGTAGATACTAATGACTATGGCTAATCTAACCGAAAATATATTCCATTGCGAGTTACTACTTAAAATTTTAGAGTTTTAGATGAATGACTTTCAGATGCTCAGAAAACATTGTATAATTTTTCCTAAAATAGTGTCAGATGAATTCATTCTGTTCACCTCTCAAGGAATCCTTCGATTGTAGTGAGATTATCAAGAAACTATTTATTGAATTATAGTAGTTTATGTTTCAACCCAATCACATTGTCGATATATTAACTATTTATCTTTTTAACTGCAAAATATTGATTCCAATGCAGTCCTTTAGTCTTTTACAACTTTGTGCTTAAATATTGGCTTCCAATATATTCGTGAATTTCGGGTACTGAAAAATCATTATATCATCCTATTCCTGTATGTAATAATATTTTTTACAACAATGCCATGAATCCAGAAAATATCCGGAGGACATCGTATGAAGATTATTTAAAATTTCTTATACGTTAGAAGTATTTATTTGGGTTTACGAAATTGGTTCTGTATACAGGAACAGACCGTCATTTCAAAATATTTCGCGGCAATTTTTGAGTTGGTAGGCAGAAATGCTAGGAGCTATTATATAACTTTAATGCAAATAAATAGAAAAAACAACTCAATATATAAGTTCTACATAGATATGTATTTATACAGATAAAACGTTTTAAAGAGATATCTGAAAACCAAACGTATTAGAACTTAAGTATGGATAATTATAAATATTTAAACAAGATATTTTCTCTGAGCACTTCACTTTATGATGATCATCGATTTATACCAACTGCTGGCTGACGTTTTCTCAATCTGAATTTACTTTACAGACGCAAAAACACAGAAAGATAAAAAAAATTAGAAAGTAAATATGACAAAAGAAATCCTAAAATTTGTTTGTGTGTGTTTTAAAATCTCCAGAAGAAAAAAAAAAGAATCAGTCATTTGATAGCATAGAGTTTTTTTTTTTTTTCATCTAGGGTTATACTGGTATTTACTCCTTTATAAGAATTTCAAAAGTTTGCTACTAAACTTTAATGTGTAATACCACATCTCTTTTAAATTCAAATTTGACACCATCAGACATTTTTAGTGTTTTAAAGAGCGCTATAAAAAATCGTTACATGACAAACACTCCAAGCAAGCACAGTCATCGTCGAAAGGTGTAAAAATCACTTTTTTAAAATTATGTTATTCTAGAAACTTATTTATATAGTCTTTATTTTTAAATAGAACTTTCAAGCAGATTCATTTAACAGTAAAAAAAAAAAAATTTCTAAACATTTCCAATATAAATGTTTTTTATTAAACACTGACCAATGTAATAGTAATAATAATAAAAACGTACTTTCATTTAGAATTTTTATTTCAACGTTTCAAAACTGATCAAGTTAATTGAAAAAATTAGTCTATACATATAAGTGATAATGATAAAATTTGATGTCCTTAGTGGACTAATTTTATCTGAGAGCACATTTTTCAGATGGCTTAATTTTAATATCATAATGCAAAAGCTGCAAGTCTAATATTCATTTCAAGCAAGAATTAAAACGCACTGCAATCCAATATTTTTACTGGCCAGCGAAATTACAGCTGAAAAGCTTTAATTACGATTGCCAACTCGTTTCCCTAAATACAGAAACGGAAGTAATCAGGAAAAGTAATTAATCTTTCTTTGTGTGCCCTTCTGCGTGACACCAAACACCAATTAGGTGGATGGACGAACAGATGCGGTTGTTCTGAATATACGCTGCAGAATGGCAACATCTCAACTCCTTTATTTACACAATCTAGAGGCAGAGTGTAACAAATAGCCATTTGGACAAATTAAGTTTTATATTAAGAAACTTTCACTTGATAATTAAAACAATTGTTTTTTAACTATTAATACACCTCTCTGTGAATAGAAAGCCATTAATAATTTATTTTTTGAATAAACGATTATAAAGTGATATTTTCTCTGTTTATCTCAAATTAGTATTTGTGAAAATATGGCCCAATTATTTATGTGCAATATGATAAATTTTTCATTTTTGAAGAATCCTGACATTTTACTTAAAAAGACGAGTGGTAAATCATATTCTGAAATACTACATACTGCCATTTTTGGAACATTAACTTTTAAAAATAAGTTTAAAAAATAATCCAGGTATAATTTTCTCGAGCCCTGTCACATTTTTTTCTATTTAAACACATAATTAAAAATAGGAAAATACAATTTCATGTACGATAAAGTCCTTCTATAGTAATTTAAAGGCGTGTAAAGTAGATACTTTCTAAGAAATTACTTTTTCCGGCAGCCCAGTACCAAAGCAACTATTGGTTCACTTTATTTTGTCAAAAATCTCTGAAGTACTATTTTTGTGAATATCGTGAGCTAAAACTGATTTCTTGACAAGTAATTTTATTAATATTTTTATAGGAAACATGTTGCATATACATGAAAACATTTGAACATGATTTTTGAATAACCTTATTTTTCTGTACAGCTGCGGAAAAAAAGGCCCACTTGCTCTTTATTTGGCCATTGTTCGTCGGACTGCAAAGTTATATATACCATTCGTTTTCAAATAACGTATACTTTAATTTTCTAGTAGTTTAATTTGCATAAGGGGCCATCTTCATATTTAATTCTGCATCAACTTCGTTTTTTTTTCAATGGCAACATACTACTTTGACTTAATTAAACGAAAGAAAACATTGAAATTACCCTAGATATAAATTTTCACCAATTTTCTACGATAATTTCCAGAGATATTGCGATTCATTTTTTGAATATTAATTTAATAATTCATAATTCATATTACTATTTTATTAAAAATTATAATAAGAGTAAATTATGTTTGGGTCGTTTAGTTCTAATACTACGAATAAAAGTCAGCTTCTTACTATCAATATTATATAAGATATGAATTAAAGTATGAAAAAATATTTTAACATAGGGGGGGAGATTTCGGGTGTTCATAACTCACACATTTTCAGTCTAAATTTATTGAAAATGGGTATCCGGGGTTAAAATTAGCTAAATGTTTGAAATATGAAGTGAAATCTAGGGGTTGCTATTGGAAAAAAAAAGTTTATGTGAATTTTAATATGGAGACGGCACCTGATGCAATTTTTATGTATAGCAACTTAAAGTGTACGTCAATCGTAAACGATTGGTATATGTAACTTTGCTGTACGACGAACGACGGCTGAATAAAGTGGGCCTTTTTTTCCGCAGCTGTACAACTTAAACTCATTTTACATGAATTTTTTATTTTTACGATGACTGTAAGCTAAATTAAGAAGGCATTAATCTATTTTAAATTGAAAATTATTGTAAATTGTGTCTCAGATGACGACGGTAAACTTGATATCAAAAAACCCAACTTCATTGTACTTGCGTTCTATTTTGTTTGATAGTGTAATTATTTATATGAAAATTTAATAAAAAATATATTTAAAGAATATATTTACTTAAGTTTTTTCCTATAAACAGAATGTTTTTTTTTCTTCTTTCAGTTTTGTTACAGGTGCTTAAATCTTCCAGAATCGCTCGTTGAAACGCTTTTGATATGCAGCTACTATAGTACGAGAAGAAAACTTTGTTGAAAGTCTTTGTTGATTTACAATTTTGCACGCAAATGCAAATTCGTACAATAGCCGGTACACATTTCTTGTTTATCTTTAAATTCTTATGCAATACCTTTTACCCGGCACGCACGCTGCGACAAAAGAAAGTAAACAAACTGCAGATTCTCCTCTTTCCAAAAACATTTAAGGTAATTCTGAATTCCTAATACTGGGATACATTTAGAATCTTCCAAGCATAAAGATGTTTGCAAGATGGAGGGACTTCTTACGCGGCGCATACCTATTGTCCATAAGGGCATTGCGTCCGTTCATCTATCAGTTTGCAATAAGATGCGTAACTAAACTAATAATTGCTCTGGTATTGGGCTGAGTGCCCCGAGAAGCTAGCAGTTTTCTTTTGAAAGTAACTACTTTACACGCCAGCGAAAATCACTATAGAAGGATTTTATCATGCATGAAATTGCATTTTCTCGTTTTTATTATGTGTTTAAATAGAGAAAACGCGACAGGGCCTGAGACGTATGAGGAAATAATGTTTCATATTTGCATTTTTTTTTGGACACTTCAGTTGAATCTGCTTCATTATATTAAAAAGATGTGTTTAGAGCGATAATGTTTACCCGAGATAACTTGTTTATTATGATGCACAGATGGGTAAACTTTTTATTTTGGAGAATTGGAGGGAATTTTATCAGTGGATTAATTCTATGCAATTGTACAATGCATGTGTGCATTATTTTGAGAAAAAAATAACAACGAAGTTTAGTTGAAATCACTTAAAATCATTTTTTTTTTCTTTATAGAATATTCAAGTGAACTTTTGTTGCACAAAATTGCATTTTGTTGAAACAAAATTCTAAAAATGAAATTTATTAACTTAACAAGATATTCCAATATATTTGTTTTAAAAAACAATTTTTAGTATTCAAATCGGACATTTTTTTAATGCAGAAGAAATGACTGACATCATGAAAAATAAAATTAACATATAAATAAAACCATAACTGCTATTTTATGGAAATTATACTTTTTTTAACACTGATGTATAACACACGTGAAGCCCAGTGGTGTAATGGTTAGCGCACTGTGCTGCCGTCCCACAGGTCCGGGGTTCGAATCCCGGGCTGGGCAAGGTCGACTCAGCCTTTCATCCCTTGATTGGGTCGTTAAAATGAGGACCAAGCTTGCTTGGGGTCAAACACTGGGGGCTTCGCGTCAGGCTGACCACCTGGCATATGCATCCGCACCCCAGGGCCTATGGTTGGGCAGCGCAGGCCTTGGCCCCGCAGAGGGGCTGTTGCACCAATGTTTGACTTTTTGATGTATAAATCCTTTGAACAGATAGAATACTAATTTTTTCCTGGAATTTACCTAACATTTGTTTCAATGTGAGAACGCAAAACATCTGATTAAATGAAATCCTTAGCAGACTCCATTCAATGCAAAATGCATTGGTTTCCTTTGACAAAAGCTACAAACAAAAAACAAATAGAAGGAATGATTGTATAAAAAAGGCATGATTACTTAGTCATTTTGTTAGCACATCTCATGAATTCTATAATTCATATTTTTACATTAAGTAGATATTAATAATCAAGTCTAAAATCTAACTATTGAAGGTAGAAGTGTAAGAAGGTTCATGAGTGACTTGCCAAGGTGATTACTTTTTAGCTTTTATAGTTTTATTTTAAGAAATTTTAATGATTCATAAAGGAAGAGAAAAACAATAACTGTAGGTGATATGAAAATTTCCAAAATGAGTGATTAGCAATTAATAAAGGTGATTTTTATAAGCAGTGTTTTTGTACGGGTTCTTAATTTGCTAAAATTCCGAACCTTTGAAAAATTGTCCAAAAGGTCCTACTATTTGAGAGGACTTTTTCCCGTGTTTTATAAAAAAAACAGGACCACTTTTAAAATATCGGACCACTATGCAACAATATTTCAAAATTTTGAAATTTTGACAAATCCAGGATTCGTACGATCCCTGTATAAGATACATATTCATTTGCTTTTTGGAATTGTTCTAGATAAAAGAACATGTAATATATATGTTGCACAGTATAATAATCTACAAAATCTATAATTAACGTTGTTTATGGCATTAACTCGTTAACTCAGAGCATTATTAAAACTAAGCGTTAACCTAAGTGAACGATCTAATGCGATATAAACTGATGCAGAGTGGGAACTTTAGTAGGTAAATTTCATCCCTGCAACTGCAACGCAACTATCATAATTACAGTCCCTACATATGTAATGGAAAAAAATAAAAAACACCACACACAAAACATCGATTTTTAAGGGAAAAATAAAATAAAATCTAATAATTTTCATTGCAGCATTATTCCTTAATTTCATTTAGACACTGTTATTTCCAGTTCCACTAAAAATGGTGTTGGGCTGGGAAGGAAAAAAAAAATATAAAAAGAACAACTCACTGTAATTTGATAATGGATGTAGGGAACCTTTCACTCACACAAAGGATTTTAAGGCTTTCAGAAGCCGACCAAGGATACAAAAGATGTGCTGGGTTTTAGTCCAGTCGGTCTTTGTTTACAACTTTTTATGGACACTTCTTTTAGAGCTCTTCTATGTATATATCGATAAACTTCGTTAGACGAAACGAAGTCCAAGGAGTTTTTTTAGAGGTTCACCATTTTTTTTACTATTATTTTATTAGGGGGAAACAAAGCGATTGGGGATTATTACGGGACAAGTAGTTGGAATGAACTCGTCGCGATGATAAACATAAAAGAATGGATCGCAAAGCTCTAGGTGAATGGAACAGACAAGCATTAGTTTAAGTAGATTAGATCTGCGTTTGTATGGGCTGCTTTAGTTTGAATTTCCCTCGGTGTAAAAGTAAAGCAGTTACTTTTGGGGTGAGAGTGTTTTTAGAAGTATGCATCAAGTTTCAGAATGACAGCTGTCTGGAGGAAATGCAAACTTCTTATCAGATTAAAGTTTATTTGTTTGTTTTCCTGCTGATAATTTTTTATGCGTTATCCAATTAATATAATTTGAATGTCATGCAAAGGGATTACGATAAATAATAATTTAATTATACATAAATATGGGCTCAAAATGTATGAATTAAGAACTTTAACAATATTGATAGACAAGTTTTTTCTTCATGTTAAGACTTCAGACTTCACGAGAGGCATCTCCCTACGGGGGAGAGGTCTTGGTCGGTAGACCTTTCTATAGGATTCTGACTTGTATTCACGTTACACCTTGAGAAAAACGGCCAAAACTTCAGACCGTTAGATCGACAGTCCGCATTGGACCCGAACGCTGGACCCTTGCACTTCAACTGTCAACGTCGTATGAATCAAGTGATGTTTTGAGTGTTTATTTCTGTGATTTAGCTATATAAAGGCGAAATCAGGATGCGAATTAGGATAATGTAGATGATTAATCTAATTTTCTTCTTAATTTCTACTTCCTTAAGCTTAAACGCAAAAATAAGCTCGCAAAACAACACGTGACTTATAACATCACAGCAGTCAACTCCTGATGGTTGAACTATATCATTGACTTATCCACTCGGCCATGTTGCCTCTCGGCATACCTAATGCAGTAACTCCTTTTCTTCCATCTGATTTAGACTGACTCTAATACATAGCTTCTGCATAGCTTTTAAGTAAAGGTATACATAGTTTTATAGAATTAATTATAATCATTATACATACAATTCAACAGATTTTTTTTTCCCAGGAAATAACTGTACTTTTATCTAAATCTTCATTCTTTGTAACTCATTAATTTCAAAATGTGAACAAATACTCAAAGACCTTAATCAAAAGTTACAACCTAAAACTCTGTTTATTCACAGGTCAAAACAAGCAAGCAAACAAAAGTATTAATAAATAATCAAAATTCATATCTTTTATATTAAAAAAATATAAATTACAGATTTTTTTCAGTTTTATCTTTAAAAGTTAAACCAAACAACTAGCTTTACAGAAACTTTTATTTAAAAAAATATTGTTACACGCTTATGAATGTTTATGTCAAAGAAATCTTATAAAACCCTTCAACTAGAATCCTGAAAAATAATTCTCACTGTCCTTTTGTTGTGATTTTCTGTCAAAAAGTTACGAAAAGTTGTAGTTCGTATGAAGTTGTAGTTCGTTCGTTACGAAAAGTTGTAGTTAGTTGTAGTTCGTTTTAGATTCCGTTCATCACCCTCAGAAACCTGTTATCCCGTTTGGAAGTGTATAATTTACTAATTTTAAAATATTTATTTGGCAATTCTTCTCCAAAACTGAATGAGATTTTCAATAAACAGCGCTCCCAAATTTAACAAAAATATTCATTGTTATTTTAAAACTAAACAATATCTTAAAAAATATTCTCGAAGTTAGAAACCAAAAATTCTGTCATACAAAATATTTTCGAATTCCATAGTTCTACTTTTTGCTAAAAAACTCTTTTGATTGAAGACTATTGTTAATTTTCATGTTATTTCTGTAAAAATCTTGGTCTATAAGCAAATTAGTTTAGCTTGAACAATATAAGAGCTTCACTTAAACTATTTTTTCCAATAAAACAAATAATTTTAAAAAGCTCGTATGACAACGCTTCAGATTTTAAATAGCGTTTTTTTACTTTAGGAATGATCGTTATTTTTCTGAAGATATGATTGATTATTGTTTATTATCTGTATTCCATATACAGTCTCACACGAAAGATACGTTGAACACTTAATGGAACAGCCAATTTTCCAAAGAGTTATTCTAATAGGTGGGATTTTCCATTGTCCGGGACCACACTGACAATTTCCTACGGTTTGGTGCTTTGAAAATTTATTACATTAAGCGGGATTTCCTTCTAACCGATATTCCATTAAGCGGACTCGACTGTATATTGTCAATTTAGATATTTTACAGCATATATATATATATATATATATATCAGGTTGTAACGAAAGTTTTCCGCCATATCTGCCTGAAGTACAAACTTCTAACTCCTTAGATAACTGTTTTTGAACTTTAGGTACCAAACCTGCACAGTGTCTCATGATACAACAATAGTACTTAAAGCTGTACTCATAATTCGTTGATATTATGTAGCTGACTTTTTAAACACAACTGGAAGTAAATGATGGTTCTAATCCTCTAGAGTGATAGTTCTATTTGAGACACCTTATACTTAATGATAACTATATTTTTTACAGATTTCACAACACAGTGTTATAAAGTAAACCTCTTTCTTTCAAATGCCAAAAATCGTTTGACAAAATATGAGCCAATACGCCAACGAGAACTGTGTGCTGACGAAGTTTGCGTGGCGGGAAACTTTCGTTACAACCTAATATATATATATATATACTGAATAAGCATATTTGGGCATTTTTATTTAACTATTTAAGATGCTATTCGATAATCATTCATACAGAAACTCTGCATGGATTGAAATTTTTCAAAAACTGAACCAAATATATAAAAAATGGTAGTTCAGTTTTTCAATGCATTTGCATGCAAAAGTGTATACATTGTTTCACAATAATCAACAGATGAGCGAAAACACCAGAGACCACTTCCTCCGATTTTATTTCGCAATATTGTCTCAGTTTAACGTATCTTTCGCATACAAAAAATGATTCAATCACTGAATCGTGAAGGGTAGAGAGTCATTTATCTGGACATCTTGTCGGGGGAGACTTGAAAATGGATTGGGATTCCGACTTGCTTCTAAGAGAAAGTTGATCTATTAGCAACTGCACTTAACATGATCGCAGAGCATTAAAGTGTGACAAACTAAAGTATTTTGTATACAATTATTACAGACGTTTCGCAGAGCACGTCATAGTTAAGGAAAATAAGTATTTAAAGCGTCATCGTTAAGATTTAGTAGTTTTTCTACGTTTTTTTCGCCAGAAAAGGATGGTCTTTATTGCGCATTATCTTGCATAAAAAGACACGTTTTCGTGCCTATTTTTAGAATAACCGGCGTTTAAGGGATCATACTCTGCGCTGTTTTATTATTCATTGGATAGTTATGTTTTTTAGAGATTAATGAACTGATGTTGCTGCTTAACGCAGGAAGGGAAGCTACGTAAAATTTAAACTAAATCATTATCGAGTCTACAGTTCTCCTGCGCATATATGGGGTAGAATGGTATGGTCGCTGAAATTGCGAAATAGCGGGTTTCTCATCACTCGATCGTTCTGCATGACGTGGTATGATGGCAGTTATCGTGAAATGCTGTAATTTCTAATCACACAGGAAAATGTACTATACATATTACCGGACGTGCTTAGTCGACAAGAGTTTGTCATGTTCTGCGGCCTGCGGCAATAAACCAGTTTTTTTAATCTTTAAAATGACATCCGATGTAGAAAAGCATGATAGAAAATGTATCTGGTGCTTTGAGCCTTAGCGACAAGAACAAGGATGTTAAGTTGCTTTCACTGTGTCGTATTTCATACACTATATTTTCATTTTACAAATAGTGTTTGGAAGTACCCTAAATTTTCTTCCTTTGACTTAAATTTAGGTTGTTCTGCTATAAAAGTAAATCCTTCAAAATAAAATTTGGGCCCAGAATTATAGTCGGAAGTTTGTGTCCCTGAAAAGTATTTACACAAAGTGTTTTGTTGAAAAAGTTTTACGGGTGGTATTTTAAAGGAATGAAATTATTTTAACAAAAGATTAGATGGACAAAATATTTGGTTGAAATAAGTAAAAAACTTTGCAAAAGTTCCTAAGTAAATTTTATGTTCTTTTGCATATTTTTTTTTGTTTATTTTATGTTTTAAATACCAATAATTTTCAGTGTTTTTTTAATACTTTGGTTGCCTCTTTTTAATTAAAGAACATAGTTGAATATATAAAATATTTTGTTGAATTAACCAAACTTTTATTTTATCAACCAATCGTAACATATACAAATTTTGTTTATTCAATAAATTTTCTGTAACAACAAAAACTTTGTAGATCCAACAAAATTATTAATTTAGAATAGAAAACATTTTTTTCAATACAATTTGTTTTTGCGTGTGTATGAATGACTAATCACACGTAGTAGGAAAATTGCTTTCACTCGAATAATTTGTTGGGCACTTGTACTAGAATAATTAAGGAAAACACACAATCTAAAAAACGCAAGAAAGAAAATCATCATCCAAGTTTTTATTTATATGTTTAAACTTAAAACAATTTAAAAATACTCACGCTCAGTTAAAAGACCTAATTAAAAAACCATGCATAACTAAGAGCCTCGTTGAGTGAAAAGTCAACGTAGCATTATTTACTTATCTTCCACACTTTGGAAAATGCAACTATATCGGTCAGGAGCATATAGCTAAAAGTTGACAATTTGATGATCAAAAATGTTTTTATACAACTTTATGAACTGAACTTCATCGAGTAAAGGTTGAAAGTGCCACTTTGAAAAGACCGCTAACTAACACTTATTCATAAATTTGAAAAGCGTTTATGATTTCGGTTTAGTGTTTGCCTCTCCGTTAGTTTGTGTTTTAACTGTCGTAAATATGTATAGGTTATTAAGAAATGTTAAATGTTTTTATTATATACTTATCTCATGTATTCCTTTAAAGATTATGTAGATAATATAGATAAATTTTTCTTACAAGAAAACCAAAATTTTTTTTAGGTTTATACATTAAGTCTATTGGCAGTCATTATTTAAAAGTATATCACAAACGTTTATCTATTTTAAATGAAGTAATATATATATATATATATATATATAAAGTGAAAAAAATGTTCTGGATATGTATGCATCTTTAGGGAAATATTAAAAAAAAAGAGTAAAACAAAAATGTTCTTTATATGTTTTACTCTTTCATATACATATTTGGAGCGAAAAAGGGGTGTTTCTATTTAGTGATAATTGCAGAGAATGCATTTACTTTTTATTTTTAAATATTCTTTTTCATCAGTACTTTTAATTTACTAAGAAATAAATTATTTCTACAGATTTAGCTAATGCATATTTTCTTTATAGTTTTAAATATATACCCTCTTTTTTAGATTTATTTAACTTAAATTAGCTATACCAACTACAAATAAAGCATTATTCATTTTGTTAATATTCATCTCATCAATATTTCCGTTTGTTAAATATGTCAAATAACATTCCATTTCTGAATCTGGCATCACTTTATGAGTAGTACAGTTTAAGAAAAACTTTTGAAGAAAGAATTTTTGTGAATCGTTGGATTAATCTATATTTCCACCATTTTTTGACGACAAGAAACATTTGATATGGCTTATCAAAAGTAAAAAAAAAAAAAAAAAAAAAAAACAATTAATTAAATGGAAGAGAAAAAAAAATCAAAATATTTTTTCATGAACTCTGATTAACAAAAATTCAATACAATTTGATAAACTTTTATAAAACAAATTTCAGTTTGTGCGGTTTCAGAAACTTTCAGGAAACAAATTTCAGTTAAAAAATGAGTGACAAAACTTCCTAAAATGTGACATACAGTGAAATCTGCGTACTACGGTATTGTAGAGACCTAAATAAATTATCGCTATATACAGATTCTGAATTTTTGCTCAATATCTGAACATTAAAAGAGTTTTTATCATATAAAAATAAAGATAAAACACATTTATCTATCAGATATAACATTTCTGTAATCAATGGTACAATTTGTAAATTGACTTTGAAGAAGTTCAAGTAATGAATCTATTGTATAAAAATAAAGCCCAACGCACATACTTAACCTATTAATTATACCCTTTTTTGATCTTGAGTTAACTGTATTCCACTTTCTTTTACGATTGAATAAGGTGGAAGGTTCACACATAATTTTTACTAATATATACATAAAAATATACATAAAAGAGTAGTATGTACAGTTTATTTCTTTATACCATTACAAAAATGTATTTTTCTTGCAAACGCCAAAGTTTTACACCATACCATCATAGATTAGAGGCTTTAGTAGTAGTATATAAAAATCTAATAGGAACAAGACACTTTATAAATGAAAGGGCTTACTTTTTCCATTTGTATACTGCAATCATTTTTATCATACATTCTGCAGCATTGGTAATGTTTTTCAAAAGAAAAAAACTGGATTATGCGTACTTACAAGTCTCTTTGTAAGAGAGTTAAAATTGTCGTTATAGACAAGTGCGTATAAAAAGTGAAGAACACTGTAGACGGGTTGAGTACATTGAGTAAAAAGGAATTTGTTCGGGACCAAAGAAATTATCGTTATAAGCAGGTTTATCCTTATAAACAGTATCACTATACAAAGGTTTCACTGTATATAGCGAATTATTGCACTTTTAATACTTTTTCTGAAGGTTCCATAATTTTCATTGATGAAGTCCACCGAAAAGCTTTTGAAGAGATATTCTGAATTGTGTTCAAATAATGATTTGATCCTTCTTAAAACTGTAGAATAATTGAATGTTTTTCTTTTATGAGCAGCTTTTAGCGTCGACATTCATCAATGGTCAAACTGATCGTCTTTTGAATTCTCAGCTGTGAAAAGAATTGCGCCTAAAATATATAATAAAAAAAAGTTCTTGTCCCGGATACATGCTTCAATACTGATCACAGTAAAATGTTACCAATAAGAATTTCCTTCAAATAGTAAATTCATACTTTTCATAAGTCTTAGTTTTATGTCTAAACTAATCATATACCATCCTAGTCATAGTTCTGCTAATTTACATATTACAATATTTTAATCAATTTGCAGGATGGTGAAAGTAAAAGTGCACAGCATTGCAGAGGAAGTAATAACTGCTGACAGGTAAGTTAATCTTCGCGACATGTTTTTTATTACATCTACACTGGAACTCATTCTAAATGCAAAGTTTATATTAATCACAGGATGTTCTTTGAGAAGATTCACCGAAATCACCTGCAAGTAGAAAGAAAAGTTATCAAAACACTGATTGCATGCAAGTTAATTTCTCTTTCTAACGATAATTGAGGAGAAAATAACCTGTATTAGAATTTCTCCCTCCTAAAAAAAGAAAAAGAAAAATTGAACAGATTACCTTCCTTGCTTAAGAAAAACATAGCAATCATCATTAAAAAAGATGTGAAAAACATATTACTTGAATTTATTCCGGTTAAACCACTCTTCGAGTAATTTAAATCCTTTCTTGAAAAGAATTTGCAGAATTAAAATAAAATCGAAATGCGTTTATTTTTAGGGATCTTTTTTATTTTTCTTATATGCCTCCTACTCTAATCACTAGTACATCCCCAGAACACGAATAATTAATTTTATTGTAT
Source organism: Cheiracanthium punctorium (assembly GCA_038373885.1). NCBI lineage: Eukaryota > Metazoa > Arthropoda > Arachnida > Araneae > Cheiracanthiidae > Cheiracanthium > Cheiracanthium punctorium. Next base: position 584,640 of record JAWZYV010005775.1, on the reverse strand, counting down.
TTCTTCAACTTGAGCTTTTAAAATTAATTGAAAATCTGTTATTTAATGATTATACTTGTTCGTTCAAGTCTCTTTTTCCTCTACTTTCAATACTTTTCGTTCATTTCTAGGAAGTCTGCCTTTTCTATTTTTTTTTTCCCAATTCTAGTCAATGGTTGCATGTAAAAATCTTCTTCACGCAGTTAAAAATGCTTGATTTCATTACGCCTCCATGGAGTTAGTATATCTTAATGATACCGGAGAACAAATAATTTGCATTAAAACAACATCGTGAACCAAATCAGGCTGCATAATTTGACGAGTAGATCTTGTTTTACATGTAGCCTCTGGGCAAGAGAGAAGAGCAAGAGGGAAAAAAATCATCAAAAAATACACCAAAAAACACGTATTTATAAAAATATTCTGAGGGATTTCGGGGAAAGAAAAGGTTGTAAAGTAAAACCAAATAATAAAAAAATCTACTGCATAAAGAAAATTCGAAGCAGTTTTTTGGAAATTCGATCTTATTGTAATTATCTTAATGATAAAAAGAGAGCACTGGCGAATAATAATTAATTTTTCAGCTTGTTCTAGCTCAGGTTTTGTTATTGTGTGTTTTCGGCCTTTGTATTCATCAGTATTTTTTTCCTCGTTTCATCTCGCATAATTTAAATTTTTTTTTTTCATTGTCATGTTCTTTTATCCTTTTGGTTTGTCAGGGATGAAAAGCCGTTTGCTTTGAAGTATTCTGATTGAGGGGCGGTTTTGGGAAGGTTTGAAAAATCAAGTTCTTGTTATTTTTTTATTAGATAAGGAATTTTTTTTTCAATTCGTTTGAAAAATACTTCCTTCGTTAAATGAAATTTGAGACTTTAGGTGGTACAGAGGCCAGAATTGAGTTTTTCTCTTTTGTGGTTATAGAAATTTTTATGTTTGGGAAAAAATATGTAATTGGAAGGTGACTTTTTAAAAGTTTTTAATGTTTTTTTGTTTTCTTTTGTCTCCAGCTTATCCTTGATTGTGATGAAAGCAAAGGATTTTCATGAAAGGAAGTTGATTACATTTAAAAATTCCATTAACAGCAGAGAATTTTAATGAATCAAAAATACTAGTTTCTAAAATAACAAAAAAGAGAAATTCAATTAACAATAAGCTGTTTATGTATTTTTCATGTTCGTAAATAATAATTAAGTGATTACCTAATATAAACAGAGACGCTACATTTTCTAAATTACAAGATTTTTTATAGCCAATGGATAATTCATTTACCAAAAAATTAAATGCTGGCTGTTTTACTCAATCACCAATACATTTCGGTTTTGAATGTTTAATTAATATAAAACTGTTTAAGTTTTAAGCGATCTTTGTGATTGCTTAAATTACCAGTAAAAAAACTTCAAAACTCGATTCATTTATTTTGCCAATTATTAAATTGAATGTTGGCTTATTAAAAAAAATTACTTAACAAGTGCACTTTTTCTTTCTGTTAATAAAATATTGATTATGGATTACTGCTTTGTAAATATCAAATGATAGCATTAAGATATTAAAAAAATAACGATAAGAAATAATTTGCTTTGAATATGTTTTATGAACCACACATCATACAGAGTGTTGTTGAATTCATGAGCCAAACTTTAAGGGTAGGTTAAATACCTCCAAAGAAGCATTTTAGAAATGGGAAAAAGCTCTTTATTTGCATAAAACTCTTATAGTGCTGAAATGTGCACCACCCACCACCAACATCGATGCAGGCCTGGGAGCATCTAGCATGTGAATAGCGTACCCTTTCCAAGATGCCAGGGTACGCTAACACGAATAGTTGAAGCAGCGATAAAAGTTTTGCAATGAGATCTTCATCAGAGACGATTGGAGTCTTGTAAACGAGTGCCTTGGGGTGTTTCCATAAGGAAAAACGGATATTTGATAAATCTCATGAACTTGCTAATCCAATATTTCAAAGCTGTGAAAGCATATTATATAAACAGATGACTAAAACATTTCATTTAAGTCAAAGTCCAACAGATGTACAGGCACAGCACAACAGGCTTTCGTTCACTACCTATTATTGCATCTGCTTTGAACAGGAGATTCGCGCCGTTGCGTCTTTGCAAAGATGCGAGCGAGTATTTCGCTATAGGCTACCCTAGTAGCACAACTAGTTCAAAAAACGTTCAAATTACGTAGGAAACACGTTTTTTGACGTTAAAAAACGTGTTTTAAGCGTCTTTTGGACTAATTGTGCTGCTATGGTATAGGCTATAGGCGCATATATATATATATATATAACGCGTAGGCAATAGACGTAGCTATGGGCGTATATATAGGCGTCTCTATAGATGTAGCTACAGATTTCTCATGGGAGGGGTCCAGCTATAAAGGGATGGATGCGAGACGAGACAGAGATTTACAGCTTTTTTTGCGAGACGAGACATACATGTTTAACATAACGATATAGGGATTTTGCGAGACGAGACAAAGCTTTTAGGCTGTTTTGCGAGACGCGAGACGCCAATTTTCCGTCCCGCGTCCATCCCTACAGCTAAGAGCGGGGTTCATTCCTACTAGTAAATTTGATTGACAGTAAACTCTAACTGGACAATAAATATCTGAAAAAAAATTTCAGTTCCACAAAAAATTTTTAAAAATCTTTACAGTAAATTGTGTTTTTTTAACACTGAATATTAAAAATTACAGAATTAATAATATTTTTTTATTTTAATATAAAGTTTTCAAAATTTAGGAAAATATTAATTTTTTTAACCGTACAGCAACGATTCAAAAGGTGAATATTTGGCTTTAACATGAGTTTGTGTGTAGATTATGGGGAGGGGGTGTACTTACCCCCTACCCCCCTTATATACGCTTCTCAGTAGTTCAGTTATTCTTAAATCCGGCAGTACGCGCAGTAAAAGAGAGAAAATTGTGTTCTGCAGTGTATGCGTTGAGCACGATTTATCTTTCTTGTTTAACTCAATGCTGAGTTTTTCGGGGTGGGTATTTTAATTCCCTCGCAGCATCCTCTCTTCGAATGCGATTGCAGTTTGATAAGAGACCGACAGAACACGTACTGTAAGTCATAAATAATTTATTTATACACCTATGGAAATATTGCTTTAATAAACACTACCAAAAGGCGACGAAAGCTCATTAACTGCTTCGTGATTGCATTATCTCAAAGTTATTCAATGACGAACAAGAGAAAAGATCGCAATTAATGACGTCACGAGTGCGCGTAAATTTTCCCGCCGAAAAAAAATCGTGATCCGCGGAGTGTAAAAGCACTGCGCTGATTGATAATCATTTTTTTTTCTGCTCTCGGAATTTTATTTGCGCAGAGTTTTTCTGAAAACAATTGATTTTATTTTTTTTATTCGAAGGCGAATCACTCTCATTGTATGCAGTGGGACGTGCCATAATTAATGTCATGTCAGAAAACATGAATATTATTATTTTTTTTCCACCGCTGTTTTTCCATTGAAATATTTAGAATGTCTCTATAAGCGCTTGTTTCTTTCAAGACGTAAAATTTTCACAGCGTGTACAAGTTTTTGAGCGAAATAATATTTTATCTTGAAAACAGAATAAAAATACCTTTTGCTGGTTCCTTATAACTTTGCATATGACGGGTTATTGGCTTACAAATGAATCGCCTTACCGAAAATTTTTGAGGAGGGGCAGATAACACATTCAAGAGCAAGAACAGAAAAAACTTTTCAGGTTCTGGAAAAAAAGGTTCTAAAATAAATGGCTTTCTAGGCAAAATTGGGTTATGTACGTGCCCTCGACCCCTCTGACGTTGCACCTACGTTGGTTCAGTAAAATTAAGTTGCAAAGCTGAAATTGCAGTATATTGATTTCGTACTGCATCTGATTTGAATGCAAAAACATGAAAATACAAACTTTTGAAAGATATTTCGCAAACTTTCAAGTAAACTAGGCAAGTTGGAGTGTTTAGGTTGATTGTTTTAGCAACGATCCGAAAAATTGTAGAGCTGGGAATCGAACCGAGGACTACCGCTTAACATGCGGGTTCTCTACCACTGAGTTACTCTGGGACAATTCCCACATGAAATTTCTTGCATAAGAACCATTGACACTTATCATCTTCTCTGTAGTTTCCAGACAGCACAGCAAACTTGCATCAAACTTGCAGCAAGTTTGATTTATCAAGTCAATAAGCTTGTATTAAGCTTAAAATTTTCAAGCGTGTAAGCTTAATGCAAGTTTGAATCAAGTGTTCTAGTTTACACTTGCCCAGCTTGCATTAAGCTTGACATTTCAAGCTTGAAATTTCAAGCTTGAAATTTCAAGCTTAAAAAATTTTCCTAAAAAAAATTTCCTAAATACACGGGGCGCCGGTCGGCGAACTCGCCCCACATATTTTACTTTGCCACGCATTTTGCCCGTCTACGCTTAAATTTCATTTAATCTGTTTCCATCAAGTGTTCGTGGCTGGAATAGAACCCGGGACCTTTCGGTTGGGAGCCGAGCTCTCTAACCGTTCAACTACTAAGCTTTACTCAGATATGACTAAAGTTTGAAGTGAATTATCACGCTGTTTTCTCGCCAGATTGATAAGTGGGCGATGTGTTATTTGTTTCTTTTATTTTTCCATGGGATGCATCAAAATTAAAATAATGTTATGTGAGATTTAGAGATTCTACTAATAGGGAAATAAACATAATATAAACTTAAGAGCAGCACACGTTTTAAAACTTTCAGTACCGCAACACTCATGGGCAATACTGCTGGCCAAAATCGAGACAAACGACTGATTTTGAAAACAATTTCGTAGTATAATTGTATTTTATTTTGAAGAATTTCCATATTTGGAAATATAGAATGGGTTTACTTACTTAACACAAATTTTGTGTTAAGTAATCTGAAATAAAAGAAACAGATAGTTAAACGTTACATCGAAATGCTATATCACAGTTGCTAACATGTATGGAATACAAATACTTTAGTCATTTTTGTAAATATTTCTTAAAATAACAAATAATTGAAAAATTTTGCTATTTTTAACGCTAAAAATTCTCTTTACAAATGTGGTTAGTTATTTTCCTACATATTGGTATGCTATATCGATATAGAGCATTTTGAAGAATTAAAAATAAGTTTAAATTAATTTATGTAATTGTAAATTTGAATTATTTTCATTGTTCATACTTTATAATTAAAAAAATTATTTAACTTCTGAATTTTTTTTTCAGCCTTTGTAATTTTATTTTAAAACTACAAAAGTGTAAGATGTAAGATTTTTGGGCCCTAAAATCTGTAGGCCCTGGGCAGTTGCTCCGTTTGCCCTACTGGTAATATGGCACTGGTAATTAAATAAAACACATCTTTTACGACCTTTCAGCATATTAAGGGCGCTAGACAATTAATCTGCATTCTCTTTCACAGATGGCGCCATCACTGCGCACTTTGAAAGCTAAAATCGAGCTAAAGCCAAGCTTGCATTAATACGTCAAATTCAAGGAAATGTCTAGCTTGATTTAAGCTTATGTGCTGTCTGGGTTTGCAGCAGATGATAAGTAATTTAATGCCGTATTTTTAAACTGCTGATTAAAAAAAACAACGAATTCAATTCTACTTTATTAAATAATTAGTACAACTTCTGTAAAGATTATTGTACTTGTTGTATATATCTGTACAAATTTAAATTCATCTAAATGTACACCAGTGTACATTTAGATGAATTTAAATTACGCACCTGTAAGTACTCAACAAAATAAAATCCTCAATTTTTGTGTTGATTTCACATGTATTTGATTTTGTTAAAAAGTACCTATACTTTTCCTATAAGTCGTATAATAAAAAGTACTTTAAGATAAAATGATCTTTATATCGTCTGATGTTGAACGATAAGTACTTTAAAAAACAAATCCTTCGTAAAGGCAACGTAAGAAATGTTACTTTACTCAAATACTATATACTTGTTTTCTTTATTTGTTCAATATAACTTTTATTTTTGAATAGACAGTTAGGTGTACATAAACAATTACAAATGGGTATTTTTATCAAAGAGATTTTAGTTACAGACTATCATTCGACGTTGGCTATTTTTTTTATCCATCCGTTATTTATCCCATGTTGTAGGAGAAACCTATTAAGGAAGAAATAATGTCAGATTAATACTAATCGAAATGCTTGGAATCCTTATTGAAGAAACATCATCATGTTTTTTTTTTCTTTTTAAGAGTATGAAAAATATTTTGTAATTTTTGCAGTTTACATAGAAAGTTGACAATTTTCAATGTATCAAATATCAGTATATTTAAGAAATCGCTGTCATTTTTCTGAATTTTTTAATAGCTTCATGGAAGTGTTATACTTTTCGCACATCAGGTATTACTTTTCACATATTCTTAACATTATTTTTTATATTGCTTTTTAATCTTTTTCCGTGCCCGCTCTAGTTTCAAATCAAGAGTTCAAGTAACAACTTTTGTAATATTCAATGCCCATTACCAACAATGTAATACAATATCTGTTGGGAATGCAATAATAATGCAATATTTTGAAATGTTTATTTAAAGAAGCATGAAGATCGCACATATTAATTAAAAGCAGAAATATAAATGAGAACTTAATTTCAAAAAATCTATGTTAAAAAAAAATGTTACAAGATTACGGGGAATTAAAGTGGTCATTTACATGAATGTGGGGCAAATTCTTATCTTAAAATTTCATAATTTTTCTAAAATGTACAATATAATTCTAAGTTGTAGTGCTTTGAACAGCTATCAGAAACACAAACTAACTGTAACTAAAAAAACAAGGATGTCTATTCGAAATATGAACTACATAATGTTATGAAAGAAAAATCCGTGCCTTTTATGCTACTTTCTCAGAAAATACTTAACCATGGAATAACATTTCAAAATTTTCCAATATCTGACCTGTTTTCCAATACCTAAGAAATATTCCATTTTAAAGAATTTTTTTCTGAGAATGTCATAACAGGAAAAAAACATAGCCTTTTCATAGTCACAAGTTTTAAAGCTTGTGAAGAGACGTCTTAAAAATATTCAGTTGCCTAACATAATATAGGTCCTAACAGTTTAGGCCCTATAGAATTTATTTTAATTTGTGTTCTTTCTTTCTTTCTCGAAGTATAATTTTAGTTGCAACAGTTTCAAATCAACCAATTTTACTATTTAAACAGCTTTGTGGTTGTCATTTGTAAAAAATATAACAAACTCACCCATGCAGTTGCAGCTTGTTCAATAAGAAGTAACTTAAGAGAATAGATAACTCTGAATAGATAATTGAGATTAAGAAATTCCGAACACAGACAGTCCATATTTATAAATATAGGTCTACCTGTGTACAAAATCACTTAATGCTGTAGAGTTATATGCTCCACCTATAAGCTATATACCATTCAGAAATCAGGAAAACTTGCGTGTCCATTATAATTTGAAGAGCAAATAAATCTGAAAAAAAATTAGTTTAAAAGAGAGAAATACTTCAAAATTTTCAGGACGCCAATAAAAAACATGGAGATAAAATTCATCATTAACATTCAATTTTATATTTTATTTAGAAATATTCACCTAAAACAATGTGTTAAAAATGTAAAAAGAATGTTTAAAGAGTTTAACTGGTATGTTTGAGCCGGTGTTGGAGAGCTATAAAAAAATCTTAAGGCGACAGTGAAGGCGAAGTGAACCTTGAAGTTCAAAAAAATGTGTCACGAAAACGGTTTTTGCTTTCTTGCTTAATGTTAATCTAAAATTTATTAGGTTTAAAAGAAAATAAAAAACATATTGATGCGATGATTAGGATGAAATTTATGGTAGTTTTAAATATGTAAACAAGCCACAGCTGACAGCTACATCAAGATTTCTATTTTTTTATTCTCAAAACAGATTTTCGAACTATTTTTCAAAGTTGAAAGTGTTTCATGCGCATTAAATTTTGTTGAATCTTGCCGAAATTTGGTAAAAATATCCTTCATGATCGTGATATCCTTTATGATAGTTTTAAATATGTAAACAAACCACACCTGACAGCTACATCAAGATTTCATTTTCTTTTCCCTCAAAACAGATTTTCGAACTATTTTTCAAAGTTGAAAGTGTTCTATGCGCATTAAATTTTGTTGAATCTAGCCGAAATTTAGTAAAAATATCCTTCATGATAGTTTTAAATATGTAAACAAACCACAGATGACAGCTACATCAAGATTTCAATTTTCCCCCCCCCTCAAAACAGATTTTCGTACTATTTTTCAAAGCTGGAAGTGTTCCATGCGCATTAAATTTTGTTGAATCTTGCCGAAATTTGGTAAAAATATCCTTCATGAAAATTTGAAGATAACATAAGTGCTAGTCTTATTAGATTTTTTAAATTGTTACTTTTTACAACTTTTAACACATGTTTTAGGTGAAATTTGCTGAAAATCAGATATTTTTCGGAAAATATTTTTATATTTGCTATAGACTTAATTGTAAGTAAAAGTTAAAGATTAACTTTTTTTGTAGCTGCATAAAGCTAGCTTAAGAAAAAAAAGTCAGTTGTCACGCACAAAAATGGATGCGCATGGAGCATTTTTTGATAATATCATTAATTTGTATGTTTTAATTAATTTCTTAAATTAAACTCATAGATTAACCCGGATCTCTAATCTTTTTCATAGCGGGCAACATTATATCCCTATACAAAATTTTATAGAGTTTGGCTGATAAATACAGTTTTTTTTATAGTCTATTGTCGACTTGAGATTTCGGTTTAAGAGCTAGTGCTAGTGCGTATTCTGATTTTGACCTCTACTGCTCTATCCTTAGCGGTGACTGTAATTTTTATGACGACTGAAGTTTGTATACGTTTGTGATTTCTCCTATGAAGTTTTACTGCGTTATATATTGCAGTCTAAGAACTTTAGATTGTAATAGTTGCTCATAGAACGTGTCACTGATTTAGAGTTATTATTGGGCCTAACTGAGAGAGATTGTAGCATATCAAAACAATAGCTGGCCACAGATATAGAGTAAAAATAAGGATCTCAGTTTTCTGAAGCTCAATTTAAAATTGCAAGTGAGATTAGAACTGTCTCATCACTGAACCGCAACTACGTTTGCGCGACATAAACAGATCTCACAATTTTTCAAAGCAGTACCAGACGAACGTTTCTCATTGGTTAGATACGACCGTTAGATGACGTATCTAAGTGCTAAAACCAATAAGCGAGCATCCGTAGGCCTCTTTGGATGACTCGTTCGAGTGCACAAGCAGGCCCGGTAGATAAGTCACGATAGCTCCGTACTAGGAGAGTATGCAAGAGTTTCTCGAAATGTAAGAGGAAGAACCCCCATCGCCGTATATACCAATCACCACGGCAACTACATTTGTGGGACATGTAATAACCTCTGCTTATGTCATACACAAACAGGGTCCTCCGTTACCCAGCTAACTTCGCTACGAGTTAATGCTTTCCACTTATGCTAGCGGTGTAAACACATTGGTAATCTAGTTTCAGATTTTTTACGTATTACAGCATCTTTTTGTGTTCGAGATTATTGCGATTATCTCGATAACGTAAGTTATAGCGAAAGAAAGATCCTCGTTTAGAAGAAATAAATTCATTTTCTTGTAAAACTCTGTTGAGTAAACTGTCACATTAGTGGAACGCTGACGAGTTTTTGCGAAATATCCGACATTTGTAAATTATTCGTGAAAAGATTTTTTAATTATTATTTAAGCAATTTCCGCAGTTACTTTCATTACTATTTTTTATAGTTTAAAGTTTCCAAGAATACAACAAGGTTCGTGATAATGCATTTATTGAAAACAACTGTTGTTTAACTGATATGCTTAGAAATGAGAGAAGGATGCATTAGTATAACTAATGAATCATTGAAATATTATCGCAATATATACGGTTAAATATCAAACTAGTTAAATGTCAAAGTAATCACCTGCTTTTGGTTAAAATATTAAAATTATATAGAAATCTGTATATTTATTGTCTCAAATAAATTTCAAAGCTCGTAAATTGAAATTTTGTATAATGATATTGAAAGTTCTTATCTGTTGTATTCTTTTAAGGTACTGCGCTCCGAAAGTTACGAAATTTTAAAAAATCACCCGCATACAAAGGCAATTCCACAGCCATCTCCTGCGTGTACACACACTAATCACAAAGACCCCTTGGTCTCCCAATTGAAAATTCCTCATCCGAACCTAGGCACAACAAGCGTTCCCCCATTAATTTATTTTACAAATCTTAAGCCCGCTTCTTTGTCATAAACTCATTTAAAAAAGAATTCTTTTTAAAAAAAGATCTTTTGATTGTAACAACCAAACCGTTTATATTTCACAAGCCTACCCTTGCGGCTACAGAGAAAATAAGATATATTTTTTTTTTTTTAAATTGTAAAGATAAATGACTCAAGATTGAAAAAATTAAAAAAAAAATTAATTGAAATGAGACAGGAATAGATTCTTTGAAGTACTTTGTAGAGCAGATATAAATGAAAATCGGCAAGTCCCGGAGTGGAACAATAAAAACGATACAAAAACCCCTCTGTAATTATGTTTACTTAGACTGAGTACTGTAGAAGGTTTTTGTTTGACTAATTCGGTAGAATTTTCTTTGAAGGCGTTCTCTACCCGCGTACCCACATTTCAGCAATTACCTTTGACATGAGTTGCGAAGGTTCGCGGTATCATGCCGATACACATTTTAGCGTGTATTAACTTGACTTTTAAAAGAATTTTTAAAATACTTTTTTGTGGTGGAAAAAATAAATATTTCTCTTATTCTTTTATTTTGTATTTCGATATTCTCATAAAAAAAATTCTTTAAAGTTTTCAGATGTGAAATATTTTTTATCGCGCTATTGTGTTTACGCAAAATGTAAAAGAATATCACAGATTTTGTTTAAAAATCAATAACTTTTATTGGGTATGTTAAGAAGTAATGAGCGGTTTGATTAAACCTCTGAGGGGTAGAGAAATAAACTTCTGCTCACTGAATTATATTTCTTTGCCACTGAGATAATTTTCTGTAGCTTCATGGACATTGCACTAAACCCATTAAATGACTCAAATTATTTAAATTTATTTTAGAGAATGCTCTAAGCATGCAAACATAAAATATGTATTGTCGTAATACTTTTTAAACAGACAGTAGAATATTGTACATATTTAAAAGTACACAGGAAAGCTTACATATTAATATTTCAGTAGTATTCGTTTTTATAAAAAATGAAATAGCAACACAGTTTGAAAATTCACTTTCAAGCAACATTTAGCTCGAAATTTTGAATAGTATAGTTATCTAAATTAAGTAAACTTAATCTATATTAAAAACCTTCAATTTAAAATAGCATTGCAATTGAAAGAAGAAATATTAATTTCAAACAGAATAATTAAAATAACAAGCATATCTTTGCTAGTGTTAGTGTTCACATTTAGAGAATGCTTTGTAATTGATGCAACAAACAAAATGTGCTCATGTCACTTTACATACATATGAATGTATGTAAGGTATAAACAAGGACGCATATAAGGCGAGGGTTATAGGTCTATACACCCTCTTAGTTTATGCACAAATCTTAATTATAGTGAAATATTCACCTTTTGAATCCACCGCTCAAAGCAGTATAAGGTTTTAAATTTTATAAAGATTTAAATTTGATATAAATTTTTAAAACGTTATATTAAAATTTTAAAAAATGATATTGATTTTGCAAGTTTTATTATTTAGTATGTAACAAACAGAATTTAAAAAATGTTAGTGCTATTGAAAAACTTTATTAGATATTTATAGTAAAATTTACTGCCAATGAAATTTAATAGTAAGAACGAGCCCTCCCCCCTTAACTAGACCCCTCCCATGAGAAAGCTATACTTACGCCTGTGTGTATGACTATGTTTTGTTTAAATTTAGAAAAAATCTTTAAAAACATTCATTATTTTTGTAAAATGCTCTTGTAATTCCTTTTCCTGATTTATTTTTTGAAGTTTTCTACAGAAATATTTTACTTCCGCCCCTCCCCTCCCCCACTCATAAAAAAATCACTTTACTAAGAGTAAATTTTGAACAATAAAAGTGTGGATAGGAATTTTTATCTGCCCTGTAATTCTAACTATTTCAGGACATACATATATAAAAAAAACTTTTCTTGAAAAACCAAATTTAAAGAAGGCCGTTTTAAATTACTACCAAACTATTCATCAGACTACGCGCTTCCAAATTTCAACATCTACAGCACATAGTTAAGACAATAATTGCGAAAAATCTCCCTTCCTAAATGCAAAAAAACTTCCATCATTAAGACAATCTTCTCTCCAACCTTCACTTTTAAAACTTTATGCGAAAGCCGCACACAACTGTACACAATAAAAATAGTTTTTTTTTTTTTACGATAAAAACAGCCTGTCTTACTTTTAAGAAATCAGCTTGAAATAAGCTGTCATTTACAGCACCCTAATAGGGGGGCTGCGTGTTTTGGCCTTTTGAGCCGTGACGCTACGCTGGCTGGATTTTTGGATAATAAAAAAATATTATCCTCGGCAAGCTATACGAAAACGTCTTTTGTTCTGCACACTGATATAACGAAAAGTAGAAAAGTTTATCATTAAACGGATTCATCCGGTTACACGATCTTTATGCAAAAAGGAATTGGTAAGAGGCAAGGCAAAAACGCGAAGCTTGCAGACCGTAGAAATTTAAATTGAAGTTGACTGCTTAGAATCACACACACACGCATCCCAAAGCCTATATTATGTTAAGAAATGGAAATGCTTGCAAAAGTTCAAGAATCAGAAAATTTGTGAACTGTGCTTTGGACTTGTATATTTATGATAGTTTGCAGTTGCTTTAAACTGAAAAGTTTTGTAGGTGTAGCATTGTTTATGATACTTTCCACTGTATTTTTCTCTTGAATTTTAATTTATTAAGTGCTTGGATAATTGTGCAGTCTTAACAGATGGAGACTTTTATGAAATACTTACTATACCGTAACAATTGTCGATGTGATCCGGGATAATGGAATATCCTGCTTATTAGAATAAATTTCATAGCAAAATTGTTATTCCATTAAGCGGGTTTGACCGAAATCTGACTGTTGTCAGAAAGCTTGTTGTTGTTGTGAGTTTTTGACTACAATCTCGAATATGGTCTTATACCCCTTAATATCCATTTCAAATTTATTAACAAACAGTACAATAATGGAACAAACACCCATTGCCGTTCCAGGATTCGAACCCAGAGGATTGGTAGGAGGGCGCGCTAGCCACTACACCACCTGGCGGCATCAGAGAGCTTTGAGAAAGAATAATTTTGTTTATAGAAAGGACATACAGTCTGTACATAAAATAATATATAATTGAAGAGCTAAAACTACTTAGCTAAAAAAGTTACAACATTTAATTAAATTAAATTAAATGTTGGACAAATTAAATAAATAAATAAAATGTTTTCAAGTTTATAAAATTATACATATTTAGTATGATCTCCAATTAAGAAATGTAGAGAGTAAACAAAAGAAAAAGGGAAAGAAGATTCAACCCCCTTCTCTCTAAAATTTTCGAACGCGTGCATTACAAAAGAATACCGCAAAATTTTGCATTTACTTATTTGATTAAGGAAATATAGCCTTTCAAATTCAGATCATTATCCAGTAAGTAGTAGATGTCCTTTTTTTTTAAAGAGGAAAAAAGAGGGGTACTGTAGAATGTTGAACCACCAAAGTCCTTCTGTTTTTGCAAAGTCGTCATAATACACATGTATAACTTTCTAAACTTAAAAATGATATTTTTCATCCAATTTGTTCAAAAATGACTTTCTTTCTTCGGTACCTTTTAAATTGTAGACCTACATAATGTATTCTTTCGTGTATATCCTGCATGTGCCTTATACAAATCCATATTCTTGGACCAATATTGTTGAAAATTTACACAACTATGTAGAAAACTGTAAAAAAATGTATATATTACCAATCAGAAAAAAATACATTTTTTATATTATTTATTTACTAATTTTGTGTGAGTGTATAATTTTCTGCTGTGAAAGCATGTCCGATACCGTTTCCATTTAACTTTCACATGCACGTGCATTAAAATCTACAATTCAGTTTTTCTTTTTAGGATTTTGCAGGTAACAAAAAGTTTTCACACAGGTAATAAAAAGTAAAATACAAACATTTGTCACTTTTTTTCTGGGTAAGAGTTTTGGGGTCATTCTTTCGGCAAATAATCAATGAAAAACTATTTCTCTGCCGATTAACAGTGAAAATTCAGAACGTTTCATCTTCGAAATTCGTATGATTTGATCAGTTTTTTTAATATCATTACTCAAAAATACTGTTACCTAAAAAGCTTATTTCGATAATCTTGTCCCTTTCACCACAAAATCTAAATGCTAAGATTTGAATGAAACTCGCCGTATAGCAAATGAAATATGTAATAAGAACACTCATAAAAGTGATATTTAAAGATAAAAATAACTAAAGACTTCTTCAAAAACACAAAAATAAAAGGCAACGCAGTCTTTTGTTTATGCGTTTCATTTAAATAAATTACTAATTTCATTTCAAATTAAATTTTTAAATAGTTTGAAACGAAATAAATATTTTATGTGACATACGTAAACTCATATGTGTGTACAACTTTTAAAATTATAAGTATACTTACTATGTTAGAAAATTAAAAAGAGTGAAATGTGCTTCTATACCTATCACAGAAAAAAAAACAACAATTTGAAAGAGTGGTCACCCTACTAGCGATTTTGCTCGGATTACCACCGGCCATGTAGCCGGCCGATGATGGCCCGAGCAAAATTGCTAGTAGTGAGTTTTCACGAAAAGAAAAAAAAAAAACGTGTTTTTTTAGACTCAAAATTGGCAGACTAAAAATTTTTTTCTCAAACGTGACTTTGAAAAATAAATTTGGATCACTTCATAGAACATCCAAGAATGTTTTAGGTGTCAAATTTTCTATCAAGTTTCATAAATAAATGATGATTGTTTAAAAATCACACATTTTAAAGCAACGCATGATTCCATTACCTATTATGACGTTGCGGGGATTTAGAACACAAAAATTGCCTAATGATGAACCAAGACATGAAATTTTATTTTAAAAATTGCTGCACATTGGAAGTACCCATTTTTATTTGGAAATACATTCTGGTTGAATAAAAGTGGCATACAATAAACAAATTTTTAGCAAAAGAAATTTTGATTGTATTTTTTAATTAATTCTGTTCAAGGCACATTTTACCGTATTTTGTTCTATAAATTTGCGGCGTATCATCAGAGAATACCGACTCTAACTCCTTTAAATACTTTTTAATCTTCTATGGGAAAAAGAATGAAAAATGATAACTGGATACTTTAGAAAAGACGATATTTGAAAAAAAAAAAAAACTAAATAATAAACAATACAAGGCTAGAGAGACATACAGAACATACAGAAGTTTTGCATGATCTACATTTAAAATACAGCAATAAATGGTGTCATCCTGATACAACAATAATGGAAAAGCTCTAATAAACCACTTATACATCGAATTCTGTTTGTTTTTACTCCGAAGCAGAACGTATCATTTTTTTTTTTTCAATCACATCTCCCTTATAATCATACTAAAGAACAATGAATTACTTTTATTTATAGAATACATCTTCTAGAAAAAGCAATATTCTCCCTTTGTATTAAAGAGGTATACGTAATGTGAAATACCGTAACGCAATCGCAGAACCATTGCTTTTTACCCCATCTATAACACCATTACCTGAAGAAGAAAACGGGAAAACAAATAATTTAAAACCGGCTAATGTGCTTCATTTTCTCCCCCCATAAAATAAAAACCTGCCGGCTAATGATGCCGAAATAACACAACAAAACACTACTACAATAAAAAGGAATGGCGAGTATGTGTAGGTGCGAGTTTGTATATATATCGGTGGTCACTTCAATAACGACCGCCCCCCTCCTGACCCCGCCCCCACCTCCTCTCCCCGACCCGCTTTACCAGCCAAAATGGGTTCTCCCTAAATAATGGTTAATGTATAAATAATAACAGCACACGGCAGGGGTTTAATGATTCTGCCTTATATACAGTCACCGCTTGAAAGAAAGAATAATAAAAACAATAAAATTAAAAAAAAAAAAACTTCTTGGAATCCGGCAACACGATTTGAAATCTATCATTCTGATTGGCGGAATCTCCCGCGCGCGGTTTATAATGGGAAAGCGTGATATTTCACGCATACTCAGAAGAGAGAGAGATAAAAAAAACTGGAATGAGTGGGTATGAATTATTACCAGTAATGATCGCCATTCACAAATGTTTGCATTTTTTAACAACTGATCCCCCCACCTGCACATATATCTTAGAGGCGCATTTATTGTTAAATGATGTGAGCGAAGAATGAATGCAGCGCGTAGATTCGTATCTCGGCCTTCTCTGTAGCTCTCCGCAAGAACTCAAAATATTCGCGAAATTTTGTGAAGTTGTGCCGAAAATTTAAATATTTCGCGACGGACAAATCTAGTCAGTTGTTCTCGGCTGAAAAAGTTTACAATTTTAAAGTGATGTTTCTTTTTTCTTTCGTCATCTCAGACAGGTGGGGGAGTGGAAATGTTCGCTAAATTCCAGTTTTTACTGTAACATTCCCCACTGGCATAGCTATAGCTTTCTCATGTACTGTAAAATTTGACTGAGTAAATTATACTATAAATATCTGGGCAAATTTTTCAATAGTATTAAAAGTTTTCAATAATTTTTTAAATTTTAAAAAGCTTTCAAAATTTATATATTTTTTAACCATTTTCTATTTCTTGCGAAGGATTCAAAAGGTGAATATATGACTATAATTAGCATTTAAGCGTAAGCTCAGGGGGTGTATGTATCCAGACCCCCCTACCCCCACCCCCTTATATACATACGTGAATATCCCCATAGGCGTTGCGTGACTTTTTTTTTGTGTGTGCGTGTGTAGGATACTATAGGATACTACCTTCAGGAACGGCCTACCTATTTGGTTTAAAGCCTGTTTTAGTTCCTGAAGTGTCCTACTGTCCTGCTGAACCATAGCTCTAGGCTCAGGTCCAGCAAGCAGCGGTTTCCCTCATTTTTATATTATTTTTTTACAGCACAATTTTTGGATTACAATTGGTAAAATACATCAGTGTTATACAATATAAAAGCAGTTAGTTTACAATGGTTTACAATTGCTCACAATATTGTTCTTAGTAACATTTGACCATAGACATATATATTTAACACGTTCTTTTTTTTCTTTTTTACAATTTTGAAAGTTAAAAAAAGTAAATAAATATCTAAAAGTAAACAATAGGCTTGAGAATGATAAACTTTAAAAGTAATTTTGAAAAATTTAAACATAAATAAATACAACTAATATTCAAAAATGTGCTTTAGAAAGAAAGTTTTTTTTTGTGCGTGTGTAGGTGGGAAGGCTGGCGCATATCGAATTTAAGAGAAGTTGCAAATCAAAAGATCTTGAAGCAAAGTTAGGGGGAGAGGATGTGCTTCCCTGTGAATATTCCTAAATTTTTCTTAACTGAAACCTAAAACTTATTTAATAAAGGCAAAAATAAGATTTTAATGCATATTATTGTTAAGTATATATATATAAAACTACAGATTTTTTTGTAATTATCTGGGTAACTGAAAAATTTTGATTAGTGCACCTAAATATTGTTTTTTCCTCATACATCAGATAAATTTGATCGAAAATTTTGAAATAAATAAATAGTATATAAACGAACAAAAAGAATGTTCAGATTTTAACAACAACAAAAAAAGTCTCTTGTATGGCGGTTATCTTCAAAAATGGTATGTATTTAATTATTAATATTTAGCATTCATTTTCTCTAATTATGTTTGCTTTGTCAAAATCTATTGTTTTTTAATGTCATTAAAACTAACTCAACTGAATATTATGCCTAGAATTGAACCGAGGATGAATTTTCATACTTTCTTTTATTTTTAATCTTGATCCAGGTTTAACCTGTTCGCTGCGATTGTTACCAGTACGCTGCGACGAAGATTTCTCTTCTGTACCCAACGTTGCTTTGGCACATTTTTTTCTGTTTGCCTCGTTATCGTCATCATTGTGCAGCACAACGAAGGATATTAAACAGATTTTTACATTGACCATAATCAATAGTGTAATTTCTTATATAATATACATTATCAATCAATATACTGTCGCAAAATATACAGTTTTTGAGTACAGGAAAAAGTCAATGTACTGATTATATTTTTTAAAAAAATTTAGTGAGAATGTTAATATACATATAAATATGCGATGGACATGAATGAAAAGTACTAAAAACTACATACATATCTCTCTCACTCTGTCAAAAACTGCAGGATCCTATTTAAATAACTCATTATTTTAATATGAAAATGACACTTTTTTGGCTAATGTTCATCAGTATGATTTTAAAGGGCAGAATAGACAGTTTTAAACATTTGACTAAAATGCAAAACCAATAGCAGAAAATCAATGTATCAGAATCAATCAGCATTTATTTCATGCTTTAACAATTACCTGATTTCAAATAATCGGCAGTAAATAATGAATTAAGAACCAAAACCTATACTTGAAAATAATGAAATGCATCAAACAAATTAAAAAAATACGCCTTAATATTGACAGACAGTCAAACCCGTTTCATGGAATATCTGTTAAAAGAATATCACGCTTAATGCAATACATTTTCAATGCACCAAAATGTATTTAATTATCTATGAGATCCCGGATAATAGAATGCCGTGCTTATTAGAATAACTTTTGTGCAAGTTGGCTGTACCTTAAGCAGGATGGACTGTATATGCAAGCTACCAAAGAATTTAATAAACATTTTCAACAGAAGTATTGCTATCAATTGAGTACTAGTTGCCAGACATACCTGATACTCTATGGAAAACTACCTTTTATAAAATATTTTTAAAAATGAACACTACTTTCATGACAAATATAAACATTTATTTTTTAATTTAGCATAATATTCTAATTATAAAATAAAAATCTATCACGCGTGGGATCAAAGAGATTTTTTTTTTTTTTTGACATTTTATCGCCTCACGAAAAGCAAATTATCTTACGAAAAATTCAATTCAGACAATTTTCATTTTTCTAAAACTCCAGCGTAAATAACAGTTGGTACAGTACCACAATTACCCAGTTTCCAGACTTTTTATTTTTTGTTTTCTCTTATGCCAGTTTTTCCCTCCTTTAGTGGAGAAAATTGTTCGGCATTTCTTTTTTGCTTTGTGAGTAAAAGTGAGCGGAACGTATAATTTCTAGTATAATGCGGTCTTAAGAGGCTATGTGTACGTGCGCATAGGGCAGAAAGGGAAAAATTCTGTTGAGGTTATCTGTCCAAAATTCATAATTGAATTTTTCAGCAGTTTAAAAATTTTTAAAAACGGTACCTAATAAATTGAAAAATAAAATAAAAAATAAAATTCAATTCCAACTGAATATGAATTTTGAAAAAGGGTATGAATTTTTGCTTTAGAAGCATCTGTTTTCCATTATCATTCGCTTACCAGAGATTTATTTATTTTTTTTCTTCATCCTACCAAGAATTTATGAATAGAACACGTATAATTTCTATATAGAGTGATTTAATTCACCTTATCAAATGCAGTCAGAGAAAATTTTAATTTTATCCGAAAGTGGAAATGGATTTTCGAAATGAAAATATGTTTATGCAGTAAACAGATTTGGTATCTAATGCGAAGATATTTTAATTTCAATTGAAAGTGAATTTTGTAATATGATGCATATTTGTGATTTGATTTCAACTAAAATTAGTTTCCAATTTTAGCTTGGGGGGAAGATGTTTTATAACTCAGGGTAGCTTTTTTCAATTAAATTATTATTTGTAAAAAATAAATAAATAAATAAATAAATGATATAATTTTCATTCATTATTTAATTCAGTTCAATACGCTTGATAAATAATGTACAATATTTCAAAACAGTTTGATTATCAATGTGCAGTTATGCTTTTAATTGTTGATAGTCAGAGACCTGCTGGATGTCAGTACCTCACTTTTAATTAACTTCAAATTTCGGGGTTATTTTATTAGTTTTTTCATTAATAAAAGTTTAGATTAGGCTCCGTCTTACACAAAGAAAGAAAGAACATCTGTACTTTGTTTTCCATGTAAATAAAATTGAATTTTTTTTACATTACTTGTAATAGAAAAAGGTGCGATTTCTGTCCATTTAAAGCACCCGAGAACCCGAAACGACAATAAAAAGGAACGTATGTCATAATTCTGTCGTTCTATCCGTGACATTTTTAAAATTTGTTCTTTCACGTCACGTAAAAATTGCAGAAGCAAATGAAATGAAATTTAGCAGATTGGCTGTTGGTTACTTAATTTAAAGATTTTTTAATTTGAGATTTTCTAAAATTCTCTCCAAAATGCGTAAGTTTTAGCTTGCGCATTACGTAAAATTCCAAGAAATGAATAAAATGAAATTTAGCATCATGGTGATTCTTCATTACGCTTAATTTAGACTTAGAAATTTTTCAAAATTTGAAAGGATTTTACAATATTTTGCGAAAATCTACTGAAAATGCATAACGTTTTTTCGCGTATCACGTAAACACATATGTAGGTAATGAAATAAAATTTGATTTTGCGGTACTTAATCACTTAATTTAAATTATATTCGCCAAAAATTTTCTAACATTTTTATAGATTTTTTGATTTTGTAAAAACTGTGTAAATTTTTGTTCGCGTATCTAGAGAATATTTAAAAAATGCTATCATGACACGTAGGCTGGATATGAAAAACGTAACAACTCAATTTAGTAAATGTCGATTAAAAAAATATAATAATAATAATAATAAAATTATGCATTTTCAGTAAATTACATTTTTTTGTTTGGTGGGAGAGGAAGTTGTCATTAAGTTTCTGCGTCTGAGCGAATGAAATGATATTTCATTCATTTGATATTTCATTCATTGATATTTCAACTATTTGTAATATGATAGTTGACTACTTAACTTTGATATTTCTATTTTTAAAATTGTTTTTAATATTAGTAGTAGAAGTGTCATTGCTTTTGTGAAAGTTGTGTGAAATGTCCCAGGGTATCCGTCATAACATTTGCAATTAATGAAATAAAATTTAGGGACTGTCGAGGAGATAGTCGGAATTGAATAATAAAGCCTGATTTTTTTTGGAAAAAAAACCGATTTCGTTAAATTTCGTCCAAGAATTACTTGAAAATGGCTAAAGAAAACGAAACGAAATTTACATTGAAGCTGGATACTCAATTTAAAATTACGTGAATTTTCTAGAGTTTGAATGATATGATTTAAACCGTTACAGAAGTTTCTTCCACCTCGCATAACCTAAAACCATCTAAATGTAATCAATTAAAACGCTTCAGCGTTAAATATCGACTATTAACTAGATATGATCCCATCAATTCAATGTTCAATGCTAGCATCTAACGTTAAATGACTTCGTAATTTAAGTTAAAACCTCAATAAATAAATAAATAATTTTTAAAAATCAAAAGAGAAGTAAAAAAGAAATATTTTCTCTATAGACAATTTGACTCAGTAATTTGTTTTAAAAATTCTAAACGTATGTTAGTTTCAATCATTACTTTCCTTGAATGCACTCCTTCTCTCTGAAATTGCACTTTTCGAAGATCGTAAAGACATATCAACCCTTCAGAGACGATTACTTCATCTAGTACAATTACTAGTGTAAATATTTACGAACTAGAACGGTAGAGACACTCATGAAATTTATAAGATATTGAATTTTTAAAGTTTCGCATGGATTAATTGCGTTAAATAAAAGTGTAAAATATTGACAAATTAAAAATATATTGCTGAGTTAGGATTTATAAGAATATCTTGCATGTATACGTTGCTCGAGTTTCAACAATATAAAAATGGCAAATATACTTATATTAACGGTGCTTTTTCATCAAAAAGATACTAAGAAATTTTATCTCTCAAGCTGGTCACTATCCAAATAAACGCACTTGGGGAAAATCTTGCATTCAATATTTCAATTATAGGCAAATCTGAATTTAAGAAAAGTGAATACATTTACATAGAAACTTTGAATACAAAAATTCTTATCATCATAAGCAATTATTCTACATGAAGTTAAATTTAGTGTAAAATAATTTATTTATGGCCATTAACCGTTAAATAACAGGTTTTAATGTATTTCTTTTAGTTATGCATGTCCCAAGGTCACTGTGATTAAATACATACCGAAAAAAAAACGAAAAAATATTGTTATAATCAAGATTTGTTCATTTTTATAACAGTACTAGCTGACCCGGCAAACGTTGTTTTGCCATATAAATTATTCCTAGGATTATTTTAGTAGATAGAAATGACTAACTTATTGTAAGTTTGTGAGGATGTGATATATGAGTGGAAGAGGCATGGAGCGCTGTGAACGATGCTGGAATATAAAAATAACACAATACCAAACATTTATATTTTTAATTCATTGTAATTTATTCCTTAAATTTATATATATCGCTAATTACAATAATTTTACTAAAAAATAATATCAATCCCTTAACGCAATAGAGTATACAATATTTTTTGTTATCCCATCTTTAGATAACACAAACAAACTGGATGCCCACTGTATGGTTTGCCCACTCGAGAGCATGCCACGTATGACTGTCCGTGTGAAAAACATGGTGTGCTCAAATCTAATCCACAAACAGACATAGTTTGGCCTTGAGACTTATTGATAGTCATTCTATAAAAAATATTGCCCCCCCCCCCCAAAAAAAAAGAGAAGGATGAAAATCTGAAACACTTTCAGATTTTAAATACGCACTATAGTGCTATATATTAAAATCGTATCATAATTTATGCGTCGTCCCTATTTTTCGTCCTTATTCCATTAAGTTGGAAAGTGTTATCATTATTCATGACTGTGCTGTATTTTTCTTTCTTATTTCATAAAACCCATCTTTGGAATCGAAATCTATCTTAAAATCGCCTACTAAAACTATTTTACAATCTTCGCCAAGTATATCACAACTATACTTCACTGTTTTATATATTGTTTCCTACTTTAACGCCTCGACTCTCGATAAGGAGGCGATGATTAAACATATGCAGTTACCATGACGATTTTTTGCATTTATGTATAGAAATCGTAATTTAGAATTAAAATGGCGATTTGGAACAACATGTAAGTACAGCATGCCGTTACATTTTTATTTATTTTGGATTACCAATTAATGTAGTTTTAATAAGTGTCTTCAAATTCCTTAACTGGCGCGTTTATCGCTAGTTTGTTTACTTTAGTTATCACCTAGTTCTTTTGGGCGCCTTGAAACGGTACTTACGTATTAACTCGGCGGTCACTTCCGCCAAACTACTTTTTCGTAGATTTTAAATACGTTGCCAATCGTATTCCAAACCATCAACAATTTCATGTGCCCGGCATTTATCTTGGTGAAAAAATTGCTTGTCTTGGCGGACCGCCTGGAAAATACGTATGTACCGTTGAAACTTGTGCATAACTCCCAGAGACCCATGACTGCAAAGCTCGCCAAAGTACGGGAATTTTTTAGGTTGGCGAGAGTGGGGGCGCTAAAATAGGAATCAACTCTTTCTTGTACCATAAAACACATCTTTGGAATCGAAATCTATCTTAAAATCGCCACCTGAAACTGTTTAGAATTTCCTCCAGGCATGTTCTTCCTGTAGGCATATTCCAACTATACCGCAAAGACATTTTAAATACTGTTTGGAATGGGCATCATAATCCATGAGTGTACCGTGTTTTCCTTTCTTGTTCCACAGAGCACTTCTTCGGAATAGAAATCTATATTAAAATCGCCTAATAAAACTCTTTTACAATATACGCCAGGCGTTTTCTAACTATACGCGAAATATATTTATAATAAATTGTCGCGTTTTGGCACCACATTTAGCGATCAATTATCAAAAATTGCAAACCTTGTGCGACTTTCAACATTTTATTAACTTCCCCCCCCCCTCTCCACATTATCTGGCAAACACATTTGAAAAGTGATTCGACACGCTAATGTCTACACAGAAATCCTGATTGAAATTAATAGCACTCGGGGGCTAAACATTTTGGGGTGGACCGCCCTTATGACTTAGGGGTATGAGACATAGTTAAAAACCTATTCTATGACCTAACGAATATACATAGAAAATTTCATTAAAATTGGTCGAGTGGTTTCGGAGGAGTTAGGTGACTAACACTGTGACAGGAGAATTTTATATATTAGACTAGCTGAAGTACCCGTTCTTCGCACGGGAATGAATGAACTTTTTGATATTAATATTTGTTGTGATTACTATTTATTGTAATAAAGAGATATAGCAAAATGGATATCGCGTTATATTGTGTTCAATAATCATGCATACTGAATTTCAAGGCAATCGTTTTTACGGTGCAGAAGGCGATGCGGCGTAGCACAATCTAGTGGCGAGTTTTAGCAAAACGGATGCGGCAAAAATATTCTTCGCATTCAGATATCGATGTATACGAATTTTCATGACGATCGGCTGAATAGTCTTGAAGTTCATGTGTTGACGCGACATCTAGTGTCAAGTTATAGGAAAATGGATCGTGCCAAACTCTTCCCCGTGTTCAAATATCTATGTATACCTATTTTCATAGCGATCATTCGCACAGTCAAGAAGTGATACACTGCAGGGCCATCTAGTGGTTAATTAAAGTAATGATTTGCTACAGCGCCGTCATGTGGCGAGTTATAGCAAAATGGATAACGCCAAAATATTCTCATTGTTCAAATAGCTATGTATACTGATTTTCATAGCCACCGTTTGAATGGTCAAAAATTTGGCCTGCTGCAGCGTCATCTAGTGGCGAGTTAAAATAATAATGCATTGCAGTGCCATCTAGTGGTGAGTAACATCCAAAGTAACGCAGTTAGAATATATTCTTCGTTCTCAAATGTGTAAGTATAAAAAAATTTATGCCGAACGGTCGAACGGTATAGAAGTTGATGCGTTGCAGCGCTATTTAGCGGTAAGTTACAGCAAATGGATAGTGAAAAATATTCTCCGTGTTCTAATATTCGCGTGTACCAAATTTCATCGAAATTGGTTGGACGATATTCGCATAGCAAACGGCTAAACGGAATAGAATTCGACGTTCTGCTGCGCCACCTAGTGAAAAGTTAGAGGAAAACGGATAGCATAAAAACCTTCTCCATGATAAAAGACTTAGGTGAACCAAATTTTATGGTGATCGGTGAAACGGTGCTGGAGTTTTTCAACCTCCTACACACATACCAACATTCATTTTTATCTATAACCAGTCTTATTATACGTATATACCAGTCTCAAGTAAAATCCAGTTTCAAATCTAAGCCTCGCCAAAGTGCCAGCATACGCCATTTTGCAAGAGTTTTTTCAGGGAATCATTCGAAGCATTGACTTAGCAGCAATCAAAATGGGAAATGGTTCGACCGCCAGGCATTTATTTGAAAAGTGGAATCCCTTAATACAGCCGCATTTTTTAAATTATCAACTATAACATGTTTTATTCATCGTTACCTCGATGTACTAAATGCGAAGATTTCAATTTTCTGAAATTTGGCGGATTTCCCCCAAGTTAAATCAATGTACTCAATTGGCGAGAATTCTGAAGCTACATCGCTTGAAATGCCCTAATAACTGCATTATTTCTGCACGGATAGTTAAAATTTAATGCTGTATTCTAAGAAAACCTATACACTTGTTTTCAAAAATGCTATTCCCTTAAGCTCTCAGTAAATTGCGCCAAAAAGCCTAAAACTGTGCAAACCGCTAGAACTCACTCTCTAAAAATCGGCCTATCAGCCATTTTTTTTTTCGCCAAACTAAAAAAAATTACATATTAGTCTCGGATATCTTCGATCCTCATTGTTTTGCGTATAAAACATTTCATTCCTGCTCTCATTTCTTATGCGCACACGATATTATAATTAAAAAAATAACCTAAAAAAATAAACTAAAAAAATCATTATTATTCTTTTATTTTTACTTTAAGAATTTAAGACATTTTATTCGGCAAAATCGCCACACATGGCAACCAAGATGCTTATTTCACACACTTTTTTCACTACAGGGGTTAATATTACGTAAAGCTTTCTGCGTGGAGAACATAAAAAATCTCTTAAATTCCGGGAACGGAAATTATGAGAACCATTCAGGAGGAAAACGTTTTTAAGTGGAGTTTCAAAGTTTTAAAGTGGACTATCATTTATTCTATATTATTTTACATATCTGTGTAAAATTTCAGGCTGACAGGTCCATTTTTGTGGAATTGTATACTACCCAAATCAACAAATTGACAAACAGAATTTCATTTTTATTTATAAGATAACCTACGCTTGTTTTTAAAAATACCCTCTCATTAAATTGCGCCAAGCGCTAGAATCATAGAAAATCTGACACACTTTCAGATTTTTAAATACGCACTAAAGTGCTATATATAAAAAGAATTATAATCCATGGGTCTTCCCTATTTTCGTTCCTTCTTTCATTAAGTTGGAAAGTGTATCATTATTCATGAGTGTGATTAAACAAAATTAAAATTGATATTTCTAACATACTTTTTTCTGGATGTAATACATTAGATGCAGAAAAGCTGCTCAGAAAAATGCACAATTCCAACTGAATGAAAATTTTCAAAAACTTATACTCAGGTGTATTCATAACCCAAATAGCAGACGATTAAATTACGATAAATAGCGCCAAGCGTTAGAATCCTCCTCAAAATCGCGAGAATGCTGAAGATAGATCACTTGAAATCCCTTAATAACTGCATTATTTTCGCACGGATCATTAAAATTTAACGCTGTATTCTAATAAAACCTTTGCACTTGTTTTCAAAAATCCGTTTCCTTAAGCTCTCAGTAAATTGCGCCAAGCCAGAAACTGTGCAAACCGCTAGAACTCACTTTCTCGGCATTTGAGCCATTTTATTTTTTCGCCAAACTAAAAAATTTTAACATATTAGCCTCGGAAATCTTCAATTCTTATTGTTTTGCGTATAAAACATTTCATTCCTGCTCCGATTTACCATGCACACGATATTATAATTAAAAAAAATATAATCTTACGAATATAAACTAACAAAAAAAAAATCATTATTATTCTTTTATTTTTACTTTGAGAATTTAAAACATCTTATTCGGCAAAATCGCCACACATGGCAACCACGATCCTTATTTCACACTTTTTTCACTACAGGGGTTACAATTACGGAAAGCTTTTTGCGTGGAGAACATAAAAAATCTCTTAAATTCCGGGAACGGGTGGACTTTCAAAGTTTTAAAGTGGACTATGATTTATTCTATATTATTTTACATATCTGTGAAAAATTTCAGGCTGATAGGTCCATTTTTGTGGATTTGTATACAACTCAAATCCACAAACAAACAAACAAACAAATAAACAAACAAACAAACAAACAGAATTTCATTTTTATTTATAAGATTAAGCTACTTGGATAATGCTGAAAACATTTTTTAAGCATTTCGATTTAAACAGCGATAATCAAAAATTGCAGCCTAGTTTTTTTTTTAAGAAAAAAAAGCTACTTTTTTTTCAGAACTTCCTTATCCTTTTAAGCATTCCCTTTAATCTCCAGGCTGTTATTCTCACCACAAGCCAGTCTTTTTTTAAATTCTTCTTTATGTTGTTCATAACAATTTTATGATACGCCATCTCTTCGCATAACTCACAGAGATAGTAAAGATTAAGTAATTCACCGTTCAGGTGCCAATTCTTTCTTCTTTATTTTTCACTTTCACGACGGCCGAATGTAAATGCGAACCACTGACCCCGGATCGACTTAAACAATTATTGCCAGTAAATTTCTAAGGCGGTTGCCTCCTGGCGACCCCTAAGATAATACCGGCTGGAAAGGCGCAAGAAGGGGGTCAGGCACGGCGATCTGGGAGTTATCTAACCAGTGCGGATAGGCCAAGGGTACCATAATTCATGGTACCATTAAAGCAAATCCTTTGGAGATTTTTTTGTTTTTATTTTTCAGACGCGAGAGTTCTAGGTGCAAAATGCGCGCGACGAATGTGTTTTCGTTTTAATGTGCCTTGTTTTGGGCTGATAAAATTGGTATTTTACAGAGTGGACAGTGTTATCACTTGATGATGGTTGAAGCATGCTGAAGAATGACGGGATGCGAGAATTTTTCAAGGGTGATAGATGAACCCCGACTGTAATGTGCAGTCAAATGTTCGACCACACGTATCGGAAAGCGCATTAGCAAGAAATGCACATTAAACTGGAGACGGCTCGAAGTGGTTAGATATATTAGGTGTACTGCAAAATAATGTCCTTTTTTTCGGATGTCAATATTTTGCCTAGCCAAAACTACTGAAGCTGATTATACGAAATTTGGCAAGCATGCAGGAAATGATTTTTGGCAAAACATCCGGGACAAGCTCTTGAGTCAACCCAAAAAGGGGCCCACAAATTATTCTTCAAGTTTAAATATTTGTATAATTTTGATTCTATCGCCTTGACATCCAGGACGTACGATGCGTACGTCCTGATTTTATTGTAGACAGCCACTAGACGTACAGCGCGTACGTCCTGTTTTATTTGTATCTGAGCTGTCGTTTGCCATTTTCTGGTAAGGTTCTCCGTTCTCCAAAGAGACATATGGTTATGTTAGACCTGTCATTCACTTCTCACCTCATGTCTCACGTGAGGAGGTGTGGCCAGTCAGAACGTATGTGTTGCGCGCGCTTGTGGGTAAGAGCGTTACGTTTCCTTTGTTTCCATTGCAATACGTTCTGTATTGCGTTAAAGTTCTTTATTGTGCTTATTATATTATCAAGATGGAACGTGACAGTGACAGTAACGATTATTACAGTTTTTGAACCAGAAGAGTACAGGGGCGGATCCAGGAATTACTCAAGGAGGGGGCAATTTTGTACCTGAAACAGGGGGGTAGAATGCGCAAAATCATTTTATAATTAATTAATATAATCAATTATACCAATTAATGTAATTAATTTTTTATTGATGAAATCTATATATGAGCAATGATTAAAAAGGACAGTACCCGCCATACACCTCTTAGAAAAAGGCTACATAATTTTCATCATACTTTTATATTATATTTTAACAGATTTTTGGACTTCGCCCAGGAGGGGGTGATCGCCCCCACCGCCCTCCCCTTGGATCCGCGCCTGGAAGAGGATGAGGGAGTGATGCGGATTTGTCAGGCGTTTCTGATGCCGAAATTGTAGCAAGGTGTGTTAAGGGATGGTGTTTTTTTTCTCTCCTTTTTTCTTGTTTGATTATAACTAAAGAGCAAATAACAACAATATTCTCAGTTCATTTCATGTGAAATATGAAAGCACAAATTTACACTAAACGCTGGTATATACGTATGCACTAGCAAAAAGCAGTCTGTGTGTCAAGGGGTTAATTTAAAATAAGAGACAGAGAAACTAATTTTATGAAAGGTAATGGTAATAATAATTACTCTGTTACTATTTCATAGCATAAGCATTACATCCGCAACTTTTACAGCTAAACTGTATTGTCTCAGGGAGTTATTCAGCTCAAACTTATCGTTTAAGAGTAGCCTATGTAATAATGTACTCTGATAGCGAGGAAACCATAGAGCTGCTTTTCAATCGGAAAATATAAACAAAAATAGCTTCCTAAGTGGACTAAGTTAAGAGCTATCGCACTGTGATTCCAAATTCTGATATAAACGAGAAAATAAATACAAAAATATTGTAGAACATGTAACTTCAAAAACATATTTGTTGTGAAATATTACTTTCCAACATAATATTATTATTATCATCGGACTATCGCATTTCATTTTGCATTTTGATTAAATAATCATTTTTATGCTGCTATAACATTCTTCTTTGTAGGGTGTGATATGATATTTGCTTTGTAGAGTATAAGAAAATTTTTGTAAGGGGGCCTCCAACGAAGTTTTTATCCCTGGGCCTCCATCTCTGCAAATCGGTCTCTCACGTATGTTTGTTTTCTAGCGTATGTGCTAGATTAGAGAACATTTTCCAAAATTCGTAACTAACGGAGGATAGGGGACAATAGCGTTCTTTTCACATATCCTGTATCACCTCAAAGAAGGAAAGAAATTTCATAAATTCTTGCTGTAAAATACAACACTTACAGAATACCTAAACATCAACTTCAGAACATTTTTAATATAAGCGTACAAAAAGAACAGACGTGATAAAAATCGGAGGTTGGCCATTTTTCTTGAAAAAAGATATCACCCATAAAGCTCGCGCTTTAAAATTTAATAAATGGGAGTCCTGTGCTTAGGCACACCTTTTTTTGTAATTCAGTACTTGAAGAAATTTACTCGTTTGAATTTTATGTAAAAAAAGTGAGTTACTTTCCAGTACACCTAATATTTCGATGTTTCATAAAACAAGAATGAAAATCCGAGAAATGTGCATTACACTCTAAACAGTGTCTATCGTTGATGTAACTACACTTCGAATGGTCCATTAATTTCAGTTATTTCATCTAGTAACACGTGATCGAATGAGTATAACTTAAAAAATACACAGTAGATGCTTTGATTTTCAACTTTTTCAAAAATGAATATAAATACTCTCGTTTAAAATCTTCTAAATTCCAATAAAAACTACTTCGCAATTAATTGAGCATTGAATTCTAAATTTTATGCTCTGTACTACCTGATTTTATTCTTAGCATAATTCATACTAATAAAAAATGTTCAGACAAAAACAATCCTCTTAAACGTCTAAGACTGAAACATACATCAAAGAAATGGCTTATATTATTCAATCAGTGCGCTACAAAGCAATTTTCAATATTTTTACTAGTAAATATACTAATGAATGATAATCGTAATTTAACTATGTTAGTTGTTAGAAACACATAAGATAATTTTTAAATTGCAGCTACTGTTACGCAACAGTTATTAAAAAGTTGTTTTTGTTAAAATATTTAGCAAAAACAATTAGTTTACTGTTAGTTTAGGTAAGTTTGCAAAATGAAAGGCTTCCTTTTTAGTAGATATATATGTATTTTGAGATTTCAGTATTGGATTCATAACACGAATCTAAAAATATCTTAAAATTTAGTTATTTTTTTAAATTATTATGGTAGAATTCTTGGCTTTTTATTGTATTTTTTGTGCAAAATAATATTTCTGAAAGAAGTGCTGCTTTTGATTTAAACTTTACCATTTCTAGTTAATTTACCACGATTAATATCAAAATGACTTTAATAAGATGTTTACAATAATAATTTTTAAAAAGTTCGAGTAATAACTTAATCTCCATATTCAATCACGGTCACAAGACTTAATGAAATGTCATCTATGATGCTGATATGAAGTTTCTGTATTAATTTAAATAATTAAACAAAAAAAAAGACTATCGGCTTTCAGACGATCCAGTAAAAATTAATAAATGCTGCAAGCTGCAACACAAAATATGTTACTTCTGGTCGCAGCCATAAATTTAATTAAAGAAGCTTAAGTGCATTTGAATTTTATTAAAATTTACCAAAAGCAGCATCAAGAACTCATATCTCAGCAGAAACTAATTACACATAATGTTTGATGAATCATAATTTTAAACATATTTAATAGGATTCAATTTAATAAATAAAGTGGAGGCAGCTAGCACAGTTTCTAACAGTACCATTAATGAAATTTTATTAAGTTTTAGTTAAATATTTCTGCTTTAATGAAACATGCTAGAAATATTAATATAATATTTGAAAAAAAAACTCATTTTATAACAAGCTTATTTAATTAAAAACAGGCATTAAAATAATATTAACATTTTTTTTTTCTAAATAAAGCATAAAATGAGAAAATAGCCAAATGTTGCCGTCCCGCTTTTGCGATTTTTAATTTAAGGGAAAAAAACCAGTGACGAGATTGCTATAAAACTGCATTATTCTACTCTATAAAAAGCATTTAAATATAATTGCGTAATTATTTTGAAGCTGCGGCCTGGATATGACAAAAAAGGGAAAAAAAATTATTGACGGCCCAAGTCCATATATATTGGTTATGAGAGAAATTATGTTTTATGACAGGGGTCGAGTAGATTATTTTATTTTTTTTCGTGTCAAAAATATTAATAAAAACTAATTGCACGGGATGGAAAATTAATTTTGTGCGACGGGGTTATCGTTTTTAATTCTTTTTCTTCCATTAATGTCTTATGGGCATAATGTCCCAGAACTTTGCTGCGTACGCATTTTGAGTGAATCATTTCAAAATTAATATTATGCTAATTTCATAGCCGGGGCCCATTAAAAAGTTAATGAGCATTACCGCAGGGGAGGGGCACGAGCGGGCTGCAAGTTTTCTGCGGCCTGGAGTCATAAGAATGTAAGTAATGGGCAGAAGTAAAATAGTGATTAATATGTTAGCGCTCTCTTCGTGATTTATAGCTCAATATAGTGAAGGGATTAAGAGTGGTAAAGTTTGAGTTTTCAATTAATTTCGAGACTTGATGATAAATTATCTATAATATTAATTCGAAGGGAAAACAATGTTCATTATTTCTCTCCCCAAAAAAATGAAATAGCAATATGTAACGCTCCCGGAAACTGATTGGTTATTTTGAAAATATTAATCAAAAAATATTATGTAATGAAGTTTTGCGACGTCATTAAACTGCACTTTTATGAACGATTAGTTTGTTGTTGAGGAGTTTGGGTGTATCGGAATCTGATTTATCAGAAAATGTTCAGTAATGTACAGATTAATTTAGCTTGAGGGCAAAAAGTGTTATTTTTTTTCTAAAAATGATATTAAAAAAGGACGTGATTAAAAAAGATTAATGTAAAAAGTTTAGATGTTATTTCGAATATATTATATTTTTTTTTCATAACATTGTTAATGCGAGTAACATAACAAATTCCATTATACAAATACTTTCCACTATTTTTGCGGAAAAGTTATTCCTAAGTTAAAAAAAGACTATTTCAAAAAATATATATTTTAATTAAAAAAAGTACAACTGTATTTTGTTTCACGTATAAATATTTACCATTTAACCTATCAGCTCGGGGAAAAAAAGAGAGAAAAATCTAAAAAGTACTTGTTCTCCGATTTTCAATGATATTCAGTGTTTTTGTGGGAATATTCCCCCTGAAACTTTTCCGAAAATTTGAAAAAGAGATAATATGATATTCTATTTTAGTCCATTACAATTTTAGATCCCCCACCCTCAAGAGTTGCAACGTATTTCTATCTAAATCTATCTTCAGTAAATAATATTTTATTAAATAATGATCAGTTAGATTGCTTAGAAAATATAACATTTTCTTTAAAATGTAATTAATGATAATCCGCTATTTTTCTGTGGTAGTTAATTTGTATAAAAAAATTCCATCTGATCTTTGAGTATCTATTAACAAATTCTTAATACCTGGCAAATACCTTGCAATATCAGATAGTACATTATGATGCACTTTTCCATATCTTATAATTTTGCATTAATAAAGTGTTACAGATGCATAAAAAATTAGATTTAAGTTTTTGACAGTTTTTTACACTTTTATTATGACAATAATTACTACATACTAGCTACATAATTAAATTACATTACTACATAATTAAAGACCAGCTAAAAAATCAGCGATCTTTTAAATGCCATATAACAGTACATATATGGAAATAAAAAATTACGGCCCTGTGTTTCAACACATGCAGTGATAAAACAATCACATTTTAATCGTGAAATTATAACCTTATTATCATAGTAAAATAAGTTTCTTAAAATCCAGATATCCAAATTTGCAAGGGCAAGAATACACTTTAAAAAACTTCAGAATTCGTTTGGATCCGTAAATTCAAGTATAAATATTGTTCTGAGAAAATGTTTAAGCACACTATTGAAAATAGTCCTTTTTTTTCTTTTCTTTTATTTTATTTTTTCTTACATAGCAATAAATATATTTTTATATCTGTATTTCTGTGTAGTTTAAGTAAAAGATTTCTTGTGTAAATTTCAACTGAAATAAAATAAAAAGTACAATTTTAAATTTTAAAAAAGAGGTTTTTTATTTTATTTGATTTTTAGTCTATTTGCAACAGAAAAAAAGAGAATTTTCTGAAAACTACAATTTTTATTTTTTTATTTATTCACTTATTTATTTGTTTATTTAAATAACAGCGAGACAAGTTTTTAATAACTCACAAGAATTCATTTTGGAAATCTTTTCCGCTTTTACAAAATGTCCTTAAAAAGCAGTATTCACTTTTTCTATTAAATTTTTAAATAGAAAAAAAAATTATCGCGGATTCAGGAAGCTCTCAATACGAGATTTTTTTAAAATGACAGGTGTTTGGGGCCTGAAAGGTAGATTCAAGTCCCAACAAGGTTGAATATTTAAGAATACAATGCCATACCCCCAACCTAAAGCATTTAAATGCATAATACCCGACACTTCCTGGTAGGGGGAACAGACAACTTCACTTCCTATTTTAGCGGAATTCATTTGGAAGAAAAAACGAAGTTTTACTTGATGATATATTTACTTACACACTTTCAGCGTTTGAAATACTTATCACTGAAATTATTTCAGAAACTTTCAAGTATACGGTACAGATAATTCAGATCGCTTGGATATTATGGAAATGCAATTATTAACGGTACTTTTATTTATTTTCCATCCACACAATTATCTTGTGATGCTCTAAAAATAACGAATAATTCTTGCTGCTTAAAAATTTATAGGAAAATTATAAATATTTCGTAATTCACATCTGTAGTTAGTTTTTGTAAAAAGGAGAAAAAAGGTTCATTTTTGTTCAAAAAGTCTTACGCTTTTGAAAACACCTGTAAATTTATGCAGTTTGCTTTTTATATTGGGCTGTTAATAAACCATGAAAGGTTTAACATTTATTTCAACAAATACATTTAAAAAATTCCGTATATTACTAGAAAAATTTTTAAAATAAATAAATAAATAAAGTAAAAGCATTCGTGAGTATTTTTCATTTAGATTACTGTCTGTATATTAGTCAACAGTGTTAAAGATTCTCCCTAGCAGAGTAGAGCCAGCTAGCAAGCAAAACCATGAACGATTTTCTATCCAATAAAGATTTTAGTGATCGAAATATATTTTTCTTCCTTGTGCATTAATTAATTCGATTTGGTTAGTAATCAGGAAGTTGCAGACTCAATACCAGATCAGTGAGTGATACTGCGTAACATGCATGGTATACTCTAAATTCGTGCGTCGAAATGTCCTGCCAGAGGTCACTGTTATACAAAACGTTTTTCTTACAGTCGCAAACTACACGTATAAGCAGAAAGCTTTGACTAGTCAAGTGATGATAAAACAGCATGAGTCGTAACTAACTTTATAAGAATAAAATTTATTAATTCGAGAATTAAAGTTTTAATATTTCCTTCAAACTACATTGGTATTGTAAAGGCCATGATAACCCACCGAGTAGGGTGGCTGTGTCATCCAGAGCACATTTCTTTCGATTCTAAAATTATATATTTTTATTCTGTTTTCGTAAGTCAAATATTCTGTATTTCAGTTCCTTTATTCCCGCTGCTTTTCTGCATGATAAAAGAAATGTTCATATTTCTCTTACGTTCGCCACTGCGCGTCAGTTAAAAAATTGAATTTATTTCTAAATTAACTATCGATTTATTGTATTCAATACTATTTCTTCGTGGCTGTGCGTCTATCATGTGCATCTGGTAGCAGGCTGCCATGCTTGTATCATGTATAATGGCACTTGGCAAATTCTGGCACGTCTACTTTGGTGAAATGTATTTGTCCATTTAATTTTAAATATTTTGTACATCTTATACTTGTCACGTGGTCAGTCGCTTATAATAGGCTCAGGTTTTCTCGGCAGTCAGTGAAAAGCTGGCCATTTAAAACACTTTTACCTTTGATAGTTCGGATAGGGCGCATTTTTCTACGGAACTTCGGCGTGCCGTGTGGCAAAATGCAATACAATCAGATATAACTTTGGTTACTTTGTATGTATTAATGCTGTATTAAGTAATTTAGATATTGTTTTGAAAGAGCTTCTTAAGTTTCTATCTCAATAAAGAATGTAGTATTTAACACAATGGTGTCATCACTTTGTTATGAAATTTTGGTTTCCTCATTTGCTTGTTCTCTTATGAATCACTGCCACTATGTGCTTTTAACCAGCCTACTACATTTTCTCGTTTTGTTACCAAGACCTTCCCTATAGTCTGATTAGAGGATTATGAATTTGATCCCAGGTAGACTTTGAAGATTACCATCTTTGTATAATATGTACGCTCAAACTAAATTCATAGTTTCTCTATTCATGTCAGCATTCTTTACCAGTTTCTGTAGAATTGCAGTTGCCAGAAGTTCTTTTTCTTGTAGTGAGAAACTGCATTGTGAACCGATTTTAGAAGGGCGCAACTCGCTGTAAAGACATATTCCGTGAGGGAAGCTGCCCTCCCTTGGCAAACAAACAAATTGGGTAATCCTTAATGATGCTTAAAAACATTTTGCAAGCCCAGAAGTGGTATCATTTTTCTTATGAAAACCCAATTATCCTAGAAAAAGAATACTTTCTGTTATCATGTTCTATGGATCAGGTATGTATGGATCAGACACCATGGGTTAGAGGTTTTGCAATCGAGTTTGCATACAATTTCGTGTAGATGTAAATAAAAAACGCATGCTTTAATAGTTACATCTAGAAGGAGACATCAACAGCAAGCCCATGAAGTAGACGAACAATGTTGTGAAAAGAGAACTTACAATAAATAACATATGTTTGTGCTGAAATTTCTATCTGAGCAACGGCTAAAAGTAAACTGAATTGGAGTTGTGGACACAACTTGGATAATTAGTAAGGAAATAAATTTCTATTGTTTCTACATCGTTTTTCCCCGTTATATATATCACTTTGTCTTCGATCAGGGAGCATGATCAATCTCATGATGTACGTTCTGTCCATTTTCTGATCAGTTGATTCAAAATGAACTGGACTAATCTCAGCGACATCTGATCATTTTGCAATTTCCAACATTTTCCAAGTTTCACCATCTGTTTTTAGTATCGTGCACACAGGCTCGTATAGTAAGATTTCCTAGTGCTTTTAATATTTCTTTTCAGATATAGATGAAATACGTCCGTAGAGATCAAACGCCCCTTTATTAGAAGCTACACAGAGGTATCACCCTTTTGAGTACAGATTCTTCCATACGCATTTTTCTAATCAGCAAACGAATCAATAGAAAAAGAAATGAAAATAGAATCTCTGAAGTGTGTGTGTTCGAATTCCACTGCTAATATGAGCTAAAAATATATTGTTGTAGCAGGTGTTGTTGTTACCCGCTATACGATGCTTAGAATTTTCGGCTCCGTAACATTCTGGATGAAGGAATCTCCTAAATTGGAACCAATCCCAGATGAGAGACTTGCCCCTGGATGCTGCTTCCAGAGGTATCATTTTAAAATGGAGCATATTGGAGCCAGGAGCAGATTTCATAGGAATGAGCGCTCTTATATACACGGACCTACAGCATTCCACTATCTCCACTCGAAAGATGATTTTATCCTTCCAAGCGCTGACCAGCGCCAACGCTGCTTCACTGTCGGTGTTCTAATAGAATTAAGCTTTCCCCAGCTAGACCACTGCGGAACTGTATAAGGATTTATTGGTACGATGGTCTTAAAGGTATGAGTTCAGGTAGACTTGCGGTTCCAAAAGTAGCTGCTCGAGGCAAATGCTCGCCTGACTTACCTAATTCTTGCAGGATCTTCCAAGAACTGTCCTTTAATGTCTTACACTGATGAATAAAACACCTGTAATACACATAAAAGGTGCTCAGCGTGTAATAAAGCGAAAATCGAAATTCGAAAGTTTTCCGGAAAACCAGAATTTCCTCGTTCTATGTAGTTTGAAATTAAACTAAATGTTCTGAAAGTATAAACCAGTACATGATGTAATTGGTTGCAAAGAAAAAGTTATTCTTGCTGACATAAACTATCGTAACCTTGTTTAAACCTGTCAAGTCTCAAAAGTAATGAGCAGAATAACGTGGCCAGTTACTCGTTTTATAGAAACAAGGTTTTGTTAATTTGAAAACTAAGTTTTAGGCTCCTTTCCCGAACTTTCCCTTTTCTTTTCTTTTCTTCTTTTTTTTACTCGGCCTGTTGAACAATTTCTAAATTACCTCGGGGGGGGGCTTGAGAAATAGTCGGTTAAAAAGGGGAAGAAAATGAAGGATAGTCCGAAAACGAGATTCGTTGGCGCTCGAATAACTTCGAGACAAGTTGAGGTGTTACCTCGCTTCTTGCTACACCGTCGTAATTCAATACACGTCATTAAACACACGAACGACTTTTTCATCACTGGATAGTGAAGCGAATAAACATAGGAGTTGCTTCTTGGAATTAAGTTATTCTTTTTTTTTATTTTGTTTTCCCTCGCTGACAGACGGTTTTTTCGCTCGCTTTTTGTGCTAATTACGGATGCCCTAATGAACTAAACACATTCTCCCGTACTCTGCAAACTTTTGAAGAAGGATAAAACTGGAGAAAAAAGCTAATAGTAGCGCTTGGTTCTTTTTTTTATGTAGGGAGGATATAAAAATAAAAAAAGAAGAAAAAAATAGAAAACGTGGGGTCGGAGAGGGTATTTTTTCACGCGCTTCAAAAAGTTCGAGTCCCAACTTTAGAGATGTTAATCAACGGACGATTGGACGCAAATTACATCTACAATGGCGAAGACTGAATGTTAGACGTTAACTTAATTTCGACGCGAGAGAATTTTTTTTTTTTTTTATATTTATTTATTTTCTAGTCTTCGTCTCTTTTGTAAAATAAGGACTAACGAACTATGATTGACACGCTGTTTCTTTGACTTTTTTTTTCTTCCTTTCTTTCTTTACCACGTCTATTTTCTTCGTTTTCTTACAAATGCTTCTTTTTTTTCAGCCCCCCCCCCGCTTTTAAAAAAATAGAAAGAAGAGGAGCAGGGGAGAGAAAGCCAGAATTACTTGTAAAATTTCAAGAAGCGACCTACCGTATTATTAAGGTGAAGCATTTTGAATGTGTTGCCAAAGTAAATTTTTAAAGTTTTCTTCCCTTTTTTTCCCCCTAACTTCCCTACTTCACTCAGTAACAGTCATGTGTTGTTTTTATCAATTATTTAGATTACGGCGGGAGGGTGTTCAAAAGAAAATAACAGGAACCGTTCCACAAGTCGTCACCAAGAGTTTGAGTTTTGAGGCTTCTGTTTATTTATTTATTTATTTATTTATTTTCAACTCTTGTGGTGTTCGCACTTGAGTACATTCGTTGTTTTCTGTGTCACTATTTGTTGCAGTGACTTTGAGGTACATTTGAAATTATTTAAAATTTAAATATCTAAATAATTTTGTATTAATACGGGAAATTCATTATTATAATCTTGATAAGCAGTAAATTTAATTTATGAAAAATTGTTCATTGTAATTTGTACATAATTGTTTTTTTTGTAATTAACCATTTGAGGCGCAACCCTTTCCCAATGCTGAAAAAAGGGCAGCCGTTGCCATCGTTCTACTTAAATACCAGCAAGATGGCGGACGATCGAAACGTTTATCGCGTGCCACAGATCTAGAGACCCTTTTTTGACGACAGCTGGCTGTGAGCGATGGCAACGGCTGCCCTTTTTTTAGCATTGGGCAATCTAACCAGCTGTTCTCGCATTCTTCCATTTTTCAGCAGATGTCTGTGCTGTTAAAAATAATCGTGACATTTTTTACGGGAAATGACGTGCTAAATGTAAAGGATTCTCGTGGAGCTATGTCACCCGCAACTATTATAGAAATCAAGTCTTTTCTTCGTGACTGGCAACAGTCAAAACGTCAGAGTTTGGTGTTTCCAGAGCGGGAACACTGCGCGTTAAAGGGTTAATGATTTTTTTAAACATCTATTACGCAATTTTATATAATAATGTAATCAATTATGTTTACCCATAATTTATAGAAGAGACTGATATGTTTGTTTTAGTATTGTATTGATTTTACTCAGTTTTTTATCTGCAAAGCATAATTAAGGTATCATAAAAGAACACTGTACATTATATAATCAGTTCCCATGGTAACTGAATTCCATATCATTATTTCGATTTATTTCTGATTTTATTTCACACAGTTCTGCAATTTTTATCCATATAGTATTTTTCATTGATTAGCTAGCACGAATGTTTATTTATTTATTTATTTATTTTGTTGCATGTTTTTATTTTAGACATATATCGTTTGATTTTCTAATTAAAATATGTTAAGTTCCTTTTCCCTCTCTTCTTTCTAACGCTAATATTAAAAAGTCTTGAAAACGTACTTCTAATACAGTTATTAAAAGGGCTTAAAATTCACGGTGCATGTGATACATTACACGTTCTTACTTTTGATTTAATTTATTCTGTAGTAAACAAAAATGCGTTATGTATCGTAAGATGACCTTTGTCTCACGTATGAATATCTTTTTTCAACAGCAGTAATTCATTACGATGCTTTCTTTCAAGTGAACAACAATGTTTGCGAATATCCTATTATTAAGTTATGACAACATCTATAATTATTATTCATTGATAATGAATTCAGAGCTCCTTTTTCGGCCCTCGCTTGTAATTGGAAGAGCTGGAAATTCTAGAGCAATTGAATTATTTAAAAAATATCCACTGCTGTCCAATAATGGCAGGAAATGCGTCCTAAAACATACCTTCCCTAATGCAATTAGGCACTAATGAGCATTAACGCCTCTCAGTTCATTAGCATGAAATATAAAGCGCATGGTTTTTGTTCTGTTTGGAGAAATAATGCACTCGAAAAAAGATGAAATTACAGTAACTTGATCCTGTTATTAATTATTGACACCCTTTAGACTGCTGTAAGACTAATGGATCAGTGACATTCAGGAAGAACAGAAAAAAAAGAGTACAAACCCAATTTTATAAATGGAATTAAACGTGGAGTTCAGTTGTCACGGTGTTCTGCAGCGGATAAGTTTAGCTTTTTTTAATTTTTTAAGTGGTCCCGTTATCTTGATCTATAGAATTTGTAATGAAGAACTAACTCTCTGCTAATTCTGGTATAACAGATAGATTTTTGTGTAATTGCTTCAGAGAGAGAGATGATTAGAATCTGAAAGCGTAATATAATGCATTCCCTTTGCACGGATTTAAACATTGCATTAAATATGTATTCTTTTATGAAAGTGAAATACGAGCTCTGCGTCGATATTTCATGTTTTTTTTTCCTTTACTCTCTCTTTCATTAAATGAAAAAGCTTTTGCTCGTTAATAAGCACTCAAATGCGTGAGTATTTTATGC
This sequence comes from Cheiracanthium punctorium, assembly GCA_038373885.1. Taxonomy (NCBI): domain Eukaryota; kingdom Metazoa; phylum Arthropoda; class Arachnida; order Araneae; family Cheiracanthiidae; genus Cheiracanthium; species Cheiracanthium punctorium. The sequence continues at coordinate 543,306 of JAWZYV010005775.1, read as the reverse complement.
ATGTATTTCGAAATGTAATGCAATTATTTGAGATCTAAAAGATTCAGGATGAATTAAGTGAATTTTTTTTTCCCAATGCATTCTGTGAAAGTTATGGGTTAGATTTGGCAACGTTAATGAATTAGAAAGATATGAAGGAAATGAATTTTGATAATTATCCTCAACAGAATAGAGAATTAGTAATACAAATAAAGAAGGTGTTTTGCTGGGTCATAAATTTTCATGTTTAATTTAAGAACATTAAGACGATATCGCTCTCTAAGTACAAGAGTGATGATGTGTTTTTTTAATCGATACTTTTTATTTCTGTTATAACTATCGAGATTTAAGTTTTCTACACCAACTGGAATATGGCACTGTACAGGCAGTTAGTAAGGCAGTTAGCCGAGAAAATTAGTAAAATTAAAAATTTTACGTTAAATGTATAACTGTCGCTAAAAGTATTTTCAGAGTAAATTAAAAGTTTTATAGTTTTTTTTTAATTATTATTCACATAAGTAATATGATCAAAGCCGTCAGCCATAATGAAATAAATAACTCCCCACCCTTATAAATTGGAAGAATAAATAGACAAAATTTTGTTATATTTGGTTGAACAGATTTTTTTTTTTTTATAGTCGATCTGTAAACATTAAGTTAATTTGTGGCGAAATATGATGATTAAATATTAAAATATTACAGGTATTTTTAATTAAAAACATGATTAATTATTTGGTGAAATTAGTTTCAGTTACTTAAATTTTCTAATTGAGTGGCAAAATTTCTCACAAAAAAATAATTACAATTCCTGAACATCTGTTTTTTATTGGAAAATCACATTTTGATGTTACTCAAAATATATAAAGCATTTTCATTCATGAATGGATTTTGTTTTCATAGTAGTTAGCATTTAAAAATTCTAAATACCATCCTTACATTATCTTGTCAGTAGAGAGTATTACCCTACAATTATTTTCCCTCTTTACATGCTATCTCGCCGAAAGATAACTCTGATACGCAAGACTTGAGCAATTATGCAAAGAGCCCCCATTCCAAGAAATCTAAATTTCACCTCTGGGCAATCTTTTCGAAGACACCACCAATGTGGTACAACTCCTAGCCATCGACAACACAGGAAATCCGAAATTATTCACATAAATTTGATCTATTCGTGCACTTTGCACCATTAAGCGATAAATATTTTTTCTTTTGTACGCTAAAAAAATCGACAAGAAAAACTGGAACAATTTATCGCCATTTATGCTAATCCTTTTTTGGTTTTGTGTGGGTCTTGGATGAGTTGTGTTGGGTTCACTTGTCTAGGCCCAGGTAATTGTTTTGCCTAATGTTGCGCAGCGATGCACACGTAATCCAGTGTTTGCGGGTACAGGCGGACCCTCTTCCACTGTTTGAGCTGTCTTCTGTATATTGAGAGTATTGCCTTTGTTCAAATGATAAACAAATAGTTTTGGCAGGACTTACATGATAGGGTTGTCTTTTGGAAAATGCGTCGCAGCCCTTTCGCGCCCTGTGATGTTGCATTACACCAAAGCTGAAAACGGACAGCACATGTGATATGGACCCTGATCAGTGTGAAACAAGAAGGATAAATAAAAACAAACGCTTCGATTATAAAACACATTCCAACATAATATTTTTAGCGTTTAACCCTTTGAGGCGTAACCCTTTCCTTTCCCTTTCTTTTGACGCAGCTGGTTGTGCACACAGCCAGCTGCGTCAAAAAAGGGTGTCTAGATCTGTGGAACGCGATGAACGTCTCGATCGTCCGCCATCTTGCTGGTAGTTAAGTCGAGCGATGGCAACAGCTGCCCTTTTTTAAGCATTGGGCAATCTATCCATCTGTCCTCGCATTCTTCCATTTTTCAGCAGATGTCAGTGCTATTAAAAATAATCGTGACAATCTTCTTACGGGAAATGACGTGCTAAAAAGTATAGGATTCTCGTGGAGCTATGTCACCCGCAACTATTTTTATAGAAATCAAATCCATTCTTCGTGACTGGCAACAGTCAAAACGTCAGAGTTTGGTGTTCCCAGAGCGGGAACACCGCGCGTTAAAGGGTTAACGCATAATTAATCCGTTTACCTCTATCGTTGCAGAAATTCGGCGGCTGCGGTTCTCTCTTCAATGTCAATCGTTGCTTCCTATTATGGATCTTTGAGTGCAATGTTTTCTTTAATCTTTACAAAGATATGAGCAGACAGGTTAAAGTCAATACGACTCAACCTTTTTATATACCGCATTATGAACAGCAAAGAATATGAAATTGAAACTGTTTGTTTTCTCTTGTTTTAGTTAGACAATGAATAATCAATACTGATCAATTTAATAAAAAATAAAATTTAGAAAAAATAAACACTAGCTATACGTCTGATGACTGTTTCAATGGCAATTAATGATGTTATTTCTCTTCCGTCTAATGTGCATTTATGCTTATTAACCTTGTCATTTTTCATGTACATTAATAGCCTCACTAGATTTTATGCACTTGTGCATATCACCTTTGCTGTTTTACATACTGACTTTGTGATTTTTTTCTTTTTCAAAAACGTATAGCACAAGAAAACTTAAGAAGTAAAGTAATACGTCTATTAATACACTTGTGGGAAAACTAATCCTTTAATCATAAAACCGACATCTGAAAATTCACGAATGTTCATTTTTTTCCCCTCTCTGGCTCGGCATGATTAGAAAGTGAGCGGAAAGCTGTCCATTTAAAACAATTTTACTTTAACAGGAAATGCAGTCTTGATTTAAGCTCATTAAACAAAAATTTGGTAGTGATTTTTCAAAGAAATTGCTATAATAAATCAGTGGAGTTTTCTTAACAATTTTATTTTTACGATAGTTTGAAGTGCCGTCACTAGAGAAAGGGTTAAAGTGCAACTATCCTAAATCATTGCCCTAAGAACCTTATCTGTGAGAGTTGTTTTGTTTGCCTCAGTAAAAGAGTCGTAAATATATCATTTGTTTTCACTACAAATAGCATTCAAATAGCTTCAAAAGTATCTATTAATATTGTTTTATTGTGAGTTTATGAAATTCTCAAAAATGCATTTTAAAATATGGCTGCAAAGAGAGCGCGATGTATTGGATTTCTTTAGGATGCCCCTGTAAAATAATAGGCATGCTACATCCATCATTTTCACTATCGTGCATCGTATAATATGTCCCATATATAAGTTTCGGAGCAATCGACGAAAATTAGTACGTGAGGTTTATGCAAATATTACAGAAGCATGCCTTTAAAATACTGACACACAAAAAAACAATTTATTATATAGCTAGAAAGTGCTAAATAGGAACAGTTTATGTGATATGTTAGAAATCTTCTTAAGCTTAGACTTGCAAAAGTGAAAAATTGATATCACTCCTGAGATTTCACGAAAAAACATATTAAGGTTGTCACTTCTTTTAAGAAATCAGCAAATTCTTTAATTAGTTGATAAAATAGTTAGTTAAATAAAATGGTTATTTCGAAAATGAAACCACGCCCCCAAGACTCAAAAGAATTCAGAATGCTCCTTTATATTTTATATTCTCTACTTTTGCAAATAGTAAACTTATGAAAATCATAACAGAATCTAAAAAAAAATCATAAATATCCGAATTTTGAAATGTTTACCTAAATGGTTGGAACACCAGACAATTTTCCAATACCATTATTGTCATTTCATTATCATTTATCACATTCTCCCCAGACTACGCATAACTTAAAACTCAACTGATTATTTAAAAGTCAAGAATTTTTTATTTAAAACCTTGTGCTTTTTAACATTACACATATTTATCATGATTACGGACTTCAAATACTTATTCTGAAAGTATCTTTAAATGTATAAAGTCATTAATTTTGAAACATATGAAGTCATTTTAACTTCAAGGTTCTAAATTTTGAAAAAAAAAGTTACATTTATTAAATTGTAGAAATGCAATATTTTCAAATGTATATTGATATTTAATATATATCTTTGTCAAAACTTCAAGTAATCATTTATATTTACCTATAAAAACTAAAATTACAATTACTCAACACTTTTTATGTAAGAAATTCTAAAAGGGATACAAGAATAGCTCTTATTCTTGACGAAGTAAAGTTATTAAGTGCATTTAAAATTGATTTCGATTTTTACATTTAATTCAAACAAATACATTTTTTAAAAGTTTTAAATCACAAACAAATTGCGCCGAAACAGTGAATACGAATGTTATATTTTAAATAAAAAAGAAATTTCACATTGATAATTCTTTCTGTCGCAAAGAAAGATATGTGAAAATAATGAAGGATGGCAAGTCATTCTTATTGGAAAGAGAATTTCAAAATATGATGAAACTGATTTTTAGTTACTCATGCGGATTATATTTTAAGCAAGAATTTTGTGGATATCTTTTTTTCTGTTTGAGATAGAGAGGGACAAAAAGAACGTTTTGGATCCTTACAGCATAGCTTATAAATTTTGAAAAAATTTCTCTAATCGATCAGCTATGTAGCAAACCTCACATACATGACAAATTTCGTATTATTGGCTTCAATAGTTTCGGCTAGGCGAAATGTTGGCATACGCAAAAACGACGTTACTTTTTGGTCCCGTTTATATTTATAATTAAATATTCTCTCATGTAACTAGTTACACATTTCTAAGATGCGATTTAATTCTAGTACTGATAATCATCAATACACGATTGCGTTTATCAGGCGTTCAATCAGGCGATTGCACATCAGGCGTTTTAAATTATGCTCATAAATTTCATAGATGCGGTGATTTTCAGTAGTTGCAAAATAATCACAACCTTTTCTACCCTTTTTTTTATTGACAGTAGCTGCAAATTATCTACTTTTAAAAAAATTTAAAAAAATATTTCAAAATCTCGTTTTTTTCTACCTTAAAATACAACTGCAACAGGTTCCGAAGCTTGAGAACATTTTGTAACTTAAAGATGTTACTTTGTATCAAAAATGTAACAGAATAACAATTTAAGTTGCGGCAGTTGGTTCCAGTTGTACCTTCCTTACAGGCACACAAAATGTAAAGGAAAGGGCGGTGGTGGTGGGGGGGAGGGGTCAACTTGTTTGGTTTTCCCCCTTCAGTTTCCTTTATAAAAACACATTGTGGATACTTCAAACGTATATTCACGTTACGCCATCTGCATTTTCAGAAGATTAAGGGATTTTTCAATAGATTTCGTTGTAAACAATCTAAGATAAACAAGTAAACACAACTTTAAACAAATAATCCGTGAGATATCATGCACAACTATCAGCGGAGCTTAAAATTTAGCGTGTTGAACTTATTTCTATGTTACTGCCATGCTAGCAATATGGCGCTATAGATAACATCACGGAGAGAAGACTTGAATACCTGAAAGAATAAGAAAAAAAGAAAATTGAAATTTTTAGATGAGCAGACTCTGAATAGCAAATTAAACCCTTGAAAACGAATTACGAAGCGTGACCAATAAATATCTATTTATAGAAGAAGACTGCTTGAATTTTTTTTTGTCGTATTTTGTTGCATAAAATGATACAGTCAGAACTCTTCGTTTAAAAATAATTCGCATTCTCGAACCGACAAAAATAAAATCCTTTATCATAACCTTAAAAAATTATTTTAGTTTGATTTTAGAAAGTGTTTAATGTAACATGTATATTATAAGCTAATGATACTTTTTCAGTTGTTAATACCTAGCGTTTTTATAAACTGCATGTAAAATAAACTGAGCAGTAGTTTTGTGTAATGTCTTTTGTGAGAGCCAAAAATTTATATCTAACACCGACCGAACGCTTCAGTGAGATACAAAATTTACTTAACTCTCAGATTAAGTTTAACAGAAGAGTTTTCGGGTAGTTTTGAAGGCACAAACTTGAGTACCCCACAGAAATAAAATCCTGATTCCCAGATGTAAACTATAGTATGCGCTGTACGAGCTGTACTAAGCTGTATGATCTTCTTCCTTCCTTCCTTTCTTTTTTTAATGAAAATATAATGGTATTTGAAGTATACAGCTTTTCAAACTTAATAATTTTTTATATCATTAAGTATTACGAATAATCTCATTTTTCATTAAAACAAATGATGCATGGATTTTTTGTAATTTATTAATCGATACACACAAAATTAAACTATCTTATTAAATACAAAATGCTTGTTCGTGATATAAAGCTAAGAAATGTATTTAATCAAATAATTTCTTTTAGTTCACAATACATTCATTAATATATCTCAAAATATTTTCTTACAAGGTTGCTAATAAAGTACATAAATATGAATTTTTTAACGAACTTGAATCTGAAATCAGTTAAAGTGAACAGTCTTCTGGAGTCTCACGTATATTTTCATAGTTTTAAAAATTGTCAAAAACAACCACTAAAAGTTAGTCTAAAGGTAATTTGTTGTTGGAAAGTTTTAATGCTTTTCTATTGCTCATAATTTTAAAAATTTGAAGAGAGCAAGACCATCCTCAAACACATATGCTCACATGCTTTACAGGAAGATTATAAGAAGATAGTTCGATGTCTAAGTGCTCAAAAGCAAATCAACAGATATAAGTTACATAGCAATGTTGACCTGAAAACCCTTGTCTTTGCGTATTGAGCGATCTGTTACCTAGCATTTCAATGGTTAAGTTTCACAAAACCTAAACACATTAATAATGATCTCCAGAATTATCAATTGTATTAAGATAGTGTTTCTGAAAAGCTCATTTTGAAAGAACTTTATGAAAAAAAAATGTTTAGTTGAAGTATACTTATGAAGCTCTAACTGAATATTTCAGTGACACGTCAAATGATTGTTAAGTCTTTAAATAGTACATAAAATTGGCATTTATAGGCAAACATACGATTTATCCTCCTAAATCTCTAGCCAATCCAGAACTCCGAACTTCAAGAGCTGTACAAAGGTTTACGCAATTCCTATTTTGTATCAAATTTTCTGATCCACAGTAAACCATGTTTACTTGCAACATTGAGCTTCGCGCATCGAGAAGACACTTGGAGCGTGAACGTTATTCTTCGCGCGTAGCGTGTAATCTTTAGACTATCTGTTCTGAACGCTTTTAGCGGTTGCTGAAATTGCTACCGAAAAAGTAGCCAAGAGATAAACACCGAAAAAGAGTAAAAGGTGGAAGCTTCTAATAAAAGTGTGGTAGGATTATTCTAAGCAAATCTTAAAGCAATAACACAATCTCTACCTCTAGTTTATTTTAACTTTAGAGAGGGCTTAAATTGGCTTATATAAGTTTAGAGTAGAAATTCATATATTTGTGAGGGGGAAATGTACCTTTAGAGTAATCATAAATAAATAAAATCCGAATTATACTGAATCAAAATTTGAGCATCTTATAATTTTTTGTCTGCTGTTGTTGTTACTAATGCTCTCTGGCAACCCCCCCCCCCCCCAGAGCTGGGGCCAGATTCTCCATATAGGCTATGGCAATAAGCGAAAGGGAGAGCCTTCCATTTTAATCAGCCCCAGTGGGAGGAAGACCGATTTAGCTCGGGGGTCTCCTAACTTATTCTAAAGTTAGGAGACCCCCGAGCTAAATCGGAGACCTAGCACCTGGATCGTCACCCTCAGAGTTATCGTTTGAACATGAAACGATACGAAAAACACTTTTTATCGTCTGGTTTCCCCGACTGTATTTCAGGAAGTATAAGCTTTCCCACGAGAAAAATCGAAACGTGTAATAGCGTCCACTTTGAAACCGTAATACTTCATTACAGAACCACTTAACAATCGAAGGATAGCAACAATATCAGCACCACAATTCAAGGAGGAGCGTTCATCAGATTGAGTATAACCGATAAACCAGTTTACAAGAGAGCATGTGGATGCAAAATTGTGCTATAAACAGATGCCTCCAAAACAGTAAAAGACTCAGTAGTATGGATTTTAGTGGCAAAATGCGAGCATATTTATCTTCGAATGTTAGCTGTTTACTACCCAAAGTCGTCAGAAGCAAACGGTGAGGTAATCTCTTCTTCTTCAAAAAAACTCTTGCCCACACGTCTTCCCAGAAAGCCATAACGACCATAAGCAAATTCCATCGAGAAGTGTAGGAAAGCCATCCTACACTTGGATTTGTTCTCCTGAAATAATCACATTTTTGGACCATTTAAAATATATTTATTATTTAAACAGTTTCATTCGGACGACAAAGTGAAGGAAGCAATGCAGAACTTCCTGAAAAAGCAACCTCAATCCCTCTACAGCAAGGGCATAGACCTTCTGGCGTATGGGACGAGTGTTGCAATGCTAATGGCGATTTCATTTAAATTTAAAGTAATGGTATTACTTTTTTATTCAACTTGTCAACTTTTCATTAGGGCAAATCTCATTCATTCTAAATTCGCCACATGAAAAAGTACGCATGCCATCCTGACCTAAGTTAAATCTACCCAAGGTTAATACTTTAAAGATTCTCCTAATGCATTTAAGTATTAGACAATTTCAGTACGTTGTTATGAGATTATTGAATGATCAATCAGTCATTTTAGAAAAGTCAGTAACTCGAAAGAAAACAATTGATGTGACGTGTGTGTTTGTGTGTGTGTGTGTGCCACCACAGAGCGAGCAATAAATAACAATTTCAACAACACGAACTCATCACAACAGTCGGCGCTAATCTACCGTGTCCTCCAAATTCTGTTGACATCTTATTTTTGCTTTCGTAATGGTCTAGGTATTCTGCTATTTTCTTTTGTGCCACTGACTTGGTTCTCACTGCGTGCGAACCACGCTTCATAAATGCTTACATCTGTTTACAATTTAAACATTTTTTTTCAATACCTATTTTAATAGACGCAGGATTTAGTTTTGATCGTTGAAGCTGTTTATGACGGCTAGTGATGACCATGAATTAATCGATTATTAATACATTCGAGATAATCGATTTTGAAGAATTCATTGGAATGCTCAGCACATAACATAGCTCATGGCATTCGAAATTTCGAATACTATTCGGATCATGCAGATATGAATACCAGGATATGGCATTACTTATCTGATAGTGAAGCCAAAACTGTAACCGAGCTGCTATATTGCCTTGACTAAACCATTGTTATTCCATGGTGATAGTTCCAATTTCTCCCTTCAATTGTACCAACAATTTTAATCTTTCTTGAAATTGTGTTAATTTTAGCAACTTTTATTACCTTGTACCAAGTAAATGGAAGTTTAGTCTAGTGGTGGGAAAGTCGGTCCTTTTGAGGATCCGGTTCTCTGAAGGATCAAGTCCTTCGGGTCCGATCCTTTTGGATCCGCTACAATCAAAACTAAATGTTCCGCCATACTTAGACCAACTCAGTTACTTCATTTCGTCCAATTCTGAAGATAGCTAATGCCACGTCCTGGTATTCATATCTCTATGATTCGGATAATGAAATCATGACTAACCGAAGTAGTCATGATTTCATTATCCGAAATCATGACTACGAATCCGAAATCATGATTTGAATATTCGAATACCATTCGAATATTCAAATAGTGAAACCGCGATTACTATTCGAGCAATGAAACCGCGGCTAGCCACGAATAATACCAGTCGAATTATCAGTCGAATAGCGACTTTTTGTCTCTATACAGGAGGTCCGGGTTTTTAATCAGAGTTCCTAAATCCGCATCTGCCAACGGACCTTATCATGACCGTTCAAACCAATTCAATTATAAAAAGTTCAATCGTCAATTCATTGGAGCCAACCTAATTTTAAAAACCCATTAGATCTCTGAGCACATAGCATTCGAATAGCACATGGAAATTGAAAGAATTCGAATAGTGAAATGGCGATTAGTATTCGAATATTCGAATACGGAACTGAGTGAATTGATGAAGACTAACACAGTTGCCCCATAGGCAAGTTCTAATCAGACTCTTGCGTCGTTTATCCAGGATCGGAACTCAATTTTACTCCTACTATTTCTTTTTCTTTTTTTATGAGAGAGGTATGTGAAAAAAATATTTTGGCCGCGTACCACCTCACCAACAAAATAAAAGTAAAAAAGATTGAAAGGAAAACAGTTATATGTTAAAGTATGATCTTTTCTAGAAAAGAAAAATTCAATTTGAGTCAAATACCAATGGATTTCATTATAGAAAGCATCCTTCAGATTAGATTTGTGTTTTAAAATATTTTTTGCTGCGTTAGGAATGGCCTTTTTTCATATTTTAATAACTATACGCAGATCAGAGGTGGAAATTTGTAATGATACTCGTTTTAACATTTCGAAAATATATACTTATCAATATATACATACAGAAGAAAAACCTGAAAAAAATCAAACTTTAATTTGCAGTATTCTCATCATCAGCAGCGGTAACTATATCGGCATGCACTGAAATGTATAAGAAAAGAATACCATCAATTGTTTAATACTTTTCATTGCATGACTATGGTGCTTTACGTTACAAATAAGAACAAAATATTAAACTATGCTTCACGCTTCTCAGTTTTAAATTTTGCTTTCATAAACACTGTAACACCATTATTCACCATTTTTCACGGTCGATGATTTTTAAATCATTTTCTGTTTTCCTAATCGGTTTCCTACGCCTGTTTATTCTCTACTTTTTTTTTTTCAAATATAGAAAATGTACGCTCATTTTCTTATCTATTTTAAATATGGTCGTTCTATTTTTAACCACACCGAAACTCCCATAAGAACAGAGCTAATGTTACATCTGCAGAAGTAGCAGAGGAATAATACCTTATGCTTCACCTACTTACCAAAGTATGGAATTACTGCTCGCCTACTTTCACGGATGCCGAAAAACCGCCATTATGTGGAAAGTCAAGCCGAGACGTCTTTTGTTCTGCTCACACAGTTTTTGAGAAAAAAATTAGACATAGGGCGCTTGCCATTAGCCACTTCTTCTTGGCTGCCATACAGATTGTTAAGATGGATTAAAATGTCCAAATTATACCCCTCACAAGGGAGAGAGTAAAAGTGAAAGCAAAATATTGTGTTTAGTTTCCCATGAGTTAAATTGCTTCCAGCTGTATGAACCCAGAATTTTCCATTCGGTAGTACATTAGCAGGATGAAATTTTACTCAAAACTTTTAATGAAAAGATCGTTTCTAATACTGCATAACTAATAATATCGTCCGCACTCAAATACGGATTTTTCCCCCTCCAATAGCAGAAGCCATGTAGAGCGGCAGAGGGCGTTCAGATTATTTTATAATTTGTAAAATAATCTAGCCAAGTTTACAATAAAGTCGCACATAAATTGTGATTTGTAATCCTGGCGCTTCAAATTAATCAGATCAAGTCGTACGTTTAATGATTGAATTCTAATGTTCTTTAAATACTTAAAAATTCATAGCCTTATGAAATTGGTGATTGACTATCCTGGGGATATGATACTATGAAAATACATTTGATTGTCCATCTTTCATCTTTTGAAACTTTATATATGAAACAATGAATTTAGTTTCATACAGGTTTCAGCTTTGTGAGCAAAGATCGTCAGAAAAATTAATTTTCTTTTACAGCCCTCTCAGTGGCGGATTATTGCAAGTTTGGTGGGGAGTGGCGGTTAGTTTGTCGGTGAGGGCGGTTAGTTAGAAGATTGACATATACATCCATTTTATGGAAGAAAAATAGGATCTTTTTACATTAATTTCTTTTTTCTCGGGGGTCGACCGCCCCCTACGCCCCCCCCCTGTAATCCGCCCTTGAGTCCTCTGAATATTGTCTACTATACTACTGGCACTTTGTTTCGTTTTATGTATCAGGATGATTTTATTAAGCGCGTAGTGCAGTGGCGTAGTGGAAAGCGTTTTGAGCTAATAATTTTTTGATGGTTTTTATTAAATGCGCAGTGCAAACTTTACAAATTTATTTTTGGACGTATTCAGAGGTCACTAAAATTTGTATTTTTGTCAACAAAATAATTATCAAACCTTTTCGTTAAAAGAAAAGCCTTATTTTTACATCCTTTCCGGGAATTTTATTTTTCTGACTACATTCTTGAATTCAATGGATTTAGTTTAATGGTAAGTAGAAAGCTTTTGTCAAGAAACGAAGTCAACTCATACTACAATCAGTCTCGTACTACAATTCTGAAAACTTTTTTCCTCTAAAAAACTGTCTGATACTTCAATTGAATGATGCAAAAATTCTCGATCAAGAATATTTTCTTTTTAAAGCTATTTTCTTTTTTTTTTTTCATTAATTAAACAAATCGGAATGAAATTGTTTTAGTTTGGCTTTCTTTTTCTTTTATTTTACATAATGAAAGTGAAGTTTTCAAAATGATGATATTAAGTTTAAATACGCTTTAAGAAAGCCCCCTACGTAGAAACAAAAATAGCATGTTGCAATCGCTCAAGATTGTAATATTGATGTAAATATAACTTTATTAGAATAAAGGGAGAATTTATTGGTTTATAATTCATTCGGACGCAAGTGTCAAAATTACTATCCGGCTGTGTTGTACTAAAAACAAGGAAGTCGCACAAATAAATGCTTATGTTTTCGCAAAAAGTGATGACATTCGATTCATTCCATTCTAACTATTATTTTATGTAAAAGACTCATCGTTAACAAATTCAAGTTTAATAAGAAAAAAAAAAGAAAAAAAACTAAATTTGCAGAAAGTATTTTTATTTACTCGCCTTTAAAGTAAATATTTTCGCTAGTGCCTAAAATAAATAACATAGTGTACATTTATAAATTATCTGTTACAGAAAAAAAGCGTGAATGTATTAAGTTAACGAAAGGGAATGGTATATTTTTAAAATTGAGTCATGCAATAAAAATTTACATCTCTAAAGACTAAAGTGTTTTTAGTATTTAAGTTCATGATTTTAGAATACCAGGAAATTTAAAATCAATTCGAGATTTTTTTAAGTATCAGTGCAATTTTTTTTTTACTTCTAAATATTTTATAAATCAAAATAATATTTTTTTTTACAAATTCGTATAAGTGCCTTGGGTAAAAAGTAACTTAAGTAAACTTTTATCTACTGATACAGAAACTGCAAAATTATGTAAGAATATTACTATTGTATCAGAAAGCAAAATACCTAAGGCATATACGACCCCTTTTTGAAACGGTTAAATTAAAAACGAAGGAGGCGGAGATGAAATGCAATATTGAGAAATTAATATTTTTTGCAATGCATTTATGGAGGATATTTAAAAAAATAGTTTCGAAGTAATATGTACGGACTTTTTTTAAATTGAATGTTATTTTTGAAATGCGAGAAATGCCTGACATTCGAGTCTGAATTAATAATGCAAACTCGAATTTTTAAGTTTTAATAAATACATTTTGACAGTCGATATTTCCTCTCTTACCGCAAAGATACTTTTTTTCCCCCGCCAAATGAAGGCAGGTGGTTCATTAACTTTTATATTTCCGTCGTATTTTTCAAGCTCAGACAAAAGTAATCTTAGGGGAAAAGATTCATATTTAATATTTATAAGTAACGCATTTGATGTAAGTGGTATTTGATCGATGCAGATTGATTTTTTAAAAAGAATAATTGTCTTTGCATTTTATATGTTCAGCTTATTAACTCGGTAGTTCTCTTTAAAAAATTAGTCAGTATACACATACTAAACAAATTAGTACTATTTTTATATTCTTATTTAAAAGTATACATCTCACTCGTATCAAAAAATCTATATTAATCTAAAAAGCTGTTTAACAGCTATTACTACTATTATTTGTTTAGGTTTAAACCAGCAATGCTCATAAGTTTACGTAATATAAATGATTAGAAGCCTACGAAATGCAATAATCATAAAAGCATATTTATTTTAATATTTCAACTTCTAGATGGTTTGAATTTTATTATTCTTTCAATCACTTCCATTTTTATCATACTTCTAAATATACCCAATAAAATACTCTTTCTATATATTTTTACGGTGTTTTAATAGCTACAATTGCAGAGAAAATAAATGCACATATTAAAATAGAGAAAATAATCTTGATACTATTAACCATAAATGATCAATTACAAACCAAATCTTCAATAGTTAAGTTCAAAACGTGGGACGCATAGCAATGAATGTACAAATTCATTCGAGCTTTATATGGGAGTAAAAAAACGCTATACAAGGATTGCTATACCTGACTATTACAAAAAATCTTGAGTATTGTGTGAAGTTAACTGATGCGTAGATTTGCAATTAAAAACTCGTAATTATTTCAGGATTAGTAAAGCAATTTTTCATTAAAATTTTCAATAAGTAATTCAATTAGAACAAAAATGTGCAGTCACATTTTTAAATTTATACGTTATTAGTACATTTAAGCAAATACTCTAAACATCATTTGAAGTATGCTTAAATCTTCGGTTGTACCAATTCTAAAATGGGGTATCTAACATATGCGAGACTCCCGCTGCCGCAATTTCCTGTCACTTTCACTTTAAACATTCATTTGCTGCTTCAAAAAGCATTAAGATTCGAATAGTCTTGTGAATATTAATTTTACGCCGTCGGCCATTACAATCTCGACGTTAAGAGCCTGCCAAAAGTAATAACCAACATGAGGGTTTTTCACGCCCGATTGGGGAAGGCTTGGAAATATGATGTAGATGAGAGTTTTTTACAATTTCTAGGATGTGCCAGAAATTAAATAAGCATATTCCGGTCGAGTCAGGGGGACATTTAGCCACAGGGAAAATATTTGCTGAGTTGCATTTGTCTGTCGGAGGCGAAAATATGCACCATATTTTACAAGTATGTGCGTATGGAAAGATATGTCTTAATCTAATCTGTCCGTTCGAAGTTAAAGCAATCCCGTTTCGAAAATTTCACGTTTTTTTTTTTTTACTTCGCCTGCTTTTTCAGCTTTAATCCCATTTATTTATTTGATTGGACAGAAGGCGTATCTGATGAAATGAAATTGAATTTTGATGTGATCAGAACACTTTCAAAATTTTCGGAAAGCTTTGTAGCTGTAAGGCAAGTGCCTGTTTTAGCAACAATCATTGAAATAGAAGAAAATTATTATTTAAAAGTATATGTATTGTTATTATTAATAAACAAAAAAAGATTTAAAACATTAGAAAGTTTATGAGCTTGAAGGCTGATATACTTAATTCGTGGATTCTGGGAACGATTTCAATGCGATCAGCTTATTTATGTATTTTGCGGTAGATTCCAATGGCGAAGGGGGGAAAAAAGTACATCACAGTGTTAGACTGAGTCTAAAATTTTACAGTGATACGCAGAAAAATGAACTAAAATATTTTGAAAACCCCAAAATGTTGTTTTTTCTTCTACACTTGCAAATAAGTTTACAGAGTACTTAGTCCTACTCATAGAGCAGATATAAAGGAGAGAGAAAGTTTTGGTAGTCCTAACTTGAGGCACTTGTCCCAGCAGCTGCCTTTTGACAAGATCTCACGCGCATAATTCTTGCGCATCTGACACTCTCCTTAGTTCTCTATGGAGAGGACGCTAATTTTCGTTTTCATCGTTACATTTATTTTTTAATATGGTACATAGCTGCATGTGAATGCAATTCGTGATTTGTAAAATGTCCTGGAATGACATTTCACAGAAAAGTGGTTTTTTTCCCATATTTTGAAAGCTTTCTTTTCACATCCACTAACTCTTGGCGATATCTTTTTTTACGCCAAACGAGTTTGTAATGCGTATGTTGACAGTAATTTTCCCTTATAGTTTACTCTAACCACTCTCCAGATTTGGCGATAGAGCACAAGTCTAGTCTCTCTGCACATTTCCTTTTCGTCCTTGCTTCACATTTCCAACAGGTTTTGAATGGCGATGCGCTCTCTTGTACATTTCTATTCTGTGGGCCTAATATGTCTCTTAGACGAAAAATAAATTACATTTTTACTTCTTTGTACGGAATATGGGATTCCAAAACTGAGCCCTACTTGGCGATATCTCTTGTATTTGGCGAGAAATCGGCTTATTATTATTCAAGTATCGTATCTCAATTTCAAATGAAATAAATTTGAATAAATTGCATCGGGAAAATGCAGAGGAAAGGAGGGTTTTATGGAATAATCAGGAAATATGGAATACAGAGTTTTCAGCTCTGTAAAGTGCTGCTGTCACGTGGGAATATCATGAAGTACTCAAGAAAGACTCACTTGTGACAATGCAGTAAAAGTTGGACTCTTATTGCAGTTGTACCGCTCTCTACAGAACAATGTTGTTAAGTGATTTTCAAGAGTTTTTGCAGAGAAGTTTTCGTACATTTTAACCTACTAGTGTACACGTGACTTGAACACTGATGTCACGTATAATGTACATTAATTTGTAGATTTAGAAATATTAGTCTTTTTTTAATTTTGATTGTTTTTAGGATGACAGTGTTTTGGTCATCAGTTTAAAGGTTCATTTTTCTAGATGGCGGTCAGTTATTATGGAATATTGAAATGGATTTCATGCCATCGACTGAAGAACCGGAGAACAGTTACAGAAGACGCTGAATGTATCTCTGTAACGAAAAATTCTCCGAAGATCAACGAAGAGAAATTTGGATGCAATGCTTCAGGTGTTCTCTGACGGATCATCTTGACTGTACCGGAGAAGAGAAAGACGATTATGCCTGCAACTTTTGTAGGCTTGAAGCAGAAATGATTCAAACATAATCTTAAATATGGTTTTATAGTTAAAAAGAACTATGTTTTCTGAAGTATAATTAGTTTTTCAACGGTTTAAACGACATATTCCATATTACACGGATATTTTATATTAACCTCCATTTGTAACTCTCTGTGCACGAAAAGATTTTATTGGAATCATGAACATAATTTTTTTTTTTGCATATGCTTTCATAAAATGATGCTCAAAATGTCCACCCTGCATATAGAGGCTTGCATGCGTGCGCAGTGTAATGGCCAACTGCTTACGTTCCAGGTACCCACATAAGCAGCACGAAGGGGAGGGACTGAATCACTATTTGTTGTAATTAGGACTCGATAGATCAATTCTTTCAATCGTTTTCATTGAAATCAATCCATAGGTGTCAGATTGCAGCGGCCATAACACCGAATCTCCCATATTTAATCCAGTATCCCATTTAATGTTTCTAATTGCTTTTCCTCGCACAGGATGTGACGTCATATTTCGTTTTCCCAATTTTCTCGTAAACTATGGATCGTATATGTATAATTCTTTCGGAATCTTTTATGTACTCCCTGCGAGGAATCTGGCTCTGCAGAGTTTGGGAGGTATTTATGGGACACACTGTATTTAAAAATGTAAATATTATTTCGTAATACCCTCCTCCCGTCTGCAATTTAACCTTTGAGGCGCAACTCTTTCCCAATGCTGAAAAAAGGGCAGCCGTTGCCATCGCTCGACTTAACTACCAGCAAGATGGCGGACGATCGAAACGTTCATCGCGTGGCACAGATCTAGAGACCCTTTTTTGACTACAGTTGGCTGTGCGCGGGCACAGCCAGCTGCGTCAAAAAAAGGGTCTCTAGATCTGTGGCACGCGATGAACGTTTCGATCGTCCGCCATCTTGCTGGTAGTTAAGTCGAGCGATGATAACGGCTGCCCTTTTTTCAGCATTGGGCAATCTATCCAGCTGTTCTCGCACTCTTCCATTTTTCAGCAGATGTCAGTGCTGTTAAAAATAATCGTGACAATTTTTTACGGGAAATGACGTGGTAAAAAGTAAAGGATTCTCGTGGAGCTATGTCACCCGCAACTACTTTTATAGAAATCAAATCTATTCTTCGTGACTGGCAACAGTCAAAACGTCAGAGTTTGGTGTTCCCAGAGCTGGTTAACAGACCAAAGGGTTAACAGACATAGGATGATGTCATGCGGTGTCGACACGAGATTTTAGAATAAAAATCGTTCAGTCGAAAAAAGTTACATCTAAATACGAAAAATATAAAAGAAAGAAATAGCAGTCCAACTGTTACTTTTCAATGTACAATGCGATAATCAAAAGTTTTTAAAGATACTATCGTCTGTCATGACATATTTATGAGGCACAGCATTAAGACAATATCGTTTTGCTACAATGTTCCCTTTACACCGATAAACACAATGCACACACGCGCTTAAAATGCCAAAACAAATCTTCCACGTTCACCCTGAACAGATCTCTCCATTTGCCTTAATGTTTCGTGCTGTATTATGAGTAAAATCATGTTCCACCAAGCTTAATAAGCATTTTGTTACTTATTACTGCAACTGCTATTGTTTGGTGCCCTTATCGTCACCCAGGTAAAGGTCACCTTCTAGGATACTAATTGAAAACAGGGCACGCGAAAGATTTCACGCAACGTCTGGGCCAAAGAAAGGGAACAACTGTCATTGATAGGGGGTAGGGGGAAATCACTTAGCTCCAAACGTACCAGGAGGGGCGGCAGGGAGGGAAAATGGTGAAAAAAATGTATAATCCCAGATATTATTTTATATCACGCGACAGTTTTTTTTATATGTGTACATATGTTCGAACATTGTTGGTATGATATAAAAAGCACTTCCGCATGCTGGGTGAAGAGAACGTTGAAAAAGAAAAATCGTAGTGGAAATAAAATAGTTTGTGATTTCATTAATTACTACGGTTCTGTGACATAAATAGTTTTATTTATAGGGTTCGTGTAAATGTCACAGAGAAGGCTCTGTGTGTTTTATTTTAGGTTAAATCAATTAACTGTAGTAGTGCCGTGGTATTTATGGAGTTTCAGAAATAAAGAAAACTGCATGGATTCATAATTTGCGTATCACAAATATGAGGCATTAGTATTATTTCATAGTAGACAAAGAATTTTTCTTAAAATTATTTTTTTAAGAGTCATGATTCTTTCAAATATGTCAAATGCAGTTTTTCCATTTGTTAAGTGTGCCGAAAGTAACATAGATTTTTTTTAACATTAAATCCAAACAAGTAAAATTTTAACAATTTTTTAATTAAAAAATTAAAATCGAGCTTAGCGCTAACATAGGATTCATATTTGTTACATTTTATAGCGATAATTTTTATAGCGGGGGTTAGCGATAATTAACCCCCTATGCATTAAAATGCATGCATAACATTTCTTTTTTTCTTTCAAGAAAAGTGTACGAAAAAAATGTGAGGTTGTCCACTATCCTTTTGTTAGGATACGGCACTCCGTGGCACAAATTCCTTTTTGTTAAATGTCGATAGTCAAATGTAGTCATAAAGAGTTTTATTCTAGATTACATTTACTAAAGCCCTTCAACTTTACTGAGAGGGGAAGAAAGCCTTCTACTTACAAAATAGAACGAATTCTAAATTCTTTTGAAGCTGATTATATGGTATTTGTAATTGTTGTGTTTTACAGCAAGAATTTTGTGCATATCTCTTTTTAGAAAGGACAGATATGAGAAAAGAACAATTTCCCTTACTATCCTTCTTAGGTAACAAATTTTGGAAAATCCTGTCTAATCTAGCACCTACGATAAAAAAACTCGCATGGATGTCAAATTTCATTTCATTATTTTCCGTAGTTTTGGTTTAGGTAAAATGCTGACTTACACAAAACGGCATTGTATTTACAGCCTTCCTAACATTTTGCATAATGCTAATAAAATAAAAGTACTACGTGTTTTGGAGCCCAAACGCTATAATAAACCCAAAAAGCCCTTGAATAGGCACGTATGTGTGTGCAGTACTTGTTGATATTGGTTACCAAAAATTGGGACTTTCGGTTTTTTAAGTGATCAATTCAATTTCTGACGTAACATTTGTAGCAAAACAAGAGTGGAATAAAATGTTTCAAGTGCAGGTTTGCAGCTAGAAAAACATAGAGCTGGGGAAGGCGGAACAAGTAGAATTTTCCAGAAACAGAATTTATTTTTATGATTTTTCACACGTAGAATGCGTATTTCAGAGAGATGATTTCCGTATGTCACATTCTATTTACGTGCAAACTCAAATTTCAGTAATGAATTTACAAAATGCATTACTTTAATTGTATGTATTTTTTCCATTTAATATTCAAACCATTAAATAAAATATTAAAAATATAATGTAAAATGCGTAATGCTACTTCTTCGAGCGTTCTATGAAAACTTCTTTTTATCCTGGTCGGTTTTCTAAATTAGTCAATCTCAAATGTTCTAACATATATCAATTTTTGTCTTCGCTGCAAAAAAGACTTTATTTTTCCAAACTTGACAACTTTAAAAACATTTAAAATAACTTAGAAAATTTTTAAGGACTTTAGTGTTTGTGAATAATGTTCACGCCACATGATTAATTAGGATGATTAATGTTAAAGCAATAAGTAATTAGACAGATTAATTGATTTATTTAAGTTTGTTAAAAATCCAGAAAACACCCTGAATATACATAATGTTATTAAATGGACTTGCAAAAGAGATGAATACTTAATAGTAAAAATTTAATAATTTCTATCAAAAAACATTGTAGTAAATTAACTAAATATATTATTATGTTTTGTTGATCGCCAGTAGTCATTCAATAAAAACAAAATTAATGATTTAATTACAATGTATAATTAATTTTTTTTTAACTAATCACCTTTTTTTAACTTGAATAAACATGAAGATATAACGTTTGAAAACTAAATGGTGACACATATTTAGTAACACTGGACACAGAAGAGGAATCTCAGTCACTGTTGTGTCTCCTCATTGTAGACTGCAGGCATTTCTTTTCTTTCTGCAGGCATTTCTGCTAGATGCTGGACCGCAGCGGGGCATTTACTCTTATTGTGAGTAGCAACACCGGACTCAGAAGAGGAATCTTAGTGACTGAGTCTCCTCAGTGTTGGCTGCAAGATCTGTGCCAGAGCGGGGCATTTACTCTCATTGTAAGCAACAATATCGGCCTTCTTTGGTAAAAAGTGGCATGTAATATTGAGGGGAGGGGGAAAATGGTTTCTTTTGTAGAAAATATTTCCAAAAAGGTTGAATTCTTTTTTTTTTTGGGGGGGGGGCAGTTACCCCGCCGTCTTCCCTTTTAATCCGTCCTAGGCGTTGAATGATGGGAAATAGAACAGTTATGGAACTTGATTGTGAATTCGAGACTTTTTACCTACAAAAAGAAAGAAAAAAAATCACCTGTGAATTTGATATATTTTAGACTTATGGGTTAGGGGAGGGGGGGAGACATTTATGTGTAAAACTACGCATCGAAACCAATGGACCAACCAGACAAGTCGGCATAATGATTTTAAGCAGTGCAGGGCATCACTTGATCTGACGTCATACTATGACGTCACCTTAGCGAATCTTTCTTCAGCTACTTGCGATTTATGTGCAAAAGTTTCTGGCAACACTGATCGGAGGTGACGCTCTGGGTCGGCTAACGATCGATACGTACCGTTCACCTCACCATGGCACAACGTTTATATCATTGGAAATGGTATACATGCGAAGTGTGAAAGTCCCGGGTTCGGATCCCATCGCGCGTCCGTCGACCGTTAACCGTTCAGAGTTTTCCGTGGTTTTCTCCGGAAGTTAGCGTAAATACGGATTAGGACCCCTTCGAAAGACCCCCAAGGAGGGCTCCCCTCTTTCAAGGAAACTTCCCCAAAGCTCACTGACCAATTGGAACGAATTTCACACAATCTCAAGTACACACTAAAAGGAACGTACTGTGTGAAAATTAGCTGCTATCTCCTCATAGAATTTGAGAAATTAAAGGTTAAAAATTAGTTAAAATCGCGCCAATTGTAACCCTTTAGCTAGTATTTGGTGACAGGGATAATTAGTCGAAAAGTTGAAACGCTCACGCGAGTACGTACTCGTAATATTACAGGCCTGATTTTTTTCCCACCATATATTCTGCGGGATATCCAGTGAATCATTGCTGTAGATGAATCCTGACCTGTGCTTACTTAAAATGCTTATTAAATAAGCATCTTTTTGTAAAAGCATTTATAAAAGAAAATAGAAAGCGCCAAGTAGCGATAGAGGCTCTGTTCTGTCGGCTCATACTCATTTTTTATTAATTAATTTTAGCTTTAATTTAGGAGATAGCAACTAATCTTTACACATTAGGTTTCTTTAAGTGTGTACTTATGACTGGATTAAATTCGTTACGTTTGGTGAGTGAGCTTCGGGGAGGTTTCCTTGTTTGTGTTGTACTTCTGACAAGGATTTATAAGCGGGATTCGAGCCAACCACACAAATCCGATATACTTGTTCACAACAACTACGTACCGCAATTGTTCTTGGTTTTGGGGGAAATGAACAATAACAACTTCATGTAACAAGTTAAGTACTAGTCATAAACTGTTTCTCATAAGTTATTTCCTTATTATAGTGTTTGTTTATATTCACTGCACTTGCTAATTGGTACTAGAACTGTAGTTAGCATTTCTTATTATATAGTTATCGATATGTTAAATATTTTGGAATGAGTGTTTTTGTTCGCAATCACTTTGTTTGCAGTGCTCCAGTAAGTGAAAGAATATCGCTGAACTTAAGTAAGTGAAAGAATATCGCTGAACATCGTGGCACTGTGATAAATATCAGGTTGTAACGAAAGTTTTCCGCCAAATCTGCTTGAAAAACTAACTTCTTAGATAACTCTTTTTGATCTTTCGGTACCAAACCTGCACAGTGTAACGTGATGCAACAATAGTATTTAAAGCTGTACTCATTATTCGTTGATATTCTGTAGCTGACGTTCTGCAACACAACTGGAAGTAAATGATGGTTATATCCTCTAGAGTGATAGTTTCATTTGACACACCTTGTACTTAATGATAATTATATTTTTTTACGGGTTTCATAACACAGTGTTATAAAGTAAGTCTCTTTCTTTCAAATGCCAAAAATCATTTGACAAAATATGAACGAACGCCAACGCGAACTGTTTTCTGACGATGTTTACGGTGGCGGGAAACTTTCGTTACAACCTAATATATTTTTATTTTCAGTGTTTGTACTTGAATAGTCGTCTAACACCGAACAATTTATGATGTTTTTAGTGTGTATGTGTGCATGCGCGTAGCCAGGAAAATTTTTCGGGGGGGGGGGGATGTGAACTGATATGTGTATAAATAGACGGAATTTCATCACTAATCCAAAAATTTCGGGGGGGATATATCCCGATATCCCCCTGGCTACGCCACTGCATGTGTGCTCTGGAGGATTTCACATCAAATATAATAGATACACTTCCCAGACTTATAAATTTCTATCTTCTATACTTACAATAAGAATTCTGATTTGCTGGGAGTATCTTAAAGTTTCCTAACGCGTAAGTGCCGTCAATAATTTAAATCAATGGATATATCTCAATCAAGTTTATGAGGTAAACCAAATTAAAGAAATGATATATTTCACCTTTTAACGTATAAAAGAACAGAAGAATTGTATCTACAAATTATTTATAATTTCCTTGTAATATTTGTTATGTAGTTTTAAATTTGTACACACTTTGCAATTCTTTTTGCATATTGCATACTACACTCATGTCCATAAATTAAGGATAATGAAGTTCAGGCAAAGAAAGAGAAAGAAGCAAAACAAATTTGACTTATTTGTAAAGTCTATTTATTAAACAAAAAGTAAAGAGCAAAAAAGATGCTATATGTTTGACATAATTAATAAAAATTGCAAGTTTTACTCCCTTGACCAAATTTCAAAAAAGAACCTATTTACAAAAAACAGTATAACATGGTTAGTAGGATGGTTAATACGGAGTATGTCTCCCGGACGATGCAATACAGGCCTGACAACGCCTAGGCATGCTGAGTATCAAATGATCAATCTGATCTTGGGGAATATTACACCACTCATCAAGCAATGCACTCCGAAGTTCCGGTAGACAGGTGGGAGGGGGTTGACGGGCTGCAATTCGTCGGCCAAGCATATCCCACACATGCTCTATTGGATTCAAGTCCGGTGAGTATGCTGGCCAATGCATATGGGTGATATCCTCCGATTGAAGGCATTCGTCTGCAATGTTTGCACGGTGAGGACGGGCGTTGTCATCCATAAACACAAATTAAGCACCCATGGCGCCCCGAAACAAACGTACATGTTGATCCAGAATGACATCCCGATAGATGTGGCCTGTCATCGTTACACTCTGAACATGCAGGTCAGTTCTGGAACCAAGAATAATTCCTCCCCAAACGAGCCATCCTGCACCACCGTAACGGTGTCTTTCAATGGTGTTCTCTTGGTGGTAACGGGTACCTGGCGCTCTCCAGATGAATGTCCGGCGAGAATCAGACTCCAAACTAAACCTGGACTCGACGGAAAACATCACACAAGACCACTGTTGCGGTGTCCACAATGCATGCTCTCTACTCCAGGTTAATCGCAGGCGACAGTGAGTTGCGGTAAGTGGAACACATCTGACAGGCCTACGAGCATATAGACCAATTTGCCCTAAGCGTCTGTACACGGTATGCCTTGAAACTGTCGTACCGGTAGCTGAAGAGAGCTGACGAGACAGGTCTGATGCTGTACTCCGTCTGTTTCTTTTGGCAGTAACTGGCAAATAGCGGTCCTCATTCGGCGTTGTAACTCGGGGGCAACCTGTGCTGTAACGTCTACTCACATTACCATCATCTTGGAATCGTTGCCAAAGCCTGGAGATGACACTCTGGGCGATTCCAAGTTCCTCGGATACTTCCAGCTGGGTACGTCCACATTCCAGTCGTCCGATAATTCTGCCACGTAAAATATCATCCAAATGCCTCCTTTGTGCTATAACTATGCGGTTTTTGCACTGAAAGGCTTTCACAGCGCTTGTGAACAATTTTACTTCTTTGCCACCATTCCTTATATACCCCTCTCTTACACTCTCGTCATTGTGACGTACCATCCACGCCATCTGGTGGTTTCCTGCAATTTGCATATTCTTCTTCAAGATGATTGTGATCATTCTACAGGTGAAATTTTTATTTTAGAGATCAATTTCTGTGTGATTCTGAATTATCCTTAATTTATGGACATGAGTGTATTATTTCTTAATCCTAGTAAAAATGAATCAAAGAAGCATAGTTATACACTTTTTTTCAAAGTTAATGAAACACTTTTAACTGCAATTTTGTAAACATATAAATAAATCAAACCACACAGCAATATTTTAAAAAGTGTGAAATTTATATGTATATAGCATATAACTGTTTTTATTTTATTTTATTAATACACAACTGGTAATTAAAAGAGCAACACCAAGAAGGTGAATGCTACACACAGTGCAGCAATTTTAATGTCGAGTAGTATATCTTATCAAAGAAATATTTCTAGCTTCATAACATTGTGATTTTCTTTTTTCTACAAATTATGTCATTATCAAAAACAATAATCATTTTCTTCAGTTTTATAAGTAACTAGCTGAAGTACCCGTTCTTCGCACGGGAATGAATGGACTTTTTGATATTACGATTTGTGGTGATTACTATTCATTGTAATAAACAGATATAGCAAAGTGGATATCGCGTTATATTGTGTCCAATAATCATGCATACCGAATTGCAAGGCAATCGTTTGTACGGTGCAGAAGGCCATGCGGCGTAGCGCAATCTAGTGGTGAGTTTTAGCGAAACGGATACGTCGAAAATATTTTTCGCATTCAGATATCGATGTATACGAATTTTCATGACTATCGGCTGGACAGTCCTGAAGTTCATGTGTTGACGCGACATTTAGTGGCAAGTTATAGGAAAATGGATAGCGCCAAACTCTTCCCCGTGTTCAAATATCTATGTATACCTATTTTCATAGCGATTATTTGCACAGTCAAGAAGTGATACACTGCAGGGCCATTTAGTGGTTCAATAAAGTAATGATTTGCTACAGCGCCGTCAAGTGGCGAGTTATAGCAAAATGGATAACGCCAAAATATTCTCATTGTACAAATAGCTATGTATACTGATTTTCATAGCGACCGTGTTCAACTATCTATGCGTACCAATTTTCATAACGATCATTTGCACAGTCAAGAAGTGATACACTGCAGGGCCATCTAGTAGTTAATTAAAGTAATGATTTGCTACAGCGCCGTCAAGTAGCGAGTTATAGCAAAATGGATAACGCCAAAATATTCTCATTGTTCAAATAGCTATGTATACTGATTTTCATAGCGACCGTTTGAATGGTCAAGAATTTGGCCTGCTGCAGTGTCATCTAGTGGTGAGTAACATCAAAAGGAACGCAGTTAGAATATATTCTTCGTGCTCAATTGTGTAAGTATAAAACATTTTATGCCGATCGGTCGAACGGTATAGAAGTTGATGCTTTGCAGCGCCATTTAGCGGCAAGTTACAGCAAAATGGATAGTGAAAAATATTCTCCGTGTTCTAATATTCGCGTGTTCCAAATGTCATCGAAATCGGTTGGACGATATTCGCATAGCAAACGGCTAAACGGAACAGAATTCAACGTTGTGCTGCGGCACCAAGTGGCAAGTTAAGGAAAACGGATAGCATAAAAACCTTCTCCATAATAAAACACTTAGGTGAACCAAATTTCATCGTGCAACGGTGCTCAACGGTGCTGGAGTTTTTCAACCTCATAAACACATACCAACATTCATTTTTATCTATAACCAGTGTTATTATATATACCAGTCTCAAATAAAATCCAGTTTCAAATCTAAGCCTAGCCAAAGTGCCAACATACGCCATTTTGCAAGAGTTTTTTCAGGGAATCATTCGAAGCATTGACTTAGCAGCAATCAATATGGGAAATGGTTCGACCGCCAAAGAGTAGCACGCATTTATTTAAAAATTGGAATCCCTTAATACAGCCGATTTTTTTTTTGAATTATCAACTATAATGTGTTTTATTCATCGTTACTCCGATGTACTAAATGAGAAGATTTCAATTTTCTGAAATTTGGCGGAATTCCCCCAACTTAAATCAATGTACTCAATTGGCGAGAATTCTGAAGTTAGATCGCTTGAAATCCCTTAATAACTGCATTATTTCTTCACGGATCATTAAAATTGAACGCTGTATTCTAATAAAACCTTTGCACTTGTTTTCAAAAATCTATTTCCTTAAGCTCTCAATAAATTGCGCAAAGCCGAAAACTGTGAAAACCGCTAGAACTCACTTACTCAAAATCCATATTTCAGCCATTTTATTTTTTCGCCAAACTAAAAAATTTACACATTAGCCTCGGAAATCTTCAATTCTTATTGTTTTGCGTGTAAAGCATTACATTCCTGCTCTGATTTCCCATGCACACGATATTATAATTTTTAAAAAAATAACCTTACGAATATAAACTAACAAAAAAAAATCATTATTATTCTTTTATTTTTACTTTGAGAATTTAAAACATTTTATTCGGCAAAATCGCCACACATGGCAACCACGATCCTTATTTCACACTTTTTTCACTACAGGGGTTACAATTACGGAAAGATTTTTGCGTGAAGAGCATAAAAAATCTCTTAAATTCCGGGAACGGGTGGACTTTCAAAGTTTTAAAGTGGACTGTGATTTATTCTATATTATTTTACATATCTGTGCTAAATTTCAGGCCGATAGGTCCATTTTTGTGGATTTGTATACGAATCAAATCCACAAACAAACAAACAAACAAACAAATAAACAAACAAACAGAATTTCATTTTTATTTATAAGATTTTTCATTTGTATGAGATAAACAGCTAGATTTTGATTAAGTAATTTTACAGTGGGAATTTTCTAGTTTTTTGTATATTCAGGGGCGACTTGGAATTCAGGGATTTAGGAAATTTAATGTCTGGAAAAGTCAGGGAATTCTGCAAAAAATCTTTTCTAAATCAGAGAGATTTAAAACTCTTTACAATGTTTATCGTCATTTGATGCAGAATACCGTGTTTACTCGCGTAATAGTCGCACCCCCCGTTTTCAAGCAGAAAAAATAGCTCTTGAGAGTTTCAATATTATATAGTAGATTTTACCCGCATAATGGTCGCACCTGGACTTTCAACATGAAAAATTGGCAAAAAAAGTGCGACTATTACGTGAGTAAACATGGTAGTTTTGGCTTCTGGTGATCGGAACAGCTTTAGTATTGGTCATTATTGGCAGTCTTTGTCATAACTTTGTGAAATTTTGAATGGCATTAATATTTTATTTAAATATTATGTATTCATTTTTTAAATTCTTAAACAGGGATGTATAGATTTTTTTATAATTCTTATTCACTATATTTTAAGTTAACATTTACTCTGTGAGGGGGCTCCCCCCGCTACCAACAACCATAGTCAGATAAAAGAAAAAGCTATCTGCGCACATAATCCAAAACTATCTGCAAACTCATATGACGTATTTAACGAGGAGAGGGGGGGGGAGGGAGGGGTCCTGAGAGTTCGGACACTCCCCCCCCCCTAAAATTTTGATTTTTGTCACTATAATGATAGTCTTTTTGTGAAAAATTCTGCTTTTTTTACGGTTTCGACTCCCCCCCCTCTCTCCCAAAATGTTTCCTGAATACGTGCCTGCTCGTGATAACTGAATACATATTGCGTATATGAACTTGTGTATATGCATTGGAAGCACACATCTGTGCAACCCGCTTGCGATATAGTGACGAGCTGCTGCTGTTGTGAACATGTATATCGGATTTGTGTGCTTGGCTCGAAGGCCACTTGTAAATCCTCGTCCGAATGACAAAACAAGGGAGTTACCCTCTGTGGGGTCTTTGTAAGGGGTCTTAACCCGTATTTACCAAACGTTTCGGAGAAAACCACGAAAAACACCGAACGGTTAGGTCGACGGATGTGCGATGGAACCCGAACCCGGTACCTTCAGACTTCGGCCGTCTATCATTTTCAGTGATATAACCACTGTGCCATGGTGAGGCTTTGTGCAAGATAAATTGTTTATTTATTTTAATGCATAAATTTCAAAATCATTTCATATCAGTGCCTAGTTATAAAAGTATTTTTTTAATATTTTGCTTATTATACAGTCTGATCATCAACGTTTTAAATTTCAAAATCTCGAATCATAAGTGTAGTCAGTGGCCAATATCCTGAATCAGGAACACTAAACATAAATAGAAATTTTTTATTCAATACTTTTCGAAGTTGAAATATGTAAGAAAGTAATTAAAAATTAGCGCAGATCTGATCGCTCTGTAAGCAGTTCTTTATAAAAGTTTTGCATTTAAAAAGAGAGGAATGCTTAAAAATTTGAGTTTTCCCCTTTTAAAAAGTTAAAAATTTGATTCTTTTTTCTTATTCATTATTTTTTCAAAAAGATTTGACGAAAATTAAGCATATTGTTAAATGTAGTAAAAATATTTTATCATGTAAATTTATTTCGAATGTTCAATACCAATGATGCATACAGTCTTCTATTTTAAAACAAGATGGTAATTTTGACATTTTAATTTGGAAGGGCAGGCCCATGGTCAGGATTTTTATTCGGGGAGGCTCAAATATTCAAATACCATAACTTAAACATAGGTATCATGGGGTCCTATGAAAGATGCAAGAAAGAGCCACACTCCGACATAGGCGTGACATAGTGATCATTTTTAAAATACACTGGAACTTTTTGTATTTTAGTACTGAAGTGTCTGAAATACTGAAATAAGTCTTCTCTAGAATAAGGGTCTTCCATAGAATATAAGCCTTCCCTAGAATACTGGGCGGATTGTGGTAATGGGGCCCCTTGGGTGCCCCTCTCTTGTAGAGGACGCGGGGCTGCAGAGCCTGTTTCCCTAAATCCGCCCCTGTATATAAACATACATATTTGAACTTTCGGGCGGGGGGGGGTGTAGCTCCTCAACCCTCCCCTTCCCTGGCTACGTGCTTGTAGAGGGGGAATTACAGCAAGTGCTGCTGAAAAGTAAAATTATTATGCTCCTAGCTTGTGCTAACAAATTTCAGTTTATAGATGAGTCAAAAGTAAAATGTGATTTTTTATATGTATTTAATTCACTGAAGTAAATTATTTTGTTTCTAGGTGTTTGCTTGGAATAAATCCTAACAGAGTATGCAAGAAGAATCCTGATGTGAAAAAACGTGAGGCCGTTAATATGAAAATTCTCAATTTACTTATTAAAATGTCGGCATATGAGCTAATTGACCACTAATGATATATTAAGAAATACCCATGAATACTGGAGAGCAAATCTATAAAATTATGAACAATAAACTTTGTAAATATTCCTTCGTTTGTACTTTGTAAATACTTTATAAATACTGTATTTTTTTTTTCTTAAAGTAAATCTAATTTTTCACAATTTTTCTTGACGTATTTCTTTGATTATTAATGGATATTACAAAAATCTAAGCATAGATATAACATGCAAGAGTAATTTTAAACTCCTAAAAACTATTTCTGAAAAATAAGATGCATATATGTTTATACATTAAAACCTCTACTAACGGTCACCTCCGAAGACTGGTCATCTCTTAAAACAGACACTGTTAGAAGTTTACAGAATTGAATTGAGACTATTGAATTAACATTATTGTGAACCTCCAAAGAACGGTTGTCTCATAAAATGGTCATTATTTTATGCGACCAAACGTAGCTGTTTTTCAGAGGTTTCACTCTATATATGTAGTATTTACTTGAAAGACGCCATCA
Source organism: Cheiracanthium punctorium (assembly GCA_038373885.1). Lineage (NCBI taxonomy): Eukaryota > Metazoa > Arthropoda > Arachnida > Araneae > Cheiracanthiidae > Cheiracanthium > Cheiracanthium punctorium. The sequence goes on along the minus strand of JAWZYV010005775.1, from coordinate 512,850 downwards.
CTACATTAATCAATAAGTTTAGAAGCAAACATATATATTATTTTAACTACAATGACGCGCTACAATCACCTAAAAAATAAACCTTACAGTAAATACTCCCACTAACTTTATTTACTACAAATACCCCAACCATTTATTTAGGGACAATTGACATGACAAACTGATACGTTTCCTTCCCCATGAACATAGAAATTGATGGATACTTGATGGATAATATCAAGAAATAATTTTGAAAGCATTATAAAATAAACTTTAAATTTTATGCTTGGTACATCTACACTCCCACCCCTGATCCATTGATTTGTGTATAAATTTTCATGCTTTGAAATGCATTGATTCATTTGAAATCAGCTTTGATTACTGTTTTACTTGATTGATAGCAATCATTCTTATAAATCTTTCTTTTTTCAACACTAATATTTTATTTTGTACAGTTACTTAATTTTAAAGTATGGCCTTGGATGGAATTGATTGAAAATAATTAATGTCGCCTATGATTTCAAAACATACTCAAGAATTTATTTTCATTAACATTTCGTAGCAGAATTTTTTACCACTTAACAGGGCATAGGTCATCGAAAGAAGCTAGTATATGATAAAAAAAATTTAAGTAATTGTAAGTAAGTAAATTTTTTAAGTAATCTTAAGTAAGGTATTGAATTATTAAAAACAAAAGAAAGTTGTTATAAATACAAAATATAATTCATAAATAAACTGGTTTTTTCTGTAAATTCCTTAAATCAAGCTGTAAAAAAATGGTTAAAGTCTGCTACATTGACAGAAATATACCGTCGACAAAACACTGTGAATCTGGAAAAATTACAGATGTCTGTAAATTAGATGGAGTATCTAAAAAAAAAAAAAAAAAAAAAATACAAAACATTGCAATAAAATAAACGGAGAATCTGTAACAATTTTTAAAAATACAGAAGAAATCAGTAAAACGCATAGAAGATTTCTTTAAATGAAACAGGGACTCTGTAAAAAATTACGGAAGAATTCTGTAAAACACACAAAATATTTCTGTAAAATTGATGAAGAATCTGTAAAAAATTACAGAGGACTTCTGTAAAACACACAGAGGATTTCTGTAAGATTGATGGAGAATCTGTAAAAAATTACGGAAGACTTCTGTAAAACATACGGAAGATTTATGTAAAATAAACAGAGAATCTGTAAAAAATTATGGAAGACTTCTGTAAAACATACAGAAGATTTCTGTAAAATAAACGGAGAATCTGTAAAAAACTACAGAAGACTTCTGTAAAACACACAGACGTTTTCTGTAAAATAAACAGAGAATCTGTAAAAATTACGGAAGACTTTTGTAAAACACACAAAATTTCTGTAAAATGAACGGAGAATCTGTAAAAAATTACAGAACATTTCTGTTAAATATACGCAAATAAACTGGCGTCCTGGCTGATAGTTTTTTTCTGTGAATTTGACAGTTTTTTTTTTTTGCAGTGTATTAACCCATGCTCTAATGACTTTAAAAGTTAAACACTATAAAATATGATATATAAATATATAAATATAGTTATCAGTATGTACGGATACGATTTCTTTCGGTCCATCAAATGGACGAGTGTATAAGACACTGAACATGGTAGATGACCGTAGTGTGAAGGCCCGGCGTTCCGATCTATGCGTGGCTGCTAATCTAATGGTCTGACGTTTTGGGCGGTCTTCTCCAGATGTAAAGTGAATGCTTTTAGGAGTCCCTTAAAATGTCCTCCGCCCAAGCCCCTCCCCTCCTTGGCAGATATCCCTAGTGTATACTTGCCATAACACAAAGCACTAAGCACAAACAATTATTCTCTATCGAACACTTTTTTTTAAAACTTGAATTACCCGCAAAAACGCCAAAGTATAATTGCCGAGTTTCTTTACAAAATAAAAACCTAAACTTTAAATATCGATATATCTTACGATTCAGTTTAAAGCTACTTTGGCAATTTCTAATTTTAGAAAGTTCATTTATAATCTGATGAAAATTATCAATTTCATCTGCATGAAGTTGGGAATAATGAATCTGTTGTTTTTTCTCTCAAAATGGACATTTGCATCCTATTTTAAGCACTTTCTACTTTATATGCAAATTTCTAAAACTGTGCCTTGTTTTGAGTGAGCAAAGCTTTCCACAAGAGAATATTGTATTACAGCAATATCACGTATTCAATACGGATATGGTTGAAAACTATTTTTCTTTTCCAAATATAGCTCTATTAAATCGCCAACAAGTTGTTGATTCCATTACAAAATGAATATCTATCCATTTACTTCAAAATACTCCTTACTCTATCCATATTTAGATAAAAAATTAAACATCTAATCACATTTTCAGCTTAACAGAGAGAAAAAAAAGGAAGAGGAAAAAGATTTCTTAATAGCCTCTACGTGCAATTCTCTATGAATTACGACTCATTAGTTTTGTTAATAGCCTGCTTTCTGATGCTTTAATGGGCATATTTTATACCATAACATCACGAATAAATGACCCTTTTAACATTTTCATATACACTTATTTCATAAAACGGCAGGGTAATTCTTTAACTTAACCTCATACCCGTGTTGCCATGAATTGGCTGTCAAATAATGGGGAGCAGTTTTCTTTAAAATATATATATATGTGTGTATCCTGTTTATAATAAAGTCGTAAAATAACCGTAACTTTCAACTCGTAAGTAGTGGTGCAGATATTAAGCGTAATAGGCAGAGGCAGAAAAAATAAAATAAAATAACGAAAATTTTCTTCTCGTTTCTAGATTTGTTCATTTAGCCAATATAAGCTCTTCAGGTCATTAAGTACTAGGGGGGTAAAAATTGAGTGTTAAAAAGGAATTGGTAATACATTCAGTGACTAATATAGTTCAAAAAGCTGTTTTCTTTTTTTTATCGGAAGAAGTTATATTTCTTTCTTTGGCACTTACTCGAACTAAATTTTGTTTTAAAATGAGACTCGCAGACAGTTGATGGAAAATTATAGTCAATCGTGAAAGAGCTTAGGGACATTCGGAAGATGACACTGGTGAGAAGGGGCATTTTATAAGCTAAAAATTAGAGTTTAAAATTGCAGTCACTTTATTGCAAGTAGCTGTTTCTTGTTTGATATTATGTTCTTCAAATGAAAAGAGAAATAGGACCATGCTTTTAGAAATTAAGTTGCTTACACTTGATATTTCTTGTATCATTGCTAGGTTTTCAAAAACATAACAGAAGATTGAAGTAATTGTACTCATGTATATTAATTTACTAAAATAAAATACATTTATTGCTCTATGTTTTGGGAGGATAATGAAGGATTCGTGTGTGAATAGCTAGTAAATATTTTCAAGAACACATCAGAATTTTTATGAATGTATGATACTTATTTTTCAATGATTTTTAATCAATCCATATATAAAACGCACTTATAAAAATACACTCAACACCGAACTTTTGAAAAATATGCGCAACAGCTTGCTGAATATACTGTTCCAGTTCTTGTTTAAAAATTTAATACGAAATACTAATCAAATCACATAATTTTTATAATTGACTGCTTGTATGTTTAATTTGAATAACTTTTACATCTTAAATTCAGTTTAACGAACTTTGTACTGAAATATCTAAAATACTTTTTAGATATTTATGTATGTGCTATTATTATGTTATAGTATTATTATGTATTTATGTATTATGTATTATGTATGTATATAAGTTTTCAATGAGCAATACACGAGATATGTAGCTGTATAAAACTAACAATCAATAAGCCACTAAAAATGACATATTTGACAATATTTTGGTACTCTCAAACATTTAACCTATATCGGAAAAGTTCACTGCCTATATTTATGATATTTGCTGGTATATCTGTAAATTAAATAATAAAACATCGGCACAATAACTTGTAGTTTTATAAGTTGAACGCAAATTTAGTTTTTAGAGTTTTCGCATTCCAGCTGTCAGGACAAATAAATCCTTCAAAAACTCAGCCATTCAGAAATTGGCATTTTATATTACTAAGTGTAATGCGAAACTGAAAACGCCTTGTAATCACGTACATTTACAGTAATAATGAATGCATTAGTATGTGAGAATTTAAGCACGAGTAACACAATTTCAGATTTGGAGCAGAAACTCTTACACGTACGTCAATTCGAATTTATTTTAACTCGCCCTTACATGACAGAATCATTAGCTATTCCAGGAAATATTGCATTTGAAAACGGATATTGTTGAGAAAAAATTAATGGAATTCAGTATCACGCGACTGCAACAATTTCAGGCGCCACTGCTAGCTTTCGCAGTGTTAATTTTAAGTGGCGTGTTGGGACGGTCCATTTCGAAGTAACACCCCCGTAGCATGTGCCGTTGCAAATTCCAGCACATCATTAGCAATAATAATCTACGACTGTAAAAAAAATATTCCGAGAAAAAAAGAATATGTTTGCACTAAAAGGTTCGCGGATGGATATATCACTTAGTATTAAGCTCCTGGTTATAATTTCTTAATGCTTTAACAACACGAATAACATTTCTCGTTTCTACATTTTATATTAATAGGAATATGTGTTTTCGTACGAGAAATTAAATAAAATGTTTTGCTGGGGGATATATTAATTATGAATAAGACCAGCAGTGCGTTTCTCGTGAGTGCCTAAAGGGAACTGTAATGTATAAAACAGATAAAGAGAAAGGAATCGGTTAATTAAATAAGTCTTTTTATATCTGCTTTAAACGTATTCTTAACAAGGCTCTGCATTAAGTTTTAATAACATTTTTGTTCCACATTATAAATTTGAAGAAATATGAAATAGCATTTTAAATTAGAGAAATACTTATTATGGTAAAGAGCAAAATGGATTTATGTCCTTGGGTGGAGCATGATGTTAACCAAATAATATTTTTAAAAATTTAAGAGTCATTTTTATGATATTTGTACAGCAGATGCACAGTGAAGTCTCTATATAATGATATAATCTATAGCAATAAACCAACCTATAACGGTATTTTCTTTGGTCACGATTGAATTCCTATTTACTTTATTAATTTTAAACCGTCTACAATGATAATCACTTTTTATATGGAACTATCTATATACAAGGAACAGTCAAGTGAAAGCGGGACTGACAGGATAAAGTAAATGAACTATTAATTATTTCAAAAGTAATTGCTGTAACTGTTAATACATTTATCCCAGTGGTATCCAAAACGGTCGATGTCTTAAAGGGAAAATGTTAGTGGTTGCCTATGGAACCATAGTTGTACCCAGGCATGCACCTCTTTGTCCGAGGTAAAGTGAGGCCATCGTGTCCAAACGGCCAGGAATGTTGACGGACGGCCATCATTATGTTTCACGATAATGACCGTCCACATGTTCTCAGGGCTTATTGATTGAACACCCCGTCGATCCTGTCGTTATGCAATCAAAATTTCTCCTCGATTTCTATACTTTTAAAGCCCTCAAGAAAGATATACATAAGTTTGCTTCTGACGGAGAGGTACACGCATCGGTACAATTAAGGTTCCAAAGGCAACCGCAAACATTTTTCCATGAAGATATCGACCGTTTTGTCTTAGAATGAGATAAATGTGTATTAACAATTACTCTGCGATTATTTTTGAAGTAGTTAATACTTTATTTACTTCTATTCTATCAACCCATTTTCATTTGACTGTCTCTCATAAAACAATAATTTGAACTCTTTCAAAACATTTTGTAGCGTGTACAATTTAAATATTTTAAAAATTATTTTGGAAAAAGGTACTTATGGTCCAGAAAACGAGATTATAAGATATAGCAGCATGGGGAAAAAACAATTAGTTAATCTTTTTAATCATATTATAATATAATGTCTCTGGTTTGGGCACTGACGTATCGGTTGATTATAATTACCATCTCGGACTGACTTTTCGTAAAACGTCGTTTGACTGAAGACGTTTTACGCTTTAAAGCCTATAACTCTATTAATATTAAATGCCAATGTTTGTATGTATGTTTGTTACTCTTTCACGCTGAAACGGTTTGACGGATTTGGATGAAATTTGGAATAAAGACAGTTAAAGTCCTGGATTAACATATAGGCTACTTTTTATCGCGCGAAAAAAAGAACACTGTTCCTATAATATACAAAAAAACTATCTTTTATTAAAAAAAAAAATACAATTGAGTTCTTATTTTACAGAGACGTCGACAGATGGCGCAAACTTATAGAATACGCAGTTTTTAATAAATAAAACATCAGATTTCCTTTTAAAGCAGGTTAATTTGAAATAATTGTCAGACGGTTTCATTTTATGTTATGAAATCTTAATTGAAAGAGTCACGTGACAAACCATCAGCATGCTTTTTTTTTCACGGCGTGCAAAAATACAACAACAATAGATCTGCAGCATTTAATATGAATTTGTAAGAAACCCACTGTATCACGTGCCTGATGCTCTATCATCGTTAAATGATGCTAAAATAATGACTAAACCTCTTTTTATCGTCTACTACGCCTGACTTCGATGAAGATTACACTTGCATAAGTTTTTGAAACTTCGTTCAGTTCGAATTGTGCATTTTTCTGCGCAGCTTTCCCCAATTCTATTTCTATTGTATTACATCCAGAAAAAGGATGTTAGAAACATAAGTTTTAATTTTGTTTAATCACACTCATGAGTAATGATACACTTTCCAACTTAATCGAATAAGGAAAGAAAATAGGGAAGACGTATGGATTATGATACGCTTTTAATATATAGCACTTTAGTGCGTATTTAAAATCTGAAAGTGTTTCAGATTTTCTTACTTTTTCTTTTTTCATTTTTTGATAACGGTTAATATATCCAGAAGCTCTTCAGAATTAATATAGGACGAAAATAATTTGTACTTTCTGTGGGTTTTTATGATTAAACAATCTTATTTTTGTAACCAAGGGCGGCCGACACGGTAAGCAAGGTAAGCACCGCATCGGGGAGCCGGCTTCGAAGGGCGTCATTTCGAACTCAAAAACTGAGTAGAGCATAAAAGAGGGCGTCTTTTTTACATTAGCAGTGGGCGCCACTTACCCTCGGGCCGCCCCTATTTGAAACCATTTTAATTTTAAATTCCATTCAAAATCTGAGAGATTTCAGTGCCAAGGAAGCCGGTGAGAAGCATGATTCTCCCCGAACAAAATTTATTAAGATGGCGAACCAACTGGTCGCCGGAGGCAGCTAGTGTTTTACACCGTATGCTAAACCGTATTCCCAAATGCTAGTATTTTACACCGTATAATGATACGGTGTAAAACACCAGCATTTGGAAAAAAGTTCAGAGCTAAGCCTTTCTTTAAATGCTATAATGGGAAAATATTCCGGCCTCATCTTTTTACGTATAGAGTGAGTATAAATTTCAACTATCATTTTGCTGCACCAAGTCATGAAAGAAAATGCAATACAGTACCAAATCAAAACAGTACAGCACGAAACCAAAAAAAGTCAACAATTTAGACATGCACTTTATAACATACAATGCAATTTCACTTTTGCAAAATAAATCCATCCCCTGAGTTTATCACGTCTTAAAAGTAATTGTACGAAATATGCCCATTGCTGACTGAAATGTTATTCTCCACTGTAAGCCTATTTTGATTCTGTTTTGATAATTAGAAAACATCTTCAGTGTTGACAGTTTGGGAAAAGTTGTACCCGCCTACCACTATAAACTGTCTATGACGAAATTTTTTAGGTGCCTACACATTCGCTGAACGCAGGTTTCGCAAAATGCTATATAAATGCAGAATGTTAACAGAAAGATATAGCAATACATAGTGTTAAAAATCGCAATGTTGTTTCCCGCATGAATGTTCTTTCCTGGAGAGTTGCATAGACATTCCTGCTAGTGAAATGAGTATACAACCCGTTGATCTTGGCGACAAACTCGGTGACCCTTTTGGTAACTTTGCGGAAAAGTTGGCGACTTTGGCGACAAACAGAAAGTTTTCGAAAAAAGTGAATTTTGTCTGTATCTCAATTAGGAAAGAAGTCGCAAGAAAGGTCAAGAAAAATGACGTCACGACCTGCTTGGAAAACTATAAATAGTCTACCTCGCTGTGAATTAATTGAAACAGTGTTGATATAGAGAGCAGAGCTATACGATTGGCAGGGCGATTTGAATAGTGTTATTGCTGTGATGTTTAATAATCTGCTGTTGCACTGTTTTTTCTTTCTTTCTTTTTTTGAGATATTAGTGATTTGATTCGCTGAATAAAGTGTTACATTCAATTTTCGAGCTGGCTGAATTCTTTAACCGTACACCCACCTTGTGATTTTCGTAACAATACCTATCGGGTAATATTTCAAGAAAATGCTTGCCAAATAATCTCTTGAGGCAGTGTTACATTTTCGTAACCCTTCAAAAAAAAAAGTCTCAACTAAATTTGCATGATTCGTGTATAAATCTGCAGATGCGTACTGCACATAGTCAGATATCGTATGTGTTCATCCAAAATAAAACGTTCGACTGTCAGTTAAACTTTAAATCATGATTTCTTAAATAATATATATTTTTCGAATAAGTGCATGCTTCAGTTCTAAACATAGTTCTTGAAATATCTTTACAGTAGCAAATTTTCAGAGAATACTATTCGGTTATTCTAAAATGCCGAATTAATGTCTTCCGGCATACAACATCATTTTATTTTGTCAAAATCTAAATAAAATTCGTGCATTTGTTTACATTCAAATTCCCTTAACAATAGTGCTATATTTATTGCATATTATTTTCAGAGAAAAGAAATTAATACGATTTTTTAAAAATTTGCTTCTAGCTATAGAAAAGAAGTAAATTTGATAATATAATATGTACAGTACATGTGATACTTTATACCCTCTTTCTTCTTTTATAAAAAGGTTATTCTTTTATGTTTTTACGATGTCAGGGGTGATAATTTTGAGCTACCAGAAAGAGAAATTTTGTGAATATGAGAGGAGAGAGATTTTCTTACATAAAATGATGTCAAAGATTCATAAAATTACTTCAATGACTTGTATATTTCGATGTAAATGCCGTTTTTTTTTTTTAACCCAGTGGGCGGGCACTGGCCCGAAATCGAACCGGGGCAAATTTCGTGATAACCGATACTTTGACAAGAGCTGAATTTAGTCTTAGATGAGATAGTTTCAGTTATAATGATAATGATGAACATGTATTTTGTTTTCAAAGGAATGTAGTCAAGCTTTGAATGCATAGGAAACATCTTTTTGTAAGTTGTGAGTGTGGAGGGAAAGGTTAACAAGAATTCAAATGTTGACAATTAATTTCTGATGTAGCTAATAAAAGAAGAACTTGAAGTAAAACAACCAATTTCTTGAAAAAGAATATCGGAAACAATCAGCTAAATTATTCTAAAAGAATGAGTAAAAAGTATGTAACCTAAATTACTTTTCTTTTGGTAATAAAGGTCAAGATCATATTAGTAATAAATTAGGTAACTAATAGTAAACTATCCATTCAAATTGAAATATTTCAGGTAAGTTAAATGTAATGTTGGCTCTGAAAGCCACCCAAACTGCATCAGATTTATTTAATGCTTTTTTTTTTAGTTCATTGTGTTGTTTTTATACAAACATTATTTTTTGGACACTATTTTTCTGAAATGAAACACAGATTTTGTTTAGCCTTTTTACTAGTCTTAAGTGACTAGCTTTAAGTCTTCTAGTAAGTTAATAATGAATGCTAAAATAATATTTCAATTTTAAGTGTTATTCATATCATCATTTGTCTACATTTTAAACTCGTCTTAAAAAAATTTTCCTCAGAGTAGGTAGAGTATTGGGAACATAAAACAAAATTTAGAATATCCTTTGCTGAATGAACTGATATATAAATTTATGGAGTAATACCTTAAACAACAGCCATTTTAATACGATCCAACAAGGCTCAAAAGTGTTAATGATTTCATTTTTCTTCATGTATGTCTTTCTGTGCTCTAAAATTGCATCAATTTCTACAGAATTTATATATTTGATATGTTACTGTACCATGTAGGGGAGACCGGGGTATCTTTTAGTTATTGTTATTTATTAATTTTTGGTTGATTTTGTTTCAAAAAATTGAAAAAAAAACTTTAAAGTGCAGATATTTGACTATGACTACGCAGGAGTTTTGTGTTTCAATGGTCGCAGTTTATGTGTAACGGAAGCCTGAAGTAAGGGAAGTAGTATGTGCGAACTTGCCACGTCTCAGGGAAAGTTGGCGATACCTATGTGTTAAGTTGGCCCAAACTCCTGAAAAGTTAAATGAAAAATGCATTTTTACCAGCAAGTTAAAACAAAGGATATACCTATGTCCACACACTGTAAACTTTAAATTATAGAGTAAAAATGAATGAAGCATAAACTTTCAGTAGTTTTTGTCCTACTCAAAGTCCTCAAGAATTGCAGTTATCACAAGCACAAAATCAAATCTTGTGCGTCCAAAGTTTTGAAGTCACTTTTCTTTGTGTGTTTGCATTTCTTAGTTTAACGGTCTACATGCCAGTGGTACTGCAGTTTTTACCAGTCCACCGATTAGATTTGATGCAGCTCCTATACCAAAACAAATGGACAAGCAAAATGTAATAATTCGAAATATTTTAAACGGTGGGATCGTCTCTTTTCTTGCCTTTTGTGTTTGATAGCAGAACATCTGCTATGCAGTTTGCTAGTCAATTCATGGTTAATCATTAGAGCGGAATAAAATAATATAAAATATTTTGAAACAATTTAATGTGATTATTTTGCGCATTCAGTCAGCTTGCCCCGTATTCAGTACGCTTACTTCCGCCATAGAACTTTTTTTTCCCCCACAAAATGAGAGACATAACATTCTAAAGTTAAACAATCGAAATAAATCACGTATGGATCGATAGACTTAATCATTCACTATACAGAACTACATAGGTTAAATCGAAACTATTAAAAGGAGTATTAGAAATTAGAAAAAAAATAAAGAAGCAAAAAATTACTTGTGAGTGCAAAAAAAAAAAAAAATTCGGTGTAAATATCCGCTGCAAAGGGGTAATGCTGTAAAACTACAATAGCGTTTGGAGAAAGGACGAAGAAAGTTATTCTGGTTGGGCAACTAATCTACAAAATTATGAGGCCTACTTACCCAGGTAGGCAACTAGTCCGTCTCCCTTACCGTATTGAAAAAGAAAATTTTTTTTTAGTTTTTTTTTTTTTAAATAAAATGCTCTGCCAAAAAAAAAACTGATAATTTATAGTTCTTTTACAGGAGCACATAAATAATTAAAATACATTACAGTTTATGTAAATTTAGAGACTTTAATTCAGAATATTTACGGCAGCTTACCATCCAAGTGGCATTTACAGCTTTTTTATGGGGTATCAAAATCTACATGGATAGTAAAACAGATATTTTAGAGATTATATTTAAAATTTCATTAAATGATCGCCAAGTTTTTCTGCTGCCAAATTCGGAGCTATAAAGTTTCTAAAATTCCAATTTACATGGAACAAAATGCAAATTTTTTCTATTCCTCACACAGACAACTAAAGCCTAAATGAAAGCTCATAATAACAGATCCTCATCAAATATTTAGCCACAGATTACGCATTGGTGGCAATGAAAGAAAGGAATAACTTACTAAGATTCTTTTCGAATTTTTGTCAATCAGTTATGTTCGGACATAAATCATAACTGCGTTCGAAAATATTTCATAACCGATGAGTTTGGCAAGTTTTATCTCTCTTGTAATTTTTCAAACAGATCACACAATAAGTAGATTCATGGTAAACTGATCATAAATCACAATCTTTGCCTCAACAATGAATGTGATTCAATACAAAAAAAGTTAAAAAAATCACCCATTCTTTCTGCAGAATATTATTTATAAGAGATCCGTGGTAAACGACTTATAAAAATCTTGGCCGCGAACTTCGCATTATTCAAACAGTTGTCCCCCCTAAAATAAAGCTTCAAATAATTTAATCATCTCTCGACATGAGCGCTTTCCATATCTAACAGGAATCAATCCGACACCTCGAATGGGAGATGGTAAAAGAACAAATGACGTCAAGAAAAAAAAAGAAAAAAAAGCCCCCAAAAAGAACAAAAGACATGGCGAATAAAAAGACTCCGGACAGATTCGTAAAATCAGGCATTCAAGTCCGAGGGATTGAATATTTTAAAAGGCTGCAAGTGACTTTTTGATTGAACTGACAACGGAAAGCACTCAACGGGGCATCATTAGTTTTCATAAAGGAGACTTGATTACCGGTATGCTTTAATTGGAGCTTTGAAGCCACGTTGTGTCGGTGATTTATTTTGTTCATTTTCCTTGGGCCAGGGGAAGCAGAGAGCGAAAAAAAAAAAAAAAAACCGCCAAATTTCCACGCCTTCATTAATTTAGCTTACATTTGTAAAAGGAGAGAGAAGGCGGAAAAAAAAAAAGAACCTAAGAAGAAAGTGGAGTTGAAGAAGCAATGCTTCTTCTGCTTCTGTGACACTCGCTTCATATTAATTTCGCCGGACGCGCTTTAAAATTAATACAAATGCAGGCCGGGCTTTATGTGCGAGATTTGTAATTGAAATGAAAACAGGATGAGGACAGTTAAAAAATATGCCCCAGAGCTGGAGGCGGAGGCAAAAAAAAAGTGCCTCATATATTTTTATGTTTCATAAAAGTTATTCTTAATGGGCTAAATGGAACAAAATCTAAATTATGAATTTTTTTTCTTCTTTCCCTGAAAAATGTTTCAAAGTAGGATGCTACACTAATTTATATCCCTCTTTTTCTCCAAGGATGGTGACTGCAGTCGAGTAAAGGGAATTTTTAATTATTTTTCCAGGACTTAATTTAAAAGTTAGAGCGGAAATATTTTTGCTCTCATAAAAAGTGGAGGAAGTGTTATTTGTCTTAATGTATTTCTTTTCGCAGTAATTTCTCTTATTGTGCATTATAAATTAAAAACTTAGCAAACACATTTCTTCGTTTTTTAAGTGTGTACTCGTGTTTATATTTTCGAAATGTCTAGCATGAATAATGAACGGCTTACAATTCTGACTTATTTAGCCTTCACCGTCCAGAAAAACTTTTAATGTATGTGGCTTAACGAGGAAAAAGAGCAACACGAACGATAAATCATGTCAAGCGCGTTGATGATAAAAACACTTTTCAACATATATGTTTTACTTGTCCAGATGCGACTGCATAACGAATAATTAATAAAGTAGTATATTACAGTAGCATATATACAATATAGTAATTTTTTGAATATGCATAATTCATCTTACAAAAAGGAATACCAACATCTGAAACTTTCGCGCGCTTTAGCCTCAGTTTCTGGTGGATGACTGCAATTTATTAGCCCCAATATGCTGTAACTTCTTAAGTTTTATAATTGTATCCCATCTTTTGTAAAAAAAAAAATTAAAAAAAAATTAAAATATATATATATATATATTAAATATTACACACACATACATAAGAGTAAATAATGTTCCGCGTACATTTCAGATTGCTCTGGGGTTTTTAAGGTCTGGGGGCCTTAACTGGCAGGAGCAAATGCGTTGGTGAAGATTTGGCTTTTAAAAAGCATTTATTCCTGTTTTATTTTTTTTTTTCTCATGGAATTCAAGATTATCTAACTGACTAAATGTAGTATTTTTAATGTTACAATATTTTAAATATTATTTTAATTTAATAAGCTAATTGAATCAATTTTACTTTTGATTGTATTTGGTTAAATTAACAAAAATTGTGTTCATTTAATGAAATATTTTGTTCATACAACAAAAATTTTTAATAGTGCTAACTACATTTTAGTTGAATTTATAAAAATAATTTTTCTTTTGTAAAGAGAACTTAGAAACAAGAGCCGAAAGGAGAAGATAATATGGCGAGTGGGATATTGCGGTTTCAGGAAGGACATTTAACCCTTTAACGCGCGGTGTTCCTGCTCTGGGAACACCAAACTCTAACGTTTTGACTGTTGCCAGTCACCAAGAATAGATTTGATTTCTATAAAAACAGTTGCGGGTGACATAGCTCCACGAGAATCCTTTACTTTTTAGCTCGTCATTTCCCGTAAAAAAATTGTCACGATTATTTTTAACAGCACTGACATCCGCTGAAAAATGAAAGAATGCGAGAACAGCTGGATAGATTGCCCAATGCTGAAAAAAGGGCAGCCGTTGCCATCGCTCGACTTAACTACCAGCAAGATGGCGGACGATCGAAACGTTCATCGCGTGCCAGCCAGCTGCGTCAAAAAAGGGTCCCTAGATCTGTGGCACGCGATGAACGTTTCGATCGTCCGCCATCCTGCTGGTAGTTAAGTCGAGCGATGGCAACGGCTGCCCTTTTTTCAGCATTGGGAAAGGGTTGCGCCTCAAAGGGTTAAAGGGTGTTTCTCTTTGCATTTAGCGACAGTATGATGAGAGTTTTTGTCCTATAACATAGGCATTGGATACTGATACGCTTATACAAAAATTACCAGTTATTCGTCGTGAAACGGCCTTTTTTAGCATACAAAAGCATTTGCACGTTTGAATATCATTCGTAAAACAAAACCAGTTCGGGAAAAAAAAGAAGAAGAAATAAGAAGCAAAACAAAACAATGGACCACTATCTCGCCCAACACTGCACGGCGAAAATGAAGCTAAAAATTAAGAAAAACATTGCTCGATCTAAAAAAAGCAAACACAAGGTTGGTGTTTATTATAAAGAAGTGAGCCAGGTAAAAAAATACAAAAAAGGAAGAAGGGGTAATCCTCACGACAAAAATTCCTATCTATGCTAGACTATTAGTGATAGTGCTTCCTTAATGGCGTTGCCGAGAGATTTATATATAAAAAAAAAAGAATAATAATAATAAGTCAAAGGTAAGATGGAGATAGTAGGAGGCGATGATGCCCTAATTGTCTGTCTGTCCATGGATGATGAAGGTAAAGGGGGGGGGGTGATGGCGACTGTTGTTCACGCTCTGTACCCGCCTATCGCCATTAGCGGATTGTTGGTTTATCTGCCGAGATGCATTATTGCAGGAGAAGCGAGTTTTGGCTCTTAATCACTGAACTTGGCGATGTATATCAATTTGTTTTAATTAATTTTGGTTTGAGACGTGTGGGTTTTTAAGTCAGGCTAGCAGCTGAACCAGCTGCGGTTCACAAAATCCAAGAAAAACGAAGGCTATCACGCTAGAAACAACTTTATCATACACAAGAGTCAATTATAAATTTTAAAAAAAATATTGTAGATATTTTGTGAGTAGTACTTATATTTTATAATTCAGTACCTGGATTTATTTAGTAAATTTTGAATGAATTTTCTAAAGTTATTCATACAGGTTTGAGGATTCGTCATGTGAAATTTTCTTTACTTGAGACCAACCTGGAGCAAAAATTAACTTAAAAAAGTATATCTTCAGTTTTTTTTCGCCAAAGTCAATTAGCAGAAAACTGATCTTTATAGCAAGTTTTAACATTCACTGCTGCAATCATATGAGACCATATACAGTCATACTTGCTTAACATACCAGTGTCAAGCTAGTCGTTGACTAAAATTGTATTAAAACTTTTACATTTTTACAGCATAAGTAGACCGGCTCACAAATGAAAAGATGCTTAGAAATATTTCTTATACTTTACAATTACGTGTTAAGGCATAATTAATAACTGGAAACAAAAGATTAATTATTATTATAGTAATTATCGAAAGAAAATTACGAATGTGTGGAAATTAATTATGTGTTGTTTCAGTCCTATATACCGCTTTTAGAATAATGATTACCGTTTGAAAGTCAGATCACATGAAACTGAAATCAAAATCCTTGCCTCTTTATCTTTGTGCTTTGTTTTCTTGAAATATTTTTTAAGTTTTTTTCTTCTAAGTCAAATGAAAAAAAAATATATATAAATATATAAAAAAAATAAAATAAAACATTAATGCAAGAGTATTTTACATTCCGTATCATAAATCCATAATTTCTAATCTATTAATTGAAAATTCATTCACAGTCACAGACTAAACTAGTTATATCGATTGCTTGAGCGACTCAAAACAATTCGGAATGTTTCTTTACAAGCCCTGAATCGGATTTCACCATTGGCACCCTCGCGTTTAATTTTCCTTCCTCTTTGATTATACCGGGGAAAAAAAGTTCTTCTTTTTCACGCTTTTTTCAAAAGTTCTTAGTTTACATACATTGGAAATGAAAATGTAGTAAAAATGTATAGAAAAAACGTTTTTTTTATATTTGTTATGCCAAGTTATGTTTGTATCTACTTTTATGAAATAAAACACTTGAAAGAAATTCGAATAACTAAAAATACTACGTTACGATAAAATGTTTAACACTCTTAAAGTTGCGATGGATATTAACCTATTTATGGTAGAAATAGTCACAAACATATTTTAAATTTATTTTTGCAACTCAGTTACTATTAAATAAAGTATGGATGTTTTTAAAAAAGTACTTGACAAGCAATATCGAAATTTCACTAAAATCTTCCAATATCCATGCATATCGAGTAATAAAAATTAAAATAAATTGATAATTTTACTTTTGAGATTGTACCAACAAAGCAGTTAATTTTAAAACATAAAATAAAAAATTTGGAACACTCTTACTAACTGAGACAAAAAATTCAGCTTAGTGACCTCCAGTTTTCAGTGCAATACGCCTGCATGCTTTGTAACAAAAATGTGTTCATCATAGATTAATTTTTCACATTTAAAGTTTGAAAAAGTAATTCAGAATGCATTTTCACTTAAATTTAATAAAAAGTTACATTTATCTAAGTTTATTTTTCACATTGTTAAAATTATCTGATCACAGTATCGTACACAGAACATTTTTAAGTAGACGGCTAAGCACTTTTTTAAAATTTTTCTCTGATTATTTTTTTTAAACAAAAGGGTTAAACTTAGTGACCCTCCCCTCTCTTACGTACTCTACTGCCTGAAATTGACGTAAATGCAAACAAGTTTACATTTTACCCTTTCTTAAAAAGGATGGTCAAATACTTCACAAAACTAGATATTTGCTTTTATATGTGTGTAGTGTGCATTAAGGCAAAGCTACTCGATGGCTATCTGTCTAAGGAGGGTTGTCTTGGAAGGAGGACATTTTAAGTGATGATGTGTATTCACGTTACATCTGGAAAGAACGCCCAAAACTCCAGACGGGTAAATCCATGACCCCGCGATAGGCCCGAACCCGGAACCTTCACACTTCGGGAATCAACCATGTTCAGAGTCTTTATCCACTCGACCATGGTGGGGCCTGTGTTTGCTTTTGGAAGATTTATTCCAAAAAATTATCATATGGTATTAGAAAGTTTCACTAAAAGATATCTGATCCTTTAATTAAACTTTTTTTCGGGAGTTTTTCAATTCATGAGTGTTTGATTATTATTACTATTATTATTTAACATTTAAGCATATTTCTAAAAATTAAGAATTTTCTTTTCTAAACTTACGAATATGAGAAATTTAAAAGTATTAAATAAAAAAGCACTATTTAATTTTGATTGGATAATATATTAAATAGTGCTTTACTCAAGCACTCAAGAGTAAAGCACTATTTAATATATTATCCACTCAAGCACAAAATAAATAAAATTTCTTTTGTGCTTGAGTGCGATACTCTTTAAGTTAATCTTCAATAAAGCTGAACAACCGGGTGGAAAAGTTTGCAAAGGTCATATAAAAACTTTTTTAAAAAATATGAATCTCGCTGGATTTTACTTCTTTAGGAAATTTGTAGAATGCATTTTTTAGTAATTCCCTTTAAATGATTTGTTTTTTATTATTAAAACTATCAAATTGCTGATATTTCATTTATATATTAGTCTTCTTGCAGAAAATATTAAAATGTATTTACCTCTCTTACGTGTACGAATACTATGATAAATTCGTAAGTACTTTTGAATTTTTTATAGTTATTGAAATTTTTTTAATTAAATTATAGAACCTGATAGTCGAAGTTTGACTTCTAAAAAAAGAAAGAAGCAAGAAAGAATTATAGAGTACACTGATTAAAAAAAAATACACAACTGATGCAATTAATGTGATTAAGATGAGGATGATTAAGCTGAAATCCTCAATTAGGGCATATTTTGGCAAATAACATAATGAAAAGTAAATGTTTCAATATAATTAAACATAAAACCTACTTCTATAAAAGCTTTATCAAATAAAATTTATATAAAATGATATGAAATGTTCAGTGACATTTTACATTCTTACCTTTTAACATTTTCCATTTTTAAGCAATCAGAAATACTGCTTAAAAGAATTCCAGTGAAAAAGTACTGGCGAAGTCTCGAAACATGAAACATACGATTTGCTCAGGTCTAGAAGGCACACATCAATTGTTCTATAAAATAAAATAGATTCATTAGGAATAATAATAATAATAATAATAATTATTATTATTATTATTTATTAATGTTATTTTGAAATATTACTTAAAAATAGGCATGTAGATTTATTCTCATAAAACTGGATTAAAGTCTGGACACTCTCGAATAACTTTTGAACTAAAATTAAAAATTAAGTTAACTGCATTTTTAATAGGAAATAAGAGTATATAAAAATGTTATATTAAAATCACTATGTTTATAAAAAGAAAACCCTGATCGCTTGAAAACTATTTTTCTTAAAACTACAAAAAAAAAAAAAAAAAAAAACAGTAGAAAAACTATTTTAATAGCATTTTTTTTTTTTTTTTTTAGGAATGAGGAACTCTTTCTTAAAAACAGATTTTAATTTCCTGCATTTTTTGCTGATAACACCATTCTATTCTAAAGTGAGATGAAAGGTTCTTTTGATTTTAGTGATTCGCCCTTTTTTATAATGTTGCATGAACAAAAGTTTGTCTTTAACAGCAAACATTTTACTTACAGTGATTAAAAGTGTAACATATTAACTCATACACAATCTTCCCAACGTAAAGCGTAGTGACTGCAGATCCATTTTTGTTGAATAGCAAAGATTTTCATGTATTTCATATTACACATTTATAATACTTAAGTATTTAACTTCTGAATGTTGAGTTTGTGCATTTAAAGTGTGTACCCCATTTACTGAAGTTTGCGCTTGAGTAAGAATTTCTTAAAGGCAAAGTTACGAGACGACTCCTATTCTGGAGTCTTCGAAAGTTCACCTCTATATAGTAAATCTAGACACGGAATGAAAAAAAAAAAAGAAAGAAAGAAAGAAAAGAAAAAAAAGAGATCCATTAAACATTAACTCAGAGCCAAGCTCATATTAATAGAATGTCCTGCAATCTTAAATTCTAATCTTTCCTTTTATAAAATTACTACATCACGCACCATGTACATAAATTTCATTCTTCCGATCTCGACAAAGAAATCAGCAAAACTATTAACATCGTACGCCGCCATACACATTCAAAGTAACCGCTGACGCCGTAATATAGTATCACAAGAGAACAACTAACATTAAAAGAAAGAATACATAATGATACACAAAAAGCATGCCAAATTGGCGAGCAAACTTCACTTTCTTTCAACAAGCTTTGAAAGGGAACGAGGGGGGGGGAGGGGATAAAAGAAAACAGTCGCCACAGCCACCTTGGAAACTCTTAAGCTTCCAAACTCAACGCAAAACGTGCTAACTGCAAAAAAGTATCTCCTATTACGAAACAACAATAACTCAGGAAAGGTAAAAAAAAAATCGCCATATTCGGCGTCCACCCCTCTAATAACGCCGAGCCCTGGCGAGCCGGATCCTAGTTGCGGTTAATGAGAGCCCTTCGATGGCGTGATTGACAGGGGGCCACGGCAATTATCGGCGCCGCAAACAAAACAAAGGGCCCCCTTAAGACGGTCATTAGGGCCCCCGGGAGCCCCTCCCTGGCGCTTTACACTCAGCGAAAAAGATACGCCAGGTGTAGCGTTTGTTGAGGAGGCGGGGGGGGGGAAATCTGGTAACCGAAGCGAATTCGCTTTTTTACATCGGTTTATTGGCGAGAAACTTTTCAATTATGGCGTTAAAAGGTGGAAAGTCAGAAGAATCTTGATGTGACATTTAGAGGTAGATCGTTTGTTTGCAATGATATCGACGTAATCGAAGAGAGTCGGCCGCTATAAAGAGTGTTTTTTTTTGTGTGTGCCTAAGACCTTATAATTCCCATTATAAACCAGACACCCAAAAACGATCAATCATTTTTATTTCGATTTGATTGAAGATTGCTAGTTGCGCAGAAGGCGAAACTACTTAGAGAGTACTTCCCAGTTCTTCGTGTAATTTAGCGATTTCTTCTATTCCATGTTAAACAAACTTCTGGGTATAATAGAACTTGTATAGGAATAGTTCATATCGGAGCAAGCTATTGGTCGAAGAACTAGTCGTGTAAATTTTTAATTATGCCTTTTTAGTTTTTTTAACAGTGTTTTGTCAATTTATAATTTTATTAAAAATCTGCTATATATTTTGTTTACCGTAAATGCAATTCCGAAAAATAATACTACTTTGTCATTTGCTTTCTGAGACTTTCGTGAAATTTTATATAGAATAAAAAACGTAAAAATGTATCAAATTTGGCTCATTATTATTATTATTATTATTATCTTTTTATTTTATTTTATTATTATTTTTTTTTTTTTTTACGGTTTTCTGAGACAATTATTTCTGCACATATTTCGTCGATTTTCAATGGTGAGTCAAGCTAAAGAGCAAGATTCGACCTTGGCAGCATTTCTAATTTCTTTTCCTCACTTTTTTTCGTTTTTTCACCCTAGTAGTTTTGCAATTTGTAGTAAGTGTTCCTTTTCTTTAGATCTTTCGAACGATGTGATTAGATTGACTAAATTCTTCCTCTAACGGCGTTATAGGCAGAAGTCAAAAGAGCGGCCAAAAGCGACGACCTTCTCCTATTTACAGAGTGTCCCAAAAATTTGGTAACACGCTCTAATTCTTTATTAGAGGTAAGGGGGCAGATAAATTGAAAAAAAAAAAAATCTAGATAGGGTAGGAAAAAGACTACATTAAGAAAATATTCCTAATCAATTTTCAAGAAAGCGATCTGCTTTGAATTTTTAAGCGGCCCTTGTACAAAAAATTACCAGTCAGTAAAATGTGTCCCATACACTAATGAATATACAAAATTTGAGAACTATATCCTAAAATGTTTCAGAGATATGAAGAAAAATATAAGCTGACTCAAACCACTTTTCAATGTCTCTCGAAGGGAAAAGATCACGTCAGATGATCGTGCTTCAGATTACGAAAGAAAATAATTTTTTGCACTCTAGCAATAACCACTTACATTCAGATTCATGTTTAGCTAGCTCCTGACTATCTTTTTAAAAAATATCTTACAGATGTTTTACGGTGGAAGATTGAAGTTTCGTACATGTAGTGAATAACACATGGACCACATTTTACAAACTGGGAATATTTTTTGTATAGGGGCCATATGAAAATTCAAAAAGTGTCAATGCTTGAAAATTAATGAGAGAAATTTCTTCTTAACAGATAATCTTTTTTTCCCTACTTTATTTTGAAGATTTTTTTTCAATTTACATTGCCCACTTCCTTCTAATTCATACAGAATTAAAGTGCGTTACAATCTTTTACGGACACACCGGTATAGAACAAACTAAACACTGGATTGTAGCGTCAATTTGTAATAGATTTTAAAATTCTGAAGATAAACTAAAAAGCACCTTTTTTTTTTACACAAACGTGCCTTACAGCTTTGAAGAGGAATGAATTCACGATAACATGTATGTAAATTTTAGAAATATTATTTTAAAGGATTACAGTTTTTCAAGAATTTTAAGTCTTCAAATTGATTAAAACTATTTTAGATGAAAATATCATTCAAAATCCCAAAACGTAAATAGGAAAAAAAAACTATATAATAATTTTGTGTCCTAGACGCAGTTAATTCTGCATCCATTTGTCAAACCTTCTTTAATATATGTATATTAATATATTACCTCCTTTAATATATATATATATATATATACAGGGTGTCCCGAAAAGGTGTGAGCATACTTTTAATTCTTAAAGTTAAGAAGGCAAAGAAAATTGAAAATAAATGTTCGAAATAAGTTACGAAAAAAGCCTACGTTAAGAAAAATTTCCTTTCGTTACTTTTTAAGAAGTTACACTTTCGAAATGTGTACACAGCCCCGAACAAAAAAGTTCCCAATTAGTATGACAGGCTCCATTCAATAATGAGATAATGCACAAAATTTCGGCCTTTCATTATAAAAGTCTCACATATATCTTTATAAAATATTGATCAGGATTTATACATGATATTGAATGTGAACATTTAAGGCTAGAATGCGATAAAGGATTTTCTTCGTGACTCCTGAAACGCGATCATCCGACTTGATTTTTTTCCCTTCGAAAGCCATAGAAAAATGGTTTAAGTCAGCATTCATTTATCTTCACATACCTCTGAGACGTTTTACGATGAAAGGCTGTAATCTTGTACACCACCTCTTTAGCGTATGGGGACATTTTACTATTTGGAACTTTTTTACTGCGGGGGGTCATATAAAATTTAAAAGTGAAACTTTTTAAAAATTTACAAGAGAATTTTTTTCTTTAATGTAGTCTTTTTTCCTACCTTATTTTGAACATTTTTTTCAATTTACATTGCCCACGTATCTCTAATAAATAAAAAATTAAAGCGTATTACTCCCTTTTTGTGGACACCCTGTACACACGCACCTTTTATTTATTTAGATACATAAAAGTTCCCATTCCGAAATTGAAACAACAGTCACTTCAAACTTTAGTCATTTCACCCCGAGTCGAAACCATCTGATGGTTAGAACGCACGCCTACCACGCCTTTGGTCCACAGTTCGATACCAGTAGCGGAAGCTAGAAGGACGCAGTTTAAAATAAACTTGATTTTCTTACGTATGATAACAGATGGCAGCACTAAAATTAAAAGAAAGGAGACAGCAAGCAAGAGACGGTGTATATATATGCACAGAGAGATATATATACCTATATATACAGACATAGAGAGACAGTTGATTCTAAAATATGAAAGAATACAAAGTGGATAATGATAGTACTGATTTCTTTGTTTTAGAATATTCGTGACACAATATTTGTAAAAATATTGTTTGAATAGCAAAAATTGTTTGTGTTAATTCTTTGTATTTTATTAAAAGAATATACTTTTCCGTCATTAAATTTAATCTGAGGTTAGAAACCACAAATACGGTGAACCTTATTTTCTGGTAAAAATATTGCCTCCCTTCCCCCTTTTTCAGTTTTCAGTTTGACTGAAAACTGAAGCACTTTAGAGATTTTTAGAGAGCTTTATGTACGAGGAATATCTGTACACGAAATGTTAAAAGCATACATGGGAATGCTTTAACTCTCATTTTAATTTCATTTCCGATTTACACAGAATTTATTTTCAATATATTCATAGAGCAATAATAGTCAATTCAAATTAACTAATTTATGAACTGGCTAACAGAAACGAATAATTGAACATAATATATGAGGAAAAATAGTTTCCTTTAAAAGCGATTTAACACGGATTAGAGAAAAGATTCATTATTGATTTGACAAGAAAATTCTATCAATCATTTCTACTTACATTCTTATTTGAATATAATCATTAAAGGGTATGATGTATGATGCAGGATGTTGAGTACTTTGAATGAGTTTTTTTTCATTATTGCTTTTATTAATATCAAACAAATTTAGCGTACATAGTTCTTCGATAACTGCGAATCGGAATAAATAATTTCCCAAGCAAGTTTAATTATTAAGAATAAAAACAATAATCATGCTAAGTGCAATTAACATAATGATGCAGGTCTGAATATGTAATATGAATTACTTTAGTTTGAATTTATATTAATATAATGTTGGATTCTTTGGTAATATGTTAAATAAATTACACTTACTATTAACTCATAAATGAAGTACTTAAATTTAGAATCTATAAATACAAATTTGAATGTCCAACAGGAAGTTTTTTGGAGTATTTACACAAGGTTGAAACAGAAAAAGCAGGTGCTTACAAAAAGTGTAATTTAAAATTTTACGATGAAGTTACGATTTTAGGTTAAGTTTTTATCAGTTTCTGAAATTATTATATTCATATGTGTGTAATATTTACAAAATAATGTCCAGTATATAAAAAACTCCTCTATACATATAAAAATATGGGCTTTCAAAATTGACTTTGATCTCAAAATTGTAATTTCTCTTACTGGACAAATCTGCTCAATTTAGTCTAATTATGTTTCAATCAATACATTATTTTTTATATATTAACTATTCTTATGTAATAGCCTTAAGTTCCTTTGTCTAAAATAGCATTTTTTTCTGAATAAAACAACATTAATTGTAAATTATTTCGATGATTTGTAATTTCTTTATTTTAATACAATATCCATATTTCAGTCTCTCCTTATAATACAGTAAGATTATGATCCATTATATGATTTATTTTCAAAACAATCAGGGACTGATTATTTTTCAAACAAGTATAGGAAAATTGTGATTGTTATTACAAAAAAAAAAAAAAAAATAAATAAATAAATAAAAAAAAATTAGTAACAGAAGCTATACTGAGGAACGAAAGTTATCTCTTAACTGTTAAAGTGCCCTGTAAGATAAATACATTTCAAGTAATCCATTATGGTGTCACAATCATTGTGGTGCCGAATAAAGTAAGTTATTTACATTTCAAACACTGTAACCGAATAGGGAAACCTGTTAAAGAATCTGTCTCCCTTTTGAACTATTTTCTGCATTCGTAAAACATTTTTTATTTGTTTGAATTTAACGTAAGGCAACATCTGTTTCATTTGCTATAAGATTCCTGTTTCGTCATAGATTTTCAAGAATATCACCCGTACTTAACCGTCATCTTCAGGATTATCCTGTGCTACTGCAGAATATCGACATTACATATCTTTATTTTTCAGATGTAAATTCAATTTGCAAAAATGTCCCTTCCTGTATTTTATTTATTACGACTTTAGTGATATCACTTTCTGTAAAAGAAGGCCATACTGTCTAAATGTTCAATCCGTTAGCTCCTAGCGTTAATTTTCATTTTTTTTATCTGCATACAAAGTTTGGAGGTCGAATTTTCTCACCATTTGTCGTTCTCTCACCTATTTTCTGAATAATACCTGAACGTATTATTTATGCATGCCGACCGAGTTATATGGTGAGTAAAGCATCGTACTCCGGTTTCGGGTTCAACTCCCGGCGGCCGGAGTTCGATCCCCGACTGGGCGTGGTTGTCATGTCCGTCCCTTCATAGGGGGCGACGCTGGTCCACCTACTAGGTGTCCCCATAATAAAGTGGCCAACACCTTCGGGCCGTTGTAAGGTACAATGCCTAATCGGCAAAGTACCCGCCCGTTAGAAAAAAAAAAGTATTATTTATGTATCATTAAAAATTAGCAATTTTAAACTGACATTAGACTAACCAATATTTGATATTCGTATATCTACGTTTATTATTTAAGTTATAACATACCTAACGTATTTATTTTTTACATTATATCTTACCTGAAATTAACTTTCTGTACCGAGATAGAGTAAAAGTTATAATTACAGAAGAAAAATACAATTTATCATACATCTTAGTAATATAGTCAACACGTGCATATGTAAAATTCAACTTCTAAAGCATTTCAGAATAATAGAAACCAAAAACTACTTTAAAGTGTAACTTCTGTTACTTGTGTGTAACCTCTGTTACAAACTAAGAGTAACGGAGGTTACCAGTAACACACTGCCTTATAAATTTGCAAAAACAAAAACAACAACAAAAAAAAACACTACTTTCAATTATTCCGCAAAAACAAAAACTGGTTTTTAATATGGATTTTGCTTAGTTTAATTTGTGAAATTTGAAATTTTACCTTTTAGAAACATAATTAATTATAAAAATATACTAAAAGAGGCTACGCAGAGGAAACACATTCAACTTAAAATCAAAACCTTGTGTCTTTGAACCAGCACTTGTGAAGCACAAATTCAAAATGGCACCTAAGTTCTCTTGTAATTAACTTTGCCTACAATATAAGCTGACAGCGACTCCTGGCAATGGATGTTTAATTTCATGGAATAAGATTTAGTAGCAGAGGTTACAGTAACTATGGGACAAAAATAAAAATTTAAAAAGTAGTTTAAAAAATAAATGTTTTATTGAATCAAGGAAACTTTATATAATTACTAAATTTATTAATCATGTAAAAAAGGATAAAAATTAGAAAGTAATAAAACGTTAAAGGAAATGAAGTTGACAGTTGTGCTCATGCTCATTAGAGCAGCTTGTTCTACAAGTTATAAAAGATATAAAGCAACAAAGCAGATAAAACAAATAAATTTGTATGAAACTTCCAAAAATCTAAATTATTATTCTTTTCTTTAACAGATAAAGCAAAAATCA
Organism: Cheiracanthium punctorium; assembly: GCA_038373885.1. Lineage (NCBI taxonomy): Eukaryota > Metazoa > Arthropoda > Arachnida > Araneae > Cheiracanthiidae > Cheiracanthium > Cheiracanthium punctorium. The sequence goes on along the minus strand of JAWZYV010005775.1, from coordinate 486,460 downwards.
TTATTTCCCCCGCTATATGCGGTAGATTTTTTTTTAAAGTTGTGGACATGAAAAGTGATTTTTCCTGACTTATCTTTGAGGTTTTTTGTTAATTTTTAAAGAAAGTTTCTTATTTCTGAGCATTCAATTTTCATAAATCACTTGCTGAAACCACCTGGCACTGGTCATTGCAAGTATAAGAAACCAAAACCACATCACACCAAAATGCTACAATCATTCGAAACCATTAAAAGAGGTTTACAAATGAAAGAAAATGTGCCTGACTCTATTTTTAGTAATCTTTTAACCCTCTCGTCACCCTGAACCTCATATGGGGCTCCTACTTCAATTAGCAATATTTAGAGAGAAAACAATTGAATTTAGTATTTTTTTTCTTTCAGTGATATCAATATCATTAATTCATGTAGAAAGTATATGAGGCTCTTAACTAGATGCATAAATCGTGCCTAGATCGCAGTACTAGTCAATTTAGATCATTTTTACAGTTTTCGCTTCATTGTTTCAGAAGAAAAATTAAGAAAATATTTACGCTGCTTTTTTACCGTTTTTTTTTTCTTTTTAAGGTAAGTATAGTTTTTTTTTCTTCCTCAACCTTTACCTAATATGTGCATCCTTTTAAATTAATTTTAGCATAACAAAATGCTTCGAAAATGCAGAAATTAATATTAGAAAAATCTAATATTAATCGACATTAGAAAAAAAAAATTTTGCGTGATTTATAATAGTATTTCAGATGCACTAATTGGTAGACAGATTTTTTTTTCTCTGATTTTTCATAATTCGGTAACGAGAGGGTTAAAAATGTGAAAATTTTTATGAAAATTTAACATCACGGATTGCAAAGCAACGTCAAATAACGGAATTTTTTAAAGTAATTCGATGACGGTCTTCACTTTTGAACATTTCATTTATTTATTGAATTATTTTTTAAGAACACATAAGTTAACAAATTTAAAATATATACTACATTATTTTTAATTTTAAGTCTTAATTAAATACTTTTAAACACTGAATTAACTAAAAAGTTTATAAAATTTACTGATATAACTGCAAAAATCTCTATACAACGAAATTTTCTCTATAGCGAATTTTTTAACTGGAACCAAGCGAGTTATCTATGAAGAGATTTTACTGTACTTTATTTTATTTCATGTACTTGGAACCATCTTTAGGTGTTTAAGAGGATTTTTTATCTATAAATAAAAAAATTGAAATGAGATTTTTATCCTTGATCTTTTTTCTTCATTTGGGTTTTACTAAGGGCAATTTAAAGCATGGTTACTTTTTCCCCCCTATAATAAAATAAGCTTTCACTGCATAAACTTAGCGGTTTTCGGATCTACATAAACTGATACATCATTCCGGCAGTGAAAACGTTGTTTCGAACCTCCTAAAACATTATCAAACTAGAGGGGGTGACTTTTTCCTGATGTAACAGTAGTACAGGTTAAATCTCGTTGAAAATTATGGTGTTCTGCAAAGGTGTGATTCCCAACCTCCCTTGCTAAATGTTTTCTGTGTCATCTCCAATCATTTATAAAATTTTCAGTTTCTTTTATGCACTCTTTTGTATTTATGATACGGAACAACGATACAATAACAATTAACAAAATGAATAAATGCATAAATTCTACATTTAAACTTGAAAGTATTAAAATTACATTGCTTGCTCTACATAACTTTGAAAAAACCTTTTTCTCAAATCAAGTGTTTGATTAGTGGTATAACATGCTTTTATCAGCAGTAATAGAGGAGAGTGGGAGAACCTTTTTAACAAGACTACCTTGTACATCTTAAATATTAGGTTTTATTTTTCAAGCAGGATATTTCAGAGTATCATATGTGACAGTATGGTCTACTGTTTACTGTATTTTGGAGTTTCTCATATAACTAAATATTATTTTCTTTCGTCTAAAAGATGCAAAATTGTTTTACTGCGGTTTTTCCCTCATAAACAGAACTTATAAGTTATAAATAAAAAATAAAATAAAAGCATTCAGGTATGAAATTAAGAAATTATAATTCTAATGTTAAAATTTACATTGAAATAATAATAATATAATAATTTTTAGTAAATTTTTTATTAATTAAACTTTCAAAATAGTCAAATTAAAATAAATTAGAACTTCTGTGTTGTAGATATAAATAATGCTGCAGAAAATGATCTTTTTATAGTCCAGCATCACACTGTAAAGAAGCTTCGCCGTTTTTAGTGACAAAGTAAGTGAGCCATCAAAAACGCTGTGGGAAATGAGGCCATATCCCAAAAGAGATTCAAGAAAGGAAAGCAAACAAGAAGTAAAATGTGCAAAATCATCCACTTTTACCAATACCCCAACAAAAAATATTTATTCAAATAATCACTAAAACATAAACAGGAAGACGAAAATAAATAAATAAAACTGAACCAAAAAATCTCAAAGGATGTCAAAATTTTCAACAAGGAGTGATTGTCAATAAACTCGCACACAATTAATACAAACGACAACTGATTGGAAAATAATGATCAGATTATTTGAATGTCAAATATGAATGGTAATGCTCTAAAATGATATCTAACTCTGATGAGCAATATATACTTGCAGGGAAAGTTTTTCAAAGTGCAAATTATGTTGTATTGAGTATGATATTATTGAGTATGATATTATACTTTGTTTAAGTTACATACAAAAAGATTCATTTATATTTGTGAGACATTATGAGAAAAAGGAGTCTAATAATTGTAAACTGGCACTTTTGTGAAGTCATGTGTAAGTTTTTATGTTTTTCTATCTATCTAAAGAGTTCAAGACTTTTGTAGATTTCTATGACATTCTTTTAACTTTGGAAACTGCAAAGCAGATATTATTACAAATAACCTTCTGCCTCTAAATTAGAATTTTAAGATGAACAATTTTAAAATTCAAGTACAACATTTGTAAGTGTAATGGATTAATTAGTATGCATTTGCTATACTATCATTGTTTAAATAAAAATGCTTTAATGAATTTAACTTAGTATTTTGCAAGTATTGAAATTTTATTGTCAGTGTTCCAACTTACATTTGTGCGGCAGATTGGTGCAACCTAAAAGTTCTATAAAATATATATTGAATTTGGAGCAAAATTTTAGAATAAATTGTGTTTACAGCAGAAATGTCTAAAGTAAATGGCCAATTAATTTCGGTAAAAATTGATTGGAAAATGAAATATTAAAAATCATTATCTTGAAGGTTAGCAACTCTCTCCTGTTAATTCTATCACCAGTACTTAACAGCAATGAGCATTTATGTTATGAATGAATTTATTATGATTACATATATATGAAAAAATATTTCGTTGATACGAATTTATATGGCTAAAAAGGGGGAATTGTGAAAAAAATTCTGCTGTGAATTATGAGAAGTTGACTACCCTAAGACTTGGTATGTAAAATAAGTCTTTGTTTCTGTCTGTCCTTTATAAGTTTTCGAAAGACAAAAATTTTAAGCTCACATATTCTGCTCCCTCCTTAAAATCAAAAAATCAAATTTGAAAATTCCCTTAGAATCCCCCCCCCCTTCATTCTCCTTAGAAAAAGAGTACTTTTCAGTACTTGAACTGCTGGGTTCACGCACTGGATTCAAAGCACTTCCAAAGAAGAGCATTGTAACGAACTAATGACAACTCAATAGAAGACAGGAAAATTGTTTTTGTTGGAACTAAAAGTTATCAAGTTCCCTATATTAGCTTCACATTTCTACAGACTATTCCTGTGAATTAATGGGAATTGTGTCAATGCACTTGCTCTCAGTGATAATTATGGTTCTTTACAATGCTCTTTTCTGCAAATGGTTTACGCCTTTCAATTTTTGTCATTCGTGTGTTTTTCTAACAATATTTCTCGTTTTTCAATGCGCCGATCAACATTCGCAAAAAAGTGGGCGTTCGAATTGGAAAATTTCGAAAGTGTTTCGTAACCGTAACCGTGAAAACTCGAGAACTTTATCGTCTTAAGCAATCCCACTCTCGGGTACATACCTCTGAATAACTATATCTGAAATCCTTCGATTGATTAAACGAAACGGCAGCTAGAGGTCTGTATATCGCGGATTTTTTTTTTTTTTTTTTTTTCAGCCACCTAACAGGTCAGTTTTCAGTCTAAACTGAAGCTCAAACGAAATCAAAATATATGTGATAAGATATACTTGGGCAATGAACTAAAACAAAGTCAAACATACCGTAACAGTTCTAAACAATAAACTAAATAAAACGAACCGAAGAAATGAACAGAATAATCCCAAGAAATGGTCTAAACATGTCCGAAAAAATTATCAAACATATTTGTCTGAACAAATCCAAAAATTAAAAATATCAGGCGATATGCCTTAACAATGTGTTCTAACAAGGTAACAAAACTACTCACACATAGCCTAAAATTGGGCCCTACAATCCCAAACAATAGTCTAAGCAAAGTAAAATAAAGATAAACAATTTCATAAAATATTGTCTGATAATGAACTAAAACGAAGTCAAATAATCTGCCAGAACAACGTTTTCCAACAGAATAGTGATAAATTTCAAAGAATGGTCTAGTCCGGACGATTTTTGAAATTATTACACATTAGAATAAAATTAGGGCAAGTAATGGGGTGTAACTATCCCAAACTGTAATTTAAATAAAACCAAATGATGATAAAATACAGACTAACAATCAAATAAAACAAAGTCAAATAATATGTCGTAAGACATTACATGTATTACAACAAAATAGAGCTATAACAAACTTAAACAATGGTGTAGACAAATATAGCCTAAGAAATGCGCATAAAAATAAGCAATGATCTAGACAAAACCAAACAGTTTGATAAAATCTTGCCCAACAATTTACTAAAACAAAGTCCAGTAATGCGCTGTAACAATGTATTACAACAAAATAGTGACATAAAAATTCCAAAAAGCGATCCAGACAAATGTAAACTGAGAAATGTGCATAACAATCCCAAAGAATGGTCACATTAAATCCATACACTATGATGAAATATTTTCCAACAATGAACTAAAACAAAATGGAGTAATATGCTATAACAGTGTGTTACAACAAATGGTTCTGACAAATGTGTAAATTAAAATATAAGAATGGAAAACAATGAAGGAAATCGATGAGTTAAAACAATGCCCTAGATTTGGCTAATACAATATCAAAGAATGCTTTGCGATAATGTAACAAAACAGTGGGAAGTTTTGGAGTGCAACTATAAACTGAAGTTTAAAGGAAGTCCAAGAATTTGCTGAAGCACACTAGAAGAATGAATTGGACTAAATAATGGACTAAAAATTTGAAAGTACTGTGGTATAATTATCGCAATTAATTGGTAAAATTATGCAGTATAATTTAGTTCGAACAAAAAAAAAATGTTTGAAAATGCTGCCCAACAATGAACTAAAATAAAGTCAAATAATGTGTTATAATAATGTTTTACAACTAAATAGTGCTATAATTAAAACTCCCCAAAAAGTTCAAACAATGGTCTATACAAACATAACGTAAGAAATATGCATAACAGTTTCAAACAACTGTTTAAGAAAAACCCAAACAATTTCATAAAATACTGTCCAATAATAGGACAAAGTCAAATAATATGCTTTAAAAATGGATTAAGACAAGATAGTGATATAATAATTCGCAAAAACGGTCTTGACAAACATAAACAAAGAAATATGCATAAAAATCCCAAACAAGGGTTTTAACAAACTCACATAATGAGATAAAACACTTCCCAATCATAGACTAAATCAATCTCAAATAATATGACTAACAATATATTAGAGCCAAACTATGCTAAAAAAAACCTTTAAATTAAGGCACATTGATTGCAACAATATTGAACAAATATAAAATAAACAATAATGTCAAATTTTAATTAATGTTAAAACAACAATTAATTTTAACAATTAATTTTAAAACTGTTTTAAATACTATCAAACAATGAAATAAAAAGTGCCCAAGAATGAATTAAACAATGCTAAATAATGTCCGAAATTGATTCTAAAGCATAGCATTGCTAATAGTGTACTAAAATATTGCCAAGTATACAGTAAAATGTTAATGATTGCTGAACAATATGCTAGAACACTGTCCAACAATGATATCAAGCAGCTCAAGATGTGAAAAAAAAAAAAAAACATGTCTAAATATTTTCTAACATAATAAAGGCAAAATAATGTGCCATAGAAATGTTTTATAGCGTCAGAGCGTGCTAAAACATCCTCAAATAATGTTTTGAAACGTTGAAACGATGCCATTCAATGTTGAAAACAAAAAGCTTAATGTATTGAAAAATTAAATACACGAATACTAAAGAATCAATCTGTAAAAAATAATGCTAAACATTGGGCTAACAACAATGTCAAATAATGTGTTGTAATTAATGGAACAAAGTTAAACAACGGAGTAAAACAGTGGCAAATTAATTATACGGTATAATAATCCCAAACAATGGTCAAGGTCACATACTGGGAACTAAAATAAATAGATAACGGCCGGTATTAGCACTTTAATGTCTTCAGTTATGTTGCACCAAAACTATCTTAGCTTATGGTTTTTAACACTTTCCAATAAATTTGAAAAGCTTATGATTGTTTATGATTTCGTTTGTCTATCTGTCTATCCGTGCTCTAATTTATAAATACTTTATTCCAAACGTAAAGAAGGGTTTTATTTTTCTCAACTTCAAAATATATTAATCGATCTAATTTATCTTAAATTACACGTAAAAGAAAAGGTTTTTATCTTTTTAATTTTTGTCTGCTCCAAAATTTATATATATATACTTTTTTTTATTCCACATTTTATTTCTTCTGTTTGGTTCCTTTTCAAAATTTTGTTTACATATTTCTGTCATAGTAACTGTAAAAATTGTAAAAAAAGAAAAATAACTGTTTAAAAGTATGCAAATGGTTCTACCCAGTTCGTTGCCGGAATGGTGGCGTAGCTGGGTAGTAAAATCCATAATTTGAGAGTAATATTTAAAGCCTTAAACTTAATAGGTAGGCTGCTCTCAGAGGTTATATTGACCTGCTCTAACTTCTGTAAATGCAAATAATTAAAAGTATATATATAATACATGTATAAATTTCGTATCGATTACTACGAAATTTATACATGTATTTTCTACGTACAGTACCCTATTAAAAATGGCATATGTAGCTTCCAAAGATCTTTTACAGGAGGACTCAAAAGAATTTCAATGTATCTTATATTAAGCAGTCAGTCATGGGCAGTCATTTATTAAAGCTTAATAAGTATTCCGAGATATTCGGATATTTCAAACGAGACAAACTTGATATATGTTATCAAGGATTAAAAGATAAAGCTGTCAATAAAAAAATAGTATGTCTATCATTTATAGTTGTACTAAATTCCAAACACAATATCAAACTACCATACAGTTTGCTAATGGTCCAGCAACAGTCGTGTCTTCCTTAACAAATGCGCCAAAAAAATTAAAACTCCCTATCGCAACTCACTATCCACTATCGCAACTCACTCAAATTAAAACTCACTATCGCAAAGCTTGGCCACTTTTGGAGATAAATAGCCAAATATGACTTGCAAAAATGCTTCGAAAAACGAATCCAGCACAGCGATATTTTCATTTTTTAATCAAGATTATTTAAACGAGATGATGGATAGCTTAGGGGAAATGCTCTGGGGAAAGGAACAGCCTTTCATGCAGTATTGTGTGCGCACTTCTTTTGCTCATAAACATTTCCTTCGTTATTTCATGACGATCTCTTAGAAAGGATTCGGCGAATCGTCACTCGTGAAATATTAGAGGAGATGTCAAAGGAAGTGTGCACACTGCATGAAAGGTTGTCACTTTCCCAGGAGCTTCTCTCCCAGGGTATCTATCATCTCTTTGACCTCTGGGACACTTGATTCAACCTTCAATGTGATTTTTGTCCAGCCTACTTGATACGCCTGTATTACCTCTTTCTTTTGTATGCTAATTTATATTAATACCAATAAAACATTTTTCAAACCGCCTGTAGTATCACTTTCATTTGGGTGACCCTTATATAACATTAAAAAGCTAGAGTAACTAAACTTGACTTTCTTTTAAAAAAAATCTTTTATAAAAAGTATGTTCTTAAAATATGAGAAAAAATACCCTCACACACACACATCCGTGAAGTGTTACTCCAGAAAATTTCACTAACAATAAATTTCATCCATATTGTTACGAATTTGCGGGGCAACCCGCTGCTCTGGGGCTTAGAATGGTTTAAAATTCGTAACATTGCCCTTCGGTGTCAGAATCGGGGTTCTAAAGAAGGACTTTAATTTTCCAGTTTATGGTTTTGACTAGACAAAAAAATGGAAGAACAACTTCAAAAGCTCATGAATATGATGTTAGAAATGAAAGCCGGACAAGAACAGATGAAAGCCGGACAAGACGAGATGAAAGCCGGACAAGACGAGATGAAAGCCGGACAAGACGAGATGAAAGCCACACAAGAACAGATGAAAGCCGGACAAGAACAAATGAAGGCGGATTTAGAAAAGAAAATTGAAGCCGGACAAGAAGAGATGAAAACTGGGTTGCAGAAAATAGAAAAAAATCAAGAAAAGTTGGAGCAGAAGATAGAGAAAACCCAAGAAAATTTAGAAGAAATTAAGCAGGGCCAAGAAGAAATGGAGAAAAGAGTTTCTCTCTTAGAAGAAACTCAGACGAAATATGAACAAAGAATTGAAGGGAATGTTAAGGAATTACAGCAGGATATTTGCAGAATGCGTGAAGAATGTGAAGCTAAAATTGAAGAGAAATTGGACTCTCTCGTAAAGCTGGGAAAATTACCCGAAAACATCAGGTTATCTTCACACCGCCCAGCAGTGAAACTTACTGCCTATGACGGAAAGACTCCCTGGGAAGCTTACAAGACCCAATTTTCGATCGTCGCTAGAGCCAATGGTTGGAGCGAGTCCGAGAAAGCTAATCAACTGGCCGCTTCCCTTAGCGGAGATGCAATTAATGTATTGCAAACTATCGGAGCGACGAAGATAGGAGATTTTGACGCCCTTGCCAGTGCCTTGGAGATGAAATTCGGAGAGAAGTGCCAGAAAGAATATAGTAGAATCCAACTTAAGTCAAGGATGCAGAGATCTGGCGAGACCCTTCAAGAGCTGGCTTCGGACATAGATAGGCTGTGTCATCTAGCCTACATGGACCACCTTGATAATGTCCGAGAAGAAATGGCGGTGCGTCATTTTATTGAAGCCATCCGTGATCCAGAAACCCAAAAGGCACTCATGTTGGAGGATTATCAGGATTTGAAGTCTGCTCTGGTGTTCGCAATGAAGCTAGAGGCAGCCCAGCGGGCCGTGAGAAAAGATCGGCATGCTGTTAGAGCGGTCACGGTCCAAGAGGAAGCTAACAAAGACACAGAGAGCGTCGAGAACAGATTGAAGAGAATTGAAGATCTCATAGAGCGAAAATTAAGATCCGATAGAACGAGAGATGGCCCAAAGAAAGTAAAATGCTGGAAGTGTGGCGTCGAAGGCCATGTACAAAAGCATTGTGGTCGAAAGTCTTATGACCAGCAAGAGAAATCTAAGAACATGAAAGAGGGAAACTAGGAGGTGGCCATCTCGCGGGGCGGAGGTTGCCATATAGTCAAAAGCCCCACCTAAAAGTCTTGCAGATTTCATCAGTGAATGGTGGCAGTAATGGACTCTTCGTACTGGGATATGTTAATGGTTCCCCATGCCACATGGTGATTGATACTGGCGCGAACGTAACCATCATAAGGACGGATCTGGCCAAGAAATTAAATTTGAAGATTATCTGGACTCCGCCCTCGCTGACCCTCCAGACTGTGACAGGTGACAAGATCGAAGTGGGCGGAAAAGCGCAAGTAGAAATCACGTTTGGAAATGCCAGATACGACCATGTGGTATATGTCGCCAATATTACAGACTCTTTTATTCTCGGACTCGACTTTTTAAAATCGCACAAATTTAACTTGGACTTTAAGAATAATGAGCTTCGTTCAGACTCAGAAGAAATAGCTGCGTTCGATATTAGAAACGAAACTGTTTTGCCTGTTCAGCAAATAATAGCCCAGACTGATATCACTCTACCTCCCAGAACTGATTCCATAATTTCTGGAACAGTAAAAGAAAGCAATAAATTCCGTTTTGGATTAATCGAACACCCAAGCAATAGTGATTCCGTCAGAGGAGTACTTGTGGGAGCAACACTTGTGGACTTGTCGAGAACGGAAATTCCAGTTAGAGTAGTAAATGTGACGGACAAGTCGAAGGTGATAAAGAAAAATGAAGTGTTGGCGACATGCACTCCTGTTACCTGCATTAATAAGAACATCAACCAAACGACAGCTAAATCTTCCGAGTGCCTGACGAAGGAATTATTACAAGACGTGGAGTTAACGGCAGAACAGAGAAGCGCTGCGGAGAAAGTAATAGCTGAATTTGAAGACCTCTTCTCTCGTACTTCCGGTGACTTTGGCCGTACGAGGTTAACGCAGCATAAAATAGACACAAGCAGCCATTCTCCCATCAAGCAACATCCTAGGCGGCTGCCGTTTGCTAAGCAAGAAGAGGTGAGCAGACTTTTAGAGGAGATGCAGCGTGATGACGTCATCGAGCCATCGACTAGTCCGTGGGCCTCGCCGATTGTTTTGGTCCGAAAGAAAGATGGTTCCACCCGGTTCTGCGTTGACTATAGACGTCTGAATGACATTACCAAGAAAGACAGCTACCCTCTTCCCAGGATAGACGACACATTGGACACTTTATCGGGAAACGAATGGTTCTCCACTCTGGATCTCAAGAGTGGCTACTGGCAAGTAGAAATCCATCCCGATGACCGTGAAAAGACTGCGTTCACCACGGGACAAGGATTGTGGCAGTTCAAAGTTATGCCTTTTGGACTCTGCAACGCACCGGCTACATTCGAGCGTCTAATGGAGACAGTGTTGAGAGGACTTTCCTACGAAGCATGTCTCGTTTATTTGGACGATATCATCATCGTCGGAAGGACTTTCGAAGAGCATCTCGAGAACATTCGAAAGGTACTACAGAAATTAAAAGAGGCAAACTTGAAACTAAGTCCATCGAAGTGTAATTTGTTTCGTCGGGAAGTACGTTACCTCGGGCACATAATATCCGCCCACGGAGTCCGAACCGATCCCGAAAAGACGTCCGCAGTCCAGAACTGGAGTCGTCCCGAGAATATCCATGACTTAAGAAGTTTTCTCGGTCTGTGTACTTACTATCGAAAATTCGTGAAGGGCTTTTCTCAAATTGCAAGACCTCTTCACAAATTGACCGAGACTGGACAGAAATTTCTATGGACTGAGGAATGTGAGGACGCATTCAACGAACTGAAGACGGCTTTAACATCTTCGCCGATCTTGTCGTATCCTCACCCTGACAAGCCATTTATCCTGGACACAGACGCGAGTAAGGAGAGTGTCGGAGCAGTTTTGTCCCAGGAGATAGATGGCCAAGAACACGTCATTGCTTACTGGAGCAAATGCCTTTCAAAGGCAGAACGTAACTATTGTGTTACGAGAAAGGAACTTCTTGCTATCATTAAGGCCGTGGAGCACTTCCATCATTACCTGTACGGCCGAAAGTTCCTGCTCCGAACGGACCATGCCTCTTTAACCTGGCTTCTAAATTTCAAGAATCCAGAGGGCCAAATAGCCAGGTGGATACAGCGATTACAAGAATATGACATCGAGATACGTCATCGGAAAGGGTCATCTCATGGAAATGCAGATGCTTTGTCGAGAAGGCCCTGCATAGACAGTTGTCGCTATTGCTCCAGGGCAGAGAAAAATTACCATCTGAAACATCCCGTTGTCCGCCAAGTTACATCATCGACACCATCCCAAGATCCCTGGAGTGACGAAAATGTTCGGGCGGACCAATTAGCAGACAGCGACATCAAACCTATTGTGGAATTTATGGAAAAATCCAGCGCTAAGCCCAGTTGGCAAGAAATATCATCTTACAGTCCGGCAACAAAACAGTACTGGGCTTTATGGGATTCACTTCGCCTGAGGAATGGAGTCCTGTATCGTAAATGGGAGTCGGACGACGGCAAGATGCTCCGATGGCAGTTAGTACTCCCTCGTTCGAGGATTCCGAAGGTTCTAGAAGAACTTCATAATGGCTTAACTGGAGGCCATTTTGGCGTAATGAAGACCCTGCAGAAAGTTCGCGAGCGCTTCTACTGGGTTAGGGCTCGAGGCGACGTCGAAAAGTGGTGTCAAGCTTGTGACGCCTGTGCCGCCCGTAAAGGCCCGAAGAAACGAAGCCGTGGAAGACTACATCGTTATAATGTAGGAGCGCCTTTTGAGAGGATTGCACTCGACATCCTGGGACCTCTTCCGCGAACTTCGGATGGCAACAAATACATCCTAGTTGTCATTGACTACTTCTCTAAATGGCCCGAAGCGTTTCCTATTCCCGATCAAGAAGCTACGACCGTAGCAGAGGTACTGGTGCAAGAATGGATTTCCAGATATGGAACCCCTCTGCAACTTCATTCCGACCAAGGAACGAACTTTACCTCTGCAGTCTTTAAAGGACTATGCCAACTTCTCGGAATGGACAAAACCCAGACTACGCCTTTACACCCACAATCCGACGGCATGGTGGAGAGGTTCAATCGTACAATTTTGAACAACCTCTCGCTCCTGGTATCTAGGAATCAAGAGGACTGGGACAAGAAACTCCCCCTGTTCCTGCTGGCCTATAGGAGTGCCGTCCATGAGACTACCGGCTTCACACCTTCCCAGATGCTGTTCGGCAGAGATCTTCGTCTTCCCGCCGATCTAGTGTTCGGCCGCCCTCCAGATGCGCCTTCATCGCCAGAGGAGTACGTGGAAAACCTTCGGGCACGGTTTGAAGATGTACATCATTTTGCTCGGGAGCGGATCAACCTGAACACGGAAAAGATGAAGACTCGCTACGACACGAAGGCTACGGGACACGAGTTCAACGCAGGTGACAAAGTTTGGCTATGGAATCCTACTCGACGGAAAGGCCTGTCTCCCAAGCTGCAATCGCCGTGGGACGGTCCTTACACAGTCCTAAACCGGCTGAATGACGTCATCGTACGGATTCGTAAGTCACCAAACTCGAAGCCAAGAGTTGTACATTACGATCGGCTAGCCATCTACCGCGGTTGTAATTAGCTCAGACCATGGTCACTATGGCGTAATTCCTCTTTTCTTTCAACTCTCATTCCTTTCCTGTCTTTCCCTTCTCTTCCTCTTTCTTCAACTCTCTTTCTCTCACCACTTACGCCATGTTTAGTGTACATATTTGTAATATATTGGATTTTATTAATGTGTATTTGTTATTACATTGATTACTTATTACAGTGTAATTGTTTATTATGATGATTATTAATGTGTATTTGCTTATTGTGCTATTGATTACTTGCTTGAATTATGTTGTTAAGATCTTGTTAAGTGTTATACAGTGTAGGTACCTGTGTGACCTCCTAACTAGGGATTGTACTGCCCGGGACGTGCAGTCCTTGGGAAGGGGGCAATGTTACGAATTTGCGGGGCAACCCGCTGCTCTGGGGCTTAGAATGGTTTAAAATTCGTATTCTACGCTTCAAATAGATAAATTTTGCTTTTTGTTGCATCAAAATCGGCCAATTAGAACCGGAGATACGGAGGTTTCGCTTTCCCATATGTTTTTCTATGGGCTTCTAGAAATCTCGAGAAATATTAGTCCTAGAGCTTAGATCTCTTCACTTTTGAGGACTTATTTTTGGCGCCAAATTTGGCGATATTTCGCCAAAAGTCGCCAAGCTTGGCGACTTTTTGGTCATTTGGCGCGATTTTCCCAATGGGGCCTGGAAGTTGTTTTTCCTGCATTAAAAACGCATAATAACCTAACATTTCTCTTCTATGACGTAATCAAAATTCACGCTTTATGTAGAACCCTCGAGAAATTGACTTTTCTGGAAACCTCTTGTACCTCCTGCGCCAGCTATTTATAGAAGAGCGCGTCGCCCCGAGAGTCAGTTGCGAGTTGAACATTCAATGTGTGAGAGAGCTCTGAGTACGCTTGTTTTGTGTGAACTGATAGTGCTATAGAAGCTGTGTTTTAGCTTGCTTTGTGAAGCTGTTTTTAAAGTGCTGTGTGTAAATTCTTCATTGCTGTGTCTTAAGGGATAGTGTACTATATCCCTTGAATATTTCCACGGAATTTTTGCCTGTAAAAGTGACTTATTTTGTGTGAGAAATACAGCATTTGTGAGAGCTTCTGATCCAAGCGGATTGTTAAAAGCACGTTACTGCTAGATTGTGCTTGTGAATTGTGTGCAGCTGATTGTTCTACGAAGTTCTAGAAGAAATAAAGTTTGTGTTCCATCCTGACAAGTGACTTTTTACTTGAACTTTTTACACCACTGGACTTTAGAACGACGAACCCCAGGAGTAGCAGAGTAATTCCGTAACAATATGCACAGCAGCTATGTACCATTTTTTTTTCTTTAAAACATAACGGTGATTGGTGCGCTAGCCACAAATGTGTTTCATAGAAAACTGAAAGGCCAGTTGGATGTGCAAGAATGATGCGCTTGAAGACCTTGCCGCAAATCAACTGCTGGGGTAAACGTTTTGCCAAAGCGCTCTCTATCCCCCATATCTGCTCTATGGTAAATACATCAAAATCTCATAGTCTAACTTTTTTCATGTGATTACAATACTTTTCTTACAAGGTACATGCTCTAAAATTAAAAATTATTAATAATTAGATGTACTATGGAACCCTTGAGGGGTGAGTGGGGGTTGAGGTTGGGATAAAGACCATGGCATATAAATATTCAAAAAGCTTACTAAGTAACGCTAATAGTAAATGCATGTTAATAGCTTCAAATTACTAATTTACTTCTTTAACACAAGAGGGATATATTGCTAAACAAGAATCAATTATAAATAATAGCACGCATTATTAAGTTTTAAACAAAAGTTATGTTTAATTACAAAAAATTATTAATAGCAATTTTTTTCTTTTCTTTGACTTGTTCTGAAAAGCCATTAAAAAGATCCGTGGTAGATCCGCTGGGAAAAGGCTGGTCCGGATACGGATAAGGATAATTTTTTTTTCGCTGGGACGGATCCGGATAATTCAGTTTCGTTTTGACGGATACGGATACGGATCCTTTTTTTTATCTTCGAATATCCGCTGATACGGATACGGATATCCGGCACACCTGTAGCAGTAATCTGGCTGAAGTTTCACGGTAGTCCACGGTGAGCTTGGACAATCTCGGTCCTGATGGCTGTGGTTGTCAACATATTAAATAAGTACTCCTGGTTCAGAACATATTTTTATTTTAACGGTTTTTCACATCGATTTGTATGGCTACAGAGGCCACGAAAAATCCTCCCTCTCTACGGTGTTTGCACTTCTATTACCTATAGTCACATGATTTGTAAGCTAATCACATGGTTCAAAAAAGATTCGTTTATTCACTATTCAAATGCCCATGTCTTAGCTCTCGGAAAATCTTGAGAAATGTGGTGACTGAGACAGGAGAAAAAGTGGATATTCGTCATTTGCTTTTATACTAAATTTAGATTCCGAGGCAAATCCTTTGTTTGAAAACGAATGCTTTTAAGCCATTATAGAATTTTGAAGGGAGCTGATAGAAGTTTGAATTTTGAGAGAATATTTATTTTTATATGATAATATAGACATAGAGCTATCACAGTGAGTAGCTCTGAATCAGCAGCGAAACAGATATTTTAAAAGTTGATGAATTTTTTTAAAATTCAGCCTTAGTGTAGCTTTACGAAACCACTCAACCAGTATAAAATTTCAAATTCAGTATTTAAAAAAAAAAAAAAAACAGCTGTCACAGCTAGGTAAATTTCGCACTTCTCACGCCACAGTCCCATAAATTTTGATTTCATTTCTTGACTGCCTTGGGTGAAACTTTATTCTGTTTTGGAACGTTCAAGTATAACTGTTACACTAAACTGGTTAGCCCTAGGAAAGAGTCTACGAAAAAATATCGGTAAGTGGTCTGCAGGAGAAAAAAAAATGGAACCTCTGGTGCAAATGATATATTTTTTATTTGACAAATAAAATACTTTTAATTGTTATGTTTAAATCTACATTTGTAACACAAACGGTAAGTCCGATATTTAATAATCAAGGTTTCTGACAGCCATGTGCTTGCTAGGGCAATACTAAATGAATACTTTTCTTCCTAGATAACCACAAAAATAGTTGATTAACTTACCATAATTCTGTATATTAAGGGCTAATCAAAAGAATAATGTAAATAAGAAAAGCTGGTAAATCAAATGTTGAAACAAATTGTAATTTTTAAAAATGAATTAATGCTCTGTCATGTGTTTTTAGAAAATTAAAAATTTGCCGAATTATTAATCTTCAGAGAAAAATATTACTCAGTATTTTATTAATTCAAACACATATAGTCGGGCCTACGCGCGGCTATCGATGTAATGATCTGGGATTTTAGACGGTTTTCTTCAGATGTAACGTGAATTTGCTTTCGAACCCCTTAGAAAGTCATTCACCCAAGACACACCCCTGTATTTAGATGCCCCTCAAGTATAACACGAAAACTAAAAACTAAAACAAAAATGGAATATTACATTTAAAAACAAATTTTAATTCTTAATGAAGTATCTGAACTAGATTTTATATCACTCCATTAGTTGATAATTTTCCCCGAATCTCCTTTAATACAAGTCTAATAATTTTGTGTTTCAAGAAATAAATTTATCTATTTTTAAAACACTTACGTCTGCACATTTCTGAAGATTATTTTAATTCATTTAATGTTCCAATAAAAGGTTTTTTTTCAAGTCCCACACAAACTAAAGAAAAATACGATTTCTTCTCTTCTGCTAGTCAAGCTACTTAGCATCAAAATTACTCAGAACATAAGAGTATAGTCTATCAGCTATTCATGAATTTAATCATTATTGAAAAAAGTAAAATATTTTTAATTAAAACTTATGTTATAATACATCTATTACTTTAATCACCTGCCGCCACAATTTGTTTTTCTCATTTTTAACTGTAATTGTCTTCGGTTATGTTCTGTGATTGATATTAATTTAAATCAGTCAAATGAAATACCAAAGGTATCTATTTATTTGTTCTCAGTGAATTTTAAACCATGAATTAATCTTTGAATAAATTAATTGGTGAATTTTAATAATCTCTTGAATAAAGTATTTCATATTTTATACAACCACTAAAGCACTCACTTGAAGATCTTATTATTCCACTGCTTGCGGCTTTAAATCAAACCAACTCAAAATGCCAGGTAATCTCGTTGACTTTAAAGTCGTGAATAAATAATTTTTATAAGCGTTTGCATAATCCTACTAACAATTGTGGATAATCAGTAACATATTTGTAAATTACAATATAATTCTATTCTTTGAATGAATGAATCTGAAATATGAGGAAATGAGTCATTTGTTCATTTATCATTAGGGTATCTTAAGTTGTACTGATCATTATTCCTGTAATAACCGGAGTGAATTAAATTATTCTAATTTATCTAGAATCGGCTATTAGACAGCGAGCAATGACAGTTAATCAAAAAAAAATTTATTGATTATATTCCTGAACTGTTTGTATTTAAAAAGATGTGTCGGATATCGAACTATTTTTGAAGACCAATTTATGTATGCGTGGGAAGTTAATTTAAAGAAATATTACAGCCACCTAAAGCAAAATTTAAAAGCAATTATGATAGTCATATTTCATCTTGCAACACATACTATTATTTTTAAATAAATTAAGACACGACCTTACGATGAGCAAAAAGCATCTTTAATATGAAATTTAAAAATGATATTTAAAGATACACTTTTTGTTATCCTAACATTTCGATTTTAAAGAAATGTCAATAAATATAGAAGATACATTATTGTTTTCTCAATTCATGCAAACCTCTTTTCATTGTTTGGAACCAACTGATGAAATCAAGAAAACATCATTTACTAGTACTAATAATAAATTAACAGAAAGAACTTTCTTTTTACAAGCAACAAAATACCATTAATAAAAAAGAACACAAAGCAAAATAGAAGAATGCCAAAGTTCTAAAATTTTTATCAAACCCGTACAGTGGATTTTTTAAAATGTTATGTGACAAAGATTCATAATGGAAAGCTTCAATAATCCTACTAATGATTGTAGATACTAGTAATATATTTGTAAATTACACTGCAATCATGTTCTTATTCTGTACCTCAGAACCAGACTAACGTAAGTCACACTAGACTAACTTTTCAGGAGAGCAACAAAACTGTAAGAAATGAACTCTAGGTCTGGTTGCAGAGCTAATAATTGAATCAGTCAGCAAAATATTATTGACGTTATTGAATTTGTATATACTTAACCCATTCTTAGGTATTTCGTTTAGAATCAACGCTTTAGCCTGAAAATTTTGATATATGGACTTACGTTCGTCTGGTTCTGGGGTACAGATTTGTTCCTTCTAAACTGCAATATCAGGAAATGTGTATACCGTGCAAACCATGAGCCGTCATATCGATTAACAATAACCTATTTATCACAACGCAGTGCACCAAATAGGTTACAGTAGAAAATCTTCAAGTGATATTTATTTTATTTTCGACATTTAAAGAAGAAGAGCACGAAAATTTCACTAAAACTAAATTTCATTGTTTATATTTTTTATGAACATTAATAATAGATTGAATATAGACAGGAAAATCTAGCACCATACTGATCGAGTCATTTATTTCTCGATCCTAATTTTAAAAAGAATAAAATAAGATTCTTATTAAAAAGGTTTTCACTAATGAATCACATTGTAGTGGTAATAAATCGCATATGAACACACTGTGGTTATTAACAGTACTTTAAAGCTTCAGAAGTCACAAGCAGTGGGTCATCAATAAAATCAAATAAACGCATTTTACAAGCGAATTTGGCGAACTGATTCCCATCGCCAGGTGTCAGGAAAGTCACTGGCCAATGGCGTTCATTTTCGATATCCTATTACCCCATTTACCATTTTACAAATTAAAATTACCTTCGCACAAAACTAAACACGAATTCTCGTTCCATCAGACGATTTGCTTCTTTGTTTGCCGAAGCGCCGTAACTGCACCCGTAATTATACCGTTCCGAAAAACGAGAAAGAGAGAGAGAGGAGGCTCGCAGGTAAAAATTACATCTCGGACCATTTTACGCTATTCCGGACATCGTCTGTTTTACCTCCCTGGAAAAAAAATGTTGATAATTGTCTGACAGCGTTGCAGAACAGCAAAACTCACTCAGGATTAATAACATTAAAATAATAAACCACAGTGCCATTTGAGTGGTCTATAATTTGCCCTTATTCATTTGAAGCGAAAGCTTTGAAAAGCGTTTACTAGTGCATAATTATTTATCGTTAATGCTCAGCCGATGTTTTGGCGCCGGCCATAATTGTGAGCAGCGTTTGCAGTACAGTTGCAATCGTCGAATTAATTAAAAAAGAAAGGGCAGGAGGAATTGGGCTTGGCAAATTATAAGCTCTGCCATCCATGCAGAGAGGGAGAACAGTTCTTTAAGTTATTAATCACTCTTTGGGACCGACAGTTTCAGATAAGTATCCGAATGAATTAGAGAGTGTTTTATTTGGGAATTATTGCCATTATTTTTTTTTTTCTCTTTAACGTGAGAATTGTGTGGGCACACTTGAGCATGAAATTAGTGCATTAATTTCGAGGCAAAGGACACATTAAGTAGTTTGTGAGAGGCATTAAGAAATATATTGTGTGTCTGAAATTGTTCATTAAAATGATTTCCATTTGCTTTTCTTTTTAATTGTGCATTTACAAGTTTTTTTTTCTAAAGTTTGGTAAAATACATTTAGAAAGGAGTTAGTAAAATAGGAATTGTTAAGTGCAATTCAAATTCTCATGAATCTATATCGCCTCGAATACAGAAATCAGTAAATGTTTTGATTATCAGATTTTAGTGTTCTAAAAAATAAATCGTACGTTATTGAAAGTACTCTGTACAGTAATTTTTTCACAAATAATATTGAGAAAATTTTATAATATGACAAACTCGGAACATTTCAAACGATGTATTGATAGTAAAATCCAAGAAATGTTTTAATAGACCAGCTTTTATTTATCATTTCAACAATATCTTTACTTTAAATGA
The DNA here is from genome assembly GCA_038373885.1 of Cheiracanthium punctorium. NCBI lineage: Eukaryota > Metazoa > Arthropoda > Arachnida > Araneae > Cheiracanthiidae > Cheiracanthium > Cheiracanthium punctorium. The sequence goes on along the minus strand of JAWZYV010005775.1, from coordinate 466,267 downwards.
AATGAAAAAGCATTCTAACATACCTTGGGTAAGGGTGCGATTCCCCGCTTTGGCTTATGTATTAACCTGTCCTCCCATCATACAGGACAAGGTCGTAGAAAGGGGGGGGGGGGCATGAGGGTTTGATCTCCCCTCCACCGAACTTTTCGTCAATGCATCAGTAGGTTTTTATTTGCTTTAATTCTGAAGATCTATTAAATGTGAAAAAATTTTTAGCACTATATATCACCCCCCTGATTTTTTTTTTCTGGATACGGCCTTGATACTGGGTAATTGTGTCCTCCTACAGAGTGCCTCCATTATAAATTGGCTAATAGTTAGGGCCTTTGTAGTAGTTAATGGCTGATGGGCAAGTGCATGGCCTTAAGAAAATAAATTAATTAAATGAAATAAAAATAGCATCGCATTCATCTTTGTAAATTGTAGAAACTATTCTTACAATTATAAAAGAAATACTGTTGAACAATTAGTATTTTAAAAAAGTGTTCTATAACGACAGTGAATTTATTTCCATGAAAAATTTCAGTACAGGTCAGATAAAAAAAATCATGCAGTATGAAAACGAGGTTTATACATTTAATTTTCTGTAATCATCATCGTATTTCTATAGAATGAATATCGTTTAAAAAAAAAAAAACAAATGAATCATAGAAGGTTCAAAAAAAAAACTGCAAAAGTGTGTAAATTTGTCTATTCCACCAAGTTTTCTTCACTCCCCCCCCCTCCACACACACACCAACTTGAAAGATAAAGGAAAGGTTAATCGATTTTATTAATATATTTCACATTTCACACATAGACTTGTTGAACATTTTAAGTGTTTACTTATTATTGCATCAAGACACATTTGTATGGATAATTTTCAATTGATAGCGAGTGAACTCTTTAAATCTCAAAGACTTAAATCTTGGAATTCTTTAACTGCAATGTGCAGAAACAGTTAATGAACTCACTAAAAGTTTTTATTTTCAAGTTTTGCAATTTATGTACAAATTACTGATCAAAATGTTTTTGTTGTAGAATTCAATAAAACGGTTATTTTTATTTTTGTATTACTTGAAAATATATCTGCAGTGAACCAAAGTGTTACTGAAGTGTTTGTTAACAGTTTAAGCTAAACTGCAATAGCCAATAATGCGAACTGCTGAAGGACAAATTTTAGTTTCCTGTACGACTATTAAATAACTATCACAAACTTTTCAAATTTTTTATTAAAATTATTTTATGCTCACATTATTCTTAAAAAAAGCCATTCAGATATTTTTAATTATACTATGATTAATTTATGCAGCTTTAATTGGTATGTTGCAGATCTGGAACACGGTGATACAAAGGATTAATTTGAAACTGATCCTTCAATATACTGTTACGAATTTTCGGAGCAACCCGCTGTTCTGGGGTTTAAAATAGTTCAAAATTCATATTCTACGCTTCAAATAGTTAAATTTTGCTTTTTGTTGCATCAAAATCGATCAACTAGAACCGGAGGAACGGAGGTTTCGATTTCCCATTCTTTAGTGTGGAGTTTCTAGAGATCTCAAGAAATATTGGTCGTAGGACTTCGGTAACTTCATTTTTCGGAACTTATTTTTTGTGCCAAATTTGACGATATATCGCCAAAAGTCGCTAACGCTTGGCGACATTTTGGTCATTTGGCACGGTTTTCCCTATGGGGCTTGTAAAGTTACTTTTTCATCATTAAAATAACAAAATAGCCTAATATTTCTCTTCTTTGACGTAATCAAAATTCCCGCTTTATGTGAAATCTAAAAGAAATAGACTCTTCTGGAAGCTTCTTGTAGCTTCTGCGTCTCCTATAAATACAAGCTGTCAGAGGCCCCAGTTCAGAGTGAGTTGAGCTCCCGTAGTGTGGACTGAGCTTTCGATGTGTACGGTGCTTTGCTCTGTGATAGAAACGGTGTTTTTGCGCTTGTTTACGAAGCTGATTTTTAAATGCTGTGTGTAAATTCTTCATTGCTGTGTCTTAAGGGATTGTGTAGGATATCCCCTGCATATTTCCACTGAATTTTGCCTGTGGTAGTGTTTTATTTTGTGTGAGAATTACAGCATTTTTGAGAGCTTCGGTATTGAGGGGACTGTTATCGTTTATAAACGAGCTACTGGCTGTTAGTGCCTGTGAATGTTGTACAGTTGATTGTTCGAATAAGTTCTTGAGTCAATAAAGTTGTGTTCCATACTGACAAGTGGACTCTTCACTAGAACTTGCTGCACCAACTGGACTTTAGAACGACGAACAAAAGAGGAAACAAGCAGAGTATTCTGCAACAATACATTCTGAGGAAGAAAAGCATACATTTTTAAATGAGGTTAATTATTCACAAACAAGTCAAATTTGCACATTCAGGGTCTGATTTGTTCCCAAAAGAGTGAATTCTAAATTTTGCAATTTTTATCTGTGAATACATTTAACTTTCGGAAGCATGTTTGTTAAAAAGGAAACTCTTACTGAGCTATTTTTACCCTTGCCTAACTTTTATTTTATCATTTTATAGTATTAATTCTTAAATTATGACAGTATCAACTTAAAACGTCTAATTATCGCTATACTGAAAGTCCTAGAGAATATCAGTAAAAGAAAATGCCCATTTACTGAACTGTCTTTTCACTTACTATACATTGCATTTAAATATTTCCTTGTAGTAATTCAGAAATTATGAGAATAAATAAGTTATATCGTTTAAAATGGATAAATTCGCTCTCTCCAGAAGTTTGAGGAAAAGGTCACTAAAAGAAACTTCTGTGGTTACTGAGCTATAGGGACGCAGTGACAAACAAATTTCGAAGGATGCCCAAGAAGTGAAAATGGTAGAATTTCTCAAAAAAATAAAAAAAATGCTTGATTGATTGACATCAAACAAGCTAAAGTCGAAAATTTCGGGAGATGCCCAGGCCCCCCCATGGTACCTCTTCCTCTCTGTCTACGTCCTGCTGAGATATTTTTCAACTTTCTGCAACTTTTGTATTAGGTTTTTGTAGTAGTAATTCAGAAATCATGAGAATAAAACAATAATTTTTCTTAAAACAGATAATTGCTCTCTCCTGAATTTTGAGTTCTTTATTGTAAAAAGCACGGCTCAAAATTAGCGGTCATCAACTGGTCCGAGACCACTAAAATCTATAACGGACCAGTGGAATACAAAATTTGTTAGTCCGTTGGACTTGGACCAGTAGCGTTTCATTTACATTTTAATCTTTCCTCATTTAGTTCCACAGTAAATGTCATCTAATTTTGCCAATGTCATATAATTTGATCTATTTAAAGCCTCACCATGGCACAGTAGTTATATCACTTAAAATGGCAGACGGCCGAAGTGTGAAGGTCCCGGGTTCGGGTCCCATCGCGCGCTCGTCGATCTAACGGTCTGGAGTTTTGGTAGGTTTTCTCCAGATGTAACGTGAATACGCGTTAGAACCCCTTAGAAAGTCCTCCTACCAAGGCGTCCCTCATCTTAGGCAGATACCCCTCGCGCATGTTTGCCTTAATCACACACAATCACAATTGATCTATTTAATATTTTTATAATATGGATTTACATTGTTTAAATTCGACTCTTAACGGAAATATATATATATTGCTGATATTTCTTTTATTTTGTATTTTTTTTAAATCATGTATACGCACCAGTGGTGATTAAAACGTTATACACGTAACGGTTGCGTGTTCGACATCGGCGTACCAATAAAGACCACCGTGTACATGCGGTGTACGTGCACGTTAAATCTGTCGTTAAATCTGTTGTTCGGAAAGTCCTCTCGGCGGTCGCTAGCAGTTTCCGAGGGGTTCCAATACTCAAAAGTCCCCCACGTTCTGATGAGGATCAAAACTGTGGCGGGAAACAGCGGGAAGGGCGTACCTAGCTCTAAACGGCCCATTCAGTGACGTGAGCTGTCCTCTCGTGGCAAATAAAAGTTACGTAACAGGGAAGATATGACGTCACTGGTCCTTTGAACTACTGTTTACATATTCTAATTTCTACCAATGATTAAAAGAAACTTCTGCTGTCTTTGAGCTATTTTTCCACTTGTAAAATTTTTTATTTTAGCATTCCATTAACTTAGAACGCCACGTTTTCTTTATTCGATTTTTAAAAAAATGATCTTGCACGAATGCAGAAAAAAAATGACTTGATAATTCTCCTCGAAAACACTTTGAGTTATGACTCACAAACAATTTGGAAATCTCACACCTCATCAACTTTGTGGATTCTGCAACACCCTCTATAATAGCCGGTCCGGAGATTCCTAAACTTCATCATCCATGCCTATTAATGAGAGAGTTGATCGCAACACAAGAAACATAATGGCCGCCGATAGATCATCCGATTTAATGCGAGGGTCTCGCATGCAAAAGCGCTGCCACTCATCAAACACAAATGATGCAGATTAAATTATCTCCCCAAGAATGAAAAAGCCACGCATTGCAGATGGTAGTCACGATTTCCGAAAATCACCGACAAGAATCAAAGCCTGGAACCCTAAACAAAAACCGCCTTAAACTTCACTCATTAACCGGCGCGTTCGCCACACCCTTTTTAATAGGGGAAAGCTCAGCCCGGTTATTAAATAGAAAACCTACTGGGCCAAGCCTACCTTGCAGATAGGTGTTAATTACTACAAAGAGAAAAGTTTTCTGACCCGGATATGCTAATGTGAGGTGGCAGATGGATCCCACAATGCTTTGCAGAATTTTTTCTTCTTTTTTGTTGTTGTTTGGGGGTAGTTTTCATCGCCTCACATACAAGATTCCATATTTGTTCTTTTAATTTTTACACTTTTTTTTCTAATATTTTGTTTTTTACCTATCTTCGCGTTTCAGACGCTTGTGCACCTTGCGGCAGGTTGCATATTTATGAAGGTGGAGCGATGAAAAAAAATTACTGTTTACATGCTTTAATCTGTTCGGCCGCTATGGTACGTGTATGGGAAGTTGGGTGGAGAGGGGATTTAGATATTATGTAGGGGAGGGGAGAAAAAGTTTGGAATGTTTTAACCAAACATTAAAATTTTAAATTAAGGCCGTGACTTCGCGAAAAAATTGAAAAGTATCCCTCTTTTCGAATTCATTACTGCTAATGTAATAAATGTGATACGTAAGAAATACTTTTGGCAAGTTTATAGATGAACTGAAGTATTGATCTTCTAAGAATTGCGGTAATTACGATGTCTCCAAAATGAAAGTAAAGTTGTGATTATTGGTTGGTTTTGAAATCATAACTAAATTTTTGTAACTTCAATTGAGTATTTGATACAGATTAGAGAATATGGAAATTAATTGATTGCAGAGCGGACCATAACAAAAGAAAAACAACTTGCTTGATTAATTTTTTTTTTTTATTGTAAGTGATCAACTTATGCGTCAATGAAGGCCAATTATTGATTACTTAAAAAATTACAATTACTATTTTTTACAGCTATCATTACGTCTATTTGAAATAAACTGGAAAACCATTCGAATCTGGGATAATCTATAAATGAATCGGTGAGTGCAGAAACCACCTCAGTCACAAACAGGAAATTTTTTTCAGGAGAGAGAAAAAATTTCATAACTCCTCCAAATTTTCAAATATTTAAACTTATTTTTTTCCTCTGTCATAACATGCATTTATGTTTCTGTCATGCAAATATTACCTAATTTATGAAGTTTTATGAATTTTTTTCTCTCTCCTGAAAAAAATTTCCTGTTTGTGACTGAGGTAGTTTCTGCACTCGCCGATTCAAATGCTGTAGAAATTTTACTACAGACGTAATAATCAAAGTTCTCTTTGTCGCTTTTTCTTTTCGCCTTTCTTTCGAATTTCAACGGTTTAAATATTTTATAATACATGTGTGATGTTTTTCCGGTTGAGTATCAGTAACTAATTAGTCTCCTTATTCGAAACTTCTGTAAGTTCACAATGAAGTATCAAAGAAACGGCTGAAAAAAAAACTTAATTAGGTACTCATCGGAAGAAACATATTTGACCTAGGTCATATAGTTTAAGCTTTAGCACTGCTCTTTTAAGAAATTGCACAACTTATGAACAGCTTATTAAAGAATCTAACCACGCTAGATGCTCGAAAAAATTTAAAATGTCCCATCACAAGTTCCTACGTAGATTTTTGCAAAGTATTATGAAACTTAAAAATCTTTTAACTTAACGATATTTTGCAATATTCCCTAGACAGACAGCACCTAGTTCTATTTTGTAATTCCCTAGGTTCGTTGTTTATAAAAGTGCATATTACAGCTTGTGACAAATAGCAGCATTAATTTTTCGAGTGTTTAACACCACTGGTTACATTTTTGTAAGCTGTTTACAATTTCTTTGACATCGGTGTATTATTTGAAAGGAACAACCTTAACCCATTTGTGCCTGGATATTTTTGCGACTTTCTTTGATTTTTACTGATAACAGAAATAATAGATAAATTTCTGATGTCAACTTCTTGAACAAGGGATGATTTCTTTTAAAATCATTATGCATAAAAATCGAAATACCAACATCCTACTTGGTCATAATAAAATATTTTGTAGAGTTGAGGCTCAATACTCATGAATAAAGGCTAGGAAAAATAAATAACGTTTTCGACTAATAGCGAAAATGCCGTCCCAAAAAAGGGACACTAGGCATAAATGGGTTAAGGTGATATTTATCTGTCGAAATGGAGCAGCAAAATCCCATATTACCTTACGGGAATTTAATACATAGCCACAACAATTATGAATATTTTCGTCTCGTTTTTATCTTCGTCATTTAGCTACTGAAAGGTGAACAATTTGCCTTTTCTGAAGCTTTGCTACTTTTTTCCACCAATACTTTAAAGTATTCAATTACGGTTCGCAAAACCGGTTTTACAAGATTCGACTGAATATTTAAAATATTGTCAAAATAATAAATAATAATAATAATAATAATAATAATAATAATAATAATAATAATAATAATAATAATAATAATAATAATAATAATAAAATCAAAATTTCAGAAAAAGCAAATTATGCATCGTGCCAATATCTAAATAGCAGAGGGAAACCGAGACAAAACATCAATAACTGTGGATGCTGAGAGAGATATACTTTTTCCCATAGAGCAAGCAAAACATGGTTCTTCACAGCTAAGTCTCTGATGAGCAGATAATCACCTAGAGCAATCAATTCAGATGGATCCATTATAATAACGATATCTAAACTTCTAAGAGCCATGGATACTCAAAAAGTTGAAGAAAGTAATTGGCGACGGGAAGATCACAGTTGAGGCTCCCTACAGTTGAAGAACAGAGATGCGCATGCAACGAATTTGCTTGTTAAATCTGAGGAGCCGAAAAACTTCAGTGAGTGAACTGTTGACATGGGAGAATGTGCTTAGCAAGGCCTCTTATTACGAACATGTGATGATCTCCTGATTTAATTGTGTGCAAACCTCTGGAAAGAACCAAAATGTGACTGAATGGTCACACTCTAAATTTCAATCAAGTGTATTGCCTCATATCTCGATTTTTACGTCTAAGAATATGGTTCTCAATATAAATTATTTAGTACTGAACTGTAAGCAGGAATAACAAAGATTATAAAACGGAAATGCGGTCAGAAAACTGCCGTTTGGTCCACTAAAATTGTGCATTCAAGATAGAAAGTAAGCAGGCAGTTTAACTTATTTTTCATTAGATTTTAATTGTTTTGAGTGGCTTTCCAGTTCTAGAGTAAAAAAAGTATAAAGAGTGCACTAAATCAGAGACTTTTTTTATTTTACTTCTTGTTTTACCCCCATTTTTATTAGCTAAGTACTTAATAATTTGTCAAAACTATTTCGATCAAGTTTTACTTTCTCTTCAAATGATAATTGGTCTTCAAATGGCGAGTAAGAATTATAAACTTTAAGAATTGTTTTGTGATGTCAGATTTTGAACTTTATGTTGCTGTTTGAAGGAGAGCCCAAGGCATTATGCTTAAGGCCAAAAATTTTCAAGAACGATTCAAAATAGTTTCCTCGTACAAGGGCGCCCCTAAATATGGGCAGGGTGGTGTCATGCACCTCCCTAGCTCCCAGAGATGATGTTTATCATCACCGTAATAATTTATGTATTGCTATAACGTAGAAGTGGTTCAACTCTAACGTGCAGTATCGTCTTGTTCTGGACTCTTGCCCCCCCCCCGCACAAACAATCATGTCCTCGTAAGTGGAAAAGTTTTTAGGGACCTATTAATAATGGCTGATAATTAAAAACTGATACAATTCTATTACCATGTAACGTTTTGAACAAAATGGCTGTCACATTTTTTTTTTCAATCAAACAAATGAGCATCAATCCCATCGCAAATTCCTCAGCAAACGTTTCTAGAATCATTCACCTGATTAACCGCTCTTGCATATTCATCATTCGCTGGATCATCATCACGCGGCTCTTCCGAATATCGTGGACTGTCCCAATCCTGTTCTGCAATTTATTTATCGCACGATTTTTGAGGACTCGCGACTTGTGGCATAGGGCCCAGCGGGATGCTATAACGGTGACAGAAGTGAGCTTCGATAATTTATAACCGGGACTCGACGATTAATATGGCGCACTTCATTTCGCATTCTTTTTTTAGGGATTCCCCCCCATCCCCCCTTTCTTTTCGAGTTGTCGCATATTTTTGTTCCAAAAGAAATGTGGGGCGGGGGGAGGGGGGGGAGGGACCACACAAGCTGGAGGGAGGGAAATGAAGGAATTCGGAGATGATTTTTTTATATTTTTCTTGTGTGTGTGTGTAAAGAATTTCACATTTCGGTCCTTGATTGCGGTTCTCGGAATGCGCTATTTTGATGCACAGGGGGTGTTATGACATTTGCATGAGAGGAATTGCTTTAATTATTCTTATTCCTTCAGTTCAGAGCGATACATTATCTTGAGGCTGTTCTTTTCAAAACTGTAGGCGGAGGCGGACTTTTAAACATTTGGAAATAATAATGCTTCTTCACCAACGCTCTATGTATTTTTTAATACAGGAGTTCGAAGAAACAAACCATGCTACACGAGCTTGGTCCACAAATTAAAATAAACTAATTGTGCCAGGGACTCTGATTCTTCATTAGCTGCATCACACACTGTAATAAGCAAAAAACCTTGTCCTTTGAGAAATTTTCAGAAAAAAAATTTAAACATGGAAATGCACTGAGATTTTCAAAAAATGATATATTTTGTAACTGTCGATTTGGAAGCATTTTTCATTAAATTTCCGTAACTCAGGGCAATCGATAGTATTTTCGGGTCGCAGGGCAGGTATTTACGACGGGGCCTCCACCCCTAAAAAAAATTATCCAGAAATGTTTTTTAACATTTTAAATTTAACGTAAGCCATATATACAATATCTTCTACATGATAGAGTATTTTATCCGAATTATTTTAAAGTAATTCTGAAACTCTTTCTTAATGTATACAGAGAATCGCATGACACAATCAAATCTAAGACTTTTTTTAAATGTTGGGTACTTGCTACTTGAAAACTGCAGCAGGGTTATTATAAATTTCGTAGCCAAATGAATAACGCAGAAAGAAAAAAACGTTAGCAAACGCCCATGAGAGTTAATGCCACAGACCGATTTTGATAAGTATGACTGACCAACATCAGTGCGATAAAATATTCTCGCACTGATGATGCTAAGTCATATTTACCGGTTTGCAGCATTAAATCTCACTAGTGTTTGTTAACCTTGTTTTTTCTGTGTTAGGGCAGAGTTACCTTCTTTATCAGAGGTTTTAGGAGACACAAATATTTTATTATCCCGTGGGATTTATTGGCTAAAGGTTCGTAACATATCTCCTCCAGGCCCGGGGCAATTGTCCCCCTCTGTCCCTCCCCCTATCGAAGATCTTGCGTAACTGATAAATTTTTATCGCTTATTTATTTCTGAGTATCGTGCAGCTTATGAACGGACACCATAAAAGTTTTCAAGCATCTAGCACAATTAGTTAGTTGTGTTTTATGTATCGAAATCCACGTGATTTTTCAAGCTACAGTCTTAACAGAGAACCTATATGCCTCATGCAACTTTCAAAAAAAAGAAAAGAAATTCTTAAACAGTAGAACCACCTTTAAAAATGGGCTGAAGAATTATTCGTTTAGGAAAATATTGCAAAATACTACAGATAAAAATTTGTTCCAGTTTTCACTGCAATGTACCTATAACTTAACTTATTTATAACACTCGGGCATCATAAAATATGTTCTAATATTTAAGCTTCTAAGTCATGTAGTAGCTTGTTTTTTAATAATTACAAATCCTCCTATCAAAAATTAATTTTTTTAAGTATTTAAAGCTGTATGAAAATTTTACCTTTAAAACAAGTTTGCATTACTTGCCCATTTTCAAGGCGCTCAGTGGGCTAAGCTCCAAATAAATAAAATTTGCATTTTGTTGCATGGAAATCAGTTAACTGGAACACGAGATACGGAGATTTGGGTGCCCCATTGTTTAACATGGGGCTTTCTCGAATTCTTGAGCAATATTGGCGCTATCGTTTACAAAACTTCAGTTTTCGAGACTTTTTTTTGTGCCAAATTTGGCGATATTTTGTCAAAAATTCACCAAGATTATCGTTATTTGGTAGGATTTCATCAATGGCTGCCTGTATCTATTCTGTGTTGTGCCAATTTCGTACGACGTACGACCTAGGTCATCCGAAGTACGGGAGAAGAGGTCTTCAAATTTCGTAATTTATTTTCTCCGCAGCGTTTCTCTATTCCGCTATTAATTCTTTAAAGTTTTCTGCAACAACATATGCATAAAAAATATCAGTCAATTGTTTGCAAGAGTGTACAGCTCAGCTTTTAAAGCAACATTCGTGAGTTTTTCGAGTCTCTGTCTTTCTTTTTTTTTAACTTCCAAAACTACTGAAAGACCATACAGTATTATAGATTGTATCATTTTTTAAGTGATAAGGAACATTTTTTATACTTTTATTTTTAATAACAAGTCAAGATATAAAATAATTAAAAACTTTCTAAAATAACACCGTAAAAGTTATTTGTCAGGCTATTACAAAGTTTTAAATTAAATTATGTTTTAAATAGCAGTTACTCTGAGTGTTTTTTGTTAAGTCAAGATAAAGTTTTAGTGTACAGCCCTATTTTTATAATTTTCAAGCTCGCCTAAAAACAGACTAATAAACTCCAAAAAGTACTTCTTAAAAAAACTGAGATAATTTTATTTCAGAAATAACTTGCGTGATGTTTTGTGTGGTTTTAATAAAACTTAGTTACGGGCATAGACAAAGTAAAAAAAAGATCTCTATTTTAAGTGAGTTCTTCATTTTCGGAAGAAGTTGCATGAAACAACATTCCGTAAAAGAGGATGGTGTTAAATCGTGCTGTTTTACAGGGCCTAAAATATTAAAATCTAGCTGAATTACTCAAAAACAACAAAAACTGAATTAAAGTTTGTTTCGTAGAAATATTTTTTTTTAATGTGCGACACTTTTGCAGTGTGTTTTCAATTAGTCTGGAAATATATTAAAGTGAAAAAATTTGTAAAGGTACATAGTGACAACTAACTTAAGTTTTGAAGTAAAGAGTATAACGTAAAAATACAACAGTAAGTAAGTATGAATTAAGTTTTCGGTGTTTACGAAATCGTTTTTATGAACTTTAGTGTCATGTCCCAAGCAAAAGGGGGAAAAAGAAAAGAGAAACATTTAGAAAGTTGTTATGTTTTACTGGGTTTTTACATAGTGAATAGTAATAACAATAATATAGAATTAATAAGAGCTAGTAAAGTTACAACTTTTTTTTCCTTTTTTTCGGGCTGACTTTGTATATTAGACTTTTACCGAATAAAATTTTTCGTATTTTAGAAATTATCTGTTATAAATGGTCAAATTTTAGTTCAATTCTTTTAACACAAAAGTTAACAATTTTCATGAAATCAGTTACTTTAAAAAGTAATTATTTTTGGTTATCTCATTTTTTCTCCTGATAATCAAGAAGTTTAACCTTTCTTTTTTGTGTTTCTATGGAGGGAAATTGCGTACTTGAATGAAGAGCGCACCGGAAAAAAAAAAAAAAGCGCACAGTGTTAAAGGGATTTACTTTTTGATGGGAAAAGACCGTGAAATTTGAAAGTGACGATGGAACGTATGTTCAAAAATATCGCAAACCGAAGTGCATAGTGTATTTTGCATTAACTCTAATAGAAGTAGCGTATGCGATTGCGTACAAACGTGAATACAGACAGCCAGTCAAAGAAACATGTCAAAGCAACGTCCGGCACAGAAGAGGAATCCATGCCACCAATTAATTTGGTTTTTAGTAAATGTTCTTTCCAATTAAATCGCAGTTGTACTGAATTTAAAAATAATGCATCATAAAGACTAACGATTCCAATTTTATCATTTTAATCCAATCACTCCTGAAAAAGCCATTTAAAGACATGAAATCGTTAAAAATATATTTAATTACAATTTCTTTCAATTTAGTACACAGGAAACAGCGCAATTTTGACAAATTCTTGTTTTGTGACAAACATAATGTAAAATGGAACTATTTAAACCATCAAATAAGGCATTGATAAATTATAAAAGTGTGTTACACATGAAATATCTGACTTAAGGATACCAATTGATTTTTCTTTTAGGTAAATGTCTTCGAAAAATAACACGTATGGTGCGCTTTTAACGAAATAAAAAAGACCCTCAGAGAATATTCTCTGCATGCTGACAGAAATTCAAGGTAAAATTCTAATTAATTTCATTAACAAGGTGCAACGACATTGAAAAGTGAGGTTTCGCTTCTGGAAAATGTTAAAAACTATAGCTTTATAGAGATCTGTCATTCTGTTGAGGTATTACTATGTTGATCTTCTCGGGTGATGAGTCAATTATCTAGAAAAATATCCCGCAAAATGTAAAATGAGGGTAACAGTACCAAAAAAAGGGTGACGATAGCAAAACATTGTTGTCAGTGTTCTTGCTGCTGGTGGTTTACATGAGGAGTCAAATCGCTTACTTCACCAAGTTTGAAAAGTGCTTTAACTTTTGACTTACGGGTTTCTCAGTAGGTCAGTCGGTTAATAATTCGTAACGCTATTGGCTACACAGTAATTAATAATATTAATACCGAATGTTATGGAACTTCTGCATGTTATTGATATTTATTACAAATTTTTCCTCGTTAAATATAGTTTATGTAACGTTAATTCTTCTTAGTTTTATTTCCTTTTTGATTTATACAGACGCACAAGAAATAGTTTCTGTACAATACGGCTAATTGTTTGTAATTGTTTTATAAGCCTTGTTTGAACGGTGCTTTTACATTTAAAGCAAAGCAAACATTTAAACTAAAGTTTACAATATGCTCCTTTATAGTAATATTGAATACAACGCATGTAGCTCTTTTAGAAGCTGTTGCGAAATATAATTTCAATGAAACGATATATGATACTACTGGTCTGATGTGGGCTTTAATAACATACAAAAGAAAACAAAGTTCACACACTTTCTCAATATTCGAAACATGTTGTAAAATATTCATGACTTTCGATTACATATTCGTTTATTTGCATTTTGTTAAATACGTTTTCCATTTAAAAAAAATAAAGTGTACAATTTATGGGGGCATATGTAAATGCTAAATTCAAAAACACTTTAAATCTTATACTAATCTCAGGATATTATTTTTTTAAGTAAATACTATTTACGAAAACTTTTTTAATTTCTGCCAGAGCCAAATTTGAGGAATATTTCAATAATAGTCAAATTCGACTGTAAAACGAAATGCTAGAATTTTGTCATTTTTTATTTTATAAAAACAATTACATTGCATTCGTATTCTTTAGGGTTGCAAACTTTAAAATCCTCATTATTCCTTTATAATTTCATAGCAGTTAATTCTAAATAGTTCAACAGTTGAATTTCTATTTTCTTGAAAATTAAATAGATTTAAAAATAACATTTTTAAGTGACATTTTAAAAAAACACGAATGGCTCATATCATTTACTTATGACGTTTGGAATTTCATTTCCTTGGTCTTAAGAATCCCATAAATTAATTAGAATGCACCCGCTTCCAAAAACTAATTACAACCCAGGTATATATTCAATTAAAAAACAAATTAATCAGGTTCATTATGGGCTGAATAAATTGTCGCGCATTATGTTTTTATGACCCGAACTTGGGATAGTTCTTCATTTTAGTAGTACGAGGAAAAAAAATAGGGCTAAAAATCCCATTATTTAGCAAGATATAAAAAGGAAGGAGGGGTAGCAAAAGATGCTTAGAATTCCTTCACCGAGATTATTGTCTCCAAGCAAAATTCTCTCAGTTTTTTCCTAATATTAAATGGGTTTTTTATATATACTGAGATAGCAAGCGCAGTTCTTCATAATCGACATCTAGAAAACTCCTCAATGAAAAATCAAGCAATATTTCAGCGCTTAAAAAATACGGTGTTCTTTATCAAACAATTATTTTCTATTACAAACGAAACAAGCCCTGGAGATATGAAAAACACCTAATTTATAAAAGTATAAGGTTTAAAATGTGTTGAATTACAGCAAATTATATGTAAATTTACTTAAATAAAATGAATGTAATGCGTTAAACTTATTTTCTTGAATTTTAATGGATATTCGCACATTTTCTAAAACACAAACAAAGAAAATGTACTGAACTGCTAAATAGGACAAAAAATATTTTAATCAAAACTGTATTGACTCCCCAATTGATTCTTTGTCAAGCTTTATCTTCAGCCCATTATTGTTTCATAATATATACATCATTCTGAGATTTTTGTAAGTGTATCTGTAATATCCTTGGCGACGAAAAAAAAAGTTAGGCTCTTAAATAGCTTAAGAAATAATCAAATTATATTTGTAACTCAAATGAATTCCGAATGTTTCTTCACAAACTGCAATTTACACGGTAATAAACGATGTATCTATATCATTCAGAAAAAATGACCTGTACATAGAATGAGACACAGAATGAGTACCTATAGAAAATTCGCTGGTTTAATAACTTTCAGTCACTAACTGTTTGTAAGGGTGTATAGTACAGCCAATGAAGAAGAGTACAACTATTGTGAATTTGCATGAGTTGCTAATCTAATTTGTTTATTGTTAAAAAATCAATAGTAAAAAAATCTGGAGTGACTCCACTCGACTTTCCGAACAATTACAATTAAGATCATTACCAAGTATTTAAATAAATTTTAATCGATGAATATTCAAACATATATACCAAATTGAAGTTCAATCGAATGCACCATTTAAATGCTAGCTCACTTTCAAGAATTTCTCCCCATACGCCATAATGTAAAAGAAATCTTTGTCGTAGCCCTATATTAAAACCATAAGTCCTATTCACATCAAAATCATTACCGGTCTTACGATGGTGTTTTATAACATATATACCGAATTTGAGCTCAATCGAATATACCGTTTACCTAATCTCCAGTTTACTAAGAGAAAAACGGTATAAAAATACAAATCTCTTTAAACGGACGAAACCTTTTGTTTGAAACAAAAAGAACGAAAAACTGACAAACGATAAGTTCCTTTCATAACAACTCACACTGTTAAAAAAAGTAAACTTAAAAATGCAATTGTCGTAAGCATCTTCGATCTTACATGCTCATATTGTGGGAAAACACGACAAAGCAAGTGCCATTCATCAAAATATTCAGAACAGTATTTCGTACACGCACCTCTATACCTGATACACACTCAAAACAATGTTCGCTGCAAGAAACGTGTCCCATCATCGTCACATATGAAACTTCCTATATTATATCATTGCAAAAACCAAATTCTGTCCGAGTCACAAAACACGGACGTACGCGGACATAACTTGCATTATGTTTAATTTATAAGAATTGCGTATGTTGGCAGTTTAGCTCCAAGTGTTGTCACTTAATAACCCGTCCTGCGAGGGGATTCAGAGCACGATGCTTAATTTATATTGTTCCATCAAGATCTCCAGAGATACTTTTGAAGAGCAAATCGGATGCGAGTACGTGGCTTGAAGCCGTAAACGAAATCTATTTCTCTTGTTCTTCGGCAGAATTTGCATGGATGGAAATATGGCGCGCATAAAATCTTGACACATAACGACCGGTAAGGCAAGCTTCGAGCATCCCCCTGACATGTCTTGTGTTAGAGGCAATTATTACCACGCGTCAACTCGGAATGGGATGCTTAATTGGAATTTATATATCTTAAGCATATTATATAGCTTCGATTCTTTTTCTTTAAAATTCTCTGTTGTAAGTTCGAGCCTGTCCGACTTCCTCCCATTTTATAGGCGATTTCGGGTCATAGGATCAAATCGTATCTCGGAAGAAGCACGACCTGTTGTTCACAATGTAACTTTTGTTGTTGATTGGGAGGAAAAATGACATTTTTTAAGTAAAAAAAAAAGGATTATTTATTCGAATGACCGAACAAGGAAAAGCGCTTTTTTGCATAAATTATTACCATTACTCGCGAGTAAGCGTTTAATAAAGAATGATTTTATAATTCCTTTAATGGTTATAAATTATTGCCAAAGAAAGCTATGTTAATAGTACGTTAAATCTTACTGAACCGGAAAAAGTTTTAAACTTGTTCCAGAACACAATGTCGAAACTTGAAGTATGTTTTTACAAGCTGTTTCCAAATTTTTATTCATCTGAATGAATAGTTAGGTTCAAAAGTTAAAGTTTTCTTTACTGCAACAATGTTATATATTTTGTTAGAACGGCGTATAAGATTCACGAACTTTTATTTATTATTTATTTAAATGTTATTTTGTTATTTATTTATTTATTTATTAAATATTATTTATTTATTTATTTAAATGTTACTTATTTATTTATTTAATTGTAAAAGAACTTTACATTTGAAAAAATCTTGGATTTTTTTTTAAACATTAGAGATTCAAATTATTAATTCTAGGATTGTTGTAATAATTGCAATAGCAAGAATGTGCTGTAATTGTTTTATTGCATTAGAGACACAATTGAATGGTACAAAGCACTTCTCTTAAGACAAAAAATTTTCTGTTCAAAAATAAAAAGTTGTTCTAAATCTTTTTTTATATTTATTTTCTTTCTTTCTTTAATTTATCTATTTATTTTTGTTTCATATTATATATGTCAAAAAAAAAAAAAAAAAAAAAAAAAAAACCACTGTACCGTAGTTTCAAGTTCTGTTTACTGCCACGTTCTTTCTCAAATCTTGTGATCGATTGAAATTCAGCATACTTGAGGTTGTCTGGTGGTAATAAAATTTTTTGCAAAAAAAAATTGATTCTACAACTTTTTTAATAATTAAAAGCTTTTATTTAATGGTTCACAAGCTTTCAGCTTGTTATGTCGATCAGTGTCTCACTTTTCTAAATTTTGTGATCTATTACTAACTTCTAATCCTACTGTAACTTTAAAATTTTGCATAATGGTGATTTTCTGGCATCAATATAATATTATACTAAACTGGACTATACTAAACTTTAAACTAAATTGGATGTTAAAATTTTAGCTATTTTATAATAAATGCATAGGCTTGTCTTGTGCAATGTGCATTTGTGATGGTGATCGAATGGTTTAAGAAGCGGGATTTCGTCTTTGGAATGTAGAAAAAATGAGTTTGAACCTGGTGTTATCACTGTAGTCTTTATTTTTGAATTCGCGTTTTAACGAAATGTTAAATGAATGCGTTCACTTTAATATCGTGTACCTAAAACTTATACGAAAAATGCGACGCAGTATTATCCTTGAGATTTTTCTTTGACGATAACTTGTTCATTTACAAACAAGACAGTTGTATTTCTCGAATTTCCGATTTTATTCCCATAACTACCAGAACTGAATTTAAAAAGATTCCAAAAAATAATAAGAAACCGAAATAATAAATAACCGAAGGAATATTTCACAATGCATCACGGAATACAAGGGTGATAAGTTTATTTGCCCCTTGAGAACCAAGTTGGCTGTAGCATTAAAGAACCTCAAAACCACGCTATTCCCATAGACATCTGTCTATCTTATTAGCATAATAATATAAGAGAAAAGATAAATCAAGATATGATTCAGCTCAGATTACGAAGCTGCGTTTTTTATGCATAGGGTAATATGCAAACAACATTTACAGTGAATGTACCAATATAGTGACGTATGCATGTGCGTCGTAGTTTTGGGTCACGAGAATTTCATGACGTAAGCATGTACATCATGGTGCGCAAAGGGGTTAATCATTAATGAGACATTTTATCCAAAGATTAAGTTTAAATGGTAAGACTTTACGAGTTAACACTCTAAGAAATGTCATTTTTCTCTATCACTTTGCTTCCAGATATATTGACTAGTTTAAGGATAATGAAAAATATTTGGTAAGTATTGTGAATTCATAAATTTTATACCATCGTATTCGGCTCTCTTAATGATTAATGATTCATTATTTCACTCTGCAAGTCTACAATTATGTTTATTTAAACTAAGAAAATTTTATAATGAAAAATAATGATGAAGCAATTCTATGAATGCTACAAAGATTTTTATGATAAGGTTAATCTTTAAACACCTTTTTATGAAACTTTGGTCTGGAGGACACAAGTTCGATTCTGATAGTTGAAAAAAGGCTGCTGATTGATCGTATATTGCGAACACGTTCTGTAAATCCGAGAAGTTAAAAATCCTCTAATAATCGTTGGCAGTTTCAAAAGTTGTCAATCCTCTGAAGTTCTTTCTCTTGCTGAAGAAGAGGGATATCGATGATGGCTTATAAAAATGTCTTGAAGCTCACAAACCAGATTGATCAATCTATCAAAGTAATAAATGCATCTTGTGGACAGGAATTCCAAATTTGATCGGCTATCTGTCATAATTTGTTTATTCTTTCATCCGAGTCATAAATTGTAAAAGCAGCTTTACTACACTTTGATACTCTAAACAGTCTCGATACTACTACTGCAAGAAAACGAAAACTTAACATGTCAACTTTGTACAACAACAGTGCAGAGCATTCCAGACAACACAAATGCATCTCTAATGCTCAGTCCATTACTCTTAATGCTAATTAAGCTCTTGGCAATGATTTAGCGACTCCTCAGCTGCAATTCCCTTACCTGTAACTCCGCCAACTCATAAACTTCTCTTATCAGACTTATGCTGTGTTTACCAAGAGTCTGACTGAGCCCCAGCATTTTCGGCATTGTTATCGGGAATGCGGCATAAATTACCCAGCCCTAATACATTGTCTCCAGACACAAAAGTAATAAAAACTAGTCCTTTTAGAGACGTCAATTTAAATTAGTATGTTCGGTGAACCCCTGCGGACTGACCTAACCAGAATTAATCGTTACCATCTGTGTTCACTGATACTGCCACTTGGAAAGTTTTTATTTTTGGGGCAGAGAACTAAAAAAAGAAAAACATAAAGAGTCGTCAACCTTTTTTTTTTATTTTTCTTCAGTGCATCTAATACATCACCTTTGTAAGACCAAGGTCTTCCTCGAGCTATCTAATTAGTAAGGGTGTCCAGGTCTTCATGAGGGGTCCTGGGGTCAGGCATCGCTTGTCGAGCAATGCGGATTTTTTTTAATCGCATTTACCCATCTATGAGCTGAATATAGATTTGTGTGGCCTGGGGTGGGTGGTAAGAAATATATCACGTTTTTGCAGTGAAGGGGGACTGGCTGCATACTGTGCCCTTGCCCGGTTGTGGCCTTGTCATCCTCTCCAGCATTCATTGTCACTCCGAGGTTTCGGTGCTGGATAAGGTGAAAGGGGCGGCCTATACTCTGCGGTCAGGTTGTGAACCTCTCTTGGAAAACAATGTAAGTTTGGACAAGTAACTTAATCCCGAATTTAAAAGAATGGGAAGGAGACTCCACATTTCCATGTATTGCCTAGAAACACGATACCGCTTTGTATTTTGATAGTGAGCATTTTGCTGCTCAATTAAGTAGCATTTTTTGAGTCAAATTGATGCAAATATTTAGTCTGCAGTTGAAGTTTTTATACGATTCCCGAAACGTTAGATGATAAACTACGAAATATTGCAAAATAACAAAGCACCATAAATAAAATTATAGTTAAAAGCTTAAAAATTTATTTAATTTATTTAAAAAAACTTAAAATGCATTTTTCACGGAAGGAAAGGAACTTTTATATTATTTTTTTAAATATCTATAGATTTTAACATGTACATTTTTATAATACAGTAGACATCCTCTTAACCGGCCTAAATGGAACTCTAGTTGATCTGGTTTAGTGAAATTCTGTTTAAAAAAAAACTTTTAATTGATGCACTATAATAAATGCGTCAATTTATTATAAAAGTTTTACATACAAATAGAAGGAAAGATTTTTAAATATCAGTCTTTTTTTTTTCTGATCGAGACTGGAAGGTCAACGACTTACCCGAGCATGGTAGATGGCTGAAGTGTAAAGGTTCCGCATTCGGGCCTCTAATCTAATCTAACGGTCTGGAATTTGAGGCGGTTTTCTCCTGGTGTAACGTGAGTATGAATTAGAAAACTTTGGAAAGTCCTCCGCCCAAGGCACTTCCTACCTCTCAGGCAGATGCCCCTGGTCTAGGCTTGTAATAAAAGGGAACATTCAAACACACTCGAGGACTTTCTCCATGGTTTCGCCATTTTTTTTTTTTTTATCATCACATCAAGAAGCCGATCGATGCTTGCTGTTCCATATAGCTTAAAGCTATTTCCAGTGCTTTTGTTCCATATGTATGTGATATGACGGAAGTTGTTTTCGGAATATCTATCTCAGAGTCATCGTTATTGTGAACCACATCATGGACAGCTCCCATGATTTCGTCTTGCTGAAGTTCTCTGTCAGCGGTGAATCATTTCTTCACGTCTTCAACATCGACATCTCGACAATCACTAATACATTTGAATGCTAGGGAAACGTTGTTAATAGAAAATACTGTCTTTTTTACAGCGGTTGTAATTTTTTTTTGACTTATCGTTATTAATTATTTTTTATTGCACTTAAATCCATTACGGCCTGTTTTAGCAAGGATCCCGTTAAACGGAGGCCGGTTAAGAGAGAGCATACTGTATGTTAAATAAAAATCGTATCTTTTGACTTAGAAATATTAACAGCAGTTTAAATCGAATTATTATTTTGAATCTTCAGTTATTTACATATTGATAACCAAAAAAGCACTAATAAATTTGGTGTTAAAAATCTGTTATATAACTAACTGTTTAGAACATCAAAGCATATTGCATCATACTTTTATAAAATGAATTATTAAAGGTCGTAGATGCAAGAGTCACATTATCCTCTTCTGGTATTGAGTAATTCATATCATAGTATTCGTCTTTTTAAGGCTAATCGGAGTGTAATTTGGACCACAATGAATATATTAAGACGGAAAAAAAACTGAAATCTTGTTTTGACGGATAGTTCGCTTTATCCAATAACTGTTTTTCAGCACAACTCACACTTTACAATTCAAACAATTTGGGAGGCAAAGAATTATGGGATTGTCTTCATGCTTCATTACTTTAATGACAGTAAAGAAGTTTAAAAATGTCTAATAACAAAATTTTTGTACATTATTTTTAATAAATGTTTCTTGCGTTTCAATTTTTGTTGTTTATCAACCTCCAAAATAAACTTATGAAAATTAATGTTCAGGATTTTTTTTTTTGTTACTCTTCGTGTTCAAAATTTTTAAAGTTATATCAATTTTAGTTTATGACTAACATTACCCATAAGAGTTTGCTTCGACGTCACATTTTCCATATTTAAATTTAAATTCCAGCTTCACCAGAATTGTTATTGGTTTAAGACTATATGCAACTTGTTGTTTTGGCAACAAGTATATCAAAAAAGAAAAAGAAGAACTTGTCCCAATATATCAGGTTCATTAATGATAATCAGTCCTTTGCATTTTTCTAAGAACTAAAAAAAAATGCGGAAAACTAATGTTAAGTGGAGAATGTGACTTAACGGAATTAAGTATAGAGAGTGTAAATTTTGCCTCTACATCCTCCAGTCATCCACTTTAATGGAAAATGATAATAATTTCTGACAGGGCCGTACCCAGAAAAAAATTTCTGGGAGGGTCCGAAAATTTCGGAGGGGACCAAACTGTGAAAAGGGCTAAATTTTTCCCCAAAAGGCTTCATCATTATTGTTGTGTTAACAAAATTTTAAATTTCCCGCTCACGGCCTTGATTTTTGAAGAGAACCAAAAACTTCTGACCAGATTGTTATGTTTCCGTTCATTAATTTGCACTCAAATTGTGCTTACTTTTAAAATCCTGGAAAGGTTGAAAATTTTCTTGCTCTGCTGATAAGAAATTTCTACTCCGGGTTATCGGAGCTAAGTTAAATTAAGTTCTGATCAAAGAACGCCAAATTATTTGGCTATAACATGCTTCCATCACCAGGACTCGGAATAGATGTATCAAGGACTGTTGATAGCGGTCAAAGGAAGATATCTTGATAAGAGCTGTAAAGGTGGTTGCAATTGTCATACATTTATTCTAGGCCTTGCGTATTTGATCGCAATGATCCACTTATATATCCTCAAATGTATGCTTGGAACCATGCAGAGAAGCATGCGCATCGTAAATCCAAGCAGTAACATCAATCGAAAAATTTCAAGTCAAAAGTTACGTCAGTCATAATTTTGAACTAAAAATGATGTTCTCATATGTTGGTGACAGTTTGTGGGTGTATTGATAATAGTAAATGCTCAGACGCCGTATAAGACAAGCAAGGAAACGAAATATTTCATTTTTAGATAAAATTAAACTTTGCTATTGCAATCTTCATCCTAGCCAGAGCATTTAACTGTTCTATTAAAATAAAATAAATTTTTAGAGAAAAAAAAGTGTTACACATTTCTCTTTAAAGGTCAAAAACCACTGATTTAATACAAAATGACAGGTTGATGGTAACTCTTCCAAATATTTACCTGGGACGGTCTTATTTACTTATTAAATATTCGGTAGAACTTTCTTAAATTTAAT
The DNA here is from genome assembly GCA_038373885.1 of Cheiracanthium punctorium. NCBI lineage: Eukaryota > Metazoa > Arthropoda > Arachnida > Araneae > Cheiracanthiidae > Cheiracanthium > Cheiracanthium punctorium. Next base: position 443,303 of record JAWZYV010005775.1, on the reverse strand, counting down.
TTAAATTCATGCTAATTTGAAAATGAGAAATGCGGTTTTCAGATCCCTTGGAGAATATCTTATTTTTCCTGAACACAATACATTATTTAAAATTTCCCATGCTCTAATTTGCATGTTGCAGTTTTAATTACAGTGCAACGTCTGACAGCAGTTTCATCGTACTGCATCATTTTTAATTTGCGCTTCATCTGCTGTGAATCTCTAGAGTGCTTCCAGGTAAATGGAACAGAAATTAAACGAATGTAATACACTCTCGAATTGTATAAATGGAGATTTCATGCTCAGGTACTTGTTTTCTTGTGAATTTTGCTATTAAATGCTTAATGAAGTGTAAATCTTAAATGCAAATAGAGCTTAGAGTGCTTTAAAATTAAAAATTCAAGCCTAATTATTTTAGTTTAAAACATGGTCGATAAATGGAATATGCTTTTTTAAAATTATGCTTAATTATCTAATTAATGAATTTCTAAAATAATTATTAAGTATGACATGAAATGATAACTTGAATTTTTGAATTTATTCATGAATGGTTCGCATTTTTAATTATTTATGAAATGCAATTACATTTATGAACATTGAATGATTGTTTGAATGCTTGAAGAGGGCAATTCATGCCACCGAATGTGTGTCATTTTGAGGTACCTGGACTCTTTCCGGATGTTTTCTCCATTATTTTAATCCTCATCAGAAGTAGAGACTTCTGAATATTAGCATCCCTTAGGAATAGTACTATAACCATCGACAGAAAGTCGACCCCCCATCCCACCCCACCCCGAATTTTACAGTATAGATTTTTTCAGGAAATATTTTTTTAAGACCATAGTTTTTCTCGAATTGTTCGCTAAAAAGTTAAGTTTCTTGAAGAAAGTTACATTTAACCTATATGCATGCGTAGAATTTACGTTTACACAATGTTTCTGGCTAAACCCACACCCTTCAAAAAAGAAATGTAGTTTTGCCCTCTCCGCCCCCCAAAAAAGTACAGTTTGGGGCAACCCCTCCCGAAACAAAAGACTAGTTACGGGCCTGTATGCATACACGTCTTCCGAGTTTTATTGGGCATCTAACAATCAAACTTCCAGTTACTAGTCCGAAACTTGTTTGACCTAAGCAAAATGCATGAATACATCAAAGTATTCTTTTGGCTACGCTAAAGCAAAGTATTATCTTCATTGGGTGAGGGACAACATAAAAACTCATTGCCCTTTCCTTGAATTCGTTACTGAATTATTGTTTGAAAAATTTTAGTATAATTATTCACCATCGGATGAATTTCGAGTTACGTTCAAATGGAGACATTTTTTCATTTAAAAACTGATAAGTGAATTCGATTCCCAACTGATCACTGATAACTATGAGTACATATGGTGAATATGCTTGCTAAATCCGTAGTTCCTCTTTTCTTTCTGATAAATTCATAAATTGTGAACAGAATCTTTGGGAAAGTCACTAGTATTAAGGGACCAGAAAGTAATGTCGTTTTATGGTCAATATTTCGCTTAGCTTAACTACTGAAGCTAATAATACGAAATCTGGCGTATACGTGATTTTTTTAACATAGGGGCTATATTAGACAGTATTTTCTAAAATTCATAATTTATGGAGGGTAAGGAACCAAATTGTTCTTTTTATATGTCTCTCTGAGATATCCATAAAATTTTGCTGTAAAATAATACTCTCACAAACACATAAAAATCAATTTCAGAACATTTTAAATATTGTTCTCGGAGGTGGGTAGACAGCGCTCCCCTCCTTTTTTAACATATATTTCATGAAAGAAAGAAATATTATCTATAAAATATAACAAATATAAATCCTATGTATAGGCTCAGCTAGCTTGTAATTTAAAATTTATTTGAAAATTTATTTGTTTTAATTTAACCCAATTGTGCCCAGATGTTTTTGCGACTTTCTTCAATTTTTGCTAACACTAACAATAGCAGATAAATTTCTGATGTCAATTTCTTGAACAAGGGATGATTTCTTTTAAAATCATTATGTATAAAAAGTGAATTGTTCGTTTGTTTGTGAACATGTATATCGGATTGTGTGCTTGGCCCAAAACTCGCTTATAAATCTACGTCAAAATTGAATTGTCAACATCTTACTTGGTCATGTTAAAATATTTTGAGGAGTTGAGGCTCAATACTCGTGAATAAGGCTAGGAAAAATAAATAACGTTTTCAACTGATAGCGAAAATACCTCCCCAAAAAAGGACACTAGGCACATTAATGGGTTAATTAAAAAATGGCATTACTCTCCTGTACACCAGATACGTGTTTCCAATGCAGGATCGTAGTCAGAAAAACTGATGGGGAAGACGAAACAAGTAGAATCGTATAGAAAAAGAATGGATTTTTAAGATTGTGCTCTGAGGAATACTAGTTGGGATTTCAGATGCACCTGTTATAAATGCATCTGATAGAAAGTGGTTCACTTAAGTCAATGAACCATTCCCGATCTAAAAGCAACTGCAATTTCCTTGCACATACGACCCCTGCTGCCGAACAGACCCAAACTGTTTAATCCTTTGCAACTGGTTCCTACCTGAACTCAAGGGTCAATCCAAGAGATCACCTGCGTACTGCCAAGCCTTGAAAAATCCCCGTACTCTTGTCAGTGCCCCATACGGCGCGTAATTCTCCCCATTTTCAAAAGCAGATGCCGTACTCAGCAAAGAAAAGAACACGATTCCAGTCTTACCCCGCGTTGTGTACTGACAATCAGCATCAGAAATGGGTTTTCACAATAGAAATAATTTGAGTTTTTCGTCGATAATCGGTTGATGCTATTAATTCCCCGCTCTCTTCTGTCGCTTATAAGAGAACTAAAGGGTGTATAGAAAACCGGAGAGTTCAGATAAGAAGTGGGGGGAAGGGGAGATGCTATTAGATAAATTAAAAAATAGCATTGTGAGGAATGCTGTATAATTCGGCATATCAGAGTGCACATGACAGATTTCATTTATGCGAATAAAAGGGACTTTTGTAATGCTATAACATAAGATATCTTACACCCAGTTTCAATTATCTGGAAGGAAGTAAATTGATATTGAAGTGTGATTAAATTTTGAAAACACTGGAGTGTATACGAAGTTTTATAAAAAAAATTTCCAGTATATTCCTCTAAAAGTGTATCTAGTTCTTTATTAAGTCATAAAATGAGCAATTTGCATGTGGTTTTTAAAATTTTGATGAAAATGCAAATTGATGTTTAATATGATAAAATATTAGGTTTAAAACTTTTAAACAAATTATGTTTAAGGATGTAATATTATTATAGGCTTTTACTTAGTTTTCATACTATAAAGTATAAAAAAATTATAATTTCAATTGTTTACGCCATGTGAAAGTTGATTGAATAACATCTTTTGGATTCGATCCAAACATTTTTAAATAAACACAGTGTTATTAATTTGAGCTGAATTTTAGATAGTTGAGTGCGTATAGCAAATCTATATCTGCGTACGTAGCAAATTTCTCTATAGAATTGGCTTTACAAACATTACAATAGTTTTTGGAGTTGTGACGAAATATTATTTCTAGCAAATCTTCATAGTGTTTACAGTTTTATTTATTTTTGAAGTCGTAAAATTTATAGAGGGATATTGATTTACATTGTTATATTGATTTTTCCTTCCTACCCAGCAAACACACTTTAATTGTGGTTTAAACTAATCTTCTTTTCAATTTAAATGTAAAATACAAATAGAAAATAGAAAAAGATCAAAATATCTTCTTAAAAATAAACCAGAAACATCAAATTGATATCAATATAAATTAAAACATAACTTTCTTTAAGCAAATAAAAAATTATTATATCCTCAATTAAATTTATGAATGCAAATATTTGTATGTAAATATTTCATATATTTTACTTATTATTTATTATTTTTCAAAAAAAAAAAATTGAACCGTTAAGACATACATATCCCCCGGCATTCTCTTTCCCGGAAAAGTTTGGTGAATTTTTATCTCTTTCTCATTCATTTTACCAAAATAATCACTCACACCAGTGTTTAGGTTTGTTTAAACTCTACTCCATTCATAGGATGAAAATTATTCGTATTAAAGGTAATTTTCATGTATAATTCGTAACATAAAATGCCGAAATAATAGTTTATATTCCGTTTTAAAACACAGTGTTCTTTTAAATACTTTTCACCAAGCGAGAAGATTTAACATTATTTCAGATTTTTTTATCCTCAAAAATTATTTCGCTGCAACTATATCTCCCATCTAATATTCCAAAACGCATTTTGATCTTCCACGAAATATAAAACATAACAACCCCCCCCCCCCACACACACACACATACTCCCTACCCCCCAATGAAATTAATACATGAAATATGAGATGATAATTAACAAAACCTTTTCAGACACGAACCCAAGTAAACACAAAAGTAAACTGAGATCTTCAAACTTAAAAAAAAGGGGGGGGGATTCCCTACAAAGTACAGAATACACGGTAGTTTTCCTTAAAAAAAAAAATAAATAAGAGAGCGCCAAGAACGTGAGCTGCATCTTTTATTATTATTAGCACGATGAAGATATTACTGAACACACACATTTCTCAACCCTCTTTCTTCCTTATTAATAAAACAATAACCATATTCTCACTCATCACTCCTTGCAAACTTCGTTAACCAGGAGGATGCATGTTGCCATAGCTACGCCCGCACAGAATTCTCCAATCAATGGGGATCTCATCAGACCGCCCCCCCCTTTCCTAAGTAATTATAATACTTTTCTCTCATACATACACCCCCCCCTTTTTTTTCAAACGCCTGAAGCCCCAATCTCGGCGCGATTAAATTTTTTTAAGTATTTTTTAAGCCGCCATCACACTAGCAAATCTCTTCTTTTGTGTTCGATCTCTCTCTCTCTCTTCTTTTCCTACCCCCCCCCTCTTTAGTTTTTTTCTTTTTCTTACGTGGGTCGATATATAGAAGATGGTGTTTGTTTTCTTTGACAGAGTGAGGGTGGCGGGGGGGGTTGGTGGGTTGAGTTTTCACTTTCCCCGGGTTTTTCGCCGAGGAATATGACGTGCCTCTCAACGCTTGATAATTTGGTTGGAATTTCGCTTTCAGCGTGAAATTAATAAAAATAATGTAAGAGAGGAGGAATAAGAAAATGGGGGATGGAAAAATAAAAGAGGAAAGAGGTTACTCTAAGAGGAAATTTTATTAAAGAACCATGCGTTTTGAGGGTCTTAGAGGAGAAAAGGCTCTTGTCTAAACAGAATTTCTTCATGTACAGTTTACATTTTTAATTTTGAATGAGCCCTCGCTTGTGTAAACGGCAAAAGAGTTTTTATTGCAGTTTTATGTTTTACAGCAGTGTTTGGACTTAAAATATACAAAGAGTAAAAGGCGATGAGGGAAAGGGGGGGGATAACGATCTGATACATTACTCTCTTTGTTTTATTCCATTATTAGAGGATGATTTTCTTCGAAAGTTTTCTGGCTGGGATAAAAGTAAATTCTCGTTTTAATGTCGCTCCAGGCATTGTACTGTTTGGAAGAGACCTCGGTTTTAAAGTCTCGTCGGGTGAATTAAAGCTCTGTTAATGGGCAGAAATCACAGTTAATTGAGTTTGGAAAAGAAATGAAATCGTAATTTCTGGGAGTCCGAAGCTTCGGGGCATTAAGTTACATTTGTGTACAGCTTTTGTGTATTTGTTTAAAGAGAATTCTGAGAAAAATAATTCGATGAATTTTAGATTAAACATTAATTACAGTCACTAATGACAAATGTTTATTTAATAAACGTAGCATAGCTTAAAATAATCAAATTTTCGAAACAGAAATTTCTGTCTAACTTTTAAATTTACAAATGAATAGTTCTAATGCATAGTTTCATTTGAGAATAATAAAGTTTATTAATATGCATTGTCGTTTATTATTATTTATTTATTATTTATTTAAATTTTAGTGTTGTTTTTTTTTATGTTTTGTTTTTACGTTCTATGTACATGTGTGACTTAGAATGCAATCAATTAAAATTTGCATCCATATTTATTTTTATTTATTTATATTTTTTTAACAAAAATTACCACACTTTTTCTAGCGTTTATAGAATATGACTGAAATGCATATTATACATCAAAACCGGGATATTTTCTAGTCCATCACAATTGCGACAAACAATATGATTGTTTCGAATTCAAAGTACAATCGAATGAGCTTAATGGAATATCGGTTAAAGGAATATCTCGCTTATTGTAATAAATTTTCAGTGTACCAAACCGTAATAATTAGTCAATGTGATCCTGCATAACGGAATATCCCACTTATTAGAATAAATTTTCGTGGTAAATTGGCTATTCCGTTAAGCAGGTTCGACTGTATTTGCTACGAATTTATTTCTAATTCTGGAAATGACGCCGTAAATTTTTTTTTCTCCAGGCACCTGTTTGTTGGGCAGCTTATCATCTCAAAACAAAATAAAAATAACTACATTCACAAGACTTACATTAGTTATAATAGACAGTTGAATAAAGCATAAACCTGATTAGCTTCCGAGAGGTATTTTGTTTCATTACTTCAACTTCTGTAATAGATAAAATAGCAGATGCCACAATATAATATCTGTCAATGGGATTTAACTTTAAATCAGGCAAAAAATCTGAAATGCGTAATTCAAAGACCCGCATGTAAAACATATTGACAAGTGAAATAAATTTATTTTTTGTTTAACAAGTTTCTGAATAGTTTCCTTCCACATTAAAAAAAAAGAAATAAACATGTACAAATAAGAAACACTATTTTGCCCCATTCACGTGAACTTACACTCATGAAACATAAAATTATAAATTTTACCCGAGCAGTTAAATCTCGAAATATGGCTGTTTTTGAGTGGTCATGTGTAGTAAATAGTTGGAATCCTCAGCATAGTCACAAACTTTTTCCAGTGAAGATTTTTATTTATCCATTCAAACTTTCCTCTAGGAGTCATAAACATGTATTTCTGAGAAATGCATTTTATCTGCAAAATTTTAAACCCTCGTCTAATTATTAGCTTCATTCAACATCATTAGTGGGTTCTCATGCATCCCAGTTAAGCTTTCAGAGTTCTCAGAGCACCTCGAATTAAGAGAACTCCAAAGCAAAAATTTGCAAGCTCATTACGCCAAGTGATATTTGTTAAAATATTGTAAATTGTGTTAATTGAATTGTTATATTGATATTAATTAAAATTATTACGCTGTATTATCAAGAGATGAATAAATTGAAACACTTACAAAACTTTCTGGGTTACGAATCCTGAAATTTTTATTCGAAGTCCGCCAATATTTTTTAAATTAAAAAAAGGACCGCATTTAATTACCCGACACAGATATAAATTTCTTCACCAGCCAAACACAAAGCAGCTAACTCAGATCAGATTTGCTGTGAGTCTCAATTCTTTGTACGTTTTCTCAACTTTAGCTTCTACGTGAGAAATCTTCTCTCGTTCATTCCAGGACATGTTCTTTCCATAGCTCGCTCATCTTTTTGTTCGTAGAACGTCCATAAGGTTTTCAAATCTTTGCCGGGTTTATTTGTGACAACCAGTAGAAAACAAAACAGAAAAAGGATTAGAAAATCAATCACCCTTTTCCTACCTAGGTTTCAATCTACTTACACCCCAAAACTAGAAGGATATCATATAATTATGCGTGTCGGTGATACACACAACTGGTATAGACGAAATGGTCAAGAATTTCTCGTTCGTAGTATTCTCGATAATCACAGCAGAATGACTTGCTTGTGTAGCGAGAAATTATCGTTCGATTTTTGGAGTTCTAGAATTACCGTTTGTGAGTCTATCTGCTAGCGGACGCAACAATTTACAGATATTTTCATTTGGGTACAAGCACCAGATTAACGAAGAGAGAAGGGAAAATTAGATAAGTGGGTGCATAAGAGTCTCGTTCTATGGCCTCGTATTTATAGTGAATACGTGTATAGTGTATTTATAGTAAATTCTAGTTCTACCAATTACTTTCTAGAGGTCAGTAGCATATTTTTTTTTCAGTGTAGCACCATCACTGCATGACTATTTTTCTTTGTTTCCTATTTCAGTTTAAAATGTACCTAAGTTATGTAAAAGTACCAGTCAGGTGTAAAAAATGCATTGTCCTTTCTAGTTTTAAAAGGACACAAATATAAAGTTGTGCTATATTAAACTATGATAACTTAATAATATGTATTGGATATGTCAAACAGGGATAACTTGTTTTTTAATAGGAAAGGATTTCGATATTTTTAGAAAGATGGTGGGGCTGAGAGTCTATTTTTTTTTTAAATAAGCTTATGAAAACTACAATTAGATTTCTCACAAACAAATTTAATCAAATAAGACCAAATCAATTTCTTGCATTTACTTGAAAAATACCTGAGGATAAATTCCCTTTTTGCACTGTAAAGCGTTCAATGCGGCATCTTTCCCCCTTTTTAATTTAGAATTGATCTACACCTGGTACAAAAGCTTTATTGAATCAGAAATTTCAGCTTACAGAAAAAAAAGATAATTTGTTTGCTGGCTGATCGAACTTCCAGACGTTATTATAAATCTCAAGAGCCAAGTTGTAAAAACAGCTCGTGTATCACACCTATGAACTAAAGAATGTAGATAAACAAGCTGGATCGACCAAAAAAATAAGTAAAAGAAAGAATGGAATAAAAATATATAACACTACAATCCACCGTTTTAAAATGGATTTAATTCTCCGCATGATATTCAAAGTAGGCATGAGAGTGGAGATTTAATTCCACAGAATCGCAAGTAAATAGACAAATTAATTTGAAAAGCTCCCGTCTTGGAAACTGATTAGCTTGACTCAATACTGTAAGTCATAAACATGTAAATTTTGTACAAAAGCATTGATTAAAAACATTGCTTTCAGCATCTTATTTTAAAAGACGCAGTAAAGACATAATGCAATTTGCAGTTTATTTATTTATTTTTCACGCTAATATTTGAACACAGTAGCTACTTGTTTGTAAATATTTAAAGACTAAATTAAACCGCGTTGAATTTTCAGCTTAATAAGAAGGTGCATTTCATGTTATTATTGCCAAGGAAGTGACACAGAAGAATAGAACTAATACAGAGTAATTGGATCTACTACTTGCAAATAAATTTTGCAAGTTTCCTTTATCAACAGTTTTTAGAATATTCAAAAAATTTCTTTTTAGCTTGAAACTATAACTTTAATTTTAGTTTATGACCATGCTAATACTTATAAATTTAAATGTTTAGATATGAATAGAGATATAAAATTTTTGATTTTATCTAAGTTTTTGATAATATTCATAGATTTCAGTTTTATTGCTGAACACAAATAGCATAAAAGCGCTTGAAGCCTCATCGACTGTATAAATTCTTACACAGTATTATATATACCATATAGTAGGATAAATCCGTCAGAGATAGACAGTCGAAATATTTTTTGTTCCATTTACTTGTTGGAACTCTGTTGCGGTTAATTCACTTCAAACGATACTCAGGAGTAGTATATGTACAAAATCCTGAATAAAAATTTTATTAAAAGAATGTTAATAACCTTTGATTTTATATAGTACTGCTAAAATTTTACAGTAGGGTCATGATATCATTCAAAAACACTATATTTGATGCTAACTATTTGTGTTTTTGTAAGTTGATTGTATAATTCATATTTCTATATTAATTTTAATCTCAGAATGATGGTCGATTTACTTTTTCTCGCCTTATTTTCAAATATGCCTATCTTACCGTTTAAAAAAAGAGCGATGGTCATATGAAGTGAGGTTAAGATAGCAATATTGGTTTGTTGTTTTTCATGTATTGATACCTGATTAATTTAGTAGCGTATATCAAATAAATGCTACAGAAAAGATGCCGCTACGTGTGGAAATTTTACAGAAGATTCATTGAAATCTGTCATATTTTGTTTAAAATATGGAAAAATGTATGTGTATAAAGTATCGCGTACTTCGAGAAACGCTTGAGAAAAGGTATGAGATTGACAATGATAAGAAAGGATCAATGGCTCAAGTATCAAATCTTGAGGATGAAAACGAAAACGACAATAAAAACTTTGCAGTCATTAAAACGATGCAATAAAAAGGTACACATTGATTGCTAATAAATTTTCTGAACAGTTAAAGGTAAAACACAAAGAAACCTCGATATGTTTTAAGGAAATTCTAAGGAGTATAATTGTCTCAATGCCCAGGCATGAATAGAGTCGAAGTAAACGCTTCCTTAAAATATTTACTTTCACTGGAAAAAAACTTATAAAAATGATTTCATATCTAAACGTAAGTGTGTATTCAATAGGCAATTATATGCATATATAGAAAAATAAAGTAAGTAGCAATCATAGACAAAAGCAAGCCTAGCAGTGGTCATTTGTGTGTGTGTTGTCCAGTGTACTACTATAGCCAACTTACCTTCATGCGCGTGAGCGCCAATCGTATTTTTTAACTGTATTTCAGGGTTTCTTTCTCACATAAAAGAATGATGTTGATTTTGAGAAGACTGATTATGGATAACTATAATAAAACTAAAGGTTTAGTTATATATAATCATTATATATAGTAAGTTTAATTATATATAGTAATTTGTTATAATAAGAATAAAGGTTTAGTTATATGTAATCATTATATATAGTAAGTTTAATTATATATAGTAATTTTTTATTTTGTTTCATAAAAATAAAAAAGGTTAAAATAACTATGACGATCTCTAACGAAATTGCACTATATATTAGTATTTTCCTTTTCATTTATAACTTTATCAGTCTCTTGATTTCAAGTGTTTTATTTTCAATATTTTACATTTATGCTTTATGTATAAGTATATTGTTCTTCATAGTGATTGTTTGTTGTATATTTTAGACCAATAACTCAACTATTTAAATATTTAGACCCCATTTATAACAACCCTACTCCATTTTTTTATCACTATTGCCTATGTGTGGTCATAGGGATAGTTGTATATCAGTATTTACTGTACAAATCTTTTTACTTCACCGAGTCTTAAATGAAAAAAATAATTTCTTTACTTAGATTCTGAACGGGAACTAAACTAAATTAACAGATGGACAGATAGATTACTAGTTAAATGACCATATAACAACCCTTAAACAATACTAACTTAAATCATTTCTAGAATGCTCGTTTTCTTAACACATCTCCGGTTCAAAGTTAACTCAGTCTTTTAAGGAACTTATTAATGTATAAGAGTATAAGGAATATTAAGAAAACATAATTTTGATAAATCCCTTACTTTTTCTATATTTGGTCATTTTTTCGTAAGTAATGTACATTCATAAAGAATCCTGATGTATCAAATATAAAATATTTTAATGAAATTTATTTTTATAATACTGCAACAGCTGCCATACAAGGTGCCTTTTCACATTTAAGAACAAAACCTTACTAGTTTTTGAGAAAACGTTTATAGAAATTCTCTTAAAATATTCTCATCCTCTTCCCCTAAATTAGGACAAGCTGCTACTACATTCTAAAAATATGGATTTTCTTACTTTTTTGCAGTTGTGGGGATAACAAGTTTGAATCTAATAATGAAATAGATAAATAAATAAAATAAAATAAAATATCGTTTTAACCAGCTTTTTAAAAATTAATTTGTAAATCGATTTTCACAAAATAATCAAAACAATATACCAAAACAGTAGAGATTCAATACTGATTTTCTACTTGGGATAATTTATGACTTTGATTAAATTAATTTTAAAGAAGGTAATGTAAATTTATACCAGATTTTGCATTTAACCTTTTGTATATAGTACTAAGAACGAACAAACATTTTTTTTTTTTTAAATAAAAATGTAGGTTTTTTTTTGGGGGGGGGGGATATATTTTTTCGAAGTTGAGGCGCCAATGGTGTTCAATAAGTGTCTTGTAATTAAAAAATAATAATAATGTTTTAGAAAAATTTAAAAATATTTAATTTGTAAATAAAATACTTTAGAATAATCCAAACAAAGTTCTATCATGTTATTTTCCTACTAAAGCATGTGAGTACAGTGAAGCCATGGCAGTTTTGCAAATCTTATAGAAAAAGTTAATGCAGTTAAAACTTCTACTACATTAGAGAACATACAGGCAAATTAATGGACGAACAAAAGTTCTTTGAAAATCGCTTTCAGTCAAATAAGCAACTCCAAAATAAATAATAGTTTTTAATGCTGATAACGCATAAACACGTTCTTTACTGTATGTCAAGTAATACAAAAACAATCTTAGTGCCTTACCGTTCAATGTATCTAGTCAACAAGATGAAGAATATAACTCAAACATATCAATTTGCATGAGCTATATTTTATCTTAAGAGCCATAAGGTGAACAAGATACACATATACAGAGTCATCTATCATAAATGAATTTAGATGTTTTTCTGTGTAGAAATGACAAAACAGCTGTTTAAAATGTTCTATTTTAAGAAGGACTGTTGTAGATTTACGGCCTGGCAGCGATGTTTCACTGTTAAATACAAACCTATCCATTACTATTATTTTAATTTATACTTTTTTTTTCAACGTGGAAAAATCTTTTTTTAAGTTTATCTTTCTCTCAATGACGGATAGATTTTGAATAAAAGAATTAAATTTAGCAATTTCATTTATTTATTTTCTTAACTCTTTAATTTTTTTATTCTTATTATCAGTATCCTTTTTACTATTATTTTGGAAGGTAGAATGGGAAGTTGGATTTTTAAAATTAATTTCTATGTTATTTAAAAAAAAAGAAGAACATTTAACCATCTAAGCATTCTATTTTAATCCTCGAATATTATCGCCAGTGTCTAACTTTCTTCACCAATGTGGATCATCGAATAGTCTCTGGCCGAATGATCAAGTAAATAGTAGTGAAGAGGCTGTACCTGTGTTCAACATTAAAAGGTGGAGGAGGATGACCTGTTCCTCTGAAAAATTCCACTCATGCTCCTGAATTAAGGAAAGTTCAATAATGTAAAAAAAATGAATTCGGATAAAAGCGGCTATATCTAGAGAAAATCAGCTCTAAATGCTACTTTAAAACATTAAAGAAATATAAAATAAAATAATAATCACTTAATAGAATAAAACAAATAAAATAAACTGTTTTGAAATTTGTCAAAATATTTGTTATAAGCAAATCTTAGTTACGAAGAGGCTCTAGGTGTATTGTAGTTAAAACTAGAGGTCAAAGAGTCTAGAAGCTTTTATGAGCAGTTCCGGTGATATACTTGGTTATTAACATTTAATACTTCACTTATATGACTAAAACTGATTTGTGATGTCTCATCACTTAATTATGACGCACAATTAATTTTTAACTGCACGTTAGAAAATTTATAGTCATTTTTTACGGGTGTACTTCAGTTTCAATTATTGAAAAACATTTGTGTATATATTACTGAATCCATAACTGAATACATTACTGAACACACAGCTTACTTGCTTACTTTACTTTATTGTTGAAAAACTTTATTACTGAAAAACATTTGTGTATATACTACTGAATACATAACTGAATATATTACTGAATATGCAGCTTACTTTACTCTATTGTTGAAAAACTTTATTTGTGTATATATTACTGAATACATTACTGAACATGCAGCTTACTTTACTTTATTGTGGAAAAACTTTATTGCTGAAAAACATTTGTGTATATATTACTGAATACATTACTGAACATGCAGTTTAAATTCAAGTAAACAAACTATTTTCGCTTATAGGAATACATACACCATACTAGCAAATATTTTTCAACTCATCAACCTCTGTGTATATATTACTAAATACATAACTGAATACATTACTGAACATGCAGTTTAAATTCAACTAAACAAACTATTTTTGCTTATACGAATACACCATACTAGCAAATATTTTTCAACTCATCAACCTCTTTTCTTATTTTAGAATTCAAATCTCGTAAATTAAAATCATCAAAGTGAACTCAACGATATGATGACAGTAATTTAATTATTAAAAAAAATCACCAAGCAAAGTTCAAACCATCAGAAAGGAAGAAACACCCAGCCTCTCCCGTAGAACAACTGGTAATGAGGAATCAAGATGGGCGAGGTACAACAACAATTGGAAAATTAAAACGCGATGACAGGAACCCCAATACGTATGCGGCATAGTTGATTACAAGGTTAATCTGCTGTCATTATAAGTAAGTTTCGGGAAGTAACAGGAAGCAAACGTTTCTGTCATCTGCTTCGTGATGTTCAAATGTACTGCTGTAACAGATGTTAAGACATATTCTAAGGATAGTTCAGGCAGTGCACCTAGACTAAAGTAAGCGACGACACGTATTCATTGCATAGATATGAGTTGCTTACAAATGTACTTTTTCGACTTCTACTGTTGGGTACACTGATTGTTGTCGGCAAATGGTACTCGTATAATCTGTAAATATCCCTTTCTGTTAATGGAACATAAGCAGAAAGTTGGTGAAACTAAGATGTTCTTGACCAATTTAAGCCTCGATAATTTTTGCCATTGGCTGTCTTCAATGTAAAATTGGGACATTCATTGCGTTACTAAAAAAAATATATATATACATATTATCGTAAAGCAATTGTAATTTATCCTAAAATTCCAACTAATCTCAGAATCCTATTAATCTTATAATTCTATTTTTTTTTTCCTTAAAACAACTGAAAATACTACTACCATTTAAGTTACTACTATTTTGTCTATGAGTAAGCCACCAATAAGGCTACTGTTTGCAGGCAACAAGTTTTCTCCTATTATGCTTTATCTAATAATTTTTATATCTATTATTTTATGCAACATTACTTATATTTTCGGGAAAAGGTTTGAAATCATAGTACTCTTTTGATTTTTTATTATAGATCTCAAGGAGTTTTGGTCATACAATCTCTGATTATTTATTACAATGATCATTTTAAGAGCAAGAAGGTAATAAATCCAGAACCCCAGTCAGAATTACTAAAAGAGGTATATATGGTCCAGGCTCGAGATTGGATTTTCATAAGTTGAAGGTAAGTGGACTAACTGTTTGGCTACCAGGTCGACATTAAGTTTTGATGAAAAGAATAAGAAATGTGGAATTAAATATAAATGAAGTTCCCAGGCACCATTCCGTAAATATTTCACATTTATATGTACATAAATTAGAGATCTATCTGAAGTCCACAAACGTCCGAACTTTGATTAAAATAATTAGCCGGTCGGTTTTCATAGACGAAAAATTGGCTGTTGAAATTTAATTATACATGAGCCATCAACTGCACATCATTCATACTCAAAATCCCTTTAATTATATTACTTTTTGTGCCAGCTGATATGGATTTTACTTAACTATCTGCTTGCGTGCCTATGCAGTCACTCAAAATAAAAACATAACCTTAAAGTGCATTGCGAAGCACTTATAATTTATGTATTGTAACCTTACAG
This sequence comes from Cheiracanthium punctorium, assembly GCA_038373885.1. Classification (NCBI taxonomy): domain Eukaryota; kingdom Metazoa; phylum Arthropoda; class Arachnida; order Araneae; family Cheiracanthiidae; genus Cheiracanthium; species Cheiracanthium punctorium. The sequence goes on along the minus strand of JAWZYV010005775.1, from coordinate 427,886 downwards.
CAACTTACCATTTAATGTGTGGATTTGCAATTTCCTTAACTGCTAAACCAACATCCGTCAGGAAACGGATTTTAAAATGTTGATATGGCCAAGCTTAGAAAGTGAAAAAAAAAAAGTTTGACTTTAAGAAACAACCAACATTATGATTAAAGATATTTGATTGAAGTAAATGGAAAATAAGAATAATGTTGAACACGTTCATTTTGAAAATTTTTAAATCCAAATAGTTTAAACATACGCAGTGAAATCTTGACTTACATGAGGAATGAAATCTAAGATCCTCGCGTAAGTGAAAATTTTATATGTACGACTTTTCGAAGCACATACGTATATATTTATATTTTAGACCATAATAGACACCCCTCTAATTGTTTTAAACTATATATATATATATATAACTCGGCTGTTCGAGCCTCGTTAGAGGGGAGACCCCCCTGACCCCCCCTAATTTTTTAGTTTTATTATTGCCATATTAAAAAAATATTAATTGACTATGTCATTTTATCTCTCATCTTTTGTGTATTTCACCTGATAACCCTATGTTGAAATTTTTATGATTGTAACCTATTTATAGAAAAATACACGTGATGCATATTCTACAGCTTACGAAATATTGTAACAATAGATTAAATCTGTTGTGAACTAATAGTATTTAAATATATGTAAAAAAGACATGTGATGCATATTCTACAGCTTACGAAATTGTGTAACAATAAATTAAAGCTGTTGTGAACTAATAGTATTTAAATATATGTAAAATTGTGTCTTTTTTTATGTCGCTTTTTTCGGACAATTTTCAATAAAGGGGGTGAGAGATAAAATGACATAGTCATTAATATTCCTTACATATATATTATCATTTCTCACATAAATTAATGAATGAATGCTGTCGTTTCTTACTTTTGGTGAAAAATCTCGCACTGTGAGCTAGCAGTAAGATCCATTTGCGTAAGATGATCATGTTGCAGAGCGAGTCTACTGTACAAACAAAAAATATCCCATTTGTCTTTTATTCGGCCGTTCGTTGTTTGTAAAGCAAAGTTACATGTACTATTAGTTTACAAATGACTTATACTTTAATTTTCTATTCTTATAATTTGCAGAAAGGGCCACATTCATATTTAGTTCTGCGTCATCTACATTTTATTAAATAGCAACACCCTGATTTGACTTCAATCAAGCGAAAGAAAACCTTCAAATGACCTTAAATACAAATTTTCACGACAATTTCTACTGTAATTTCCGACGATATTGCGAATTCTTTGTGTATTGCTTTCTTACGAATTCTTTATTATCAAATTGAGAAATGTATATGAAGGTTCCGAAATTTTCACTTCACTAATGATTGCACCAGAGGAATTAAAATTCATATTGTTTACTAATGTCTCTGGTCTTAAAATTCTTTTTACTGAGGATATAAAAAATAATGAATTTTTTATCATTTCGTGTAATTTTAAATAAGCAATTTAATCTTTGAAATTTCAAAAAGACTAAAGAGCAATGCATTACTGAGTAATGTATAATAAACAAACTTCCTTTTACTCTCAACTTTTGAGACAAATTTTATTGTTTGAAAAGTTTAATGCTTAAAATAACTAATTTGAAAATTTGCATTAGTTGTTAACTACAACACGAGCCGAAAATGATTTGAAATTGCAGTTTCAATTTTATTGAAGAAACGGAATTTATTTTACCTGAGTATTTCATCATTGGATTTTTGGCGTGCCATATTATGATATTAATATTACACATGAATGGGTAACATTACAAAATACAATATTGTAACCAGATAGGAAAATTGGATCTTTATACGACAAAATAATTTATAGCAAATCCTTTAAATTATTGATAGACTGAACTGAAATTTATTTAAATTACGCTTCGCAGAGCAGCTTTTAGATGATTTTTTTTAACACGGCGATTGATAAATGAGCTTTAAAATACTTGCTTTTACTATGCAATAAATATTTTATTTATCAAACGCTAGTTTGTTGACCAAAAAGTCATTTCATTGCGAACTCGCCTATATTCTGCAATCAATATAATGTTTGTCAGCGTATTAATATGGTGTCATTTTTTTTTCCCGTTTTTATAGAGGACTCGCTCTGCAACTTGTTCTAGGATATTACTTGAGTTTTTTCCGAGTAACGTATCTCAGACCTTACACGGATTTCTGTCCCGGAATACGAAAAATTTCGCTTGCAGTGAGAAGCGAAAACGGAAGATTCGAGGGGTGAGTATCGTGATCGTTCTTTTGCCACGGATGAAAAGACCCAATCAGCGAATGGTATTTCATCCCTCGTAGCATCATCGAAGGTGAAATCACCCAAACCGATCCAGTCTAAACCTGGCTTTATTCATTACTTCCATTACTTTTTATAGGAAAGGATAATATATAGTCAGGGAATGGCTCCGAAAAATCTTATGTATACCCTATTTCACATCGCAAAATTTTCACTTATGGGACAGGTTTTGGAACGCATCTACCGCTTAAGTCAAGACTCCACTGTATGTAGCCATTCAACAATGTCGAAACATATTGCAATATCACTATAGTTGGATGGATTAAAATTAATCTAAATTGCAGAACCAAGTTCCACCCAAATACTGGTTTGGAAAAATAGCTTTGCTGCAGCGTACCATAAAGTTTAAAAAGTAAACAAATAAAAATCCATTTAAAGTAAGGAAATGAAAGAGAGTGGAAAGGGGGGGGAAAATCCCTAAAAATAATTAACAGAATTTTTGCCGAGCAGCCCTTTGTTGAAAATCCCTTACAAGGTTCTCAGTTGAAAGAAGAAGAAAAAATATGAAAATGAAAATCATAATCTCCATACGCAAAAACGAATGGAGATATCTCATCTTGGAACTTTATCGATTAAGGAGTCACTTAAGACAGCGGAAAACGGAAAAAAGTATGAAAAGAGAAGAAAGAGCAAAGAAAGAAGGAAGGGGGAGGGGGGATGTGGAAAGTGTGTTTCCATTCCATCCCAAACAAATTGAGCTCCAGGGCTTTTTCAAAAATCAATCCTCCTCCCCCCCCCCCTTACCAGTTTCAACACCCCCTGACAAATCCATAACCTTGACAAATTTGCCCCTTCAAACACCAATTTATTCGTGAAAAAAAAATGGGGGGGGTGCAGCATTACTCAAAGAGAGGGTAAGAGGAGCGCGATAAAAAATATAAAAAAAGCGTAATCGTAATTCGTGTCTTGACGAATAGTGGTGGATATCGCAAGAAAAGTGTCCCCTGAACAGAGCAATTATGAAAAAAGCTTTTAGAGGAATTGTCAGTTATATATACATGGAATGCAGCATTAACAGCGCTTCATGAAGATGCTGCAAGGGGAAGAGGTGTGAGGAATGCTATATATCTATATCTATCTATATATATATATGAGCGTGCGCCTTGTTTTAATATACATTTAAGTCGAGCGTGTAGAGTGTGTGATGTCATCTTAGGGTTGATTCTCTTAAAATGTGATAACTCCTTATTTTACATGTCGGAATACGGTTCCATTTTACTCTGCTAGCTTCTCTCTCTCTAAAGGAGATGTACGTGGATTTAACGTTATTTAAGTAAAATATTGAGGCAGAAGCAGTGAGTGGTTCTCAGAGGGAATTTCAAATTTAATATTGAACATGGCTGTTCTCAGAACTCCGGGAAGTCTATGTCAGTGTCCGCTTGCATTAGTTGTACTTTCAGTCTGTCTTTCTTTTATGTTATTAACTGTTTTTTCTTATATTACTAATTGGCGAATGCATATTCAATTCATGATTATCATATTATTTAAGTAAAATATCTCTTACTAAAGTTGGGCATTTCTCCACCAGATATGAAAACGCTTAGCGTTTAACATTGCACAAGTCTTGTTAGACATTTGATGATTTTACTAAAAATTGACCTTTATACTACAAGATAATTTATATCAAGTTCTTTGAATAATTGACAGACATAACTGAGGTTTATTTAAATTAAGCTTAGCAACGCAGCTTGTAGATGAACTGTAGGTTTTTCTTTTTGGAAGCCTTAGCACAAAGGAGTTTTTTTTAAAGCTTGATTGATGCCTAGACTCCAACTGAGCTTGTAAATACTTGCTTTTACATTGCAATAAATATTTTATTTATCAAATACTAACGGCCTTAGCTCTCCAATATTCTACATGTTATGTCCAATATGTTTTTGACAAAATCATTTTGTTTAAGGTAGTCAGAGTATTTATTGAACAAAATGAATTTTCAATAACAGCCCAAATATTCATGATAATTAATTAGTTTAAATCGTTTCAGAAATAATTAGTTTAAATCGTTTCTGATGTTAATAGAATCATTTCAACAGTTAATATACAAGGTGTTCTAGAACAATATAATAGGTACATCAAATACTTCTAAAAAAAGAAGTTATAAGAATATTAAGAAAAAAATTGTAAAAATGTGATAAATGTTAAGAAACAATTTAATAAAAATTACAAATGATAAAAAATGTATAACAAAGAGTTAAGCTTTATACTGTCCCCTGAAACTATTTTGAAAGAAGCCATAAAAAGCACAAAAATCACAAAAAACGTTTTAATTGTCATATTCAGGGGGGTATTTAAGGGGGAGATGAGGAGGCCTGCGCCCCCCCCTCCGAAAACGCTAAGCAATTCTTAAAAAACATCTATTTTAAAATATTTATATTCACTATAATAATACTAAGGTTTGAAATACTGGATTGCCCCCCCCCCCGAAACGGAAAACTAACTGGACTGGAAAACTACTGGCTCTTGGACTTTGGAAACATTTAAAATTTGTAGAGAAAACGGGGAATTAGGTGTGTGTCGGCGAGGAGTGGGTGGATTTACGCTCATTGCACTACAACCAGTAATCCTTAAAAAAAAAGGCAAAAAGTGTTAGAAATAATATTTAAATTCCTTGTAAAACTTCTTTTTCGAGGAACAATAAACTACGGAATTTTAAGTAAAGAAAGACTTCTCTTTCACACTCAATTTCCCCCACATGTTTGTGTGTTCTTGTATCCACTTTATCAGACATCCATTCAATTTCTCCTATGTGGAGAATTTTTCTGTTTCTTAATTTTTTTAGGCAATTAATTCACAATTTTCATGGAATGTACTACAGTAACATAATGTATAAGATCCCGAATAACAGTTTTAAATTAATAGAATGGTTTTACCTCGATACAGTCTGGAACAAACTAGGTTTATATGAAACATACTCCCAATTGCTCTGTCTCCCCTATTCAGTATATTTGCCTCTTAAAATTTTATTCGTTAATTAATTTGATCACTTTCTCTAGAAAATTCCTTCTCAAACACGATACTAAATAATTTATGTATTTTATCCAGCATAAAATGCTAAGTTTTTCTTCCATGGTAAAACAAGTTTTCACATAAAATGTATTATAGGGGATTTATTTAACTTGGTCGCTTTATTAAACTTTATATTTAAAAAGAACATGATAATTGATTGTTTATACCTTTTATTAAATGTCATAGAATAGTATTAACAAATTATTAACGTTACATAACCTCGAAATTATAGATAACAATTTTGTTATTTTAAATAGAACTATCATCATACGCATTCATTTATCTTTATGTAAACAAAATTCACACATACTGCATTCATTATAAGGACTGTATTGGGCTGTGTTTTTCATAGGTAGTTTTAGAACACACACATTATGCCATTTTCTTCACCTTAAACTTCATCTAGTTCAATTAACTTGGTCCCTTATTTTGTCAAGATTATTTTTTCTAATTCGATAACAAGTGGTTTGTGTAACTCATGAAAATTATTGAATTTAGAGAGATTCAATGGAAACAAATTACTAAAAATTCCCTACAGAAAAAGAAAATCGACAACTTGTCGAATTTCTGTTTTGATTTGGCAAATGAACGATCATTTTCAAAAGAAATTTCTCCTTCAAAACAACAACAAAAAAGAACCATAATATTAAAAAAAAAATACTTCTTAAAAAGTTAATGAGTCTTCCTTGAGAGCTACATGGAAAATTTGAGTTTAACAGGAACAATTTTGTGACTAGTGAAATGTTTGAACCCTTGTCAGCATGATTATTTCAAAGAATGTGAAATTTCGATTGCGTTTCATCAAGCACATAAAAGCTGGGTAAGCCATCACTGCTATCAAAAGGTAAAATCTCTTACTTGAAAGTGATTGAAGCAAAATTCAATCAAAATAAATTTTTAAAGGTTCCTTGAATATACAATTTCTGAAAAATGTGAAAACTATGAGAAGAGAAAAATAATTCTAGTTAAAAGATGCATATATTCAGTATAAGTTTGAATCATAATTTTTTTTAAATGTATACGTTTGAAAGAGTTCCTTAGCGCGTAGACTCTAAGCTAGATAGGTCTGCTTCAATACCCATCGAATCCCATATTCTATAAAAATATTATCTTTGCTCTCTAGAATTGAGATTTTAATTACTCTATTAAATGTAAGTAAAATCGCTGAAGAGATATGGGCAAAAAATTCCTTTTTCACAGTTAGTATAGTCATATATACAGTGGAAACTGTCTAAAGTAACCGCGACCACCCTCAGAAATAGCATTACTAGTCGCTATATAAAAGTGGTTTAATCTACAAAGGTGGCAAAGTGCGCTGGTTGTAAAGTGAAATTTGACAAAAGCGGTCACTCTAGGCAGGTGGTCTCTTACCAGGGTGGTCAGTTCAAAAGTTTCTACTGTACTTTTACCGAACTATGTAACACTTACTGGGTTGAGATAGGTAACTTTTGAAACCACTCTTATTAAATTGCGCACAAAAGCAAATTTGAGCAATACTCAAGGGCATTTTTCGGCTAGTAAAATGTAAGAAATTTGTTTTCATTGAATTTGATGTGAATTTTAGGATAATCCATTGTGCGAATTTTTTAAGTACAGAAGAATAAGGTAAGCCACTGCATCATTAGCAAAATGATTTTTTAAAAAAAGCTTTTCAGTCTCTTAAAATATACGATAAACAATTAGTTAACCCTTTAAAGCGCAGTGTTCCCGCTCTGGGAACACCAAACTCTGACGTTTTGACTGTTTCCAGTCACGAAGAATAGACTTGATTGCTATAAAAATAGTTGTGGGTGACATAGCTCCACGAGAATCCTTTACTATTTAGCACGTCATTTCCCGTAAAAAAATTGTCACGATTATTTTTAACGGCACTGACATCTGCTGAAAAATGGAAGAATGCGAGAACAGCTGGATAGATTGTCCAATGTTGAAAAAAGGGCAGCCGTTGCCATCGCCTCTGCTGGCAGTTAAGTCGAGCGATGGCAACGGCTGCCCTTTTTTCAGCATTGGGAAAGGGTTGCGCCTCAAAGGGTTAAAATATACGATAAACAATTAGTTAACTCGATCGCGTCATCGTGATAGTCTGTTATGAGAAGAGCCTTTCTGGAACACGAGAATCGATGGTTTATATATTTCATCAAATACCAATATATTTCAGTTAAGAGAACGGTGTTGCTTCTTTCTTTACGGGACAAGAATAAGAATTACCCTTGGTCATGTTTTGACGAATGGGTTTCGAGAAGAAAAAGCATCTCCTGAGCGGAGCAATTATGATAAAAGCTTTTTGCGACTTTGTCTGTAATATTCCCTAGAACGGAGGATTAATGTCATATTTCAAGTTCTAGTACTGGCAACCGGATACATAAAGACTGTTGCAAGAAGAGAGCTTAGAGGCAGAGAGGAGGTAAGGAAAAGGAAGAAAAAAAATACAGACTACGTCGATTAAAGTAATTAATCGATTAGTTATTGATCGATAAAACATGGGTAAATGGTGTAAAAAAATATCCACTTACTTTTCCAGATATGACAGATGAAAGAAACGGAGAGAAAAGTATATATAGGTAAAAGTATCTGTAATTGTGTAGAAGAAAATTGATGTTAATCAATTTTGTTTATTGCGATACTTCTGTCTTGACAGATCTAAAACTCGCTTCTAATTATTTGTGAAATTTAACGGACATTTCTAATTATTTGTGTGCATGTCAAATTTTTATGCAGGCAGCATTAAACTAAGGTAGTTATTAGAGATGAGTTCGGGCTCATTTTTTGAAGCCCGGGCCCGAAATTTCAGTTAAAGATTAAAAACATCCAATTACTTCATTGATAGAATACAATGAATTTTGCCGTTTGTGCAAATTAAAGACAAATATAGTTGCAAACTCTCAATGCACTTTCTACTTCTTTATATATCCCTGTTTATCAAATAATGTCGGATCTCATGACTAACTAATGAATATAAGCCGCCGTTCTGAAATATCCAAAGAGTTTCACGCACCTTCTAGGCGCCAGTGCCACTATTTTTTTTATAAGTACAGTCAACTCCGGTTATAGTGAACCATCAGCTATAATGAATGCAAACCATTAGTCCCGATTCGCATACAGTATCTCTATCCATCATGAAGACACTTGGGTTTTAGTGAGCTTCGGATATAGTGGACGAAATTGGATGGTCCCTAGAGGTTCACTATAACCGGAGTTGACTGTACTTTTATTTTCCTCATGAATCACTTTTTAAAATCCGTTTCAAGGAGTATGTTCAATAAAGGAGACATTTTTCACGAGCCCGAGCCCGAACGCAATTGTGAATTACAGAGCCCGAGCCCGTTTCTGGCCCAGGCTCGGGCTTGGGCTTTCGGGCTCGGGCTGAGACCGTCTCATCTCTAGTAGTTATCCGTTTTTCATTGAAACTTAATCATTGAATCGATGTCCGTTTAAAATATTGTTATCTCGCCATCTCTATTCATTAACAGCAAGTTTTAAATTCACATAGTACATACAAAGTTAGAGTCGACATGCAGTAGAGTGAATATGAAAACGTCTTTACTCCCACTGTTATTCAGCTTAGAATAACATCTATTATATTCAGAATATATTATATAATATACTGAATAAATTATATGTACAGTACCGTCCGCATTATTTGAATCAAGGGTAATTTTTGAATTTTCCAACCTTAGGTAAACATCCCAAAAGAAGTTCATTTTTCATACGAGGGTCTACAGCCACTCGTCTTTGTTGAAGGTATGATGAAAGCAGAGCTAACAATCTCTAACAATCACTAATCTCTGATCCCTTCACGTATTTTTTTTTAACTGTAAACCATATTGTTTTGCTGATAACTTTAATGAAATTTACTATTTTGCACAAAATAAAAAATTAATGCAAATTAAAAAAACAAGAACGGTGAAAACAGATTTACAATTAAAGATAAATTATAAATTAGGATACTTAAAATATTTGTACACTTGCTTTATTCTATGTGCATTTTGAATTTTTCTTATTATTTTAGTAATACTTATTTATCCATGTCATGTGATTCTGTGCAGTGTGGTTAATGGTCTGTCATGCTTATTTTCCAGGTACTTATGCTTACAGTTGATATGGCGGTGCTATAAATAACGTTTCTCCAGTGGTATTAAAAGAAGAAACTATCAAAATCTGAAATTACTTGGAAAAAACAGTGGCATAAATGAAAACAAATACGAAAATTAATACAAAAAAACAATCTCCATATATTTTAGGAGTTAAAAAATAAAAGTAAATATTAAATTACAATAATGTTTGCACATTTCAATGATAATTATAACAATATATTGTACACTAACAACGTATTTTGATATTAGAAGTTTTTTTAGCAAAGCCTTTTAATAAAAGTTAATAATATAAGACATAATGTAATTTATAATTTTGAATTACTGTAAAAGAAAAAAAATTATAGCTTTCATATACAGTTTTCCTTTTTAAAAAATATTTTCCATTTTATCAAAAAATTTTTTGAAACTACTTCTTCCTTATCGAATTCTAATACTCACTGTTATAGTTTAAATGCATTAGTTTTTCACAAATTTATGATAGTCTATCAATGAATTATTTGACTTTTAGTTATCTATTAGCTGAAAATTTGGGCTTGGGCTTTAAAAAATGAGCCCAAACTCATCTTTAACTTGTACAGGAATCATGGAAAATTTATTTTTTTTTAATGCTAAACACTATGAAAAATTAAAACCTGAGTAAAACAAACTTAAAGGAACAAAAGCTAGATGAATTTAACAAAAGATAATTTTTTTAAATGCTTTTTTATTAGTTATATAATTTTGATATTTCATTGAATTAAAGTGGACTTTTATCATAAGATTAAAAGCACGGATATTTTTGTTTTTTAAATTTTTTGATAACTCTCTGGAATTTTCAAAAAAAAACTTTTCATCATTCTAGAAAATGCATTAGGAAATGTCTGTTTATTAACATGCTTTTATTAGCTTCACCTGTATGTATGTTTGTATGCTTGTATGTTTGTAACCGACTCCTTTGAACTCGATTACTTTGTAGATATATCAAGGATCGATGACAATACAATAATTTGATAAGTTTATCCCATTATCCTGATTTTAACACGCTTTTTTAACATGCTTTTATTAGCTTCACCTGTGTGTATGTTTGTAACCGACTCCTTTAGACTCGATTTTGACCCACTTTAAACGGACAGATTTAATTCAAACTTTGTACATTTATCAAGAACCGGTGACAATACAATAATTTTATAAGTTTATCTCATTATCCTGATCACGATCACCAGGATTAAATAATTTCCTCATTTCTTATCCTGATTGAAAGTAGAACACTTCCAAATATTACTATCTTAAGAAAACCCTTTCTTACTGTGGCCGTGATCGTATAGTGGTTAGTACATTGCATTGTGGCCGCAGTAACCCCGGTTCGAATCCTGGTCACGGAAATATTTTTATTTTTAGAAAATATCGTCATCCATCACATTATGGAAGAGTTGAGTACAAGAATAATGTTAAGGCCATTCTTTTTAACACGCTTTTATTTGTTGATTAGAGACCTATTTTTCTTTTTTAGTGAAGAAGGTAGCATTTAACTGCAGGTTGATTAATACTTTGGTGCACAGCAGGGGCGTAGCCAGAGGGGGGGGCTCAGGAGGTTATATGGGACCCTTTACTTAGCTTAAAATTTGATATTTAGCTTACAGTTGAACTTTAGCTTTAAATTTCATACCCAGCCCACCCGAAATAAAATCCTGGCTACGCCACGGTGCACAATGAAAATAAATTATCTCTTTTAGTACTTTCCAACTTAGTGCTCCTTTGTGTCTTATGAGAGATATCGAAAATTAAAAACAAATTTTAAATACATACAGTTTAAAAAAACTAAAAAACACGCTTTTATAGCAAATCGAACTAAAAAGTGAAAAATAAATATAGAGTTTAAAAAACCAAAAAACATGCTTTAGGGATAAATTGAACTAACTAAAAAGCGAAAAATAATTCTTAATATAGAAATAAATTAATGAACGAAAAATAGTATTATTGTGAAAAAAGCGTGGGGTGCTCCATATATGAGTTCTTGTGAATATTCGATCGGTACGATTAGTACAAAAATGGTACAAAAATATAGCACAAAGCACCCCACGCTTTTTTCACAATAATACTATTTTTCGTTCATTAATTTATTTCTATATTAAGAATTAGTTTTCGCTTTTTAGTTAGTTCAATTTATCACTAAAGCGTGTTTTTTGGTTTTTTAAACTATATATTTATTTCACATAGATATTACAGTCTGTATATTGATTACCGATTTGTGATTTTTAAGAAAAAACCAAATTACTCACATACACTAGCTTAAGAAATCACTACACTCTGAATGCCTTATCTCATTTCGTTTACTCAATAAATTTAATTTTTTTAAAATTAAGGTAAACAGCAGAACTTGACAACTTTTTTTTGACTTACATTCATTTTCCTGACCTTGAATAATAATTAAAGTAGTTAATAAGTATATATTTCAACAAGTATGTTATAGTATATATACCAACCTATAAGGTGCCGTGCTCGTAGCGTACGTGCTCATAGCGTACACTCCACTAAGGGTGCTTGTAGCGTACATAGGGTGCTCGTAGCGTACATCTCCCCCGCCACCTGTTTTCGTTTTCACCACAGCAAATCCGACTCAATGTAGACCTACTTTAGTAGTTTATTTTAGTCCACAAAAGTTACATTTTAGTCCACGAAATCGTAGTTTAGAAAACAATAATATAGGGCGGGGGGGGGGGGAATCACCCTTCTTTAGCAAGAAAATTGAGTTGCTGGTCATCCTATTGAAAGCAATGAGGATTTTGCACATACAGATCGTTTAACGTTGTTGTTCTCTTGTTTAAAGGTGTATAAGCAATCTGTGTGCATAATGTATTATACTAGAAACCACTTAAAATGATAAAAAAGCATCATTTTAAAATAGATTGCTATTTAAACTCTGTCATACTAATGATTATTAATTATTATTACTGTTCAGTGGCGCACCCAGGATTTTGGTTTAAGGGGGCTAGAGCTACAAATACTTTATTGAAAAACGATAATTCGGTTATAGTGACTTCGATTATAGTTATTACTCCCTTATAACGTCAAAATTTTCTGTATCAATTGCCCTTAGAACACAAGCCCACTATCAACGTACCATGTTATAAAGTCATAAACAATTATCTGATATTTTCATTGGCACTGTAACCAAAAAATGACTGTATTAAACACTATTGTAAAAAATTACTGTAGTACATGTGTCATACTAACTCCAAATATTTAAAAACCAACGTCCTTTTTAAAAGTATTTTAAGACAGTTTTTAAAACAAAATATTCAATTGATATTCAAATAGACAATTAATTCTTTTGTAACAATGTTCGAAGCTTTTCAGATCTAAATCTTCGGGTCGCTTTGGTGGGCTTTATTCCCCATACGTATCATAGGCGCCCCTTCGTGGGTGCGCCTATGATACTGTTAATTATTACTTTATTAATATTCAGTTGTTACTCCGTTAATTGCATTTTTAAACAAGTTATTATAAAATAATTAATCTATTCATTATTTTTATTAAGAACTAGCTGAAGTACCCGTCCTTGACGGAGGTAAGGAAAATGCAAATTTCCAAAAAGCAAGAACTTTCGTCAGCATTGTAAGAGTACACAGAATGGATAGAGTATGTTGCCAAAGTAAAGAAAGCGAAGTTATAATTTTTATGTATTGTTAAAATATTACAGGTTAAGAGAGTCGCTAAGTAATATCATTTCATTCGCTTTAGTCGTAATTATGTGTTGCGCGAACGAATATTTATGAATATAGAAATAATTTTCGCAAAATCTCAAAATCTAATCAACATCTTTGAAAAATTGGAAGCCTCGAATTTAAGTTGAGTGACAACCTATCATGTCACCCAATTTCGTTCCATTCCCTGCAGTCTTTATTTCGTGATGCTGGAACAAATTTTCAGCATTTTAAAACGATTTTTCGCAAAATCTCCAAATGTAATCAAAATATTTTAAAAATTCAACGCCAATAAATTAAGATTAGCAACTACCTATCATATCACTAAATTTCGTATCATTCGTATTAGTTGTTATTACGTGATGTTTGAAGAAATATAAACGTATTTTGAGAGAATTTTCACAAAATCTCAAAATCTAATGAAAATGTTTAAAATATTGGATACCTATAGTTTATGTTGAGCAACCATCTATCATGTGACCAAATTTCATATCATTCGCTTTAGTCGTTATTACGTAATGCGGGAACAAAGATTCACTCAGTTTTAAACGATTTTTGCAAAATCTCGAAATCGGATCGATTTTTTAAAATTAGATGCTTATAGTTTAAGGTGAGTGACCACCTATCATTTCACCAAATATCATTTTTTCACCTTTGCAGTTATTACGTGATGTGCGAACACAAATTTACGCAGTTTGAAACGATTTTCGCAAAATCTGAAAATCTAATGAAAATTTTTAAAAATTCGACGCCTATGTTTTAAGTTGAGTGACCACCTATCATGACACCCAATTTCATATCATTCGCTTCAGTCGTTTTTACGTGATGCTCGAACACAAATTTACGCAGTTTGACAGGATTTTCGCAAAATCTCAAAATCCAATCAAGATTTTTTAAAAATTCGACGCCTATGTTTTAAGTTGAGTGACCACCTATCATGACACCCAAATTCATATCATTCGCTTCAGCCGTTTTTACGTGATAACAGAACGTGACTTAAACAGAAAAAGCGTCACGGACAGAATGACAGAATGACAGAACGACAGAACGACAAAATGACAGACAGACAAACTTTTTTTTGAGGGTCGCATCGGATTCCCGGGTGGTTGAAACGGATATAAATCGCAAAATTTTTGAATTCCAAGAAATGTACAGACAAAAGTCTAATTTTATTTATATAGATTAATGATATCATATCATCCCTTTGTTGGTACTTGAAAAAGTCCGCCACTGCACCGATATTAACAAGTATTTAAAATTTTTGTAATGTACCATCGGAGACTTTCATGAATCTAATAATACGCAATTGTCTTATGGGTTATGCGAAAAAATATATATATAACCCATTATTGCCTGGATTATTTCTGCAATTTTCTTCGATTTTTGCTAATGCCAGCAATAATAGATAAATTTCTGACATAAACTACTTGAACAAGGGATGATTTCTTTTAAAATCATTATGCATAAAAATTGAAAGTTCAACATCTTATTGGGTCGTGTTGAAATATTTTGTGGAGTTGAGGTTCGATACTCGTTAATAGAGTCTAAGAAAAATAGATAACGCTTTCGACTGATAGCGAAAATGCCGTCCCAAAAAAGGGACACTAGGCATAAATGGGTTAATGAATTTTGAGCTAACCAATGTTTTTTTTCCTAAGCTTTTCTCTCTCTTCATTCATATTGCAAGAACACCTTTCTTTTTTTCTTTTTTTTGGGGGGGGGGCTGTCTGAGATACTTTTTGTTTTACTTTAATGTTTTATAGCCAGCACTGTTAAAAGAACATGCTAAAAGAAATTCTGAAATATACACCGCTAGATACATTTTTTTTAAATTTTAAACACTTCGTTATAATTGGGAATCGGCCGTAAAACAGTTCCTTAAATAAAAACAAAATTTACAATGAATATTTGCTTGACTTGATTTAAACTTCACCTTATTTGTTGAAAATAAATAGTAGTAATGAAATCTACGATTCTGCGACTAAAATGGCCGCCACTAAAGTAGATCTATATTTAGCCGGATTTGCCTTTTTATTTCTTCTTTTCAATTATTACTGTGGTGCAAACAGGTGGCAGGGATAGTGTACGCTACGAGCACCATATGTACGTTACGAGCACCCTTGATGGGGTGTACGCTATGAGCACGTACGCTACGAGCACGGAACCACTTATAATACGGTGAGTACATATACATTGTTTATTCCAACTTGCGTACTCTGTGCGGTATACAAATTTTATGATAGGAAACTGAAATAATTAACTAACATTCTTTACGAAAAAATATTTTCCTTTCGGTTTTGATACACAAATTAAAAGAAACTAATTGCTCCGGAGGATCGAAAAAAAATCAGCATAATTCTTTAAGTGATGCACTACTCACTGAAATAAATGAAAAACGGTGCTTTTGCAATCTTATGCGTGGAATTGTACAGGAAGTTTTCAAAATGTTACACATTCCACTAAATTTCTGATTTGGGGGAATTTTTTTCTAAAAGTTTAGTAACTGGTGCAGGTTTATCGTTTAAAATTAATAAAAACTTTGTATAATAATAAACAAAATAGTACTTATCTACAAAATGATAATTTCGGGCGATACGAAAGGTCCAGCCTCTATCCGTTGCAAACAAGTTCAAGCGTCTACAAGAGCAGAAAGCCTGGAATCTGGAGTTTCAGGCTTTCTTCCGTTTTTATTAATTTTACATCCCAACATTAGTTTTTTTTTGTGTTTTTGTTAGGTTTACCGTTTACTTAAATGTATAGAATCTTGCTAACAGACATTCCAAAAATTTTGAAGTTCTAGACATAATTAGCTTATTTTTATTTATGGAGAAAAGTTGCATGATTTTTTCAGAATATTGGATAACTTTCTTTTACAGGGATGCACAGAAGTATTCCAATACATTATGAAATTTTTAACGTACGCAGACTGCCTCGAAAGGGAAACATGCTATCGACATTACAAAAACACACTCGCAGTTGAAAAGCGTGATTTAGCATTGGCAGATTTATTAACTGTAACACAAAGAATTCCAGTAAATTACTACTAATTAACAGTAGTTATTTGAAGTGCTCATTAGAGAATATTTAATATTTCAGGCAAAAATATGTGATAAGTTCTATGGATTCATTTCGATTAAGCCAGTACAAAGTTTATGCGAATCAGCGCTTGGAAGAGAGACAATCTCTCTCGGTTGGTCTGCTGTGGAACCGTGTACGCTGATGGGAGACTGTGCACGTAAAATCTGTAAGTGGTTTACATGTCCTCTATGTTCAAATGATACCTCTGGGAGTGCCGATCCACATGCTAGGTCTCTCATCTGAAATTGGTTCAAAATTAGACATCTAGTTATTTATTTCAAAAGTTAATTATTTCTTGATAGACTGTGATAAATTTTGCTGTTTGTACAAATTAATGACTTATATAGTAGCAAACTTTTTATGATCTTTATAATTATTTATATTAAAATTTATCAAATAATAGTAATAAAAGCGTTTCAAATTTTACCAAAAATTCTGTTGAGGAGTCGCAACAATTTCAAACATCTGTATGCACTTTGATACATTAGGTACAGAAAAATGCGAGTCATAAATCTCATATTATAGTGAAATGTTATATACATAGCTGCAAACACTTTCGATTTTATCGGAAGATTTTCTACCACGATTTTTAAACAGTTTTATTTTACAATAAGTATTTGGACATATTTTAAGTTGGCATTGCTAAGTAAAAATTAGTGGTGGAAAATGTTCCGAAAAAATCCAAACAGTTGGCAGCTTTGTATATTGAAAACACGTTCAGAAAAGAAAATTTTCATAATATGTTAAGAATTAACTTTTAAAAATATGTTTATCACGTTTATTTCTACTCTGAATCACTTTTTTAAATTACGGCTTCCATTTAACTGAAAACTAGTAGGAGGAAAATCGAAGGTGAACATTTTCGCCCATCACCGTCCTATATATACGATCTGGCGACGTTACGCAGTTAGCCAGAAGGAATTAGACACAAAAACGAAAGTTTAAGACTTTAGTTTAATCGATCTGTATGATTAATTGTCTTAAATATGAATGAATGGAGATGAAATTACAGTATGTTGTAGACGCTTACCACAGTTTAATATTTAGAAAAGTGTACTTAAGGTTTCTAACGGTTTTAAAGGCTTATTAAATAACTCTAAAAAGTATATGTTATAAGAATAGTTATAGAAATTAAAACCTTTATTGAGATTTTACTAGCTTAATATATTCTTTATACAGCAACACATATGCAAATGAGATATTTGTGTTCAAAAGTGCTTTATAGTTTATGTATTCAGTAATATTTATCTTTCTTGTTTTAATATAACATTTTTTTTCAAATTATTATTTTACGGAGATTCCTTTTTTGCAAATATCTTTAACTTGGTAATTTCGCTAAGCTGTTTTTATCGTCTTTACGAAACTAACTTTCGTTTTTTTTTGTCCTTTAATTAAATATATTCCTACTAAAAAAGGCGCGGGAAAACACCTAAAACAACTACATTACCGAGATATCAAAAAATTAATCTACAGATTAATTTCGCTCCCTTTGTTTGAACACCGAAATCAATAACAAAATTAAGAAAAAGAAGAAACAATATATAATTTACTTATCTCCTAGCTCGGTAAGTGCTGAAGAAGCAAAAATCATAGAACAGAAAGAAATTAGGGAACAGAATAAAAGAAAATATAAAAAAAAAAATGGAAGAAGATTCAAGAAAAAGACACGAAAATTTTCTGCATAAAACTCGAGCCGCTCGCTGTTAAAACTGGAGCTAGCAGAAAGCACTTTACAAAAAGCGCCCTCAAGTTTTTATCTGGTTCAACGATTCGAGAATCACAACATTAGTAAAGTTTCCATAAAAGTTTAAAAAAAAATGAAAAAAAAGTGGGGGGTGGGGGGGGGAGAGACTTTTAACTTCTTCATTGTGCAAAGCGGAGACGCGAAGTGCTTAGGATCTATTTCGTACCATAGCTTAGTTCATATCGATTAAGTAATTACACTTTTATTTTTCGAGACCCCTGATCCCCCACCCTTATAAAAATATAAAAAAGGGGGTAAAGAGAAGAAATCTTTTCTGTTTCAGAGAGAAACAAATGATGCACCTTTTTTGAAAGCCTAGTTTTCTTTTTCTTCATTCGTTTTTTCTTCTTCTTCTTTTCTTTTGTCCGAATGAAGATCTGAGTATTTCTCCGGCGCCTCTTTTAAAGGAGTGGGCAGACTTTTATGATGTGAACAGCTTTGTTGCAACTTTAAAGGCGCATATAGACCCGCTCCTTAATGAATTTGAAGATGTCTGAATTATTTTTGAGAACCGGAGTTTTTCGGGTTTTCGAGAGAAAGAGAACCGTTGTTATAATTGTAGTTTAAGTTATTTTAACAGGAAATGTTAGGATAGGAAGGTATTCAGTTACGGTTGAATCTTAAAACAAGAAAGATAAATCAAGACCAACTCATCGATTATAAGAAAACTTCATGCTTTACGTTTTCAATAGGATGTATGGTACGATGCAGAGTAACAAATTTTTATCAATGGATACAAATTTACGGTTGTTAGAGAAAAAAATACAAATATTGACAGTACCTTGTTAAGAGGTTCTTTTGTTAATGATGCAAGCAAAACTACTTTTCAAGTGAAAGAGGAAACTTTTTATCTATGCAATTTTATTATTTTATTCATTTAACACACCGTTATTTGCCTGATCTTACCTCTATATGCAGTCACTGAGGTTACATTGAAGAACATTACTTATAATGTTAATTTAATAGTACTTTTTTCCACAAAGTACTTTTGCTCATTCAGAATCTTCTGATCAGATTTAAAACAAATATTTTTACGGAACTTAATATAACTTGATACCAAATATTGTAACGGTCATTTAATCGATGTGCACTGAAAAAAAATGCATTACTTTTACCCGCACATTGTCCTGTAGTTATTTGTATTTAACCCTGTAGTTATTTGCTGTGCGGCACAGACAGCTGCGTCAAAAAAGGGTCTCTAGATCTGTGGCACGCGATGAACGTTTCGATCGTCCGCCATCTTGCTGGTAGTTAAGTCGAGCGATGGCAACGGCTGCCCTTTTTTCGGCATTGGGCAATTTATTCAGCTGTTCTCGCATTCTTCCATTTTTCAGCAGATGTCAGTGCTGCTAAAAAGAATCGTGACCATTTTTTTACGGGAAACGACGTGCTAAAAAGTAAAGGATTCTCGTGGAGCTATGTCACCCGCGACTATTTTTATAGAATTCAAATCTATTCTTCGTGAGTGGCTACAGACAAAACGTCAGAGTTTGGTGTTCCCACAGCGGGAACACCGCGCGTTAAAGGGTTAAACCACCCTATTTATCCTTCCTCAGATGAGATCCTCAATAGTAGAAAAAGTGTGTATTTGTGCTGTCTTTACGGTCAGTTATCTAAGAACGATATATGTGCATGTGCAGTGATGGAGATCTGCCCAGGTTTAATATGTATTCATGTTATGAACTAAAGAAAGCTACCAAATTTTAGACAAACAGTTCAATTTGGGTGAATTCAAAGCCACAAAGAAAAAGAATTGCTCGTAAATATTATACTGTCACAAAAATGCTGATGTAGATTAAGGTTAGATGAGATTTAAACGTATGGACCTGAATGCTTGTAAGTTACTTTGTTAACTTTGTAAGTTAACTTTGTTGGACCGTTTGCTTTAATTTTTACTTTTTAATTAGAAACCTAAAATACTGCAAATGCCGAATAACAGTAAAACATCATGCGAGTTCTTTTTCTTTTCTTTCTTTTTAAAGTCCGATTGACATACGAATTCATATAAGTTATGAGGTGTTAGTTAGACATGAATTGGAAGGCCTGAAGCAGGGCCGCCTAGAAGGAGAGAGCAAATTGCTCCGGAGCTTAAGCGACAGGAGCCCCGGAATTTGATAGAAATTTTACCGTAGACAAGGTTCTTTACGTGCGGTCTACAGTAAATTTAAAGCATGCTAATTCTACACTGTTTGAAAAAGTTTATGCAGACGGGGGAGGGTAAAAGATTGAAGAATTTTTTGGGGGGGAGGGATCTCAAGCCTGCCCTGGGGTCTGAAAACCATGTCGTCAAGCCTGCCTGAAGAATCGATTACACTGAAGAAAATATTTTGTTGATACAACAAAATTTTGGTTGGCTCTATTTTAAAGAAATGTTTTTGTTGAATTTACGAAATGTCTGCTAACTCAACGAATTATTTTGTTAATTTAACAAAAATTTTGTTAAAAACCAACAAAATTTTTCGGTAAAACAACGCTAACCAACTTTTATTGAATCAACTAAATTTTCTAGAATTCAACAAAACATTTTTTCGTGTACTGCATGAAGTACTTTCAAGTTGATCTGTGTTGTGTTTGACAGTACTGAAGAGCCATCTTCTGCAATGATCCCTGGAAAGGCATTTGCACTTGTGAAAACGCGTTTCAAAGAAATCTGCCAACTTCGATACAATATTATGTAGTTCCGTTGACAAAGTTACAGATAAGCATGTATAATTTTTGCAGGAATACCAAAGTATAATTATACAAAATATTTAATATTGGACTAAATTAGCTATGTATCTTAGGAAGAGGTATATAATGACACCCCAGAAAGTATATTACTATACAAACTTTCCCCTCTCCTCCTGTAATACATAATGACCCCCGAGTTAGCACTTAAGAAGATGTTCCGATAAAAAATAAAATAAAAATGAAGTGAGATTGTTACCGCACTATTTAAAATCACATAAGCATTCGAGATCTTGGAGAAGATAAACCAACCTAATGTCTTTTCCACGTTTTAATAATTGCTTTTCCTCCAGAAAAAAAGAAAAAGTTATGGTCAAGTCATCACGTTAACCGACCTCAAAAATGTTGCTACAATTAACCGGAAAACGTTCGATTAAAAGACATTAAAGTGTATGTCTTTTCCTTTTTTCGGTGCATTACTCAAAATTAGTATTTCTAAACGTCCATTAGAGATGAGCAAATGGATCACGATGGTGTATAATAATAATTAGTTAAAAAACAAAGGGTATAAGGTACTAAAAGGACGGTATCATCTGTATTAACTGACAATCGGCTTCGCTTTGGAATTAGTTTTCCTATAATGATGTAATTAGGTAAACGGGAGGCTATTATAGTCTTGGAAAATAGATGCCGTTGTTGATGTTAACGATTTTATTTCCAAGAAATAGGAAAGATTAATTTCTTTTAATTCTTAAACGGTTTAATTGCTAAAGGCACTTTTACCAAAGACTAAAATGTTATCTTAAGAAGTATTACTTACAGCAGAAAATGCTGCAGTACTTGTAATATTAAACACAGTCCTCCAAATCATAATGAGAACAATGCTGAATTTTTACTGGAAGATAATTTTCAACAAACCTACAAGTTCGGCCATTCTAAATCGAGATTTTTAAAAACTAGGCTTTTTATGTATATTATTGTCAATAATTGCGTACACTTTACACATTTTAACCACTTTCAATAGAATATATTACCTATTAAAAAGTGCTGTTTCTCAAATACGACAGGTAGACCTAAAACCATCTCAAAAGGGAAGAGTAGCAAGGAAGAGGCAAAAAATTTAATCGTGGGATTAGTTTGAATTTAATCACTTTACTTAAAAAAAATAAAAAATAAAAAACTTTAGTAAAGACTTCACATGCCCTCTTACTTTTGCCTTCGAAACTTTTATTTCTTTGTCAACGTTTTTTGCTTCGCAAGTTTCTTTCCATTAGCTTTTGTTTTATTATTACCGGTAATGAACATAATAACTGTTAAAAGGCATTAAATATGGTAAAGCCGTTTTGTAAAATATTTTAAAGGATTTCACTCGCATCGATTGGATATGGCTAAAATAGATAACTGCCAAATATTCAGTTTTTGGATTTAACCTATTTTGGACGGATGCATTTTTGCAACATTGAGTAAACTAAAATTTTAAAATTTAAAAATTAAATTTTAATATTCACTACATATTAGCACTTCTTATAAACATGATTTTGTTTTTATAAAATGTTAAATTGTATTTTATTCTAATTTTATCTACATATTTACATCATTAACATATGTACATGATCATTGTTTTTGTAAAAGAAAAAAAAACAATTTTAAAACTTTACCGAACATTTGAACTTTGTGAATAACAAAATACTATTATCTGAAAATATACGTGTAAAAAATGTTTGAAAAGTAAGATTTAATTTTGGCTGATATTTTTTTTCTTTTTTATGGAATAAAAGTATTTTTATGGAAATCAAAGTAGAAAGCATAACTAATGAATAGTTTATGTTTAGTGTTTAAATAATCATAATATCTCGAAAATACTTTTATTGTATTATTTATCCATTATTGAGTCAAAGTCATTATTAACGGTTCTTAAAAATGGAAAAAGTATGCAGTCCTTAATGGGGTAAAAATGTCTTTTTATTTAGACATTTCTTCCTACAAACGGATCATTTTTGCATGCATAGCTATACAGGAAGGTTCAGAACTCTTATAAAAATACGTCTGGGATGGTAGAAGAAATCAAGGCTGTTCAGAGTCACATAATAATGTGGTGTTCACTTACCCATTTTCACTTACCTGTTAGTAATCAATTTAATAATCAATAACACAATCACTAAATAATCCCAACTTTGCTAATCAATCCTGTTAATAATCAATTTAAGTCAACTGCTTCTGTAAAAGATCCATTATTTTTTGACGACCCGTGGTCGTAAAATTCACTTTTATTCCAAAGTGATTTTTAACAACTATAGGAAGACATCATTTCCGACTCCACATTCCTATGTGATTCTGAATCATCTTGGTTTTCTCTACCACCCATTAAATGTTCTTTCCAAGAGTTCTGAATCACCCTGTAGCAATAAACCTCTGCGTCAAGAGAAGCGAGTGAGGGGCCAATGCATTTTATTTCAAGTTACATAAAAGAAAATTAAAATATTTATTATTTCTAGCCATTTTATATTTAGCATTGAAGTGATACTTTCAAGATACAAAATTTATGTACATAATCATGAGAGTAACTAGTTGTTGAACACTGATATTTCATTCTTATTTTTAATATCCATTCGCTTAAGAAGATGAAGAAAGTTGTTCGAACTTTTTCAAAATAATTTAATCTTTTTGTTCAAGTTCTCAAATAGATAAATAAGCAATAAATAAAAATTCAGGATATTCTGAAGTTCAAATTCAGTGGATTAGATGAACTCTTAATTTAAAAATCACTAGAATAAAATAAATACAAAGTCGATATTTTTTTGTGATTTATTTGTACATTAAATTTAATTATAAATATTGATACTAGAGGGATGAAAAGGAAGACCTCGTACGTATTTAACATAGCCTCCCTCCACCAACATGGTACATGCCATAACGGTAATACATGGGTACATTATAACCGTTTTCTTTAAGTTTTATGATTTTCCAATGGCATAATATTAATTTTTAATTTTTAATTAAAGTAATTTCTTCCCTGACACATTAATAGTTCTTCATCTAAAATATTGTTCTAGTAAAACTCAGAAGTCGGACTTCCCTAGCAAGGAATAGTTGTATAATTGTGAAGTCTTGCTCTTATGTTATCTAAAATTGCAATCAAAAAATGAATTTTTACGTCAATGGATAGTCTTTTGAAAATCGTTTGTGCACAAAAATTAAATAACAATAGAAATAATAGTACTGATATCTCTTTAAGAACTAAACAACTTTATTTTCTGTTGCATGCAATGCCCTTATGTTAAAATCATGCATACATGCAGCATAAAAATTAATAATAAAACGATAACTGGATAACATTTCATTAATTGTTTTTTAATAAATATGCTTAACGTAATTTACCTTTCCTGGTTAAATTTTTAACATTAGTCGGACGGTTTTTATTATTACGTTTCACACTATTCTAAAAGGGGAAGGGGAAATAATTCTGAATCTGTATCGTAGTAATCGTAGGGTCTGCATTTTGTTTAGTTTTTTAATGGAAATATTGAAAAATAATTAAATATTCACATAAATTAACTTTCTTTCAAAATTTCACTTCATATATTGAAATGAGTTAAGACTAAGAGGTCTTGTAGTTTTTAAATGTGATGAAAATCGAAAAAAGTGTTTTCATGTATATGATCCCATATTTATATAAATAATTTATTTATATTTATGAAAGAAATTTTGCATATGAATACAAATGGCCTTTTCCTTTTACATTAATGTCTTTAAAAGTTTTCCAAGTTTATTAGAAAATTCAAATTACTTAACAGATTAAAAGCAGCAATTGACTATATGGGGTTCACTGCTCGCAACCTAACCCTCATAAAAATCATTTTGCAGACTCAATGTTTTTTTTTTTTTTTACATACACTCTGATAATGCATAATTAAAATGACCTATTTTTATACCCGACGTTATGTAATTTTTTAATTTACACATTCTTAATTTGTTAATTAGCGAAAGAAGTAATTATTTTTTTCCGTAGATAGGTATGTAACATCTAAATAATAATAGATCATTTTAATTATGCATTATCAGAGTGTACATAGAAAAAATATTGAGTTTGTAAAATGATTTTTATATGTTAGGCTGCATGCAATGAACCAAATATGAAAAATAGTTGCTTTTAATCAGTAAATAAATTAATTATTCGTAATTAGAAAACTTTTGAAAGCACTAATGCCAACAGAAAAGGCTGTTGTATAAATATGCAAAATTTCTTACATGTAAATAAATTATTTTTGTAATTATAGGATCATATACATGAAATAACTTCATGATTTTTAAAAAAGATCTGATTTTCATAATTTTTAAAGAGTACAAGACCCGTTAATGCATTGTGCATTAATATGTTTCTTTTTCTTATTTTTTTCCAGTGCAGACGAGGCTTTTTCCCTCGATAAAAGCGAAGATGATACCGTTAAGTACCGACGTAAACAAACGGGCCGGCCGTCTCGTTTTCATTTTCCTCCAATCCATCTTGATTACCGACCCGACAAGTTGCGCCTCACTAGTGCCCTCTGTCGGGAGACAAGAGAATCACCGGCAGTAAGCAGAAACCAGTAATTTCATCTACCCTGACTGATGTTAATCACACGTTTCTTAGCTATAACCTTGAGAAATGACCAACATTTTTTTTTTTTTCTTATTTTTCCTTTCCCCTTAACCTTTCCAGTATTTGTTATGCCGACTAGATGTTAAGTTTCGCACACTTAATATTAGGTTTTAGATCGTTCGGTATATTTGATTTGAAGCAATGAATGACCGCTTTGATTGAAGGATTAGCATTCTTATATATTATTTATTTAGAGTTTGTAATTAGGAGATTCCAACACACAACTGATATTTACATTGCTGATGCAAAGAATTTTTTTTTTCTCTTTCTTCTGTTTTTCTTTTTTTGGTGCGAGGAGTTTTCAGATTGGTTATTAGTAAGAGGACAGAGACTGGCATATTTAATCGTCAGAATATGTCGCGTTTGATAAATGTCAAAATAATGGTATGTAAAACAATCGCTCGAAAAGCTGTATGGGAATGTTTTTCGGGGACTGTAATAATTATAGTGGTAAATTATTATAATTTTAGATTAGTTCTATAGAATCTCAAGTTAAAAATTTGGTTATTATTAAAAAAAAAAAAAAATGCTATCCAAACCTATAGCCTAAGGGCCCACATGCGTCCCTAAGTGAAAATTATTGAAGAAAAGAAATGACAGAAAACGTTTCTTCTCCTTTCTTTCTTTCTCATTTTTCCTTTCTTTTTTCTAACTATGAAATTAAAAAGTGTTAATGATTCCAATTTCTCTGTCTGTCTGTACGTATACACGTGTTCAACTTTCAGAATTTCAGATCAAGTCACACAACTTTTATGCATGTTACTGATATGCATTATACCGTGATTCTTACATTAAAAATGGCATATGCAGCCCTGATAGAGCATTTAAAGGAGTACACAAAGGAATTCTAATACATTACAGCATGTAGGGGTAATTGCGTTGATTGCGCTACAACTAGACTTTAATTGTTTCAATCAAAAGTAAATTAGTTTGTTTGACTGAGATTTATGATCTGTGGAAAGACCATTGGCAGAAATAAATATATATTTCTTGGTGTATAATTATTTGCCTAATCTGTTCTATACCATATTTCCAAGCATACAATTACAAAGATTTCCCTTTTGGAGTCGTTGCTTCCAAGTGTGCGTCCATGTAACAAGGGAAGTAAACAAGTTCATCATTCATTGGAGAGAAGTCAAATGAAATAAATGAATTGGGAAGTGTTTTGTAACCTGTGTGTTTGGTAGGATTTATATATCTTTATTTATATTTCACAATAATTTATTCTGCCACAGTAGGTTAAAGTATGAAAATTTCAATTTTTTAAAAGGGATGCCATTGCATCATTAGATTGGAAATCTTAGGTTTTCACATTTAGGCTGGCACTTGTCATATCAAAGTCATTTTGTGATGCAAACGACGGTTAATTAGACTGGTAAGCCACAATTTCTTGTCGAGGTCAGACATTAAGGGAGTAAACCAGTAAAACCTCTAAACCAAGTCTAAAAACCAGTAAATCGAAGATGACATAATTTTCATAAAATTATATCCTTAATAGCTGACTGGACTTTTCATACACTGCGTGAAACATTTGAAGGACCTAAGTTAAAATATATCAAATGATCTACTGAACCCAGCTAACCTGAGATTCGGTATATATTTTAATTAGATACCGTGAACATAAAGCCCAGTTACCCTAACGAGAGTTCTCAGGTAGGCATACTCCCTTTTCACTTCAAACTACCTTTGTTAAATTTTGTGTTCTATAGTAATGTATTTTAAATAAAATATCACTTTCACGTCAAATCAAAATTAAAATTTAGGATTAGATTCAACGTCATTCAAGAGAGATCAGAATTCAAGAGAGATCAGAGAGAAAATTTTTAAATGACAATGTCGAACTTTAAATTAATTCAAAAATTGCTTAACATTTTCTGTGATTGTTTTATAACACGCATGAAATTTAAAATATAGATTATTGAGTCCAAAGAGAAATGGTTGAAATCTTTTTCTCTTTGTATTCTGTCAAAATTTTTCTTTAGCACTGAACATGAAAATAACATGTTCCAACTCATACTTTTTCAGTAATTATTTAATCTCGAAAGTATAATGGAATTAAATTTGATTAAGCTGCAATTATGATAAACAAAAATGTTAATTGCATGTACAATAAATTTTTTTTGAAGGAATCCCTCCTAGATGCAATAGGCATTATTTATATTTTTTGTTCAATTTGATACGTAACTTTAAAAATTAATAGACAAATTAAATAAACTTGTCGCTTCGCTGATTTACATGCTATTACTTTGTCTTATAAAACAAACCGTATTAAGTAAAACGGAAACTATAAACAGCAAAAGATTCTTATCACCGGTGTTGCACTGAGATTCATTCATCATTTTATGAAACATTCGTTTGTCTCTCGTTTGTATGACCGATAACACTTATGATAGGTCGTAAGCGTGAAAATTAGCCTTAACATTGAGTAACTGTTACCGGCAAGGTTGTTTCCCAACAAGCAATGTGACTAAGCCGGTAAGTAAACTTACGGATGCAGATTTGTCTGTCTATGATATGATCTACGAACTGGTCAACTGCACAGTTTTTATATTCGTTACTTCATTGTCTTATTTAAAACTATACAAAAATATAGGCTCCGTACAACCGTTGTAATTGCAGTTTTATTAAGTACACGAAAAGTGTTTCAGAGCGATTGTTATTATGTATTGGCATAGAGGGATACACGTGAGCATATCCTACAACTGTAGCATCCTATGATTTTCTTTATAGGAATGAAATAAATGTTAGTCACCGCTTTAACCACTACAGTGAATTGCAAGTCAACATTTAGATTAATTATGTATGTCTCAACTGGAAAATTAGCCTAAGGAATACGTCTTTAATGTGAATTATTAAAACTCGTGATAACTTTTTTCGTATCGTCATATGTCCCGCCGGCCAATAACATTTACGCTTCGGTACGCTAGTTAAACAGCAGATTCCGTACTTATTACTCAAATTGCTGGATACAGTAATAAAGACATTAAGCCAAAGACTTGAAGAAGAATGTTTTTAGCATCTAAGATGCATTTCAATTTTTTTTTTCTGTGACACATTATGAGGATGCGCTTGAGAGAACTATGAAATATTTATATTACGCATTTGGCAGCTCTTATTATACCGAAAAAAATATAAATGATATGATAAAGAAAAGAGAAGGTGGCATCAGTGAAGTATGAAACGAAGAGCGGAATTTTTTGAATTGACTTGTTTTAGTTGGAATTGGTTGGCTTGTGAGTTGAATTATATGGAATGAGTTATGATTGGAATACTGATACATCTATTCAACTTGTTTTGATGTATGCCGTCGCTACTGCTTTTTTTCAAGTGATTGTACCATTGATAGGAAATGTAAATTGGATTTTTCACGCATACATTCGCGTACTGCTGGGGAATGTGCAGATTATCAGCTTGGATAATTACGCATTTTACTATTTTCAATAATTTGCATTGTTTAATATCGATGACAGTCAAGATATTTTCATCGTATTGATTAGATGTAGAATTAGAATTTTCACGAAATTGCTTCTATAGAACCTGTTTGTTTACAGTAATGCTTAAAATATGCTTACGACATTAGTTGCTAAAATTCTTTATTAAAACCAGTTCGTTTTTCGCAAAGCTCTTTAAACTGAATTTTTAACTGTGAATATTTATACTATATTAACTACAGAGAAAACCACTTTATTATATGAACTTGATTATTGGACAAAATATCTTAAACCTCGAAGAATTATAAGAAAAGATAAAATTGAATACCTTACGGTTTTAATATTTTTGAGTATCTACGCTTATTTATATGTCATAAAAAAAAGATGCTCGAAAACTGTCGCATTTTTACGATATTTACATTTGCGATGTCCATCCTGCATGATCACTTACTTTTCACATTTCTACCTTTTTCTAATTTTTCATCTTTCCTTTTTCCTAAAATACTATTAATTTCACCGCTTATTCATCTCTATAAATGATACAGAATCGGTGACTATATATGATATATAAACTGATTTTGATTATTTAGTTTGTTAGCTTTTTGTTCAAGTGATGATTTTACCTTGTTCATTTTAAATGATTTTGTTTATTTCATTTCTATAAAATTGATATGACTATTTTTAATTTTTATTATATTATTATAAGATTATTTTAATAATAATTTAAGATATTTTACGATAAGATTATTTAAGATATTTTTTAATTTTTATTATATTATTATAAGATTGATATAAGACTATTTTTTTAAATTTTTTATAAGATTGATATATGACTTTTCAGTTCTATAAATGATACCAAATCGGTGACTATACATGATATATGAACTGATTTTGATTATTTCTTTGAAGTTTTTTAGCTTTCCGTTCAAGTGATGATTTTACCTTATACATTGTAAATGATTTTGTTTATTTAATATTTTTATAAGATTGATATAAGCCTGGGACACAGACGCTTTTATGGAAGTTCATTGAAACCAAACAAATCCACACAGTTAACCTTATTGATTCGAAAACTTCAATTGATGATTTGACTTTGATATTTCCAAATCTGAAATATCTAATTTTTGAACACATAATTAACGGAAAAGTTCTTAAGTTTGTGTGTAACTATAAGATAAATATTAATATCAAGTATATTTCTGTATATTAATAATCTAAGTCATGTCGTTCGATGTTAAAGAAAAAACTAAAAAACATTCATAGATATTTCAATCAAAGTGAAAAAGTTGAAAAAGGGGAAAAAATGTTTTAAAACGTTTGAAATAAAATGATTGAACTACTTTTTGTCCCACAAATATGAAGGTTTTTCTAAGTTTATTACGCATATTTAAAAGCATTTTTACAAAGTTCCAGTTCCAAAGTGTCATTCATCAGGGGCGTAGCCAAAAAGGGGGGATGTTAGGGAGGGTCATAACTCCCCCCCCATGAGAAATTTTTTGCCATACAAAATGTATATTCTTCTACATTATCACAAACACGTATACATATATATGAGTTGTAGTAGTCGTAACCCCCCCCATGAAAAATTTCTGCTACACCCCTGCATACAAAAAATGCATTTTGTAATTTTTGCAAAAATTAATTAGGTTATCTAAACTCTCTATATCATGAATATTTACCTCATTTAACACATTTTTGCAGCTGAATGTACTTTGGACATACTAAGTACTAATAATGTACCATTCTATGACCAAAACTTGCAACTTTAAAGGATGGGTGAGGACATGTTTATAAACTCCGCATAGAATTGTGTTTGAGTTTAATGATCCTTTCTAAATACAAAAGCTATTAACAAATAATTTGAATATCGAAGCCAATTTAAAAGTAATATATTTCTCACTTATCTCACAAATTATTTTCTGTATAAGAATCTCGAATCCTTTTAACTCGGCACTACAATGCGTTTTTATTACGTACAAATCAGCAATAAATTACGCATAAAAGATTCTGTAAGTGACTCTAATTGTAAATATCTTAACCAATCACTGCGTACGTCATTAAAGCACATCCGACGATTTTATGTGAATGGACTTCACTCTCTGCTCTGCAACATCCTCCCACCCGACCCCCTTTTGAATATAAAAGATAAGCGATTAAAGTCTTTATCTTAAACTCCGAGGAAGATTCCGTCCCTTATTTGTTTTTATCTCGGTGAAAAGAAGTTAAAAACTTTAAGACGGAAATGAAGCCTCATTTTTTCTAATTTTCCCTTTTCAGATGAAGGGAGTTAAAGAAGTACAGAGGAAGAAAAAAATAAAATAATAAAATAAAAACAGAATAAAATAAAAGGATCTCCTACTTTTCTCCAAATCTGAAATTACTAGCGAAAGCTTTAGAATTTAAAACTGCCGTCTAACTCATCAAGCTAAGTACTAGCAGCAAATTTAACGCCAGGCAGTTTCCTTCGTCCTATCACACAACTAGGCGTTGTTAAGAAGCACGATTAAAATGAGTACCAAGGAAGAAGAAATAAAATAAAATAAAACAAGGCGTAAAAAATAAACGCGGAGGACACCAGAAAAAAGTTGTTGGAAGAAACAGCACCCATTAGGATGTAAAAAAAAATAAAATAAAAGAGAAAGTTTAAGAGAAGAATTAGACAAAGAGAAAGCCGGGCTCGCGCATGCGTATCGCTAGCTGTCGGCTCCCCACTATTGTAATTACTACTACAGATAAAAACTCATTTTCTATTCTTAATGAAAGTAAAACATCAGTAAAAAAGCACTTTGCAAGCATCTTAATAAGAATGCCCCCAAGAAAAAAAAAATGGTCTCCAACAAAACAATGCCTCTCTCTCTTTTACTGTAAATGTAAGGGCACACAAGATTTGAAAACTGGATGAAGTTAGTTTGAAAAGAAGTAGAATAAATAATAATGATTAAAAAAAACCCATACAACCACCTAAAAACCGTTGTTTTTTTTTCATCCCTGCGCTAATAACATATGCATCCACTTAGCATTTCTTCCAAATTATACACCGAGATGCGCTTTAATTTCTCTTCCAATTTCTCTTCCCAAAAAAGAAACAAGAGAGGGGGGCTGGGGCGTTGTGTTTCCAAGCTGTGTAAATTACCTTGACCGGAAGTAATACTTTTTTATCTTAAAATTATTCGAGGAATCATTCAGAATGGAAAGCTTTTCGATCTATAATGACGAGAACCAATCAATGAAAAAATGAGAAAGTTTTCTCTTTCTTTTTTTTCCTCACTAAAGTAAGGACATTTTTTAAGTGCAGCTGTAACTAATGAGTCAAGGTGGGGTACTTAAAAAAGTAATGCGCGGAGGGAAGGGCCCGAGTAATACGAGCCCGGCTCGTGGGGGCGAGAGGTACTTAAAATCCTTAAGTGTAGTAATTAACATTTACTCCTCACATTGTTCTAATCTCTTCCAAAATGCCTACCATTAAAACCCTGGCCCACAGCCATGCAAGAAAAAATTATGACTTCAATTTGGTTGGGGTGGTATTAGAATGAGGTGAAAGAGGGGGTGGGGTGGGGTTTAAGGGTGAAGCTGAATGATCCCCAATGCAGCAATGGCTGAAAGTTAAAAACTGTATTTCATCCAAAATTAAAGAACTTTTGAGGAGACTCGTTATAAAGCTTCGTCCGTCATTTACCAAGTGATTTAATTTTGCTGCCGTGGAGAGTTTTTCGTTTTTTTTTTCTTTAAATTATTATTTCTTGGATCAATATATACTGTAGTTACATTTTGGAGAAAATATTCTAACGAGTTTTAAATCTGACAGTATTAATTTTCGATAATCATCGGATCTGAAAAATTTAGGTCTTATGAGCAGCTTAAAAATCAATAATTCAATGATATTTGAGATGTTTTTGTATATAATTTGGTGTTATCTGATACGAAGTTTCTAAAATTACATTTGTTGGTGTTTTTAATTATTGAGCGTGAGAATATCTGATGTTTTATTGCTTGTATCTCTAAAAATTTCTCCGAGTTTTAATCAAATCCTTTCCTTCCAGCTCTCTATGATGAATGCTGGGCAGTATCGCGAATATATGTATTTGAATTACACCTGTTTCTTTGTACTTTGTACTTCCACTAGTAAAAAGCAAAGAACTTTGAAAATGTATTTTAAAATACATTTTCAATGTGCCTTGTGTTTGCAAAATACTGAAAATGCATTTTTATTCTAACATTAAGTTAACCATAACACCGCCGATTGGTGGGCTTGGGATGGTTGAATGAAAATGATAAAATTGCTGATATTCACTTCCCTTCCCCCCTCTTGATATAGTTCGTGAACTGCACTATTCAAGCATTACACGTGATAACTGAAGAGGTGTTAGGGTTTCTTGTGACCTTTAATTTCAACTGAAAAGGAAACAAAAGTCTTTCATAGTCCTGTTTAGAACAGTATAATGGTGTTTCGTCCAGAGGCGTACCGTAAGCCCCTACAATCCCCGCAATGCGGAGGGAGGCCTCAGATGAAGAGGTGCCCCCACACAATTAGTTATTTCAAAAATAAAACGAAATACAGATATAAATTTTCAGTTTTCGATTTTTTTTTTAAATCTATCTTCGTGAGCCATGAATTATTAGACTGAACTTCTTTGTTTTCTGTAGAATCTAAAATTAACTTTTACATTCCAAGTGAGATTGCAAGTGTGTTACGTCACGATTTATACGTTCTTTTTTCTTTACCCCACCTAATAATTGCCAAAGTTTGCAATTTTTGGTAATACACTGCCCGATTTTACGAAAAACAACCAATGAAGTAATTTACATGCAACGAAATGACAATTTGGAGTATTTAAGCGTGTAACATTCTTTCAAGCCTAAATTAAAGCTTAAAATATATCTAATCTTTTCGGAACTTCATATTTCCACATAGGACAGTATGACCCCTTATGAAGTGGTGGCATTTACGCAAGCAGTGACTCCTCCTTCCAACTAAATCTTGCCCGTACCCACCTACTCGTTATGCTTCTGTTGTTTAATGATATGCTGGTCAGCAAAATTTTGTCTCATCTAAAAGTTTCATAAATATTTTATATGTTCAAACAAAATAAGTAAAAGAAAGAAAGTGATTCTACCAGTGCTAAGAACGGATTATTTGCTAGTTCTTAGTTAAAATGAGCCCAAATGTTAAGAAAATATTTGTGTAAAAAAAGTCTTTCATATTTATATATTTAAGTAACTGCTACATTTTAGATTAATTTAAACTTACAAATCCAGCATTTTTTTCAATTTTTTGTTTCAAATCTTTACAGCTATTAATATTCATTCAGTTTTCATCATAAATGCAAGAGATTTCATAAAAAAAACATAAATAATTCAAAGGGGTCTCCAGAAAAAATTTTGCAGGGTACGGGCTCGGACTTTTGCGGTACGCCACTGATATCGTCTTGAAAGTTTACTAGATTGCCAGGAAAACACTTGTAAATGTAAGTGATGTCAAAGGAAGTATACGCAAAAAGAAAATACACTTTCGATGTATTTTTGCCACCACTGCCTATGATAATTTTACCTCAATCTCATATTACTAAATTCATGATATGTTTCAGACTATTTCGAGTAGCAAAATTTTTGTGAGACTTTTAGGGCCGGATACAGCTGATCATACCGGAATATTTCCCATGCCAGATGGTCATTTTTTCATTTTGAATTTGGAATTTAGATTCAATTTGTTCGTTTCTGTCATTGAAAAAAAGCAACATTGATGAGATTCTCTTTTATTTTCAGTTTTGCTTCTCATGAAGGGTCTTTTAATGTTCCGCTGAAACCCAGCCTTCAGCAAGCGCAACGTTGCGCCTCTATATATATGAAAAATGTTTTGTTAAATTCAGCAATATTCATTTAAGAAAAATTTTGTTAGAGCTATTTTAACTAAATAGAAAAATATTCCGTTGAACTAAATAAAATTTAACTTTATTTACAAATATTTTTTGAATCGTAGATTTCGAATAGTCGATTCTTCAAATTTCGGTTAAAATATTGATAGTAAAATTTTTGAGCTATTTCAAGAAAATAAGTTAATCAAATCGACAAAAAATATTTTGTCGAATTAACCAAACATTAGTTAGATCACCCAAATATTTTGTTGAATCAATGAAAACTAAGTTGTGTAGATTCAACAAAATTATTATTTTAAAATAACATTTACAAAATTTTATTTAGTTAGAAAAAAAAATCTTTCCTCGCAAAAATAGAATTGAGCAGGTTAAACGCGTGTTAAAGGAGTGGGGTTTTAAACTTGATAACGCTTCTTCAAACACACCACCAGAATTTGACGCACAGTGTAAACAACTCTAACATGTTATCCCGTTTTCAAGATTCTCGGAGCGTTAACTTAGCTCTCAAACCATCTGCTTCGGTTATTACTAATTGGAATCCTTGCTTCCAGAACTTTCCCTTATTTTCTTCCTGGTTCTCCATCATCAAACCCTCGATCTGGTTTACAATGAATTAAACTAAAGGGGGGGGGGAGACAGGAGTATGAATGAAAAGGGGAGGGAAAAGAGCAGTTTCACCAATGGATCTCTTGATTGCATTTAGTCCGCTCTTCCTGCTCAAAGGATGGCGCAACCCTTTCGCGCTCTCCTTTTCATTGGCTATGCTAATGATTATTTTTTGAATGCAGAAGGAATTATCAGGGATTTTTTAATAATATGCCTGAAGGGAAAGGCTTTGCTTCGTTCGTGTGCGCGAAAGCTGTGTTTCTGCCATTCATTCTCTTTGTTCTAAACGGTATATCGATATCGGTTTTGATATTTCTTAGTTTTCATTATTTTACGCGCTCGGTTGATTAATAAAGAAGTGTTCGTGATGCTTTTGAAATTAAAAGAAGTCGTTTGTTTAAATAGTTGCTACGATTATTTTGACTTTAATGAGGTAAAAAGTTAAAAATGGTAAAAAACACCTAAGTTCATTTTAATTTTTATGATAAAGAATATAAACTTTTAAATGTATAATACTTCCATGTGAAACTTAAAAATTTCTATATTATTAATTATTGACAAACTAGATGGTCCTTTTTTGAAAAAATTAAACATCATATTACTC
The DNA here is from genome assembly GCA_038373885.1 of Cheiracanthium punctorium. Classification (NCBI taxonomy): domain Eukaryota; kingdom Metazoa; phylum Arthropoda; class Arachnida; order Araneae; family Cheiracanthiidae; genus Cheiracanthium; species Cheiracanthium punctorium. Next base: position 392,158 of record JAWZYV010005775.1, on the reverse strand, counting down.
TAATTTCAGGTTGCTTTAAGTCCTTCGTTAATACATCTCTTGTGGGATCGACGACAAACAATTGGTATAGCGAAAGACAGCTTTTGTGAAAGATGAAACAGATAAATAAAATCACCCTGAGTATTTGCTATAAAGAAATACTCATATCTTAATGTCGCAGAAAAAGACTTTCTATTATAATAAAACTTATTTAAATTTAGTGAAACAATGCCCCACTCTTCTTCTTCGACATATGATGTAGTAATAATTTGTGAAAGAAACATATTTTTGACATCGATCCGATATTGGCTAATTATTGTTTTGGATGACTAGTAAATATTTCATATATGTCAAAGAGAGAATAATTTCGCTGTGCACACTCTCTCCGTTTATTTGGTCAAGACATAAATGATCTACTTTCATATCTCATGTTACTATCATTATAACATCAATCTTTGTAGCACATCACATAGTCATGTTTACAATACGCTGTCTTGTTTCATTAGACGTTCAGGAGTAATTGAAACCAAAATAATTAGCAAGTATTTGGATTTATGAAAAATTTCGTTTACTAAGACATCTTGTGAAATTATTGTTTGGTTACTGTTTATAGACATTAATTTTTGTCGATGTCAATATTCAACACTAATTATCAATTTTATTTCCAATAACAAAATGTAATGTAAGATTAATAAATACTGGATAATCTTCTGAGCGTCTCAAAAACTTGCACAAATGCGACGGTTGGATGATCCACAGATGTCATAAAGATGTCCCGTGACAGATTTAGACATCCAGAACATAAACAGTCATATTATATATCACAACCTTTCAGTGCTCACAAAAACTCTTAAGGAGTGATTCCATTTTGGTGCTACATTTTCTTTTTAATCGCATTTTCAAATATGATGAAATAAATAAATATAATATATATATATTTTTTTTTTCTCTCAACAAAATTCACGCTGCTTAAAAATTGTTTTCTTTTTTTTTAATTCATTAAATATTTTATAACTAATTAATTTTTCCAAATATTATTAAAATTGCTTGGTAACTCATGCTACCAAAAAATGACTGAATTTAGGGAATTAAAAGTTAACGTTGTATTTCTGCTAAAATTCTACTTCTTAAATGCTATAATCTCCATGAATAGTTTGTATGTAACTTTCTTTTCACAAAATATCATTCTGTTTTGTATGGAATATTTTATAAAATTGGTTATTGAATTAAAATGTATTAAGCGTGTGGTAATTCATACTACACAACTGAGTAACTCATGCTACAAACTACAACCAAAATCTTCTGATGTCTGACTTTGTTCTCATTTTGATTTAAAAAAAAAAAACTTTTACAGAAAATAAACTGTTGTCAACACATCGACAAAAATTCAGAATAATTTCTCATACAACTTATTAAAAAGAAAATTAATGGTCATGTCCATGTTCATATGGAATTGTTCTTTGACTGATTTTGCATAATGATTATCTGAATAAAAACCTCCTGCACTATTTAATGCGTACAGGGTAAAAAAACAAGGTCGCTTTGGAAGATTCATTGTAATTTTTTGAGAACCCTGCAAAAACCTGTAAACCGCAAACATAGGGACCACACTTCATTGTTACTCCCCGATGAAGCAATGCTTGATTTAAACCTATAATTCTTCATAAATCTGGGAGTAAAACAAAAATATATCTTCCAAGCTTACGAGCACCAAGCAACACCTTCCCAACACCCTGCTGCCTTTTTTATATGAAGACGAATAACAACACCGTGATTTACACGAGGGGTATTAAAGAATCCCTTTTTACATAATGCACTTTGTAACACTACTGTAGAGGAAAGAAAATATATCTATGACCTACTCTCCCCTTTAATGTCCATTTGGAAGGCGTGAAAAATAAAAGGGGATTCCCCTTCTCTCTCTCTGGAGCAGGATAGCTACTCTGCCATTTTCCTCTGGTCTTAGTAATGATCATTTGAAAAAAAAAAAAAAAAAATTACATGTCGTACGTAGCTGGTGCAGAGCTGCATGCACTATAAATCGCCAGCTCTCCTTTAAAGGAGCGGTATTAAAGCATTAGTCACCCGACAAGGACAGAGACTGGCTTTTGTTTCTTTACGGCGTTGAATACAATAAGGACAAAAATTTTCTATTAGAAGGAGGAAGGGACATTAGGCTGTGGGGTACGAAGAGCTGCTGTAGAATGTTAATTTTAAGCAGCGTAATCAAATTGTGTGTGTGTGTGTGTTTATGAACGTGGCCTGCTGCGTGTTTTTAATTTTTCCTTCCCGGATTCATTCATTTCATCCAGTTTATTCTATGGGTGTAATATTAATTAGAGTTTGCAGAGGAAGCATTCATTTAGAAACAGCCAAGTATATGCCGTGTGTCTTTAGATAGATTTAGTGCATTTGGGGCAAGGGACGCGTCTTAAATAGTGAACAACTTTTGCATGATAAAACTTCCATTTGAATGAATAAATTTTCTGTTACTCTAATATTTTGGCCGGAGATTCTTTACTTTTCTTCTTTCTTTTTTTCTTTTCATTTCTTTATGCGATATCTGATTAAAATGAAGATGCTCCAAGTTGAGAATTAAATAGCATATACTCACAAGACAAAATTCAAGTCAGGAGGTTATTGTTTCTTTAATGAATAAATTCGAGAAATGAAATTATGTCTAACTCATAATTGATTTTTTGAGATATGAATTTGTAAGAATTAATTTAATAGAATTTGTAAGAATTAAATTAATAATACACCCAAATTATTTTTTAATAATTTTATGGTAGAGTTTAAAATGCTCTTTTAATGATACATTTTATGTCGAGAAGTTTTTACAGAATCTTGAGAGCTTTAGTATAGCCAATAGACCTTAGATGGCACAGCATATTTTAAAACGTTTATTCGTGACTTATATCTTTTGCCCTTATTTTTACTCTACTAGGGTTCATTGAAGTCGAACCGCTCAGTGGCGTAGGGATAAATTTTTTATGGGGGGGGGACTACTGCAACTTATATATATGCTGTGTGTGAGTGAAGAAAATACATTTTGCATGACAAAAAAATTCCTTATTAGGGGAGGGGGGGTTATAAAGCCCCTAACCCCCCGTATCTACGCCTCTGGAACCACTAATTTGATTAAATGAAAGCAATTCTTATTAACATAATAAACTGCATTTTTAAAGTTTGAATGTTTCCCTCCGAATTTTGATAAATAATGATGAAATAAAGTCACACTTCTTATCAACTAGGAATATATGTTTATTTTTTCTCTTTTCTTTCTTTTCATTTAAATATTTTATCTCTACGCCATTTATTTTATATTTTAGTGTTAGTGAAATTTTGCAGCGAAGCATCCATTTAGTCAAGAAATTCTATCGTAAAACGTTTTAATAAAGAAATGAAAATAATTTTATTTAGTTAAAGTAACCGGACAAAGTTCGAGTAGTTTTTAAAAGTAGATTATGTAATTTTTAGGACTCTTGAAATATTATTAATTTGGTTCCGTGATCAAAACTGTACCCAAAACAAACTGATTGATTTATTCTACAGTATTACTTAAACGTACAAATATTGCGGAGTAAAACTCTTACGTCTGAACTATTTCGTAAAAGTCTAGGAAGTTTTGGAGTACTTATTATCGTAATGGAAGAATATGAATAAGACTGATACTTGAAAACTAGATCACAGCCTTAAATGTAGTTATACAATAAGAATTCTATTAATATTTTCTGAGGAAAGAAATATGTACACAAAACTCGCAAAATTTCAAAAATTGCCTCGTAACATTTTGATTTTTCCGTATTAAAAAGTCAGACTAAACTAAAACTCAAAAGTCAGTGTATGCTCTTATACGCTCCTGCCAAACCCTTGCTTTATTTATGAGTTTATGATAAGCTGTACTTGGGAGACGTGCTATTCCACTGGAATGGATATACTGTTTTCCGTTCAAAGTACTAAGATACGGGGAAGTTCAAAAAGTACGGTAAGAATTTCTTTAACCAAACAATTTATTCATGAAATACTAAAGATACACAAAAAGCATTTGATACAAATTATTTTGATCCGTAATTTGTACCAGTCTATGGAAGCCGGCAGTGAAGAAAGCAGGATTCTGGTCACTGTTTCGCTTAACGACAGCGGCATTGGTTTGGAAATGATGTCCTGCTTGACGTGCTTCTTTTATCTCTCGAATTGATTAAAATCACTGGGTGCCAGATCCGGGTTGTAGAGAGGATGATCAATGCATTCCATCAAAAGCGCTTTCGCCAAACACGAGGCATCTAGTGACAGTCTACTGACATTTGATTGCTGTGATCGTTTTTTGAAAATAGACATTTAACTTCATTTACTCGGGAAATATGTGCATCGATGAGTTACTTTACCTTTTGAACTATCTACATACAATTACATACATACGTAAAATGATACTGTAAATGCAGTAACTGTATCCCTTAAATCTGCCTGGCCAAAAGTATTCTCAGAAATTGTTGGCAATTCCAGAAGAGTAGAAATATCCAAAAGCATTCTTCTATTCCTGGTGTAGGTATTATTTGTAGAGTGATTTTCAAGGAAGAAGCAAAAACCACTAAAATTTAAATTCAGAACGTGAGTTGGCCACTTTTAAGCATTAATATACTCGTATCTGCTTATAGATCTCGTTTGTGTTTTTTAAACCGTGTGCAAATTGATCTTAAGAGATCTAGAAACAGTGAGCAGTTGGATTCAAGCATATTTTGGTAAAAGTAAAAGTGATGCATATTAAAGATGTATATTAATTTGAAAATTCGGAATGAAATTGGAAAGTTTTCATATTTTCAGTGACGTCCAATAGAAAGCCAATGCCTTTTATAATTCTGATAATTACAAATAAGTTAAATAATGTAGATTATTTTTTAAAAAATTCTGTTGAAATTGCAACATAGATAAAAGTTTTCAAACGCCCTTAAGTGTAAAGAAAAATCAAAAGACAACTTTTAAAATTATATTTAATAATGCTAAACATCCACTTAACTGTTTTATCTTTCTGATAATTTACAGTTAAACAGTTTGTGAACTGTAACTGCTGAAACAGTTTTAAACATCTAAAGCTTAGAAAAAAAAGAATAATCGCTCCTTGAAACTTTTCATCATCATCAAAAAAAAAAAAAGAAAAGAAAAAAGGAACACATTCTTCTTTATAAATATCTCTTACCCCTTGCATACCAATCCCTAAACCGTGCTTCTAATAACATTCAAAAACTGATAGACATCTTTATCAATTCTTTAAAAAGAATGTTGTGTAAAAAAAAAAGAGCAAGGGGAAACCATAGCAACAACAAACCCCGGACGCAACTCAACTCTACTCCCTCTCTGAAGTAGATTCCCATCAGTAAAGTTGGGGGGAAAGCAAATTATCGATGGCCCCGTCATTACGCCCGAACTCTATATCATGACATGCTGTTATTTGCATAGCCAAATACCCTGATCAGATACTGCACGGTGACAAAATTAGGGGAGGTATCCGATTTCCTTAGTGGTGTAAGGAGAAATTTGCGGGCCTTATTGGAAGAAAAGTCCATTTAGAACACAAGTTTTTTCAAAATATTCTGAAATAAAGATTTGTAATACAGTTATAATAAAGCAGAAATACTTTTACAGCAATTCCGGAATGAGGGTTCCCCCTCCCCTCCCCAAAAAGGAGTTAGAGAAATGGTATTGATCCAATGTAATGTATAGGCCGCACTTAAAAAGGTTTGTGTTTATGGGTTGGGGAAGGAGAGAAGTATCTTTCACATAATTCATGAAATGAACTATTGTTTCGGTATTTCATATCGAAGTTTATTAGAATCATTTTTCAGATATTTATTTTTGTAAATAGGACTTGCTATGGAAGCTGTGATTGCAATATTTTTTCGGAAATACACATATATAGAAATTTAAAATAAACTTTGCAATTTGGCAACATATTCAGACTGATTATGTTCGTTTGAAAACAACATTTTACAATTGATAATAACTATTTTTCTGTTCTTTTTTGGAAAATTTTCATTGTCACACATAAGTTTTCGCCCCGAAATATCAAATACCGATTTCCTAATGTATATGCAATCAAGCTTCATAATCTGAAGAGGATAAAATATTATACAACGTGAAATCAGAGAGCAACATAACATACTGAAAAATATACGTTTTATTTATAACATATTTTCAAACAAAAATAATAAAACTAAATTTCTTGAAATATTCAGTAATAGACACCCTTTTATCTAACAAATGAAAATGAAATTTACATTCATGTAATATCATTGCAATATTTTACTCATATATATTCAAAAACTTATTCAAACTTCTCCCAGGATGTTTAAGAGAATATTTCAAAGCATTAGGACGAATTTTTTCTTAGTTTCAATTATTCTTAGTGCCGATAGCTAGAAAAGCTAAAAGTAAAGAAAGTGTTTTAAATAGTTGCTCAAAGAGTAGTGCTTAGAGCACAAATAAAACAACATGAATTTCTTACTCAGCAATTTTAAAAAGGTCTAGGGGCATCTTATGAACGTTTTTAGTTAACTGGGAATATTTCCTTACAATTTTTGTATCAATTGTGGCTCATAGTTTTGAACTACTCTAAAAATAAGTACTTACTTTTAAAAAATCATTTAGGGCAGGAGTAGCTAAACCGTGGCTCTTTCGCCTAACTTGGCGCATAATATGATTTCAAGTGACGCATTGTATCCTTCTGCCTACTCATTTTTTTCAGATATATTGAAGAATTAAAAATATTTTCGCCCCCGGAAATATTTGATTTTTTATAATTTATGATACTGCATCAAAAGGAAGCATCTGTACACTCCAAAAATCGAATATTTCTTGATCCAATACCAAATATCCGAAAAAATTTATTCTAAAATCCATCCTCGAAACAACAGTTTCAAATTTATGTTTACATGTTATTACTTTTCCTTCCCTGAACTAAAGCCATATTCATATTTTACAACTCTACCCGTGAATGTAAGGAAGTAAAAAATGGCGCTTCTGTCATATGGCGCATCTGAACTCGCCCATGAAAAAATTGGCGCATGATATGCAAAAGCTATTGGCCATCCCTGACTTAGGGCTAACATATTTTAGTATTAATTTCATAATTCCACCTATGATTACAAGAGAAAATTTAAGCTTAACTTTGTAGAATAAAACGAAAATTTTTTTACCTAATTAAAAAATGTTATAACTTTTTTTTAATTTGATGCCAATTTTTCATAAAGTACTGCTTAGAACTATTTCTTTTTTTCCTTGTTAGAAATATGTAATATTTTCACCTATTTTGCAAAACAGATCTATTTTAACCAGAGACATAACTGGGAGTATGGCAGGCAGCAAACGTGGCTTCTTGACTGGGGTGAATATGGGCAATCTCTATTAACATACAACATACGGATGATTTTAGTTAAACCTTTTGTCTATTATTATTTAGCGAAGCGAAGTGAGCGAAGCTCTTACACTACACTCAGGCATTTCAATGTAACGCTTCTCCTCCTAAACCGCTAGACTGGTTTAGTTCATATTTGGCATGGTTATAGGTACCAATGGTGGCAAGGTATAAATCTGAAATCAAACCAATCGGGTTGACCACGGGGGAATAATCACCGAAAAACCTGCTGCCATTAACTTTCAATGGAGATATTAGAAGAATTATTCTATTTCTCAATTACTTGCTCCGCACGCTCAATGAACCTATGACATTGGTCAAGGTCACGATGCTGATCACTTAAAAAAAAAGAAAATCCGAAATCGGACATACCATCGAGGAATAGTCACCGAAAAAATATTCAACTTGAGGTAGAGATAACTGCACGAAATTCGCTCAGCTCAACGTTGCATACGGGATACGTCATGCGGACCTAGTTCATATTTTCAAAGTTACTTTTTTTTTTAAACTCCGCTATAAAAGATGCATCGAAGAGAAATAAACCCCAACGATATTTTATGTTTAAAAAGGACCTCTCAATCCAAAATCAAACATTCAAACTCGTTATATCGACAGTTCTCTAAAGTGCCAGTTGCACATCAAAGTAATCGGAACTGATAAGCGATATTTATGCTGGGGATTACTAAAACAACGTTTTAATATCTGTGTCAAACGTAGCTAGATCCTCCATGTATCAAATCGTCAGAGGAACACTAACATGCTGTCGGTAAAATGAAATTTTGCTATCTCGAAAATTCTGAAGTATCAGTTTACTGTCATAAATAAGTTTTATCACTTGTGTGTGCGTATACATACATATATGTATGAGAAGGAAGTGTAGTTTTGCCGTCTTTTTTTCTGCAAGGGGCGTTACTTTACGAAATTACGTGCCTGATTTTAACATACCATTACAAGCTGAATTCAGTATTTTTGTCTGACCATTATTAGTTATTACAATAGCCTTTATAGTCGTGTAAGTAAAAACACATTTAGCCGGCTTACATACAAACTTGAGGAATTTTTAAATCTCTTTGTACAATTCTCATCCTGTAATTTTAATATTTAGTATGCTGAGAATTTACGAACATTATAGCTCATTTACTTTCTAAAAATAACTTGAACCCTTCATATTTCGTAGACTTATGTATGCATTTTTTTCTCTGGGATAAACATATTACACGAAAGAATAACCCCAAATTAAAGCAAAAGATGCATTCGGACTTGCTAAAACAGAACTGCAGCACTCTTCCTGCCTCGAACCCAACCCTTTCCTGCATACCCAAATGGCCAGCGTTTCAATAATTGAATTCGTGCCCTTCCCCCTTACGTTTCGAAAATTCTTAACAAAGCTTTGACATGGTTGTTCAGCGAGAGAAGCAAGGGGCCCCTTAACGATTGTCCAAACAATTACGGGGCACAATTGCTGGCACAGCGCAAGAATTAGAAGTTTTTACACCCGCCGTTTGGCGACAGACCGTGAAAGCAGCAATCAGCAGAAAGCCAATTATTATTAGAGAAGATTACGGAATAACAAGGCAGAAATTGTGGGTTTAGTCGTGCGGCGTCCTGAATCGTAATAATTCCAGAATTATTTCCATTTTGATTGATGGTAAAAAAAAAAGAGAGTGCTTGCTGGCAGTGGCATTAGTATGCCCTGTGTGGTCGGGTAACTGGTGTATTTAAAACACGGTTTGATCAGTTGCCAGACGAATGGCAAGGGAAAATGGTACTTTCAAAAATTAAATCTGCTCCAGTACTTGAGTTTGTGGTTTGTTGATTGATGCACTTTGGATTTCGTCTCTAATTGGTTTCGGACATATTTAAGTGTTTTTATTTATTTGTTCTTTTTATATAAATTATAATGTTCGGTGTTTACTCTCATAATAGTCGCACTCGCATAATACTCGCACCCCTGTTTTGAAGCAGGAAAAACTCCTTTAGAGTTACAATATTATGTAGTAAATTTTCCCCGCGTAATAGTCACTCCTGGATTGTCACCATGAAATTTTGGCAAAAAAGTGCGATTATTATGCGTAATGTTTTCATGGTTTTGAGGAAAAAGGATACAATGAAAATGTTATTTCACTTTTATTACGTGAACTAGCTGGCATTGCGACTGTCTAAGAAATTGCAATGCACTGCCAATATTTATTTGTAAAAGAACGTAATATTATACTCAATATCAAGTAAAACTTAAGTATGTAGCAGTAGAAGGATCAGCAGAAGATAAATACTTATCCTCTAAGATGATTATTTTACAAAAGATTATTTACAAACGACATAATGCTTTACCAACATTACAAGTCTGAATTATGGATGTCAGCGAAGACTAATTTTCATACAACAACTTTCCCAACATCTTGTAAGTGAATGGACACACTTTTTTTTTTCTTAACAAGCGTAAACTTTTTGCACCTAATGTTACACTCTGTCAGAATAATTAAATCAAGGGAAAATCCGCAGATTTCGGTCAGAAATGATGCCAAGCAACATTCGCATTTGAAGTTGAATGTTTTCATTCATAACTTTTATATTACATTTGCCCCAAAAAATGCTTAGTCATATGCATGTCTGTTATTCTTCGAGGGAAAAAGGTTTTGTTGTAAATAGTTTTTGAGACATTATTTGCCTCGGTGTAGATAAGGGCTATTGCTGCCGTGTTCCGCTAATTCCAAATTTTATTTTCTCAACTAAATTTTGAAGTGTAAAGGATATTAATATTTTTGATTGTTTACACTTCAGTAACTAAAATTTGGTTTATTAATTTTACTCTCTTAAAAATTTAATGCAACATTTCACCAAAACATGGTAATAGAAAAATTGGCTCCATAAGATGGTGAAATCTTGATCTGGCATTTAGCTCTTAGGGTTAAACATACACTCATGTCCATAAATTAAGGATAATTCAGAATCACACAAAAATTGATCTCTAAAATAAAAATTTCACCTGTGGAATGATCACACACATCTTGAAGAAGAATTTGCAAATTACAGGAAACCACAAGATGGCGTGTATGGTACGTCACAATGACGAGAGTGTAAGAGAGGGGTATATAAGGAATGGTGGCAAAGAAGTAAAATTGTTCAAAAGCGCTGTGAAAGCCTTTCAGTGCAAAAACCGCATAGTTATGGCACAAAGGAGGCATTTGGATGATGTTTTACGTGGCAGAATTATCGGACGACTGGAATGTGGACGTACCCAGCTGGAAGTATCCGAGGAACTTGGAATCGCCCAGAGTGTCATCTCCAGGCTTTGGCAACGATTCCAAGATGATGGTAATGTGAGTAGACGTTACAGGACAGGTGGCCCCCGAGTTACAACGCCGAATGAGGACCGCTATTTGGCAGTTACGCTCAAAGAAACAGACGGAGTACAGCATCAGACCTGTCTCGTCAGCTCTCTTCAGCTACCGGTACGACAGTTTCAAGGCAGACCGTGTACAGACGCTTAGGGCACATTGGTCTATATGCTCGTAGGCCTGTCAGATGTGTTCCACTTACCGCAACTCACTGTCGCCTCCGATTAACCTGGAGTAGAGAGCATGCATTGTGGACACCGCAACAGTGGTTTTGTGTGATGTTTTCCGACGAGTCCAGGTTTAGTTTGGAGTCTGATTCTCGCCGGACATTCATCTGGAGAGCGCCAGGTACCCTTTACCACCAAGAGAACACCATTGAAAGACACCGTTACGGTGGTGCAGTATGGCTCGTTTGGGGAGGAATTATTCTTGGTTCCAGAACTGACCTGCATGTTCAGAGTGTAACGATGACAGGCCACATCTATCGGGATGTCATTCTGGAACAACATGTACGTTTGTTTCGGGGCGCCATGGGTGCTGAATTTGTGTTTATGGATGACAACGCCCGTCCTCACCGTGCAAACATTGTAGACGAATGCCTTCAATCGGAGGATATCACCCGTATGCATTGGCCAGCATACTCACCGGACTTGAATCAAATAGAGCATGTGTGGGATATGCTTGGCCGACGAATTGCAGCCCGTCAACCCCCTCCCACCTGTCTACCGGAACTTCGGAGTGCATTGCTTGATGAGCGGTGTAATATTCCCCAAGATCAGATTGATCATTTGATAGTCAGCATGCCTAGGCGTTGCCAGGCCTGTATTGCATCGTCCGGGAGACATACTCCGTATTAACCATCCTACTAACCATGTTATACTGTTTTTGTAAATAGGTTCTTTTTTGAAATTTGGTCAAGGGAGTAAAACTTGCAATTTTTATTAATTATGTCAAACATATAGCATCTTTTTTGCTCTTTACTTTTTGTTTAATAAATAGACTTTACAAATAAGTCAAATTTGTTTTGCTTCTTTCTCTTTCTTTGCCTGAACTTCATTATCCTTAATTTACGGACATGAGTGTACTTTGGTAAAGCATCAAATGTTGGAACAAGGTTTCACTATCTTATGGAGCCAACTTTTCTATTACCATGTTTTGGTGGCATATTGCACTAAATTTTTAAGATTTTAACATCGGGTTATAGTTTATCTATTATCAAGCCTGCTCTATTTGGTCGTATAATAACGTTTATTGAAGATGTTTTTCTTTGAATTGTTATTTTTAACCTTTTTATGAATTCTAATGCACCTTATTATCTGGATGTGTTATGTATGTCATATTTGTTACATTTGTTCGTAACAGTTGTTTTAGAAAGTTGTGTTAGAAAGTTGTTTAACAGTTGTTTTAGTTAGTTGTCATCTCCATTACTCAGATTAGTATACTTTTTTCTTGCTTTTGATAATCGATTAATAGATATAAATAAAAAAATTAAAGAAGGCAATCTGCAGGATTTCGCAAATTCTTTATATGAATAATCGTGATCTAAAAATAAATTAATTAAAGTGTGTTTGTTTTTAAGATTTTTCACTTAAGGAAAATCTAAGGTAAATTTCTCACAAATAAACCATAAAACAAACAATATAACAAACCATATAACAAAAATTACTACCTAATATTTTTAATATTATTCGAAATTCCTCTTACTTTGTTTACATCTTAATACATAAAACTAATTCAAGCATCCAAAGAATAAATTTAGAAGTTAAAAATATTTTTTAAACCAACGCTAATTTTCATTTCTCTTTACAGGTTATAAAATTTTTATTGCAGCCGTAAAGTTTCTCTCAAGCCAACATTAATAATTTTATTCCCCAAATATTTATTCATATCAATTCATCGAGTAAAATTCGGAGAAACGTTCTCCATCTGCATTAAAAAAAAAGAGGAAAAACATTTCTAACGTTTTTATGGACACATTTTAAACGGCAATGCGCGGAATGAGTACTAACTTTTCGCCGATTTCGCTCGGAGTACCTAATTTCCGTTCGCTCTCTCGAAATTACTTCGCCCTCATTAACATTAGGGAGTTTTCGAGCGAACGGAACTCTAATTTTTACCAATTCGAAAAATCCGTATCCGTGCGTTTTTAATGACATAAAAACTAAGAGAAATTACTGCCGCCGTGTGCTATGATTTGGTTTTTCAAACTTCATTAAAATTAAAACCGGAACGAGTCGAGTGAAAAGTTGAGGAGAAAAAATAAAAATAAAAATGGTAAGATTAGAAGGAAGGGAGAAAAAAAAAGCATATTTCGAACTTAAAACAAATTCCGGCTAGATGACAGGAACTCTAAAAAGAGATTATAAACCGCTCATTTTACAAGGCAAACCCGAAATTAAACGCTAAAAACGAGATTATGGTGTACGCTTAAAATGAAAGTTTTTCAACGGTGTAGAAAAATAAGGGGGATAAGGTATTTTTTTTATACTTCTCACTGACAGGTCTAAGTTTTTTCACATTTTTTTTCATCTTTACCAGGGATATGCTCACAGTTTTTTTTTACCCATTTTTTTAGTGCCTCTGATATATTTTTCAACCCATCACGGACTAATTAAAAACTTGTACTTAAGCTCTCAGCTCTTCTTCATCAGTTGGCTGAACTCGGGAGGTTTTCTAATAAATATGAGAAGTTTTTTCTAGGGGGCTGCGGGAGTAAGGGGGAGGGTTCGGGAAGTGATTTTGTAAAAGAAGCGGTGAAGTTTAAGGAGGGGGGGGGGGATATCAGGTAGGAACGCTTCGCAATTCTGCTTCGGGTCGTTAGCTGACGTTCTATCAAAACACTCGCGTTGTTTATAATATTTTAATAAGCAGGCATTTTAAGTGTGTGCTGGAAAGAACATATTAACAAAGCACCTCGAGGAAATATACCATTTAACGAATACTAAACATAATAAGAATTCCAGGAATCAAATAATTATTTTAAGATAAGTGAGAGTCAAAATAGTAAAATTTTTTAATTTTTGAAATATTTATTGAAAATTTTGGAGCATTATTCTCTAAAAAAGACACAAATTATTGAAGCTATTTATAGTTCTGCTTGTTAATTCCCATTGTTTTAGTTCAAAAGCAAATGTCCAATAAAAAAAAAAACAAGGCTAGGTTTTGAACCTCTTCAGAAGCATCAGTCAGTGGCATTCTTAAGTTTTTGCTGTGATTCCTATATTAACTTTCCGATATTGATAGTTAATAGTTAATAGTTGGTGAATTTCCATGCAAAGAACTCACTGAAATGGATTCGTGAAAATCCACGATTAACGAAACAAAAATAGGATAATTTATTAATGCCCGTAATAGACAGTGAAAACATAAAGATTTTGAACTTAGTTCTTGAGTTGGTCCCATCTCCCTTTTTCTAAATGCGTTTTGCCTGAAAGTTTCCTTTGTCTCTAAAACAAGAAATCCAACAACAATTTTTTTAAAGAGAGGAATTTTCATTTATTCTCGAACAATTACCTGAAATGCCTAAAATAACATACAAACTATGAAAATCTTAGAAAGGTGACTTATTTAGGGGTGTGATGTAGACTGTAAATGACTAAAGTATGGTAGTTTGTTGCTACATGAAGATGATGAAATATTATAAAAATTAGTTCAGAATTTCCATTACTTACACTTTCTCTTTAAAACACTTTTAGTTCACAATCAAGTTAAGTTGGAAAAATTTTGGTATTCCCAAGTTCTTTAAAGAAATAAACTTTTAGATTTTGATAGTTTTTTGTTTCCAGGTGCTCTCTAAGGGAATAATAAATATTTTGATGTGCATGTAACCTTTCCCTGATTATCTCAACATACAAACATATATATATATATATATATATATATATATATATATATCATGTTTAGGGAGTGATACAACAAATTTTGGAAGGGGGTAGTTTAAAAAAACTTGCTTGATCCAATCGCCTACAACGAAGCAAATATTCAATGTTAAAACAATACAAATATTTTTAAGAATGACTAATTTATAAATAAAGCTCATTTGACTTATAAAAAGTATACAATGAAGAAACGCAATATCTTTTGAGGGGGGCGGTGGCTGAAGCACCTTAGGCCTGCTATTGATTATGTTCATAGTAATTTTTCTAAAATTCATAATTCTTCTTCAAAAAGTTTATCATAAGAATGTGAAGAATACGTATAAATTGCAAATTAATTTATAAATTAAATAATTCCTCCTGCGTATTTTGTGATGGGATGAAATATTCTAACACAGAACTGCAAGAATATAGAGCTATGATTGTAGTTTATACGCACTATTATTTACTTTTATTTATGAATAATGGAGGAAATAAATTAACGAAATCAATTAGCTTATTGTCGAAATTTCATCCAAATCTTTATCCTTTTTATGAACAAAATAGTCATTAGGCTGCCCAGCATTCATTACTCATCAACCATTGATAAGAGTAAAATTAAATCCTCTCCTGTCTATAAATACCTGCGAAACTGTACATAAATAACAAAACATCTCTAAATCACTCTGTTTCAATAACAAATTACAAACTGAGAATTCAATGATCAGGCTGGCTGCATTTAAAAAAAGGGGGAAATCCTTGTCACTTTTTTATGCATATATCACCCCTATATCTTTCACCCTCCCTCTATTATATAAGAGAGACAGCGTGTCAAGCTGATAAAAAAATCTTCATGAAAAAATTCCTAAAAGACCAGTCTAGGAAAAAAAAAACTATGAAAGGTAAGGGATGGGAAAAAAAAAAAAACCTCTTGGAGAAGTGACGTGCCTTTGAAATTTGAATAAAAGTGTCCAAGATCTATTAGAAAAGAAGTCTTTTAATTAATATAGGAGAGAAAATGTAGCACCAGGCGGTTTTAGAGAGGGGATGGGGTTGCCAAAATTAAAGCGAGCTCAGCCAGTGAAATTAATAAATCGCTATTAGTTCCTCTATGAGAGATCGCCAAGTGGCGACAGATGTTGGTGGCATTATTAGATTTTTGGAGGTTTAGTTTATGCGGATGAGTTATTTAGGAGGAACCGGTCCTCGATGTGGGAGAGTTAATTGGAAATTTGGATCTTAAAATAATATTTATTAGTTTCAGAAATGTGACAAAGTTTCGGGAATAAAAGGCTTATAAAATGAAAAGTTTTTTTCAACTTCGAACGTTGAAAATAAATCTTACATAGCAGCAACTTAAATTATATTTTTAAAGGGCAATATAGTTTTATTGTTTATTCTTTCAGTTTTAAGGGAAAATAAATGAATGTATGAATTATATAACGTGATAATATTCAAGAGAAGAACAATTGCGTTTCATACCAAGTTAGTGTCAAAATCTATGGTAAAGCGCAAAAACAAATTCGAATTGAAAGTCTCTCTTCTGATTCGAGCTGAAGGCCGACCGAAAGGAAAATATAGTTTACTTTGGTATTAGTAGTTTTCTATTACTGTATGTAGTAAGAGGGTCGTGTATGTATTAAAAAAGAGTCTACATTTCAAAATGTTAGTTGAGACACTTATCTTATCCTTCATATTTGAATTCAACATTTTTAAAACAGTAAAAGAATATTTTTCTTTTTAAATCTAAAACCCTTTGATACTTTAAATTTGAAAATTAACGGGCAAACTTTAGGATGTTAACGAAGTCGCGGGCAGTGTAGTTATTATTATTATTATTTACCAGGAGAGGACAGCTCGCGTCACTGAATGTGTCGCTTAGAGCTACATATACGTCCTTCCCGGAAT
Source organism: Cheiracanthium punctorium (assembly GCA_038373885.1). Taxonomy (NCBI): domain Eukaryota; kingdom Metazoa; phylum Arthropoda; class Arachnida; order Araneae; family Cheiracanthiidae; genus Cheiracanthium; species Cheiracanthium punctorium. Next base: position 375,668 of record JAWZYV010005775.1, on the reverse strand, counting down.
TTCCCGCCACAATTTGGAACCTCATCAGAAGGTGGGGGGCTTCTGAATGTTGGCATCCCTCGGAAACTGCTAGCGACCGCATTCGGAACCACGGATTTAACGGGCACATACACCGCATGTACGGTTACCCATATGTGCTTTAAATACTCACTTAAGTGATATATATTAAAGTTGTATCATAATCCATGCGTCGTCCACATTTTTCTTCCTTATTCCATTAAGTTGGAATGTGCATCGTTATTCATGAATGTGCCATATTTTTTTTTCCTTGTACTATAAAAAACTTTTTTTGGAATCGACATCTATGTTATATTGGCCTGTATTATCTTCAGCAAGCATATTCTAACTATATTCTTCTCCTTTATAAGTACTGTTTAGGATACGCATTATAATTCATGAGTGTGCCATGTTTTTCTTTCTTGTTCCATAAAACATTTTTCAGAATTGAAAACTATATTAAAATTGCCTGGTAAACTGTTTAACAATCTTCTTCAGGCATATTCTAATTATACTTTACTTTGATATATACTGTTTGGAAAGTGTATCATTATTCCTGAGTGTGCTTTACTTTTCTTCCTTGCTTCATAAAACACTTCTTTGGAAGTGAAATCTACACGCTTAAATCTATTGAGTAAAATAATAATCAAACGGAGTATATTTTTACTCAATTTTTGACTTCAAACAGCCATTCTCCCGATTGAGTAAAATTTGCTCCATTAATCGACAAAAATCAATGGAGCGAAAAATTCTCAATATTTGAGATTATACAACAGCTCCATTTAGGCTAAATAATAATCAAAAAAGAGGAGTGTCTGTCCGTTTTTGATTAATATAACTGCACTCAATTATGATTATTATTTAAGCAATAGAATGAGCGTTTTTACAAAATCACTTCTTTTTTAATTAATATATCTGTACTCTATTAAGATTATTATTTTAAGCTAGAAAAAGGGTGTTTATGAAAATTTGCTGTTTTTGATTAATATATTGAATTATTCGTTTTCTTCATTTTTTATTATCAGAGCTGTAATCTATGATTATAATCCCGAGAAAATAAATTTTAAATCAAGACAAATACATTACATATATCTTAATACATTATAAAAAGTAATTTTTTTAATAAATAGAATATAATTTCACTATAGTCTTTAGTTATAAAACGAATTCACAGCACAATCAGAATACAGAAATGCAATCATGGTTAAAATAGCTGTGAGATTTATTTAAAGCAGCAACCCAATTTATTTACATGAAAAAGGTAAAATACTACTTACTCACTTTGAGTGGAGATATCATAACTTCATTTGTTTTACAACAGCTTTTTATAATCCAATCGTAAGATACTATGTCATTAAAGTGAAATCTTTACCTAAAGCATCTCCTCCATATCTAGGCTGAATTTATTTCACAACTCTGAATATGAAAAAGATGCATTTGGTATTCGGATATAAAACAAAATTATCGCAAGCGAATACACAGGCAACTTAGCATCCACAACAAAAGGGCTTGGCTAAGTGCATCCAGTATCCTCTTCAGAAATTCTTTTACTTCATATTTTGATAACGACATGCTTGTTGTCCTTCGATGCCCACGTTTGTGACTATGAACCCTTATCCGTTGAAGAGCGTTGCTCACGTGATAGTAATACGATACCTACCACGCTTTTCTTTTCGTGTGGAAGTCAGAATACTCAAATAGACAAAATTTAAGTGAAAATGGAGGTAAGTAAAATCTATCGAATCCTGAGCATTGAGGCGAATTGAGGGGTTTACAAATTATTGTCTTTAATGAGTATTTTTCGGCAACTTTTAGCATAAAAGGATTTAAATCATCCGATAAGAAATTTAATCAATAAAGTAGTGTTAGTTTTAATCAATAGATTTAAGCGTGTATATTAAAATCGCCAATTAAAACTATTTCACCACCGTCGTCAAGCATGTTCTAATTATACTTCTTCTTTATAATAACGTGTATCATTTGCCAGTTTCTCGCCAAATCCGGAATATATCGCCAAGCTGGGCTCGGTTTTGGGCACTCATGTTTTGGTGATAAACTTAGCGATAAATCATCAAAAATTACAACCCTTGCCGACTTTTAGTATTTTATCCTACCCCACCCGTGCTGGCAGCCATATTGAAAAACGCCACGAAAAGTGTCGATGCAAATTGGCCCACAAAAATATGGCGATATAAAACCCAGAAGGGAACAAAATATCACTCTAGTGCTAATAATAAATATAAAAGGCAAAGTTTTATTGATATTTCACGAACGGCCAGTGAATTACAGACCAAAAATAGGATTCAAACTGAAATTTAATAGTCTAAGCTATAATAGCCTAAACTAACGCATGGAATTCATTATTTTCAATGCTAAAAGAATATCGTCCGAAACTAATAAAACGCTTTTTAAAGAATACAATTTTTTATATTTATTACGAGTTAATAATTCATATTTCAAAAATCATGACGGAACATGCATATACACTTTTTTACCCTTAAAATCAGCCTAGCTTAAAACCATTGAATGTTAAGTTTTTGTTATACATTCCATCCAGCAATTATGAAAATGTATTTTATATAGATAATAGAGTTATTTATAATCTCTTTTCGAAAAAGTAAATAAATAAAAATTAATTTCATTACAATTAGTTGTTTAAAATGTATTCAATAACTCGTTGTTCTATTTATCGATACTTTAAACGATGATTTATTAAAAAAAAACTTTCGTTTATTGATTAGTTTGTCTGTACATCCGTCTGTCATCATCAGATGTCTCTGAAATTCGTTATGTCATTTTCATTTATTAGTGTGTTTCTTATTAAAAATGCCGTGAGACATATATTGAGCATCCTACAACTCATTTTATTGGGACACGCGGAAGAATTTCAATGGATAATGCTGAATGGAAGATTACTGAAATCGATTTTCAGAAATTCATTTTAATCAAAAAATATCTTTGTTAGAAGCTGTTCTGAAATATATTCGTTCGGTATTATTTATCTTACTTCTTTATTTCATGAAAAAAATTGGCTGATAAACTAACCACACAACCCCATTTCAATTACCACTTTAGAACGTACTTTAATAAAAACGATCTTTTTATTAACATTATTCGTGTTAAATGTTATGTAAGTAAATTTACAAAACAATGATACATAATATAATAATACTTTTTACTTCCCCCTATATTTTAAATGAGTTTTTTACATCAGTTTATATAACCATCAGTATGGGTGTCTTCCACTGCTTATTACGCCTTAAAGATGCTCGTTTCAAAATATTAGGACTTTTACGTTTTGAACAACTTGAAATGCAAATCAATTGCATTCAACACTGGAAAAGAATAATATTTTTACTCCAAATGCACCATGAACGTGAAGCCAGTGCGAATTTCAGGAAAAATTTTTAAACGCAAAAATCTCTCCAAAATTGGATCGAAGTCGTTTAGAGAAATATTGCGAAATATTGTTATGTTTAAGATTTTTTCGGGGGTGTTTCATAACTTCTGTAGATTCAAAATTTGTAATCAGGCATACTACGTAAAACGTCATTCGAAATTTTTACAGTCTCAAACACAGTTGGATTCCATAAAAATTCTTCAAAAGTTGCATGATATCTCAAAAGAACAATCTTTAACGCTTTGAGGCGCAACCCTTTCACAATGCTGAAAAAAGGGCAGCCGTTGCCATCGCTCGACTTAACTACCAGCAAGATGGCGGACGATCGAAACGTTCATCGTGTGCCACAGACTAGAGACCCTTTTTTGACGACAGCTGGCTGTGCCGGGGACAGCCAGCTGTTTTTTCAGCAGATGTCAGTGCTGTTAAAAATATTAAAAATAATCGTGACAATTTTTTACGGGAAATTACGTGCTTAAAAAGTAAAGGATACAGCCAGCTGTCGTCAAAAGGGACAGCCATCTGTCGTCAAAAATGGGTCTCTAGATCTGTGGCACGCGATGAACGTTTCGATCGCCCGCCATCTTGCTGGTAAGCCAGCTGTCGTCAAAAAAGGGTCTCTAGATCTGTGGCACGTGATTAACGTTTCGATCCTCCGCCATCTTGCTGGTAAGCCAGCTGTCGTCAAAAAAGGGTCTCTAGATCTGTGGCTCGCGATGAACGTTTCGATCGTCCGCCATCTTGCTGGTAGTTAAGTCGAGCGATGGCAACGGGTGCCCTTTTTTCAGCATTGGGCAATCTATCCGGCTGTTCTCGCATTCATCCATTTTTCAGCAGATGTCAGTGCTGTTAAAAATAATCGAGACAATTTTTTACGGGAAATTACGTGCTTAAAAAGTAAAGGATTCTCGTGGAGCTATGTCACCCGCAACTATTTTAATAGAAATCAAATCTATTCTTCGTGACTGGCAACAGTCAAAACGTCAGAGTTTGGTGTTCCCAGAGCGGGAACACTGCGCGTTAAAGGGTTAAAATCATAACAGAGTATCTTTAAAACAACTATGCGCTATCTTAGTCATTTTGCTACAGGGAAACAATCGATTCAAAACTTTGGTTTTGTCCCTTCTAAAACTATTTGGCTTCATAGAACAATTTCAATAATAACGTTCTGTTCATTAACATTTTTCATTAGAAGTGTAACTAAGCATGAAACAACAATAAAGAACGTAATTATAGTGATGACTTTCCACGATATTTTAAAATAGCATCTTGGATTTATTTTCTTCGCACCTTATATTTGATCTTCATTTAATGATTAGAAATGAAAGAAGTAATCTTCTTTTTACTTTGGTGTACAAAAAAAAAAAACTAATTTCGAAAATATTAGCAAGATCCAAACAGTGGCGTATTTTTTGAGATGTAGTTATCAAACAACTTTAAATTTTGGATACAATAGTGAGAAGTTGAATCAGAATTAACATTGCATCCCGTTACATGCATAAAACATTAGTTGGGATTACAGTTAGCACAAGCATGACTATGCTGACTTCTCAACTTAATTATTTTTAACAAACTTTTTAATTATTATCAAATTTTAGAAATGCTTGTTAGCTGTTATATGTGAATTTTGAATAAAAATAAGAAAAATTATAATATAAAAAAAGAAAAATTAAAATAGTATCGTAAATTTGCTGCTAATTTTAAAATTCTACTCCTTTTTTAATATTTCTTTCTGTCTATTTATTGCTTCAATATTTTTGTCAGTCTAATTTTCTAGAGTGTGCTGCGTTTTCTGCGGATGTAACATGTTAGAACTCCTTAAAAAGTGCTCCGATAAAGACACCTCAACCCCTGGCAAATTCCCTTCTGTGCAGGTTTGTAGTGACACGAATAAAAGTCAAAAGCTTAGAAATTTAAATAGTTATTGAAATCACGGAATAATTAAATTGTATTGCTTGTGCAAAATATCATAGGGTGAATTAGTTTTTAGGGGCTTAAACAAAATTATTTGCATTTTAACTTTCGAAAGTTTGTGATGAGTTTTTCGCGTTGGCATGCACCTAACATATTTAATAGGAATTATAAACAGTGAGACATATGGTTTGTTCCAAAACTGAAATTAAATTCAGCTACAACCTAAAAAATTACCACATATACTTAATGTTATCCATCATATGTGCACCTGGCTTTAAGATCTTTTTTTTTAAATTTACTTTTAAAATATTTTCTTGTAGTTTAGAAATCTTATTATATAAGATATAGAACTAGGTAAGCACGCAACTTGAGCAAAATTAATTAAAAACTGAACTACAAATTAATTTTTAAGAGAAGCTCACCTTCTTTTTAGATAGCTTTTAAACATATTTATGAAAAAAATACCCATTTTTTCCCCTCTGGTTTATTAAAAAATTACCTTATCCTTCAACTTCGAGCATATTCACTTGACGTCTCAAAATATGAAAATCGCCGTAATCGATAGCTTTAGCGAACTTAAAAATTTTCCCAAACTTTAATTAGAGCTTAAAACACCATTTTTCTTTATAAAAATATTTAAAGTAAAAAATAAGCTTAAAAAAACCTGGAATTCATGCTTCAGAAACAACAGAAGCCGCTTAAAGGACTTTATTAATTAATAACTTTGATATCTAGAGATAGCGAAAAAAAAGGGGGAAAAAAACTTATTTTTCCCCTATCCCAGTAAGATTTTTTTTTCCTTATCCTGTTTAATCCGCCATTGTTAAACCTGAAGGGAAAAGCGGGGGAAAAGCAAGGTTTCTTTTTTTAATAAAGATTTAACAAATATAGACCTAAACAATAGGCAGACTTATTTTCCAGGCATTTTTTTATCAAAAAATTTCTTAAAGGTAATGCAAACAAAAAAGCTCTAATGAATAATTTTCTTTAGAGGTAATCACTTAATCTTATCTTTCAGCCAGTCGTTTGTGTTTGAAGTACGCACAAGTTTTTTTCTTGCTTTTTTTAAATAATTTTTTAGCGAAAGATAATACCCGTAAACAACGATAAACTAAGAAAGCAAGGTCTTTGTAAAAAATTCTTTTGAAAAATAGACTGGCGTCATTTTAATTGATTTTTTGAAAATGAGATAAATTGCTTTTTAAGGCGCTTGGTAATTACTGGCTGAAGAAAAAAGTAATCAAGGTATTAATTACGAAGTTCTAATGAATACCTGCTTAATCTCTAAACAACTGGAGCGAGCTGAAAGGATATTTAAAAATGCTTTATCGTGTTACACTGAAGAGATAAAAGGTTTTATGAGAATTATAATTAATTTCAAAATACCTTCAACGTCTCTAATAATGTTTCCTGGTTCATGCGCTTTTTTTAAGTAACTAGTATCTCGTTTTGCAGTTGATATCATGTTTTCTTGAAAGTAATTATAGCAGTAACGTTAAAAAGAAGTTTAAATTGTTTCTAATTACAATGAAAGAATTCCATCCAACTGGAAGTTTTATTTATCACTTAGGATGTAATTAAGAGCTTTGGGTAAAATTACTTCAATTTACGTATTAAATGAAACGAAATTTGGTTTATACTAGCTCTTGTGTTGATTGGTTATATTGCGAAGAATTTGTTAGGTTATGAGAAATCACAAAAGCTGTTCTGTGAACCATTTTTTAATCTTTTGGTTTATCAAAGGAATATTGTGAAACTTTTAACAAAATGATACGTCACTTATGATTCGTAGAAACAAAAATCCCTCTTGTTGAATAATCTCAAATGGCAAGAACTGATCTAATATATTTTAGTAAAAATACACATATTAGTTCACTTTTGAAGGATAAGAAAAAGAAGAAACAATCCCGAAAAATGCAGATTTTCATCAACTTCCTTACTTTTTCCTCTGAGATCTAGTGTTTCTTCTTCTTCTTCTTCTTTTTTTTTTTTTCACCGTTCAAAATTTTCTCAATTGTTATAACTGTTGTTGTTGTTATTTCTCTTACTCACATGTTGAACAATTTTGATTTTAGAGATTGGAAATATGTGCTTTGATACACATTTAGTAAAACATAAAACAAATGAATTATCGGATAAAAATTTTATTTATCTGCTTCAACGGATTTAAAAAATACAGGATCATTTCAGGGATAGAAATGTAAAAACAGTCGACTAAACGAAAGTTCGTTAATTATTAAAGATATAAATTCCCTCTTCATATAAATTAACAGTGAGTCGCGTCTCACACATGTACATACAAATAAAGAAGATAAATAGAAAGAAAAGCAGTCAAATAATGGCATTTTTTAAGGTTCAAACTGATGAGGTACGTCGTTTGTCAAATCAAGGTTGGAACTAATGTTCACTCATTTTTTACTGTCAGTATTCTTTCTATGAACGTAGATTCCTTACAAACATGAAATTAACACGAAAGTTATTTGCATGATAAGCGAACATCCAACACAAAATAAAATTAAATAGCGTACAATTTGAGGCGGATAAAACTTTAATCATAAGCCGAAGCCTGCGAAATACATATCTTCACGACTGATTGATTTTTGGCATTTACATTTTAAGCGGCCCGACAAAAATAGCTCGAAGACGTAAGGCCATAAACTTCAATCACACTTAATTCACATTCGACAGGAAAACTTACACGTTAACTCAGACAAATTATCTAGTAATAACCCCACATCAGAATTCCGTTTCAACTCCATGAGAAATCTAAAGCCATCGCGTCACAATAGTGTTCAGCCAATAATTAATGTCGCCTTTCTTTACTTTTTCCTCTGCACTCCCCCTTCTCTAGGAGAACCCCCATCGTCCACTGTTATTTAGATGAAATGAGAAGGTTCCTTTAATTAAAGGGGGTGACCAGTATTTAGCGGCAAAAATAAAGAGTGCACATTCCCTTGTAAACGAGGCAGAAAAATCCGCATGCGAGACTCCCATTACTGCACTAATTAGTTAAAGCAGAGGCAACGCCTCCAAGGGATGCTGGAAATTACGGGAAGGGCTGTGAGTTGAGGTTTATGATTTTAGATCCGTTCAAAAGGCAATGGGGTTTTACTTAGAGCCGTGAGGTGAAGGGGGTTTTCGGATGAGGTCGTTATAGAAATGGAGGTGAATTCTGAGAAGGGAAATATAATAGGCAGATATTAAAATCAAAAGTTTTTGTCCAAAATATACTGTATATGCTCTTTTTAAAAGGTAACTATTATTTGAAAACTCACGAGGGGTGGGAGTCAAAGTCGAATGGAAACTGATCTCAATCAAAACTAGCTTAAAATCTCGAAACTTAAAAAAAAATATTTAAAAATGTGACTATTATTTTTATCTAGACTTTTCTAGATAAAAATTAGATCTACCTAGATTTTTTTGAAGGTTTTTTCTATTACCCAGCTCTTGAAGCGTCTTGTGAACGATGGTTCCTCCATTGCTTTTATTCATTCTGCTTGGACACTTTTTTCCTTCCTCTATCTTCTTTCTCCCACATTTTTTTAAATTAATTACTTTATTTGTTGTTATTGTGTGTGTTTTTATGTAAATAGTTAATGTTTTATTTTTTAATTAAAAAAAATGTGTCGTAGTTATTTAGAGAAAGAAATTTTTATGTTTGTTGTTGTTGTTGCTGTTCTTTTGTTGTTCTATTTCCTGTTGCTTTTTACATGTTTCTATTTTGTGTTTTTTCCTTTTTCTTTATTTTTTATGCATTTTAGTATTATCTGCCTTCTTTACCCCCACCCCTCTCTTCTTCTCTGTGGTATCTTGCTGTTTTTCAACCTCCTTCTGAGTGGCAATTTTCTCGCGTTGCTTTGTGTTTACTTCTTTCAGCCCCAGTGGACAACTGCTGAGGAAGGACGAAAGTTTTTTCGTCCGAAACACGCGTCCAGTGCGATAAGTAACATTTATGTGTGTGCAATTTTTACAGAGTTTTAATTATTTATCGTTTTAAACACCAGTTCCTTGTGAACGTTTTTTTAAAGCATTTATTTTATTGTATTTATTCATTTACACATTCGTCAGAAACTTATTTCTTTGAAAATATTTTCAAAAATTTGTTGATTTATACGCATTTCATCCTAATAACCAAAATAATAATCAAACCACGAGTTTGTGATTCATATCACTATTAAATTCGCCCCTTCATTTCGTGCCTCCTTTAGCGAGGAATAAAAGGAGGCGTGTAATTGAGGATTTCGTGTACAAACCGAAAATTTAGATTAAATTTTGTGTATTTACATGTTCATTTCGGTGGTACCATTGTACATAACTTTTCCATACGGAATGATTTACAATAAATAGTGTATATGGCTGGCAGCTTTAAAAAAAACAAAACGGACAACGAGAGAGAAACAAACAAAGAGACAATAAATGATCCCAGTCTAATATAAAAGTTTACCGATGAAATATTTCATGAATAATTAACTACATTGACATTCAAAAAATTATGAGTTCATTTTAGAACGTTGTGTAATTTTACAATAAATGGAATGTTGTGCATTGCATAATAAGTGAAATGACCTTTTCGTAAATGCGACTCTAATAATCTTGCCCATTTCTGTAGTTTTCCAGGTTTTTATTTGGTGCCGTGCCCTTACCATTTAATTCGCTCAAAAACAGAAAGGTTTTCATTCCAAAAAACACAACGGATTTCTTTCGCTCTCAGAGGTCGCATTTAACATATTAATATACAAAGCCGCCCCTATAATGAAACGTATTTAAAACCGCCAATTAATCTTCTCTGACAGATCACTTCCAATGGGTATTTATTCATATGCACGATCCTATATGCTCTGTGATCACCTGTGGGATTGTTGAAGCAGAAGGTGAAGAAAAGACATTTGAAAGGGGAATGACTTTACGACCTTCAAATAAATAAATGTGTATTATCACGATTAATGCGTTTATTAACTTGAATGTTTTTCCAAGATTTTTCTTTTCTTTTTTTTCTTTTTTGGGAGAATTGGAGCAAAATCTTTTAGGGTTCGCAAATCACAGTGGTCCGCAGACCAGCGGACCACTGTGATTTACCACTGTGGACCGAGCGGACCACTGTGACGGACTAAACTATAACGGACCAGTAGAATACAAAATTTGTTGGCTCGTCGGACCAGTAACGTTTCATTTACATTTTTCTCTTGCAAACTTTCCTCATTTAGTTCCACAATACATGCCATATAATTTGATCTATTTAATATTTTTATAATAGGTATTTACATTTTTAATTTCAGCTCTTCACAGAAATCAATATGAATTACTCACATAATTTCATTTGTTTTGTAATTTTTTTTCAAATCATGTATACAGACCAGGGAGGTCGTGGAGTCATTGGCCCTTTGGACCACTGACTAAATATTCAAATTTCTACCCCTGAAAGTCATATACTATATTTACAGTTACCAAAATTTACAAATATCTTGAATTATATTACGTATAGCATTTGAAGCTTCAAAGTAATTATAAGATCTGATTTTCCCAAATTATAATTTTTTTTCAAAATTTATGATTTTAACACTTTTAAAAATAATTAGAGGTGTTTATAAAATCCATTTATTTGTCTCTCTGCAAGTCAGTGCTCTACTACTCATTGCTTATTGTTTATATATTTTTATTGATATTTACTGTACTATACCATTGAAAATGACTTGCATAACTTAACTCTAACAGGGAATTCCCTCTCTCTGTCTTTGGGCAGTCATGATTAAGAGTGTATTTTGGAGGCGTTATATGTATCACATGTTTATAACCATACATTTTTCATCGAAATTAATTACATCATATGTTTATAGTTATATACTGTTTAATCGAAATTAATACACGTAACATTTCGAGATCTAAACTAAATTATTGTTATAGATATAAGGGCAATCACTAATATAACTAGTTTAGTACCCTACTTCTTTTAGCCTGTTCGCTTCAGCCGTTGCAAAGACGCTGCGGCAGTGATTCCTATTCTGTGCCCACTATTCCTTTGCATCATGGGTTTTTGAAAGACTTGGCCCACTGATTTGAATCTAAGCGCAGTATCAGTTTGTAAGTGATGTAAAAATTAGAATAGATTTGATTTCATTAGTTTGGAGCATACTTCTACTTCATTTTAAGCAAAAATAACGAGACTTCTTGCTGATTAAGAGAGGTTAGATATCATACCCAACTTGTGTAATCTTAAAATCCAGCTTAATTTAGACATTACTTTACGGAATGCTTAATTTTAGATTTTCATTTTACACGCACGGTACTATTATGTAACGTAACATAATAAAGTGTTAAAACTGCTACAGTACGTAGCAGTAAAAACGTAAAGTGCGGATATGTACGTCCTGTAATCGAAACCCCATCCTCCAAATGTCATCGTTTTTATTTTTCGATAAAGGAACAAAATGAAAATATAATCATATTTACAAAATTCCTTTACAATTATTCACTAAATGGTGCCCGATAATTTAAATAAATTTTCTTGCAACTTACAACTTTTATAACAATATGTAAAACGAGCAATTTTAGAAACCATGAACATCTGCCATTCAAAGCATAACCTATTCACAAGTAGCACGTGTTTTACGAGCCTTAACATAAAAGGTACTTGAAAATAGAGCTTAAGTAATATAACTCATAATTACTTTTTGACTTCCCTTAAAAACGTTTCAAGCTGTTATCGGTAATAACTCCGAAGCCAAAACATGCTACTTTTTTAGATTTTGTTTCTTCTCGTTCTCTTTTCTTCCGGGGGAAAAACACCAGGCAGTCCTCCCCATTCCTAAAAAAAGAAGCTATAAATCCAAATCATAATGAAACCTCGCAATTAATCTTCGATATTTCTATTTGCCATTTATATTTTTAATTGCATCTGCCTGCCCGGGATTTGGTTTATGAAAGCCCACACCCTTCTGTTAATATTTTTAATTACTTGCGCGCAGTATTTTCTCTCCCGCAAACAAAACGTTCCGAGAGATTGTTCTGCGTTCATTAACGGCTCCTAAAACCTCGATCTGTATTCGTTGACTCGGGGCCGAGCCGGAATGAGTTGGCAACTTAATTAGTCAGGAATGACACTCCCAAAAAGTGTAACGCGCAGCCACACCTTGTCCAATAGGAGTGGCTCGCATCCGGATAGAAAAGGTTCTCTGCTGTTGGTTTACTTTTTTATTTATTTGACTACCACCTATTGCCTGGCGCTGATTAATATTTTTATGAGTTTCAGGTGCCCCCGCTGTTAATATCTGAAAGTATAATGACACAATGTTGATTAACTGAAATTTTTGTTCCAGCGCAGCAGATGGCTAGATAGCGCTTCATAAGAAAGTCCCCCGTGGCTATAAATTAGATACGTTTATAGGAACAAAAGATATTTAAGAAAGAGAGTGACTCATTGCTGAATTAAGAAAGAGGAAAAACATCGCCAGATTTAATCTCTGGAAGTGTAAAAATATAGCCTTCCGTTGAAATTAAGCAGATAACTTATAGCTTCTGTGAATTGCAGTCATAAATACTGAAAACTTTTCGTTAATATTTAATGTGTTCCTATATTTTTTCATTTAAAGAACAGAAAGTGGTTAAAAAATGCTCCAAATATTCGATTTAGTAATAAGGTTTTTATTTTTATTGGTTTGTCACACAATCGTTTATTTACATGCAGTGATTAATTAAATCATACAATCCTTTATACAAAAAGTTTTTAAAATGGTCTTTGTGACTGATGAACAGGGAATTTCCGAATAAAAATCGTTCATCTGATAGTCTTGTTAATATCTGTCGTTAAAGCCTAAGCCCATAAGCATAGTGCTGCGATAGCACGTTCCTCTTCAACTTTGTTACAAGATGTTTTGGGTTTATACAATACTCGACTTGTGAAAAGGCTTTTACTTTTAATCTTTACAAAAAATTCACTATCCTATCCTCATATTCAAAGAGTTTATGTCTAAGTGCCGTTCCCAAATAAAATGGTCATCTTAAATTTATAGGCAATGGTAAAATTTACCACAAGTCATTCAAATCAAGAAATTATAAAGCAGCGCATAGATTGTGGTGTTTCCAAAAATTTTGATCAACCCTGTAAAAGAGCTTCAAATAATACGCACTTTATTTGTATCAAATATATATACAGTTTTTTATACTTCTATGCACTTCACATCTAAGTTAAAGTGTTTTCTTAAGTTAAGAATAACTCCACTGTTTATAAAAGTATGTTATAAGTTCTGAATGTTCTGACAAACAGTGAAATGAACAAAAAAATTAGATCACAACAAAAAATTCGTAAAATAAATAAATAAATTTTTGTAAATAGTATGTTTCATAATATGGAGATTATTTTATAAGGAAGTATTTAAATTGCTTAAGGTTGAAGAAAAGATGTTTAATATTGAAGAATTCTTTACATACAGGTTTGTAGTATTTATAATAGCTGTCAAGCTATAAAAGAATGCCAAATATATTTCTGTTTCTTTTCTTTGTACAAATGTGTCAGATTTGTTCATGAAATTAAAAAACGAACGTTAACCAAATTTGCACACTAAACATTCATTTATGGCAATCGACATCGATATAAACATTTTTTTTTTAGACTGCTTCTGCTACCCGCTTTCAGTTACATTTTCTTTTGCAAAACAACTGAACTGAAATTACATATTAAGAAAATGTAAAAATAATATAATATGTCATCGAAAATGTGCATCATTAAAGTGTAGGGGAAGATAAATAGTTTACAAAAGTTGATTTTAGAGCATCATCACGGTGAAACCAGGTGGTAGATTCGACACCGTATTCAGAAACAATATGTTCCATTTTCAGGACTCGACTTTACTTCAGCTTCTATTGATGCAAAGACTAAATTAGCCTTATGTGAACGAATATGCTGTCTAAAGGTCTTCGCTTCAACAAAATCTCAAAATCATCAAACAATCGCAAAATCAACACAGTAAATCTATCAAAATATCTGGAACTTCAGAAACACTCCAGCAGACAGACATTTAAACATAGCAGAGACACTTTGCGGTCATGGCAAAATCAAACAGCACTCTTTCGTGCTGTTTTCTTCATCTTCCCAATACAGAGATTAGCAAAAACTGCACCGTTCCGTTAGGCTGCCACAATCGTGTTCTTCAATACCAATAACCGACGACCGTTCGCTTTGTCAACGACCCGTTAAGCCTAATATCGCGAGCATCTACGCTCTTGCTTGTATCTTGGTGTAAAATTTTGTCTCTCTCTCTCTTTTTTTTTTTTTTTTTCTTCTTCTTCTTTTTACGTTTCACTTACTAATACAGCTCTCATCCGAGAATTTCTTAATTGATTTCATAAATCCATTTCACATACACTTGCAATCAACGCAGCTTTGGACTTCTGCCAGTAGCAAATCAGTTCAGCTACCACCTCGCTTTCTGTTTACATCTGGTAGTAGCGGCTATTGCCATTCTCTGCGTAGAAACATCGTCGATTTTGTCATCGCAAACATTAGTATCACGGATTTTGATATAGGACGATCATCGGCGTATTCTAAAAGAGCTAAACGAAATTTGCCTGTAAGATGGTGCTGTGATTCGTAATCATTAAGTTTATGTTGTACGCATGCTTTCGTTAATAGTAGACTGTATCATGATTCATCGCTAGAGGGCGCTTATGTAGCTAATCATTAAAAGAGGGTCGAGTATTTTCCTTTGAGCAGCTGGCGCTAATTCGCCCATCTGCCGCTAGTTGATGATCGTCCTATATTCAAGTCCGTGGTTAGCATATAAAGATTATCTTTTTTTTTTCCTGAAATAGAACCATTAACTTTTTAAAAATAAAACGAGCGTTCAATATTCACGAAAATTCAGTGATAAACTTATACGACATATCATTACGAGAGCCGAACAAATAAACATTTATCATACGTTATTGAATTTTCCGTTTAACACCATCCACTTCTCTCGGGAAGCGACCTCTTTAACATAAGATACTCATAAACAGTTGAAGAATCAAGTCGTGTTACGGTTGATGATGCCACTTCGTCGACATCTCAGATTTGCTCCGTTCTGTCAGTCAATCCCCTCCACGAAAAAGAAAGAAAAAAAAAGTGACGCCAATACTCGACTACATGCGTTCACATTCAATGAATACACACTGAGAAGTAAAATAAAACGAAATGAATAAATAGGGGGGGGGTGTCCGAATTCTGTCTCCTGATGTCGAATCGATAAAATTCGGCTCCTTTTGCCTCGACGGGAGCCGATGATGGATGCGTTTGTCATAAGGCGGCGACCCAAGAAGAATATAAGACATAACATAATATCTATCTATTTAACAAGACTTCCCCCCAACTGTTTTATTCTTTCTGTTTTCACCCTTGTGGATCGTTGGGTGGATTCGTTTGAACACATCTATTGATTCATATACTATGTGATCGGAAGTGTCCAGGTAAAACGTGAAATGTCCCTTTAGTTTTGCAAAGGTTTTGAATAGCAAGAAAAAATTTTAAGGTAGGTAAAAATCATAGCGCAATAACAGTGGTACTGTTTTATTTTTAATGCATTTGGGGAAAATTGAACACAACATCCCTAAAGTTTTTTTTTAAATTAACTTAAAATATTATCCACATAATGACTAACTTTTAAGTAATAATAATATCCGAGAAATTTTATGGGATGTATTGTACACCAATGTGTTCGTCAATGTATCACAATTCGAAAAAAAGATCAAAATTATGAAAGATGAACTCCTACAAACACTATTTATAATTAAGGTGCAATTTAGAACTTATATTTATTCTTAGAAGATTTTTGAAGTTTATGATGGTGATTTCTTTCTTCTTTCCTTTTTTGTGTGTGTGTGTGTGTGTGATTATAATTTTTTTGCTATCCTCTAATGAAAAATTGCTGATATTCCAGTCTTATCCTTTCATAAATTTTATTATAATTTAAAATTATGAGGGCTTTTTCCGCATTACTTTATGATCATTAGCGTAGCGACTAAACTGACATATTTTTAAGAGTAAAATATGGAAAAGTATTCTTTCTTTATATTTTTCTGCGAAAAATCTGACAAAACATTGCTAAATATTTCCGGAAAATGAAAAACTAGTTTCACTCTATATACGATATGCATTTATGTTCAGTTCATATGAATACAGATGAATACGTGTTTATATTTGAATATATGAGTCTACCGCTTTTAAGTGATTAATATTTCACCAGCAAGTAATAAAGAGTGATAACTTTTTCCCCCAACAAGATTTAATGGATTTAGTCCATTTTTTATGGCGAAGCAGCACGTATTCCTGGTGTCTCCACCATTAAAGTATTTATTCCTACTGCAATATTTAATACAAAATATAATTCATCTTTCACGACATCTAAACTCGGCACAAATTGGGATGCATGGAGGACCATTCTTCAACAGGTATTAAGTTAACACGGGAACAACTGGGAGATGATGACACTTCTCAAAAAATTTTCGTTTCGCGTCCCCATTAAAATTTCATTTCCCTAATGGCTCCCCCCAACAAACCAGACAATACCATCAAGAATTAGATCTTCCCTTGGTGAACCTCTCTCTCTTTCACCGTTTGACAGAGGAGCCAAAACAGCATCTTTCATCGGTCACAAGAAGGAGATAGCAGGAGAAGAAAAAAAGTGCGGTAACAAAAGGCGATATCTCAACCGCAAATAAATTAAGAAGCAAACTAAGATTAATTTCGATTTAGCGCAAAATTCCTGGCTCACCGGAAACCGTAATTAATCAGTGCATTATCTTCCGACTGCAACTTCTACTTCCCTCTTCTGACAAGATAATGGCCGCCATGATAGATTGAAAACTAACAACGAAAGAAGGCAGGCTCTGCCACCATATCTTAACAAAAAAGGCTTTTATTATTATTTTTGACCAAGAAAAAGCAAAAAAGAGCGTTGAAATTTCTCTTTTCTTACTCCAAAAACTTAAGCAGAAGCTGATGGATGAAAGTTTTAAAGTAATTATTTGTTATCTTTGAGGGTCGCGCTTATTTTTGCCACGAGCTTTCAAACACCAGGGAAAAGATTTACTTATTTGCTTGGTGCGGGGGCTTACGGATTCACTTTGCATCTTTAAGTCTTGCATGCATATTGAAATAAAATTAAAGGAAATTATACACTGAAACTAAGTGACTTTGTAAAAAAGTTTTGATTAACAGCTTATAGAAAGTTAATTAGTCAAATAATTCTCACAACTTATTTAAATTTAAAATATTACTGTAATTAATATTCTCCGAAAGTATAAATTTCAAAACGAATATTGAAAAACTTATTACCTACATTTTTTCATTTCTTTCTATTACACTTAACAACAATGATATACTCTGACATTGCTACATTCAAACAATTGTTACAATCAAACCTTACTCTGAACTTAAGCAGAAGCTCTCAGATGAAAGTTTAAAGCAATTATTTGCTATCTTTGAAGGTCGCAATTATTTTGATCACGAACTTTTATACACCAAAAGATTTACTTATTGAAATAAAATGAAAAGAAAATATACTTTAAAACTGACTTTGTAAGAAAGTTTCGATTAAACAGACTACATAAATATAATTAGTCAGCTAATAATTAAATTACTTTAAAATACTACAGTAATTTCTTGAAAAGTATAAATTTCTAAACGAGTGTTGAAAAATTATTCTTAAGAATATTCTTAAGAATATAAAATTGCAACAATGATACTCTCCGACATACTTACACTCAAACAATTGTTGTTATATTCAAGCAATGTATATAAAAATTTAGCTGTTAAAAGAGCAAAATTTAGTACAGTAATTTTTAGTACTTTTAAATAGTTTTAAGAACATTTTTACAGATTTATCTATCATTAAAATTTTACTTGATTTAAAATGTACAAAACATACTATAATTTTCAATTTTTTCAAATTGTTTTTAACTCTGATTTCAATTGTATAAAAATTATAAAAAAGTTTTTTATTATTATTATAAGTTCCAAAAATTATGAATTGAACCTGTGACCTTCAATTAATTCCACAGATAAGTGAATTCAAAATAAAAATTAATTGAATTGTTTCCATTAGTGCTTATTATTCACGTAAATGTAATCCGTAAACCATTTACATTGTTTACAGATTACATTTTTGTGGCATAAATTGTAGTTACAGAGTAACAGGTGCAATGCTTATGTAAATAAGTGCACTTATCTAAAAGGATAAGGTAGCATTTTCAACTTTAATAGCACGTGATATAAAGCGACATTAATCTGACAGTACCATTCTGAAGTTCGACAACAAAAACTACGAACAAAATACTGAACTAAGATCAAAGTTACAATAAAATACATTTTGGCCAATTCGTAGCTTAAATTTTTCTGCAAAAACTAATTGTAAGGAACAGCTTTAAAAAAAGTAATATTAAATTAAACAATGTATAGAACAAAATTTTAACTTTTTATACATACACCAAATCAATAACGCATCTAATTTTAAAAATTTTGTGATTCAGGGCACCGTTATTTTTAATACCATGAGGTTTCAGACCATCAAAATAGTTAACGGCGATTTGGCGTCGGCGGTATAATACGTACGCACCAATCGGAATTTTATTTCTCAGTCACACAGAGAGTTAAATTTTCAATATGAGATATCTGACGCTATTTCACGCAAGACACACTACTTTTCTTTTTACTGGCATATTAAATATTGAATAATAACAAGAGCGAAGGCAATGTCTTTCAACGCGAAATTACTAAGAAACAGATAGGTATAAAACAAAAACCTCCTAAAGCAGTTTATACATCTGGCAGTAGTTTCTTCCGATTACTCATTTAAAAACGCCTTTCTCAAATGTCAACTCCCGGTAACTGGTGATCTTGATAATTTGTCTTGTTTTATCCGCATACTGCCGCATCCATCACTGTCTCGTCTTAACAAAAGAAACCGATCCGAGACATTGAAAAAAAATGTATATTATATATATATATATATATACATACGAAAGTGATATCTTCTCAGCTCGCAAGGCTGTTGACAAGAAAAAGACCTAGAAGACTAGTGTTTATGTGAGAAATTGGATTTGTATTGGATTGGTTAAGAATCGGACATCAACGGCTAAACCATAGAATAATTTGGTTTTACATAGATAAGACCATAAACTTCCACTGAAGATTTGCTTTTTTAACATTTTTAAAGACTTAACAGATATCTAGAGCAATTTAAATACTTATATCATCCGTTATTTAGTAGAAGCAAATAGTTTATTTATTTCAATGAATGGAAAATGTCAAACTGTGTAATCTCTAGCAGCTATTTAGAACTGCACAAAGTTCAAATGTACTTTGATAGGACAAAATTTTGCTGCAGAATATGTCAATCTCACGCAATTTTCAATTTATGACGTCAAATCTTTTGACTGCAGTAAAGGGAATTCCATTGAGACCAGTCAGTTCACCCGGTTAGTTTGCCCAGCTAGTCTTCTGAGAATAATGTTATAACTTATGATAGCGTTGAAAGAAAATCTTACTCATAACCAACCGTTATGGAGGAACGTAATCCTGCGCTAAAATGTATATTATAAACCCTGATTAGTTTAATTGGAAAAATCATGTCGTCATTTTTGTAATGACCGATGTAATTTCCCATTTGCAATTTCTTAGAAATATTGCGAAAGCTCTAATCACTAATTCTTATGCCTTTCTATAAGTACGCTTATTTTGATTTTTCAAGAATACAAGAATAAATTTGTAAAATCTAAGCTTTTTTAACATCTTTTTTTCTAATTTCATATTAAGCTTAATGAAAGCATTTAAAGGCATACTGCGATGGTTTGTTAAATCATTTCTGCTAAATGACATACTTTGTCGTACCTGAGACTGTAATAGGAATTTCACGTAATTAAAAATCTTTCGAAACCATTTTGACTAGAAAAACATATTTGAATCTAAAAACAATTATATTTTCTCTGTTGCTAATGTCAACCATTAAAGGTATTTGGATTTCTTTCATAAATACCAGAGACTGCTCTGACAATACATTTTTTTAAATTTACATTCTTTAATATCGAGTAATTAGAACAGGTAAAGTAAAATGAATGCACATTTCATATAACTACATCTTTAAATTCTTTTCTCATATAATAATGGAAAATCTATTTACTTCACCATTTTATTTAATGTGTTTCTTGAAACAATTACATTTTCCTTTTGAAGTTCAATTAAAATATCCTTTTGCATCATAGAAAATTGTTCATTAAGGTATTTTAGATGAAATAAGAAACCTTATTTTGGTCATTTAGAAACATTTATGCACGTAAAGTATTTAATGTGCAGTACTTATAGCTTAAATAAAGCACATACTGAAAAATTATACTTGACATTTAATGACATTATAATTATACCGTTGCTTGGTAACCGAAGGAGACCTCTAAATTCTGAGCTGCGTAGCTGCTTAGTAATTCATTAGACTAATTAGATTCTTTAATGATATGCAAAATTTATGAGGCAGAAAAGCAAAATTGTTCATTATGAAAGAGCAAGTTAATTAAATTAATGGCAGAACTTTAATTTTAATGAGTTTCAGCTGAAAAATATTTGACGGCATTATACAATTTATGGTTATTTTTTGACGCGAGTTCAAACTTATAAAAGGAATGAATGTTCCCCTAAATTAATTTTAAAGATTTGTTAGCGTAATTAATCAAAACTGAGTTACGGTGCCTAAAACATCTGTTTTTCCACCTTCTCTTTTCCTTAACAAAACAATGGGATTTTTATATAAGTAATTTTTCACAAAATAAAAAGTCCAGAATTTATACATAAAGCTGAATGCAGTTACTTTGGCTCTTATGTAAATCCACTTCAGAATAAATTATTAATTATAAACTTACACATTCAAGAAATATTAATACATATTAGTAACAATAACACAATAAAATTCTCAGAATCTACTGAAAAATCCAATATCATACTCGAAATAAAAAGTTTCAATAAGAAAGCAAGAAGTATTTTTAGGAAGCTTTATAGGTATATAATAAACCTAATCTACAAAAATCTTCATCTAGTAAGATTATAAATAAATAAATTTATGCACAATAAAAAATAATTTGCATAATATGATATATAAATTGGGTTTTATGTATATCCCACGGGATACCTACCAAAATTTAATTTAAAAATATGATTCATCTAATTCATTTAAATGCTTATGAGCAAGATATGGATAAAAACTAACAATTTCATTCCTCAGAAGAAGGTGTCTATGCTTTCCTAAAAACACATTAAATTTATTAAGCAAAAATGAAGTATTGATAAAAAGCGTATATAACCTGAACATAATATCTTCTTCGCGATGAATTTTTCGACATCATAATTATCAGTATGAGGCTTATTTTCTATAAAAATGTTACATTTTAATATAATTTAGCGCATCTAAAATGAAATTGTAATGGTCTGCGGATGTCATTTTTCATCGAATTTCCACAAGAAACAAGAAATATCAGTATGTTATCTCCATATCCTAATTTTTTTATGCAGTATTATTATTAAAAAGAATTTTAAGATAATAATAGCTATTCTCTTTATAGCAAGAAGTCAAAGCCCGGTGTGGAGTCAATTACAATGGCCGCTAGAAAAATCATTTGACAAAAATATGTCTACACTCAATATATTTAATCATTTTCCGCTTAAAATAAATAACTTCATATTTCATTTTTATTATATACCTACCGAAATCAAAATTGCATTTTCTTCTAAAAACGTACGAAAATATTTTGCATTCGAAAGATTTCGTTTTCATGAGAACATCCCCTCTTATATCATTGTTTCATGCTGAGAAAATCATTTATTTGTAAAAGAAAGAACTGGGTAATCTAGAAAAACAATTTTAAAAGAATAGGAATCGCAAATTTCCCTTCAGAGCCTAATAACCGTGACTTAACTATAACATAACTGTCACGTGAGACACCTAATTTTGTCGCACAAATGATAAATATTTTTTTTTTTACTCTCGGAAATAAAACAGGACTGAAAACAGAAAAAAAAAAAAAAAAAAAAACCTTGAAAATTGTGGAACGGGTGGATTTTCAAATTTTTAAAGTAGCGCAGAGTGTATTCTATATTTCTATACATATTTATGAAAATTTTTAAGCGGATCATGCAATCGGTGTAGATGTTATTACGCTTTTTGCGCTTAATTTTTTAATCTGTTTGTAGTAATGGTGGTAAAAGTTTTATCTAGGAGTGGTTACCCAGAACTGTTACAGAATCAGTGAGTCAGGGATCAGCATAGCTATATATATTCGCCTTATAATATTAGAATACTTCAAAACAAACAAATATATATGTAAATAAGGTCTTGTTTCATATCTATCCTTTGCTAGTTATACAGTGTCCCAAAATAATGGTGAATCACTTTATAACGCAGGAAAAAAAGAGAAGAAAATAAGACGAAAGGAGAAAAAAATTTCTCCCGTTAATTTTCAGAAAGTTATACTTTTCAAATTTGTATACGATCCCAGTTCAAAAAAATTCCCAATTAGTAAAATGTGCCTTATACACTAATGAGGTGAAGTAAAAATTTTGAGAACTGTATCCTAAATGTGTTAGAGTATGTGAAGATAAGTATATGCTGACTTAAACCTCTTTTCAACGGCTCTCGAATGGAAGAAACCACTCAGGATGATAGCGTTTCAGGTGCCATACCGAAATTAAGAACGATTTTTTAAAATTTTTGTTTATATTTTATTTGTTTTTTTTTCACTCTAGCAATAGCCGTTTACGTTCATATATAGGCCACGTTTTATGATGAAAGACGAAATTTTGTTCATCACCTCTTTAGTACTTGGGTCACATTTTTACTAACTGGGCATTTTTTTTTTGTACGCTGGTCGAAAATAAATTTTAAAAAGTGTAACTTTTTGAAAATTAACGAGAGGACTTTTTTTTCTATAAGAGTCTTTTTTCCTACTTATCTCTAGTAGGTAAATAATTAAAGCGTATTACCACCTTTCTGGGACACCCTGTATATTAGCTTCTACCTATTTCAAACATTAAAAAAAGTTTTCATTTAAATATGAATTTTTGTTAAATATTCTTCATAAAACATTTTTAATGTGTCAGCAACACACAAGTATATTATATTTAATTTTCTCTACTTATTCTGATTTTAATTAGGAGGGCTCTCTCTATACAGATAAAAAAATGAAATAACACCATCGTTATTTATTTCTATTGAAATCTTCACTTAAGATTGGTCAAATAATATTATGGTAATTAATATCTTGTGGAATTTTTTTATCATTTGCTCCTACTAATCAAATTCTTCAACTTTTGCTAATTTCTGCTGTGATAGACAAACGTCTGACATATACTGCATGAGTGATTCACATTTTTTCCTTTAAAAAGTATGTATTGAAGTGAAAAGTTTGTTCCTCATTTTGTTATTTTAAGGATTTTCTGAGGCCTTAAAAATAATTTGAAATTATACCTACTCTGAAATTAGATGTATGGATTATGTTGAAAAAATTAACATAATTCACATTCATAATCTTTTTTATTTCACTTCATAGATTGATAGAGCTTAACCTCACAAAGTTTGAGAGAAAAAAAAAAAAGCTCAAATATCACTTAGAAGCATTTAAAGCTATCAAAGTTTTTTTGTTTGGTTCATTTCATCATCTACATAATGCTTAAGTACATATTTATGGCACTTTTTAATTTACTTTTTAACTATTTTTTAGTTTACTCTTTAAAATTAAACATTTTATCTTTTGGTTTCCATTCTCATTTATTTCCTTACTTCGGCTTTCAAATTTTGTATTATCTTTTACGAAAGCCATAGATTTTTTCATTTATTTTGTGTATTTGATAATTATACATATGAAGAGTGCGTCTAATTTCTTAACCAAGTTTCATGAACAATGGGCTTTCCTCAGACAGTTAATGAAAGAAACAGTTCTGAAATAAAAACTTTTATCAAGTGCAATCGGTGAAAGAGGGAATAGTTTTTGAAAAACTAAGGTCGGAAAGTTTACTATCACTTGAACACTTTTTCTAAAGTGATTATTAATAGGTACATGAAGACGACGTTTCCGACCCCACATTGCTATGTGATTCTGAATTGCCCTGTACCCTCTACACCTCCTACAAGTTTGTCAGTCTGGTAGAGAATCACTCTGTATATAGACTGCGAGACAACAGTGTCTACCACCAGATAATCAAAATTCCATGCTTGTTTTAAACAGTTTTTTATAATGTATGGAAATTAAAATTGTTGAATGTTTTCATCTTATTTCAATCACAACTGAAGTGAGCCTGTGGTTATTACTTCCTGCTACTGTAATATAAACATTCGCAAAAAATCACCGAATTATAAAATGGTTGGCGACAAAGGACCATAGAACTCTTTATTCGTATTTAAGTCAATCGACATAAAAATTTGCATTTTGATATAGTGTTGCTTGATTACAAAAAAATGCTAAGTTAATTCCAGAGTTTAATTAATTAAGAAAAAATATTCTAATTAATTATAAAATAAATAATAATGCTGATTTATCTTCC
Source organism: Cheiracanthium punctorium (assembly GCA_038373885.1). Taxonomy (NCBI): domain Eukaryota; kingdom Metazoa; phylum Arthropoda; class Arachnida; order Araneae; family Cheiracanthiidae; genus Cheiracanthium; species Cheiracanthium punctorium. The sequence goes on along the minus strand of JAWZYV010005775.1, from coordinate 350,811 downwards.
ATATAATATAACATTAATAAGTTTAGGGTTACATAAAACATTTAAAAAGGCTCGCAAAAGGATTTTCTATGACATAATAGGTAGCAGTTAGGTGTGAAATAGAATTTTATAATTTTACAACTTCAGATAAGCGGTAAAACTTAATTTATGCAATATGTAAAATAAAATTAAATAACAACGTATATCTCATAAAGTTCAGTGATAATCGTATAATATATTTCAATGCAAAAAAATAGGAACTTCACAGCAGGAAAAAAATATATATATATATATAAATTACTGTCTCTTCTGAAGTACTAATTCGAATACCTTTTCATTAAGATGATTAAACTCTGAGTAATTAAAACAAATACTATTCTTCATTATTAAAATATTCAATTACGAAAACTTGCGAAAGAGAAAAAAAAATATCGGAAAGAATTCCATGACTTTTTTTTTAATTATTATTATTTCTTTCTTCATTTTCCTGGAACTCTCTTCTCCTCCCTCATCAATAAAAAATAAATAAAACAGACACACAAAAATGCAATATCTAGAATATTTGAATAAGGACCTTGCACGAGCACTTTAATTACAACCCGCTGAGTAACAATCTTAGTTACCATGTAAACAATTTCGTGAAAAAGCGTAATTCCCAGTGGAATTCCAAGGATCGATATTACGAATGCACTAATGATTATTTATTAAAAAAACGTGCCTGTAAAATTGAGGAATGCAGTTGCATGTTATTAGTTTCTGGAGAGATTTGTTTTTATTTTGCAGGGGGAAAACACTACATTTTTATACTCTACGTAGTATTGTGGGTGTGTTCTCTAAGAGATCCAATATTAAACTAAGGCAGTAACGACGTTACGAGCTTTTGTTCTAGATGAAACCTTTGTCTTTGTGAACATAATATAGATTATTGCCTATATTAACGTACAAAAGAAAAGGCGGAAGATAACAAGGCGATAATGCAAAAGTAATTCAAATGTCGCTATTTCTCCACCTTCTTTTTTCGCTAAGTGTAACAATTAGAATCATAATTCAGAGGAATTGTTTCTTAAAGAGTTAATCTATGCTAAAAAGGGAGAAATAGTGGAAAATGAAACTTTTGCTTATAATTTAGAAGATGTAATTACAAATTTAATATCCTTCGCATTTATCGCGATTCTTTTCCATTATTTCTCAATTTAACAAGTCTATTCATCCCTATAATGATTGAAATTTAATAACTGAAGATTATGAAATTTTTTTAAAAATTAATACGAGGATCGGAAGTGGAACTTTTTTTTTCTAAAAAGCAGAATCGAATTTCATTAAATTTCTACTTTTGGGATAACGAATTTTTGCATTTCTATCGCACATTTTTTTCTGTTAGTTATTGTTCTTATAAAAAAGTTTCTGCTAAGACTTACTAACAAATGTAATACAGTTGAGTGTACTTTATTATTTCAATTCATATCATCAAGAATTTAATAACACTAGATGATGATAAAGAATTTGCGATCTTGGTTATTACGGAAGTTAGAAAAAATAGTAATCAATTTTATTAAAAAGTTAAATTTTCAAAAATGGAAAAAGTAATTATAATTAAGTTGTCAATTTTTCTGCATCAAGATTAAATTTGTAAGTTTAGAAATGCAAAAAAGCAATTATAATTTAGTGTGAAAAACTCTTTATATATTTTTCAGTCTAAAATTAATATGTTGTCGTTTAAATTTTCAAATACTCTTGGAAATCATGCGATATAATTGCTTGGTTTATATGCAGTATAATAAACTTATTCACACACACACACACACACAGTATGCGTCTGTTGCTGTGTTCATCGTAATTTTAATAGTTTTGATATGCACCATGCCCGTAAAATAAATGAAATAAAATCGATGTCAGCTATGACCAATAGGTAATTCTTAGTCGTATTTCTAATTTGAAGAATAATTTGAAGAATGACACTGATGCAATACAGTTACCTTCTTAATGGAATATCGGTTAAAGGAATATCCCGCTTATTGTAATAAAACTTCAATGAGCCAAACCGTAGGAATTAGTAGTCAATGTGATCCTGGATAGTGGAATATCCCACTTATTGGAATACATTTTCGTGGCAAATTGGCAATTCTATTAAGTGGGTTCGACTGTATATTCTATTTCTTTATTCCGACTAAGTCATGATTGCGTTTTATCTTCATCAGCATTAGACATAGTGTCTGCTTAAATAGTACAAACGGCACAGAAGATTACTTAACGGTTATCTCGTTTCAGATTTTAAGGCAGAAAATATTAGTGCAGTATATATGCGTATAGCAAGAATTCAAATAAATTTCAGAAGTATGGTTTACTTTAATGCAGAAAATTGTTTTATGCAACCAACCTTTGAACTCAAATAAGCAGGGAATCTATAAAATTTCCAATGACACACTGCAATCAGGCTAGTGCATTTTTTCTTCATCTCACAGATTCAGTAATGTGAAAGCTATTAAATTTAATTTCACTTTTAAAAGAAAAAGTATTTAGTTTACTTAATAATGAGAAAAAGTATTCAAAAAATTCTTGTTTAATATCTATATAAACAGTACTTCATCTCTAAATTGGAGAGAATGTTTAAAGATTTTTAATTTGTGTCCTCTCAGCATTTTAAATATATGAAAATTTAGTGATAAATTTATCTCACGTTAATCTGACTGTTCCTCGTTGGCAAACAAACATACTTGGTGCTTATTTATTTTATATAAATATTTCAGAAACGGCAAAGTTTACACACAAAATATATTCTAAATTAATTTCATACCCGCTGAAATAACCATAGTTTGGTTAATATGATACTTAAAAATAAGAAAGATATCTTATTTTACACTAAATGGTAAATTGCTATAATGTCGTAATATTAAGCAATTTAAGTCTATTTAAGTGCATTTAAATTGAAATTGCGATAATTTTCTGCAAAGATGTATTATGCACTCTACTCTTGGATTACTTACTAAGTAAGCAATTATTGAAGATGAGTTCTCAATTATAAAGCACTCGATACTTTATACAATGCACTTTTTAAAAAAGCAAATTGAGAGACTCATTTTAAATAATTTGGGATCCAAAGAATAAAATATTATATATCACAAATCTCTCACAAGTTTTAAATAGAAAATAGATTAAATAACGCGGTAAGGCTAAAGAAATGTAACTGGAATTACAGAGTGCTGAATTTATGAATCAATAAAGTTTCTTCCAAAGTACTATCCAAACTCTCACACTAAAGAGTTTTAAGTAATAAACATCTGTTTCAACGTTTCATTTACTATTTTTTAGTATGTTTATAGGACAGTAAATGGACAAAACTTACAAACATTTTTTACATTTTTTTTTCTTTTTTAGTTGTTGTTTCATTTAAAAAATATGAAAATTTCAAAATAGTTCCAAACTAAATAATTTTAATATGAAAGGTCTGTTTAGTTTGATTTTAGCTCAACTTTTTGTTAAATCACTATTTTTATAAAAATAAAAAGAATAATTAAACTTAGACATACAAATGAAAGGTCCATAAAAAAAAACAATCTGTGACATTTTTAGCATGAATGAATGGAACGAAAAGAATATTAATTATTGTCTTTTATTACAAATTTTTCAAATTAAATAAAGCAAAACATTTTGTCTGTATTTGAGCAACAAAAAAAAACTGAAAGACAGTGTTTTTTTTAAACTATTAGACTAACGAAGTACTATTTTTTTTCGTAAGTCCATATTTCTTTTTATCGAAACTACTGAAGCTAATACCACGAAATTTGGTGTATGGATGAGGTTTTGAGAGTAAGTGCTTGATTTGAGAGCATTTTCTAAAGTTCTTTATACCTTTAGTCTAAAGGGGGTCTAAACGTATTTTTCACGGTGCTACTATTCCGTCATAAAAACAATTAAATTTTCTGTAATGGCCTTTTCTGTCTGAAAGAAAACGATATATCCACAAAATTCAAAACAGGGTAGGCGGCCACCCACTCATTTTTTCACATATTTTTTTTATTAAAAATAGAGACGGCTTGTGAATTTCTTTATCTAAAATTTAAAAATATAAACTCATCGTTTGTGCATAGTTTTCCTCACATTAGAAAATTGTTTAAAATGTCCTTGTATGAATTTTTAATATTAAAAAATGACCTTACTTTCCAGTGAACATATTCATGCTTTAATAACTACTTTATAATGTAGGACTCAATCCTAATCACCATTTAAACTAGAAAAGAGTTGCAAATAAAGTAGAATTGCCACATAATGAAATAATTCTTAAATTTAAATACACCCAGTTGTTCAGTATAATGTTTACTAACTCAACTGACTAACTCACACTGCTGTTTTTAATAATTATTTAAGAAACAAACAAAAAAAGTGAATCTCAAAGATTGAGATTTTACATGAATACTGCATGCCATTTATTCTTATTGCTTTGCAAATTTCTTCTCTGTGTAGTACATCCCTTTATTCTGTCGTAGAAAATCCATAAAAATTTTATGACAGGGATATTTTGGAATGTATTGCATTTTTTTTTAACTAAACCTAATTTCAGTTCGTTTTAGAATAATGAATAATAATTGAAATTAGTGCTTGCTGTCTATTAAGTTACTGGGATTCTTAATATCTAAAATCTAAACAGTTTTAAACCTATATCTTAAAATTTGAACGCTATCTATAACTGGATAGTTTATATGATTATCAGGAAGCAAAGAGCTTCTTTGAGTCCTGATTCTACATTTATATATTCGTGTTTTTCTTCATATAAAGAACTTGAAACAAGTTTCCTTAATAGTAGAAAAAGTTGCAGCGATGCAACAGAGACGTTAATGCAACCCAACATAATTCCAATGTAATACCGTCACCTGTAGGTCACATTATAACATCACAAAAATGTCTCACTATGCGAGTATTGTATAGTTCAACTGTGTGCAGCTGTCTAACTTAGACCTTGAAGAAAGTTACAGGCAAATCGCATAGTGATACGACCACAAAAAGATATAATGGTAAAGATTCTAAAGCTAAATCACAGGGACCTTAACAACTCATTGCAATAGTCATAATTAGATAACATTTCGATCACTGAGCTATAAAATAAAATAAAGTAAATCCTTCTATCATAATCCTATTGACAGTGCCCCTCGAATTGCGTAGTGGCTAAAGGGCCATTCTACCACACCACGGATCTGAGTTCAATTTCTGGCTTGGGTGACATTTTGTTCTTCCTCCATAATAAACAACGCTGGTCCACATATTAGGTGTCACAATAATAAAGTGACCAGTAATTCAGGCCTTAGTAGTGGCCAACGACTATAAATGCAAGTGTCCGCCATAGGAAAAGAAAGTTTTGATTAATTCCTAAAATAATTTCTTAAAAAATACCAGATTCAATTAAACTGAAACAAATTTCAGAGTGCTACCTTTAACTAATATTGTAATTTATAAATGAAATCATAGCACTTTTACTTTTAAAATAATCAAATACCATTGCACTTTAATATTTTTGAATAGTAAGGACCAATGTTTTCTAGCTAAAATTGTTTCTTGAACTTCAAATATAATATTCTAAATTATATACCAAATCGTACCAAATTAAGCTGAAAATAATTTTCATACGAGAAAGACAACAACGCTGAAAAAAATAATCTAAAGGATTCCTAAACATTCAAACAATCGCTCTAATTTATGTCACATTCAATATGCCAAAACCAAAACCAAACCATGAGATATCAATATGTCTCAGTGGCAGTTTATAATAATTCTCCATATTGAAAAAACTTAGATTGAGTTAACATTCATTAGTAAAACATATGCAAAATTTAGTGAGATATTACTTTAAAAGTGATCAGTTATCACTGCATTAAACTACTTATTAATAATATTTTTATTAAACATTTGAAACTGCGTTACAAGTTATTGTTCTTGCAAACAATAATGAAATTAATTTCAAGCGAGATTCCATCCTAATTATATTCAGAGTTTTCTGGGGTTTTTTCCCAGTTTCATTAATTTTGAAAAGTTTAGATAATCATTATTTTTCGAATATTTACAATACCTCTTGCTAATTACAAGTCAAAAGATTCATTAATTCTATTTTTATGTAGATATATTTTTCTCAACTTTATGATAGTGTAACACAGGAATACGATCAATTTGCTCATTAAAATAATTAGGATGTAAATAATAATAAACAACACACCACTGAATTATTTAGTAAGTAAAAAAAAAGAGAGAAACTTCTCATTATAAACAGTGACAGACTAGAGAATAAAAAAATTACTTTAAAAGGGATTTCTTGTAAACAATGCACTTTAATTTTTAATATTAAAACAGTCTTTGTCGCATTTAGAAATCCCAAACCTGAACAAAAAGCTAATTAAATTTAGCAAGCCAGTTCGTTTAATATTAAAGTTTCCAAGAGCTACCAAGGTATATGTTTCAGTATTTTTTTGCCTATCTCAAGAAGAAGAAAACTTCTTTGTCGTGCAGTTTAATTTATTTGTTAATTCTCTTAATTTTAAAGAAGACTTTTCAGAAAGCAATATCCTTGTAGGTTGACGCAGAAAAGCTTCAGCCTTGCATAATGTAGAGTAATTGTTTTTGTTCTAGAAAATCGGTTTAATTTGCAAAGTTCTTAGGCAAAAGCTTTTTGTTTGAAATGAAGTCAAAATTAAAATAAAGTAAATGTACTCAGAAAGAACCAGAATTTATGCAATTTTTAGAATAATTGTTTAGTAAAAATATAAATTTACACCAAAATTAATTTCTTTTCTCTTTTTTCTGATTTTTCTTTAATTTATTAATTTACAATTTTAATAAACTTTCAGAATATTTTAGAAAAATTATCATTAATATCGTTGCCAAGTTTTAAGAATAAAAAGCAAGTGTACCTCAAAAAAGAGTGTTTCTATTAAACATGACTCTACTGAAAACTTAATAGAAAAAAATATAAAACGAATAAGACTAATTTAAATCTGTACACGTGGTGACAAATACCAGCAATACCAAGGAATAAGAGTTCCCTCAGGATATGTTCACAAGCTTTTGTAATCACTATTAGAAGTGCTCCACTTATAATAGTAGTGAAACAATAAAAACAATCACTGAAATATTCTCATAAATGAATGATTCCGCAGCTCATTTTGTAATTTGATTTCTGTACTTCAGAATTTTCTCCAAGAGTTGCATCAAGCTTACAGATCATAAGAGTGCATAGTGCACTTTGTGAGAGTACATTCTAAAATTGTTTTGCGTTTGATGTAGCTTGATTGTTTTTAAATCTGTTCGAGTGATTGGGTGTATTTTTCCCCACCCTTTACGAGTTATTGGGTTTTTTAAAATTGGACAAGGCTGGAAACAATTTGTGATTTTTGTCTACAACGATTATTACAATCTCTATATTATAAATTAAACAGTTTATGCAATGTTATAAGTAAACTAACCATTTACGCGTTATGCAAGTTTCCTGTTAAAACTATTAAGTTAAAACATTGGATATTCATCAAATTTTCTTACTGTGTATCTAATTATATTTACTTTGACAACTATTGCAGGTATGTAAACAGATGTTGAACAGTAGGTGAAGAGACATTTAAAATTTTTCGAAACGTTGACTAATTTCTTTCATTTTATCTTTATGAAAATGTTTCAGCTACTGGAGAATTTTTAGGAAACGATTAATGTGTGAATTCGTTTAATTACAATGTAAATATAAATTAATCTACTAGGTGGTTAAAATGCTATAAGCAGCATTCTGTAGCTGTAACGGTTTATCAGACTGCCACCAGCAAGTCCATATATGGACTGTACACGAGATGCACCCAAGAAAGTTTCTTTGCGTTTAGTTCAAAAAATGTCTTAGATGTCACTTTGCATAGAAAACCAGTGAATGAACGCCAGGAAATGACCCAAATCAGTGAATAAATGAATTAAATAAATGTAGACTATTTTGTAGATTCCAAAATAATTATTTTCGTCTCCAAATTTACTGTTTTGACTATATAAAGCACCACTTAAGGGACATGTCTTATACTAAACTTTAAAAAAAAAAACTCTTTGAACACATCTCGTGTTCATTAGATATTGCGAAGCTAGTTGCGAACTGCTAACTCGTTTTAGTTGCAAGAAAGCTGCTTATACACTGCAAAAAAAGTCTGTCAAATTTACAGAAAAAAAACTGTCAGCCAGGACGCCAGTTTATTTCCGTTTTTTTTTTACAGAAGCCTTCCATAAATTTTACAGAAATCTTCCATATAAGGAAAAAAATACAGAAGATTTCTGTAAAATATACGGAAATAAACTGGCGTCCTGTCTGACAGTTTTTTTTCTGTCAATTTAACAGACTTTTTTCTGCAATGTAGAGGAAGTTTAATTATAACCACTCTATATATTATTAGAAACTTAAAGGGAAAATATCTATAATTGTTTTTTCACTTATCCTGCTAAAACATTAATTAAGTTATCAAGTAGTAATGCAAGAATACAAAATAATCGAATGTTATTTAAAAGAAATTTCATTCTAGGCAATTGGTATTTGTTTTCCATGCAAAATAATTACTAATGTTACAAGATTTGTAGAACACAGCCGTCAGACAAATCAAATATTTTCCATTGAAATCAAGAGTCCCCAGTGCTTCATGCTAAGCAAAGCAATCAAATTTATCGCTAGTATTTCTCACACTATATATCCAAGATAAATACTTACAACATGTCTGCACTAAGCAAACTCATACACATGAAAAAATAAATAAATGAAACACGTTATTATATAGCATCAAAGAAAGGCACTGACACCAGGGCCTAAAACCTATCATTCACTCCCTATCATTTTTCTTTATTTTCCCATCCTAGCCACAGGGTAAAATTCTCTTCCCATTATGAACGCATGAATTGTTAATTTCGCTCTCTTTTAGAACGCGTTTTTCCTCCAAGGAAGAAAAAAAAAGTTCTTCAATTTTTAATTTTGTGTAGACAGTTTAAATTTTTGCTGAACAGCGAGCGTCACCTGTCCTTGGCATGGCAAGTGCCTGCTAGATCGGCTGGGCGTAAACAAAGTACGCTAACAATAGGGGGCTTTTAATTTTGTTCGCAGGTTTTTGTTTTTTTCTTGTGTGGCCGCATATTGTCTTTAAATTTTGAGTTCAAATTTTCGGTGGATTTCTTTTTACAAAGAAGTTTCTAGGTCTTTTGTTTGTCAAAATGATTTTTTAAAGGATGCATTTCTGTTAAAGAATAGATTGATAAGTTTTAAAATTTTTGGAGGGAAAAATCAATAAAATTATGGAATATTACATTAGGTATTCTGACTGTATTTTAGATAAAAACAGACAATCATCTATAGAAAGAGAATCATTTGCAAAATTGAAAACTAAATTCAAATGCTGATTCATTTAGAGCACAGCTCTGGTAAAAGTAACTTGAATTTGTATTCTTAATCCATTCATTAAATTACAGTTTAGCAAAAATATGAACTAGTTAAAATATATTCAACTTCCAAATAAACTCATTGAATTTATCTGTATGATTATTGATTGCTTCCTAAGTTTTATACGTTCCTTTGCCTTCTAGAGTTCTAATTTCATCCTTTAATTTGCAATTTTCGTGGTTTTACCACATTCAAAGCTGGCAATTAAAAAACGGCAAATAAATACTATAATTATGAGTATTTTTGTCACATATACAGTAGAAATTGTGTGAATAGTGAGGATACGTACGTAATCTGTATTATATTTCTTTCCTTATGGGTGGTCACTTGCTCATCAAGCATTTTGCCACTTTTAAGGCCACTATTAAATACAGTGAAACTCCAATTTACCTTATTCAAGAAACCGAAAAGAAATAACATTATGTGAGGGGAAACGTTAAATAGGGTTTGAAGAAAACAAAAGGTGCAGGAAAATAAAATAAAGCATTATATAATTATTTAGGTTTATTTCTTTTATCCTTTTATTTACAATAACTTAGACTTTTTTTTCAAAATTATTTTTAAATTAATCGGTAATTTTACATTGTGTTTTGTTTTTACTATTTGCAACACAGATTTCATTTTCAATGTATATTTTGTTGTAAATTTTTCCCTTGCCCTTCAATACTTAAAAGGAACGCTTTCACTACTTTCACATTTTTTACTGTATAGAACTATTTTAATTACTATGACTAACTTTAGTGACAATGCACTGAATTTTTCTCGCTGAAAAAGTATTAAATGCCGGAAATGTAACACTATTGACGGAAGGTTTTAACATTAAAAGTAGGAACATATTTGGAACCAATAGAAAATGACGATACAGATAGGATAACATTAAATGCGAGTAACGTTAAACTAGGGTTCTTTGTATTCGAACAAGAAAAACTTCTTCATTTATGAAGTCCTTGGGAAAAACAAATTTTCATTCACGCATGGAAAATATTGTTATTGAATTAGTTTTCTGCATGGGTCAAGGACTAGAGGTACAATTTTTCACAACTAAGCTTCATTTACAGCTTTTATGCAAACAACATAAAAGTTGCTGTACAACTTTTAGCAAAAAACAACTGTTTAGCAAAAATTTTAAATTGTGTGGCGGCCAAATGTAGAAACGCTTGAATAGTTTACAATAGACTTAATAATTATAATATATTGAACAAAAAATAAAAATTTGGGGGTAGAGGCAAAAGGTAAAGTAGTAGAATTTTTCAAAAAAAAATTTCATTACTATAATTTTTTACCAAAAGTTTAAATCGAGGCGAGGCCAAACGGAGAGACCCCCGTAGCACAACTAGTTTAAAGACGTTCAAGACACGTCACGTTTATCGAACGTTTTTGAACGTTTTGTGAACTTCGTTTGAACCTTTTTTTTGTACTAGTTGTGCTACAAGGGGATTTAGGACTTTTTATAAAAGACTTGATTATTATAATTTTTATAACCAAAACTTTAAATTCCATGACTACGTTCTATCCTCTCTTCCCGGCTACGTATCTAGTACATAGAATATATATTTTGCGTACTCTGTATGGCAAAAAACATCTTTAACTGCAACCTGAACGCAAAAAAAAAAATAAAAATCATTTATTCCCTGGCATCGCGATCACCTGCTTCAAATTCGTAAGATTCGCTCATCTACACGACGACAACATCCCGAAAATCTGGAAACCCTCCCTGTATCCAAATCAAAACTGAGAACGGCTTCTTCATTTGCAAGTATCAATATTTTGTATCCTCGCACGTATGTCTTCCTCTCCTATGGCAGGTCCCCGAGTAAAAAACCCACCCAACATCAGGAATCTCTTGCAACACTTAGCCGTGATAACCGCCCAGGACTTAACCCTAATGTTACGACATTATCGATGAAGATATCGCCGTATTTTGCCGACATCCTTCTATAAGTGGTCCATTTGTGTAAATAGCTCCAGCAGACTCCTCTTCTTCCAACCCCCCCCCCTTTTTTTTACCCCTTGCGTCGTCTCATTTTAATGATTTCGCAAAAAGGAGTAATTCTCACCAGGGGGAGAAAGAAGTGCAGCTTCTTCTCGAAGTTTCTGGATGTTCCTTACAAATGACACGTGGAACAAACTCGAATCAGTTTTAGATGTTTCGGGAGATTTACGTTTGAAATGCCGGAGTGAAGTGGGTTTTGAAGGTTTAGAGATTTTTCGTGTTTGTTTTTCTTGTTCGAAAGATGAGTTGTTTGTTTTGTTTTTTTCCCCCTGCTTTCCCTGGAGAATTTTCGAAATTCTGTGCATATGAAACGTAAGGTATTTCCATAGTAGCAGGTGGATCAGGAAGGATGTAAGTTTCGGCATTCCTTTATAAAGGAGCAGGCTATCGTTGATGTAGTTACATCTTCTTGTTTTAAATATTACATGCTGTATGTGGTGCCTGATAAAGATCATAGACATTTCATTTTAACAATTTTTACTCTAATTTTTACAGTTTTAAACTGATACGGGGCTTCCAAGCAGATAATCTGGTCTGTTTTTGATAAGTATTTATGAAATATCGCGGGTTCTAATGATTTTCTTGTGATCACAAGCACTGCGAGACAACCGCTAAAACTGAACCACGCAAATATTCAAGTTAGGTAATGATACAGGGCCTTAAAAGTCATTATCAAAAAACAGGAAAATGGGGAAAAAATCTACAGAGGGTGAATGAGTTAGTTTCACGTAACTAATCAGTTTCAGGTTCTTGTGATAAATACCAGAGTTTGTGTTAATATCTTGTAGCTTGGAGGCGAGGCACGCTTTTCAAAATTTGGATTTTTGTTGATTGAATGTTAGCAAGCGGACATTTTTGTGAGAAATTCTGACTTTTTCCTTTTTTGCGGTCCTCTCTGAAAATTGTTTCTATCTATATGCCTGGTTTCTTCTTGAAACATTTGAAATTATCTGACAGAATTCCCGAAAAAGACAAATTTTCCAATATCAAAGGTAAAAAACAATAAATCAACAGCTCAGAAACTTATTATTTTTTACTTTGACCTTTTTTATTTTATTGTTATCTTTTTGTCTGTTTTTCATGGTTTAAGTGTGCCAGGCACTTCTGCTTTTTATAGCATTTTGTACGAACCCCAAATACAGATTAGAACGATAGGGCAGCACCTGTCAAGAATGTTATTTTCTACTACAAACTCCCGAAGAGACCATTTCTACTTCATTCAGGAGTCAATAGATGGCAGCACTACCGATCGCTAGCGGGGCTTCCTAATTTTGAAGCAAGTACCAAGCAGAAGACCCAAGTCTTTTTTGCCACCCCCATAGGTATCGTTCTGCAGGGTAGCTTGGAGGACATTGCGACCACGACGTATTTAACGTACCTATAAATATCACGACGTAATCACCATTAGCGAGCGGCCCATCGGTGGCTGAGAGGTTCTGCTCTCGAAACTGGAAGGCGGGAGGTGCAAGGTTCAAACCGCGGTCGCGCCTGTCGACCTAGCCGTTCGGAGTTTTCCGTGCTTTTTTCCGAAACCTCGCTTAAATACTGACTAGGGTCCTTTAGAAAGTCCTCTACGGAGGGCATTCTTCCTACAGGCTTAGGAGTCTAGAGCAGTCAATCGACATTCATCCACACGGAAGCAAGCATTCCCGACTGTCTTTGGTTGGTCTGAGAATCGATCTTGGCCATGAGAATGAAACCTCTCCCAACTGGACTACAGCAGCCCAGGACTTAATAATATGTAGCTCAGTCATTCTGCCTCCATAGAGGCTTGGCGTTTCAGTGTTTATTTGTGTCTTGCAATCTTAATGTTATTTGACATTGACAATTAGCGCTGTTGAATTGAAAATCTTTTGTTATCTTAATCTGGAAAACATTTCAGTGTCTTAAATTCGTATGAAACGTCTTTGTAATTTTAAAGCGAAATATCTCAACAATAATACACTTTTTAAAAAAACTAAAAAGTTTGTTAATTTCAGAGCATTTTCTGTTTATATGTTTAAAAAAATGATTGGTAAACAGATAAAGAAAATCAAAATTTTGACAGTCATGTCAATAAAAAAAACTATTTAAATAATCTTTTAAAAAATATTTCAGCTGTAGATCATTTAAGAAAAATATTTGAGCATTCAAAGGGAAAAAAATACTAAATTCATTTTTAAAAATAGTTGTAATTAAAATTCTGATGGTTCTGCGTAATACTATAGAACACATTTTTTAACCCTTTAACGCGCAGTGTTCCCCCTCTGGGAACACCAAACTCTGACGTGTTGACTGTTGCCAGTTACGAAGAATAGATTTGATTTCTATAAAAATAGTTGTGGGTGACATAGCCCCACGAGAATCCTTTAATTTTTAGCCCGTCATTTCCCGTAAAAAATTCTCACGATTATTTTTAACAGCACTGACATCTGCTGAAAAATGGAAGAATGCGAGAATAGCTGGATAGATTGCCCAATGCTGAAAAAAGGGAAGCCGTTGCCATAGCTCGACTTAACTACCAGAAAGATGGCGGACGATCGAAACGTTCATCGCGTGCCACAGATCTAGAGACCCTTTTTTGACGACAGCTGGCTGTGCCGGGAAAGGGTTGCACCTCAAAGGGTTAAATAATTCACAAAATTTCTGAAATACTTAAATATATACTTTCATTATTCATACCTATTTCATTTTGACTACTTCTTAAACGTCTTAAAAATAAAACATTTCTGTACGTGCACTGAAACATACATTTTTATTCCATCATTCTAAGAATACGCTTTCGATACTCTTTAAATCCTGCTCCCTCCGCTCTCTATTCCAGCTCAAATATTACAATACGGAATCTTTTATCGAATATAAGATACGGTAACCTTATTTTCTAATCATTCTTCCGAAAACACCCGAAGTCAGAAATTTCCCTTCTAAAATTTAATGTGTCCACTTTTTTGACAATTTGTTTCATTTTTATGCCCCCGCCTTCGGCAAAACTTAACTTGGTGCTCAGTTGGTATTAAAATAACCCGCCGTTTTTGTTAGAAATAGACCAAATAGAAGAAAAGGAGAGCGAGCGCTTTTTATCGTTTTATACGGTATAATTTTGCCGTATTACGGCCGTAAATTTCAAACTTATTCCCAAAAACTAAATTATGGAGGTTCGAAAATATGACAAGTTTCTCTCCCATGAAATAGCGCTTTCGTAATAAGAACTTCGGTTTCTATATTTTTAAATGTTCTACAGGAGGAAAAAGCGTATTTTTGTTCGATATTGGAGCCTGTTTTTTTTTCTTTTATTTGCAAGTGAAATGTATCGGTGCATGGGAAGTCGTTCTAGCAAGAGATAGGAAAGGTCAGTCTCGAACAACGAGATTTTGCAAATTTTACGATGATTTAGGCTTATGATAGCTTAATGCAACTTTCATGTTATTTCAATTTGTGTTAACGTTATAGGAATATGGATATAATGAATATTCAGTGTGGAGTTTTTCAAGTACAGAGTAACATATAATAAATTTTTTCAATGTTACTCGTGCATTGTTTTATTTCTACTCAAAAATTATAATACCATGAAAAAATTTAACACTATTTTTCCATTGTAATAGAAACTTTCCTTAGATTTTAAAAGACATTTTTTTTTTACATTCCTAAACTGAAATTTCCAGTGTTGGGATGCACTGTTGGATTAAAATATCTTAATATGCCTCAATTTATATTAGAAAACAGAGTTAGCTATTTTATTTATGCTTTAGTACAACAAACAATGCCTACTTAGCTACGATCAAATTTTATTTAATCGATATTCTCTAACTTTTTTCTGAAGGGTATAAATATCAATTTTTCATCAATAGTTACGATCTTAAGATTGAAAGATATTTGAATCTTTATAATATTTCAAATTTAGTTATTTTTCTTATGATTAGTACAACAAACAATGCATGCATAGTTAAAATCAAATTTTATTTCAATTGATATTCTCAAATTTTTTTAAGAGTATTAACTTCAATATTTCATAATTAACTACGATCTTAAGATTAATGGATATCTAAATCTTTGGAGCCCTAACAAGTGAGGCAGTGAACAATTTATGACTTATAAAAAGTAAATTAAAATGTAAATTTTCATCTACAAAGTGTGCTTTTTATCGTATTTAAGATATTGGTTTTTTATTGCGTATATCAATCTTAAGTTAAAAAAAATGTCATTGGATACTTTTTATTCCCGTCTCACTGACTCATAATTTAGCATGTTTATCATAACTAAAACTAGTTTATCATATTGTTTTATCAAATAATTTATTCTATTCTCTTAATATATTGCATATATTACATATTATACTTAGTGTGAAAATATTCATAAATATTATCGTTATACAAGACAAAGTGCTTTAAATTCAAGTTTTTTTTTTCCTTCCTTTAACTAAGCAATATTTTCTGAAATTCACCTTCAATGTAAGAATAAACGTAAGAATCATTAAATACGAATTGACACAAATATATTTATAGTCTTGATGTTGAAACAATGATTCTTTAAATGATAAAACTATTAATACAAAGAATGAGAGCATCCCTAAATTCACATTACTGCAAAAATTACCCGATTAAAATTTTTTAATCAAAAATGGCTGAATTTTTAGTAATTACATGCATTTCAAAACTCTTTGAACGAAAAAGATTAATTATATAATTGTGGTACAAAAAAATGTATTCATGAGTTGTATTTGGGAAGGTAAACAGAGTCTTCTTAACCCATCAATGCCTAACGTCCTATTTGTAGACGGTTGCAAATTTTTTTGGGGATTAATTTATTTTCCTCTTGTTTCTCGAATAATCATTCCCATTCATTTATCCAAAATACTTTGTAATAACAAAATAAAATGCGAGATTTTCAATCTTTTACTCTTATTTTTAGAATAAGAAATAGATTCTTTACATCACACAAATGACGGAAATTTATCTACAACTTCTGGCATTAATATAAGTTGAAAATAATGATGGAAGAAGTCAGACGCTAATGCGTTTAATCAGTTTTATTTTAGTTCATTCACAATATCAATTTATGTAGTATATTTCTACTCCTGGTGCGATAACTTTTTTCAAAAAATATTAAAGTTTTTTTTTTTATTTTCTTTACTCAAAATACATTCTGAATATTTTGGCCTTGTTTTGGGGTCAGAAATTTTTTTAAAGTTTCTCAGTAAAAAAGTTGATGATATTTAAAAATAATATATTAAAAATAATAATTTTTAAAATAGCGTTATCATTCATTTAAAATAGTTACATGAAAAAGCACATGCTTTAACTTATTTTACTGACTAAAATTATACACATATATAAATATTTTATTCACGAAATTAATTATAGACACTTCTTAATAACATAAATATATATTTTTCTGAATTATGGTTTTATAACAAGTTTTTAGAGACTTATTTGCATAATTCATTTAATTACATTCCATTAGCGTAATCACATCCAAATATTATTAATAGCATATTTTTATCAAGAGCTTGCATAAATCAAAAATTACCAATTAATGATTAATTTTGGAATTTGAAATTTCATTACATTTACTAATTCTTGATAAAGTTTCCAATCAGAAAAACATTTGAATCTTAATGTTTAATTTGCCTTAAAAGCATTTTTACACTTGTAATTCTAATCTCTTCCATTTAACTAATTGAATATATAAAAATGGACTAATCAAGTAAAAGCATTTATGATACTATTTCAAATTAAAATATGCTGAATCTAAATTAAAAGTAACGATTAATGTTTATTATTTTTTCTTTTACTTTGATTCCCCTTTTTTACCTGATAGAAAATCCGCAAAAAAAATCTACATAAATAATATATTTACAAATACATCGTTTAAAAAGTACCATTTAAAATATTATTTTCGCTTTGGATTACTTAAAAGAAGTTTGTTTTTCTCATATTTTTAAGGAAAATTAATTAAAGAAATATGCTATCATTGATTTTCATGCCCATCCCTTTCTCTCAGATCTAAATTTTCCATCCCAACGTCTGCAATAAAGACAAATTTTGTACGAATGCTTATGTTTGAGCCCAAATAAATTTCTCTTGGGCAGAACTTTCTTCCCCTTATCTCATACAAAAGAGTTTTCAATTTGATAATTTGAAAAGATTCATATTTCTCTATGATATTATTATATTTTTTTACAATAATTAGATTTGCCCACCAGTATTTATTCCCCTAAATTTGAATAATTCATCTCACTATGTTTACTAGAGACAAAATATTCTATATATGTTATTTTATTTGTATCTGTTATCTTATTGAAACAAATTTAACTAGTGGTGCTTTAACTCTAATATTTGACATTAGTTTTGTCTTATCCAATATTTTAACCATGAACTTCGAGTTATGAATCTGGAATTGTGAGCAAATCCAAAACATCTTTTTCTGAATATGAATGAGAATTACAAATTTCAAAAATGCTGTCAGCGATGTGGGGAAATAATATAAAATAATTTCATATTTTCCGTACATTATTTCGTTGTTTGCATTCATTAGTAACTTAATACAATATTTTTACAAAAGTTTACTTTAACAAATTCTAAAAAGCCCATCAGTCTAACTTACGCAGCTAACAATTACTATTTAAAGGTATTTTCTCATACTTTTTAAAATATAAAACACTAAAATTCATAATAAGAACCATGTATAAAAAGAAATCCGAATATTTAAATCAATTCACTTAAACTAATACTAAAAGTCGAAAAGAATCCCTCTAGCACGTTTACCTTTAAGATTTTTTGCTGTGTCGAATAAGTGCTTAGGCAGAAAAAACACATTGCCGTTAAAGTAAGTGCGCCAGTTACGTAAAATATATCTTTTTGGGTCTCTTATCTTCTGTCTCTCTCTCTCAGTAATTCTTACACAGTTTGTATGAAAATGAGATAACTCCTCTTTTATAATTCTTCTAAAATTATCTCGAAAATTCCTTACTAATTTTTATTAATGTTCCTTTTAATATATTGTGTTATAAGAGTCTATTGATTAATAGACTATCTAGCGTACTACATAAAAATTTTGGTATCTCGTTACTATTAATTACAATTAAAAGCAGCACAATAAATCTAGACTCGTGTATGACGGAACAAGCTTTTATTTGTAATTTACACTTTTTTTTTTCTTTCTTTTTTGATAATTGTGTTTAGTTCCAATTAAAAAAAAAATATTTTAATCGTTTATAACATGCCATTTTATTACAAACATATAATGGAAATGTAAAATATTTTTTAGTTTATCCAGAAAATTTAGGAAAATGCGTTACTCTGAAAGTTACTTTTAAATAGAATTTTAATGTTTGGTCTATTAAAGTATTTTCCACTCTTAATAATCAATTTTACAGCTAATAATAAGTTATTACAACGACAATAAATCTTATGAAAAAGTTTTTTAGTATAAAAAAGATCTAAAAATCTCAAATTGTTTTTTTATGAATGATTTTGATAGTATTAGTTAAAAAGTCGTTTGCGCCTAGTAATGATCAAGAATGTAACTAATCTGGCAAGTTACAACTTTTTAGGGCAGATAATCTGTACCAAGATTTGTCACATCGTACTCCAATAGTGTGCTTTTTATATAATCATTAACTACTGCTATTTCTTTTTATTATTATAATCAAGTAATAATAAACAGTTGCTTATAAAAAAATTTCCGTCTTAATTTTCATTTACTCACACGATCAAAGGTTTTAAGGAGACAGATATACTTCATTGTTTTTGGTACAATGATTTTTTTTTCTTAAAATGTCTTTTAAATTACAAGTTCACCCTTTTTTTTAAACTTCTGTTCTTAAATAGTATATTTTAACACGCCCAGCTATCTGACACTTGTTTTTATAATTGCTACTATTTTTCTATTCTTATTTAAAGATACGTTAGATGTGCGATGGGAACAAAAATCTGCAGAACTATTACAAATTCTAGAGGGGGGAGGCAATCTAGCAATATAAAGAAACCATTCCTTGAAAATTGCCAAGATGTAAATATTAATTATATGTACTTATTGCTCTGGATTGCAGACATATTAAACATTTTTATCAATCTGATTCAAAGAAAGTGATTTTAACTCATTTAAATAAAATTATTATTCAATCTGTCACGCGAGCCATACATAGCATGCCATATAATTTACAATTAAATTTGATCAGTATCACATCGAAATCTACGTACAAGTAACCCGACATAAACACACCCACATACCTCCCTCATCTCAATCTAAGAACCGCGTGTCTTTACCAAAACCAACATTCATCTCTATTCATCCCTTCAAAGACCAGAGCTGAGAAATGCGTCTACTGTGATCGCCATTCAATCTGTTGAACAAATCGCGAGCCGGGCAATAATTCTGCCCCCGATCTCAAAAAGCCTTTGATTTCCCATTGACCGACTCACATCGTTTCCTGAGGCAGGATTAAGGAGTTGTAAGCTCTCCCCCGAGGAAGGAGATGTAACTTGCGGTCAGCCAGCAACTACAGCCGACTTTGCGCGGGAGTCGCAAATGGTCTTTAACAATGAACCGCACTATCTGGGAAATGTTGGAGTAAAAGCCGATTGATCTGGATCCTGGAATTGCTGGAGGGAAATAAAATCGACAATTACCGAATGACCGTGGCTGATTTTTTTATTAGAGGCTCACTTTGTGCCACTTTAATGGGATTGGAAGGAGAAATAATAATAATAATAATATCGTAATACTGTATTGATTTTTTATGAAAGTTTAATTTCGATTACATAAAATGTCATAAAATTGCTAGTTCAAATGTATCATGTTTCGCTTTACTGCTTAATATACCGGGTAATCCAAAAGTCAGGACAAACTTTAAAAATTCATTAAAAAAGAGCAAATAATGATAGAAAATTGCGGTTTGTACGAATAGGTTTAGGGTATGATGGGATTTTTTTTTAATGACAAGAAAGTTTGTAGTTCCAAATGTTACCGGTAGGTGGCGCTGACACGCACAATGGGAACCAAATTTCCAATTTAATGATAAATAGAAGGATAGATATGATAGAATGATAAAAAATTGCAGTTTGCATAGAAAGCATTAGAGAGATTTCGGATTTAAAATTGGAAATTTGGTTCCCATTGTGCATGTCAGTGCCACCTACCGATAATATTTGGAACTACAAACTTTCTTGTCATTAAAAAAATTTCCCATCATACCCTAAACTTATTTGTGCAAACCGCAATTTCCTATCATTATTTGCTCTTTTTTAATAATTTTTAAAGTTTGTCCTGACTTTTGAATCACCCGATATATCCTTAGTAGCTTCACTGACATAAAAAAAATCGCCAATTTAGTAGCCATTTTCTTAATTTTAAGTTCCCAAAATAGTCGTATTTTTGCATGATTTTGCAGTTAAAAAATAAACATACATTATTCAGTTTCACTTAAGAACGAATGAATAAAATAATAAATTAAAAAACTTCATGCGTTATATAACAGAGCATATAATACATTTTTATATAATACGATTTTTTTTAAAGTAGATTAGAATGTTGGATGAAAGAAAGTCGCTTAACTTTGAAAAGAAAGGGGATTCTAGAAAAACTGAAATCTAATTCTCAAATGAGTCGCCTGGAGTAAGGTACAAGTAGCCCAAAACTCGAAAATTGTATTAAAATGGCGTTCTTTATTTTAAAAAGTCGCCTTATCTTTAAATTACTAGCAAAAGTCGCTCTTTTTGTCACCTGTGAACACCATGAATATACATCCATATGCCTGTTTTTTTACATGCATATGCCTGTTTTAAGGTCTAATGTTCTCTCTTGTTATTAAACAGCATATTTCTTAAAGTGTAATATGAATAATATTCGCTAATATATAATCTTAAGCTGTTGCATTAATCACAGAAGAACGCATCTAAAATTAAAAACATCATAAATGTGGGACAGGCTGTAATGACATTTAGAAGACAAAGTAACAAGGAAATTTTACATAAAAGAATTTAAGACCTTATACTGAATGTGCACGGAAAATTTTTAATCTAAAGAGGGACGTATTGTAATGTTATTTGGACGTACCTTTCATTGATAGGGAGTTTGTGCATAGCAGTTTCACTCACGGTAACGCTAACGTTAAATGCCAATTCTACAGTACAGCGCATGTGCAGATATAAAGTAAGTTTCATGATTGGCTCGAAACTTCTTAATAGCGTATAGCGTTAGCGTTAACGTAGAGAAAAACTGTATGCACAAACTCCCTAATGACCATGTATCGCACTTAAAGAATGTAAACAAATGTGATTATGCGCGTTTTGCTTAGGCTTTGCAAAGCATATGATTGAATAAAAAATGACCAAATCATTGGTCATTTGTCCTACATATAAAATCCTTTATTTAACTGAATGTAGTAACATTATATTTCCAAAAGTTTAGCATCCATTCCTTGACATAAGAAAATTCATTAATATTGTTTACGGATTTAAACGCCTGATGTGATCAGCTCCAAATTTTAGAAGCTCATTAAAAGTAGTTAATCAAGTTAGAAGAAAATAAGGAGTGATTCTCTTAAATAAGTATTGCGTCTCACCATGTTTAGTGGGGGATCCATCCCCCAGGAGTGCACAATAGACCAAAGTGATTGGGTATTGATTTCAAAATCCCCCGAAGTGTGCTTATTCATTGATAACAATCGCAATTCACTTGCTGAATTTTTACCCAATATCCTCGTTTAAACTTGTCAGAGTTTGCAATCAAAAACAATTTCCTTTGATTGCAAACACTGGCTTTCAACTCACAGCCATTGGATATAAAGTTTTGTTATGGCCGTTATTTTTTTGCTCAGAAAAAAATATTCCTAGGTACACCCACTCAAAAACGTATGCGTTCTATTTCAGTTTCGTGAATAACTAATTATTTTTGGGAAAAACACAATATTGGAAAGAAATATGAAAAGTTATTATATATGCCACGATTCACTTTTAGAGAACAATATTTTAAATCTGAAACTGACACAGGAAGTTTGACTTGCGCTTGAATACTTCTTTGAAAGAGTGCACCTCATGACCTGTATCAAACAATAAGAAAACGCTTCCATATCAAATAATGTAAACTTTAAATATTTGTGAAAAAACATTTATGTTCACCAACTTCAAAAAAAAAAAGACTTTTAGATCCGAAATTTACGTTCTGCGCTCAGGTAGTTAACGTAAAATATCACAGTGTTTAATATTTTCCCTCTACACGTTCTTCCGAACACATTGCCCGCTCGTACAAATGGTACAATTTCACAAACTATACCCATTTGCACTCTGAGGGAAAAGGTAACAAAAAAGGCCATTCGCATTTACATAACCGAAAAACGAATGGCCCAGTATCCTTCTCTCGGGTCGAAACAAAGAAGACCCATTCTAATAAACATCAATAAGAAAACAAGATAAGCTCATCAATTCTGCTGAAAACGAAAATGCCTTCATATATCTCGCCCTTCCATTTTTATCCACGGGAAAAACTCTGCGCATATAAGAAAAAAGAATATATGTGGAACGGGAAGGGAGAAAAAAAAAGTCCTCTAGTGGCTCTGCAATTTTGTGAAAAAAATAAAAATAAAACTAAAATAAATAAAAGGCGGAGAGAAAAAAAAATATCTAACATTCTTCCGCATCCTAATACGTCCAGCATAAAAATACGAGTCATTCTCGTGGAAAGGTAAATTCATTCTAGCGTTCTAATCCCTTGGCTTGTTTTTCCTCGGTTGCACACACTCATACACACACATACAAGCAGTGGAAGAACGGGACAGAAAAAAATTACTCGTGGGTGATTATTAGAAGGGTTTTTGCTCATAAGTTATGAGCGGCCATTAGAGCCCGGCATTCCCTTGCAGCGGGAAGAAATTCAATTACGAGGTCCTCATAAATACGATTTCTTCCCTCGCTCCACAATGCTCAAATCTCGATGTCTCTCCTCCCGGAATGCTGTTGACGACAATGAGGGCCCGGGGAAGGGTGTGGCCAGTGACCAACTGAGCGAGATTTAATTTTAGGTCTCGTTCCCTCCCCCACACACACCAGAGCATTCTTCTTTTTATATATTTTTTATCTATTTATTTATTTTTAAGGAAAGAAAGAAGATTCGGCAATGGGGTGTGTGACGAAGTTGTTGGTTTGGCTATTTTAACATAATTATAATGCACTGTGGCGTATGAAATCTAGGTTCGATACACTTAGTTGCAATATAAGAAAATTAAAAATTAAAAATTACGCTAGCACAGAATTACAAATTGGCGATAACAAAAACTTGGCTCAGATAATTAACGCCAGTCCCCGAGCAACCCTAAAACTCAATCCAATAAAATTAAAATGACAGAATCGCGAGCAAAAAATTTTAAACACGTAGCAGGGCAACAAAAAATAATAACACCAACACTATGCGAAAGACAGGGTAAGCAAAAAAGCCTTTGCTATTGCAAACGGACGTAATGCGATCTATTTTTAGACCAGAACGGCTCCACAGGTCTGATGAGACAAATAAACAATTAAGAAAAATGTATACGGGGAAAAAAGCGAATATACAGATCTAAAAGCCGAAGTAACAGAAAAATGAGAACAGAAATGATTTAGAACACTAATTTTGAATAGATTAAATTTAAGAAACACAAAGTAAATAATTATTAAAAATAGATATGTGATCTTCATCTCACGGTGTTTAGACGGAGCAAGCAGAATACTTTTACGACGGACGTCACAAAAAATTACGTGTTAGATGCGAACCAGGAAAAATAAATCTTACCAAAATTATCTATTATAGAATACTTTCAAACATGAATGCTTAACGCAATTAACTTGGTCGCTACCATCGTTGCAAGAACGCAAAGGCCGCAATTTCCCGTTCTATACCCTTCCTTGCTACCAAGAATAAGTCTTTGAATACTGCCATCCTAGGACCCATTCAAAGACTGTAGGAGGGAAGAAACAAAATCTACACAATCCGCAAAATGTTAGACCACAGCGGGGCAAATGAAGCTCCATCATTGTAACGATGAGAGCCAATAACACAAAAACATTTGTTTTTAATAATTGCTCATGGAATCATATCTAAAAAAGATGTTTTTTAATCCTCTAAAAAGATCTAATAATTCATTATTTTCTACAAAAAGCATTCTTTTATAAACTTAAAAAATGTGTATTTTATTTTGTTTGTAACAGGATGAGCGTCTGTGATACACATTTTAAATTTTATCTTTTCGTAGCGCGTAATGTATTGGAATGACGCACTTTTCGTAAAAGTACACTATTTTCAGTTGGATGTTGGCATAGTATGGTGAGCTAGAGCACATAAATTTCTTAGGAATTGTTGTATAAATAATGAGTAAAAATTAAACGAATTCAGGAAAAGTGTAAATAATAATAATAATGATGTCTGCATTTCAAAATACAAATATCTATTGTTAAATTAAAACGTAATAATTTATCTCTATTTTTTTATTCATTATAATCTTTAAAAATACATAATTTAAATTTCATTGCATTTATTAAAATTTTAATTTTACAAAGAGTGCGTGTTCCTTGGCAATTCAAAATAAATGATAATCTTCTTTTCTATGCGAGCTAAGAAAGTGTCTGCAAAATATGTTTTAATGCATTTTTCCCCAATGGAAACAAGAATAGGAACAAGAAATGTTTAAACATAACAACAACAACATATCAAAAATAACATCGAAAAGTTCATCGCTCTACAAGTCCTCTCGCTTCCGAATATCTCGATGATTGGATAGATCTCTCCATGGAGTGATCCACAGGTACTCAGGTGATATTTGTCCATAGGCTAATTTCTTTAATCCCACAGCAGTCAAAAAGCTCAGTAAGTATGCAAATGCGATAGAAATGGGCTGCAAGGTAATCGTGTTTGGTAAATAGACGAAAAGCAGCCACTGCCTCCCGTCTAGGTTTGTCGATTACATCTAAAACAGCTATTTCTTCCATATTTGGTTTCTATTTTAGATAAGAGTTCATCCCGATATTGTCTACTGCATAATTTTTTATTAAATAGTTTAGAACTGAGGAAAGAGGTTTCTGGTTTCGTACAGAATATCAGCATAGCGGGCTTTCCGACTTTCTGAAAGAATGTGTAAAATTACCTTTTGACCAATTTAAGTTTATTTTTTAAAAATCTATTCGGCGTATTCTTAAATGCATTCTCGTTTATTTTGCCTTTCGTGTTCAGAGCAATCGCCGCTACATGTCTCCTTTTGGCCTCATTATTGAGGGATCGCCCTTACTTAGATTTAGAGCCCACATTCCTTAAAAAAGTGTTATTTCTCATTATCGTATTATTATTCTTATTTCTATAGAAACTTTTATGATGTCTTGGTGTGATAGTGTATTACAAGAAAAGTTAGAGTGTAACAAAAGATGACGAGGTAAAAGCAAATTCTCTCTGTTTCCTTGAAAACCACTTTCTTTGCTGTGTCACTGCTTATGCGGAGAAGATGCATTGCTGTAAAAGTTGCTGGGGCTTCTTTTTCTGTGGACGATATTACTAAATGCAAATTGCGCATCTTCTCGGAAACATTCGTGTTTTCAATGTTGTATTTCAGATTTTTATCTCCTACCTAGTATTTTTTGTTGTTGCGTACTTCAAAGATAAATGGAATAATTCTTTCTCGCAAAATGAATGACTAATGCTGTAAGAAATCATCATTATTAAGTCATTGAGACACTTATGAGGGTTCTTTTTAATTTTATTTTGGATTATATTTTAGACTTACATTCTTGATTTTGTAGAAAATTTAGGTGATAGTTTGTACTAGTGATAAAATTAAATATTTCATTGTGTTTTATTTAGATATAGAATTGATTCTAATTTATGAAGACTACACGGATTTTTTTAGCAACACAGTCGAACACGCTTAACGAAATCGCCAATTTGAAAAAAAAAATTCTAATAAACGGGATAATCCTTTAACCGATATTTCACTAAGCGGGGTCGACTGCATTTAACAGTTTTTCAAGCAATTGAAGTTATCATCATTAATATTATTATCATTCACATTTTCTATTATCCTATTTTACAGGGCCTCACAAACTAGCTTTTGAACCTTTCTCGGGTAACTCTCGAAAATTCCATTCTACGAGCAGGGATTAAAAGATTTAGTTTAATGCCGTTGTTTCATTTACTTTAACCTGTTCATTCCCTAAATACTTTCAAAGACGCAGTACCAAATATTCAGATCTGCTTTACCTTATCGCCCTTTGAAAGCCATAAATGGATATTAAAGTTTATTTCCATCTTCCTACTTAGCACATGTGTTTCTAACTTATTTCAATATCTCTCCTTTCAAATGAATTACGGGAAATTATCATGAAACTTGGTACACAAAATAAGTAGTCGCACTAAAAAGTTAAGAATGCTTTTCAGTTTTATTCGCATATGTTATAAATCTGGATGAATCCGGCTGCTTTCTAGAAAAAGTTTTTAGCTAAAAAATAATAGTATATTTGTCAAATGATTACTCCATTGTAAATACGTGTGCTGGAAACAAGTTAAAAAGTTGAAACTTATTTTAGTGAATGTTCTTTGAATAAAGGTCATTTTTTTCTTTTATTAAAGCCATGGTCATAAAGAACTCCGCACAATCTGTTCCCTGTGGTTAAATTAGAAAATGTACTTAAGCCCTTTTTTAAACAAAAACAAAATAGTTATAATTATACACTTCCAATATGATTTTGGAAATGTACATTAATGTAATTACAATTATTACTGATAAAAATGAAACCAATGATATAATAGGGAAATATATATTTTTAATGAACAAAACAACATGGGTTATACTAATTATTTATATGAATGTACATGTGTATACATGAATGAACATTCAATTTAATAAAAAGCAAAATTTCATTCGCTTCGTCTCGTCCTTTTGGCTTAGATGCAATTTTTTAATCAAAAACGCATACTTTATCGATTTCCTTTAAAAAACATTTTTGTCATATCACCACATTTTGTAAGAAAAATGCACATCCCTTAAAGCAATTGTTATTCCTCCATCATCCGTGAAATTTTTAAAAGTGCCATCCATTAAGAATTTAAAATGAAAATGATGGAATAAACATCGAGCAAACAAAAATAAAAAGCACGCTACATTTTTATTAATTTTCCAAACGCTATATCCATTAGTCCGTACGTCAAACTTAATTTATTAATTGCTCCGAATATCCGTAAGTGAAATTCATCCATTATCGTATCATAATACAAATGCTATCACTTAACAAATTTATTTCATAATTCATACGAATTTATATTTTTTAAGTAAGAAGAAAATAAAGCAGGCAAAGTAGCGTCTACGGGAAGCTGGTGTTATCAATCAAAACACTGGAAGCAAAGACGTCATCTTCAAAAAAAGAGATACAGAAAAAAAAAAAGAACAACAGAATCAACTTACGCAGCGACCAGATCGTCAAACAATGCACACAACAAAAATGCATTTTTTTTAAAGAAAAAAAAATAAAAAGCGAACATACAACTAATGAAGACTTCAGCGTCCCTATAATTCACAAATCTCAATCAAAAACACACTCAAAACACTTAGGTAATCAAAAAAGCAGAGACATACACTTAATGCTCGACTTTAGTAAGAAGATAAAAAAAAATGTAGAAGGAGTGTTTGCGTGTGTGCGAGGGGGAGGGGGGGGTCTAAAAAACTGTCTGTTAAAAACGGGTTGCTCTCTTCTCTTGGCTTTTTATGCGAGTAAATGATACGGCCATGCTTCTAAAAACCTTTCTTGCTAATAGAAAGAGAGAATCCAAGGGTGCGGGAGTAAAGTCAGATCTATATGATCAAGATCTAAAGTGAGGAAGGGATGGGAAGGGGGGGGCAGAGGCGGGGGGAGGAGAGGATTGGAGGGGAAGCTGTATATTATTCAAATGTTACAATAGCTTCCCAGAGATCGGAACAAAGACAAATGACCCGGGCTCTTATCTTTTTTCGGGAGCACAAACCGTCGCCAAGAGCTCGTTGCTCGTGATTTAATGCTTCTTGGGCTTCTTTGCCTTTGTTTTTGATTTCTTTTTTTTTTTTCCCCGACGGTTGACTCCGTTGGCAAGTTTTCACGGTGGGTCGGAGAGAAATGAAGGAATCACTCGAAGAAAGGAGCTGAGCTTGGAAGTCGCGTTTTGATAGGCATTGTGTATTCATTTTATTGTGAAGTTTGCATGCGACGGGCAATACCTGTGCAGGATGTACTAATTATTTGTTTGGTACAATACAGTTTTTTGGGTTTGAAAGCACCTAGACCTTACCTAAGATAT
This sequence comes from Cheiracanthium punctorium, assembly GCA_038373885.1. Lineage (NCBI taxonomy): Eukaryota > Metazoa > Arthropoda > Arachnida > Araneae > Cheiracanthiidae > Cheiracanthium > Cheiracanthium punctorium. The sequence continues at coordinate 322,150 of JAWZYV010005775.1, read as the reverse complement.
GGATGTACCTTTTGAAATTCTAACAAAAACATTCTAAAAGAAAGAAACGCAAAGAAATATTTCATTAATTTTCAGAGAAATTTCTCCGTAAAACAAGGGTTTTTTTCCGATATATTGAATTCGCGCTTTAGCTGGTTCACTAAATTAAAATTCCTATTTGAAAGATTTGTTCATAGAATTGGCGCTATGTGGAGATAGCACGATACGTATTATTATGAAAGAGCGCATATAGAATATAATTTTAAAAATAAGGTGAATTGTTAATTAATATGCGGGCTGTATCAAAAACCGGTCTAATCAAGCTGGCATCCTCTAAATTATCTACATCCATTTTTACATAATGACAGCTTGTTGCGGGGCTTGTATAGCAGTGCACGGTTGCCACACACTACATTAGTTGGACCTTTCACGAGATATAAAAATAATAATTAGATTGTGTTTGATATAACCTCTATATAAACTAAAAATTAGCTATTCTTTCTATGTTATGTTGCTGTATGCTTTCTCACATAATAATATTCTTTTGTTCCAAATCTTGTTACAATAAACCAAGTATTTATTCACATTATTACAGATTTTGTATATAACCTTAATTTTAAATGCAAGGGCATAAGCACTCAATAAATCGCATATTGAATTTTTGTGCTATTACTCTTCGGGAAGGCAATTCTGAAAGTATTTACAATATGTATCAAATGCCATATTTACAATGAGACATATGAAGATCACAGTTCTTCAACTCCCATATGTTTTTGATGTACCATTTTAAAATTTCAATTAGACGTATTTCCTGAGAATATTTTTGATCATTTATGTCGCTTTAATATTGTCGAGTCGTCCACTTCAACAAATGTCTCACAATATATGTTTTTAATTGTACTTTCTAGAAATATTATATATAGAGATCTGGGAATGGTGATCTAGATTGGAGTTTGACAGTAAAATCTTTTATTTTAAAATATATACATCACTTCATCAAAATGATCACTTAACTGAATCACGTAAATGAACTTCATCAATCACGTAATTGAGCTGCAAAGTGCTACGTAGCTCAGTTTAGTAAATTTGGATTCGGGCTCTCTTTGCCAGATTTACACCAGTCTATGACCAAAACACTTGTCATTTGAGACCAATATGTAATTCGTAATTAAACCGGTCAAATTATTTTGTTCTACTATTTGAATTTATGTTCAAAATTTTGCTCAAATTATCACTCATAAAAACAGAAAGCAATTTTTGTAATTTGACTTAGAAGATAGAGACTTTCTAAACTTTATTTTTTCAAAAGGATAGGTCTAGCTTTGAAAGTGTATTATCAGTTTATGTCTTTTGCATAAGTGGCGTAATAATTAATCCACTCATCTACTACAGTGCTGATTCGCTAAAATTATGTATAGTAATAATTATGCAAATAATCATGTTCAATATTGAATAATGTACCTATGTAATAATATCATAAGACTTGTGATCCGATAACGGTCCTTGTCAGTACCATAAAAATTTTGTAAAATTCAGCATCATCTTGCAAAAAAATTAATGACTATTTTTTAAATGTCAGAATTATAACATTTTGAACAAGATCTTGATTTGATGAAGATTAATTTTTAAAGAAGTTTGATTGTTTCACACATTGACATATTTATTAAGATTTTATATTTATTTCTGTGTTAAACAGTTGTTGCAGTACAGCCGTGGTTAATACAGTTCACCCGTGTTAAGTAGTTGGTTGCAGTACTGCCGTGCTGCGTAAAAAAATAATAATAATAAAATTAGCCAGTTGGAAGAGTGTCGTGCCATTGTTTGCGTGTGTAATAATGGTAGTGAATAAATTGAAACCAATCTATCAGAAAAACAGACAACTAAATATATCCTTCTTAATGCCAATGGGTGCTTCGAAAATTAAATTTGTAGTTTTATTATTCTTGTCTATTTCATTTTCAGATTCTGCAAAACATTTCAACAGAAAAACGCATCAGACACCCTTTAAAATTTCTTCACGCGAAAAACAGGTGCACTGGGCCTTTAAAAACATGCAAGATCAGCTTTTTATGGCATGCCATTTCACCTGAAAGTCGCAAAGTCTGATACCCCTTTGCTAAACTGTTACTTTATTTAAAGGTGCGCTCTACCATTCGCGAACATAAAATTCCACCAAACAAACAAATCACATCTCCCAAATACGACAACACTCTTACGCTTTCCGCCCCCGCACCTCCGATTTCTCCCCTCCTTTCCCCTGGTTCTTCCCCCCCCTAGATATCATGAATGACGAAAAAACGTTACGTCTCCGGCGTCACGTAAAAAGAAAAAAATAAATAAAATAAAATAAACTTCGAAAAGCTAACAAGCGGGTTTCGAAAATTCATCTTCATAAAACGGGACAAGGGGGAAGAGAGCAACTGGCCAATCAGAGCGCTCCGGGTAGTTAACGCCTTCCAAACCCTGTCTGTAATCAATTTCAACTCTCTAGTATCAAGAGTTGAAAAAATAAAATAAAATAAATAAATCTAAAAGAAAGACAAAATTCAAAAATCGGGGTCGGTAGCCAATGGATGCAGGGGGTTTGAGTGCACAGTGTGTTAAAAGAGGGGGGGCGGGGGTCGCGTCAGTTTGATCATCGGGTTTTAATGGCTTTATTTCAATGCAGCGGCCCTTTGTAAGTGATGCGAGTTATTGGAGAGAAAATATTTTTTAAAAAGTATTCATGCTCTTTAAAGAGCTGACATGACACGATTTTGAGAGGTCAGCTGTTAAATGGGAGTTTATGGAATCGGCTCCACACTTCACGGATTTGTCAATGAAGACAAAATGCTAATAATGTTTGATGAGGAACTGAACATTCGAATCGTACTTCATAGAGAATTTTTTTTAAGTGTTAGATTTGTTTTTTCGACATTAGTAAATTGAAAGAACAAAAATTCAAATATGATTCTTGCAATGGGGGTGATTGGGGAGAGAGGGGATATAATGTGAATTAAGAAATGTAAAATAAAATGTAAAATCTCAAAGCTGACATTATTTCACTAATGTTGATTATATTTAAAATTGCTTACCTCTTATATTTCTTTGCATCCTGCGATATTTGGAGTACTTAGCTGAAAATATGATGTTCCTCAACCAGTGAAGCCTACGTTAGCGAAAGTTTTTGATTTCAGTAGCAAAAGAAAAAAAAATGCAGATTCAGTTTCACAGTAATTCATTTTATAAACTGTAACTGTCTCTGCTTTCTTCTGGGAGATACATCCTCGCAATCCTGAAAGAAAATACAAAAAATTAAATATATGTAATGTATGAAATAGTTTATTATGAAAAACTCTTGCTTCTTTATGAAAACGCAATAATGGTAAATTTTATTTCCAATTACGAACTGTTAGCGCTATGTAAATATTAAATATACATTTAGAATTCCACAATCTGTTCTTGTAAAATGTGTATTGGGCAGCAATTTTTTATATTAATAATTTTATACTTTAAGTAAATTTAAAAAATATTCCGATTAAAAATGCATTTTTTCTTCCTTTTGATTTTCAGATTTAAATATCTCATTTTTTATTGTGCTTCTTTACTAAAGTAGTTATTAAAATTTGACAAGCGAAAAACGTTCAAAAACATTTAAATTTTAAACCTTTTTTTTACATTAAATATTTATTTTTAATGCTTTATTAATAGATTATCAAATACGGATTATAATAATATGTAATAATCAATTTTTCATCATTCTTTGAATACGATTCCAACTATAATTTTGTGTATATTCAGCCTAGTTCTAAATTAAAAAAATCTGAATTAAAAATATTTTCAATTTTTTCACAAACATAAAGGAGTGATATTTAATTTTAAAAATTGTTTTTGTGCTCCATAATTAAAATGAGGAAACATATATGAGTTTTCCATATTTTTGTATGTCAATACAAGGCAAATGATGTAATTTAACCAGTACAGTTTTTCCTTCTACTATTTTTTTAAATTTTATTTATTTATGTTGTAAAAATTGTTAAATTCTTTTCATTTTCATACATGAAGTTTAGTACATTTAATTAAATTGCTTATTTAGCGGAAGTCAAATTATAAAAACACAGCTGTCATTGAAAATCATAATAAATTGAAAGAAAAATTTTAAACTCATCCGGTTTTACTCTTAACATAGTCATTGATACTCATAACGCCATTAAGCGTTCGTTAATTTATGAAAACAACCTTTAAAAATACATGTTTTCAAAATTTTCTTTTATTCTCGACATTAGGATAAATTATTTTATATTCTTAATTTTTTGTACTCTTTCAAATTCTACTATAATTATATATTCTTTCCTTCGTATGCTCTGCTTTGTTTCTTTGTTATCTATATTTTAAATTTTCATTTAAACTCAGATTTATAAAGTGAGGAGGACCTAAATTTGTCTTCACAAAGAGTTTATGAAAGACATTTTTTTAAATATAGTTTGAATTCAAGTCAGTTCCCTCTGCACAAAACAATTTCACCCCCCCGACCTGCATTCCTATCTATTCTCTCTCTTATACGCTATTGTTTGCTATGGCATAATTTATCAAGTCATTTTAAACAAGCAAAATTTTTAACCTGTTTAAGATTTTTTTTTCTTTTTTTATAGTTAAAAATACATTGTTCCCCTTCCCCTTCTCTCTCTATATATATATCACCTTTTATAATTTAGTTTCCCAAAGGATATCAAAAGATGTGATACAAAGAGCAAGTAAACTAACCTATGTTATTAATTCGATATCAATTGATTCATTCAATTGTCTATTAGATTTAATCGATTTCATTTAAACAAATACCTTGATGAATAACCTAAAATTTGTCATATTTATGGAAAATTTCTAACTGTTTCCTCTGTGTATAGATATTACTATTTTAACATTGATTTAAAAATTTCCTGTATTATACGTATACGCTGCTCAAAAGAATTACAGCATTCTATTTTTTTCCCTCGAACTATTTCATCAAAACTTTTGCTTATAAAACGGCAAAATAAAAAATAACGCACTTTTTAAATGTAAATTCGCCTAAAATGATATTTAAACCCATAAGCATGGGTATGCGTGCAAAATACTCTATAATCCTTAGCAACAATCCAGCTTTTATTGAGCAAAATTAGCTTTTAAATGTCATTTTCTCTGAGTCAAGCTTTAACAGCACGCATTCCTGAAATACATAATTGTAAAAATTTGTATAAAGAAACGATGTTCTTAAAACGTAACTAATTTCCTTACTTCTATTACATTGATTGAAGCTGTACGTGATTTGCATTTTATTAGTCACGATTCAATGGCCCGAGAGAGGGCGCTCCTGACAAGAGGGATTACACAGAAATAATGAAGGAGTAATATCATTTTCTCTTTTTCTCTAATGTTAGTAGTATTGACAGATGGAACGTTATTTAGGTTACTCAAAGTAAATACGCCGGTTTGTTTGATTATTTTCGAGTGAAGTTGAAATGTTCTGGATAGTTCTCAATTCATTCTCTAGATATTTAATATCACGGGGAGCACGTTGATGCAATTCTTTTAAACGAAATAATATTGAAAAGTCTCCAATAACAAGTACGGGAAAGGTGTGTTAACACGAAAAATATGAGCAAATAAATAAAAACAGTTAACTGATTTTTGTGAAAAAATTAATTTTTAACTACACATAACTCTAATTCAATTTTTCGCCTTTGGATTATCACCAATTCCAGGCAGCCAATAATTACAATATAAATAAATTTCTTAATTTTTAATAAACCATATTAATTGTTTTTACATAGATGATATGATCTATCTAAAACACTCATAAGCATAATATATTTGTTTAATGATAATCAAATATTAGACTAGTAATATAGTACTTAAAATGTTAAGCAAATAAAACTTAAGATTTTAACAGTAATTGAATATTGGATTATTTTGTGATTGACATACTAGCATCAATACGCAACCACAATTATCTACTCACAAACAGTTATAACTTAATAAATAGTAAGCATTATTTAAAAAAAAATGTTTCCTTTATCTCAAAAATCGGCCAGCTATTTTTTCTCCTCCATGTTAAGAACCTCTTCTTTATTTGTAACTAAAGGTTTTTTTTTCTATTTTTTAAGCATATAAAGGAATGCAATTATTCTTCTTTTAGAAATAGTAGATACATTAATTTTATTTTCTTTCAAAGCAAACAGTGGTATTAAAAAGTCTAATGCATTGCCTTTCTCCTCGGGGTAGTAATTCATGAAAACTCTTTTTGATAGTAAAAGCTTAGAATACACCTCATAAAAGGGCTTTAACTACTGCTGATAGAATAATTATGATAATGGGCTCACTACTTCTCAAGGAACAGTCTGGTTTCAGACCTTGTATTGATGATGTTGTGAAGGAAATAAATAAGAAACGCCGAGAATTTAACCATAAAACACATACCATTTTCATAGATTATAAAAAAAACTTTTGATCGTGTAGACTGAAAAGTGCTATGGCCTGTTATGCAAAAAAGAGGTATCCCTCGACATTTGATTCACGTATGTCAATCCTTATATCAAAACACAAAAATACTAATTGACACGGAGGAAATCGAAACTAATTAAGGCGCTAGACAGGGCTGTGGTCTATCTCCAACCCTCATCAGTATTTATATTGATGGCATGATACGAATGTGGGAATTGTCAGTAAACACTGGTAGCACTTGAATTTGTCAGCGTGCGTGAACACTTTACTCTTTGCTGATGACCAAATAATAATTCAGTCAAATGAAAATAACCATCAAAGATCCAACCAATATTCTTCATAAAATATGCCAAGACTATAATTGAAAATCTCAGTTTCAAAAACGAAAGCAATGACATTTAAAGGCAAAGAGCCGGTCAGGACAAAAACTGATATCTATAATAAAATTATCGAACAAATACAACACTTCACCTGTCTAGAATGTGACATCACCTTCAGCAATGATTATGATACCCTAAAAAAGCTACACAAATTGCAACACATCTGTAGCACTCTCATAAGAACCCCAGAAGAGAAACGCAACTGAAGTTTTGTAGTATTATGGCAGTTCCCACTTTATTATCCAGATAATTATCTAGAGCTGCCTTCTACTACAGGCAAGTGAGACCGTGGCTGACCTAGGAAACAGTGGTTAGACCGGGAAGCCGGAATAGGCTTTTGGTATAACCCTTGAGGATGATAATGATGATGCGATAATAAAATGCTCTGTCCAAATTCGTTTTTAAAAGAAATGGGCAGCAAAAAAGTAAGATTATCAGTTCGTAGACGCATGTTTATATTGAACATTGTTTGTTTTCTTTTTTAATAATATCCCAAGATTTCAGTTCTTTATTCCGATTTTGGATTCAAACAAACATAATTGTGAAATTCCTCTTTGACTTAATTTAGAAAAGTAATGCAGCTAACAGAATGCGCTATTAGGATGCTGGCAAAAAGTTAATGTAAAGAAATCAGGTTCGTATGCTTATTTTACGTATTTAAACTGCTAGGGTGATTTTCATTTTTCTCAGAATTCGGAATTATGCGAATCTGAAAGCTGTGTAAACCCTAACCTTAGATAGTTTCTGAGGGATGCCAATATTCAAGAGCACTTTCATTTTCAAATCGTACCGATATATTGAATAAAGTTTATAGCGAAAATAAGCAAACTAAAATTTATCTAGAGAGATTAAACATGACATTATAACGACTCTTGCCATGATCGATCCATTCGATACTTAACTACCAAAACTTTTATAAATGCACTTAAAACAAACTCATCAGCGTTCGCTTTTTCGATTCTTTACACTGCAAATGAATGCCGTCAATTCGTCCTCGCATAATCACCGGAGCACGTCGTCGGTTAATTCATTACATATCGATTCGCGCATTATTTTTCAAATTAAACACCGAGGAAGAAAAAAAACTCTCGAACACGACGACAGAGTGCATCCATTTCCATTCGGCCAGGGCCCTTCATTATTTATCATTCAATTACAGGGTTTCGTTCCGTAACTCGGACGAATTAAACGTACATTCCCGGGTATCATTTTCCAACGCTTCCACATAAATCAAAGCGCGACTCACAACACCAGAAGCTGATATCTTCTTTACTTTCACGCTCCGGTAAACAAAGGAGGAAAAATTCCTCTCACTCTTTGAAACAAAAGCCGTATTTGTTTTACAGTTACTTGTTTTAATTTTTGTCACATTTCAATGGGTCCTTTTTCTTTCTTTTTGTCTCTCTCTTTTTTTTTCTTTTCCTCTATATCTAAGGGCGAGTAATGATTTCTAGTTGAGTCCTAACGACTTCGTTTTATCATATCTTTTATCGACAAGAAGATGAAGAAGAATGGGAACCTCGTATTCGAGTGCAGTAATTTAGTTATAATTATGACGATGAGTAGTGTGTACGGGCGCGTGAAAGACGCCCTCTCGAACGGAAGCCCATTGTCTTGATTGATGAAAAAATTATACCGTTAAAAGAGGAGTTTTATCTCAAAAATTCATTTTAATTTATCATTTGCCCTTTGAAAGATAAATTTTTACGAATGTTGTATATCTGCAAGGTGATGACGCTGGTGTGCAGCTAAGCATAAATTATTGCACCATTCTGAATTAATTATAGATCTATACTATTCAGAGGTATTTTGTTTAGATAAGTGCCAAAATTAAGCTCGATAAAATGTAATTTCATAGCCAGATCGTAATTATACAATCCATACTATTCAATAAAGAGGCTCCTGAAGATGCGTCTTTTATTTTCTTTATTTTTTTCTTTTAAAAAACCATATTAAATTATTTTACGTATCTCAGATCAGAATATTTATATTCAAAGTAATTGCAATCTCCATACTTTCTCTCTGACTTCCACAAACTGGATTCTTTATACTTGAATACTTGAAGATATTGGAAAAGACACTCAAAATACTGGTGTTAAACGATAAAATAAATAAAAAACTTTTCACAAAGTTTTTTATTTATCTTACTTGAAGATATTGATTCAAAGCATTCCCTTATGAAATGTTTGCCCTTTTATTCACGACTAGTACCATTTCTTAAACTATTGACTTTTCTCGTAAGCCAAATACAGCAGTTAAAAAAATTAAAACTTTATAAAATAACACACCTAAAAGGTACTTACCAAACTGTAACACGTGTTTAGATCAAAAAGTTTTCGAACTTCTTAGGCAGCAGCAGGAGTCCATACACAGACTGAGACTGGGGACAGAAAAGGGTCTTCTGCCTTTTTTCTGTCCCTAGTCCCAGTCTATGGACTTCTGGTGCTGCTGAAGAAGATCGACAGTTTTTCGATCGAACATTTTATGTGTGTTATTTCACAAAGGTTTAATTATTTTATCTTTTAAACCTTTAACGCGCAGTGTTCCCGCTCTGGGAACACCAAACTCTGACGTTTTGACTGTTGCGAGTCACGAAGAATAGATCTGATTTCTATGAAAATAGTTGCGGGTGACATAGCTCCACGAGAATCCTTTACTTTTTAGCGCGTCATTTCCCGTAGAAAAAATGGTCACGGTTATTTTTAACAGCACTGACATCTGCTGAAAAATGGAAGAATGCGAGAACAGCTGGATTAGATTGTCCAATACTGAAAAAGGGCACAGCAGCTGTCGTCAAAAAAAGGGTCTCTAGATCTGTGGCACGCGATGAACGCTTCGATCGTCCGCCATCTTGCTGGTAGTTAAGTCGAGCGATGTCAACGGCTGCCCTTTTTTCAGCATTGGGAAAGGGTTGCGCCTCAAAGGGTTAAGCACCAGTTTCTTTTGAGTCTTTTTTGTCAAATACAGTAATGCTAGCTGTCAGGGGTTTCAGTGTTTTTACTACTGATGTAGCATGCATAAGAAATTTTAAAAGTTCCCCATGTCTTCCTATACTTTGGGACATACCTCTCTTGTAAATAATCCAAACAACACAAGAGGAACATTAACAATCTTTTCGAATTACTTTCAAATGCTAAGAAAATCTCAATAATAGCACCAACCAATACCCCATTTATCAAACATAAAAAATTAACTTTTCTTATTTCCCCGTGTAGAAATATCTGGAAATTTCAAAGCTAAAGGTACAATTATTCTTCTGGCATTGATTTGGTGTAAAGAAAATGAATTTAGTGTATTTTACCCAGAGGAAAACATAACCTATACCTTATACCAAATTAGTTTCAAATGTTTTCGTTCTGTTTATTTATCCTTTGCATCTGTTGTAAAACACGCTAAGTAAATATGAAAACCAAAGAGGAAAATATTTATTTAGAAATAAATCCCCGGTGTGCTTTTAAAACATATTATTTTATTTGACAATTTATTAAATAATTGATTCGAATAAAAAATGCCTCTTTCTTCTAAGATTCAATGGGATAATACTAACCAGACAATTGGTTTATGCATCTCATACTATAAAAAGTCAATCAGTTTTGGAATGTTTTTGTGTACCCAAAAACTGATAAAAGAAAAATCAATCAACACTTTGATTTTTAATTTCTGCTGTTTATTTATTCTGATATTTAACCCTCTCGTCACCCTGAACCTCGTATGAGGCTCCTACTTCAAATAGCAATATTTAGAGAGAAAACAATTAAATTTAGTATTTTTTTCTTTCAGTGATATCAATATCGTTAATTCATGTAGAATGTATATGAGGCTCTTAACTAGATGCATAAATCGTGCCTAGATTGCAGTATTAGTCAATTTAGATCATTTTTTACAGTTTTCGCTTAGTGTTTCAGGAGAAAAATTAAGAAAATATTTACGCTGCTTTTTTACCATTTTTTTCTTTATAAGGTAAGTATAGTTTTTTTTTTTTGTTATTCCTCAACCTTTACCTAATATGTGCACACTTTTAAATTAATTTTAGCATAACAAAATGCTTCGAAAATGCAGAAATTATTATTAGAAAAATCTAATATTAATCGACATTAGAAAATAATATTTTTGCATGATTTATAATAGTATTTCAGATGCATTAAACATTAGACAGATTTATTTCCTCTGATTTTTCATAATTCTGTGACGAGAGGGTTAAATTCAGATAGTAGGGTGATTTAATTAAACGGCAGTTTTCGGGGATTTTAAAAAGCAAATAAAATACTAGTAATATACTTACTTTCAATGGTTTCAATTTAGATTTAAAATAGAAGGATTAATTTATTTAATCTTGCTGACTATTTTTTAATTAATTTCGGTCGTTTCACTTATTTAATTTCTTCATCCTATTATTCTCCATACATTTGTAATGACACATTAATCATAATTTATTTGTAAATTATTAAAATATCTATAGCACCTTATATTCACCATAATCTAATTAATAATAAATTATGAATATTTATTAAAAGATTACGCCACTTCATTACTATAATTATTTGGCAACAGGGGAATAAAATACAGTAACCAAAAATTATTTGTTTTCCAAGTCGGGTGTAATTAAATATTTATGTTTGAAAAGAATAATTTAATCTCTTAAACAGCAATATTGATAACACTCGAAGTTCAAACAAGAGTATCGTGGCATGTTTCGTATGAATAAGAACTCAACTAGGGACAATGGTTTTATTAAGAAATTATTGCTCAAAGCTATCGATGTCAATGTGCAATCGAAAAGATGCCAGCTATGCAAGATATTAGTGTGAGATGCTGATAGATAGCCTCTTTTTTTCCATTATTGTATATAATTATACTGTAGAATTTTAAAACAATTGTGAGTTTTGTAACGGCAAACAACCAGTTGCTTATGCTACATAAAACCCGAGCGTGAATGCTTAATATACGATTGGCTTTTATCAGAATTACAGTTTTATTTTCTAACAAAAAAATTTAAACGGAGTCTTTGCGTACACCCCTTAATCTCGTAAATTGTTTTTAGACTAGTTACTCCGAATATTTTTCTCTTTTTAATAAACAGGCGCAATCTCCAAGTTTCTTTGTAAAGTCCTCCAATAAGGTATTTCGACCCCTGGCAAGTATATGCAGCAACCTGCCTAAACAAAAGCAACTGCTGCTCAAGTTTGTCTATAGGTTTAAAAAAATGGTATTTTAAAAGTTTTGTTGCTTACGTGATTCTACTGAACTACTATTCTAGCCGATTTCTACCGCTCTGAACCGAAAAAATTAACATAACTAATTCCACCAAACTATAGCCGAAAATTTGTCCACAAAATGGCGACTAAACTCCGGTTTAGATAAATTTTTTCAATGTAGCTGAGATAAATCGACTTGACTGAAAACAATTTTAAATGTTTCAGTGAGTTTTAAAAAGTTGGGGAGTTTTAAAATTCAAATTCCAAAGCAAAGTTATATTTATTTCGTAATAATCTTAGTGAGTTCATGTAAAGCTAGAATAATTTATTTGCTTTCTACACTACATCTACATGTTTTCTACTCATTACATGCATTTGTGCAGATCCCATTAATGAAATTTGTTAATGTATCTGCCTCTCTGTACAAAACAAAACAAAACAAAAAATACAATTATCTTTATATCCCTCATATCTTAAATGAATCCTAAATTGTTCTAAAAAAAGATAACATTAAAAACAATTACATCAGCTCATTACCATAATTATCTAAATAGGACTCAAGAAGAATGGAGGGGGGAGAGAAAACCGAATTAGTAAACATAAATACTTCTTTTTTTACCACTGTCTTTAAATATTTACGCTTGAAAAGAATCATCTAATTTCTTAATGCTGGAAATCTCTTTAATTTCAATGCTCTAGAATCAATTGAAAAGAGCACGGCACACTTTAATCAGTGACAAAAAGGAACTCGGTTAGAGACCAGAAGTTTTATAACGGATTGAATGCTGGAAACTAGTGACGCTTTAATCGTTAAGACTGACTTTATTCCTCTTTTTTTATATCCCCCTCCATTTCTCCCTTTAGTTTAATAACAGAAAAGTATTTTCAGTCGATAATTGAACAAAAGATACAGATAGAGTTAAAAGTTGTATTAAGTATCTTTCCGAACGTAGAATGTTTCAGTTACTTTTTTGTTTGGCTCGTTTAAATGGATTGAAAAAAAAAATCTTTTAAGTGATGAATCCCTTGCAGTAAATAACACTTTCCTAAATTAAAAGTACAATAAACAAAGCATTGCTTTTTTTATGCTACTCAGTGGAAATAATGCATGTGAAAGGAAATAAGCTTTTTATCACAATTATAGAAAAGCTAATTAATTTGTTTACATCCATATTCTCTAATCTAATTTACTTTTTATCGTAAATAAAACTAATACTTTTAAATAATAATCCTCTTAGCTGATATTACGATTTCAATTGTTGATGCTCTTTTATGCTTAAAAATTATACTTTTTAGCTCGTTCATTTATTTACTTATTTTCAATTTAATTAAAATTATCTTTTTTCCTCTGAATAAATATTAGTCGTTGATAAATAATTTATAATTATTTTTTTATTAAAATATTTGTCTTTGACATTGTATTTTTCCTGATACCTGTAATTTATGGTATTTTCGATACTAAATATTCCCTAGCTTTATATATGCACTACAATCTGAAAACTTCTGATTTTCAATGGTATGCCCGTCCATTAAGCTGTTTAATAATTCACACTGCCTCTATTTTGGACTGGTATTTATGTTTCACTGTCCAGATATCTCAGTATACTTTTTTCCCTAGGGTAGACACTTGCTGTGTAGACATTCATCCCTACAAAGACCCGTTGTGTTGGCCATTTCATTATGGTGGCACCCAGTGGGCATTTTGAATTCCTATTGAAAGAGAGACGAATTAACATATAAATCCAAGTAGAGAGACGATCCCAAGATTGTTTTAGAGATTGGTGCACGAACCACCGTACAACTTGGAGCTGCAACCCAATATACTAGAATAAAATTATGCCTTTGATTATTTGTGTTTCTCTATCGAAGAAACAGCCTTTGATACTTAAAGGTTTTCGTTAGTTACCCTTTTTTGATGAAATTATGACTATTGACAGCAGTTACATTACGGGTTTTGTTACCATTCCAACCATTAGTTAAACTACGTCTTTGCAAATTCATCGATTAAAAAAAAAAACTTACTGTTCCCCATATAGTACCTTTTTTATTCGAGCTCACTTTTTGATCTTAAAAATAGTCCCTTTTAAAAAAGGAAGATAGAAACAGAAATACCGTGTTTGTACTAAATATTTAAGCTTGTGAGTAAAAATATTGTTTTCTTTTCTCTTATTTAATTTTTCACCAGATGTAATGTGAATATGCGTAATACCTATCAAAAAGTCTTCGGACCAAGATACCTCCCCTAAGCAGGTAGCTTTGCCTCTTCATAACATAACAAGAGTTCTTATCATTGATGATTTTCAGTTCCATCTTCTAAGACAGCTTTAGTGTGCATTTGAAATGAACTGCCTTCCCAATGGACCAATATGAGTATTTTTGGATAAGGCTACTTGGATCTTGAGTTGTTTGTCTGGACACACTTGATGTTTTACTGTGAAAGTAACCTATCTTACTCGAATACATTCCGAAAAGGGTCTTTCTTTCTTTTTATTTTGTAAGTCAACTGGATATACATTCAACTTTATGAGGAAAGATATTTTTTTTTCAATGACAAATTTACTTTTTAAAGGAAAATCAAAATTCTTTTCATATCTTGTGTACAACTGCTAAATTAGTAAATGCCGCTGATAAGTGCTAAAGATATGTATGATTGATCTATGTAACTCATTGGTGGTTCACTCGATAAAATGCAAAATGAAAACGGTTTTATCAACATTTAAATTATTTCAGTCTACGAAATTAAAATAATTTTGTCGTACATGAATACTGCCTAGCTACCAAATTTAGCTTAACTCGTGGCTCATTAATAACGTACAAATCTTCCATGAAAGAACTTGAAACATACTGTCTTGCATAGCTTATTGCATTTCCCAGAAGAAGTGTCCTTTCATTCCATACGCAGATGCAGAGCAAATTCAGTGAAAAGACCTCTCGAAAGATATAAAGATATATAGAACACTGTATCCCACGCGCAAGGCAAAATACGTCAGTGAAGTTTGTTCGCATAAAAAATATCTTGAAATTTGGAAAATGTGAAACACACAAAGATGGAGTATATGCAACAAAAATATTTTATTAATATTTGATTTTTCAATACAACACGGTAAAAGCATTAATGTTAGTTTTTAACAAAACAGATAGTTATGATAAATGGTGCAAAACTTTCCTTGCATAACTCAAGTAAAATATGTTCGTTCGGTTCGATTACCATAAGATGACGTCACCTTTATATGCGGATAACCACAGCAAGGCGTTTATGCATGGAAGAAACTAAACTGCTCATTGCGTCTGTAGGAATTTTTTTTCTTTCTACGTCAGGTAATCTTCTATCTGCTGTACATTGTGGAAATGACAATGTGTCACCATCTTTTCAGAAATTCTTGAAACATTCACCATAGTGGAGAGATCTGGACTTGCTGCTGACCGCTCAAAAACAGGGACATGTTTCGTACATAGCCAGGATTTTTGGTTAGCATTGCCGGATGAGGCCTTCAGTTATCTTGCTGGAAGAGATCTTTTTCTGCATAATAATCGTAGCATTGATAAACGTAGATTCATTTCAAGAGCGTGTTTATAGTCCTTATAAAAATGTATATTGCCAACCACATTCTCTGCCCAGAACCCCCACACCATCACTAGGGTTGGACGCGAGACGATTTTTTGGGAGACGAGACAGACATTTTTAATATCACGATATAATGATTTTACGAGACAAGTCAAAGCTTTTAGGCTGTTTTGCGAGACGCCAATTTTCCGTCCATAACCATCACAAAGCTTTTTTTAAGAATTGCATCATTGTAACAGGCCGGATTGTTTGCTTTCTTTATTTCCTAATAACCTTCCGTCCAATATTTCTATATAAAATCTGAACCCATAGTCATCTGTCCACTTAATTTTGGAGTCCAACTGAGATGGTATTTAGACAGTTGAATATGAAGATGTTTATTTTTCGAAATGAGAAATGGCTTTCTTTTCGAAAACTTTTGTCTTGCCCATGTGCTGGTCTGCGACTGTCATGTGCCTATTTTTAGGAATATGGTAGTGAAGTAGGTGCCCTTCAAGATGATTCAACATTAGCTTCCGACCAGTAGCCTTTCCTGGGAGGCTATTTTCAATTTAAGTGAATCGTTTCTCTCCATTCTAAAAAAAGTAAAGACCGCTGTCGCCGCTGGCGCTGTCAAAGCTTGTTAACTTATCTCCTCCTAAACCGTGGGGATTTGAGTTTCGACTAAGGTGCCCACAGATTCGAAAAATTCCAAGGAACCTGCTAAGCTGACTTAAATTTCGAAAATCGAATTATTCTAGAAGATATTAATAAAAAACTGAAAAAATGAACCAAATGGTTGCCAGATTTGGCATAAAATCATTCATTCCTTTGCAACAAAGCGTTTCCTAGTATCTAGAATTGCGTGAAATTTACAAACATGAGTTAGAATTACGCCCATTTTACGCCAAAATAAAAAGTAACTCAAAATGTGTTACACAAAGTTGACAATTTTCAAATAGTAAGTTCGCTTAGACAACAGGAGTTTAGAATGAGCGATTATTCGTTTTTCCAAAACAGAATAACTAATATCTTGAAAATGAAAAATAATTAAAATGCAGATTATTTTAAAGCCGGTTCTCGTCCAGCTGGATTATTTGCTACCAGTAGAAATATTTGGCGGCGTTAAGTATGCCATTATAGCAGTTATAGTACACTTTGGATATTTGCTGGCGCGACGAGATGGTATAATTCGTTGGTGCTAATTACGCCAATCTGCAAACGATTATATAAATGAAAATATGGATAACGGTTTTCCGGTAACCTTAAATGAACAGTAATTATAGGTTGTGAGCATGTGTAAATCGCCAAATAATGAAAAGTCGCCATGGGTGGCAAGCTATCGTATCTCTTCCGTAGCTTTTATTAACTTTACATGTACGCAAGTCTCCAAATAATGAAAAATCGCCATGGGTGGCAAATTCGCAAGGTGTCCAATAGGTTTTACATTATTAAAAATACAGCTGAAACAGCTGTTCTGATTTTATTATGCTTTAGCTCCTAATTGATATAACTTTTGAATGGCAACATTAAATATCATTGTGTTTCTGAGGAGTGCAAATAATTTTTCCAGCGATTATAAGCGGCGTCCGCACTCCAGGTGGAGTATAGCTCAGGACCCGTACAACACGGATTCCCATAACAAAATATCTTCCGTATTATGAGGGGGAGGGGGTCTACTGTAGTGTGAAGTTTAAATTTTTATGTACCAATGAACATGCAAGAACCAAGCAATGCGTAGCTCAGTAAGATTCTATCTGATCCAATCTTCGTGTTTTGTCTGTTGAAATTATGTCTTTTTTTACGAATAAGCCTTATTAGGGGCCGAATGTCTCATACGAAAAGCGAGCGTAGCAAGTCTGGGGGCCTTGGCCCCTAGTTATAGTACAAAACACTTTAGATTGTGTCAAGCTGAACATTCGGTCAGTTTGACGCTGAGAAATAGCATTCTGGTGCTGTAACATGATTTGTTTGAGCAATGCAAGAGCAGTAGCTCGCCCTCTTGTCATGCTTTCTCTTACCACTAATAATGACCAGGAATTGCTCGCCTTTATATTCTATTTTCTTCCTCTGACATCACTGACTTAGAATTGAGTGCGAAATGGCTGGATTATTCTCGTTCTTTCTTTTTAGTGAAATAACCAGAAAACATGGCGACGTACAAAACATGTCCCTGTTTTAAAGCGGGCAGTAGCAAGCCCAGATTTCTCACCTATGTGTATTCTTTGAAGAATTCCTAAGAAGAAGATGGCACATTGTCGTCTTCGTAATGTAACGAGATGCAACTTCCCTACAAAATGAATTGTGACAGTGAATAGTTTGGACCGTGTTGCAACACAAGGTGACTAAATTATGGAATTTCTTTCTAATTGTTGAGCTTTCGTGTCATGGGAAATATATGTCGTCCCACTTTATCCCCCTTCCCCCTGCTACTGCATGGGAAGTCATTTTTTGTAAACATCTCCTAACACAGTGCAGTAATGATAGTTTCAATCATTATACATCTTTATTCATGGGAACATACACATTCGGATACACTACCGTCCTTATCAAAGCAAGCAAGGCCTTCCTCCTTCTGGGGTACACGATCTGCATAAAATAAGCAACCAAAATCTCATTCACTCCTTCAATTCAATTTTTAACTGCACCCTTTTTGCACTGGGGCAGCCCGTGCAAAATAAAAGCCCGGGAATCGAGTCTTAAGAAACGAGTCACGAAATAAAATAAAACTCTTACAACTTCGGGGAGATTTAAAAGTTAATTCCACGGGGATTACGGCCTTACCACAGAGTACTGTTTCCAGCGTACAATGATTGCGAAGATTTTACGAATTCCTACTATTGCTGAAGACTTAAAAAGGAGGGAGGAAAAAAGAAAGGAGGGCAAACAGAAAAGGGAAAAATAAAACAAAGAGAGAGAATTAGAGAATAAAAAAGTTTTTTTTTTTTTTTCAAAAATCTGCATTCGAATCTACTTTCTTTTTTGTTTCACAGCTTCGAAAGCCTCTAATTAAGAAAAGAGCAAATTTCTTCATATTTTTTTAATTCCAGTTCCTTTATTTGTATTTTTTAAACCCCGTTAAGATTTTATGCAATTTATTTTTTTTTCACCTCCGATGGAATTTAAAATTATTCTTTTGTTATTAGGACGCTGAAGGATTTTTTTCCCTCTTAGTTTCTTCAACAGAAACTTTTTTTTGTATGCGCGTGTGTTTTTGATTTGTTTGTTACTATATTATGCCGTTTATAATCCTAATTTGAATTATTCTTATGTTAAGACGAGAGAAATTATTTCTTCGAACTCTGCTTTTGCACTTTTATTTTTTCTTTCTCGAATCTTTTCAATCTTTTGGGAATGTAGTAAGATGTTATCGTGTATGACAGTGCCTGTCTCAGAGGACCCCGGCTTTGTCAGAATATTTTACATAAGTAGTGTTTTAAGAAGTCCATGGGAAAAAAATTAATTTGAAATAAAATTTTTTTGAAATGTGTTATCAGCATTCTCTTCAATTTTTAAGTATTATCTGAATATTAAGTTTTGCAAATAAAGAATTGAATGTTATACAAATCGCTTAAGTCTATATTTGTTTTGTAGCGTTTTTGAGGATTATATTCACTTGCTTTAGAGTTGATGATACTCTAAAGATTTTAAGTGCAAAGGTTTTCATTAATATTCTTTCGAAAATAGTACTAAAGATATAGATTTATAAAGAATTTTTAATCATCTTATGCCTTTTCAGAATGATTTCAAGCACATATGAATTATTAAAAAAATAATATGCACAGTATTAATAAGCAGAAATTTAATATGAAAGAAATATTATTTTTTAAACAAATGTAATCACAAGAAAAAAAATCACTTCGGATTTTTGTGTACAGCTATAGAGGATTTAATATATATATATTCATTTATTTTTATTTATAAAGCAAAGTTTTAAACGCGATCAGTTTTCTATTTATACAGAGTAATAGAGGAAAACTTGATTTTAATTATTCGTTAGCTGATATAATCAGTGAAATAAAATGCATATACATACACACGCATATATATATGTGAGTGTGTGTGTGTGTGTAGTTTCCTTAAAGTATACTACATATATGTATGTGTGTGTAGTATATTTCAAGGGGAAAAAATACTTTATAAAGTTTTCCCGGGAGCTGAACCTGTTGCTTTCTGCTTTGAATGTGAATTAAAAAACTGATACACGAAATACTAGAAAATAATTTTAAATCATTGGTGCAATTTGAGTCAATATTTATTTATTTATTTATTTTATTTGTAAATAATTTAATAGCAATATTTTTAAATATCTATGATATGATTTCAGGTTTCGAATGGGATAATGGTACGATTAGTGTACTCCAGTTATTGATCACTGTAACAAAGTCTACTGAAATATAAGTAAAGAATATTTGTATTCCACAAAATTTCTGCTAAGGAAATTCATGAATTTATCAACACGCGAAGTATTTTAATATTTCTTTCAGAATTATTGAATGTCTGCTACAAAGCTAAAAAATTAAGTACGAGGACATTAATCGTATAAATACAATATGCGTAAGAATACATTTTGTATCTAATACTAAGTTTAATTCGAAAGTATTTATGAAAAAATATATGAAATGTGTGCTACGCATAATAAAAAAAGACGTTAAATTCCTATAGTAATAAACATTTTCTAAAAAACTTTTCAATGAGTATGTTATTTTTATTCATACACTATTTAGCATGAAACACCAGCACTTCAAAATTTAAAAGACAAAAGATATTGGAAACTCTTCGGTTGAATCGTTCATGAAATTGTTCAGATGAGCTTCTTCATTTTTAGAGCGTGAAAATTTGCAGACATTATTGTATATTTCCTGTGGTATAAAATTTGAATTTATGTTTATCTGACAGTAATCTACAAAAAACTTTTATTCTGTGCGTATGACATTTGTTCATCTCTAGCAATATATCATTTTATCAGTATGTGAAAGTTTGGATTGATTTCAGATTATCACAGTTTTCTTTAAAAAAAGATAGAAAAAATTAACCTTTTAGTTGTATCCTTATTTAATTTTAGGCATTTTCTTCGTTGCTGTTCATTTCGATTTAACAGTGACTGACACAAATGATATCATGGACATATGGAAATTAAATAACACAATTAACTAATATAAATAAAATAAATAATGTATGTAAACCACTTCAGAACACTTCTTTTTTGGTCTTAAAATAGGGTTTCCATTCTGGAATTATGGTCGTAAAAGTGGCGTTTAGAGCTCCTCCATTTTGGGATAGGGATTCTCAGTCATGTTTTATGCAAATGTAGTCCCACTACATCGTGTCGGGCATTTCGGCAGATTTGACGAAATTCCACGCTGCAGTTGTTGGAATATGTAAAAGATATCATTGAAGTACACCCAAGCAGAAAGCATACAAGAGATGGAATTAAAGAATCATCACTCAGTGTGCGGTAACGGATAGGTACGAGCGCAGGCTGGTATGACGCCGCTACATGGAAAATTGGTCTGTTCTAGGCAAGACTCTGTTGTCTTCGATTTGATGTGCCCGAAAAAGAGTTCTCAAGTCTGTTCCCAGCTTCGTAGGAAACTCCGACAGATGGTGTGACGAAGTTCACATATTTTTCGCGTCTTAAAATAATGTTCCTATGTTTCGTCTTTCTAAATCAAAATTTCGTTTTCCGTATTAATCTCTCTCTCCACTTTGTTTTTCGGCTCGATAAAATGTTCTTTCTTTTCACGACGGTATGTCTGGGTTTCCCTTCTAAATAAATTTCGCTTTAGCATATGCTGAGTAAATTCTTGGTGCCTCCCGGTCGCCCCTCTTTACTTTCTCACGGGGTTGTGGACTTATGTATTGGCATTCGCCAAATTCTGGCACAACTGTCTTTTTGATAATCATTTAATCCGTTTGTTTCAAATTTTTATATTGTTTACGCTTACCGGACGGTGGTTGTCACGTGGGGCAGTGGCTTATGAGTGCTCATATTTTACTCGCCAACCTGTTAAGAGCTGGCAGTTTCGTAGGAAGATCTTAGTACACTTCTTGATTGCTCTCCGACAGAGGAGGTTGTAATTAAAAAACTTTGTAAAAAACACACATAAGAAGTAATACGTAAGAGGATTACCTCTTACCTATTACGTCTTATGTGTGATTTTTACAAAGTTTTTTAATTACTTTATCGTTTAACACCAGTAATTTGAGTGATTTTTCAGGAGGTTGTGTTCGTTTTTTTATGGAACTCCGGCATGCCGTGTGGCCGGAATGATTAGATATGTTCTTGGTGTTATTTTCTACTAATGCAATGTACCGTACGTAATTGAAGTTATTTCTTTTAAGACTGTTTTGCTGTTACCTCCAATAAACGTAGCTTTTTCTGAATTCGACTCGTCTTCCTGTTCTTCTAAGTCCTCAGCGTACTTCATGGATTTTTTTAATACACTAAACGTCATGTAAGCACCCGAGGGAACGTTCTCTTAATCCACCTCCGACAACTCCCTCATAAAAACTTGGTGCCGTCATAGATGGTATTTAGCGCATGCAGCTCGCCTAATAAGAAAATCCGAACATAAGGGAAGATCCTAGTTATGATGTTTGATCAGATGAGCGACCGCCACAACTGGTAGCGCATCTTTTTTTATATTTGAAATTTTATGTTAAGTTGTTCAAGTTAGTGTTAAATTTTTTTTTTGCTAAGAATTATTGTCATCATTGATAGACACTACACAAACATGGAGTTAAAGAACAAAATCATTAATTTACTTTAAATTTCTTCATAAGAGGCCCGTCTCTAAACCCGTCACAAAGTGACTCAGGATCATCGTAATCAGAAATTTGGTATTCCTGTTAAACTCCGGGTTGTATTCTATGATTTTTTTACTCATAAACAGCATTGTGAATACATTCAAATAACAATCCAATTACCAGTGAGTATCGCATGATATCCATTATACATCTGCATTTTTTCAAGAGGGCTGATAAATTAAAGTAAAGCGAGAACTACTGCCGTTAGTTTCCGAGATATCATAATTTGCAGAATACAATCAGTCAATCACTGAGGATAAAATTGGGAATAATGAATGATCTTGGAAGGTATTTGGACAATACTATATTGACAATCATAATTCTACTGAACTGTATTTGATATATGCGAAACAGTAATTCCGAAAATATATATTTCAGTCTTGCATGCATAATAATTTCAAGACACCTGCAGTTACAAATAGTAGAACTTTTACCATTAGAAGTTTTAATAATCTGTTAATTCTCAGTTGGGTTAATTTGTATTTCTCTTCTTAGAGATGTCTCATGCTTTTCTTCAATAACATCCTTTTGTTTTCATGGAGTGAGACTGCACTCCAACAAACTTCCGTTCGCCATTGAATCGATTTGACCCATAAAATCAAGTACTGAAACAACTGGTTCATCTGATTTTTCAAAACTACTTTAAATTTTGAAATTTCATTAATTATGCAACTTTCCATCATCATATGGCAATATTTTACAGCAAATAACAGGAAAATAATAGAGCTATGGCATCAGGCACGAAGTTGTAAAGTGTTCCTATGAGCTTCTGGGTAGCAAATTTTCAGTCTTGTAGCTAATGTACAGAGTGACAGTGTTGTGTTCAGGGGTACTATTTCAGCTGTTAATAAATCCATATTTATAACTGCAAAAAATAAAATCAGGGTAAATTCCTAATGCTGAAAAGTGGCTTACATAGACACAACCGTTTTTAACGTATTGATCATTTAAATATACAATATTTGAACAATGTATTGTTCATGTTTTTGATTTTATGCGTCAACTTTTTTCCACTTTATAGATCGACTTACATAAGATTATGGTTCAGGTTGAGCAAGGTTTCGCCATCTCATGATGGCAACTTTTCTAGTACAATGTTTTGATGAAATGCTTCTCAAATTTATAACAATATATATAAGCAGAATATATGAAAGAAAATGACAGACTAGTTTTGTAGCATTACTTTTATACCGAAAATGAATGCTTTTAATTTATATCTTAATCCAAAAATAGTTTAAATTAGAACAAAATGAAAAGCAATCGACGACAAATAAAAGAATATAACACAATAAATTTCCGCTTTTATTCTTTAGTTTAAAGTAGTAAATTGCGTTCATAATACATTTCATTTTCTTTAAAAACTGTTCAAGAACGAACGCATTTAAAAAGACTGTGGAAATGTGCAATCCAGTTACACTTCTTTCATCAATGATTCAGCGGTTTCAAATATTCATAACTGTGGTTTGAGAACAAAAGGGGATGCCAGATCCCAGAGGATATTTAAAATTAATGTGGATACATTTAATTTTACTGTGTTTGTTACCGTCATATATTGGTTTCATCTGAGCGTGGAGAGCTCTGTTTTTAATGATATGTTATTAGCTGGATAGAAGAAAATGTCATTAAAGTGGTATAAACCGAGTGGAATTACAATGCTTCATTTCGGCAAATGTAAAACAAATTGTTCTTGAATGGATGCTTAGGTATTTAAATATTGAAGTAATATTGTCTTGGTTTAATTCGAGATGAGATGAGTTGTTGTCAAAGTTGCTTTGGGATAAATTGCTTTGAAGATTGCTTTTGAATACGTATATTTAAGTTCTTTTTCTTCATATGTTATTTAAATACTAGAATGCTAAGACTCTTGTTTTATAATTTAGTTTTAAATAAGCTAATTTTCGGTTTTCCTAACATTAAATGGTAAAGAATGGGAAAGATTTTTTTTTCATTTGAAATGGGAAAAGCATATGACAGTTTCATTAAAAATCTTTTCAACATTATTTCGTAGTATAAACGCATATGATGTTAATGTATTTTTGTGAAAAAATGAAATGAGCTCTTAAAAGAAAATTAAGATCTTTAATTGGGAACTCAATTATAAGTAAGAAAATTGCTTTAAGTTTTTTACATGTCGGATACATATTATAGTAATCTAAATTAGCCATGATTATTGTAAAATAGACATAATGTCGCTCTAATTGTACCAATTTAAAGCAGATTCATTCCAGATGCACACATACTGTTTCTTAAAAAATTGTAAATGTAGTTTGTTTTTTGAAAAATGCACATTTAAAAAAACCAGCTTTCACAGGCAAATATGCAGTTGAAATTGTAAAATTCCAACTTTTCTACTATTATTTTATTTAGCCTGCTTATTTCCGCGATGCTAAACATTTTATAATTAAGGCCCACTATTAATATATTTCGTAACTTTAATGGAAATGTAACCACATCATGAAATACAAATATCATTACGTATAAATGGCAGGTATATTATTATTGTTATATATGTATATTACATTTAAAAATTATATATACAAGATATTCACAGAGAAACATCATCGAATAGTGAGTCCCAAGGCTGGGTCGTTCCGATCAACCAATTGAAATGAATTTAAGCTATAGCTATTTCAAGGTATGTGCTCTAAACTGAAAAGGTTTTTTAATTCCAGTAAAAAAAGAAAGCTTTAAAAAATTGAATAGCAACAGTTATTTTTACTCATATTTTTATTTATTATTATTTTTCGTCAAAAAACGAACAGCACTTTGAAAGACATTAAATAGAAGAGTATATGCACCACAAAAACTAATACATGAAAAGACACAGAAAGAGTGAAACACTTGCAAATAATTGCAAATTTAAATAAAAATTTAAATCAGCGACTTTTCATTCTGCGTTAAGCTTATTTTACACTGCTTGATGAAATTGAATACTGAATGCTAATAATATACTGAATTGAACAATTGAATACTAAATACTGTTAATAAAGGTAGTTAACATTTCGCCATAATATGGTGCTGAATTAGTTGCAACCTTTCTATGGCGAAACGCTGCACCATGATTTAGTGCTTAAGCGGATCAGTGGAACCAAATCATGGTGAAACGTTTCTC
Organism: Cheiracanthium punctorium; assembly: GCA_038373885.1. Taxonomy (NCBI): domain Eukaryota; kingdom Metazoa; phylum Arthropoda; class Arachnida; order Araneae; family Cheiracanthiidae; genus Cheiracanthium; species Cheiracanthium punctorium. The sequence continues at coordinate 296,671 of JAWZYV010005775.1, read as the reverse complement.
CATAGAATGGATGCAGCTAATTTAGCTCCATTGTATGGTGAAACGTTGAACTACTTCCATTAACAATGTAACGTAGATTTACAAACTAATGCATTCTTGTACGGGAACCAACTAGAGGTTTATTTCTTTCGAAAAGATAATAATGATTAATCTTCAACGAACTAACCATTACAGTTAATAACAAGAAATAGTAGCTATCATACTGAGTTTTAGATACTTTTAACAAAATACTGCAGAAACGCTTATTAAAAACTATCTATTCACGTGAAATTCTCAATTTCTGTAATATGCACGTCCTAATATTTACAATGAGAGAGTCTACTTCATATGCTATTATATGTATAGATGGATATGTAGATTAATCCTCCAAAAAAAACCAATATATATACATAGGTAGGTGCCGGAATGTTTTACAATAGCCATTATGTAAAAAACGCATAGTAAAGCAGCTGCCATTCAAATCATTTGCCATGTGCATAAAAGAAAATACTTAAAAACTACTTTTTAGAAAATTTATAGATAATGTAGTTTAATACTAATATTTTTGACAGTTTACTTGTGGTTTGTTTATTTTATTTTTGTATTTTTATTTTAAAACTTTTTAATATATACAAACGTGATTTGACTTTTCCTCAACATTGCTTCAAGAAAATTTCTTAATGATAAAGTCAAACGCTAAATCTATATCGTATAATTTCTTAACTGAATTTTACTTATTAATTTCCCAAATACGAAAAATATCCCGTAAACATTAAATATGCTAATAAGCAGAACACACAAGTAAAATTACCCAGAGCCCTGACATCCATAAAACTTGAATATAATTACGTCCCGGCAAAGAAACTTCAATTTTAATAAAAACCTGTAAAATAAAGTGGTAAAGCCTGAAACGAGGCTAATTTGTGTTCCCGTTAATTGAATTTATTGGCAAGGAAATTTAATGAGAAACTTCGCTAAGTTAATCAAGGCAAATTTTCTTTTGAAACTATCTCAAATTTTTCTTGTCACGTTAAATAAATGAGAACAACTAAACTTGTTAGATGCTGTGCAGCCCGTGTTTTTCGGTAAATATCAAATTATCAGTTGCAATTTCATTAATATGCGCGTCTGAGAAGGGTTTCAGAAATAGAATTACCCGAGACTCCTTGATTAAATGGAAATTAAGTTATGTTTAAAACTGAATTTCTGCGGCGTTAATTCGGTTTCCAGGGAAGTTGTAATTAGTGGGCGTACAGATAAAGGGGCGAGTGAAATTTAAAATGCACATTTGCAATCGAATTTGTACCTAATTATACTTGATGATTGGATATTAGCCTTAAAATATTGCAAGTAGAGGAAGAATTTCTTTGATGTTTGAATATCTGGGCTGCCGTTTGGTTCGTTAGAATCGAAAATGTCATTAAAATATTTTCGTCTGCAAAGAAAATGCTTAGAGGCAAAATTCCGGCTAATTTTCTTTTAAGAATGTTTTCTCAAACCAATTCTTTTTACACACAAGGGTAGAAAAAGACTATTTTCATTCTACTGTTCATATTTTAAATATACTAGTTCTTTCTTATCACGCAAATGCGTGTCTGTACTTTTAATTGAATTTTGTAATTTAAAACAAGATGACAGTAATTCTTTTGTGTTATTTACAAAACGCGATAATTTTAATTTCATGGTTTTGTAGTTACTTTACTTTTAATATTAGTCAATAATGCTTTGGTGATTGTTATTGAGCTGTAACTTTTAGTTTTTTACATGAACTTTAGTTACTTTCAAAATTTCATCATTGCAAACAATGAGGAAAGGATAAATGATGAAATATACCATTATGTAACAAGAAAATAAAATATTCAAGCCTTTTTAACTTCAACAAAGACTTTTAAAGATATTTGCTTAGTAAAAGAATAAAATTCCTTAAAAAGTGATTTAGAACATCCTATTTTAGTAAGTTAATGTTTATCTGTTGCATCAGTTTTTTCCATTTCCTTAAACGTTATTGCTCTTCGTTAATATGTATGCTTGTCAGATTTTGATGAGTGCATGTGGAAGATTTTTTAAAGTAATAATTAATTGATATTATTCACTAAAAATTTCTAACTGCTAAAGTATAAAAAACTGTCATAAATGACACAATGACCACAAATTAGAGATATTTTGTAGCACTGTGGGAACAAACTGAGTACAAAATATAGGTTTTAAATAATTAACTCGAATTTGCAGTTTAAATCTGAAATTTTTTATGCCATCGTATGTCCATCGTTTTCTTTCCAGCCTCAGAAATATTTTTAACACATCACAAGCACGTGTAATATGTTTGAAAAAAAAAACCGCACTTCTTTTTTTAAACAAATTTTGTGTGTATACGTTATTACTTTACCGTCTCTATAACTTCTTAAAACGTGCTGAAGATGTTTGAAATTAAGGAAATTGTCTTTCATTTTTGCAATAATACTCTGCTAACAATTTCTAAGCAAGTTTTTTCGGTATAATATACCGGGGGAGAAATCTGTGAGACGACATGAAAACGACATGAAAGCACTAGGAATTATGCTATAAATCATATATTTCTTTACGCTTTTCTTTTTACTCATATTTCTTTACACTGCAATGCATAATTTTTCACTCATTTGTTTTCAATAAAATTAAATAACTTTGCATAAAGCACACATAGGAATTTTATATATAGAAATCCATATAAATTTCAAGAGGCACAGGATTTTTCCCTTCCCCAGAAGTAAATATTCACCAAAGAAACTAACAATAAGCAGCAATATTTTGTATGGATATGGCTCCTAACCTTCCTATTATTAAATTGCTTTGACGGATATAGCTTTTTACAAAAATTAATCTTCTCATAACATACAGAGAAATTCATTTTACTGTTACATGTTTTTATACAGTCACATAACTTTATTTAGACAACTCCCTCCCCCTTCCTTTTCCTTTTTAGTGCACTTGACTATCAGTTGAATTCAGTTTAAATTTTCTTGACACTAACTACTTTCGTACTTGTCTCCTTTCATGACGCTAAATCTATTGACTACTTTTAATCCTTAAAAATTTATAATTAAAATAATAGCTATGTCTCTTGTTCGCTTATTAAAGCTGTTAAAACTTAACAACAGAATATAAAATTAAAGATGTAATCTCTATTTCATCTCTACCGTAATTACGTTTTTAATTAATCTGCCGCAGCCGTAACATTTGAGCCTAACAAAACAATCTTCATATATGAATTAGAAATAAAGCATTTTAATTTATTAGAACGTAGACAATTAGAAGGTACCGAGAAAATGAAATTAAAACTACGAATAACTTCATCAATAAGACAAACAAGTAACGTTTAATCAAGTTATATATAATAATACAATCTAAGCTTTCAGGAAAGAAAATTAATTCTTCGGCGAGGATTATATACAGCTGTTTAATTAAACAATAATTGCATTTCCTTTCCTGATATTCTTTATTAATGAGCAATACTAGAAAACACGATTTTTTTTAATCAAAGAAAGCTGCATTTATTAAACTTGAGGTAAGCATCCAAAGCAATTAATATTACTCGTACAACACAAATACAATTGAGAGAAAAGTAATTAATGTTAATAAACTTTTCTCGGATAACAATTTGAGCTCTTGTGCTAGTTAATCCATCTTAGATTTATTCATTATCTAAAAACCTTATTAACAACTATACTGAGTTATAAATATAATAAAACAATTGATGCACATGGAAAAAACTACATTAGTAACTATGCAGCTCTAAAATAATCTGGAATTTTTAATGACATTGAAACAGTGATGAAGACATTAGTAGTGCTTCTGTCGAAATAAAAAAAAATTCTGCAACGGTTAGATAACGATTTTAATAATCCTAAAGATATATCCTAAGAATTATCTTGCACATGCAGCCATTTTTTTAAATATATGTTTCCATCTATACATCTATTTCTAAATTATTTCTCATAATTAACTTTCGAAGTTTTAAATACTAGTAATATCAAGGATAAATTAATCATTTAATTCTTTTAAATGTCAAGCACAAAAGTTTGCTTGAGTCGTATTATATAAACACTATAGTTACGTTACAGAAGTAGCATTCTAGAACATGCACATTGATCAAATGTTTTGACATTCGCTTTCTGATTTTCTAGGCTTGGAGTGGGCAACCTGTGGCTTGTAAACCACATGCGGCTCAAGAGAATCTCACTTGTAGCTCTTCAGTAATTTAACAATACTGAAATTTGTATTTTAAGTATAAAACTATATAACCTACTGAAATTAGTTTTTATCATTATTTTAATTAGTTATTTAAAAATTTATCCGTTTTCTTTAATTCGTTGAATTATATTTTCAATTACTATGTAAAAAGGAAAGAAAATTAATTGAAAATATAACATTGAATTATATTTTCAATTATTATGTAAAATAAAATCTTTTGAATGATAAATACATGTTTCAAAGCAAATAATCGTTATGTTATTTTTTAAAATATTGCCGATGTATTTACTTATATTCGTCTCTTAAAAATTAATTTACCACACCGGAAAAAAAAGGCTCTTAACTCCGGAAAGGTTGCCGATTCCTATTCTAGGCTAATTCTAGGCTAATTGCCTATTCTAGGCTCTGTTCTTGGCTCCATCCATTCTGGAGTAGGATGGAGCGTCAGCCCATCATGTACGATAAGTGCGAAACCATTTGGACGTAATATTTCCGAACCTATAGATTGGTCGAGGTAGGCCAGTAGCTTGGCCACAGCTCTTTAAAAAAAAACTTCTTTGTATCGATTTTTTTTTGGGGGGGGCGGTAGAGGAGAATTGAAATTACTAATGTGCAGTGCACTCTTGATAATCCGGCGGCTGGTTACTCCGGCGCGTTCAATAATCCGGCGTTCTTGGGCGCTCTTGTATTAAAGGTGTTTTTTCATTAAATTTTTAATAAGTTCCCAGCCCTACTTCAAGTGCAAAAATAGGCCAGGAAAAATATATTAATATTTGAACTTCTCAAAATATTCATCGCTTTGAATTTCTATAGCGATTATTATAAAAATTATTCTTGTGTTAGAAAAGAATAAACAATCTAATCACTCTCCCTGTTACTGTAGACCATTAGTCTCTGGCTGTTTACAGCTAAAACCCTCATAGGTAGGTGACATTCAATTTTTTTTTTCTAAAATCAGGCATGCAAAATCTGAAAACAGCTGTTGGAAGGGCATTATGAAACCGAAAAGGCTCGACGGAAATTATAAGTAACCGTTGTGCACACAGCAATCAATAGTGGGGGGGGGAAACGCCACAACTCCTCCACAAGGGGTCGGGGACCTATTTTTTATGAAGCCTCTGGGGTAGGGGAAAGACAATAGCACTAACGTATATCCAATTTTTTCAGCACTTTTTTCTTTAGCACTTTTTTTTTTCTGGTAGTTCCCCGACCCTGGGGCACAGAGGACCCACAGTGGGGTAGCGATGAAAAAAAAAATCGATTTTTTTTTTCACCTTCTATTTTCGCGTGCCCCCGTCCTTAAGGGGGGATGAATCATCTCTGTGTTGTTAATCACTCTAATGTTTAATGGCTAATCGTGGAAGGAACAAAAGAAAAAAAGCTACAGGCTAAAATCTTTACGTTATTAATGGCTCCAGAGCTTTCCCTGATAAAAACAGAGCTAAATACAGCAGGGAAAGGGTTGCGTACTGGGATTTGAGATATTACGAAGAGACCTTTGTTATTTTTGCATTGCGGGGAAAAAAAAAAAATTCTTTCTTCTTTTACTTTCAAAGTAGTTTATGAAAGGTTTTTCCTGTGGACGGAAGGGATTTGTATGGGGTTTTAATTGAAAAAAGAATTACGGGAAGTCCTGGCAGGAAGACGATAATGAATTTCTGGGATGTTGGTTTTATGTGAGTGCTCATGATGATGCACACTGGAGCTAAGAGTCGTCGCTTTAATGCTCTGATAAAATGAAAAAGCCAATCTGGCTTGCGTGGCTCCAGCGATTCTGCAATCTGGAAGATGGTTTTAATGAGCTAGAGGGAGACCTCGTCATGAGAAATACCATAACGTCTTATGAGACGAGACTCTTTGTTATGTTGAAAGAGGCAGTTTTTATACGGGGGGACAATAACTTTGGCAAAGAATCTACAATTATCATTAATGCTTCTGACACAATTTAATCATTCAGTGATTGAAAGGATTCTTTTTATTGTTAACTGTAATGAAAACATAAAATGCATTATCTAGTAAAATTACTTTACCAAGGCTTTTTCTTTTCCCTTCTATTCTTCTGTTTATGTAATTCACTATACAACTTTCATCTCTGAAAATTCTGCATATTTGAAACTAAAGACTTTATTTCAGGTCCAATCATAGACACGAATGTGTCTCTATTTATCTTTCTTTTGTCTTAAATCGGTAATAATCAAAAAGGATGTATTTTTTTTAGTATTAGAGGAGAACAGGGTATTATGAAATACCATTTGCATTTCTAACTATAACTTTGCAGGTTTTTGAATAAAAATGTCCAAGATCGTCATGAGTATATACTATAACTAATTGTAATGAAATATCACTTGTAAAGAAAAACACTATTTATTTTTTTATTATTAAAAAAATTACTTTTAAAAAAAGTTACGAAAAAGTTAATATGGAATAGGTTGTCTAAACCGTTTAAAAATCGATTATACTTCATAAAGCTTATTTTTAACTATGAAACCACATTTTTAAGATTATGTTAAAACCATTTCTGTTTCGAGTCTATTTAGAAAAGTGTCAAATATAATATCCATCCCTGCTTCGGAACAGTCAAGGTACAGTCATTACAGTATTACCAAGTATTCCACATTACCCGACAGGCCATCTAGGAACTCGAAGCTTTAAACTGACGAAAGCCTAACTTGATAAACCCATGCAATAAAGTGGAGTAGAAAATTGAAATGGAGTACTCCATTATCAAGTACCACCGTATTCACATTTCAATTAAAAAAAAAATAGCTAGGTTTCTGCAGGTTACCTGATAAAAGAAGTCGCTTTACGTAACCTGGGGGTAAGACCATAGCTATAAGTCAAAAAAACAGCATGGATGCTAACCAAACATGAAGGTGGAAGCACAGACAAGACTAGAAATCGATGCCAGAGAGAGAGAGAGAGAGAGAGATTGGTTCAGTAAATAACGTGGGCTTTTTTTCCTCCAAGTTGGTAAAGCTACCCTAGATTTTGACTGAGGAGCTGGATCAGAGAATAATTGGTGGCTGGCAATTTAGTCGTAAACCCAAATAGGGTTCTAACTTATTCACCCTGAATCTGAATCTCTCTATCCAAAAAAAAAGATGCTTTCCTTTTTATGTGTGTTGTTTTACAAAGTTTTAATTATTTAATCGTTTAACAACAGTTTATGTTTGAGTGCTCTTGCTACAGCAACCTATATTTTACATTTCTTAAGCATCCCGAAACATTTTCCCTCCCTCTTGAAAAAAAAAGGAAAATCGACTGACACATTTTAGCTCACTAGTAAAAATCAAATATCTTTCTCCCGAATATTGGACATCTAGCTGACCACGTTTGACGTTCTCACTGCCCATTTCCTGCGAGGGAAGGAGAGGCTAAAAAAGACATGTGGAACAAGACAACCCACTTTAAAATTTTTACCAATTTTTTTTTTTCGTCCGACATTTCAGTTTGAGAGAGGCGTAACGTAAAAGTTAGAGTGCATTTGAAGTTTCTTCGGGGTATTTTAGTCCGATATTGTGAAAACAGGATGTGCAGTTGATGTGTATTTTTAATACCACCTTCTTAGGCTCTTTCTAAAGTGACATAAAACTTATCCGAGACGGGTTTTTCCGATACGGATTTTTTCGCTCCGACACAAGCTTGTGTCTTTTTATTTGCTGTTACGCCCGTGACGTGAAGAGTTCTTTGATTTTAAAAGTAATGCGAAACTTTTCTAAAGACGGTGTACTTAGTTGAGACTAGCGTGTAGTTGGCTTTAAAATAAGTAAAGTGCTTTCAGGGGGGGAAAAAGGCACAGAAAGTTATTTTCATTTGAGTCGAATAAATTCTTGAATGGAAGTACACATAACGAACTTTACACTGACTTCAAAAAACTTCATGGTGACAGTTCGCTAAATAAATGAAAATGTTATGTAGCATTAGAGGGACCAGAAAGTACCGAACAATCTTGATAATCCGACATATATGGAACCTGAGAGCCTCCGGATTATCGAAAAATTCTAAATTATCAAGATCTCTTGTTTTAGATACAAACTTAAAGTTTCGGGATTTCGTTCGGTCGACATTGTAGTACACTAGATAAATACTACATTGGGCTAGATAAATACAAAATACATGAAATAAACTAGAAAATAATGACGAAAGAGGGAGGGAACTACAAGATTGAGCATGCTTGTTTATAGGGATGGACGCGAGACGAAAAATCGGCGTCTCGCGTCTCGCAAAACAGACTAAAAGTTTTGTCTCGTCTCACAAAATCTCTATATCATAATGTTAAAAATGCTTGTCTCGTCTCGCAAAAATGCTGTAAATCTCTGTCTCGTTAACTCTTTGATACGCAACCCTTTCCCAATGCTGAAAAAGGAGCAGCCGTTGCCATCGCTCGACTTAACTACCAGCAAGATGGTGGACGATCAGCTGGCAGACAGCTGTCGTCAAAAAAGGGTCTCTAAATCTGTGGCACGCGGTGAACGTTTCGATCGTCCGCCATCTAGCTGGTAGTTAAGTCGAGCGATGGCAACGACTGCCCTTTTTTTCAGCATTGGACAATCTATCCAGCTGTTCTCGCATTCTTCCATTTTTTAGTAGATGTCAGTGCTGTTAAAAATAATCGTGACCATTTTTTGACGGGAAATACGTGCTAAAAAGTAAAAGATTCTCGTGGAGCTATGTCAACCGCAACTATTTTTTATAGAAATCTTCGTGACTGGCAACAGTCAAAACGTCGGAGTTTGGTGCTCCCAGAGCGGGAACACTGCGCATTAAAGGGTTAAAAGGCACGAATTTTATATATATATTTTTTTTCTTTCAAGAAAGATGGCCAAATTCCCCCCTTTTATTTTCACATCTACTATGAGGATGGTATTCAAAATGTTCTGAAATCGATAGTTAGGTATTTGTGAGCGCTAAATTTTATAGCAAGATTTTTATGAATATCTTTTTTTTTTTTCCTTTGAGATTACGTGGTTGTGTGAAGAGATTATTAACTTTTGAAAATGCTGTCTAATCATATACCAAATTTCGCATTGTTAGCTTCATTAGTTTGTGTAGGCGAAATATCAACCTAGAAAAAAAAACGACATTAGTTTCCGGTCTCCCCTTATACTTTGCCTTGTTGAGAACATTTTATATAAAGAAAGGGCGAATAAGAGCATGGCTATGAATAACAATAAAATGTATTTTACAAACAATAAGAAACATTTGTTTATATAAGATGAAACGCATTTAATTCCCTTAAGCTTAATCTTTGTTAGATATTAGTTGAAAGCAGATAATTTAAGGAATGATTCTAACTGTAAGATATTTTAATAAGAATGCGTAAAGTGAAGCAGCACCGGCTTGGCCAGTGCTGACCCGGCCATTAGGGGGAAAAAAAGATAATTTAATGTCCAACTCAAATTCAGATCCACGATCTGTATATTCGCAGAGAAGAAGTCTGATAACTAGCCACCAGAGGTCTAATTAAATACTTGAATGTCACAGATAGCCTGAAATAGCAATGTCCCCCTATTTCGCCGGTAAAATATCAATAATCACTACAACAGAAAATCGTCTTGGGCTCGTGTCAGAGACGTAGTCAAGGGTTAGGGGCTTGGACTCTCTGCGAAATTTTGGATTTTTGTTAATTGAATGTCAATAAATCAAGCATTTTCGTGAGGAATTCTACCTTCTTCACCTTTTGGGCAACCCTCAAAATTTTTTTCGACGCCCGTGGCCCGTGTAATAAGAGTTTTACGACCGTGATACTAGATGGATGCAGAGGGTGACAAATTTTCTGAGAATGTATAGCGTAACTTACTAGGAGAAAGGCGGGGGACAATTACCCCCCCCCCTAAATTATTCAAGATAATTCAGATATCACCTATTTGAAAATATTTTGTACAGTAGGAAACATTTTGCCCCCACTCCCTCCCCAATGTTACGCTCCAATTTACGCCACTGGATGTAACATATATCTGGGAAAGGACCTTTTTGAAAGTCTTACACCTAAGCACCTACTCCTTGAGCACTTTTTCTTCCCAGACTCTCTCGGTAGATATTAGTAGATGAAAAGAAGAATGCTTTACAACACATTAAAATGTTCTGCATTTTTATTTAACATAATAAAATTTTAAATAAAATTAGATTAAAAATAAAAATTATAATTTAACAGAATTATATTATCAGAGAAACGTCTCTAGGTATAGCTCAGGCAGCTTAAAACCGGATTGTGGCATGCGTCTTAGTAACTATATCGCTTTAGAAACATGAACAAAAATCAAAGTTTAACAGAGTTTACCGTGCTTGTAAAACAGCAATTTTCGGTCATGTCTTTACAAATAGTTTCACAACGACCATACTTTCAATTTTTTCATTAGTCCTCTGATTTCTCTTATGCCCTGCCGGTAAATAAACAAGCGTTTCCCGTAAAATGATTTCTTTTTCTGCTCTTTCATCCATTTAACTATAAACTGACAAAAACTTAGAAAACTCGGGAATATTTTCCGAGTGCGATTTCTATGTTTCTATTTATTAAATAGAAGTTCAGGAAGGTGTGTTCTGAATTCGCGTAAATCAGATTTTAATCTTTCTAGACAAACTACTGAGTGCCCTTTTTACGCAATTTGGGCCTCAAAGGGTTGAACCCTCACTCCTTCTAACACCAATCGGGCGGCCTCGTTTCACCTGGTGTCGACGAATAAGCGAACTCCCAATCCAGGAACGGACCAATTATTATTCCCACTTCTATGTAAATGAGGAGGGGATTAGCCGTGACGTCACTCACAGCAGCTCTGACGGCGTCTTATTTAACAGCTTCGGAACATCTCAACCTAACTACCGGAAATTATCAAAATCCGTTCCTCTCGCTCTATTGGAAATCCATGAATCATATTCCTGGTTCCGCGAATTTCTAGTCGAAAAAAAACCAAAAAAACAACGCTTTAATAATGCGAACGACATGTCGCTCTGTACTATAAGTTCTAGTAATTGTACCATTTAGAAAATGAAAATCATCAATCAAAGAAAAGTTAATTGAAAAGTCTGTGCTACAGTGCGCGAGGGAAAGAAGCGAAAAAAAAATTGATAAAAAGATAAACGAAGTTACATTTTTAATGGATATTCCACGATGAATTATGAGTGATGGAGACGAATTGTTTAAATTTTGATAAAAACAGAGCCATGTTTGCGTTTTTCTTTTCCATTTTTTTTTCCTCCTATACCCTCAATCTTTTTTTACGAAGTTGATTATACAGTGACGTTTTGCAATATTGAAAAACACTTTTAATAATGGATGTTTCGACGAAAAATGCTTAGGCTCATAGACAGGGGGTAGAGGGGGGGAAGCTCTTGAAGAAATTTTCTGTCTTTAATGAAAGTTAAAAAATTATTTTTTCAATCAGTTATTTAACTTTTTAAAGGGGTTATTTGTTCATCAAACTGATGATATATACTGCCGATTGAAGTTTGGAAAGGGGAAAAAAACGAAGGCTTGTGCTAGCATTGATGTTCGATAACAAGTTTGCAGCCGAGCATATAATGTATAGGAAAAGGGAATTTTTCGATGGGTTCAATACAATGACTTTATCCATAAAATAAGTTAATTAAAAAAATGTGATTATGGTGCTTCATAAAGAATAATGCGCTTGCCCGAGTAAATTAATTTCATTATTCGGAAATCTATTTTGATTAATCTGAAAAGATATTAATGAAAGTACTTCCTTTCGCCTGAGTTAACAAATTAGATTTAAAATTTTTTCAAGTGTTTGTGTTTGCTTGTAGCAGTACATGATCAGATTTGGCTGTGTGTATGTGGGAGGGCGGGCGGGGGGTCTGATTTTTTTCTAAATTTATGTTTTATGTTATTAACGTTTTCTAATAAAACGACTGTAGAAATAGTATTTTTTTAGTTGCACTGATTTAATTAGTTTAGTTATTATAACCAACTGCAATGGAAACAGTAGTTAAAAAAATAACCAACGCACGTAACTCAGCTTGAAAATAAAGGAATTTTGATACAGCATTAAAAATATTCAAATTTTGAGTCCACAAGCTGTATTATACACTCTTTCAATCGTAATTCTCTAAATATTTTTTAAACATGAGGGAAGAATGGGGACCTTAAACACATAATCAAACTGCAAAACTGACTAAACAGTATTCAACAAACTATTATAGCTTAAGAATTCTTTAAATGTTTTCCAGCGTGAGGGCATTAATTGCATCAGATTTAATACGTTGTCTATTTGAATTCTTTTAATTTAAAGTGTGATTCTATGTAGTTGATATTAACAATTTTTGTTTCTTTTATGTGTGGGTGCATTTATCTCTTACATCTGGAAAACAATTCCCAAATTTGTACATTTATTTATTGTTTTCCATAAAGGAAATACATAAATGAGAGCCAGATTCATTTCATCGTTTTATAATTAATATTTAAAGTGGAAAAATACTATGCATTTCTCATGAAATCTGAGCTTATATAAAAATATAAGTACTGCAACCTCTCTATAAAAGTTTTATTCCTATTTGTTCTATCAATAAATATCAACAGCAAGAAGTAAATTCAGTATCAGTTGGTGGATGCGTAGGTGTGTGTGTGTGCGTATATATATATATATATATATATATATATATTAAGATGTCACCCGGCTGAATATTAAAGAAAGGCAGTCTAAAATAAGAATGCCTTATGTCGGGGGGCTAAAAACTGAAATAAAGGAAATCATTTTATATTTCTTCCTGCATTGCTGTTTCCCCTTACTTTTGTACCTAGAACGCATAAATTCCAATGGAACTAAAATACGCCAATGCAAAATTTACGACAAGCTTGCATTTCGATTCAAATAACAGAAGAGTGCGTAAAGAGTGGGAGGGAGGGGAGAGATGAACGATATGGTATAACTTTGAAGAGATATGGGGTAGGTGGGAGAAGCACGGCCCCCCAGATCTTTTAAAATTTACCGAAGTTTCAACCTTTATTAGTTCGGTATCGAATATCCCCGACTTATAGTTTTATGTGGGGCGTATATTTCTCTTGGCAGTCAAATTCATAAATGTTTTATGCGTTTCTGAGAACAATTAAATCACCAGATTATGCATTTATAAAAAAAAAAAATTAACGCAGAATTTTACATTCTTTCCATAACAGTCCCATGTACAGATTTCTTTTCGTCGTCACAAGTTTAATTGTACTACTAACTGTGTAAAATAATCAAATGGACTAACTAAACTACCCGGGATTTCTTTCACAGCGGTCAAAAGCATATTGTCATTACTTAAAAATTGCGTGTGTGTGCGATATTCATAAACTTATCCACATTCATCATATTTGCAATTTTTGCAATTCTAAATAGCTCTTCGAGATTACACAATTTGATTACACAATATTGTTTACGAGATTGAACAATGGAGAATTTAAATATTTAAACTGAACATTCAAGAGGGAGGAACGAATGTGGATGGTAAAAGTGACAGATAGTATTTAGCTGATTTGTTACGATAATATGGATTAAAGCACAATATATAGTGTTAATAAATATTTCATGAAATTAAAAATGTTTGTTAAAGTCATCATTTTTCAACGGACGCCTTATAACTAAGTAAACGATAAATTATCCTGATTTAATATATCCCATGGTATTTTCAGCGAAAGAGATTACCTGAAATTTTTATTGTTATTAATATTATGTATGTGTACATTTCGAGTCAATCTGAATATCTTATACAAGAACGTAGCATAACTTTTAAAGGAAATCACAGCTGTTCGTTTTAAGCGAACATTTGTTGCTTTAACAATTAAACTAAAAATTAATTTGATTTTACGCAACGAAAAGTAAATCTAAGACTATGTTATAAAACGTAAACTTTGTTTTTAGCAAAAGGAAGAAATTAAAACTTTTTAAATTTCGCTTTGTGATTTAAAAAAATTCACTCGTATTCAAGGAGAGAGTATACACTAACGCTATGCGAACCCTGTTACATTAAATATGATAAAACTATTAATGCTAAACAAAGGGGCCTTGTATATTAATGCACATATAACTTGAGATTAAGATTTGAAAAAAAAATGTGTACATTTAATGTTGCTTTCTCGAAAGTTAGTAAGATAATGATTTCAAAATTTATTTTGTCTCTTTAGTTTACAGTCATACAAGTCTTTCTTCTAAATTTATTGTCTGCACCTTTTTCAAATATTTAAAATTACAATTAACGCAAAACATTTTGAAAATTCTTGAAGCAAATGCATAGTATCAAACAGTGAATCATATCATGTTTTTTTAACTTATAAAGAAAATAAACTATAATATGATACGGGGATTTTAAATTTTCAACCAAGATTCTATGGTACAGAATACAAAAAAGTAAATTTGATTGAATTAAGAAATATTTTCAAAATGCACACTCATAAAATAATTTTTCTCAATTTAATCTTTTTACAAAAATACTATGCAACATCACCCATGCTGAAATTTCTGTTAAGGAAATTATTATAAAATTTCGAAGGTAATTTAAAGTCATGTACATGTAACTAATTTTTTAAGTACAAAATTAACGCTCGGAAACTATTTACATTACGCTTCAAAAGTTGTTTAAAATATTAATTAAATTTAATTACCTCTTTCCCATTAAAAACGGCCTTTCCATTTTTAATATGGAACGCCAGGGAATTTAATAATAAAACAATTTAGTAGAATTTACGGAAAATCCCCGCTTTTCACAAGTTTGCTAATTTATACTAAAACGCTCTCTCCACCGTGCCAAAATTAAATATCCTAAGCAAAACTCATTACACTGGGAAGGAGACAGCAAAATCCCGAAGGATGAAGAGCTGGGGAAAAAAATCCCTTGGGCCCTTTTCATATTAAAAAATACCCAAATCTGTTTTAATTCTGTGCTAAGCGGGCTGTGCATTCTTTTGAAAAGCGGTGAACTGCCTGTTGTTTTTCTGTGCAAAGCAAATCCCTTTTATAATCCGTCTTTTCATTACTATGGAACTTCCCGTTTCGACATCTTAAGTATGCGCTACGTGTTTTTTGCCCGTTTTTTTACGGGAGACAGGAATTTAATATTCGTTTTTTCTGCTGTGAAGGAAATGAGAAGAGGGAAAAATTCATTAAATGTTTTTAAACTAGACTAGTTTGGGGTCCACCATAGGGGGAAAAAATATACAACAAGAGAGGGAACGAGAAGTATTGTAGAACTCAAATTAATTATAGTGATAGTATATATATATACGGGCTTTTATCGTATGAACTACATGAAAATATTTTAATTTGAACTTAATCTTGTTTTTCTTTTTTGTTTAAGATTTGTATTTCATTTTTTTATTTCTTCACTAAAACATTTTTTAAATTCGACTCTCTGAAAAGTTAACTGTAATTATATTACATTTGAAAAACTTTTTACATTTATAAGAAAATTTTCCATATAGACTCAAGTATTAATTGTATTTAAATTTGTTGCATTATCTGCAGGACATCAGCAAACTATATTCTTTTAATTCAAACGTTGAAAGAAGTAAAGGAACGATGTTTTAAATACTAACGTAAACTGATGAAAGTTAGTTTTAAGTATATTTATTTTATTTCTGAAAATATTTTCAATTCCGTTATATTTTTATTTTTATTTTGTTTTGTTTTCTGTGATTTTTCTATTTTCTAGTGTTTATGGAAGTTATACGAGACGTGCATCAAACGTCAGTTTTATGCAAATTTAAATATGTTCCTGAATTCCTAGCGCTCAATCTACTGTTCTGATATAATGGAGATCATTGCAAATTACTTCAGATATCGTCTTTTATGACAATGTAATAAACCCCTTATTACAATTGGAACCTCGTTATGAAAACGCTTGACACGAAAGTTCATTTAAAAGTAAGGCAAACAGTTTCCCTTCAACGTTAGCTTGGAAAACATCTATACATAAACATCGTTTAACACAAACATGAGACAAACTTTAAGACGAAGTGAGTATTGCACATAATGAAAAAAATAAATAAATAAAATCTTGCCGTTTTAACTTGAAAGGAGTATGAAGAGGAAGGCGTGAATAAAACAGAGGCTGATGTAGAGGTAGAAATCCCTTCCGTGTCCTGCAATAAAGCTACGGGACTTTACAAACGTTCAGTAAAATAATAAAATAATAAAAAAATTGTAAAATAACACCATAAGTTTACTTCAATGGTCATTACAAGCTGAGGTGTTGACACTTTGAACACGTCCTTTTTGCAATCGAAGAGTCATGTGACTTATGCTGTGTGACCATTTTGCCATGGTTATCTCGTACTAAGATTACCAAATGCTAGCACCGCAGCTTTAAAAAGATAAAGCTAATTTTGCTTTGGAGAATTTGGAGAAAAAAAAATTCCTTTATTAACAAATGTAGAACGCAAAAAAATACAAATAAAAGTACTAATACGAATTCGGGTTTATGTGAAAAAAATTCCCTGCCCTTCGGCTTCGTCTTAACGAGGTTCCGACTGTATATTATTAGTATATTTATTATGCTACCTAAGTGGTGTAGTGGCTAACGAGGCACACTATCACGCCTGGTGTCTGGGTTCCAGTCTCGTCTTGATCTTCGACTTTTAACTCCTTCCACCCTTCATGGTCAAGTGGCGGCCCTTGGAAAAAACTGTTATTTAATACTGTGCTTAAAATACATTTACTGTTTTATCTGCGCATATTGACATGCACGTAATAAGTATAAGAATAACCGATAAGTATAAAATAAAAATAATAAATTGCACACATTACAAGTCTTTGAAATATGAACATTAATAGCTGATTTTGGTTTCCTTTTCATAAGAATGCTATACTAAAAATAAATAACATAATAGAACACACAAATGTGAACAATACCTAAATAAACATAGGTGATTAAGATTACATCATTGTAAGCAATTTAAATGAGACAATTTTTTTTCAATCAATGAAAGATAATACATTATTGCAAAAAAATTGCAACATTCATCAATACTTTTCATTTCTAACTTAATCTTTACGAGTGAATCATTCGCGGGTCGTAGCAAATGTCTCATGCACAACCTTCACGTCAAGTACGAGTGAATCTTGGAAAATTGATTTTTTGCGAATTATACTAGCGAATTACACTCTATCTTTGACAATGGACAAATTTCAGTTAGTTTTAAGTCAAAGCGAACATAGCTATTCACTTATTAGAAAAAGGAAGGAAAAAAAAACCTTAATCGGCAGAACTGCAAACACTATTTCCGATCTCCAAAGCGCATCTCGGATGAGACGCCATACACTCTCTCCGACACTCCAATACCCGGGAGAACCTACTGCACAAATAACACACTTCTCAAATGAATAAATCTTAAATCAAATTCCTTCAGAGCCTTCCACCGAGCGTAATCTCTTTTACAACCCGTTCTTTTCAACTGATCCATCTCACTCGATTAAATGAAGAAAAAATATATTGAAGCTTTAAAAACTAGAAAATTTCTTCTACTATTAATATCGCAAGGTATAAGTGAAGGAAAAATATTTAACTGCGTTTTTTTTTCTTCTTCCCTATATTTTTTTGTCTCTTGGACTGGTGAACCCTTGGCGAAAGATTTATGCAAAGCGCCTCTATTTGAATTAAAGACATCTTAGGGGCCATTATCAGTGACTTATGGTCGGCAATCATGGTTCCCTCCCCCCACTTTCTGCAAAGGGCCTTCGCTCCTTTCTTGTGGCATTATTGCAGGCTATAATTTATCTTTCGTCCCCTTATTTTGTTTTCGGTTTTTATGTCCGTCTTTTCATTGAAACTTCACCTCTAGCCTGCGTATTTCAAAAGGAGCGATACCGATGAAATTTTGCTAAGATTCTTTTTTGTTTCAGGTTTTTGTGCAAGGAAAATAAAATTGTTTTGTTGTATTGAACAAAATTTTGTTGATTCAGCAAAAATGTGGTTGGCACTATTTCAACCAAATAATTTTGTTGGTTTAAACAAAATATTTCGTTGAATTAACAATAAACAATATACAATAAACAATAAACAATATGAATAATTTTGTTGATTCAACAAAAATATTCCTTTGAAATAGAACTAACCAAAATTTTGTTGAATCAAAAAAACATTTTTTTCAGTGTGTCATCTGCTTTATAAATTAA
The DNA here is from genome assembly GCA_038373885.1 of Cheiracanthium punctorium. NCBI lineage: Eukaryota > Metazoa > Arthropoda > Arachnida > Araneae > Cheiracanthiidae > Cheiracanthium > Cheiracanthium punctorium. The sequence goes on along the minus strand of JAWZYV010005775.1, from coordinate 278,360 downwards.
AAATATATATAGATACAAAATATGTTAGAATACCAATTGTTTTCTCTAGACTTCTTTTTAGAAATTTTTAGTCTCAGAGTTCTTATTATTTTTTTTTAACTTTCTCTTCGATCTTGTATATATTTCAAAAGGAATGATTCCAAAAATTAAAAAATACTTTGAAATTTTTCAATTTGTGTGTTGCTTTATGAAACAAGTTCTGCTGTATAGATTTGACTAAATATGGTTTAATTTTCTACAACGTAATGATTCCCAATTTTGGTAAATTTGATGTTCGATACTTTTGGGTTCTCTATATCCTTCTAAGACTGTTTTTCCCATTGGTAAAGCATATTAATATTACTTTTTTTATCGACACAGGAAATTCAGCAATCTCCAAAACTTGCGTTCCACTTACAAACTCTATGAACGACATCCAGATGCCATGTCCTTAACATATGATTTCCAGGTTCTCTACATGACATAGGAACATGAAAAAAAATGTGACACATTATTAACTGTTCTGCATTAGTTTCAATATATTGTACTTCGCTTTCTCGGGGAGAGATTAGCACGTGCAAAAGAAACCTCCATTTCGGACAACGGTGTCGGTCTGATGGAAAAACAATATCGCAAACCGGCGAGAGCGAAAGGAAAATGAGCGATATCGGAAAGGAATCGAACGATTGCCGGGGCGACGATAATTTACTAAAACTTCGTACATCATTCATCCCGAAAAAATAGAACTTTTCTTTAGATATCGCTTAACCCAAAAAAAAAAAAAGAAGAAGAAGAAAAAAAAAAGAATAACCACAACTTCCACTACGATAAAATAAAATAAGAAAAAAATAATAAAGGAGCAAAAATTTTTCAGATCTTGGTTACAACTAAGAAATAAAATATATGAGAGAGAAAGTAAAAGAAATCACCTATTCAATAGCTTCCGATAGGGAAACCCAGAAATTCGGATTTGGGAGAATAATTACACTTTGCGATATCGATGTTTTTGGTGGCCGTGGAGAGTATTTGACCGTAATTTCTGGTCATTTTCTGTTTTTGACCGAAATGGGAAGGGGGGAGAGCAATGATTTGTCCCACCCCTCCCCCCCCCCTTCGCGAGGCTTGATAATAAAAAAGATTGAATCTATTGCCATTTTTTTTTCATTCCTTATCGATATTCGATTGTAAAGGCCTCTCAGTATGCGGCTAATAAAGCTAATATAACGAACATATCAGTATCCAACCAAAAGAGAGAGAAAAAAAGGAATGACTTCTCTGTGTTTAGTCTATTCTTTTTCTTTTTTACTTACCCCGGGATTTCTGCCCAGATTATAAAATGCGGGAGAAAATAATCAAATATAATCAGAAATCCGATGGATATTTTTCCCTTTGTAAGTTCTGTTGTTATTATTAATATTGATTGAATCGGTATCTTTTCGAATTGGCAGTGATTGGCTAGCGGGTTTCTCGTCGGTGGGTCCGTTCGCCGTTGGTAATTGAATAAGATCTATGAACTCTAGGAAGATATAGATTTTCATTTCGGAATCGAAGGGATCTTGCTTCTTTTTTTTCCCTCTGACCTCAACAAAAGCGTTCGTTAGGATCGTTGATGAATCGTAATGTAGGATCTCTCTAGTTCGCATTAGATTTACTTTTTTTAGACGATTTCGGCCTGGGGTAATCATGTTGAAAATCCAAAAAGCGGGGTATATCGAAAGATATTAGCATCACAAATTATTCTGACATCAGTTTCATTCTGGCCTGCATAAATTTAACATTGTTATTAGTAAAAAAAAATAACTTAACAATGTAGATAAATCATGCCTAACATACCTATTAAAAAACACTTTCTACCATGATTTTTATTCCCTCATGTGCTGCTACACAATTGATAGACAACCTGTTGGCTGCCATCATTTCAAAGACGTGAAGGCAGTAATTCCGCTTCTGTGTTATTAATTACTATTTCTGAGTATGGATCTTTAAATACTATAGCAGCGACAGTTTTATGCACAGCAACTTATCGGCGCTGAAAGGGAATAACTGCCCTCACATGTCTTTGCCAGCTCACAAACGGGGTATTTTAATTACTGCCCATATAATATAAATCTATAACAGTTTCTTTGACTCCTTTGAAGATCTGTGAAAGTTGCGTGCCCGATTCCCAGAGCGTAAGTGGTTCAGTCAGTTAAACTCAGTTCCCGTGAAAAAAAAATTAAAGCGAAGCATCACCGGCTTGAACCCAAGCTTGGGAAGGTGACCAACTCTCTCGATCGAGCCTTATGTGGACTGTGTAGGCTAAAAGGAGCTGGTGCAAGTAAAATCTGTCATTTCTCCAATGTTTTTCATATTCAAAAGATATCTCCTAGGGTACCAAACCAAGTACTATGTATCTCATCTAAAATTGGTCCAAAATTAAGAGGCCACTCATGGGGGCCAAAGTTGGTGGTCATTAACGAAACGCAAATATCTCCTCGTATCCATCAAGCCTATAGCAGAGACAGATCCAGTTGACAAGACGGGGGGAGGGAGACATGACTTTCGATACAGAACATTATTTAATAAACCTCATACAGGGTGTGTATAAATGAATGTCCTAACTTTACTTTCAGATTAAAAGAAAATAAAAGAGAATGTACAACTATGGCGTTCATCGGAAATCAAACATGACAGTTTGAATTTTAAATTCAATATAATTATAAATCATCAATATTGAGGAGGTGCAATAATTCACCACTTATTCTTTTCAGCATGTCCGGTGGGACACTTTAAAAGACTGTAGATATGAATGTCTCACATGGAATACTTATAAAAGTTTTGCATTTAAACTTTCAGCTGTTATTTTTTATTTATCTTTAATAAAAAAGTTATACATCTGTGTTACTTTTAATATCCCTGCAAAGGTTGGTTGTTCATTTATGTATGCACTATGTACAGACTTTGTTTTGCTCGCAATGGATGAACATCTCCAAAATGCAAATTGAACAGTTACTCCCTGCAAAAAGTACTGAAATACATTTGTATCCACCTTTAAAAGAAAAATTAAAGTAGTTCTTTTGCTTCGTTCAAGATATTATAATTATAATTATAACAATTAAGGCTATACAAACCGTTTTCAATGTAGTTCATTGCATTGATGATATATTAGTACGTAGGAACAACATATTGGAATTTGGTAGGAATGAATGCATATTTAGGGTAAAGCGCGGACAAGCAAAGAAACCGAAATCACACTTTTCAGTTTCGTGCTAAAATTTCATAAAGCGAGGACAATTTCAACACAATAAAAATAGACAATGTAAAGCCGAAGTCCCAATTATTTACAGATGTTTTCAAACCTGTAAATCCACTTTTCCAACACGGAAAGAATTCTTGTTCACACAGTACTATATGTTACGCACACCTCCGTTCTTTATATAACATTAAAGTTTTTTGGAAAAAAAATTATGCCTAAACAACAATGTATTGTGCTACTCGTTAAAGTCATTGGTGATATTTTTGCAGGTTCATTTGGTTTTTGAAGAAAACTTTCTCATTAAGTTTGTCTTTTACTGTACGGATTAAACTTTAGACTTGGAGACAGTTAAAACATTACATGATAATTTTTATACTGATTATTAAATTTTCATGGAATCAAGTTCAATTAAAATATCATTAATTATAGTGGAATTAATGTTCTTATAACTGCATTAGAGACTCTTTGTATCATATTTGAATTAATGTTTAAAACATTTATCGTAATAACATTAGATAAATGTTATTTTCTGAATAAGGGGAGAAAAGGATTATTGAAAATATTCAATAATTCTTTCAAAAGCCTTGATTGTAAAAAGCCTGTTTACTCCAGGTATAGACAACCTTTGGAAAATTGCGGGCTAAACTTCTGGGTTTTAATGATGTCGCGGGCCGTAGATAATATGTAGTTGTGAAAAAATAATAATGATGCTATTTTTTACATATTTAGAATGCTAAAGCTTGAATGAGAATTTCACATTGATTACTGTGTGGAACGGATACACTGCAGAAAAAGTCTGTCAAATTTACGGTAAAAAATTGTCAGCCAGTACGTTAGTTTATTTCCGTATGTTTTACAGAAGTCTTCCATAAATTTTACATATTCTCAGTATATTTTACAGAAATCTTCCGTATACGGTAGAAATTACGGAAGACTTCTGTAAAGTATACGGAAATAAACAGGCGTCTTGTCTGACAGATTTTTTTATGTCAGTTTGACAGACTTCTTTTGTTATAGTGATGGCCTTTACAGCAGCAAACGAGAATATTTACTATATTTTGAACGTGATTTTAAGATGTTATGTGGGCCAGATCAAAAGCCTGGCCGGACTTTGTCCATATATGATTTTACTCCATATAAAAGCATTGCAATGATTGTTTCCTCGGCAAGAGTGTACAATCCCTTCAAGTTGTTCCTGTTACTGAAGTGAACGTATTAGCACCAACCTTAATTTCAATTGGCAAACCACTGTATTATTTTACTCTTTTCCGTTCTGTAACGCTGATAAAAAAGTCTATTAAACTGACAGAAAAAAAAATGTCAGTGTGGACGCCTGTTTATTTCCGTATATTCCGTATTTTTTCGGTATACGGAAGGTTTCTGTAAAGTAAACTGAGAATCTAAAATTTACCGAAAACATCAGTAAAACATACGGAAATTAACTGGCGTCCTGGCTGACAGGTTTTCTTCTGTAAAATTGACAGTTTTCAGTGTGCATAAAATACATTGGATGCAATCTATTATTTTAGCATTCAACTTTCTTCGAAGAACGACCTACAAATTTTTAAAGAATATTAGAGCCAGTTTCACTGCATTTTTTTATTCCATGAAAAATTGAAGAAATCTAGAAGTAAAAGACTACTGTGTATCACCACAAATATATCTATAAAAATGCACTGCCCCTCTCCCATCCTCACGTGACATATTAGCGATAATTCGTTTCCAGACTACCCGAGAGATCTGAATAATTTCGGAGAGAAAAAAAAAAAAAACAACGACGCTAGAGAAGCCACCTCAGGCATAATTACGCCTTCAGCATGTTAAAAGAATTCTTGAAATAACGTCTCCCACTAAAAACTAATCACGCCCCTTTTACAGCGTTTTTATCTTCGAAATTTTCTTAATTTTCGGACTTTATTTAGTCGGTCAAGTGTCACGTAGCGCTGCGCTGCCGGGGCTAGGAGGACGCTATTCCGGATGAGGCTATTTCCGGATTTTATGTTTCCGTATTTACGGGGGTTAATCACGGAAAACGGGGGACCTCGCAACACCGCGGAGGTGAATAATTGATTACCTGTGGATGCAGAACACGTGATGACATTTCCAATCACGTAGGTGAGTAATAATACGGCAAATTTGCCGTTTACGATGTTGCCTGGCTGTTACATGAAGACGGCTTTGATGGAATTTGGCCCTTTTTTTTCGATCTCTGAAGAGTAATCAAGTCTTAGTTGTATTAGGGATGTGGAGTATAAGAATTAATGACGCGAGGTTGGTATGCTGGTCAAATTTTTATTGGAGTAGATTTTTTTTTATTCGTTAGTAACTTGTGGTAGCTTATGTAGAAAATTTGTATAGTTAAGTCAAGAAGCGATGATTACTCAACTTTCATCATTTGCATTTTCACCCTTTGAGGTGCAACCCTTTCCCAATGCTGAAAAAAGGGCAGCCGTTGCCATCGCTCGACTTAACTACCAGCAAGATGGCGGACGATCGAAACGTTCATCGCGTGCCACAGATCTAGAGACCCTTTTTTGACGACAGCTGGCTGTGCCGCACAGCCAGCTGTCGTCAAAAAAGGGTCTCTAGATCTGTGGCACGCGATGAACGTTTCGATCGTCCGCCATCTTGCTGGTAGTTAAGTCGAGCGATGGCAAAGGCTGACCTTTTTTCAGCATTCGACAATCTATCCAGCTGTTCTCGCATTCTTCCATTTTTCAGCAGATGTCAGTGCTGTTAAAAATTTTAAATGAAATTTAATTAATTTTAAATGAAAGCATTTTAAATGAAAGGTACAATAGTAATACTAATTTTTTTTAATTTAATTTTAGTGAGTGCAGCTTTAGATTAAATAGGTGCGTTTTTACTACTACTAGTTCTATGTGTAACATAAGGTGACTAATTGTCCCCGTTTTCGGGGGACAGTCCCCATTTTCAGGACGTTTTTCAAATTGTCCCCAGAATGTAAAAATGGAACTGGGGACAATTTTTAATTATTGCATTGTTTTTCAATTAAATTACTGTTAATTATTGCATTAATTATAAATGTCCCCAGTTTTGTTGTCAGAATCGGGGACATGTCCCCGATTCTGACTACAAAAATCTGGTCACCTTAGTGTAACATGTGAACTAGTGTGAGTTTTAAACTTACCCTGTGAGTTTAAAACTCATAGGGACTAGAAAAAGGTAATTTTTTTAGTTTTGTCAGAAATAATAACTTTTTTTCCTCATTTATTCCTTCTTAATTTTGCTAGATTATTAAGTGAGTCATATAAGCAATGTTCAATTCTCAGTGCAGAAAATCAAAAATAAATTTTACAATTTACTTTAATACTATTCTCATTGTTTAAAGATTAAACCGTGGTTAGAGTTATTCCTATTAATTTTTAGCTTAGGTTCTTAAATTAAATTGTAACAAAAGTTTTAAAAAAAACTGCAAAACCAAATTTGCAATTTTTCGTGCAAGCATTTATTTGCAGTCTTATTTTATTAGTTTGTGTTTTTGCAGTGGTAAAGAAATAATATGAAACGTTGGATAGGCGTAAAAGGTCTGGAATAAAGTGAGTATTTAAAAAACAAATATCGTTTTGTGTCTATAACACGTCTATAGTACATTAAATTTAGTAAAATTTAATGTGTCAAACACAGACAGATTGTATGGTAAGTAAACTACCCAAAACTTTGCTTGAGCGTTATCATTGTTGTAGACAGCAATGCATATTCCAAAAACAATTCCAAGTACAATGATTCAGTCTTTAACCATACGTTATGAGAATCCCATGAAAGTCATACGAATGGAAACTCCAGGAATCCTATGCAATCTTAAGAATCTCCCTTCTATTAATTTAAATTCGTCTTTTGCTTTCCTTTTTTATTCTTATAAATTACTTTTGTTATTCATACCTACAGAAGGAAGCAGGAATGTATAACCGAAGAAGTCCATAACAGCCACAGTACAGAAAAAAAAACTTCCTGTAACTATTATCATATAAGTGATAATAGTCTTTTAATTTAACAGCAAATGGAAATCTTATGTAGACTTTCTAAAACAATACCACTATATTGGGTGTATCGGTTTTTCAATGTACCACTCTTAGAATCAACGGTAACTGGTACAGAAATTGGTTTTCTCTGATATTTTTGAGAACGTCAAAATTCTCGAAAAGAATTTAATATCTTTCCCTGAATTCTAAAAAAAAATGTTTAATACAATTAAAATATTAATTTAATTTACAAAATAGAAATATGTCTGCATATATATGCGCTAATTAAAATTATATGTGATAAAGTTTTCGTACTGACTCGAAAATAACAAGCATGCAATAAAATGATTTACATGTAACTAATAAAATGTTATATATAATACAATGTAATAAAATGTAATGTAATATAGGGGATGGTGACTCAAAACAATCCCCTTAACGTTAACACTTGCAGAAAACAACATAAATGCTAAATAGATCTTTAGCCCTTTACCACAATATTTTACATTATATTTTGCACCTTAAACATATTTTAATAATATAATTAACTCAAATTGAGTAATTACAAAATAGAATTTCAAAAAAGATTCCAAAGGATCATTTTACCCTCACAGTAGAACTAAATGCTTCTTTATTTGAGAATAATTGTAAATTGTTTTTTATCGGCAAAATAAAATATCTAAAAGTTAATTATGACTATAAAAAGGTGAAACAAAATAACTTTTACAGTCATATAGTATGCATGATTCATTTTATGAAAATTATAAAATAAAAATGTGTTACAGGCAATAAAATGGAACATTTCAAAATTATAATTCAAAAATAATGGCTTACAATAAACGTAGAAATAAATTAAATAATGTAATAGGCAATCAAGCATTTTGAGAGTGTCTGAAGGGTTTCCATGATGACTAGGACCAGATACTGGAGTTCCTTAAGTCGATGAATCGTTTCACCCGGTCATATTTCTGTAAATTAAAGGCTGTATTTCTAAATACATTGGAAAGTTGGTGCTTATCTTAGAAGAGATATGATAAAATCCAGTTTTTGAAGAATTCTACACAGATACGTGATACACCGATCGCTTAAATATCGCCATTGCGTCTTCTTGACTTGGCACTACTAGTTTATCTGTTACCCAGATAATAGCGCTTCCTGTCTGGAAGAAAAATATATGGATCATTTTGCCCGCTAGTACCATTTTGGGCCACATTCCCTAATATAATATAATAATAATAATAATAAATAAATAAATAAAATTATGGCATGGAATTCAAAGTTGAAAACATGCAACTGTCATCTCATAAGCTCTTTTCTGCAAAATTTATCATTTGCAATGCAAGTGTAAAAATTTAAAACATATGTATAAACAGCTTTGTTTAATTCTAATAAACAATAAACATGACAGTTCAAATTTTCAGCATAACATATCTCATTATTATTATTTTCTCTTTTCAAAGTAACTGAAAGAATTTGTTTGGAGAAATCAATAAAAAACATTTTGTTCAAAAGTTACGCATATTGATTATTTGTAAAGTTAATTTTTTACCAATACACGAAAAGCAACTTCATTGATTCTGAAGAAAAAAAATTATTTCTTAGTGAAAATTCCTTCAAATGTTTTTGCCCTTATCGATACTAAAAAAAAAAAAAAAAAAAAAAAAAATTCATAAAAGTTAAGCCCATCACTTTGGGGGAAGCAAATTAGCTAGTAAGTTCATAAGCCAAAAGAACGTTAAGGGATGTTTTCACTGTCCCGCAAATGACGATCATAATTTTCAAAACGTAACTTCATTTCAGTACATCATAATTCAGTTTCTTGTACATTCTCTATGTTTTTTTAATTCATCCCTTTACCAATAAGCTACCCGAAATGGATTATGGGAAAAATTTTCCCTGCGTCAGTCTCGAGCCAAAATAATTGGCATACTAAAAGTGCACCAACGTTGTATAATGTGATCGAATTAGCTAATTAGATCAAGATGAATTTCTGAAATATAAAAACGAATAGCTAAGATGGGGCGTACTTTGCAACCTCTTGAAATACTCTGTGCGGGATATCTTAGACGAACGTGACTTTTAGCCGTTTTTCCCTGGTCCCAACTAAGGCTTCAAGTATTTCTCCTTCTTGAATTCATTAGTTGAGTTATTTGGCTTGAAGGACGCAAGAAAAATGCTTTCTTACATCTTTAAAGGTTGTTACTAAAGGAATATATACTTCGTGATAGAGAAAATGGGATATGAAAAAATTGTGTGAAAAAGGCTACGGATTAAGTGCAACTTTATTTGCTTATTTTCTTTGTGCAGAAAAGCCTTGCATCTAATTAGTGTAAAGGTAATATATTTATAAACAGGGCTTTTTGAGATTGCGAGTGTAAACACTGAAGAGATAAACGGTTAGGCATTACGATTTCTAGGTTATAGAGGAATGCGTAATTTAATCAAATGGCTCTAGAGATTTTTCAGTTTTGTTTTGTGTATTTAAATAAAACGTGAGAGTTTCTTTTTTTAAGCATTCCTTTGAAGTTTATTATACGGCTTCTGGATAGAAAAATATGGCAAACTTAGCGTTAATAATTATCATTATACTTTGAAGTTGAAAAATGAGTCTGGTGTAAACTTCAGAAGTGCACAAAATTTTAATGAGAGAAAAAAATAATTCGTGAGTGCTTTAAATATAAATACTTCAAGAATGTTCTAATGAGAAACAAAGATTCTGCGAAGTACTTGGAAAGCAATCTTAAGATAATTAGCAAAAGTGTTGATTTCATCATTAGTATTTCTTTTAAGGAATGCTAATTATTGTTGGAGCTTAAAGAAAACATAATTTTAAGAACTTTTGATCTTCAGATGGTTAAATTACTTCTTTTTCAAAAGCAATTGTTAATGAAAGATAATTAGGAACTGAGATCTGCTTTCAAATATGTTTTTATTCATTTCTGAAGCTTTGTAATTTAAATAATGATAATTATGAAGCTGTACAGATAACAAGCTTACACAATATTTTTTCTTCTTTTGAATGCGTCCTCTAATCAGGAAATACAAAGTGCATAAAATTGTCAGATGAAAAACAAATAATTAACTGCTATAATTAGGAAAGTCATAGCTTTATGTTTCTACTCGAATAATTTTAAGCAAATCAATGAAAAATAAGAAAGCTTTCAAGACGATAATTCATATTCATTCTTTTCTGTATTTTCCATCTTAATTACAAAAACATAATCTAATCTAGTATAGACTCGGCAAATTTTTATTCCGTTTCCGTAACAGCAAGAAGCCTGCTTCTAATTAATTAATCTGTATAATCCAAAGAGGACTTTCTAATGGCGTCGGAAGAACTGGTTGTAATTGCATGGTGTACAAATATTTAAGGAAGGTACTGTTATAGTTTAAGGTGTATCACAATTCCCTCTGGGGTTTGGAAGGCTTATAAAAAATATATATTACCAATACAGCAACAAAGATGACTTTATTGGAGAAAGAAATGTTAGAAGTTTTATTTCACAAAAGCCCAAGGGGGTGGCAGTTAATTTGTCGAATCATCAGTATCAGGAAACAAGTACGTATTATTGGGGGGGGGGGGGGGGGGAGGCGACCGCCCCAATTGAAAAAAGAGCAATTATTGTAAAAGATCCTCTTTTACTTCCATAAAATGGACGTATATGTCAATCTTCTAACTAACCGCCCCCAACGACAAACTAATTGTGCGCTCATCCCACTCCCGACAAAATTGAATTAATCCGTCGCTGTCACGAAGGTTTCACATACTGATCTCTTATGAAACAAAACTTGTAACATTTCTTTCTCCAATAAATTCAACTTTGTTGCTGTATTGTTCATATATTTTTTATAAGCCTTCCAAACCTAAGGGGATTCCAAACCTAAGATTGTGATTCACCCTGTATTTCCATTTTTACTTTCCGAACATGTACCATGTAAGGAAAGTATTGTAATCATGAAAAAATTCGACTTCGAGATTTTGGTGTTTTCACACGTTTTGAGGGCTTCTGAATCCATTTATGCTATTTTTACGAGATGTATGTATGTGTGTGTGTGTGTGTGTGTGTGTGTGTGTGTGTGTGTGTGTGTGTGTGTGTGTGTGTGTGTGTGTGTGTGTGTGTGTGTGTGTGTGTGTGTGTGTGTGTGTGAACACGATAGCTCCTGAACGGAGCATTCGATTGAGCTCAAATTGTATATATATGTCATAAACCACCGTCGCAAGACCGGTATTGATTTTGGTGTGTATAGGACTTATAGTTTTTCTACAGGGCTACGACAAAGATTTCTTTTACATTATGGCCTATGGGGGGAATTTCTTTAAAGTGCGCTAGCGTTTAAACGGTAGATTCGATTGAGCTCAAATTGGGTATATATGTTATAAACCACCGTTGCAAGACCGGTATTGATTTTGGTGTGTATAGGACTTATAGTTTTTCTACAGGGCTACGACAAAGATTTCTTTTACATTATGGCCTATGGGGAGAATTTCTTGAAAGTGCGCTAGCGTTTAAACGGTCGATTCGATTGAGCTCGAATTGGGTATATATGTTATAAACCACCGTTGCAAGACCGTTATTGATTTTGGTGTGTCTAAGACTTATAGTTTTTCTACAGGGCTACGACAAAGATTTCTTTTACATTATGGCCTATGGGGGGAATTTCTTGAAAGTGCGCAAGCGTTTAAACGGTGCATTCGATTGAGCTCAAATTCAGTATACATGTTATAAACCACCATCCTAAGACCGGTATTGATTTTGGTGTGTATAGGACTTATAGTTCTCCTACAGGGCTACGACAAATCTTTCTTTTATGTTATGGCATAATGGCATATGGGGAGAAATTCTTGAAAGTGCGCAAGCGTTTAAACGGTGCATTCGATTGAGTTTCAATTTGGTATATGTTTGAATTATTCATCGATTAAATGTTATTTAAGTGCTTGGTAATGATCTTAATCGTAAGTGTTTGGAAAGTCGAGTGGAGTCACTCCAGATTTTTTTCATAAAATGATACGAAAATTTAGAAAAAAAAGTATTTATAATGTGATAGCATGCATATTTAATTCAAATAGTTTTTCCAGACAATTTCATAATTTGTATATGATCATGGTACTGTAAATGTACTCAAAAGAACATTCGAGTACAAGCCAAATTTCCTGTTTTGCTTCTGTGAATAATTAATTAGTTTTTTGGAAAACCACACAATTTGAAATGTATGTGACAGGCTATTATTAAATAGGATATGTTTCAGTTTTTACGAAATGCAATATTTTAAATGTAAAACCTGACATAGGAAAATTTACTTACGTTTGAATACTTTTTCGAATGGGTGTAACGATTCAAATATGCAAATTTTCACCTATTTTTCTATTTTCATAAAAAAAAAATGCAGTGTGTCTTCTAAATTTCTGAATGTCAATTTTCTGACTTTTTCCATACTTTTTGGAGCTTCCGAAAAAAATTTCTTGACCATAGATGCAGTTTACTTTTGGAAATCCCTCGACAGCATAACCCCCTTTTCATATTGTAATATTTTTCTATAACTTACATGAAATAATTTTTCCAAGTGTAATACAATTATTGATGTACGTAAGTAAGATAGAAAAAAAATTAGTATGAATTTCAAGTAAGATACTACTATTAGTGAAATTTGAGTTAGTTCAGATTTCACTAATAGTGACCAATACTACTTGTGTTACAGGCGGTAGTTATGTGATATGTCGAAATGACAATATTAAATGCAGATGCTGAATTACAAACATAAAATTTTATCTTGGTCTTCTACACTTCAAATCTGCAAGAATAAAGAAATGAAAATTTCTAGATTTTATCACTGGCCATAGACAGATTGCTTTTTGGCTTTTTTATCACACGAACCACCTCACCACAGAATCTGAAGCATACCCCACAAACATTCTGAATCACTCATTCTATTTAAATATATATGAACTTTATCAGCATATTTCACTCTTTGGACTAGAAAAGATTTTTAAAAAAGCCGACAAGAATTTTTTATACGAAGGAAAATTTATAATTTCGGAGAATTTTCCTGGCCCATTTTGCATTTTCCAGGAAATGGGGTCTAGACTTCCCTGGCCTATACCCCATTTTCCTGGCATTTTCAAGACTTCCCAGATTTTCTTGACCGGTGGACACCCTGAAATAGCGTATCTGTTTCAAATACATTTTAAAAGATCAAATGGGAATTTTATGAAATAATGCACAATATATATGATATACGAAATAATGCATAAATGATAAACAAATTATCCTTAAGCAGCGTATGCTTATGACATAAGGTACAGTTATCAGGCATAAAACAATGAGTATTATTAAAACTATTACTATTATTGTTTACGTAACATCATGTTTTCTACTTAATACTAGCATTTAGCAATAAATATTATTAAATTTATTATAAAGGTATATATTTTGTGCACTATTAATCAGATGCTCAAGACCCTTAATTATATTTTATTAAAAACTTAAACGACTAATTTTATGTTGACTATTTATTTGTACATAAAAAAATTTACTTGTTTTCTTTATTTGTTGGCATACCATGTACACTAAAGTGAGCTGTTACACGTAAAATCTGTCATGGCTCCAGTGTTCTCCATTCTTAAACGATACCTCTGGGAGTATTAATCCATGTGCTAGGTCTCTCATCTGGAATTGAATCAAAATTAAGAGATTCGAGCTAGGTCGGTCTTAGTACCACTGGAGCTCAATAAAATGGAAACCACCCGATTTTGTTCACAGCCGCCCTATATGGAGGATCTGGTGCCGCTCTGTGGTTATCCAGAGAGCACTAGAAACAAAACATTTGTTTGCATTGAATGGATTTCTTGAATGATATTTCTTGAAATCGTATGAATATGCATATAAAACAAATTTTTAAAAAAATCCTAACTGCTTACTATAAAATCTAAAAATTCATGCACTTCTCGATATTTTGCAATTTTCAAATTTGAAAGATTCTCAGATGATAACTTTAGAATAGTTGATTTGAAATTTTAAACGTATATGCATTTTATTCTGTGTCCATTTCTATAGACATAGTTCCACAATGTTAGTTTGTGCTTTCTCTAGACGAATAAACTCTATGTTTTAAGGAACGTCACTCACATTTAGCTAAAATTTCTGTTTCATTTTAATTGATGTAATTATTTTTACAGAAATGAAATATTTTTTAAAACTTGTTTTTCTATCATTAAAAAAAGTTTAATAGCTTATTAAAAACATACTGTAATCAATAATATTTTTTAAATATGAACAAATTCGAATAAAGTACCCAAGAACATACTGCAAAAATATTCAGGAAATTCTTAGTTTTTTCTACTTGAATTTTTTTAAATCAAAATAAAAAGTCTAATCACAAGCCAAGTATCATGGAATGGGAAAAAGAATTATTCAAACATTTAAATTATTCAAGTTATTAATGAAGTAATAATATATATTCTTTTGAAAAGAATACTTAGAATGAAATGCTCTTTTTCATTAAGAATCCTTTTCTTTTCTTTTTTAAATTTAGCTTTATTTATTTTCAGTTCAAATAACTGGGAGTAAAGCAGAATCATGTTTGCCTTGTTTGGGTGAGATCTTTAATTCAACTGGAAATGAATTGATCACTACAGATTCTTCAGATAGAATATACAAAGGAATAAAGCTTTTCTATTTCTGTTTTTAAAGAGAGGCAGATTAAGTGTACTAAATTTCTCAGAAATTACGATAGTGTCGTGTTTTTTTTTGTTTGTTTTTTTCTAGTTTATCACCTTTCAAACTTAAAAAAAGAAGAAATTAAAAATGCTCTATTTTAAATAACAACCATAAGGTACCTTAAGTAAAACAGTTATACTGATAAATTATTTTTTCGTAAATTATAAAAGTCTCACGTACGTGGACAAATGAAAACCCAATTAGCGTTTTTCATGTTGTAGTAAAATAATATTTTATAAAATACCTAGTAAGTTTTTGTAAGTTTTGTAAAGAGAAACTAGAACAAAAGTGTTTACTTTGCGTTTTCTCAAATGCTTTTTTTTTACCATTTTATTATTTTTTAGAATAGTGTTTTATTCAACGAAATACATTGCATCAAAAAGCATCACGACTTTAGATGCTACTTCCTGCTAGATTATGCGCATATTAATAATGAAGTAACTGCCTTGAAGAAACACAACGAAGAACACCATGTGAAACACCATGAAGAAAGGCAATAAATGTAAAACATACTGTATCCGTGTGCTCATTTGTAATAACAATATTGAAAAACAAATTAAAATTACTAATTATATTTGTTTTTTACTAGACTTCTCGTGTGACAGCCTAAAACGTTCAACTTCGTTTGGATTTTCAGCTCTAAAAAAGGGGTTTTTCCAAACTTAAAATATCAAACCAGAATATTTCATTCTTTAATACTGTATAAAACCGTGTACTCAGATATTAAATGTCTCACTTTGAGACCAATAATGTATGGGCACAGCTACGGAAAAAAAACCAACTTGCTCTTTATTCGGCCGTCGTTCATCGTACAGTGAAGTAAGTAAGTAAAGTATATTAGAGTGTGCGCTATTCATAAACGATGGATTTATGCTGTACGACTAACGACGGCCGAATAAAAAGCAAATGGGTCTTTTTTCGTAGTTGTAAATGAATAAGTTCATATAAATACAGAGGAATTAGATTAAATTAAAAGCTTACTAATTTTTTTCATTTCTGAAACTTAACATACACGTAAATATAAATAACATATCTTTTTAATTTAATTTAATAATATGAGTTTACGTATTCAGTTTTTTAAGCTGAATTTTTTTTTTAGAGCCGTTGTTTAAAGTTTTCATAAACGGAACATCTTACTTGATATTATGTATTTCCATATTAATGTTTATAGATATTTAATTTATCAGGGTTCTGTTAAAAATGTAATTATTACCGATCGTTTGCATTCAAAAATTTTATACAAAGAAAATAGCATAAATTTATAAGCATCCAAGTATGCATACATTTATTGTTATAAATGTTTGCGCATAAAGTTTTTTAATTCAACATGATCATATGCATTTTGTGAATCCTTTATTGTTATTACAGATGAACCGACATTTAGTTGAGAAATTAAATGAAAATAATTGTTCTTCATATGCTCTTAAATTAACACAATTTATTAATATCAAACAAATTAAAAGTTCGAGTATACTCTAGTGAAAAATAAGTACATTACTAAAGGCAAGCAAGATTGTGAATGAAATCTTCAAACGTTTATTTAAAACTGCTTGTAAAATTGACAGACTTAATATATTCACAACATCTCACGCAATAGTGTGATAAATCGTACAATTAACTTTCTAAATTTGAAATTTTATTGAGTATTTACAAATAAAAGCCAAAGTTTAGATTTTTTTTTCTTTGGTGGGAAAATCCAGCAACCCTACTAAAAATCAATAACAACAAAAACATTGTCGTATGCCTGAAAAATCGCATTCTTCAGCTCATTAGCGCAGACGAACAAAACAAAACGGCTTTGTCCATTCACTTACCACCACGGCGAAGAGCCAATCAGGGTAGAGAATTTCTTCATTAATTCTCGTTAGCGATCGTGACGTCACATCACACGAAAAAAACAGAAGTGGGGAATTAACATGGCGGACTTGGCTCGCTCTTCCCAGGTATAATGGCTGCTAGCCTCCCGCGTGATTCTCTCTCCGGTCGTCATAGAAATCGTGACGTCATGTTTATCAGGGAGGAAAATGGAAGCGCGAATATTCTAAACACAGGTGACAAAATTTTCAGGGAAAATTAAAACTCATTTCGAGACCAAAGCCGCTTCTACAAACGACGGTGTTTTACAGTCTGAAGTTTAATTAACTAGAAATATATCGAATTATACTCTATTAGGCTGGTTTCATCTTTTGTAGAAGTTTCGAAACATTAATTTAAAATTAAATTTCAAGTTATTGAAAGAAAACACATATTGAATTTCTTTCCGGAAATTTGTGTCGTAAATTAAATTATTGAAATAATTTTTCTTTTGAAATTAATTAGAGACCCTACTTTAATTTTGAAACTTTTGTGTTATAACTCTATCTTTTTAAAAGAACGTCAAACGTATTAAATTTTCTAGGAAAATTCCGCATTAAGTTTAATTTACTTTGAACAATTTAGTTCTCAATTTAGTCCAATTTAGTTTGAAACATCATAGTAAAGTCGTTCCCTCAACTCAATGCTCACAAAATAATAAAATTTGTTTTAAAAAATAATTGTATAAAAAAATCTTGGAATTGAGAACTTACGGGACATTAAAACTTTTGTTTTAAGAATTTAATCCTTTAATTCAGTGTTGTGTGCGTTCATTGTTAGTTCTAGAACTTAAAGATACTCAACGGTATCACAATTTTTAATTGTAAAATTTTTAATACCTAATTATTCTGCATTTTTCAACAAATTCTTAAAAAATGTTTTTACAATTATAATATAAGCGATTTAATTTTTTATCGCAACAATTCTGAAACACCAGTTTACTGCCATTATTAACCTAACCTGTAAAACAACTCATTCTTCAAGCACAGTCTTATACAGGTAAAACGCTAGAAAAGGCATCTAGTTATATGCGGTCACTGTTCGTAATATCACCATAAAGGTACTCAGTTGTTAATAGGTATCACCGCTTTTAAAAGTGAAATTATCAATACCTAATTATTCTGCATTTTTCAGCAACTGAAGTTTAAAAAATGTTTTTGCAATGATAATATCTGTGATTTAATTCAGTTTCCATCGCAACGATATTCAAACCCAGTTTACAATTATTAACCTTGCCTGTAAAACTACTTACTCTGCAATCATAGTATTATACAGGTAAAACGTTCAGAAAGGCATTATGTAATTATATGCGCAGTTAATAATATGACCATAAATATACTGAGTTTTAAATAGGTATCGAAAATTCTTATTCCATAAATGTACTGAGTTTTAAATAGGTATCGAAAATTCTTTGCGAATTATTTTTATGACAACTAAATATTTTATAAAATAAAAAGTTAATATATAAATGAAATGCAGTATAACTACAGCATAGATTTACGAATATTCATCAAACCTGTAAAACTACTTATTTTGCAAGCATAATATTATACAGGTAAAACGCTTATACAAAGGCATCTAGTTATATGCGTTTATTCTTAGTAATACGATCTTAAATGTACAGAATTTTTGAAAGGTATCATAATTTCAATTACAAAACTATTAATGCCGAGGCCATAGCATTTTTCAGCAAGTGAATTTTTAAAAATGTTTTTGATCTGTTACCTAATAGTTTCCATCGAAACGATTCTCAAACTCCATTTTACTACAGTTAACCCTGCCTGTAAAACTACTTACTCAGCAATCATAGTATTATACAGGTAAAACGTTCGGAAACGCAACTAATTATATTCATTCACTGTTAGTTATATCATCTTTGTACTCAGTTTTTAATAGGTATAAAAAATTCTTTGTCAATTATTTTAGTGACACCTAAATATTTCATAAACTAAAAATTTATATTTTTAATAAATGGCATATATTCTAACTACAGCACAGATTTGCAAATATTTATCAGGCCTGTAGAACTACTTATATTGCAAGCATAATATTATACAGGTAAAGCGTGAAAAAAGGCATCTAATTATATGCACTCTCTTAGTAATGTGACCTTAAATGTACTGATTGTTAATAGGTATCATAATTTTTAACTATAGAATTGTTAATATCTGATTATGCTGCATTTCCAACGAGATTATTTTTAAAAATGTTTTCATAATTTTAATATCTGTTTCTTAATTCACTCTCCATCACAATGATTCTCAAACACCAGTTTAATACAATTTTTAACCATGCGTGTAAAACTCATATTATACAGGTAAAGCGCTTACAAAAGCGTCTAACCATATGAGTTTATTCTTAGTAATACAGGGTGGGACATAAAGATCTCCACATTTTCAGAGGTCAATAAAAATATATGGAACATTGAAAACAAATATTTTATGTTTACATTCGGAAAGAATAATGTTTGCCATTAATTAATTTTTACAATCTGTGACAATTCTTGCTGTTAATTAATTTCGAGGTGGTTCCTGTGGGTTTACCTCAAGGCTAAAGTTTACGCACATAAACCTAAGACACCTGACGAACTGAAGGATGCTTTTCGATACGAAACTGCAGCAATTCCTCCAACAATAAAGGAAAAGGTTATTCTGAATTTCCCGGAGAGACTTCACAAGTGTATATAGAAAGAAGAAAAACATTCAGACGATATCCTTTTTCGTACAACAAAACCTCGAAATTAATTAATAGCAAAAATTGTTACATATTGTAAAAATTAATTAATGGCAAACATTATTCTTTCCAAAAGAAAACATAACATATTTTTTTCAATATCCTATATATTTTTATTGACCTCTGAAAATGAGATCTTTATGCCCCACCCTGCATAACCTTAAATCTACAGAATTGTTAATAGGTATCAAAATTTTAATTACAAAATTGTTAATGCCTAATTATTCTGCATTTTTTGAGGAGTGAACTTTTTAAAATGTTTTCACAATTATAATATCTGTTACCTAATTTAAATTCTATCGCAACGATTCTCAACTCCAGGGTACTACAATTACACTGGTCGACAAGGTTTTTTTCACAAGAAATCTGAATAGTGAATCGAGTGCATTTTTTCATCCTGAAATCAGATATGTAGTCAGAATTTTCCCATCAGGCATAATTTTTCTGTGTAAGCTACTTTTCAAAATCTGATTTTAGCATTTTCTCTGACCTGTCAAGGGAACCGTTAACTCATGTAGCAATTTTGCCCAAGCTGTATTTAAGGAAATTATTTGTAATGTCTTGCTGAAGCACCATAAAACAAGACTGTGCAGGTTCATTCATGTTTGGACATGCTCACACCTGTTAATATGGCATTGTGTTGTGTCAGTATTGAGCTGACCCAAACTCAAAATGATTCAGATGAAAATCAAAATGATCCTACGTATGAAGCCAGTAGCTCTTCATCAGAACCATACTTTCCCACTCAGCAAGATCTTAATGACCTGGTTCGGGATTTAAATCTGTCAAAACAGTAAAGCTGAAGTTTTAACTTCCAGACTCAAAGGGTGGAATCTACCCCCAAAAAATAAGAGTATGTAGCTATCGTAGCCGCCATAGTGTTTTCAAAGACAGGTATGGAAAATGGTAGTGTATTTTGTAATGATATTTGTTCAGTTATGGAAACTCTTGGACATCAACACCGGCCAGATGAGTGGCGATTGTTCATAGACTCCTCTAAAGTTAGTTTGAAGGCTCTGCTGCTACATATTGGCAATGAACTTCCATCAATACCTGTAGCGCATGCCGTTGATATGAAAAAGACGTACTGATTTTAGAGAAAACACAATATGAAAAATATGAATGGACTATCTGTGGTGATTTAAAGGTCATTGCTTTATTGCTTGGTTTGCAACTTGGGTTCATTAAATTTTGCTGTTTTTTGTGCGAAGGGGACAACAGAGATAAGAAATCTCACTTAGAAAATCCTGATCCAAATATGAATCACTTATTCCTGGCCAGGAAAATGTGTCATATTTCCATTTAGTGAATCCTGAAAAAATATTTTCACCTCCATTGCATATTAAGTTAGGAGTAATGAAAAATTTCGTCAAAGCTATGGATAAATTTCTGATGGATTCTTGTACTTGAAATCGAAATCCTCCAAAGTCAGTGATGTTAAACTGATAGAAGAAATTTTTATAGGACCACAAATCCGGTCATTAATGGCTGATGAGCATTTCAAAGGACTGTTAAATCCACTGGAGGAAGCAGCCTGGCAGTCTTTCGAAAGTTTATGCTGCAACTTTCTTGGAAACCATAAAATCAGAAAACTATCGTGACATAGAGACTGATCTGCATTCTTATAAAGCTATGGGATGCAACATGTCTTTAAAAATTCACTTATTGAACTCTCACTTACACTTCTTCCCTGAAAATCTTCGAGCTGTCAGCAATGGGCATGGTGAGCATTTCCATAAGCAATTTTCTACAATGGAGAGCAGGTACCAAGGCAAGTGTAGTTCCAATATGCTGGCTTGGTCCAACTACTGTTGCACCAAGAAGAGAGACATTCTAGATGCAGAATATGCCCGAAAATCACTAATATCACTTTCTAAATCGGTCAGAATGAGTAGTTATGATATTGAGATAGATAGCTAGTTACGGATTTTTTAGAATATTATAAAAAATTCAAATGAATATCACACAAAACTCCTGCCCGATGGGGAAAAACTGAAATGACATTTGAATTCAGCCCGAAAAATACTTTTAGAATCTGCAATTTTAATTCTTGTGAAAGAAAAAAAGTTCGTTTTTGTAGATCAGTGTTATTGACCTTGCCTGTAAAACTACTTACTTTGCAAGCATAGTATTAGACAGGTAAAACGTTCGGAAAGGCATCTAGTTATATGCGTATTACATGACATTAAATGTACAGTTTTTGATATGTATCACATATTTTAATTACAGAATTTTTAATGCCTATTTATTCTGTATTTTTCAATGAGTGAACTTTTAAAAACGTTTTCGCAATTACAATATCGGTTACCTAATTTAGTTACCATCGCAATGATTCTCAAATACCAGTTTAATACAATTATTAACCTTGCCTGTAAAACTACTTATTTTGCAAGCATAGTATTACACAGGTAAAACGTTAAGAAAGGCATCTAAGCTGTATGTGTTCATTGTTAGTAATATGATCTTAAAATGTATCCAATTTTTAATAGGTGTCAAAAATTCTATGTCAGTCATTTTAGTAACACCTACATATTTTATATTACAAAATAAATAGTTCAATTAGTTATGAACTAACATACAGCGTAATTATAGTTTAATTTACGAATATTCATCAAACTTGTAAAAGTACTCATTTTCCAAGCATAATATTCCTTAGGTAAAATTCTCAGAAAGGCAATTAAGTGTACCAGTAATTCTATAAAATATTGTCTCAAATACTAAAAATAACCTAGTATAAAAAATTGAATATGAAAATTAAATTGTGCACAATTTTAAATTCTTAAAAATAAATACATGTAGCGAGATAATTATTGAATTCTTTGTTCATTATGTTTCGTTACTTCGTGTGCACCTGCAATATATCTTATAAAATCAATGATATTTTAACGATAATCATGTTTCGTTTTCAACTAATATTTCATCCCATTAAATACAAAATCAAATAATTATCATTCTTAGCTAATCTTAAATAACTATATTATCGCATTACATGTGCTGAGTTTATAGTAATTAATATATATCATAACACAAACTTGTATGATATACACGAAAATATATTTTTCTTAGAACTCCAATAGGTAAATTAACAACAATAACGGTAAATATTTTCACTTTTATCAAAAAACTTTTTTATTAGTTTAATGCTTAAAAAATACTTATGCACATATTATTTTTTGCATCAACATTTGTTAGTAACCATATTTTACAGAAAACTTGGTCAATATTTTTTATGAAATATTTTTTCTGGTCTTCATTATCAAATGCTTCTTCAAATATGCTTACGGTATAATTTAGTGTAATTTTAAAGCCACAACACACGTCTTTCACATAAAAACATGTCTATGCTTTTGTTTACAGCTCTGGTTACAAAGCATGAATAACCAAGTTAAAAAAAACGTATTCTGGTTTGTGTTTACTCACTACCATCAAAATTTTTTGACTGAACATTAAATATGTTTTTTCTTTCGGTAATATAAAATGAATTTTTTAAATAATAGAATTTTTTTAATTCTCAGGATGTCTTATTACATGCCTTTTCAGCAACAAATATTTATGAAATATGTTGGGGGAAGACAGTTTTTATTTTATGTTTACATCTCTGTGTATCTTAATAAAACGTGTTATTTTCAATTAATGTAAAGGTTTTTTGTATATTATCACAACTATTTTCTGATTGCTAAAGCTGTACACTCTCTCAAAAAGTGTTCGAGTATAAATCAAATTTCCTATGTTGGTTTCATAAATTAAAACAAAAATTTCATAAAATTTTGATTGGGACACACATAATCATACATTTTCATATTTCTTTTGAGTTGTGCCTTTTTCAGGAAACTAATTAATTATTCACAAATCTAACTGGATAATTTTGCTTTAAATCCAATACTTTTTTTAGAGGATTTATTATATGTATATCAAAAACTGTGTAAATCGTTAAATAGTGATTAATCACAATATTTCAACTGAAAATAACTTTAGTTGTAATCATTCTTGTCAAAGATTAAAAGTAATTTTGCAATAAACCGAGATTCTGTTCTAAACATCAAAATCGGTTTGTTCAGAATACGACTAAAATTATTCTATTAGAAGGATTTACTTGATCGAATTTCCCTCGTACGTTTTAGTATTTCCGCACCAACACTAAGATGCTCGATATGGGCTCTTTTAGAGATTGGTTTCTTCATAAATTTGTAAAGTAAGTAAATACGAAAATGATGAAATAACAGTTAGTTTTACACGAATTTTACAACCTCAAAGTAAGAAATAAATCTAGAAACTGCATGACCTAGGAAACTCGTTTTACGTAGGCTTCGAAGAGGAATGTACTTGAGCAGTTATTTCACGAAATTGCTTGTCCTCTATCAAAATAATATTATGATTTCATCAACCGTAGAGGCGACTTACCCTGTCCTCCCCCTCCCCTTCATAATAGTACATCCAGATTCGTCAGATTTAAAAATCATTTGTACAGTTATTACATTATTTTGGAAACAGTTTTATATGAAGTTTCTAATATTATGCATAATAATGAACAATGAACATAAAAGAAAGAACTAATGTTTATAATATTTCTAATGAAATTTTTATTTGTAATTAGTTCCATAAAAATTACATTAAAATTCTATGAAAAAACTATATAAAGGTCTCTATTTCTTTAGTTATAAACTTAATCCTAAGATGCTTTCATCTTTCATAAAATCAGTTACTCCCTTAATAATGCACTTTCAATTTTGCCTCTTCCGATACTTTGTTAATGAAATTATCTTTTATACAAACCCTGCGATCAAATATACAATCTTTTGAAAACTTTCTAGAAACATTTTGATTCAAATATTTGTACAAACTTCTTTTAATATAATAATTTTTGCACGTTAACAAAAAGCAGATCCCTTATAACATCATAAATCAACATTTGCTAAAAAGATACTCTTTTTTCAATAAATTCCCTTCTCTCTATGAAAGAAATAGCTATGGTAAAAACGGATGAATATCTCAAAGTGTTAATGCCTTTCATTTAAATTAAATATTTTCTCATAAAACACATTAAAAATGCACGCGTACTGAAATATAACGCTTACGATACTTCCTCTTATAAAATTCAGCTCCAATAAAAGAAATTAAAGCAAACACTTATTTAGGAATTATATCGAAATCAATGGAGCTTCCCTTAATGCGAGATCCTTAAGGGATTTCTAGATGAATAACGATTCCAGCTTCTAATGATGGGAAAAATTTTTAAGTAAATTATTTATATTTTCACCCGATGCAAAAAGCTATACAAAGGCTCTTCTCCCCCGTTGAGATTTCTCTAACGCGTGTACACACACACAGAGAAATTTGAAAGCATATCCCAGGCGAATATATCCCCATTAAAAAAAAAAAATTATGAAAACTGATACTAAATAAACTTGCAAAAGGAGGGAACGGATACTTTTAGCTTAAATTTCATTTCACGTTCTCTAAGAAAGTGGGGGGAGGGGGAAGGGAATATGTGCTTGAAACAAAAATATAGTACCTATTGCCGTTTCCCTCTCTATATATGCACTCCTTCTATCAAATCGATTCCATTGCTAAATAAAGATGAAAAGAAGAGAATAATAAATATATTTTAAAAAAACATATATATCGCTTTCCTTGTTTGATCTTTATACCTTTGAATCCAGTCTTAGATTCTTAACTTTTTATTACTGTGACAAGAATGCGGCTAGACCCGTTGATCTAGCTGTAAAAGAGAAAGCGAAAGAGAGGAGGGGGGGGTCTGAAATAAGTAAAAAAGAAAGAGTCCAAAATGACGATATAAAAAAGTATTAGGAAAGTGGGGGAGAAAAAGATAGTAGCAACAAAAAAATGAAAAAAAAGTATGAGAGTATCGTATTTTTTCACAATGCGGTTTGGGAGTTTTCTTCGGTATATTGATTAGGGATGAATGTAATGTGTGTAAGGTATTTCATGCATTAATAATGATTTTTGTTAAATCGACAAATTTTGAAGTGCTTCCTTTTCCACTATTTTTTATTTCTTACTCTCATCCAACACGTGGGGGTAAGGGAGAAAATAAATTTTCCATATCGGCAGATTAGTAATATATGCATAAATGTGAATATCGACTTGCAATGTATTGATTGTTCCACAGAGATGGATACATGGATATTTTTTATAAGTTTTCAAAGAAGAGTATATTGGAGATTTTTTTTAAAGAAAAACGTTAAGTAGATTCTGCTTTTATCTTATGCATAAAGAGAATATCTCAGTTTCAGAATGTAACATCTTTCTAACATCATGCTGTGCTTATTTTGTTAGTGTGAAAGTTGAGCAGTTTTTCTGAGTTCTTGCTCTGTGTAAACTTAAACTCGTATAATAATTGATAAAACGCCTAGAAATAAGTACTTTTGTGTCGATTATAATTGACATGATGGGTTGCTATATGCACTATAAATTAATACACATGAATTTTTGAATCATCATGGTCAGGAATATACAATTATTGAGGAAATGCACTTATGGCTTACACTAATCCTTTGTTAAAATCCTCTGGTTCTCGTCAGAAAATAAAGAAAGTTCTAAGAATTTTCTTGCATTGGATTCTTCTAATGTGTATTCGGAGAATTTTTCACAAATTAGATTTAACTATTTTTTTTCTTTTAGCCTTTGATCAACCTAGCACTAAGCCTATGTTCTTCTATCCGTAATCTCCTGTAACTATAAAAAGGAACAAGAAGATCTTCACTCTTTAGGAAGAAAGCAAATTTTCTAGACCGCCAGATTAGTAATGCGTACATAAACATAAATATGGGCATACAATAAGTTGAGTATTAGAAGGATGGGTATAGACTTTATTGAATATTTTAAACAAATTTGTTTCAAAAATTTTGCATTTATCTTACCTAGAAAAAAAATAATAACAAACGCAGAACAAAACATGTTTCTAGACATCATAAGATGCATACCTTTTTTCAAGGATGATTAATTTCAGTTTTGAATATATGATTTAGGTAAGTTGAAAAATAAGGCTCGCAATTGCCACTTTTTAAAAGATATGAATTTATTCCCGAGAATTTTAATCAACAATATTTTATAATTATCTACTTTCTTTTATGAAATTTAAGATATGTTGTGTTTTTATCATCATTGAATGTTGTTTACTTTTAATAACTATTCTAAATGTTCCAGCAATTTTACAAGTTGGGTAAAATGAGTTGCTTGCACATGCACGTGAACGTTTATTGAAGCCTGCAAAAATAAAATTCTAAATAATCTGAATTAGCAGAGATATAAAAACAATATTTTTCATAAATCTGACAATTACTTAATACCATCAACTTTAATTATTCTGAACTTAGAAAAATGAGCTTTGTTTGAATAAAATGTTAAAAACCTGAAACATTTTTGCAAATTTATTGGCTCATACTTTACACTTTTAAGAATTCAGTGCAACATTTCACCAAAGTAAACCTTTAAAATATTAAACCACCAAATATTGAAACAAGGATTCACCATCTTATGGAGTCAACTTTTCTAGTACCATGCATTGATGAAATGTTGCAACAGATTTTGAAAAATGTAGTACAAAGTATATTTGAAATCAGCACCACTCTATTACGTATAAAATCATAAATATTTATTTTACTAAGAACTTTTATGTTTTCAAAATGTTCAAGAAATTTTTTTCTGAATGCCGTCATATAGTAACTTGATTTATTTTTTATTTATTTATTTTGCGTTCTGGTTAAGATCATA
Source organism: Cheiracanthium punctorium (assembly GCA_038373885.1). Classification (NCBI taxonomy): domain Eukaryota; kingdom Metazoa; phylum Arthropoda; class Arachnida; order Araneae; family Cheiracanthiidae; genus Cheiracanthium; species Cheiracanthium punctorium. The sequence continues at coordinate 251,127 of JAWZYV010005775.1, read as the reverse complement.
ACGTGAAGTTGAAACACATTTTATCAACCAAATTTCGAGGCCCAAATGTTCCTCTCGCATCAACAGCGAGTTGCGAATCTCAATTTTTACGCCACCCCTCTCGGGCTCGTAATTTTGATACACTAGAGACATTGACGCTTCAAAAAGGGTGTCATCCTAAGACATTTCTTGGGTTCGAGGAAGCTCTGAAACTAAGCCGCTTATAGGGGGATGAGCGGTGGGGGAGATCGGACAGCACCACTGCACAAATCGCAAGGTGTGCAAATTGGCGATACCGAAGATGAATTCCTAATCTGCCCGCTGTTGCTTTGGGGCCTAGGGGAGACAATGAGGGAAGCTAACAATTAATTTTTTTGTATTTATTTATGGCTAAAAAATAATACGAACAGAGAAGGCTGAATGAAAGAAGTGTGAACGAAAGGGAGTGATGAGTGTCTTTGTGGGGGCAAGGAATAAAAGAAAGCGCCTGTAAAACCGGTTGTGAAATTAATTAGGGATTCTTTGTGTCATTTTTTGGTGATTCAGCAAATTACATTAACAAACGCTTAATTGCTTTATTTGCAGTATTTCGGGGTTTTGAATGGGGTTGTACAGTATACGGTGAATGTACGCTAATTATTTTTGTGGGGATCATGTAAGAAAAATTGTTTCTAAATCCTTTGTTAAATGTTTCAAATTCTAAGCTTGGGATTTACTATTTAAATTTTATTTTTAATTGTTTTACTTACTTTTTAGATTGGTGGAATGTAAATTTTTAATAATGGCTTTTAATACATTAAGTTTTTGGGTGAGAAACTCTATGAATTAATAGTTTATTGAGGGTAAATCCAGTCAAACATATCTAAACTTATGAGAAAATGTTCTGAGTGAGACTTTTTGAAAAACGTGATCTGTATACTAAGAACAGCAAAAGAGAATTACTCATAACCATAACTAGTGATATAATGATATATCTCTTGAATAGAATCGATATCTCACAGAAATTTCGTATAAAATAATTTAACAAGGTGCTTAGCAACTAACCAGAAATCTTTAAAATATTTAGTTGCTAAATACCGTGGTTGAAAAAAAACCTATAGATTGCTTTATAGCTTTTAATTCTGAGCATCACAAGCTGACTCACAGTACTAGTGTACAAATTGTTTTTTACCAAAATAAATACGATCGAAATATTTAAGAAAAAAGTGTAGTTTGGGAGTAACTATTAGTAACATATAAGTAAAAGAAAAACTTTGAACATCTCTTTAATTTGCTACTTTGATATTTTGATCATATTCGAATGTATAATAACTAAATGCGCATTGCATGTACACTATACACACGTTGAAGAACTTTTAATAACTATGAACCTTTATAACTATGTTAGATTTTTAAAAGTTTTTTACTCAACTTCTTATTCCTGGTTGCAGTGTTTACATTTAAGTGTTTTAATTATGGAGCTAAAAATATTTTGAGAATCGAGAATTTAAATATATACCTATAAACCATTATAAAAAGCAGTTTTATTTCACATACACACTCCGAGCTTAAATATCTGACTAATTCGTTTCATACTAACTACATTATTCAACTATTTTCTAATACATTGCCTAACCTAAATCATACAACAACAAAACTCGCACACCAAAAAACTAATTAATATTCCAAACACTCCGATAATGAAACAGAAATTAGCCATTTCCTCATAAATATTTTTTTCCTCTCATAAATACCTCATCCATCATAGAAAAAAAAGGCTACGAATTCAATATGCAGAAACAAATAATACTTTAAATGTTTACTTACAACAAACGTTCTATTCATTTCATCTGAAAAGTAATTAATTACCTCCGCGCTCATGATTTGTTCTTCTGTAATATTCCCTTCCTCCCTTACCCCCCACATCTCCTGCACTTGCCTTGCTCCGGTACGGTGCAACCTTCATCAATCAATACATAAATAAATCCTAATGCGTCTCTACATCCCGAAATTGCTTCCGTATCAAATAATTGTGCGTCCCTTGGGTAAGAATTCCCCCCAATATGTAACTCCCCTTTTTTTTCTTCTGTTCCATATCTATTCGCTGAATGGAGCGAAAAGTTCGAGAGCCCTCTTTTTTTTTTTTTTTTTTTTCTTTAATATAGAAAAATATCTCGCTTTGTCTCTGTTTCTTCAACGACTGTGGATAAACATAACTTTTGAGGTCGGGAAAATGGCCGCCGGGTTTTTAAAAACGAGTGCCAAGTCAGCAACTTGGAGTATTAAAAGGACGTTGGAGATAAAGAATATATCTCTCTTTATTTGATACAGTCTTATTTTAAATGGTGAAATGGAAACTATTTACTTTCACAGGAAGTTCCTTTATATTTCTTGAAGCAGAAAAGTCATTGTTCGTAATCAGAATTGTAATCCTCGAGTTACATAGCTATGTGTATAGATCTGTCTAAGACAAATAGATATCGTTTTTATGTGTGTGTGTGTGTGTAAATCTGTATGAGAAAAACATATAAAGTGCATTTATAATTAAAATGGCTCTGGAATATATAACATTATATTAAAAATATCCTAAAACAATCAAGATTGAAGTAGAGACCGACTTTTCCGATAAAAACTTCTAGTTAAAACGCTCTAAAATTAAGTATTATTTCTTTTAGTTCTAAAATAATATAATATTACTATAAAAATAGTAAACGTAAAATTTTCTCCATAAGTTCAGTAAAAATATAATTTCGTCAGATATATTAAAAAAAAATTTAAATTTTTACTCGTTTATGTACTCGTTTACACTGACTATTAGTCTTTGAGGGTCCCTCTAAGAAAAGTATTTGCATACTAAATCATATTTTTCAAGTTGCATTGTGCTGCATTGCTTTATTAATGTTAACTCAGAGTTCAGCATTCGCATTTTTTATGTTGTACATTTTTTTATATAACCGGAAACATGTAATTCACAATTGATCTTAACATTAAAATAAATATTTAAAACAACGAATTTCAAGTTGTTAGATAAATCAATATATTTAATAGTATACTATATATTGGTATTATAAATAATGCTTTAACAGTAATATCACACGTATGTTGCATAGGTTGCAAAACAGAAAAAGTGTTTAACATGCTGTACATATCTTCTTTTAATGGTGAAATAAATATATTATTACAAAAATGTATTTTTATAATTTCTTGTTTCATTTATGTTCTTTGATTAAGTCACATTAATTTGCCGCTGGTGACATTAACAAAGCAGAGAATTATAGCTATCGACTGCTATAATATTTGCTGTACTTCATGTTGTAAATATATAATGCACTACTTTAATGTGCTCCACAATGAATCTGATTAAATACACAACTAGGTATGAGAAAAAAGGATGTGATAAATTTAAATTTCTTACAGTGAGATATAAATTTTTTTCTGAAGGTCTTCAAAATCAGATGGTTATATTGAAATTTATTTCAAAACAAATATATCTACAATAACTTCAACAGTTATAGTTTACTTTAGAAGGCTAAATATTTTTTTAAAAGCTACTTGCGTGTATAATTATATTGCAAGGAAACAACTATCCAGATGTAAATATCCTTGAAATACATTTAATTTGAAAAAAATAATAAAATCTATGAACAAAAGTTTTGATTTAATAACAGAGTTTTTGATTTATTAAGTATTATAAAAAATATTACAAAATTTAATAGCATTTTTGTAGAAAGATTGGAATGAGTTTTCGCAAGAATTAGAGCTTTTTATCCTATAATTAAAAAAAAGTGACGAAGCCTTTAATAAAAAATTCATTAACAAAAAAATCAACATTCAGTCAACAGTATACTTATCCTACAAAAGCACCTTCGTAAAAGTAAGTATTTTTAAAATACAAAATAAGCAAAACATTCTAAGATTTCTCTCCCAAGATCGTCCAAAAACAATACATATTTACTATTAAGTAATTAAAATTTAAAACTCAAAATAAATATTATTGATTATTGTAGTGCATGGAAAATTGCAAACACCACTTTCAAGAAAAACGAATATCAGATTTATTCCAATGATGTGTTTTGATGAATAGGAAAAAAGGATTTCGTATATATTAATTAAAGTTGCATCTCTTTGATGGCAAAGTATCTGTTTTTATATTCGTAATCAATATTCGCAATCACGTCAATTCATTTATGTACTAATTCTTTCAAAAACTTTATATTGATTATTTCATTGTACGTAGACGCTTTTCCCATTGACTAGAAAAAGTTTGTTTTTGCGTTCAAGCATCTTATCATGTTATATTTTGCGGTAATATCCACTGAAATTTTGATAATATAAAACTACATATTGTTAAACTACAAATAACTGCACTTAAAACTACACAACTTTTTTCAACGTCTAGAAATTTCATTTTATTGAATGATAATTCTCAATAAGTAAAACTGCATTTTTCATAATCTGGTTCTCAAAATTAGTCTTTTCATGTAAAAATAATTAATTTTTTTAATTGAGCTATTTTGTACCTCGGCTGAAGGAATATTTCATGAATAGTTTGTTAAAATGTGAATACTTTAAAGATAAATAAATAAATAACACTAAAAGCGTTGAATTTGCTCACATATCGCTTATTACAAGAACGTCATAACTCAAAAATCATGGTTTTTCGCATGGTTGTTCGATCAATCGAAATTCTGCGAGATAATTTTAAAAGCTCGGAAATGGCACTATATCAGTTAAAAGTTCTTATCATTGCAATTCTCTAACTTATCAACTAAAAAATCACAATTTTTGAGTTATGACGTTGTTACAGTAGATGAGCGATGTGTTACAAAGGTTTATGATTAAATTAGTTTTTCTTATCATGCAGTGTTACTTTTCATTGATGAAGACGAACATCAAAATACTTATATTAATGATTTGATAATCCTCTACTTGTATAATATGCAATGAACTGTTCCGGAGCAATCCTATGTTGTATCATTTTTATAAAGAATATTTTTAATACAAAACTCAAATTTTAAATCTTTGTCATCATTCATAGACAATTTTCTTAATTATTACATTCAAGCTGTGTGTTATATATGTACTGCTGTACGATGTACTGCTGAATTCAAGCATTGCACTGTGTGCTTTCACTCAAGCTGTAATTTTGGACTATTTTAGATTAATAGTTAAGCATTGGGATACATTTATTCACCCAATATATGAATTCGGTTTTCGTTTCTTCTCATTTTTAGCCAAACAAAAATTCATCATGCCTTCTTTTTAGTGAAACATTTCCGACAAATTCCCCCAAATATAAAACATATTGTGCCCTAAAAAATCCATTCAAACTTTCAAAACCACACTCCAAATACATTTTTGAGAAGAAAGTTTGTCGAAGAAAATTGCTTTATTCAGGTTTCTAATTCTATCCAGATTTCCATTCTTGTTGAGCAATCGTTTAAAAATAGAATAATCCATGCTTCCTTTTCAAGATTGCATGGAATCTGAGTATGTCTTTGAAAAAAAATTGTAAAATAGAAAGGTTGTAAAATATATTTTCTATAGTGGATAATTGAACAGATTTTTCTAGAAAGTCCGCCAAACCGAAAAAGAAAAACTAATTTCTTTTTTCAACTGAAATATTTATGCATTATTTTGAAGCTAGAATATCAATTATCTTCGCACATAAATATTAAAATAAGTTTACCACACCCTTTCCTGTACAATATTTGTATGTTAAAATTGTAAAAATTTGGTTTTTACAGTGTTTATTTTATTTAGATGTGCCACATTATAAAAATATATCGAAAGTATAATTTTTGTAGGCTACGTCACTGCTGCAGTAAAAGCAATTTATTGTGAACAGAAAAAGAGCTCACAATTTTGTACTTTTGTTCGTATGGGTGAATTCACCTTGAATAATTTTTTAGCAAAATCTTATTCAAAAATTCCTGTTCGAAAACATAGTCAAACAAAAATAAGTACTCATTTATTTTTCAAAATTTATTTGAAAGTAAATTTCCAATAAATACTGAAAAATCAGCCTAATCAAAATTAAAACAATAATTTAAGCCTTCAAAGATAACACCTAAAGAACCATTTTTTGAATAAAACATTATTTAACTGTAATTAATAATATGAAGAATAGTTTTGTTACTTTGTTTATAAGCCCAAGATTAAAAATTTCTAAAAATTATGCAGTAGCTTAAAATTTTATATTAATTAAAATGATAAGAAATCCATAAATAATTTTTACTTTAATGACGTGTTTTATATTCCCTATAAACTGAAATTATTAACTTACTACTGCATTAATTTAAAGTACTAAAGCACATTAACTATCATCAATTTGCATGCTATATAATACGTATAAACTTACCAGCTGTATATATTGATCGAAGCAACACACAGAAAAATAAAATTATAATTACAGAAAAATAAGCCAAGGGTATTTTATACAATTCTTAAATTTCAAAAGCTATTAAAAAATCAGTTTTAAGATACATATTCTGATATTTCTCTTAAGACTATATATTGAAAATGATGCAACATGTTGGATATTCTGTTTATTTTTTAATCTTATGGGGAGTTCATTAACTTGTTATTCAAATAGATCATGTTTTGAATAAAGGCTATCATTTTGTGACGTTTGATATTGACATTGTTTAATGAAGATGAAAAATAATGTTACCTTCAATTATTATTGCATGTTGTCTAGACAGTATGTGTCTAGACACTATTCAATGATAGAAAAGCTAAGATTTAATTAACAGTTTCCTCTTACTTTATAAAACTATTAAAGCACTAATTAATTCACTTTCATTGAGTATTATACCTTTATCTAGTTTCGAAAAAAAAATTATATGTATTGGCGGAATTCAGTATAGTTGTAAAAACCAAATGAAGGTTTCAAAAATTAGAGGGGATAAAATTATTTTACATTCTAAAATCACTTACTTTTCTAAAATCCATTAAATATTCGATTTTATCAAACTCTATAGGAAAATATGTTACCAATGTCTATCAACAAAATTATATCCCTTTAATTTTAATTAGAAGCTCATTCTACGTAAAGACTTAAAAATGTCTGTTTCCATTATTTTTCTGAGAAGAAATTCGATGTCAAAATACCAATGTTAAAATATTAATATTTTTATTAGATTTTTATGTGAATAATATAATATTATTATTAATATAAAAATATCATAAAATATTAATATTAATCTTTAAATACCGAATGCATACAAAAATAATACTGTGATAGAGTACTGCATTATAATAAAAAAGCAAGCAAGATGATGCACTTCAATAATTCACAATTTTCGTAAACTATTTTATTGAAATTGTTAATGAATATCTAATATTACAAGTAAGCATCATACCCAAAATAATCTTATTGAATATATAATACTAATTTATATTTCATATATGCTCTATGAATAAATTCCCGTTTCCATCACTTATCTCGATCGCGGTACACTCTCATAAAATCCTTCCAAAGTATGACTAACCCACACACAATCCACAAAGCCAGAAAACACTGAAGAATGGAATTCCAAGAGAGGCACGGTTTAGCGTTCGAGCACTGCACAAATCGCACATACTCGGCGGCCATTTCATTAACCCACAAGCGAGCATCCGTGGGCCCGAAATATATCACATAATCCGAATGATTAATCCAGTGATTACTTAATCCATATGTTCGAATTCACACCGGACGCAATTGTCGTAAACTCCACCCTACGAAATTCGAAGCGTCGACCGAATCAATCACGTCACTCTTTTTTCGAACGTAATCCATTCCTTTCATAATCCAAACATCGCGCCTCTTCTGCGTCTCATTTACATACGAGATGCGTCATTCAAATGAGGGATGACGTCAGAGCGGTCAGTGGCGGACGATTTCGAGAGGCCTTCTGGCCAACTCTCCCTGGACGCCCCGGTTATTTTTCCCTTGTATGTCTGCTTCGTTTTTTGTTTGATTCTTTCCTTCAGCTTTTTCCCGTTATCTGAGATCACGTGACGCAAGGCGGCCACTAGTGACCAGAGCTCTAGATTTTTTTTTCTATTATTTTTCTTTGACCACCCTCCCTTTAACAGGAAAAAGCTGCGCCATAGCGGAGCAATTGGTCAGGGAGCTCTAGAACTTTTTATCAATGTCGCTCGATGTTTGCAGCTAACAGTCTTTTCTCTATATATTTTTTGTGCTGTGTTGCTGGCATCAGCAGTTTGTTTCTTTAGAACAAACAGAACATTACTGTTGTTAAAGGTAAAGCCTAACATCGATACTGAACGAAAGATAGAGTCATGTTAAAAAATCTGTTAATTTCACAATAAAACATAAAAATAACTGCAGTTTCTTATAAAGAAAAGTAGTTTGGGGGAGAAATAAATTTAAAAGAACAGTAAACTATATCTCAAATTATATTTTTAAATAGTTAACGTGTTTTTTCTTAGATTTTAAGAATTAATACATTTTTTCTTATATTTCTGAACACATCTTATTCTTTAATTTAAAAAAATAAAAGATGAAAGTAAGAGGGCTTTAACAACAGAGGGTTCTTAAAACATTTGTTTTAAAGGCTATCATGAAATTTTATGCAGTTCATAAAATTTCAAGACAATGAGATAAAAACCATGACAGCCTTTTAAGGAATGTAATGCATTTGACATCATCCTTCTTTGAATTTTTTGCTTAGAATAAAGCTTTACTGGAGATAAAAATGCATCTAAATATATATACTTAAAAATACACAAAATTGAATGTATTAGCATTAAAAAATGCATTTATGAAAAGTTTAACTGAAAAAAATTGTAAATATTAACTCACATTTTTTAATGAGGTTTTTTTTACCCCTATTTGCATATGCTGTTTTTGAAATTGCCTAATGATTTACAATCAGAGGCTTAATAAAGATCTTGTTTTCTAAAAGAAACTTTTAAGTGTGTTAATATGCATAAAAAGAAAAGTGTTTTTTCCTTATTTATTTTACATGTAAACTTGATTTAGTGCCAAGGAAACATATCTTATTCAGAAAGTAAGTTATAATGGGGGGAACTGAATACTTGCTTTTTCTTTGCAGTACTTTTGTGTAGATTAAATATAGTAATTTTAATGTATATATAAATTTATAATATGCTGAAAGCTCTGCATCTCTAAAACAGCATCTAACAATATATAGTTTTAAGCAATAATTTATGTAACATATAAAAAAATCATACATCAAACAACATGAGTTAAAAATTACATAAAAAAGTAGGACAGTGCCAGTAAATCTAATAGTGAACATTGGTATTAGTATTTAATTGTTCGACTTCAGAGCATAACCCTCATTTGACAGACAGGAAAATATGAATCTGTCAGTAAACGACTTTATCTTCATAGCAAACATTTTTTTTCTTTCTTTTCCAATCGTTGTGTAAAGTAGAAAGTCGTAGATGTCTTTCTAAAAACTTTCATATCTGCAAATTAATAAACATTTTAAATTACTTTTGTCTGAGTGGATCCAGTTATCTGTAAATATTTCAGAGGTTTGTTTTATGTACTATAAGTGCAATTTGGTAAGCTGAAGAGTGATACTTGATTAAAAAATAATAATGATGATAAATAAACGAAATTATTTTTTTATTAACCTTTATCCATCAACTATGTTGTTGTTTTGCCTTACTTTTTATTCATTTTAAAAGCATTTTTGTTTACTTTTGGAAGTTTAAAGCATCTACGTACCTTCAAAGAGATTTTTTATCTGATATTTAAGATTTTGATATCACATTGCATTATGGAATATGACTAAAAAGATATGAACAACTTGTAAAATATCTGCAAATTTTTTTCGATATTTAGAATTTTTTTAATTAGAAAATGCTAAAATTTAACAATAAAAAAGACACTGATGCACTAAAATTCCGGTTTAAATCAATAATTTTTTCCACAGTGATATTAGTTAAGTTTTATCAAGTCTCTTAACTAGTATGACTGCACTTACTCATGTGTGTTAATGTTCACACATACACAAAAATCTTCAAAAATTTATGGCAATATATAACTTTGGTTTAATAAACTGATAAAATGTTGTAATTAAATCACTCAAGAAATTTCCCCTTAATTATCTACATAAATAATTTTAACAGTTTTCAACAAGCATTACACTTTGCATAATAAGCAACAGTGTAAAATCAAAATATTAAATTTTTATTTTTAAAAGTTAAAAGCTCAATTTAACCGTGAGTCTAATCCTTCGAAAAAATATTTAATTAGTTATAGCTCAATCTTTAACTGCTTCAAATTTACCTAGAAAATTCAGGAATCAGTTTTAAATATTAAGTGTCAAACACGATTTTTTCCCAAGAAATTTGCATACATTTTTTGAAAAAAGCAGGAACTTCAGGCTTTTAAATCTGATTCCTTTTATATCAAAATGTGTGTTTATAATTAACCTAAATATTTAAGCTGGCATTTTCACATGTTCAGTTACAACCTAACTTACCAATTAAAAGTTTTCTATTAATTTGCTAGAATTTCTATCTATTTCTTAACCTTACCAGATTCTTGTGGTATTTCATTCACTGAGGGGGGAAAAAGCCTATTGCAATGAATTGTGTTTTTGTGGTACATACCACATATCGGGATATAACTTTGTTGGGCTACAAAATCTGAATATATTTTCTTTTAATCTTTTAAGTAATCATTCCCTCAAAATTCATTTATTTTTTTTAATTATTTCCTACTAGGATTGCTTTCGATTTACAGTTAAATCCACAATAAAATAATTGTCTGTTTACATATACTTACTTCAAAAAAGCTAATTAGTCCAAAAGATTTTTAGAAACAATTTGGTGAAAAATGTTTTTGTTTAGTAACCAAACGAAATAGTAATTTAATTATAAACTTTAAAACGCTGAGCACAGTTGCATTTTAATTGTATACATTGAAAAATTAAGTTTATTGAATTTTAATTGCAAACATTAAAAATGTAAGTATTACTTAATGCTTGCCGATTTAAATGAGAATTGAATTGTTTGTTTCATTCGTTCATTATAAGCTCTGCATAAAAGAGTACTCGCTGTAGCATTTAGCTAATTAGAAGATTAATTAAATATATCAAGATAAACAATTTGTTGCATTTCGCAAACATTTAGTTAATGATATTCCTAAGTCCTCATAATAACAGACTACGAACACAGAAAATAAAAGAATCATAATGGATATGTTAGATTTTGAACACCAAATCGCTGTTCCTTCAGCATTTCTATTTTGAAAAAAATATCTGACAAAATACTTTAAAAATAATTAAATATTTACTTGTATTTTTATAGCACCACTATTTCTTGTTTCTTAAGATCATTAGACGTTAATTATATCAATTTTATAATTACATTTTTACTAATAAAACATCATAAGTACAGTGCAATCCTTGTAAAAATAACTCATTGGACACATCCATTAAAAATAGATGAACAAAATAATCGTTGCATGCAATTAATAAGATTCTATAAATATCACTTTTGTATAGTTGTGTTTACTAATGTTATGCGTAATGTTCGTATATATACTTGATGTTTATTTTTTTATCTTAACTGAGTATTTTCACAAATGGTGGTAAAACCAAGAGCGGTAAATTGATGACATTTTTATTCCAGTTAGTGTCATCCAATACTATCAATGAGCCAGAAAATGTTATTTTTATTCATTTGTTTTTGATTATATGAGAATAATTTTCTAACGACGTGCAACGAATGGAGACAAAATATTTCAAGTGCATACACATATTCGCGTTAACCCTTTGAGGTGCAACCCTTTCCCAATGCTGAAAAAAGGGCGGCCGTTGTCATCGCTCGACTTAACTACCAGCAAGATCGAGCGATGGCAACGGCTGTCCTTTTTTCAGCATTGGGCGATCTATCCAGCTGTTCTCGCATTCTTCCATTTTTCAGCAGATGTCAGTGCTGTTAAAAATAATCGTGACCATTTTTGTACGGGAAATGACGTGCTAAACAGTAAAGGATTCTCGTGGAGCTATGTCACTCGCCACTATTTTTATAGAAATCCAATCCATTTTTCGTGACTGGCAGCAGTCAAAACGTCAGAGTTGGGTATTCCCAGAGCGGGATCACTGCGCCTTAAAGGGTAAACCATTTATATCAATATCTATCCATATAAAGTAATTCCGGGACTTATGCTGCATATTTTTTTGAAATTGTGCAAAAAATCCCAGGCTTGCACACAGAGTAAAATAAATCATGCTGTGCTATTTATAGTAGAACATGTGTTCTGCGATTTAAAAAATTAAAAAAAAATAATTAATATTTTTTAACAATTTTTTTCTAAAACACTGGACTACGGGTGAGACGTTGCTCTTGTGTGGGAGTTATGCCCCGCCTGTCATAAGAACTTAATGAAGTAATAAATAAAAAATCTTAAAATAAATATTCATATTTGGACGATAGTTGCCTATTTAATAACAAAAAGATATTACATTAGTATAAAGAGACGCACTCGGTAGGTTTAAATCAATATTAGTCGTCCAACTTAGTTCATTGCTAAAATTGAATTCTTATATTTTTTGATTGAATTTTAATTATTGTTTCAATTGTCAAATTTTGTCAAAAACGTAGCATTAGTGTATTTGAGAGGGGGAAAAAAGAGTAAAATAGTGTTTACATTGTTTTATTTGTTTTGTCATAGTTTTATTTTTTTAATGTGGGCTTTTCTAAAAAATCTGTAAACAAATTAACAATTTATCCTGTTTTTAAAAAGAATATTTCATTGAAGCTAGAACGCTGAAATGCAGAATTATTACAATCACAATTAACGACTAATAACATGTCCAACTTGGTCAGTTTGTGTAAAATGAAAAAAAAAATAATAACACTTAATAAAATCCAACAAATATACCTCAGTAACATAAATTCAGTCATACAAAGAATGATACAGGTAGAGATATTAAAATTTTGATAATTACGGCGTCCTGTTCATAGGAAACTGCGGCATGTATACCGGAATGGTGGTGCGATACCTGTCCTATTTTGTACTGTACAGACGTAACACATCACAGTTGCTTATCCTCGCAACGGAAAATCGCCTAACCATATACATACTACTCTATACAGGTTCTACACTTAGTTTTGACTTCGAAACATGCATGTATTAAGTAATTAGTGTAAAAAAGTACTTACCCTTTGAGGCGCAACCCTTTCCCAATGCTGAAAAAAGGGCAGCCGTTGCCATCGCTCGACTCAACTACCAGCAAGATGGCGGACGATCGAAACATTCATCGCCTGCCACAGATCTAAAGACCCCTTTTTGATGACAGCTGGCTGTGCGGCACAGCCAACTGCGTCAAAAAGGGGTCTCTAGATCTGTGGTAACGATGAACGTTTTGATCGTCCGCCATCTTGCTGGTAGTTCAGTCGAGCGATGGCAACGGCTGCCCTTTTTTCAGCATTGGGCAATCTATCCAGGTGTTCTCGCATTCTTCCATTTTTCAGCAGATGTCAATGCTGTTAAAAATAATCGTGACAGTTTTTTTACGGGAAGTGACGTGCTAAAAATTAAAGGATTCTCGTGGAGCTATGTCACCCGCAACTATTTTTATAGAAATCAAATCTATTCTTCGTGACTGGCAACAGTCAAAACATCAGAGTTTGGTGTTCTCAGAGCGGGAAGACTGCCCGTTAAAGGATTAAGCATAACCTGTTTAAAAAGTTTTATAGTAAAATCATGCACTTGTCTCAAAATAAGGATTGCATAATTACAGGTAAAAATTTAAAAAGGATTCAAACTATACACTGGTTAAGGAAATCTCATTACGCAACCATACTGTGCGTCTGACTGATATATATCGATAATTACAAGAAATACAGGGAGTGCGGCATTTGTCCCGGGTGCGGTGACTCTCCCGAAATTACCCTACAGTGCTAGAAAATAAAAGTTGACTTTTAATTTGGCGATAACATAATAACGTTAACAGTTAAATTGTGCGGCAAAAGAAATTGTTGCATGGAAATGCAGATATGGATGACAATCATGTGATTAGTTCAGGATATTGACGAAACGATATGGCTGATTAACCGATATGAAAATGAGTTTTTCTCTGAAACTGACTATGACATGCATATGTTCTGCACAGAAACTACTAAATTATATATTTTTTATAATGAATCAAATATCAAAACAATCGTCATGTTTTAATTTGCACAATTAAAATTATATTTCAGTAATATGCATAATCAGTCTTAATTTATCAGAAATAAAATTATACTAGCATGTGTAAGAGTTAGAATTTATATAAAAGAATAACCTTTCTTCATTAAATCTTCATTTACTAAAGAAAAATATGTCGTTACTGTTTAAGAATTTAAAAGATTGAATTATTAAAATGTTATAATGAACGCTGCCTCAAATTGTGTGGTAGTTAGCGCACCACTCTCTACGTTTATAGACTCGGGTTCAACTCCTGACCTGCGCTTTTTTCTTCCCTTTTTAGGATGTTACGTTGGCCGTGGACTTGGCTCTTCCATAATAAAATGGTCAACACTTCAAACCTTACTAGTGGCCAATGTCTTGACCGGAAGTAATAAGAAATATAATAATTAAATAATGTTCCGGTTGTTTTTCTTAACCCATTTGAGCCCAGATATTTTTCGACTTTCTTCGATTTTTGCTAATACCATCAATAATAGATAAATTCTTGATCAAGTGGTGATTTCTTTTAAAATCATTATGCATAAAATTTGAAATGTCAACATCTTACTTGGTCATGTTAAAATATTTTGTGGAGTTGATACTCGTGAATAAAGGCTAGGAAAAATAAATAACGTTTTCAACTGATAGTGAAAATGCTGTCTCAAAAAAGGGACGCCAGGCATAAATATGTTAACATCCTACTTGGTCATGTTAAAATATTTTGTGGAGTTGGTACTCGTGAATAAGGGATTCACGGTTCAACACTCGTGCATAAGGGCTAGGAAAGATAAATAACGTTTTCGACTGATAGCTAAATTGCTGTCCCAAAAAGGGACACCAATAAAAGGGTATAAATGCGCTAACATGGCTCCTTATATTTTACATCCCATCCCAACAATCAGAACAGAATGAACGTTTCATGCTGTGGTTAAAAGTCCTCTAACATTCCTCTGTCCATCTATCTCGTCTCGTGAACTACTAAAACTTTCGATTCCTCATTTCCAAGTTAACCTTATGCTTGCAAGAGTCATCTTTTCCTCCGTGAACACCGATGGTATTGAAAAGTCAAGCGAGTTCGTTCCATATTTCATCTTTATCTAGACATTAATAGAAACACGTCGAAACGAAATGGCGCAGACAAGCCGGCTTGGAATACATCCCCCCCGGGCAGCGATCGGAGCATTTGTCAATGACATGTCAAATGAATTACAAAACAAAACGGCACAGCTACTCATCATTCAAACATAAATCAGGAAAATAAGAAACAGAAAAAAACAAAATTCGTGATTAAACATAATGCCGATTTATACCTTTCTGCTCGGCCGCTTCTATTCCTCTTTGCTCCATCAATTACGCTCAACAAATAAATTCATCCAAAAAAAAAAAAAAAAATCCGAGCTCCAAAAAAATAAAAAAAAAGTACACGAAAATATATTCCTTTCTATCTGTTTTTCAAAAGCAGCAGCAAAACAATTAATTAATGACACAGCTGTTAAAAAAAAAGAAAGGGATAAGTTAAGAATCATTAGTTAACCCTTATAATAAGTAAAACCAAAACGCTTGGAAGGGGTGGGAGCGCAAAAGCACAGTGGAGGAGGGTGGTTGTTGTGTATAGATACATTTTTTACGATATTTTCGGGCACTGCTGTAATGGCTTTTCTGTGTCTCCGCGTCAAAGTTATAAGATAAATGAACGAACATTGTCATTACAGCGGCCCTGTAGCTTGATGCATTGGAAAAACGCAATGAAACATAACGCGCCAAAGAGGTTATTACAATCCATTACAATTATATCAAGGCGAAGCCTCTCATAAAACTAATATGTGCCCCTAGCTCATTTCTTTCTGGAGTATAACACGGAAAATTTTTTAAAAAGATTTTTTATTATTTCTTATCCCTTCGTCAGAAATTTCCTAAGGGGTCGTTACTCTTAATCTGAGTTGTCCCGGAGAAAGTATTAATTGCTGAAAATACGATGTGATAAATAACAGGAATCCTCCATTAATTTTTTTCCCTTTTTTGTTTCCCTATCCCGAGAACAGAAAGGGGGGGAAATGCTGGCGAAAAACAGCGAAAACAAAAAAATAGAGAAAACAAAAATGGAAGAGTTTGTTTAAAAATTATCCCTCTCAGTAATCGAAATCAATGATTCTATGCAAGTAAGAGAGCTGCTTACAGCATGTCCCCCCCCCCTTTTCTTCCTCCCCCCAGTTTTCTTCTCTCTTTTTTTTCCATGAAAAAAAAATTCTTTGAAGTATGAAGCTATCTCTTATTCCCCTTGAGTATTACAGAGAAGCAAAGTTATAAATCATTATCACAGCCAAACTTCAACATGCTCCTTGTTGTTTTACACGATCTGTAGGATTATAGCGCCATCTGTTGCGATCCTGCGCATTTATTTTGCTCTCGAGCACGGATTTCTGTTTGGTTCGATGTATTATACACTGATAATTTCGATGACTGCGAAAATTATGAAATAGCGGAATTGCTATCCACTTGCGTCATGGGTTGATCCCTCAGGTTGGCAAATTCAACTAAATTTTACAATAATTACCAAAAAAAATTCGATGAGATTGGAACCAATTGGAATCCAAGAATGTTTAAGCTTCAATACTTGGAATTGAAATTTCAAAAAGTATTGAAACTGTTTTGCACGCTCTCCAACAGTAGCGGATCTAGAGGAGGGGCTAAGAGGTGGCATCTCCCCTTCTCCCACCCCTCTCGAAAAAACAAAAAACAAAAAAAAACAGAAAAGAAAAAAAACATTGAACAAGGGTAACATTTTGCTTCATTGTACATTTTATTTAGGTCAAATAAGCATTTTTGTAAATTACCCCCCACCCCAAAAAAATGTACACTGCTTTAAGGTCACATTTCACTTTGTTGTACAGTTTGTTTAGATCAAATAAGCTTTGCTAAAAAATTATCCCCCCCCACCCAAAAAAAAAGAAGTTTTACTGATCTCCAACAAAGCTGAAAAGTGTTTATGATTTCAGTTTTTCCGTCTGTCTGTCCGCATACTGATTCAACAGTGAATCGATCGCGGAGAAATTTTCACATGCTATTGCTACTTACCGTATCACTCAATTGTAAATGGTGTATTGCATTAATATATTTTTACATGGAATATTAGTAGTCTTTTGCTGCATTAAAATGTATGGCCAGTTCTAATTTAAAATGAATTTCAGTAACGTTCATCTATTTCAAACAAAACAAAAATAATGTACGTGTCTTTAACGCACAGAACAATCCAATCCTTCCGAAAATAGTCAAAGTAACATTTTCTCATAAACATTCGAAACATAAAACACATAAGTCTTTTATAAAGGCAAATGAAGCAACTGTCGTAGATTCAGATTCTAATGGTTAGATCCCACTGAAATTTGAAATAAAAAATAAAAAGAAATAACCACAAATAATAAGAATGCAGAACATTTCCTCTCTAGCAAATGAGTGTGGTGAGCTAGGCTCAGAACCACGCCCCGTTTCTTTCGTAGGCGATTTTCTCTGTCGGAAGCACTTCTTCGTAGGAGGGCCTGACACCTGCCTTTGAAAAACTATTAAGTCCAATTAAACTGCCCCTATGATTTGTTATTCGTCCTCAAGAGGAAAAATTTCGTTAGGATCTAACCTTAAAGCGAATCTCTAAAATCTTGTTCAATCAGTTCTGTTTTAATTGGCGGGAATCTAGCACAATGCTCGCTGTGCCAGCCCTCTCTGAACACAAACGAAAAACCAATCAGCCCAAAGTAAACGGTGGTAGCGGCGAGCGAACAGTGCTATCTTATTCTGTATAGAACTCTCCTTTTGATGTTGCAAATGCCGCCAACGCGTTTTCCTCAATAAGTATTCGTTGTATCCAAATAATGCAAGAGACTTTTCTTCGTGGTTTTTTTGCGCGTTCGAAAGTGAGATCTGCACGAAGTTTGTACCATGAAAACTCGCCAAAAAATCACATTGATGGCATTCATGCAGAATGAGAACGGCTTCATCGTATACGTACAGTTTCGGTGTTCCGACCTGAGTGGTTTAAGGTATGGGAAAATGCCTACATCCACCAATTTAGATACACCAAGCCAAAGGAACTGGCCAGGGCTCCTTTGTATGTTGAGAAAAGTTTATACTATTATTTTCAAACTTTTAAGCAGTACAGAATGTTGAGGGAGGAAATAAAATAAGCCTTTGCTTCCCTGCAAAATGAACACAAATAAAAATTAATCTTTTTAAAAGATATTGCATTGGTGTAGTGAATGCCGCGCAGTGCTCACATTTACTAAATCCAAAAAGTTTTAAAATGATTACCTATACCACAAGTCCGCCTGTGGGCAACAGGTTCATCTAATTACGAAAATCTTCTAAATTAGCCTGCAAAATCCTTTTTTTTATTATTTATTTAATTACTTTTAAATTCTTGATTATTTATTTATTTATTTTGATTAATGAAAATGAAAGTTTCTTTTTCTTTTCTTTTCTTTTGTTCTTAGGAAGGAAAATATGTTTAATAGGTCCTGGCTTGCTATTTCCGAAATCCTTATTTACCTTGAGCAATTTTCTTGCGGTCCCGCAGTGGTCTAGGCGCTAAACTCCGTCCCCATTAGAACACGGCAAGTGAAGCAGCATCCGGCTTGGCCAGTGCTTGGAAGGATCAACTTCCACTCGGCTCGACTACTGTGGTACCGTGTACGCTAATGGGAGCTGGTGCACGTAAAATCTGTCGTGGCTCCAATGTCCTCCAAGTTGTTAAACGATGCCTCTGGGGGTGCCGAGTTCAGGGGATTGGTCCCTCCTCTGGAATGGGTTCAAAGTTAGGGGAAATCGTACGGACTAAATCGTACTTCCTCCCACTGGAGCCCTAAAAATGGAAGGCGCACCCCCTCTGCCCATCGCCTCCCTTCGGGGGGGGAGCACCGCCGATTGCGGTTGTCAGGAGGCATCAGCGACAACAACACAACAGCCTGTGTTCTTACCTGTGGCGTGTTCACTTGGAAAGACACAGAAAGACCGATCTTCCAGTTGTCAGTCTTCGACCGTACAGGTACAGTATTTGAAAACAGGTTTTTGGAGAGTGTATTCTGGCCACGAACCAATTTAATGGGATCCGCTGCTTGGCCGCCCTACACGCCTGATCTCAAACTTTATGACTTATTTTCGTAGGGCTGTAGGGCTTAAAGATCTCAAAACCATCTCTGGGCTCAAACTGCCTTTCAGAAGGTCATCGGAAACATCGATGTCTCGACAATTCAACGAGTTAAGCAGAATTTTGCTATTCGTCTGAAACGCATCACAGCCATTGATGGCAAGTATATCGAACATGACAAAAACTGAATTGAAATATCTTTAGTTAGTTTTAAAATTTCCTTAAATTTTTTATCTTGGTAATTTCTGAAAATTTTATTTTTAACTTTATACAACTCAATAATTATTATCACCCTGTAGGTATACAACATATCCACGTTTAAGTTGGCATACGTACTATATTTTCGCAAACGTTAGTCCAAGATACATATTTCCATTTATAAAAATTGTTCATAATTAAATGAAGAGGGAAGATATAAAATGTTTCAGGTGAAAAATTTGAGTGAAAAAATAAGCAGTCTAAATTTAAATACAACCACCAGATTCCTACATTCATGATTAGAAAGATCTTGCATAACAAAAACATCGATATTGATATGATCAATATTCACGGAGTAAATCAAGTTTGAGGTTTTAACGCATAGGGTGGGAACCGTTCACAAAGTTATCGCCCTATCAGAAGAAAAACGATCTTTTAGAGTAGATGCGATCACGATAAAAGTGTTGTTGTCAAGCCAAAAAACAACTTATAATGTTTGAAGAGTTGGGATTCTTACTGTGGTTACTGTGTGTGGACTTTAGCTGAATAAGGGCGAACATTTTTTTCTCGAAACGCAGGTACTATTTGATAAGTACCTTTTATGTGTGTTATTTTACGAAGTTTTATTTATTTCGTCTTTTAAACACGAGTTTCCTTTGAGTGTTTTTGTTAAATAAAATTTTGAATTACTCTATTAATACAATTGTAAATAATTGTATTTATAATTACTGTGCACCATTAATTGATTGAGTTAATTATAAAAAGTGAATTTATATTTAAAATTTATAGCTTGTTTTCATTAATATTGATATAATGTATGATTTAAGAAATATTTACAAACACTGTCAAAGAGTTTTATTTGCTGATTAATGCTAATATTTATCATTAAAAATTAACGGACAATGTAATTACAAATTTTGTGAACCGCTGGACTGTAGTTTTAACAAATTGCTGAGGCTAAATACAAATTTAATAGAGTGAAATTCAATCGTTACCGTTTACTTCCAACACCCAATAAAGCAGTTTTATAATCTATCAGAAATCTGTTTTGGTGAATTTAAATTTCTGAATAATGAATTTACGCGGTCACACGAAAAACGATCTAATCAGGAAAAAAAGAAAATTAACACCGTATAAGTTACAAACTTATTTTCATTAAAAGTACCTCTCTCTAAATATGATCATGTGTGTCACATTCATTCATTCTTTCGTTTCTATCGTTCTAAAACGAAAATATTCTAAAACTAATTTCATTTTTTTTTCTCTCTCTTTCTCGTGGCATTCGAAAATGAATAATTAATCCGAACCACTTTTCGAAAGTGAGATCATGATATTATCATACAGATTAAAAATTTTAAAGAAATTGGGAAAAACGGGTATTCACAGGGGAGAGATGTGATTCATTGTTTCCTAAACGCGAGACTTCAGTTTGCATTTAAAAGGCATTTGATGAATATCATAAATATCATTAATTTACAGTGATGTTTTCATTAACTCCCTGCGGAAAAATTAAATCTCGATTTTTTTACTCGGGTAATTTTGTGTTGTATTACTAAGAAAAGAAACATTAATTGTTTTTCGTTTTCCGATTTATTTATTTTTTTTTTTTTTTTTTTTCATTTGAGGAACTGGGATTCATCTAATTTTTTGGACTTCGTCGTTTGTATGGTAATTTCATCATTACGTTACAATGGAGGTTGTGTAAGTACGCCAAAAATATATTATTATATTCACTTTATATGCTAAACACTTTGATGCTATAATATGATGTATCGTCTTCTGATTTATGATTCCATGTTGAGAATTTAAACCAAGAATTTTCAGCCTCTAAGGCCATGATTTCAATTCCATGTAGCTGTAAATTCAAAATAATTTCTGGAACGTTCGCAGATTTCCTTCACTTCACATGAATTTTCTAATATATTTTATTCCTTTTCAAAAATATGCTCTTGTGGAAGTGAAAACTTTCTCTTAATTAATATTTCACAGGCCCAATAGATGAATTTTATTAGGGGACCGTATAGTATTGTTATTTTATCGTGTATTTAGTATTTTGCTCTTTATAGTATTATATCATGAAACTGAAAAAGTTAAACATCAGGCAAAGCAGTTAGGAAATTCAATTGTCTTTTTAATTTAAGCATAGATGTGGACAAGTTTTAAATTAATGAATTTACATAAAAATACTGAAATGACATCCCTCAATTTCAATAAAGTTTGCATGATCTTTGTGTTTAGATTTTTTTTCGCCTAACTAAAACTATATTTTTGTATAGCGGAAGGCTATAGTCAATACGGTCAGTTAAATGGAGCAAATAAATTTTGCTCATCCCAAAATTTTCGAAAGCTTTTTTTTTTTTTTTTTTTCCCTGAGAGGCGCATTTATTTGACTCTGGTTTTCGCCAACAATTCCTTAGTTGACCGCGATAGATTACTGTTCTTCCTTTACACCACTGTAACTTAAAGATATTTGACTTTTTGAACGTGCTACATTTAAGTATGAAGTGAAATAAATCTGGAGTTTACCATTGAACTTTTAAACTTTGGATTCGTTGCAATAAATAGATAAAAAAAGAAGGGAAAAATGTAACCCTAAAAAATGTTTTGAGTGTATGTGTGTGTTTGAGTGCACATTTTGCATTTTTTAAATTCTAAAGTAAGAGAAAATAACAAATGAATTTAAACAAAATTTCATCTAGTATTTTAAAGTTTTGAATAAGTACAAGGTGTGCTTAGTAATTTAAAATCATGAGACAGTTTGTAGCACATTTGAAAATAAATTTTAATTCAAATAAATTAACAACAGATCTTTTTTATTTTTCTTAAAGCTGAATATCCTTTGTTTCTGAAAAATTAATTAAAGACATCTTTTTTTAAATCGATTTAAAGAGTTTGATTTGCAAAATTTCCATCAATGATTCTGGTTGTTTAATGCATGCTTTCGGTTGTGACCATATTTCAAATCGAGCTTTCAGTGTTATAGATATCTATAGAGCCCCTTTTCAGAGGGTCGGAAAGTTGACAAAGAATAACGTTTATTTTGGACAGTCACTGATAAGGTATATGCCAGAAACGCATAAGTGAAAAACGCTCAACGATGTTTGATCCATCTGAAGCAAATTTTTTAAAACTCAATTTTGTTTATGAGTACCTGTATTTTCTTCTGAATAGTGAATACGCTTTATTATTATTAGTGCCGCAAGCGCAAACGTGTTAATCATCTATCATAGCGTAAATCTTGTCGCGAGCCCCGTATGATCAACTGGCGACTTCTTAAGAAAATTGAATTGTCAATTTACTCGATTAACCCGAAATTTGACATCCATTTGCAAGTTTTAAAAAATCTGCTAATTAAATAAGTTTCAATTTAATTTATTTTCAATTAAGTTAATCTCTACTTATTATAAAAGAAGGTTTCTGTGTGTCTGTGTGTGTGTGTGTGTGTGTGTGTGTCTGTCTGTCGGCAGCGTTACGGACAAACGGCTACACCTAGAAACACCAAATTTGGTACTCGGGAAGATGTAAATATGTAGTTGTGCACCTTGAAGCGATTTTTTCAAAATTCGACCTAGATTTTTTTTTATTTTATGTTTTATGCAATTTTTGGCATTTTTTCTCACCTAATTCGTAATAACGGCGGAAATTACGCTCGCAGCAAAACGGCATTTGTATCATCGGATAGAGGAAGAAATTTTCTTTTAAAAACAGTTTGTTCTGAATACGTAACATGATTTACCGATTTTTAGGAATTTTTTTACTAAACATCTGCTTCGCGATTTTTTTTCGTAAAATAATTTTAAAACTGTCGCATCTTGAATTCTATCCGTCATAACTTTTAGATATTTTGACAAATCGTGAAACATTCTTTTCTCCCTCTTTTAAAATAAAAACGAAAAAATTATGTAAATTAGATGATTTTTTAAAAATTTTAATGCAGCCTAATGTTTAGAATTTAATAGCATCAACGCGATCTTACGCCATTCATTACATTGCGATCACGGCACGAGAATTTATGTTCGGTTGTTGCCACAGAAAGGATTTTAAAAAAGGGTTTTTTCAACCAATCGAGTTTTTAAATGGGATATCAGAATTTCAATTCGCAAGTGAGGATCTATGACGTCAAATACTTTAAGATACGCAAAAATTACGCCATAATTTTAACTCATTTATTCCAGCTCTATTTTCAACACAGGGAGACGATATTTTGATTAAAATTTACTGTAGAAATAAACTAAGAAATTCACGATTATTATTATTAGAAGTGGTATTTTAATCCGGTGCTTATTTAAAAATTGAAATGTTTTCACGGCGCTGAAAATGTTCATTTTAAAAGTTACAAAGTTCGTTTCAAAGCGCGATATATTAAAATTTTTCTATTTACTATTTTTATTTTTGGCATTTAATTTAGCGCAGGCGTTGCCTAACATACGCATGCAGGTTGCGAGTATAGTTTTATTTTAACGTTGAATTACGTTCCTCCATAAAGGTCCAACGCAAAGTTTTAATGATACCGTTTGAAAACAATTATGCGAAATATCGAAATTAACTCCCTCAATCTACCGGGGTATCCTTTACGGCAGTCAAACAGTGACGTCATAAATTAAAAAAAATGCGTGAAATTTGTGAACTCTGCAACTCTAACGCCCTGTCACAATTAAAATGGTAATAAGTAGCTCCTCGAGATTACACAGTTTGATGTTTTTCAGGAGACAGGACTATGGAGGATATAAAAGATATCGCTATATTAGATACATGGATATTTAAAATGGCACCCCTTCGATATTTTCTCCCCACAGTAAGATGAAATGGTTTGCGGCGCTAAATACGCCAATCTTATAAAACTATGTATAAATTAAATATATATGGAGAGTTTCCTTAATGGCAACCATTATGTGAAATTATTATTATTTATGCTAATGCGTAAATTGCAAAGAATCGCCACAGAATCACAAGATCCCATTGAGGCCAAATAATCTAAGCTGTTTCTTTTAAGGGAGCTTTGAAGAGGGAGAAGCGAGTATAGATAGTATTAATGTACGTAATAGGTAGTATTATTAGATTTGTAAAGATAATATGAATAAATCGCAATGTACCACGTTAATAAATATTTCATGAAATTAAAAGTGTTTATCCTCTTTCAACGGTTGTCTTACAACCAACTAAATGAAAAGTAATTCTAATTTGCGTTAATATATCCCGCAGTAATTTCAAAAGAGGAGATTACTTGAACTTTTTTAAAAATGAAATTCTGTTTTGTCACATGCAGATATGATTTTAGTAGTAAAATATTCCCTTCTTCCCGTATGAAGAGCGGGTGCGCAGCTATTTTAAAAACATCTCTTGAAAATAGCATAAATGAATTCAGAAGACCTCAAAACGTGTAAATACACCAAAATCTCGAAGTCGAATTTTTTCATGATTACAATACTTTCCTTATATGGTACATGTTCGGAAAGAAATAAATGGTGCTCCATTTCATGTAGTGTCTTAGGTATTTAATGCTACAACTTGAGCCTAAAAAACAGTATGATGTAGAAATAAGATATTTTGAAAGCCAGGAGTTCTCTGCAAACCATTAAGCTTTCCACTTTTTGATAGTGAATGACACTGACGTAGTTTTTTGAGTCATTATACTGCAATGATCAGGTTAGTACTCATAACACAAATTTTACATTAAGAGTCAAATAATTTTGCTCTTTTTAAAAAAAAAAAAATTCCACATCACGAATAATTTCGAATTACACATGTAAGGAAAATTTTCGTTTCCTACCGTGCGAAGAACGGGCACGCAGCTAGTGTAATCATAAAACGTGTAAAACTACAGTAAAATTTCAATTCACAAGCCATTACATGTATTTTTACTTCCTTGTACGTAGTATAAGGAAGTAATGTGATCCCGAAAAATTTTGGGGGCCAAATTACGACAAAAAATCCGATTTTGACTACCTCTGAATTTAATTTTAAGAATTTTTTCGATGCATCTCATCGTAGGCTAGCATGCACGATCATATTAACGCGTCTGCAACTCATTTTGACCAGCGGCGAGTTTATTGTGGTCAGTTTTTCCATGCCGTCTGTACGTACGTACGTACGTATGTATGTAACTCGCATATCTCAAAAACTATGGGTCGTAGAATGTTGAGATTTGATATTTAGGATTGTTCTATGATCTAGTTGTGCACCTCCCCTTTTGGTCGCAATCGAATGAATAGTTTATGTACAGGACCGCACAAAAGATTCGAAATACATTACGCTCTATGGGCCGAAATTCATTAAACTCGCATATCTCAAAAACTATTAGGCGTAGAATGTTGAAACTTTATATTTTGGATAGTTGTAACATCTAGTTGTGCACCTCCCCTTTTGGTTCCATTCGATTGGATAGTTTATCTACAGCACCGCCCAAAACATTCGAAATACATTACGCTCAATGGGCCGAAATTCATTAAACTCCCATATCTCAAAAACTATGAGGCGTAGAATGTTGAAACTTTATATTTAGGATTGTCGTAACATCTAGTTGTGCACCTCCCCTTTCGGTTCCATTCGACTGGATAGTTTATCTACAGAACCGCCTAAAAGATTCGAAATACATTACGCTCTATGGGCCGAAATTCATCAAAGCGTTTTTTAGAGGTATTGTGCTATTTCAAACGACTCAGAAGTGATATATGCTGTAAAGAGTTAGAAAATAAATTTCTCCATTAAAAAAAGTGTCTTTATCATTTACAGTTCTGCTACAGGAACACTCAAAAGATTTCCAATACATTACGGTCAATGGCAATTTTAGGAAATTCATCCATTTCAAGCACAATACCGTCCTACCACATAAGTTAGGTAATGGTCCGACCACGGTCATGTGCCTCCCTCAAGAACTATGCCAAAAGTCGCCAAGCTTGGCGACTTTTTTTTGTACGTGTGTGCATATTTAACTCTCAAATCTCAAAAACTATTATGAAATTTCATATATAAGATTGTTGTAACATCTAGTTGTGCATCTCGATTTTTGGTTAAAATCTACTGGAGAGTTTATTTACAGGACCACCGAAAAGAATTTCAGTACTTTAATGTCTATGGACATCTTCAATATAATACAATTGTAGACAGTCATTGTTTGGTACATGCCCAAAATCTCGCCGTCTGTCCTCGACCTTGGCGAGTTTTTCCGAAATGTCGCCAAATTTGGCGATAGTCAGTCATTTGGTCCATGCCCAAAGTATCGCCATTTGTCATCGTTCTTGGCGAGTTTTGGCGAAATATCGCCAAATTTGGCGATAATCTGTCATTGTCGGTCCATGCTTAATATCTCGCCAAATGTCGTCGACATTGACGAGTTTCGCCGAAATATCGCCAAATTTGGCGCCAAAAATTATTTCGTATTTTGTATAACTCTAAAACTTTAACCCGTAGAATTTTGAATTTTTGTATTTAGAACTATTGTAATATCTAACTGTTTTCAATATATTTTTTGGCAGCAATCGACTGGGAATTTATTTACAGGGTGAGCCAAATGACTTTAAATACATTGAGGTGTATGGATGCATTCAATTCATTGAAAGTCTGTGGTCAATGACTACTTTGACTATCCCCAAAATCTCGCAAACTATCTCAACTTTGTCAGCTTTTGGCGACATATCGCCAAATAAAGTGTCCGATGGAAATCTTTTAAACTGAACTCAGCTTGGCGATATCGAAATATATGGCTAGAAATCGCTAAACCTTACTATTACTGATATTTTATATCTTTCAATTAAATAAGTTTAGAGGAAGTGCGTCGAAAATATTTTTGATTTAATAGACGTGCAAGGAAGTCATGTGTTGGACACATCAGATTTTTTAATTTTTAATTCACGCGTTTCCTATCAAAAGATGTTATTTATTTCAAAAAAGACATTGGCAGTAAGCGTACAAATTACAAATAAAATTTCTCCCATTATTCAGCTATCCAAAAACGTATTAAGGTCCATCTAAAAACACGTTATTCTTAAAGAAGGTTGAGTTTAACTTAGTGCAGGTAAAACCGCCAAAGGATGCACCCCCGTTCATTCTTTAGTATCGTTCGTCAACCAACCAAGTCATCACTGCTTTTTTTCATAGATGACACTCTAGACAGATGGACATCATAGATGACACTCTAGGCAGATGGACATGGTCTCCAGATGGACATTAATACATTTTTGGATAGCTAATTAATTGTACATTTTTTTAAATTTTCAAGCTTACTGGAATAGTACTTTGAGATAAACAAAATTTTTTGAAAGAAAATGTAAATAAATGAAAAAAAATACATGTGTAAAACGCGCACGCGCTCGCGTCAATTAAAATTTTAATTTTTTTTTCCTTTTTCACGATTACGTTAGCTTAGTTAGAGTGTCAGCAATGAAAATAAATTAAAAAAGCAGTGATAACTTGATTGGTTGACGAACGATACTGGAGAATGAACGGAGGTGAATGATTTGGCGTTTTTACTTGCGCTAAGTAAATCTCACACTTCTTTTTATGAATGGCGTGGCCTTAAATGGACATTAATGCGTTTTTGGATAGCTGAATAATGGAAATTTTTTATTTGTCATTTGTACGCTTACTGCTATTGTCTTTTTTGAAATAAATAACATCTTTTGAAAGCAATCATGTAAATTAAAAATTAAAAAAATTCATGTAATGGCTAGTGAATTGTAATTTTACAGTAGTTTTGCACTTTTTGTGATTACATTAACTTAGTTGAAAATAAATTAAATTGAAACCTATTTAATTGGTAGATTTTTTTTGCACTTGAATGTCAAATTTTGGGTTATTCAAGCAAGTTTAAAATTCAATTTTCTCAAAAACTATTGATTTGGGGCCATGCATATGGGGCCAAAATTGTAGCAGTTTGGCCCCCCTACCACGTCTTACTATGAATACGTCGAGTTACAATAACTCTGTATATTTCTGCAATAGACTAAAGGGTGTCGTTTCTTGATTTGAGTCCTACCTTATAACTAAGGGCGCGAGGCAGCTGCAACGAGCCCCTCCCTTAGTCAAGCTTTGATAATGTCAGCCCGATAGAGGCAATAGTTGCTGAGTAGTACGATAAAAAAATGGCCGCTCAGCTAAAAACTTACTTAATTGAAATAAGTCGATCACTAAAAGGTTTTGCGCAAAGCTGTGATAACGTCCTCTTGTGCAATAATGCAAGACCTCATAAGGTATGCCGAAGACAAGTTTGCAAAAAACTGTGAAAAACGACGTGAACCGTCCTCTTCTGTGACACTTCGAGACTTTACAAGGCACGCACAATACAGGTCTTGCTTCGGAGTTTTTGATGGGAGATCTGGCAGCATTACCGTGGAGTTTTGATCTGGCGCCCTTCGACTTTCACGTTTTAAGCAAGCGCAAAGAACATTTGCGTGGAAAACAATTTTCCAACGACGACTAGGTTCAGACAGTTGTTCTAAGATAGCTCCAAGACTCAGGAGCGATTTTCTGTTGTCAGGGCATTGAACGACTATCGCAAAGCTCCAACAAATGTCTGCAGCAACTGGGACATTACATAAAATATAGTGTGCTGTATATGTGCCATATTGTATTGTAGCAGAATTCCTTATAATGCGTTTTTGACATACATTTTTCGAATATTTTTGAACGCCCCTAGTAAAAATTATTGGAAAAGATGCAGATTAGATCACAACCAGAGTCGGTTTTAATTCTGAATTTACAATTTTTCCTCCAAGAGTACTCAAATGGTTTCCGTTTCAAATTTTCTTATCTGGCAACAAAAAAAACATAAAAAAACTGGCGTTAAAAGATCAGATAAATAAAACTTTGCATATTAACACACATAAAAAGGTACTTATAGCCCTGATCCAAACAGTTAATCGCACCTTGGATAGGAACATTAGTATATAAAGATTAAACATCAAGAGAAAGCATTTTACTATTAGTAGAAGAAAGAAATTTAACTTTGTTAGCAAATTCATAAGAATTTTTAACAGTAGGGGTATTACTAGCAGTCAAAGGTGAAAGAGCATGACAGGAAAAGCGCAAAGTTATATACTCTTAAAAATCTTATGCAACATTCCACCAAAACATAGTGCTATAAAGCTGGCTCCATAAGATGGTAAAACTTTTGTTCCAACATTTGGTGCTTCACCAACGTATGACTAAATCTGAGCACCAAATGTTGGAACAAGGTTTCACCAGAGACCTTGCTGAAGAGGGGGTAAGGGGGGAGTCTCCCTTCCCTAATGCTCACAAAATTCTACTAAACTTAGCAAAATTAGATATCTACTTGGCAAAATTGGTGAAAAATTTTTTACAAAAAGGATAATTTACTTTCTGTTTCTGATACACTTCGCAAAATTACGCAAATCTAGTTGACAAAAGTAAAAAGTTAGTAATAAAGTTGATAAAAAAAATAAGTAAGTTGGTAAAAACTGCCAGTTTATCGATATCTCCCCCCCCCCCCAAAAAAAAAAAGAAGTCTTAGCAATGGCTCTGGGTTTCGCCATCTTATGGAGCAAACAATAAGAAGACAAATTAACAACAGTGTCCTGAATAAGAGGACTTATAGAACCTAAGAAAGACCTAACCGGTAGAAGAGATTGGAATTTCTTATCCACAATGGCTCTGTGAAAAATGGAACGTTGTTCAACGTAAGCAAAATTCCGTTTTTTCCAGTAAGCAAAAGCAGGATAAGAATTACTCAAAGACAACTGGATATCACAAAGTTCATATTCAAGAATCGAAACTTATAGTACGATAAGTACCGCTTTATGTGAGTTGCTATACAAACTTTTATTTATCTTTTCTTACCAGGTATTCTGGTTTCTTTCTACTTGTTCAAATTTCAGTTCTAAATTATGAGTTGAAAAAAAAAATATTAGCTTTCTGACGCAAAGATGTTATTCAATGTAGTTAAGCAATATATTGATGGAAAGTCTGTATAAGGTATCTTCTTTTACAATTTTAGTTATTTTTTCACATAGATAAACCTGTCTTAAACAGAACTGCAAGGTACCTAAATATTTTTCTGCTAGAGGCAGTTTTTTTAATTGAATTGTAATTTAACGGATCAGAACTTTATGGAATCTGTGAATATCTTCTTTTAAAGCACTTTTTTTATTAAAGGGATTGTTCAAAGCAAGCTTTACTGAGACTTTTACTGTCTAAAATTCAAAGCAAAGAATTCCTATATTTTCACATTTTGTTTCTCGGTAACTTAGCAGAAATTGTCATTCATGCCCATCCCCACCACCCGATTTGTGACTGAAGGCACCATGGTTGGGAGAAAGTCCTAAAAAGTTTTTTTCAATTGATTTTTATAGAATTGCGAAATAATGCATTGCCTCAGCATTTTACATTTACCTTCCAGATTTTCAAAGATTTTTAGAATTTTTAAACTCTGAAATCCCCTTCGAACATTTGTATCCATTGGTTTGAAAATTGCGCAGATAAGCAGAAAATACAGAAAATAAAATTTTGAATATTTTAAAAATCGAAAAATCTCGCTCCCTTCCTTTTTGGGCCATTTTCAGCTTTGAAAGAAAACATCTCCGATAGTCAGTTGGATTGAAATTTTGCTCGAATGTTCAGATAATTGCAGAATTTAAAATATTCATTTTATTTTATACTAGCTGAAGTACCCGTCCTTGACGGGTTAGTGAATGCAAATTTCCAAAAAGCAAGATCTTCCGTCAGCATTGTAGGAGTACACGGAATGGATGTAGTATGTTGCCAAAGTAAAGAAAACGAAGTTATAATTTTTATGTATTGTTAAAATATTACAGGTTAGAGAGTCACAAAGTAATATCATTTCATTCGCTTGAGTCGTAATTATGGGATGCGCGAACGAATTTTTACGCATATTGAAATAATTTTCACAAAATCTCAAAATCTAATCAACATTTTTGAAAAATTGGAAGCCTAGAATTTAAGTTGAGTGACAACCTATCATGTCACCCAATTTCGTTTCATTCCCTGCAGTCTTTATTTCGTGAGGCTGGAACAAAATTTCAGCATTCTAAAACGATTTTTGCAGAATCTCAAAATGTAATCAAAATATTTTAAAAATTCAACGCCTATAAATTAAGATTAGCAACTACCTATCATATCACTAAATTTCGTATCATTCGTATTAGTCGTTATTACGTGAGGTTTGAGGAAATAGAAACGTATTTTGAGAGAATTTTCACAAAATCTCAAAATCTAATAAAAATGTTTAAAAAATTGGACACCTATAGTTTATGTTGAGCAACCATCTATCATGTGACCCAATTTCATATCATTCGCTTTAGTCGTTATTACGTAATGCGGGAACAAAGATTCACTCAGTTTTAAACGATTTTCACAAAAATCTCGAAATCGGATCGATATTTTTTAATTAGATGCTTATAGTTTAAGGTGAGTGGACACCTATCATTTCACCAGATATCATTTTTTCACCTTTGCAGTTATTACGTGATGTTCGAACACAAATTTACGCAGTTTGAAATGATTTTCGCAAAATCTCAAAATCTAATCAAGATTTTTTTTTAATTCAAAGCCTATGTTTTAAGTTGAGTGAGCACCTATCATGACACCCAATTTCATATCATTCGCTTCAGTGGTTTTTACGTGATGCTTGAAGACAAATTTACGCAGATAGAAAGGATTTTCGCAAAATCTCAAAATCCAATCAAGATTTTTTAAAAATCGGACGCCTATGTTTTAAGTTGAGTGACCACCTATCACGACACCCAATTTCATATCATTCGCTTCAGTCGTTTTTGCGTGATGCTTGAACAGAAATTTACGCAGTTTGAAACGATTTTCACAAAATCTGAAAATCTAATCAAGATTTTTTAAAAATTGGACGCCTATGTTTTAAGTTGAGTGACCACCTATCATGACACCAAATTTCATATCATTCGCTTCAGTCGTTTTTCCGTGATGCTTAAACAAAAAAAGCGTCACGGACAGAATGACAGAATGACAGACAGACAAACTTTTTTTTGAGGGTCGCATCGGATTCCCGGGTGCTTGAAACGGATAGAAATCGCAAAATTTTTGAATTCCAAGAAATGTACAGACAAAAGTCTAATTTTATTTATATAGATTTTTATCAAATTTTTATTTCTTAAAACAAGGCCCATTCCAATTCAAATAACAGGTACTGCAGCTAGTATCCACACACATATACATAGATGATATACATTTTTGTATCGACGCCATATTTGATCACAAGTGCCACCCTTTCTGTTACTTTATATCCTTATATCATTAGACAAATAGCAAAATTAGATTAAAAAATTCCACCTAGATTATACATTTGTAAAGCAAAGAATGTCTAAACTATTCGTCTGCCGTTACGCACTTTATCGAAAAAGCTGACTACTGCCGCCCAAATTGTACAATTAATGCGTTCTTTTGTAGTTATTCCCCTAATTCTCCTTTCATGAATACTTAATGAATGAGAATTCAGGAGTTAAACCTTACAACAATGAAAACTAATTTTTTTTTCCTCTCGCTCTTTTGTCTCATCCAGAAACTGGAGATTAAAAAAATATATATAAATGTATAAAAGAGAGTCACCTACATTTCTGAAAAAGTCGGGATTTCTAAAAAGTCTGCGCAATTAGTCCCTGCTCCGCCTTTGTTCTATCCTCCTCTCTCCTGTTCCCGGAATGAATTTGGGGCGGGAATCGTGGATAATTAAACACAGTCCATGCAGCGACATATATGGAACTAACATGAGAAATGATTGCACTCAACAATGCCTCGTCTTAATTAGAAATCTTGCTCTTTTTTTGCTTCATCGTGTTCTGTTCTCTTTGTCCTCCGCCTTTTGTAGCAATTGCAGGAACCTTTTGTTCTTCAACTGAACATCGTTTGCATATCTCAAACGACGGTTAATTCGGCGACATTTTTGTAATTCTTTATTTTCCGCAGTTTTATTTTAATTCTGGAGATTTTTTTTTTTTTGGTTTCTTTTTCTCTCTCCCAACCCCCCCCCCCCATCTCCTGGTGGTTCTACAGCTAATCTCGGATTGGCATTTAAATAGATTTTTGCCCATTTCGATTAGTGGTCCTTGTTTGTTAGCTCAGACAAAAGGCTCGCTAACAAAAGAAATTAAAACAATTCGGGAGTGCAGTCGATTGTGTTTATTGTATGCTTCTTACCAATATGTTTCTGTGCTGTTGCTTTTTTTTTATCCTTTACTTTCTTTGTTTTCCGAAGGCATTGTTGTGTTTTATTTAACCCTCCGGTGATGATTATGCGATGTAAATTGTGTAGCGGTAGTATTCGCGACAAAAGAAGTTGGTATTTAAAAAAATATAAATAGCAAAGATCATACATTTCTGGCCGCGAAATCTTACATTGTTTTTAGGAACCGTAGGGGGGTGCTGTTTGCCCCATTGTTTGCTTTTTTATAAGTTTTTAAACAAAGAACGCCATTATCTAACGAAACGAAAACTCTTATTAAAAGTTGCATAAATCACTTTGTTCTTGTCGTTCACGAAAAAAATGAGAAAAATCTCTTTTGTGACGCTTAAATAATGTACGTAAAAACTAACACGTGCAAATGCAATCCAAAGTGAATAATAATCCAAGCATAAAAATCTTTTTGCATTTACATGAAAGCTTACATTTAAAAAGCGGTCAACCTGCCATAAGAATTGTATAATTGTACTTAAAAAGAAGATAGTCACATCAACTGAAATTCATGAATAGTGTCATAGAGGAAATGGTCAATCAAAAAGCTACCTGGCTAGTGCAGAACTTTTAGCAAGTAATAGCAACACCTCCTACATATAGAAAGCCTAACAACTCAAGCTTTGACGTCATCACATTTTTTTTCACAAAGTAAAACTATTTAAAATTTCTAGCGAATAATAAAAATATTAGAAACTATGTTAAAGTAAACATTAAAATTAAAAGACCTTTCTCATACAACTTTATGATCTATTTCCTTATCTTATATCTAATTAGGCATAGTTAAAAATTGTCATTTGTCGAAAAATTATATTTTTTATAGAAAATTATTAAAATATTGTTATTTATGAGTAAATCCACCGGAAAATTTTAATAGTTTTGTTAAAATAAAACTTTTAAATTTAGGCCTTCTGATGACGTCAGAGCTTGGTGGCGTAGGAGCTGTTAGGCTTTCATTATCTAGGAGGTGTTGGTAATAGCCCCCAATTTTCGGTCCGATTACGTGCTATGGGTACGATTCATGTATCCATATGCTGCTGATTATGGAGCATTTCCTGATAAACAGTTTATATTAACAAAGTGAAAAACATTTTTGAATCAAGCTTTTACTCGTATTAAAAATATTTTAAAAGTTGTAAAATAGTGTTTGGGCAAAGTTTCACAATCAAACATTTTTTTCTCTCCCGGTGGATAGGGCGCATGAACAAATTGAAACAAAAATAAGAAAAGCCACTTCCAAAAAATTTTTATGATGAATTAATCAAACATTTTAATAAACAGTTACATCTTAATAATATTTTTAAATTAAGGATTAAACAGGGACAGCTACTGTTCTCTCGGTTTGTTTTTGTGGTGTTTAAAAAAAAATCACAAAGTTTTTTTAACTTATCCTATAGTAGTTGTTTATGTTTTCAAGTTACTGATGATTGTGAAATAATGGTTTTAAATATCAGAAATAGCCAAAAGAAATCATTATACTAGATCAGTCATTTCTATTAAAAAACAAAGAATCGATTTTTAAGAAAAATACTCTTTCTGTGACACAGATATTTATTTACAAATCATAACATTATTCTTTTTTATTCAAGCAGTAGTGTTCTAGTCGGAATAAAAACCAGTATCTCTGTAGTGTTAAAAAATAAAGAAGAAAAAAATAGTTGTAAAGAAAGTAAGGAAATCTTAAACACACTTTTAGATTTTAAATACGCACTAAAGTGCTGTATATTAAAAGCGTACCATAATTTATGCGTCGTCCCTATTTTTCTTCCTTATTCTGTTAAGTTGTAAAGTGTATCATTATTCATGAGTGTGCGGTATTTTTCTTCCTTCTTCCATAAAACCCATCTTTGAACTCGAAATCTATCTTAAAATCGCCTACTAAAACTATTTTACAATCTGCACCAAGTATATCCCAACTATACTTCACCATTTTAAATATCGTTTCGAATGTGCATCATAATCCATGAGTGTGCCGTATTTGTCTTTCTTGGATTGATTCCTTTTCTAACGCCCCGACTCTCGCCAATGTGGCGATAATTAAACATATCACCATGACGATTTTTTGTATTTATGTGGCAACCGTAAATTAGAATTAAAACGGCGCCTCCAAATAGCCGTACTTACAACATTTTATTTATGTATTTTGGGTTGCCAATTAATGTAGTTTTAAAATTAAGTGTCCCCAAATTTCTTAACTAGTGCGTTTATCACTAATTTGTTCACTTTAGTTTTCATCTAGTTCTTTTGGAAGCGCTGTGCATAACTCCTAGAAACCCATGACTGCAAAGCTCGCTAAAGTGTGTCTATTTTTAAGGTTGGCGAGAGTGGGGGCGTTAAAATAGGGGTCAACTTTTTCTTGTACCATAAAACACATCTTTGGAATCGAATTCTATCTTAAAATCGCCTACTAAATCTGTTTTACAGCCTTCGCCAAGCAAATTCCAACTATCCTCTGCCATTTTAAATACTATTTGGAATGGGCATCATAATCCATGAGTGTGCCGTGTTTGCCTTCCTTGTTCCATAAAACACCTCTTCGGAATTGAAATCTATATTAAAATCACCAACCAAAACTATTTAACAATTTTTGCCAGACATAATCAAACTATACTTCACCTTTATAAATACCATTTGGAAAGTGTATCAAAATCTATAAGTGTACTGTATTTGTCTTCTCTGTTCCATAAAACACTTCTTCGGAATTGAAATCTATATTAAAATCGCCTATTAAAGCTAGTTTATAATATTCGCCATACGTTTCCT
The DNA here is from genome assembly GCA_038373885.1 of Cheiracanthium punctorium. Lineage (NCBI taxonomy): Eukaryota > Metazoa > Arthropoda > Arachnida > Araneae > Cheiracanthiidae > Cheiracanthium > Cheiracanthium punctorium. The sequence continues at coordinate 214,731 of JAWZYV010005775.1, read as the reverse complement.
AACTATATTCGTAATATATTTATAATAAACTGTCGCGTTTTGGCACCAAATTTAGCGATAAATTATCAAAAATTGCAAACCTTGTGCGACTTTCAACATTTTATTAAACCTCCGCCCTTTCACGTTATCTGACAAACGCATTTGAAAAGATCTTCATCGAGACAGTTCATATCTACAAAACCTGTTTACAAGATCCCGTAGACAAAATTCTCAGACTGAGCAAAATAGCACCCTTGTGCTAAAAATGCCCTATGCGACATTCTGAATTAACTCTATAGTTACGGAAACGCATGCTAAATAATAATTCTTTAGGAACTCATTTTAGCATATTCCTTTTACCTGATCAGACTAAAATAATTTATTTCTACACAGTTTTTATTAGAATGAAAGCCCGTAGAATAAATTCGTTCTTTTCTGTAAAACAAAATTTAGGTAGTGGAAGAATATCACATACATTATGTGACATAACATTGTTTGAACTCCTTGCAGAAAATAATGCAGTTACTCAATACTTCAAACTACCTTGGATGGAAAATAATGTCATAACTATTTTTTCCGGAATACTGATTCAAGAATTAAATCAGCCTAGAATGAAACTCCGAAAGTATTAAATCAGCTTAAGGGAATCCCATTAAATATCTTGCGGATGAATTACTTCTGGACGATAAATATTGGCATAGGTCGGTCCAAAACGATTAGTTTCAGCAACGGACAAAGATATATGCATGAATCTATATACAATTTTGACGGTATCTAATGGTGCTTTTTTGTTAAAAAATATTCTATACCTTATAATTTTTGACTTATTTATGGTATGAATAAAATAATTTATTTTTAATCCTTAGAATATTTTTCAACACTAAAACTTATTATGTGAAAACAAATTATTTTCCGTGTTAAAAAGTGTCTATTATTTACAGTGTACGATAATTTAGTATATTCGGTATAATTTAGTACGGTAATTTATATCTAGTTTTTTTATTAAGATTTTTACTTCAATTCAGTACATTTCTATCCATCGCAACAAAAATACTTACATATCATTTATACGATAAGTATAAATTATAATCCTAACTTAGTGTCATATACTTACATGTTCAGCTGTTGAGAGAAAAAATAGCCCGCTTGCCGTTCGGACGTTGTTCATCGTATAGCGAAGTTGTATATACCAATTGTTTACAAATAGCGTATGCTTTGATTTGTTATTCACACAGTTTGAATAAGGGGTCGACTTCACGTTTAAAGATGTACAAACTACGTCTTTTTTTTAATAGCAACATCCTATATTTAGACTTTATTTATGAAACCTCTAAATTAAATTAAATATAAATTTACACGCCTTTTCTACGATAATTTCCGGAGATATTGCGGATTCTTTTTTTCTTGATTTTAAGAGGTCGTTTCCAAACTGTAAACGGCATACAAAGGTTCTGAATTTTCACCTGACAGCAGTTTAGGTTAAGCGATTAAAATACACATCATTTACAAATCAAATAATGTTTCTAGTCTAAAGTTTTTTTTTTTTTTTTTTTTTTTCAGAGAATGTAAAAAATAATGTCATTTATCATTTCGTTTAGTTTTGAATTGGTAAATTAATATTCAAATTTTCAAAATGATTAAAGTAATGCATTATAGAGTAGCGTATAATAAACAAAATTACCTATACGGATGCGTTTGGAGGGAAAAAAAATTGAGAAATTGAATGTTTATACTTTTGATAATTTGCATTAGTTGTAAAATGTATCCCTAATAGAAATTATAAATTTGGAATTGCAATTGCAATTTAATTGAAATAACACTTGTACGTTATTTCTGGTTTATTTACAATTAACGACTTTTCTACTTACACTGTGACAGTGTTCTAGTCAATTGTCTTGACTAGATTAATAATTGATAGGATAGTTAAATGATGCCATAATTTTGTTGCAATACCTAATAAATCATTCAGTATTCCAGAGTTGTATTCAGATATCGATGTATTTCACCCTGATATAGCTTAATCATATCCCTATTTATCTTCAAATTAAATGAAAGTGTTATAAAAGTGGCTGTGAATATACATGTGATTGCTCATAAAAGGTCCTAAAGGCGAGACCTACAGACTGTGAAGAGAGAAATTCTGTATAATGTTAAAGTACCGTCAAACTTAACAAATCTCCAATTTATTTGCTTCAAAATTTGATATTTTTTAATTGTCATAATTTAAAAATTTGTCCTTTATAAATTGATATATGCCCCCCTAACTCATTTTTTACTAAAATTTTTAAATGATAAAAAATCAACTATTGAACGTAAAAACATGAAGTTTTGAATAGCAATCTAAAACTATCTGCCTCTATTTCCTTAGAAATTTGGATAGGTTGATTTTTTCCCAAGTATTAATATCATAATTCATAACTCATATTGATATTTTATTAGAAAATTATGATAATGGTAAACTTTGTATAGGCTGTTTAGTTCTAATAGTAGGGATAAAAATCAGCTTCCTAGTATCAATATTAAAAGGGACATTAATGAAAATATGAAAAAATGTTTTAATATAGAATTAGGGAAGTTTCGGAAGCTCGTAACTCATAAATTCTTCTTTCCTAAGTTTTGAAAACTGGTATGGAAAAAATAATTTTGGTGCATATTTAGAGATGGCCCTTTCTACAAATTTTAGCAATATAGCAAATTGAAGTGTGTGTCATTCGTGAACGATTGGCATATGTAACTTTGCTGCACGACGAAAGACGGTGGAATAAATGGCAAATAGGCCTTTTACGCAGCTGTACATTGATTTCTATTTTCCTACACAGGACTACTTACTACTTTAAAGAATATCTCCCTTTAAAGGGCTGTAATTACGAAGCTTAAGAAGTTATGCTTTCAGACAAATAAAAAATAAAATTTTATAAATTTATGCATGCCGTTGTGACCATCCTTTAGGGGGTAAAAAAGGCTTTTGGGATTCAATCCCTACCTATATTTTGACACACATATAGCTTAAATAAGCATGCCTCAAATATGAAAAGTTTAACTTCCTCAATATAATTTTTTTTAACTTGTAATAACGTGTTTTACCTTTATAAGCCCTACATACGTTCGAAAGTTGCGGCAGAAGGTTGGGGATGGATAAGGGGTTGAATCCTACTCCCCCCCTCCTTTGTTTTTTCAAAGATGCTGATATTGTTACGTGGGAGTTCTGACGCTCATCGCTGGCCATCCGGCCATCACTGTAGGAGCCTCCCCCCCTTTCCAAATGCTGAAAAAAGGGCAGCCGTTGCCATCGCTAAACTTAACTACCAGCAAGATGGTGGACGGTCGAAACGATCATCGCGTGCCACAGATCTAGAGACCCTTTTTTGACGCACCGGGAGCACTGCGCGTTAAAGGGTTAAGAAGATCATTTTTGGCCACCTTCCCCTATATATATTACGGGATACTAACGTAAGATTACGTATCGTTGTGTTAGTTCAAAGGCGCCCGTTGAGAAACTGTGAATATAACGAAGACTTTTCACTTAATATGCACGAAATATTTATTGACACCATATATATTCAACTTTAATGCATGTAATAGTAACGAATCTTTTGCTAAACAGTTTCTTATTTAAATCTTCCATTTCGTGAAAAAATTCAGAGTAATCTCGAGGAGGTACTTAAAATCGCACAAATTGCAAATATGACATAAATTTCGTGGCAGAGTTCATTTATCTTACGTGATTTTTAATTTATGACGTAGTCACAACAATCACATTTTTTTTACTGCTGAGAAACAGACGTTGAGTACTTGAGTAGGCTCATCTTGGTTGTTTTCAAACAGAGTAATATTGAAACTTACGACGACGTTGGGAAAAAAAAAATTTTTGAACGTCAGTTTTTTTTCTCAATAGGATTATGTTTTGGAACGTAATGTTTACGTTTACGGGACGTAACCCTACGGTTTAATAGGATAACGTAGGAATACGTTATGAAGAAACGTAAACCTTGGCAAGATTTTTTTTTTTGGGGGGGAGGGGTTGAAAAATTATGGTTTATATGTGTTCTTAGGTTTACATTGGTGACAGAAATAATAATAAAAGAAGACATCAATTTGTTAAATTAAGTTTAATTGAGCGTATCATATAAAGCACACTGCCATATTTATTACGACTGCAGATTTTTGGTAAGTGCAGCAAGTTAAGTCATGCACTGTGGCAATAATAGGGTTACATTAAAAACTATTCTGTGTGAGTTATCTTATTTAAGTCACTTCATTTGAATTTTCACTTTTAGACAAAGCATTTATTACAGGTGCGCTTCTTGATGGCATCGCACTAATGCATTCATCATAGCAAAATGATCATAGACTTTTATTCTATTTAAAAAAAAAAACTCCCCCCCCCCCCGTCATTAACAATCAGACATTTTGCACCGGAGTTACCTGAAATTAAATGTTTAAAAAGTAAATATTTGAAAGAGATTTGTGATTGTTCCAAGCTTTAAAAGACACTTGATTTCTTTTTTAAAATACAAATTTCTAATTCCTGTTATAATGCTAATGGTTTTAAAGGTTATGATCGAGCATTTACTTCAAACCGATTGGTTGGCGTGCATCTGCAGTACGAAATAAAACAAAAAGGCTAAATTGCATTTGCGCATGCTTGCACAACATTATTTCATCCATTCATTAACGACAAATGTTTGATTTGTTAAACTTAATTAGTCATTAGCTAAAACTTCATCTCTCTTTTATTTTATTTTTCTATTTTCAAATAACAGAGCGCAACGAACTAATGTTTTTTCCAACTATATGCTAATGATTCACCGTACACTGAAAAAACATACTAATGAGTGTTCAAAATGGGGACCCCATGTAAAAACTTAATTACTACTGCTTGCTATTGTGCAGTTTAATTCTAAGAAACAAGTGCATAAGATGAGAATTCCGCTGAAGAACAAAAATAGGGAAAAAAAGAAGTAGAAAAGAAAGGTTCTTCAGTAATTAGTTTTTATATTCAAATAATATTTTTTCTCCCTCTCTTGCCTGGGCTCTGAAGATGAAAATTTCGTTATTCGAGTAATGATATTTTTCTAGAACATTCGTGATTTCCTGTTACGGTTAATGAAGGTTTGTAGCCAAAATCAATTCCTTCTTTTATCTTACGGAATGGTTTAATTGAAAAGCGAATTAAAGAAATGAACAGAAAAGTGCTTTTTAAGAATGGAATGATTCGAACGTACTTATACCGTACGAAATTTCTCGGAGGTGAAGGGGGGGGGGGGGGAATCTAAAACGTTTTCTCATAGAACTCTTCCCGCATGAAGTGCAATCGAAAAATATTTCGTGTAATTAAAATAATCTGCCGTTAATTAAAAACGGTTCTGTTCTCCAATCTTCCAGACGATGCAGAAATTTTTAATTTTATATTCAGTTCAGTAATTATGAAAGTCTTAAGAATTAGGCAAGGAGTTCATTAAACGTGACTGCAGGGGATTTGGAATCAGTTTGTTCTTATTAAAGTTACTAATATTAAACTGTAAAAAAATAATTATATTTCAGATAATTGCTGCTTTCTCTTATAAAAATTTAAGTTTTGGAAGAAAGTACTTAATGTTATAATTATGATTTTCATAATTATACATTCTGCTGAAACTCATTTTAAAATTTGAAATGTTACAAGAAACATTCTTGCATCTAATATAAGTTCAAAATTTAATTACTTCTTTAAAGATTGTTTGTATTAATTAGTGTGCACACGTTTCTTTGCTAAAATAATTGCAAGAATTAACTATGTTCCACTATGTAGCATATTTACATAATAAAACCTAGACATTATTTTAGAATAAAACCTAGACATTATTCTTTTTTACAGGGATTTCGGGAGGACTGTTTCAAGGCAGATTTTCAAAACTAATTATTGAGCTTTTTTTTAAGTAGAATATTTCACATTTCTACAGATTCATTCATTACATTTATTTGGCATTTTAAATTATTAACAAATTTTAACTACATTAGTTAAGATAAGCTACAAAACTTATAAATATCATATGTATTTTACCTCAAAATAAGGTTATAAAGATTAAATTTTTTACGATTGTTTTTATTTATGGAGTTGATAACAATATTTTTAAAAACTAAATCTATTTTACTAATTTTGTAAGAAAGTAAATAAACGAGAGATTATAAATTTTTTATTTATTTATTCGATAATTAATGTACTTCAATATAGGAATGCGTTAATCAACGAGTTTTATGGCAATTTGGCATCGTTTGCAACGTTGCTGCTCTACCTAGTGCCGTCTATAGAGACATCGTAAAACTACTTATTAAGCACCACTTTTTTTATGTATCTGCTGTCAATTACATCAATGAAATAATTCATTATGCAAAACTCACTACGACTTTCATAATACGAAGGTTTCCTGTAACATCTCCGAAAAATCTAAATTCATGTCAAGACATGTTACTCACTCATCTAGTTGCCCTTACAAAAATTCATTTACTTCAGTAATTCAAAAAAAATGGACCTTAATTCTGTCATTTTACATTTTAAAGGTTCTAGAATTATTTTGTGGCTTTCTAGAAGCATTTACAGTCGAGACTTATGATTTTCACATTGGATCAGATTTTTTTTTAATGTATTTTAGTACACCGGGTGTAAATAAGGAGGTAACAAGCTTTAAATCTTTATCTGTTAGAGATAAGTAGGCAATGTAAATTGAAAAAAATGTTCAGAAAAAGGTAGTAAAAAAGATGACAATTAGAAAAAATTCACCTCTTTAATTTTTAAAAAGTTACACTTTTTGAAGTACGACCCCCGTACAAAAAATTTCCTAGTTAGTAAAATGTGTCCCATACTCTAATCAGGCGACGTACAAAATTTGATAATTATACCCTAAAAAGTGTCAGAAATAGGAACTGCTGACTTAAACTACTTTTCAGTGGTTCTTGAAGGGAAAAAATCAGCTGCGATGCTCGCGTTTCAGGGATCGTACAAAAAATTATGAAATAAAGCAATGTTTTGCACTTATAAACGTTTATATTCGAAATCATGTATAGCTCCTGTCCATTTTTGTTTAAATATATATCTGAGATGTTTTGTGATGAAAGGTTGAAACTTTTTTCATCACCTCATTAATGTGTGGGATACATTTTACTAAATGGAATTTTTTTGTACGGGAGGTCATACACGGATTTAAAAAGTGTAACTTTTTGAAAATTTACGAGACTTTTTTCTTAATGCAGTCTTATTTTGAACACTTTTTTAATTTACATTAGCCACTTAATAGATAAAGAACGGAAGCGTATTACCACACCTTTTGGGACACCCTGTATATTTATGTTTTTGTTTTTTGCGTGTATTTTGGTTCATATAGTGATGGAACTTTGAAAAAAAATTTGCAGATATCATCGACAGGCAAAACAGATGCAATTTCTAGTTTTTATTTACGTAACATATTGTTTTACATTTTAGATTTTTTTCATGTATATTTATAAAGGATTTAAAAAAATCCTCATGTCGATTCGCGAAAATCATTGAAAGTTGCAAAAACCAACAGCCTGTCGGTATTCTACGATTACCTCAAGATTTTCAAATTTTTGGAAGTGGCAGCACACTAAAGACTTTTTTAGACTTAAACTAATGAAGAACCCTCTAATGCTAACAAAGCATGCACTTGAATCTACAGAAAACTTTTCCTTCATTCCCAAAGCATTCTTTTTCATTTAATTAGATATCAACATAAATTAATGCATTAGTCAGACAAAAGAGTTTTGAAATATCCTCCCTTTCTAAAATACTGTACTCAATATAACTTTTTTAACAAACAGAGATGTTAAAATACATAAAAAATCTCTTTTCATTATTTATTTAAGTTTCAATTTAATAAATCTAATTAATAGGACAATCACGGTTAGACCTTAAAGCAATTTTAAGAGACTTTTCAGCTGGGAATGTCTGTTTGATATTTTTTTTACTATTATTTATTTAAGTTTCAATTTAATAAATCTAATTAATAGGACAATCACAGTTAGACTTTAAAGCAATTTTAAGAGACTTTTCAGCTGGGAATGTCTGTTTGATATTTTTTTTTACTCCAAACCTTACATACTGGAAGCCTATAAAAAGAAAGGCTGTTTACAATGGAAAATTTGCATATGATAGAATAGAACTAATTAGAAAGCCATTCTATTTAGGTAGCTTAATTTGATTCTGTTCTAAGTAAATTTCAGAAAATCGAATTCTAGAAACCGATATTACGACTGAAATCACACCTAAAGAAAGAAAAATAATTTTTTTAACAATTCTCTACAGTTACAGCCACTAATTTTACTTCATTCTCTTTTGAATGCTGAAAAAAAGTGATAATTGATTGTATTACCTAGTGGCTGTATGATTCATCTGCGCTATATCTCAATTATTCTTATCGGAATTCTTTTGTTCGCTGATTATTTTATGTTAATGAAAACACCAGATTAATATTCAATACTTGAGGGGAAACAATATTGAACATGTCTTTTCATGTGCAAATCCAGTGTTTACTATTGAATTTCCAATGTGATTTCAGATTTCAGGCTCAAAAGTTTTCATTTCTTTGGGATTCGTGTGCATAGATTTCTTAATCCAAAGATAAGTTGAATTAACAGTTATACATACCAAATATTTCTGTGAATGTAAGGTGGTGAATATTATTAATTTAATTGTATCTATGATATAGAGTTTGTGTTGACTGCTCTATTTAAAAGATTCGAATTAATATTAGCATCAAATTGTCATGCGAATGACTTATATCAACTTTACAAAAAAAAGAAATCATTGAAAGTTTTAGTCATCAGAAAAAAAAAATAATAATATTAATGACTATGTCATTTTATCTCTCAACACCCTTTATTGAAAAATGTGTCCCAAAAATGCGACATAAAAAAGCGACATAATTTTACATGTATTTAAATACTATTAGTTCACAGCAGCTTTAATCTATTGTTGCAATATTTCGTAAGCTGTAGAATATGCTTCACATGTCTTTTTTACACATATTTAAATACTATTGGTTCACAGCAGCTTTAATCTATTGTTACAATATTTCGTAAGCATTAGAATATGCATCACATGTATTTTTCTATAAATAGGTTACACTCATAAAAATTTCAACATAGGGCTACCAGGCAAAATACGCGTAAGATGAGCGATAAATGACAAAGTCAATTAATATCGTTTTAATATGGCAATAATGAAACTAAAACAGTAGGGGGGTTCCGGGGAATTTCCCCCTGACGAGGCTCGAACAGCCGAGATTTTTGTACATATATTTAAATACTATTAGTTCACAACAGCTCTAATCTATTGTTACACTATTTCGTAAGCTGTAGAATATGGATCACATGTATTTCTATAAATAGGTTACACTCATAAAAATTTCAACATAGGGTTACCAGGCGAAATACGCGAAAGATGAGCAATAAAATGACAGCGATATGAAATGCAGAGCGATAAAGTCAATTAATATCGTTTTAATACGGCAATAATGAAACTAAAAAATTAGGGGGTTCAGGGGGGTCTCCCCCTAACGAGGCTCGAACAGCCGAGTTTTTTTTTAATGTCATGAATCATGCGAAAAATGAGCATATTCTAATTTTTTGACCTCTAAGAACCTCGTATGCTTTTATTATTAAATGTGTTGAAATATTTCTAAGGTGACGAGTAGAGAAGTTCCATACATGAAAAAGAACTGTATTTTATAAAATAAAGCGTATCACACTTCAACTGAATTATAAACAGTACAAACACTCAAAAATCTAGTGTATGTAACAAACAAACACACACATAAAAATTCAATATTGTGACTGAAATTAGTAGTTTTTTAAAGCTAAAACATTAAGCAGAAATTATATAGGATTATTTAACAAAAATTATGTTTGTATTTTCAGTTGTGATCTCAGTTCTAATAAGGTTTGTTGGAATTCAATTTTCGGAAATTTTTTTAGAACATAATAAAATTAAGCTTACCCAGAATTATTTTCTAATTGCTTCTATTCTGACACATATCTTTACACATGTATAATTATTTTCAATAAATTGTAAATATTTAAAAAAGAATGTTCCTCTTGTTTTTGTGTTTTGCAATTACACTTCCTTATGCAGTATCACTCCATAGTGTGTCTTAATATCATTATACTTGATTGTATATTATACATGAAAACTACAGGTGCGTGATATTTTTTATGTAAATAAAATAAAATTTGTTTTTGTTTTACTCTGAAGAATATAATTAATTTTAATCGAACAATTTCGATTCAGCTCTCTTCATATATACTAGCCACTATGATTTAATTAAAATTTTGTAAAATAACACACATAAAAGGTACTTATCGATCAGAACGTACGTTTCGGGTGAAAACTGTTCACCCTTAAGCCGGAACGTACGTCCTGAACGATAAACACCTTTTATGTGTGTTATTTTACAAATTTTTAATCATATCATTTTTAAACACCAGTTTTCTGTTGAGTTTTCTCCGTCAGTCTCGACCATGCTTATAAAGCCCATGCTTGCATGAAGATAAATTTACTTCAGAGGCTGTTTATCATCAAAGAAATTAGGGAACTTTCCGAGGGTCCACAAATTTCCGGACACAAAATCTGTGCACTAAAATATTTTGCAATCTTCAAAAAATTTTTGAATTAAACTTTTTTGAAAAAAAAACTTTAATTTCAATGGCTAAAAATCGAACTTTGAATTTTCATAACGGCTGATTCAAAATTGATGTTGCAGCGACTATCTCTTAAACCGTGATAGAAGCGCAAATTAGGAAAGTTCGTCTGTAAATTTAGAATAACTTTCAGATACCGTAATTTTTACAAAGGGATGCATACATATAAAAATACAAATTTAATTTTTATACAATCACTTATTTCCTATTGCTTATGATTGGTAAAACCTTTTTCTGTGTCTAAGAAGGTAAATAAAAACAATACCATGTCTCTGAGTAAAGTACTTATCAATATATTAATGTTAAATGTGGCGATTTACACTACTTTACTTGCTGCGTTGGCGTCCGTTTTCGGAAAAAATCTTCCTCTTAGAGGAGTAACTATGACTTGATAAAAGTTAATTAATCATTTTTTTGTTGAAAAATGGCAATTAAACGCATTCAAACTTGTGAAATCAACAGATTTAGTTTTACCTGAACTGATAGGTACATCATTATGAAATTATCCATAACTTAGTCTTAGAGGGTATCCATCCACTACGTCACGCTTCCAGAGAAGGAATTTCAAAGTGTAACAGAGAATGAGAAAGAAACGTGTGTGAAGTAACTCTCACAAGAAACTATCAAATATGTATTTTAGGAAAGTTCTATGCAATAGTATTTCCAAGAATCAAATGTAGCGATTGAATGACTACTAACATAAATCAACGTCAACTTAAAAATGATTTTATTTTCCTCACTTTTGAGGTATTCCCTTAGTATTTTGGGGCAATTCTAAAACTTTTAGGCTAGCGATTTCTTGGTAAATATTCTACTGAGGTACATTGGATTTTTTTTCATCTACTTTCTTAGACACAGAGAAACATTTTCTCAAATACTGGTGATAGGAAATGAGTAAACGTATAAAAATTCAATTCTGTATTTTAATATGTATATAGCCCCTTGCAAAAAATTGCCGTATGAGAAAGCTACTCTAAATTCAACATAGTTTTCTAACTGAAAGTATGTTTTAATCCCTTACGTTTTAAGAGATATCGCTGCAACAGCTATTTTGAATCACCCGGTATAGTCCCTATACATATATTATAAAAAATTCTTTTGGTAATATATTTTTAACAAGTTTATTATAGTTGTTAAAATATATTATTAAAAGAAGAGAGTTGTGAAGAGACTTTTGTCAGTTAAGGAATTAAATCTTATTCGAGTATGCAAAAACAAATTTAATTATCCTGTATTGCTTATATTTCGTTTTTAAAAAGGCAACCTATATTTTGATTTATATTTACAAAAACAGCTTAAATGCATTATTTCGTAGAAAGTTAATGTTCTTACACAAGAGCCCATTTGTTTACATTTGCCTGGGTTCAGCACTGTGGTGATTGAGTTCTGACTAATTCATCTAAAATATGTCAAGGAATATTTACATTCCTTGTAAAAAAATACGCGGGGGAAGGGGGGTTATGAAAATTAAAAGACTCCAGTGATATTTCTACATTTAATTCATTTTAAGAACTAAATTTGCAATTCAGAGTATTGCTCGAATCATTTACTGATTGTTTGATTTGGCTTTGAAGTAATTATTTTGTGAATCTCTATGCTCCATTGTTATTGTAGCTTAAAAAATACAAAATATTGGGAGAAAATTGGGGCAAAAGTTTCACCCTAAGACACACATAAACTGTATGTAAGACTACAAGACAACAAAATATCAAGTAACTTACGCATTTTTGTGGTGGACTTGAAATTGAAGGGCCAATATAAATTTACGTTCATGTATCTATATTTCCTAAATAGATATTAAGCGCATGAGTAAAAAATGTGATACGTTAAATAAAATCTGAGAATTCCCCATGATTATACAGTGAATCCCGGTATTAATAATACAGAAAAGGAAAATTTTAAGTTTTTAAACTATAGCTGCAGCAAGAGTAAATCTAACTTATTCAACATAATTTTAATTCTACACCTAACTGAAACTTTTAAATTTATAGTAATAACCCTTAATTTTTTTTAATGAAAAGAGCATTATACTTTTAATAGTGTCTTTTTTAGAAGAGCAATTATTTTTTCTCCTCATAATTAACAGTTAAGCTTTTATGCAGCATAAATTATGCATATCATTAAAGTAACTAATTAGTCTAATGAATTACTAAGCAGCAATTTGGCGCTTTTTATGATTAGAAAAAATTAACATTTTCGCCTCGTGTTGCCAGGCAACGACATAATTGCAATTATGCTTTACTAAGTGCTACACATAATTGCATTAAGGTTTTTTAGTAAAAAAGGAATTTCAAATTTATGGTAACATTCTGAAATTGAATTTTTAATTAGAAAATAACGTAAAAAAATTGTAATTCAGACGCAGGAAATAAATCTAAGCAGTAATAGGGCCTGTAAAATTTTCCTCGTTTCTTTTTTTTTTTTTTAATGTATTTTAACCATAAAAGTTTGACTATTTTCAAATATTGGTCTTCTGAATAACCCTGCATTATAAAAAGCTGAAAATGATCTGGAATATACAAGTTTGAATATTTTATATAAAATTTTGAGTATACATAAAAGTTTGAATATTTTCAAATATTGGAAGTATTTGTTAGAATTTTTATATCTAAAATTACGTAGATCAATCTATGACTCAATGTCTATGCCGGGGATGAAAACTTGCTTTTTATTCTTGTGATAATCTGCTGATCTCATCAATAAAATATATTAAATATTATCTGTGTTCACATTTGTACAAAATGATACTTTTATTCCTTAGATTTTATTGCAACTGATACTTTAAAATCTCATTTAATAATAGTTTTGCAATGAGAATTTTTAAACGTATTTCTCATGAATTCAAATTTACTGCAGAAAACTTATTTAGGCTAATTCTCAACTGAATAACATACATAACTTACAGTAGAGAAATTTATATTACCCTATAAGTGCTATTAGAAAACAAAAGTAATACTGACTTTATTACCAAGTTCATAAAAAACAAAGTGAAAATACAGTTGTAAATTATACATTGTCGATTAGAACGTCTTCTATTGAAAAAAAGGAAAAATCTTTTAAATATCCTAACCATTACAATTTGATTTATAATTAATTTCGCATGTTATAAATTACTCAAAAATAATGTAATTTTCGAAAGACTCATATTTTCTTTTACTTCATATTTATTAAAAACGGAAGGTGGCTTATGTTTACATTCATAAGACCGAACTTGAGAAGCGGGCAGATTTACCAGAAGGCGTTTGGCCTTCTGGTAACAACTATATAATACATACAGTACATTGATATATTGTATGCAATATGTAGCTGTAAATTCTTATACATACCTTTATTCACAAAACTCAGTTGATACTTCAAATTTTAGACATTTTTTCGAATGAAAAAACAAATTATGATTTCAGCCGTGTGGACAACATGACTAAATTTTATGAACATTTGCAATGCATGAAGATGCAATGTATGAAAATTTAGTGCCTGACAGAAAATTATATAAGAATGAATTTCTGATTAACTCTGCATTATAAAAAGCTGAAAATGATCTGTAATATACAAAGTTGTTAAAGTGACTTCAGACCTTATAAAAATATTCTGTCCGGAAAAATTCTTGTATGCATTTTTAAAAAAAAAAAAATAAACTTTATATTCCTGTCAATGAAGACTTAGTTACTGCATTTTATTTACTGGCAACAAATTAAATAAGAAAATCTGAATAAGAGATAAAATTTTGTATCCTGAGGCATATTTGCATTTCATTATTCCTGAGGCATATTGAGAAAAAAGATTTCAAAAAATTTCAGGCACTATTCAAAGATAAAATGTTTGTAAGATACCAGGTTATAGCAATTCATTCTACATTAACCATTTGAAGCCGAAAATTAAAGCATTAAAAGCTATTGCCTGTGCTCGCGTATGCGCTTAATATCTTTTAATTAAATAAAACAGCAATCTAGCGTCCATACTTAATTTACTACCAGCACCGACAGAGTTAAATCACAAAAGGCAAACTGGATTAAGACCACCACTGCGGATGAGATTTTTATCGCACGCAATTTAATTTGCCAAGTTAATTACATTTATAGTTTACAATACAATGTTTACCGAGCACATAAACCAAATTAACATTAATTTCATAAAGGACCTGGCTCCCATATAAGGAAACATAAAAACTGCAGCATAATCTGATATTTGGTTAAGCTGCGTTCTCGGCTGAAAAAAAAAAAGAAAATAAATAAATGGTGGGGAAGGCGATTTTCGGTGTATCACCATTTCCTTATAAAGCGTCCATTGTAATTCGCCCTTTTTACATCATTATTTAGCTTTAATGACATAAAACCTGAACATTACCTACACTGCCCACCTCTTTCGATGTGGTAAAAAGGGGGGAGGGAAGGAATTTGAGGAGAAAAAGAGGAGGGGGGGATTAAAAACTGCATTCGAATAATCTCATTAGAATTTTTGTTTGAATAATAAAACATCCCCATACTAAAGATAACAGTCAACGTTAACGACGCAATAAAAAGGAGAGAATAATTTTCTGTCTCTCTCCTATTTCACATCAAAGGGAGTGCAAAGCTTCATTATTCCTAACTACGCATGATGAAGAATTAAAAATTCTTTGTAACTTTTTTTTTATTCTTATATGTATATATACATATACCACGCGATTGGCTAAGCTATGCAAATTTTTTGTTTCAAAAAATTTTTCCCTGTTACCCTCATTACTGCTGAGTAATTAGCATGCATTCATTAAAGGACCTTCCCTTTTTATCTAGCGCTAATGGGCCAAGCTGATGTTTCAGGCGAAGTTTTTACCCTCATTTGTCAAAAACTGTTCCTCCACGAGGGAAAAAAATATCAAATTTTGGGTGTAAAAAAACTCTACAGCAGTGAGATAATTAATAACATTTAGTGAGGCATTTGTGATTTTTTTTTCTTACTTGGAGTTAGGTACTGTTCCAAACGACATTTCGATTAGTTTTCAGGTAATTGCTTGGGATTTTCCCATTTTTTCATTCTTTATTCCCTTTTTTTTTTTTCCTTACGCTAAAGTACTTATTTAAACGAACGTTCGGTGTTTCACATGCAAGCAATTTAGCGCATAAAAGAAAAGCAGTTTCGTTTCGATTGCTTTAGATTTTATTCATAGGCAACGATTTCGTTTAACAATGTAACCAAAAATTATCTTGTAGATTGCTAAAAAGTCTTTTTTTTAAGGCTACCTAATCTTTTTTTCCTCATCTTATCGTGTTGCTGAGATAGAGCAGGGAAAAAAAAAAAAAAAAAAAAAATGAGGGGTGGAGGAATAATATTTAAAAGGAAAAATAGGACTAGATTATGAAATGGATATCCTTTGGATTCGTGTTTAAAAAGAAACAGACAGCAAACTGATGCCATATTTGATGCATAATCTTCATGAGGGTTTGTCAAACTTTCTCTCGGACGGAACACTTCGCTTCGAGTTTCTTTGAATTTTGACTGAGCATCTTGCGCAATCTTACAAAGCTCCCTGTGTAAATCTCAGTGAAATCGGAGCTTCGAAAGGAAACCATAGAAGCTATATTGATTTCCTATCAATGATCATTTTTAAGTATATTTAAGTGTATTTATAGATAAAAAAAATAAAAAAGAGCCTGTCGGTTTTAACCCTTTAACGCGCAGTGTCCCCGCTCTGGGAACACCAAACTCTGACGTTTTGATTGTTGCCAGTCACGAAGAATAGTTTTGATTTCTATGAAAATAGTTGCGGGTGACATAGCTCCACGAGAATCCTTTTCTTTTTAAGCACGTCATTTCCCGTAAAAAAAAATTGTCCCGGTTATTTTTAACAGCACTGGAATCTGCTGAAAAATGGAAGAATGCGAGAACAGCTGTTCTCAATCTATCCTAGATTGCCCAATGTTGAAAAAAGTGCAGCCGTTGCCATCGTTCGGCTGTGCCGCACAGCCAGCTGCCGTCAAAAAAGGGTCTCTAGATTTGTGGCACGTGATGAACGTTTCGATCTTCCGCCATCTTGCTGGCAGTTAAGTCGAACGATGGCAACGGCTGCCCTTTTTTCCGCATTGGGAAAGGATTGCGCCTCAAAGGGTTAATCCCGATACCATATGTTTCTCAGTGGGATGCGGAAAACCAATGCGATAGATTACATCGCTCTTCCGTTCAAATTATAGGCGCATAAATATGTATTAAAGCTTAAATAAAATCATTTTCCTTAAAAATCTTGAGAGTCGGTGGTTAATTCTTTGGCACTTACTTCTCTAGGGAGTCCTCGAAAACCCTTCAGCATTTCATCAACTTAAGTGATCCTCAAGTTTGTCCCATCAGTGGCATAGTGCGTTGCGCACTGAACTGGAAGACGGAAGGTGCCTGATTCAAATCCAGGTCGTGTCCGTCGACTTAACCGTTCGGATTTTTCCGTGGTTTTCTCCGAAACTTAGCGCAAAGCACCCCTTAGAAACACCCCTACGGAGGGCACCCCACCCACAAGCCTAGATCCCTCGTGTAGATAATAGGCCTTAATCTCACGACAACAGCAATAACCGTGACCTTCAAGTTCAAGCCTTTCCTTGTCAGATTCCCTTTAAAAGGTGTGATTGTGATTGTGTGTGATTACGGCAACGTTACACTAGGGCGATCTGCCAAGGGAGGGGTGTCTTGGTAGGAGGTCTTTCTAAGAGGTTCGAACGTGCATTCACGTTACATCTGGAGAAAACCTACCAAAACTCCAGACCGTTAGATCGACAGCCGCGCGATGGGACCCGAACTCGGGGCTAGCACACTTCGGCCATCTACCATTTTCAGTGGCATAACCACTGTGCCATGGTGAGGCCCCCTTTAAAAGGACAATGCACATTTGTATTTGTTCTTATGTTTGTCTAGCCTTGACAAGTCTCGCAGAAAATGTGAGGCAAGATTTATAGGGTAATGAATTTATAGGTAGCTAGGTTTCTAGGTAAAAGTATCAACTCAGTTCTCTACATTTTATCCCGTTTTACACAAAACCTTATAAATTGCATTTAGATTGCATATTCCTTTGGCGTAATTAGAACAATGAGAAAAACAGAGCCATGAGTCCTTTCCCCTCTTCCCGTAAAATCCTTATGATTTGCCCCTGTCCATACTTTTATGCCCTGTAACATCCAAAATTATTCTAAACTAGCCGCCTTCGGCGACCAGTTGGTTCGCCATCTTAATAACTCTTGTTCGGAGAGAATCCTGTTTCTCACTGGCTTCCTTGGCACTGAAATCTCTCAGATTCTGAATGGAATTTCAAATTAAGATGGTTACAAACAGGAGTGGCCCTAAGATAAATGTCGTAAGTACAATAAACGCATAAATAAATTAAATAATGTAATGGGGAGTCACGCATTTGGAAAACGGTTGAAGGGCTGCCAGGATGCTTAGGACCCGGTACTGGAGTTTCCTCAGTCGAGCAATCATTTTACCCTGCAATATGGCTCCCCACTGTAGGTCATATAACTGGAACACGCCGAGAAACATGAAAAACTTAGCAAGTGTAATTCACATCTAAAAACATACTCTATTCAGTAAACCAAGTCATATTTCTGCACTTTAAACACTGCGCTTCTAAATAAAAAGGAAAGTTAGTGCTTACCTTGTAAGAGATAAGATAAAACCCAGTTTTTTGAAGAATTCTTCTCTGACACGTAATACACTGATCGCTTAAATACTGCCACTGCTTCTTCTTGACTTGGCACAACTAGTTTATGTGTTACCTGGTAGGTAGCTCTGCTTGTACCTAAGAAAACATATGTGGATCGGTTTGCCCGCTAGGATCATTTTTGACCACCTTCCCCTACATCGCGATGCACCTTCTGTTCTCATTCGAAAACGGCAAGAGTTTGTTTCTTGCTTGTGGTGGTGATAGCCAACAGCTCATTATTTGAGAGACGATGACAATCATGAGGCGCCTTGCAAACCTGCCAAGTCCGCAAGCATCACCGGGTCTAGAAGCCGAGAGATTATTTTCATGAAATTGCAAAACGAACGGAGATTTTCCGTATGCACGGTTTTTCTCTATTTAGAGCCGTTGCTATATTATTTATCATATCGCAAAGTTCGATAAATCGTTAGAATGAAACTGTTGGGATCACGTTTGGAATCTATATAAATAAAATTAGACTTTTGTCTGTACATTTCTTGGAATTCAAAAATTTTGCGATTTCTATCCGTTTCAAGCACCCGGGAATCCGATGCGACCCTCAAAAAAAAGTTTGTCTGTCTGTCATTCTGTCATTCTGTCATTCTGTCCGTGACGCTTTTTTTGTTTAAGCATCACGTAAAAACGACTGAAGCGAATGATATGAAATTTGGTGTCATGATAGGTGGTCACTCAACTTAAAACATAGGCGTCGAATTTTTTTAAAATCTTGATTAGATTTTCAGATTTTGCGAAAATCGTTTCAAACTGCGTAAATTTGTGTTCAAGCATCACGTAAAAACGACTGAAGCGAATGATATGAAATTGGGTGTCATGATAGGTGGTCCCTCAACTTAAAACACTGTCGTCGAATTTTTAAAAAATCTTGATTAGATTTTGAAACTTTGCGAAAATCATTTCAAACTGCGTAAATTTGTTTTCGCACATCACGTAATAACTGCAAAGGTGAAAAAATGATATTTGGTGAAATCATAGGTGGTCACTCACCTTAAACTATAAGCATCTAATTAAAAAAAATCGATCAGATTTCGAGATTTTGTGAAAATCGTTTAAAACGGAGTGAATCTTTGTTCCCGCATTACGTAATAGCGACTAAAGCGAATGATATGAAATTTGGTCACACGATAGATGGTTGCTCAACATAAACTAAAGGAGTCCAATTTTTTAAACATTTTTATTAGATTTTGAGATTTTGTGAAAATTCTCTCAAAATACGTTCAATGATAATTTCTTCAAACTTCACGTAATAACGACTAATACGAATGATACGAAATTGAGTGATATGATAGGTAGTTGCTAATCTTAATTTATAGGCGTTGAATTTTAAAAATATTTTGCTTACATTTTGAGATTTTTCGAAAATCGTTTTAAAATGCTGAAAATTTGTTCCAGCATCACGAAATAAAGACTGCAGGGAATGAAACGAATTTGGGTGACATGATAGATTTTCACTCAACTTAAATTCTAGGCTTCCAATTTTTCAAAAATGTTGATTAAATTTTGAGATTTTGCGAAAATTATTTCAATATGCGTAAATATTCGTTGGCGCATCACATAATTACGACTAAAGCGAATGAAATGATATTACTTAGTTACTCTCTAACCTGTAATATTTTAACAATACATGAAAATTATAACTTCGCTTTCTTTACTTTGGCAACCTACTCCATCCATTCTGTGTACTCCTACAATGCTGACGAAAGTTCTTGCTTTTTGGAAATTTGCATTCACTAACCCATCGAGGACGGGTACTTCAGCTAGTGTTAAAATAAAGCCGAAATTTTTCACAATTTATCATTTATAGCCCAATTATAGCCGCTGTGAGAATACAAAGAGCGAATTCGAGTAGTGAGTGTAGACATGGCAAGACTTTATCTTTGTCTACTGAAAATTCCGTTTGGATGTCTATTTGATCAGTAAGCACATGCAAGCGATCCCCAGAAATAAAGATAAAACTGAAGATAAATGCAGCACAAAGAAATAATAATCGGAATAACAAACGGCATTTTATAAAAAAAAATTTCAAGAGCTTGTGAAGAGATGTTTTAAATAAACTGAAATAAAATTATTTCTAGGGAATTCATGTCTAAATTTTCATTTAATTTCAAAAGGTTTTTTGTCTCTAATCTGTAATTGCCTTCGAGCTAAGTTGAAAATGGATAAATCAAACCAAACTTATAATTAAAATACAATCTATAAAAAAGTATTTGCATAATGCATAGTTATTTTGTTTTTAATAAGTAAGTGGTACTAAAATCTTTATCCTTTCTTCTCTTAGGAAAAATTGTATTGGAAAAAAAAGATTCGAAAAAATAAAAAGAGAGGGTTTTTTTTTTTTTTTTTTTTTTTATAAATTATACACACATCTATATATATATATATGAACATAAAATTAAGTCCTGGCGAAATTTTCACGTCTCGAAAATTTACTACAAACATTTCCATTGCTTTTTTTTTCCCAACCACTTACATTAGAGTGAACAATTTTCATCACACTTTGGAGAACACGTTGCTTAAAACATTTTTTGCAGCTCCGTGTTAATTTTTTTCGCTTACTAAAAACTCATCCCTAACGAAGGAACATAAAAAAATACTTAAAAATTAGCGAACTGCATTTTCCATTACAAACCATGGCAACGACAGAAAACTGAATCTTTTTTTTATAAACGTGAGATGGCAGCGGTTAAAGGGGGAGGAGAGAAAAAAAAAATTCAAAATGTCTGTTACAGAAGCTCGGATAGCTGCGCCCTCTAGGGGATAAGAGGAGCGTAAAAATTAAGACGAGAAAATTAAGTGCTGGTGCGAAACTTCTAAAATCCTTATCATAACGTCTAAGTTTCGTTCGCGTTATGCTGGTGGTGCATTAAAGCGAAAGGGGGAAGAGGCGTAGCTGGGCTATGCAAATACACTTTACGTGAGTAATTTCATCATAATTGGGAGGAAGACTTTGCTGCAGCGAATGGTGTTTTTCGTTGGCGGGAGGGAAAAAAATGACAACCCGAGGCAGCAAAATAAATTAAGAAGCGAAGAAAATTAGCACTTTCGTTTCTGGTTTGCTAAAAAGTGGGTATATCTAGAATAAAAGTGCGGTAAAAATAAGCTGTCTTGTAAGTTTTAAAGCAAAGATATTAATTGCAAACTATCCCAAGGTTTATCTTTCAATTTTGCAGATTATTTTAGTTAGGACGCAAGAGGGAAAAAAAAAACTTATCTTCCAATAAGTTCTGGTTTGCTTGAAGATTATTTTCCTGCTTCATTAAATTTGTTTAGCTTGAAAATAATGTTTTTACCGTAAATGTGGAATATTAAAATTAGTTGCATAGCTATGGAAACGCACTCTTCTATTCCTTCTCCTCTTCTTTCCCCTTTACCCCCCCCCACACACACACACACACACACTTGAGAGTCATCAAGAAAGTAATATTATTCCAAGCGATAACCTTTAATTTTTTTTTCTCGATATGTGAAGTTTGACTCAAAAGTTAGAAACAGTATTTTTCAAGCGAGTTATTATAAAAGGATATGCGAGAGGATAAGGATATTTCAGAGTTTAGATTCTGAAACAAATTTTATTAAAACATCGACGTTTAAACGATGTTTACCCAGACAACACAGCAAACTTGCATCAAACTTGCAGCAAGCTTGATTTATCAAGTCAATAAACTTGAATTAAGCTTGAAAATTTCAAGCGTGTAAGCTTACTGAAAGCTTGAATCAAGTGTTCAAGTTTACACTTGCCCAGCTTGAATTAAGATTGACATAGCAAGCTTGAATCAAGCTTGACATAGCAAGCTTAATTTCAAACTTAAAAAATTTTCCTAAATACTCGGGGCGCCCGTCGACGAACTCGCCCACATATTTTATTTTTCTACGCATTTTCCCCTCTACGCTGTAATTTTAAGCTGCTTCCATCAAGTGTCCGCGGCTGGGTTCTAACTCCTGTTAAACCGTTAGGACGGGAAGCCAGCATCCTATCCATTCAGCCAATCTGCCTAGAGCTGGTATGACTAAAGTTTGGAGTGACTGTTAGGGTTGTCACGCCGTTTTCTGGCGAGATCGATCAGTGGCCGATGCTGACCTGTTTCTTTTATTTTTCCATGGGATGAATCAAAATTAAAATAATGTTTTATGTGTGATTTATAGACTCTACTAATAGGGAAATAAGCATAATATAAACTTAAAAGCAGTACACGTTTTAAAACTTTCAATATCGCGACAGTCATGTTGGGCAATACTGACCAAAATCGAGACAAACGACTGATTTTGAAATCAATTTCGTAGTAAAATTGTATTTTATTTTGAAGAATTTCCATATTTGGAAATATAGAATATTTTTTTTAATTCTATGGTCAAGTACATTTATGAAAGATGATAAATTATTTGTTATGTGGATGTGGCTTTCCAAATCAAGCAGTAATCAAGTTGTATTCAAGCTTGACAGTTCAAATGACTTCTCCAAGCTTGCTACAAGCTTAAAATGAATTGAACTCCCAAGCTTGTATTAATACGTCAAATTCAAAGAAATGTCAAGCTTGATTTAAGCTTATGTGCTGTCTGGGTAGATTTCTACTTCATATTATATTGGGATTTAAAATAATGAACCATTTTATGTAACACTTACTATAAGGATACACTGCTATAAGTCTTGAATTGAATCTTTTTTTTTTCTTCCTTTGTTAAAATTACAGCTTTCCATACTACAATCTTTTAAATCTGGACATAAAAGATCTGTTAAATAACAAGACTTTTTTTCACCTCTCAAAAAAATGCTACGTGATCTAAGTATAAACATTTCCCAAGCATGTCCAAATTGTGACGAATACGCTCTGGCATTTGATTGAATGTAAATCCCAGTTTAATGCGCCTATTCACCTCTTTATATACCAAATTTTTTTTTGTGCAATTTCCGTGCTCCTTCACAGTATTTTCTGTCAGACGCTTTTTAGTGCAGACAAACACAACTGAGTTGAATCATATTCTATATTCGCCCATTTAAAATGTTTCGACTATTCAGTTTTTTTTTTTTTTTTTTTTCCTCCTCAGTATACATCGAAGATTCAAAGGAAGCAATTTTGAGTAAGGATGCAGTGATATAAAAATGTCTGAAACCCTTGACTGAAATCTTATCTCAAACGAATGCTTGCAAAATTTCTGCACATGGTGATCTTTTAATTTCTTTCTCATAACGATTAATCAGCCTCCACGGATTACAACGAAAATTTAATTTTTAAATACTCACTATATTTTACCTCAATAGATTCCACTGATTCCATAATTATGGTTGTTGGAGTAGTTTACTTATTAGTTATTACTTATATTGCTTTTATTTTAATAGCGGCCACTTGCCATCTCACTACTAAAGCCGGAAGTATTGGTTACTTAATGGAAGTGTCATAAAGGGAGTACCAATGTCGCCCAAGACACTAGAAAAGACCTAACGAAGTGACAACCAAGACTGGTCGAGAGGCGAACCCGAGCCCTTAGCAGTAATATTGGGCCAGCTAACCATCATACAACGGGGATCGCCATTGCTTTGCCATTAACTACTTAAGTTTTCCGTTTCATTATGGAAAGCCAAGTATTATGATTATAAAAGCATGTAACAGTATGTGTTGTCAGTGTATTAGTGCCTGCACATAATATGTAATTTAAATCCATTATGCCTATTAGTATTTTTTCCCATTTCTTTCAAACAGATTTTTCCCCTAATTCAAGCCTTTTAAGACTTCTGAGCTTTTGCTCAAAGCTAAACAATCTTTTTAAAATATATTTGTTATCCATTATCTTTAATCCTGTTTTTAAAAGCCTCAGAACACTAACCATAAAGGTGAACATATTAAATATATTCTATTGATATATTTTAAAAATGTATATTTTTATTATTTTTTTTAATGGCGTGCATGCTGATTAATTATTCTTCTTTTTCATTCTAAGTGGTGTATATAACCTTAATAACAAAATGTTAAAAGTATTTTAATTACGCTAATCAAAAATAAATTTTTATTAAAAAATATTAAATATATAAAAGAAATGTAAATAAATGTACTAAAGATTAACTTTTAAAATGTAGAGGTAGCACTAGGTATTTCCTTACAGGCAATTGTTTAAATTGAGGATGCTGTCAAAATAGTAGCTGAACTATTTGAAAACAACAGATCAATTATAAGTCACATGATAAAATTACATTAATCTTAATTGAGGTTATTTAAAATTGTCATTTATTTTTATAAGCCTCATAAAACTTAATTAGCGGTCAGAAATACTCAATAGCCAGATGTGTCTAACTTCATTTTAAAAATCAATAAAATAGGGGAAAACTGAGACTAAAAATATTTCAGTTTTATTTATTTCATTTTTCTAATTTATTACTAAAGAGGTTTCAATGCTGTTTATCTGCTGCAGCAAGCTTTCAGCGAGCTTCGAACTAATTGCATAAGCATCAAGGAGTTCAATTTATTTTCATCAACCTGAGGGGATGGCTGCGTCATAAAAATCAAAATTAAAACCCCCTGCGCCAGTGTTTTCCTCTGCATATGTGCACCCTCCGCAGTAAAGCTAATGAATATGACTGGTTTATCATGCTTACGCCCTCTAGCACACCCATAAATTACCGCTTGGAAAACTACCTCGAAATTAAGAAAAAAAAAAAGGGGGGGGGAGATAGCAGCCCATTTTCAAAGTCTTGCCGACACAGCTATATCTTGTTAAAAAATTTCACTCGGGAAGCAGAAAGTAACCCCCCAAAAATGTGCATTCTGCGCGGTGTTGTTGCCAAGCAGCTATTTATATATTCTGTTTGATATTGTGTTCATACGTTACTCGCTTTTAAGATAGAGTAGTCAAATCTTTATCCAATTTTATTTCTGCGAAAATGCTTTCAACTAAGTACGAATTTTTACCACCCTCTCACTCCGCTAGCAGTGTGGTTTGCAAGGCTAGCAAAGGTACATTAAGTTTTAAATAAATAAGCTTATTTCTCCTCTATGTGTTCTCAAAGAAACTTTGTTTCGGAATGTTTTCTGCTGTTAATATTTTTTTTTTCTTTTTAAAAAGTACTCCTTCTGGAAAAACACAGAATCAATAGTTACATGAGTAAAGTGCGCTCGAAATCAAAAATTCTCTGTCCATATAAAGCATTTTTCTAATGGAAGTTGTGGGTTAATGAAAACCTACTTCGAATGTAACCATCAAAGAAGTAATATGCTCACATTGATTTAAAGTGGTGTGAAACTTTTTTAAAAACTTTTAGATTACCACGTGCTTCTTATGCATTTAACTGATGCAGTGCACTGCGTAATTTCATACGTACTTAGAGGAACCATTTCACATTAACTGAAATTATTTCAGCAACTAAAAGTTAGAAGTTATAGCGGAATAAAAAGGAGTTTACTTAAAACGTTGACTTACGCTGAACTGTGTTCTTTTAATTCGAGAAAAAGAGACAGAGAGAGAAAAAAATACATTTTGATAAAAGCTTCGTTGAAAGAATGCATTAAAATAAATGGAAGTTGTTCTTCAATATTTGTTCTGATTTTAATCAAATTAAACAACAGGTTTTTAGTCGAACTTTCACAAGTTTTAAAATTTTTGTAGATGAAAATAATTGTATGAAAGGGAAGTTAAATGCAATTATTTTACATTCTGTGTGCTTGTGATTCACCAGCTGAACAATAATAAGTTAACAAAAGTAACAATAAGTGAACAATTTTTTTCAGACGATGGGAATTGTTTAATATTCCATTAGCACATTCGTTAATTCATCAAGATGGAAAAACTGTGACAGATTCTATTCTTTAGTAAAATAAGAATACCTCTAGGGGTAAGTTCTTGAAGTTTGGTAAGACTGATAATTGAAATAAAAGAAAACAGTTAGTCGTAGGACTGCACGTCAGAAGTGAAAATTTCTTGCCAAGCTTTCTAAAATTTATATTTATGCAATTATAGAAGTTTTCACACAAAATTGTATTTTTATTAACAAAACATAAACATCTATGAACGTTTATTCACATTTTTATACATTTGAAATTCATAAAAAAAAAACTTTTTTAAAGTTGTAAGGGTATCGCACAATTATTATGATATTCTCACAGTTTCATATATTTGTGTACGTTTGTATACATTTTAACGCAATTTTCTCGGTTAGCAATGGAAATTTTTGATTTTTTAATTTAATTGCATTTCAAATTTTTGCGCTCGATTTGTGTACACCTTTAAATTTTAAAAAGAAAGGAAGAGTGCGCGCACAGGCCGCAACGTGACACAGCCGGTATATGCGTTCGGTATACATCAGCAATGCACATTTTTCTGCACGTGTTGGATTTTGTTCGATTTCATTAATAATTATGTACGTGAATTTATTAATTATCAATAATTATGTACTTACATTGTAATGAACAGTAATTCTAATTATATGTTATGAATGGTGGATTTATAATTCAAATTCAAATGCACTGTAGTAAAATACTTATAATTCAAATAATGTACCGTATATAATTATTAACACTCCCCACATTATCAAATTAACTTTAATGTACAGCTGCGGAAAAAAAAGGCCCACTTGTACATTTTTCGGCCGTCGTTCGTCGCACAGCAAAGTTACAGATACCAATCGTTTACGATTGACGCACACTTTAATTTGCTATGCATAAAAATTGCATAAGGGGCCATCTACATATTAAAATTCGCACCAACTTTTTTTTTCTCAATAGCAACCCCTAGATTTCACTTCATATTTCAAAAATTTAGCTCATTTTAACCCCGGACACCAATTTTCAATAAATTTGGACAGAAAATGAGTGAGTTATGAGCACCCAAAATCCCCCTCCCCCTATGTTAAAATATTTTTTCATACTTCAATTCATATCTCATATAATATTGGTAGTAAGAAGCTGATTTTTATTCGTACTATTAGAACTAAACGACCCAAACATAATTTAATGTTATTATGATTTTTAATAAATCATTAATATGAATTATGAATTATTAAATTAATATTCAAAAAAATTATGAATAGCGACCTAGCCAAATTTCGATGGAAATAGATGCAGAAATTAATATTACATGGCTGTGCAAAATTTCAAATTTTTACGTTCAGTAGTTTAATTTATATTAAATAAAATGTGTTATTTTCATGAGTTAAGGGACCATATATAAATTTATTAAGTGAAAATTTTTTGAAAATTGCATAAAATAAATGTAAATTAGATTTATTTTGGGCAAAAACACAGTAAAAGATACCAATATTAAAAATATCAAATTTTGAAGCAAATAAATTAGAGGTTTTTACAGTTTGTTAGGGATTCTATAAAGCGTGTATTGTTGCGTCCGCTACTATATTCCCCCAAATAAAATATTTTCCAGCTATAGAATTAGATGCAGTAGATGTATGTCTTCTAATACAACGTCCTATTTCTGAAAAACTAACATCCTCAACTTTCCAGGCATGAATGTGACTTTTTTTAATATCGGAAACATTAGGTCTTTGGAATTCCCCATACTTTATCTAACTATAAATTAAAATACCGCCAAAAGTCTTAAGAATATTGCACATTGCAGGCGATAGTATTAAATGAAGAAAGTGAAATAACAAACACAGTGATAATATTGGGTCGGCAAAAAAGTAATTGCGTTTTTTACATGAAATTCAAACAAATAAATTTTGAATCATGAAACCATTCTTCAAGTTCGACCTTAGCTGAGTCGAGCAATATTCATGCTTGTAGTCAGAAGAGCAGGGAGCAGCCTCTAACTCCTGCCAACATTTCAGCTGTCTAAGAGAAACATCAAGGGAAACACTGAATAACAATTTCAAAATTACAAAGATTTTCAAAATCCTTACCAGTCATTTTGCATTTTTCCCTTAAATCATGTGTACGAACCAAGGAAGTTATGAACTCACGGGTCATTTGGACCGCAGACTAAATATTCTATTCTACCCTTGATATTCTCAGTACAAAAAACTTTAAGAGAGATGGGAACAATATTTTCCTTGAAAATAATATTAATTTCTTTTAATTCTCGCGAGCGAAATAAATGAAAGGCGAAAAGTTCGGAACCTACAAATAGCGTTTTTCAATTTGCAGAAAGTCCCTTAAAAACGCGCAAAAATGAATGAAATTATCGTAGAAAATTGGTGAAAATTTATATTTAGGGTAATTTGAAGGTTTTCTTTCGTTTAATAAAGTCAAAATATGGGGTTGCCATTGAGAAAAACGAAGTTGATGCAGAATTAAATATGAAGACGGCCCCTTATGCAAATTAAATTAATAGTAAATTAAAGTACGCGTTATTTGCAAACGAATGGTATATATAACTTTGCTATACGACGAACGATGGCGAAATAAAGAGCAAGTGGGCCTTTTTTTTCCGCAGCTGTACAATAACTATATCCAAATTAAGTACAGTTTTTAAATAAATAATCGAAAAATATAGCATCTATTTAACTCGAAAAATTCTGCACTTTTTTTGCAAAAACATAGATTGTACACAATTTGTACATAAAAAGTGGATATTTTTGAATATTTTGAAAGTATACACTTGTTGTGTAAATTATATGCAGTTTTTATGCATACTAAAACAAAAATTTACGCAGTTTGAAATGATTTTCAGAAAAATCCCAAAATCTACTAAAAAAAACTTTTTTAATCCGACGCTTATAGCTTAAATTGAGTGATCACTTATCATGTCACCAAATTTCGTTTCTTTCGCTTTAGTCGTTATTGCGTGACTGAGAACGAAAATTTATGCTGTTTGAAACAACTTTCAAAAAATCTATAAATCTAATGATTTTTTTTTTCGCCTTTAGTTTAAGTTGAGTGACCACCTATCATGTCACCAAATTTTATTTAATTCGCTTCAGTCAGTTTTGTATAATGTGCGAATAAAAAAAGCGTCACTGATAGAACGACAGACAGACAAACTCTTTTTACGGTCCTACTGGGGTTTCAAATGCTTAAAACGGATAGAAATCGCAAAAAAATTTTAATACCAAGTAGTGTAGAGGCAAAGTCTAATTTTATTTATTTAGATACCTAAAGTTCCCATTCCAAAATTGAAACAACAATCACTTCAAACTTTAGTCATTTCATCCCGAGTCGAACCCGTCTGGTAATTAGAATGCTCGTCTACCACGCCTTGGGTCTATGGTTCGATACCAGTCGCGGAAGCTAGGACAGCTGCGAAACAGAACCTTTGCTGAACAGAACCTTTGCTGATAACAGGTGGGAGCACTAAAATTCAAAGAAAGGAGGAAGAAATCTCAGCAGGCAGGGGGACGATGTGGCTTTGACGTCACAATCAACTTTTTCCCCCCATATCTAAGCGTGATGGTCACGCGAATTCAGTGCTTTTTCTCCATCCCGAAAGTGCCCAACGCGCCTAAAGAAGTTTTCACTTCAAAAATGGTACAGTTTCTTGTTTTAGTTCAAGAGTTTTTGTTTTTGTTTTTTTCTAAAACAGTTGAGCATTTGATGCATTATCAATACGTGAATTATTTCAATATGCTCTTTATTCTAAACACACTGAAGAGCCAAAACATTATGACCACCTATTCAATAACGCGTTGCGCCTCCTTTGGCCAGCAAAACAGATACAGCTCTCCTGCGCATGGATTCCACGAGTTCTTGGTAGATACCTGGAGACAGGTTGTTCCAAATATTTAAGCAGCGGTTACACAAAGTCGAGAGACTGGAACATCTTGGTATTTGAGCTCTGAGCTGCCGGGGAGAGGGGAACAGCTATTCTGCTGGAAAACGGCGTACCCTGACATGACCATTGACGTGATAAAGGAAAAACCAGGATTCATCCGACCAGGAAACTCTCTTCCACATATCCAAGGTCCAGTCTCGATGTTCTCACGCCCACTGTTGGCGTAGTTGACAATGACGCTTGGTCAGCAGAGGCACACGAGTGGGACGTCTACTCCGCTGTCCCATACCTAACAGTATCCGCTGAATTGTGTGTTCCGAAACACTTGTACTTGGACCTGCATTGTGCTGGGCTGTCAGTTGAGCCGCTGTATGCCGCGGATTTTGCTATACTAGTCGGGACAGTCTCCGACGTCCTCTTTCTTTGATGGTGCGTGGAAGCCCAACATCTTCGCGTCTACTGCTGGTTTCACCGTCATTAATCCACATTTTATTAATAATAACAACGGCAGATCGTGAACAACCGCCTAGTCGTGCAGTTTCGGAGATACTCGTTCCGAGTCTTAAAAGACCATTACAATCTGCCCTCTATGAAATTCGCTTAGATAAACAGCCTTCCCCATCACTCACAAACGTGAGAGCAAGAATGATTCCTTACCTTCTCCAGCAACAGTTAAATACCATTCCCACTTAATTACGTGCTCTCCATGTCTTCCAGACGAGTTCATTGAAAAATGTAGGGTGATCATAATGTTTTGGCTCGTCAGTGCAGATATTATTCCATGTTTTATTAGCCTGTGTAATGTTTTACAATCGACGAATGTGATACAATTCCATGTTTTACAATCGATAAACATATTTTGTATGTTACTTTATGTTTTTTAGATACTTACTTTTATTTATAGTTTTCTTGATTTGTTGTTGATGTCGATTAATCAATTTCGTTTTTAGAAAGGATTCATAGATATACAGAATGTTCCAAACAATAAATTACAAAGTTACGTAAGAAAAAGTACAGAATTTTATGGTGTTGATTAAAATTTTCCGGATATTAAATCTAAATGAATAAAAAATATAAATTTTTATACGGCCCCGTGCAAAAGAAGAACAATAATTAAAATTTTCTCCGTATATTAATGAAGGGATGCGCAAAATTTCAACCTTTTTTCATCCCTTCTATCTATATGAAAATAAATATATACTGACTTAAACCACTTTTCAGTGGCTTTATAAGTGAAAAAATCATATGGGAAGATCGCATTTCAGGGATGTACATAAATTACGAAAGAAAACTATGATTGCATAAGTACATACTTTTGCTATTATTTTTAGTTATAGATTTCCCATGGAAGGGGGGGGTCCAGCTGCGGGAAGAGGAGAGGGGGGAGTCCATTCTTAGTATAAAATTCATTTGCATCAAAAAACAATTTGCATCATTTTTTTTTCAATATAAAGAGTTTTCAAAATTTTTTAAAAATTTATATTTTTTAAACCGTATACTATTTTGAGAGGTAGATTCAAAAGATGAATATTTGGCTATAATTAGCACTTTTGTATAGATTAGGGGATATCTAGAACTCTAAAGAACCCCCCCCCCCTTACACACTTCCGTGATTATTGGTGTTGTATAGTCCCTTACCAACTTCGTTTAAACATATCTCTGAGCTTTTTTTATGATGAAAGGTTGAAATTTTGAATATCACCTAATTAATGTATGAATCATATTTTACTAATTGGAAATTTATTTGCACAGTGGCAGCATAAATTTTGAATTTTGTATTTATTTGAATTTAATTTCCTGAAAATTTTAATCGATACTATAAATTTTTGTATCTTTTTTTTACGTAACTTTGCAATTTATTGATTAATTTTATGTGTCTATGTTCAATATTTGAAAGATAAAAGCCTAGGTAAGTGGAGCTTTTTTTAAACATTATATATGCACTTTTAGAATTGTAAAGAACTTCATCAATATGCCTAAATCATCTTACCTTCCTAATTGTGAATAAATTGCTTTAAATATGTAATACTCAAATTTACTTTTGAAATTTATTCATTAAAAATAAAAACTCTTATAGAAATTTAGCGGCTTTTTAAATTGAATTTAGTGACTTTTGCAAAAGAATGTCTGGCAGCACTGCCCTTCACGAGCGGTGTTGCCCGAGACGGGCAAACAGGCAGACAAACAGACACACAAGCACACACGCATTTTACATCTTGCTTTATTTGTATAGATAGTTTCCATAAACAACTAATTATTTTGTGAAATTCCAGAGAAAACGTATATACTATAGCACATTCGGGGACGTGAGCTGTCCTGTCCTCGCAAACAAACAATTCCTTTATGAAAAAGCTTATGCAAACTGAAATTGTATAGATCTCAACTATGTAAACATCATCTACATTTCGGAAAATGTTGAAGTTTGACTAGAGATTTACAATTTTATTAATGTTCTTTTATCTGAAAATAACCGTAGTAAGATAATCGTGATATCACTACTCCAACACAGTATCAGTAATTCCAAAATTATACATATCAGTTGGACATAAAGAGCTTTTCGTAACAGAAGCAATGAAGGACGATTCTTAGTTTTTTTTTTAAGTAACTTACATTTTAGAGAACCTCTATAGCCTTCTGATATTTTAAACCACGTAAATAAATAAATATTTATCCACACAGATTTGATTTTTTTTTCGAAATGGAAATTAATCATAAACCGATTCATTATTTCACTCATTAATAACACAAATCTCGCATTAATTTTTGTCAGTGATTTATTCTCCTTCTTCAAAATGTAATCATTATTTACGGATTTAAAATCTCTTAAAGGAGTAGAATGTGTCAGAAGCTTTTGACTGATTCACAGTGCGACTGTAAGAATCTAATAAATCTACACCTTCTCTCGGTACATGCGCACGCTTTAATTACGATTTATGGATGGAAACTGCAATTAAATATTTTCCCGCTCCTAAAAGCGTGATAAATTGTGATTTAATAAGTAGAAATATAAGGTGTGCAACATCTGCAACCAGAAACGCCTGTCTTGACGGCAAAATAATTAACGCATTAAAATATACTTTTCCCAGTCTTCCGTTAATTAAACCGGAACAACATTTTGACATTACTTATAATTTAATATCAAGCAGTAATTCATTTTCTCTACCTATCAATAACATTTTTGCTATGTGGAAGGGGAAAAAACAGAAAAACTAGAACTTTCCTCCCGACACGGTGAAGAAAAATTCATAATTTGATTAATATTGCCAGAGAACGTTTGCATAAAGACATTCAATTTATTTCCAGCTTCGACACCTAGAGCCGTCATGTTTTTACAGGCCTATCTCTCGGGTATTAATTAAGTTTTCACAGAGTATAAAAAAATTATTTAATTGAATTCATGGTTTTCGTTGGACAGAAATGGCTGGGTGGGGAAAAAAATGCATGAGTTTTGATATTTCCATATAGAAGAAGGAGAAAAAGAGAAGAAAAACCTACTGAATTCTTACATATTAATATGAGGAAGACCATAAAAAAGTAGGAGCTCACTGAGCTTTTTCAATTCATTTTCGGCTCTAGCTTGTTTGGTTTGAGTGAAATATATCTAAAAAAATACCCGCTTATATTTCATTAATGAGATCTTCATAAGTCTCATAAAAAATCTTATGCGGAAAGTATATCTATATGTATAAAGAACTTTCTCCTTAAAGAAAATATAAGACGCATAGTAAAAACACCTATTTCTACCTTTAAAAAACGAGAGAAAGAAAAAAAACTCAAAAAAATTCATCCTTTTTTTCTTGTGTAAACACAGTGTTCTTTAATAAAAAAAAAAAAAACCTCGATGGATTTTAAGTTTCGTCTTTATGCCTATTAATCTATCCTGGGGAAAAGAAGAATATTTACACTTCGTTGCAGAAGTACGTTGGAGTATAAAGGAGTTTTATGTATAGTGATTTGTATCAGCTTTATTGACGGGGGAATGTTTTTGTTCGCTTGTTTTTGATAGGAATATCTAAACAGCTATTACATGGCTTCTTCGTTATTAATGCCGCGCTCCAGTGTTTGAATTCATAATTTGCGCACAGTTGTGGGCTTGATATTAAACGCCCGCAGATTGTGTTGATTCTTGTAAATATTTTGGAAGTTATCAACTTCTGAAAAATAGCGGTTAATATAAGCAATAATTTTTCACGCAGATGGAAGAGTAAGAGAATAGGATGTCTAGAAGCAAAACAGTATCGTGTAAACATCGGCAAACTCTTTGGATAATAAGAAAGTGCATGATGGTTTTTTTTATCCCCGACTTGTTCTATGAATACTAGTATGTTAATGAAAATATTTATTATCAATTATTGGTTCTGCCGTTGCATTTAGATTGCATAGTGGACTTGGTCCATTCAGTATTAAAACATAAATGGAAATCGGTATAAGCCTGCCTGCTTCTAGCTCTCAGAAATAACCAAACATTTATCTCGTAGGCCGAATTCAATTAACTCAATACATTAAGCGTCATGTAATACTTTTAGAGTTCTTTAATTGAATTAAATCTTTCTTTTAACAGTGTTTTTAACTTTCCAGTATCCAGGGCTTCAGAAAAAGTGTTTTAATGAAAGAAAAATTAAAACGTGAAAGAAGAAATATGTTGAAAACTGACATTTCATAATTCCTTCGGCTTCCTAGCTAATAATGGTTAAACAAAAAAGCGGATAGAAAGCAATCCTAGAGTCAATTCTAAAACACGATTTCTCCTATAAACGAGGGCTGTAAATTAAGTAATGCCTCAATGCTACCATATCCTATTTGCGCATGTCCGCTCTTCTGCGAGTTTCTAGGTTAAGTTGCCACTATTTAATTTGCAGCCCTCGAATTTGAAATATTCTTAGATAGACTAGAAAAGAGCAGTTTTTTTAACTTACAGATTCAAATTCCTTAACTATAAATACTGCACACGAATTTGATGACTATTGTATATTGTTATTGTTTATTGTTCAAAACTTCTATAAAGGAGAGTTTCCTAAATTGCCCTGGAGCACACTAAAGGACCTCCTTTACCCTCTCAATTACTATTTATGCATCCACTTTAAGTTCTAGCCCGGGGGTGGTCAATCACGTGCATATATTGCGCCTTTTTTCCACAGACCAGCTCAGATGCGCCATACAATTCAGGGGCCTTTTTTAACTTCCTTGATTTCAGGGGTAGAGTTGGAAAATATAAATACGGTGGGATGGCAATAATAACATGGAAACGCGAGATCGAAATTGCTGTACTGAGGAAGAAGATTTTAAAATGAATTCTTCGGACATTTGGTTGGGAATTTGAGATGGTTCAGTTTTGATGACAGTGTATTGTAGAGTATTCAAATGCTTGCGTTTGACGTAGTATTATGAATTATACGAAATAAAATATTTCCGGGCATGAAATTGCTTCAGAAGTCTTCAAACCATCTCAAAGCAATAACTAAGGACAAGGATTCAATGAGCTATTTAAAATCATTCAGTGCTCCAAACTTGGCGCATTCGCAACGATTTGGCCTCTATCCTTATCAAGAGTGTTCATTTCAAAGAAAAAAAAAAGCAGTTTGATTTGTTAAACTAAACTGAATGTATTGGATATCTGCAAAGAGCATCTGTTAATATTTGGCAATGATATTGTAAGGTCTGATAATAGTGTAAAAACAATGTCACACAAAATTTAAAGACCTTGTGTAAAAATAACGACACAATGCAAATTGACTATTTTGGTTAGCGTAGTAACTCCTACTGAGTAAGAAACAAACACCTTTCTTAATTTATTTCAATTGGGAAAAAGAACAGTTTGAATCGTCAAAGAACAGTATTTAATTCCAAGTGTCAGATGGTTGTAATGGATTGAATTTTCTAAGCAAGCCGTCGACAATTGTTTTGCATGGGCATATTAAGTTTTGAAAATTTTAAAGATTTTTTTCAACGCATGTTTTTAGCATTTTCACTCTTACGATGCGATAAAAATATTGGTTAATACAATAAAAGGATCGTAGCAGAATCTGAACACTTACGTATTGACCACATGTAGAGCAATTTTTCAGAGCCATCAGAGCAATTTTTTATTTATCCCATTACAGAAGTAGGCTCTCCTATAAGCACATGTCAACCACTTTATTACTAACTCAATCTGTATTCACAGATCTTGGTTAGTCACAGAAAACAGGATATTCGTACTTGAACTCCCTATATATATCCTTACTAATAACTTTTAAAATTCTTCTTTTATTAGCCTTTTATAGCATCAACTTTAATGGTGTCGATTGGTACTTGTTCAGTATAATCAATGGGAAAACGAAATTGTGGTAGTTTAGAGACAGTTGTAGTTGAATTGTCATTTAACTTTTCTCAGTTTGTGTAAAACTTTTTCGGAGGAACAATAGCTTTTGTCAAAACATTTGAAAAGTTTAATCTGTGGATACATAGAAAATTTACATCAATAAATCAAATTAACTTTTTAAATGTGTCTAAAAAGATCCGTTTTAGTTTGGTGTAAAAAGCCCCAATTTTTATTTTATTTTATTATTTATTAATTTATTTTTTATCTTTATTTATATATTTATTTTATTATTTCATTTCATTTGGGGGGAAGGGGACTGGGTTACTGTACTGCAAGAGATAAAATTACTTTGATGAATTTACCTTCTTTAGTTGATTCGCTTTAAAAATAAAAATGAAAGTACTACCATACTGAAAGCAATTTCGAAAATTTAAATAACAAAATTACCTCCGAGTTATCCTGCAGTAAACATCGGTGCTTTCTAAAAAGCTCTATCTGCAACAAAATTATATTTCATTTCGAATCGCACACATGCAAAAAAAAAAAAAAAGAAATAAAGAAACTTTATAGCTTCTACGAAATTAAAATCCTGAAAGTAAATGTAAAAAAATTAGCATAATCTTAATGATATCCGCGCAAGATAGACGTAAATTTACATTTTAATTAACTCATTCGCAAATTATCTCTCATTTTAATTAGGTGACTTCAAGTATGTTTGCATACCTAGTTTTCATATGCTGGACTCACGAGAGACACCAGCAATTTTTGCTCAAATGAACTTGAAAAGAAGTTAAATTAGCTGATTTCGTTTTTCATGTGTTGCCATTAAAAGGAAGAAAAAAATTATAAGGCAATTTAATTTAAAGTTAATTAAATGTGGCATTTCTTCCTCTGCTTTTAGGTGTTACTTTGGCAATATACTAAACTCTAGTAATAAAGTTTTTAAGAAAAATATCTATAATTGGAGATATTAAACAGTTTTCACTATTTTAAAGCAACAAGTGGGAACTATTTTAAAAACAAAAATTAAACTTACTTCAAACGTTATTTCCTTTAATATTCTGAAGGAATTGTTACAGATGTATATAGCGGAGATTTTCTTTTATTTATTTGAATAACCGTCCAAAATCGCTTTCATGTCCTCGTTTTACATGTTTATATAAGAAGTTAAATAAATAAAAGTAGCTAATATACAGGGTGACTATAACAAAAAACTTTTCCGATATATCGACCTCTAGGGGTGGTCCATTCAAGCGATCGAGATGAAATTTCAGAGTATGCTATTCAGAGGTACGGGCTCGAGATTCTCTGAACGGCAACAAAGTGGCGATCACGGTTGCGGTTACAGGTACAGAAACTCTAAAATTTCGAATGGCAACACCTTTTTGTCACCCGCAAAAGGATTAGCGAATGCTAAAGCCCCAATGAGTATTGGAACGGTACGTGCATCACAAAAACGGACGTGTTATGCACGTACAAGACACAAGATGTAGTGGTTGGGCCGCTTACCAAAGTACACGTATACTGTGTTTGCCCACTAGTTAAACGGCGACTATCGCCTGTTGAATAAGAGGAACCCTTCGACTTTCGAACGCAAATGGCAAAACGATATGTACCCACAAAAAACAGCTCTGCAAACGAACAAAAAAAAAGAAAAAATTTATCTGGGATGCACAGACAATTTGAATTAGAAAGACATAAGGCCCTAACAACACAGAATGAAGAAAAGAAACCTGTTATTCTGATTATAAATTTTCCACATGGGTGCCATCACAGACAGTTACGCAATGTGTGCAATAATGCTGAACGTAGAATAGCATGAGGAATGTTCGTTATCTCACGTTTGATAAAGTCTTTCAAATTCAGCAACGTTTGCGGATTGCACATGCAAACTCTAGATATTTGAGATATCCCAGAACCAGAAATCCACAGGAGTGAGGTGGCCACGGAAAAGGAAAAGGACGCCCGATGGAGCGGTCACCGAAAGCTGTTCCAGGATCCTGCAAACAGATGTCGTCGAAAGTGGAGGTGTGCCGTCCTGCATACAAATGATGTCATTCAGTGCATTTTACCGCAGCAATTCCTGTATGATTTAATTTTGAAGCATGGCTGTATAACGAGATTCTATCACAGAGAAGCATCTGAACTCAAGCAGATCCTTCAAATTTTCTTCGCACGCCTTAACCCTTTGAGGCGCAACTATTTCCCAATGCTGAAAAAAGGGCAGCCGTTGCCATCGCTCGACTTAACTACCAGCAAGATGGCGGACGATCGAAACGTGTGCCCGCGCGCAGCCAGCTGCGTCAAAAAAAGGGTCCCTAGATCTGTGGCACGCGATGAATGTTTCGATCGTCCGCCATCTTGCTGGTAGCTAAGTCGAGCGATGGCAACGGCAGCCCTTTTTTCAGCATTGGGCAATCTATCCAGCTGTTCTCGCATTCTTCCATTTTTCAGCAGATGTCAGTGCTGTTTAAAAATAATCGTGACCATTTTTTTTTTTACGGGAAATGACATGCAAAAAAGTAAACGATGAGCCGGAACACTGCGCGTTAAAGGGTTAATTCTCATAATTTAACTCTACATTTTTAAATAAAAGCGGCGTTTGGTTTTGGCATAATTATTATCATGATTCATTTAGAAAATAATTTAAGAATTTACAATAATTTCAATTGCTCATAATTCTTTTAAAAATTCGTAAATAATTTTTCTCTTAGGATTTTATTTGGAGATATTAAAATTCAATTATATTTAAATTTCAATATTAGATTTTTGGTATCTCAATGTGGAACGTAGTAGGAATAAGAGAACAAAATAATAGACACGCTCCGAGCAGGAGCTATTTCAAATTCAAAAAATATTTAAATTTTACTATTTGAGAATTGTACTTAATTATATCACACAAGAAAATAAAGATATGAAAATGCACTTTTCAATCAAACAAGAGAAGTTCAGTTTTTAATTATATATTCTTTTATACCTTTCAGAAGATGCAATTTTAAACCTTTACCTGAAAGTTGAACCTTTGCACAGCCACTTAAACTAAGATTTTTTTTCAATAACAAACATGCTTAATTGGAAGCTCAAACATAAATTAAAAAGTCCTTGCGGTAGAAAAAAAATAGTCATTTATATTTTATTTATATTAATGATAATATAAACTCATAAACAGCTACATTTATTTTCACGTACTTAGCATATATTTCTGATTTTTATGCTTATTTCAATCCTAAATCAGACCCGATCCTGATGTTTTTAAAAAATATTTTCTTAAACCAGTGTTTTAAACAGATAAATTAAATAAGATATCAGACCCAAGAGATTGTACAAAATTTATCTGGAAAACCACTGCCCCGGGGCATTAATTTTTATTTTCCCTCCATAAGAAACAAATGCGATTTTTGTAAATAGAATTTAAGGCATCTTAATACCTTCGGCCGATTTATTTCTTGGTTTTCCCTCGTTTTAACTATTTTTTTTTTCTTTCTCTATCTTACTTGCGTTTTGTACCTA
Source organism: Cheiracanthium punctorium (assembly GCA_038373885.1). Lineage (NCBI taxonomy): Eukaryota > Metazoa > Arthropoda > Arachnida > Araneae > Cheiracanthiidae > Cheiracanthium > Cheiracanthium punctorium. The sequence continues at coordinate 174,925 of JAWZYV010005775.1, read as the reverse complement.
AGCCTACTTTCAGTGATTTATCATAAGAATTTTTTTTCTTCGGAACATTTTAAATGTCTCGCAGATGCAAAATGAATGTCAGGGCATGAAATATGAGAAGGCTGCATTAAAGGGGAACCAAATTAATCCCTCTGCAAAAATAATCTGAAAAATCCATCCATTATTGGTTATTCCTGCGCGAGCCATATTTTAACTTGTAATAAATAAGAGCAGTTTCGCTAATTCCTTATTAATGCCCGTACGCATAATTATGGCTGCCGAAGAACTCCTTTAACGACGATTTTTATGGCGGATGCCACATTTCGAAATATCTCCATAAAGTTTTTCCCCCCTTCCCTTAAAGTTCCTCCCCCCCCCCTTCACATCGAACGAGAGCTTTAGTTTCCCGTTGCCATTCATCATTAGATTAATAAAGCGTTAAAAAAAATCATATTTTGACAGAGTTGTGTTTAGGATCAACTGATTTTATTAATAAAATGCGGCAGACGATATTTCGGTTTTTTACTAAATGTATGGCAACGTGGGATACGGCGTGACTTATGGAACACATCGGAGGATATTATTAATTACTTAAATTCAGTAAATAAACACAGTTTCTTAAGCATATTGGAAAATATAAATCTTTAACGCATATCCTAAATTGGTCTATAAATAAAATATACGCTACCTGTTCAATGATCAAAGCATTAAAACTGCTCCTGGAAAAAAGTCATAAAAGACATTAACAGTACGTGGAATTGAAGTATGTCAAAGCGGAGCATACTTCCGAAAGACATTATTAATATAAAATATCGGCCGTAAAATAAGTGATTAAAATGCTTGCTCATTTTCAAAGAAGGAAAAAAAAATATTTAAGAGTATTTTTTTTTAACTTAGTTATGGATTAAGCTAAATGGATGAAATGGTATTTGCATGTATGCATTAAAGAATGTTTTAGAAACAAGCAAAAATATGTAGCCTGAAATAAATTCATGTTTTAACATTTTGTATGATTTAAAAAGACTTTTTTCAACATAGCATAGAAATGTGTAAAACAGATTTTTCCCTACTTGTACCAGTTTATGCAATTATGTGCGAGATGTAAGAACATATAATTTTTATACATTTAAAATGTTTATTTAAAAGACTCTGAACTTAACGGATAAAGGTATTCAAAACTGAAATTATAATTATATAGTATTCACACAGACATACTGGGTAGTACAAAAAATGTGGTCTATTACTTTTTGATTTTAAACATAAGTTTTCCAAAAATTCATGAAAGATATAAATTTGTTTTAATAACTTGAAAATGTAATACAGTTTCGTAAAAACTAAAAGTTTCAAAAATTAAATTTCATTAGGTTTTCTCTAGCAGAATTAATTGCAAATTCTGAAGTAGTAATGATAATATTGAATGAAAACATTGACGAAACATGTTTATTTATTCAAAATGAAAACTGATTTACATAAAACTTTTACATTTTATGAATGGCTCTAATATTTCTATGTAATGGTTCTAGATTATTTAAATACATTACCGGATATCGAAAAAATTGTTTTTATTGAAATTTATGATATTACGTTTCTCTATGAAAATGAGAAATAAAGCATTTATAACTATTTTGAAGTGGTTTGCAAAGTAGCTGTAATAGATTACTCACGAAGGCCAGCTATTGAAATTAATTCTTAGTATCATTGTTTTACTTGCTTTAACGCTTTCGCCCCTATCGTTACAAATGCGCCTTGATTTATTTTATTCTTTTGTCTGAATTACGCGCCGCTCCACTGGCTCTGGAGATGAGTTAGGGCTCATTTTTCTAAACCGGAGCACGAAATAATTAAACTAATTAATGATCAAAAGACAATTATCTTATAACTTGTCTATCACAAGTTTTACCGACAAGAATGATGTTGGAAATAATATACAAGCAAAACATCCCGCCACTTCTTCAGCTTCTTCAAAGACCAAAATAGCATTTCGTTAGTGCTTACAAAGTTCCGATCTCATGACTAACTAAGCAATAATCAACGTTTTTGAAATGTCAGAAAAGTTTCAAGCACCTACTAGACGCCCTTCCTCGCACTTCATATCTATATATAAGAACACGCTTAATCGAATATCAGTTAAAGGAATATCCAGATTATTAAAATAAATTTTCAATGCACCAAACCGTAATAAAAAAATCCATGTGATCCCGTATAATGGAATATCTCGCTTATTAGAATAAGTTTTCGGGGCAAATCGGCAATTCTTTTAAGCAGGTTCGACTGTATTATATACATAGAGGGTGTATCACAATTCCCTCCCCGGTTTGGAAGGCTTATAAAAAATATATATTACCAATACAGCAACAAAGTTGACTTTATTGGAGAAAGAAATGTTACAACTTGCACATTTCACAAAAGTCCACTATGTGAACTTTTTGAGACAGCGACGAATTAATGCAATTTTGTCGGGAATGGGGATGGGCGGAGGGCAGTTAGTTCGTCCAATCATCAACATCACGAAACAAAGACGGATTATAGGGGGGAGGAGAGGCGACCACCGCAGCAATCGAGAAAAAAAAAATATGTCTATGTAAAAGATCCTATTTCACTTCCAAAAATTAGATATATATATCAATCGTCTAACTAACCGTCCCCACTGACAAACTTACTGCCCCCCCCACCAACGACAAAATTGCATTAATCCGTCACCGTCACGAAAGGTTCACATATTGGACTTCTGTGAAGTAAAACTTGCAACATTTCTTTCTCCAATAAAGTCAACTTTGTTGTTGAATTGGTTATATATATATATATATATATATATTATAAGCCTTCCAAATCAGGGAAAGAATTGTGATACACCCTGTGTGTGTATGGGTGTGTATACAGTGGATGCCGCTTAATTGGATCACCTGCTTTATCGAATCAAATCGCGGAAAACGAAAGGGGATCATTCTCATCATCTCAAAACCTCAACCAAAGTCACCGATTCTTTGAATCAGCCGCTTTATTGGATCAAAAATCAGTCGCACGAACGTGATCCAACTAAGTGGCAGCCACTATATACATTCATATATATATATATATATATATATATATATATATATATATATATATATATATATATATATATATATATATATATATATATATATATATATATATATATATATATATATATATAATATATATATATATATATATATATATATATATATATATATATATATATATATATATATATATATATATATAATATATATATATATATATATATATATATATATATACACACATATATATATATATATGAATGTATATAATGTATATATATATATATATATATAATAAGTGCTTTTATTTCTCTCAAAATTCTTTTCAAATCTGTTTACTATGTGTATATTCACTCAATGGTCTGTCTCAGGAAGGCGAGTCCAAAATGACAATAGTGAGTTAGAGATATTCAAATTGTCACTTTCAATCTATCTTATATCTTATTTTTTTTCTCCCGTTGTGTTTTGCGCTAAAATTTTCCAAATCAGACGGGCAACATTTCGCGATTTTTCGCTGCTCTCTTCTACCAGACTCCTCAACTTCTGCTACGACACTTCCCGAGGGACACAGCCTTCTCTTTCCCCCCCCCCCCCGCCCCTTCGAAACAGATGGGCATAAAAAGTCGCGAGATGAAAATGAAGAGACGCCACCATACAGCGACGACGAGGGAAAAAAAACGAAGAACTTTTAAAATTTACGGCCAATAAAGTGACAAAAGTCCCTCCATAAACCGAGTGGAATAGAGGAGGAAAAAAAATAGTGGATAAATGGATTAAGCTGGGGACAAGAGGAGAATCAAAAAGAGAAAATAACCGAGGGAAAAAATCAATGTCACATATAGTGATTTCGGTCCTTTTCGGAAACAAAAAATGTATGGACGCCTGCTTTGTGTGTTGTTTTGGAAATGGGAGTGTGTTTGGAATGTGAGTTTATCAGTTGATGAATTTGCTAGCGTGGTTTTATTCATTTATTCATTTGCTGTTCCGAATTAAACTGAAGTATTTTGGCCGGCATTTAATATTTAGGTTTATGAGCTTTGAATATTTAGAGATAATAGATAAAGAAGAGTCAGTCCCCCCGGAATCTGACTCTTGAAATCTTTAGCTTAACCCTTTGAGGCGCAAACCTTTCCCAATGCTGAAAAAAGGGCAGCCGTTGCCATCGCTCTACTTAACTATCAGCAAGATGGCGGACGATCGAAACGTTCAACGCGTGCCACAGATCTAGAGACCCTTTTTTGACGCAACTGGCTGTGTGGCACAGCCAGCTGCGTCAAAAAAGGGTCTAAGTTAATATCCTAAAAGTTAATATCATAATATATTAACCATCACCAAAATATTAACTATCATAAAGGGGGGAGTTTGGCCATCATTCTTGAAACAAGAAAAAATAACCTATGAAATTCGTGCTTTTTAACACTTTGAGGGGAAACCTCTTCCCTGGGAAAAGGACAGCCGTTGCCATCGCTCGACTTAACCATCCGCCATTTTGCAGGTAGTTAAGTCGAGCGATGGAAACGGCTGCCCTTTTTTCAGCATTGGGCAATCTATCCAGCTGTTCTCGCATTCTTCCATTTTTCAGCAGATGTCAGTGCTGTTAAAAATAATCGTGACATTTTTTTTTTTTTTTTACGGGAAATGACGTGCTAAAAAGTAAAGGATTCTCGTGGAGCTATGTCACCCGCAACTTTTTTTATAGAAATCAAATCTATTCTTTGTGACTGGCAACAGTCAAAACGTCAGAGTTTGGTGTTCCCAGAGCGGGAACGCTGCGCGTTAAAGGGTTAAGAAAGAATGCCTTGTACATAAGTTTAAAAGTCCGTTCGTCACTGGAAAAATTTGCTCTATAAACTAAAAGGTAAACACAAAATGTGGTCATCTTCAATACCTGGAGTCAGTTTTGTTGCTTTTTAATGAACTAAATTAGTTTTTGAAGATTAGTAACAGGAAAAAAGCAAATGTTTATAACCATAAACAGCAGATACTCTTTACAGGAGACGGATAGTGACTTCAACCCTTGTGTGATACATTTATTAGGCGAGCATTAGAAATTTGCTGCTATTTTATAAATTCGACTCAGATACTTTTAATGTATCTTACTGTGCATTTCTTTTATGGGGGAAGCGAATAATATCATTGTGCTATTGATTCTAAACCTATAGGTTTGGTTTTTTCCCAAGCTTGGTGTTAATTGTAATAAGAATTCAGCGACTAGGTTTCAAAGAACAATAAATAATAAACTTCTATACACAATGAGCGTCAAAAATTAGATGCATGTAAAAGAGAAGCAAAGGATACTGGGATTATGCAATTTCACAGAATTTTGTGAAGTACAAAACTAGTCTATAATGTTAAATTGTAATCTTAAAATCCCCAAATAAATTGATCAAAGGCTTGTGGTACGCACGGATACAGAGAGTCGTACTTCGGATCAGCAGACCTGGTTCGAACCAAGACTAATTAAAAACAGCCTTTTATACGAGCCACAAGTAAATCTCCATGATTTCGAAAAATTTAGCCTCGGATTCTGATTTTCAAATTAACTGTATAAAATCTTTAGTAAAACATTTACGTACAAAATTTTATACAGTTAATTTGAAAATCAGAATCCGAGGCTAAATTTTCTTTAAAATTTGAAAAACCTAAATTGAATGTTTCCACTGAAAGAAAATGCTGGTGTAGGTTTAAGTGTTCACGATAACCTCCTTAAAAACTTTTAATTGAAATTTTAAGTTTTCAACGGTTTCAATATAATAATACTAATTGCTCTGCCCTCTGTACAACTTATGCAGGTTGAACAATTAGAGGAGAGAGCGGAGTTCTGCCACAGATAAGCAATTGTTAATAAAATAAGCTGGAAATAATCACAATTTTAATTTTCAAATTCAGAAACATATTTTTCTAATTATAAACTATACACTTCCGAATTTTTTTAAAATTGTATTTCAACAGTTCCTTTTTATTTAGGCAATGTACAGCAAAATAAAAAAATCGATATTTTCCCAGTACCTTCTCAGTTATGGACAAAAACATGGAAATATCCAGCTACAGAATGAACTGAACTAGATGACTAAGTAGCATATACCCACAATTTATTTATAGAACACACCATAAAGCATCATACTTTTTTAACGTTAATGCGAAAAATATTGTAATGCTTCTGCGATAAGTGCACCAAACTCTTAATGTACATCACTAAAAATGAAACAGCAGTAAGTCATTGCCTCTCTCGTTCTTAAAATACACACACTATTACGTTCTTCCCTCTCAATTTCTAATAACGACCCGAAACTTTGGCACTAATCTTAAAGACAGAGCGGGCCTTTGCACGTCGCGCACTGCGAAAAAACCTCTCTAATTATCAAATCTTAGACTTTATTTTCAGTCTCGGCAATAGCTGGAACGCACTCACTGCCGCAGCTCGAATTATACCGAGCCGCACGGAAAATTTGACCATTATCGAAAATTTCCGTCATAATCCAAACTGTCTAACTGGAAGGCCTGCTATTAAAGGAGCAAGGAATGCATTAGACTAAATACGAATTTGCGAAAAACCATTCTGGAATATCTGTAGGTCCAATTTGCATGATTAGCCTCATAGGAATAATTTTTTTAACTTTATTTTTTTCTCTATCTATACAGAGCCCCCACTCTTCAATTTTCCCCGTAGGACCATTTGATTCATCCGCTAGCCCATTAAAAAAAAACTATTGAAGTGATTTTTTTTTCACTAGAAACTCAATGAGAGGAGAACTTCGCATTCTTTTTCTGTGGTAATAAAGGATATTTTTTCTCTAATGAGAAACATTACGAACAAATGCTTCCAACCCTAAAGCACGGCAATAAAAATTCGATCACACGGGAGGTTCGCCTCCTATTATATCTACACCACCCTAGGGTGGACTGTTCCATGTAGCATAAAACGATAAATGAGGCAAATCATACTAAGGCGATATTTAAGAAAAAAATGTGGATAAGCTAACTGCTCTAATTAGTTTTTGGATCAAAGAGCATAAGCAAATATTTTTCCTTTATTTCAAAGATTTTCTTTTTTTCCAATCTTTTTATTAGCTTGCCCTGTCTTTCCGGCTCAAAATTTGTGTAGGAATTTTATCTCACTTCCTATCGTCCGGTCGAGCAGGAACTTTGCGTTCATGTACAACTCCAATGAAACTCAGCCCTACTGTTTTTTTCTTTTTGATATTTCTAATCGTTGTTTATTTATTTAAAGTATTGTTCCAAAAGTTGTTTTTTTTTTTCACTGGTATCTGCTCGTTTCCTCTGAACTATTTTTGACGTTTACACGATGTTGTCTAGTCGAAGCTTTGTAGTTAAGGAAGTAGACCACAGACGTATAATGGATGTGCATAATGAAGTAATAATTAAGGAATTTTTTAAGTCCCTCCTCGGCTGATTAGTGAGCTAGAATGAATTTGCACGTCTCATTAAATTTTTGAGCTTGAAAACTCTCCCCAAAATTATTTTATAGTTTCTGTTTCATCTTTAAATAAAATTCATCTTTAAATGATTTTTTAAAAAATCTGTTTTTTTCATAAATATTTTTCCTTATGTCAATGGTAATAAGGAAACAAGTCAAAAATAATAAATTTATTAAGAAACTACTTTTTTTTTTATTAGCACTACTTTAAATAACGAGATGTGAAGCCGTGTGTTTTAGAAGTGCTGTCTTTAAACCAACTGGGTTCTGTCTTCCTTCCCAGGTTGAATTATTTTTGTTAACTTTCATTCTTAGTGGTTTATTAAATTAATTTACACCAATACCTAAATTAACTCACATTATTATACACAGTCAAGCAAGAGAGAGACGGATGTGGGAGATGAACGTTAACGGGGCTGGATGATAATTTTGACACTTCTTGGCGCCGTACACTTTCTACAGTTATTTGCTATTTTTTCAATATTTTTTAATATTTTTGTAGAGGGCTAAAAGTTATTTTTTTGAGGGAGGAGAAAACTAAACCTGGCGATCGAAATTAAAACTGCAGTGGTTCAAAAACTTGTCAGAATCATTGAGCCTTATTCTTGGCAACGCAAACGGATCGACCAACTTATATGCATGGAGAGAAGAGAAAACAAAATGTTGTTCCCGCAAAAAATGCAAATTCAACGGGTTATTCAAGTTAAAAAGAAAGCATTTTCAGTATTAAAATTTATAGACGTTTTGCAATAATAGTGATCGATCAATAAACTGCGGGCAAAATTATCCAAAACGCATCATTAAAATCCACTTTCATAATTAACATTTTACGTAAAGTAATACGAAAGATAAAAACCGATGTTTTAAAGTCATTTCTATAAAAAAAAATTATTTTTATTGAAAATTTAAATTAATAAGAACTTCATTTGATGTTTTCATTTTAAAACATAAAACTTTTTATGGAAAATGAAAAAACTTCTATATATTCTGAGCGTCAAGCAGTTTTTCTGTAATTAAAACGTAATTTATTTTCCAATCTAAATTATCAAAAACCTTAGCTTATTAATTATCTGCATCTGAAGGGAATATAAGGGACAAAATTTTAATGCATGCTCTTCTCCCCCCCCCCCTCTCTACATACACACAATTACTGAAATAAAAATTCTCTTATTTCACTTTCAATTGCCGCCCCACCCCCTACCTCCCAACATTCCTTTTACAAAAATTTTTGGATTCATTTCGATAGTTTCAGATAAATTATTCCCTTTGTGATATATTAATTGAAAAAAAACTCCTTTTCATTCTGCTTTCATTTCAATGTTTTCCAAAATAAATTATTTTTACGGCGTCGTTTATTAAAAAAAAATGGAGGGAAACTATCGGCAAATTGAATGTTTTTAATAGTACGGATATTTTTCAATAGCTAATGAATAAGAGTAACGGCAAACAAAGAGTAAAAAGATACTTTTTGTCCTTTGTACATACACATTTCGTTTTCAATTAATTTTTTTTTGAATTATCGGTTACAAAAGACATCTAGTTTGATGTGTTTCATTTTGAAGTGCATTTAAAACTCAATTTGAGAACAGAAGTAGATGATCGAGTTTTTAATCAATGTTTTAGAGATGTTTTAATTTCGTTAAGAATTGATAAAATACATGCGCGTGAAGTTATGAGTAAGTGTTCTTAATTTGGATATAATTAACGTAAATAATGCATAGTTGTTGTTTTATCAGAAAATATCTCTTATAAGAGTATCTTTTATAATCACTTATAATCTCAATAAGAAGCCTCCATATTTTAAAAAACATTAAATATTACTTCAAAATGTCAATTTTAACCTTACTTAAATTTCTGAACATTTGGTGAAAAACCAAGACATTTTGTTGAAACTTCTTCAACTATTTTTTTAATTAACTGAAGTTTTTGCTGTGCTGAAAAATAAAGCAATTAATTTTTGTTAGTGAATAAATTTTGCTAATCTACCTATAGCTTTCTTTAACTGAGAAGAAATTGTTTCTTGAAATTATATCAACAAAATAATTTACCGTTTCAACAAAGGATATTTTGTTCGATAATTGGCGATTATTTTTGGAGTAGGAGTTATAGTTGTTCGCAGGAGAGTAACTGAATTTTTTGTCTTAACAAGAAAAATCGATCTCTCGCTCCTCCCAAAAACGTTTTATAAAAAAGGATGTGCTATTTTAATGGCCTATAAGCATGATTTTAATGGATTAAAACAAAAAGGTTTTTTTATTAACGTGAAGTACTAAAATTCTATTAACAACCAATGTCTTACCTTGCATTTTGTTTATTTGTTTTTGGTTAAGACAAAGCCACGCGTGGGCAAATCTTCAGAGGTCTTTTTGAGATATTTTACATTTGGTTTGACAACATAAATGAAGTAAAACTAAACAGAAACATGCACATTATCTCGCATTGGAATGAAAATAAAAACTAGTAGACAAACTGATAAGAAAAAGCATAATTTTCCGAGAACTGAATCGGTAAAATGGAGTGTGTAAACATGGCTTACACTTTAGCTACTACTTAGCCAAGTTGTCTTCAAACGCAGTTTTCGTGTGGATTTTCTTTTTAAGTTTTGTTAGAACTTTTCGGTTAGTTGAAGAAATGTTTATATTTTAAATCTGACTATCAATATTTTTACCTGATCTTTAAAATGCTCTGATTGTCGTGAAATTCAAAGAGTTATTAAGCGTTGCTGTTACAATTACCTATTCAGAATGACATACATATCATTAAGGGCTCGAAATTAGCGGTGACCCGCTGGTACGAGACCATTAAAATACTATATAACGGGCCAGTAAAATACAAAATTTGTTTTTCCGTCGGACGAGTAACGTTTTTACATTTGCAAACGTTCCTCATTTAGTTCCACAATACATGTCATCCAATTTTTTAATACTGTCATAAAATTTAATCTTTTTAATGCTTTTGCAAAAGGTATTTACATTTTTTTTAATTCAGCTCTTAACGGTAATCAATATATATTGCTCATATAATTTCTTTTGTTTTGCATTTTTTTAATCATGTATACAGATCAGAGATAAATGTTATGGACCAGGGAAGCCACGGAATCACTAATCCTTTAGACTGCTGACTAGATATCCTAATTTCTACCACTGTCATTTATAGCTGTTTTGTATAGAAAGGAAATTTACGCTAAGAGTTGAATTATTGCATTACTTTAATCACAGGACGTTTCGCTGTGTTTAAAGTTACTACAGCACAAAGAGCGAGTGAAAGTGAAACAATAGTTTCAGTGTAATCTAAGCAACAAATGTCTGGTATCTAATCTAAGCGGGAAACTGTAAGCTTCCAACAATGCTATAATGGATTTATGAATTCGTCTGTCTGTCTATTCAATCTATAAATTTCATAATTATGATTAGGTATCTACGTAATATATTTATGCTATTAACATTTTCTGTAGCATATTTCTTTCACTGTTCATTTACAGGCCCTCAGAAAATAACTACCGCATGTTATGTTCTATTTGCAATAAATAACTGTTATGAGTTTTGATGACGTTTTTCTAAGCTAAGCAAAACATTTCTCGTGCATATCATTAAAATTTTTAAGAGCATGCTCGCTCCAGAAAAAGATAAACGTGATATTAAGGTTTTTTACACTTTTATCTGATACTTTTGTACCCGTATGAAAAAATTCCGATAAGCAATACTGCTTTGTCCCAGCTCTCAAGCCTTTAAAAATTGGACCATGAAATGTACATTCTGAAACTTTATTTCAATACACTACAAAATATTAACTCGAACAGAAAAATTAAAATAAAAAAACTAATAGAGTAAAAGCTTCTCAAAATATAATATGAAACGCAATTTGTAGTATGAGATTCATAGCATGAAAATCCACTTTTTAGCAGGAAATTTGTATTTGGTTTATTTGGAAAACAGCCCTGCTTCTTAATACGATCGTAATAAATATAAGATTTAAATTCAAGCTTTTTATTCTATTCAAATATGGGCTAAAAGGTATAAAATAATTTTTGTGAAATTTTTAAACTCAAACACTTATTGCACCGCACACATCCATACTATCTTATCGATCATCGGCGCAGATACTTTGAAATTTCATTAAATGTTGCTTTTTTAATGTAAAATAATTTACAATTTTAAAAGATTCTTTTGATTTCATATAGAAGTAAGTAGCTAAGCACCTCCAGCTTTTAAAAATTATACACTATTTTATATTTAAAAAGTAACATTTAATTAATTTTCAAGGAGAGGGCTACAAAAATATTTCTTATACATTAGTAGGCAGTAGAGAGAGATACTTAAAAGTGTCAAATGTCGCGGATGGGGGGAGGGGTATGAAATGTTGAAAGTGGCCGAGGCTTGCAATTTTTGATAATTTACCGCCAAGTTTGGAGCCAAAACATGTCTTCAAAATTGAACAAAGCTTGGCGATATCCTCCAAAGTCTAGAAACTGGTAAACGCAATAGTTTATTACAAAGGAAGAGTATAGTTAAAATATGCCTCGGGAAGGTTGTAAAATAGTTTTAGTAGGCGAATTTAATAAAGATTTCAATTCCAAAGACGTGTTTGTGGCACAGGGAACATAAATGCGGTACACTTTCCAAATGGCATTTATAAAGGTGAAGTGTAGTAAGAATATGCCTGGCGAAGATTGTTCAACAGTTTTGTTAGACAATTTTAATATATATTTCAATTATGAAGAAGTGTTTTGTGGAACGAGAATACAAACACGGCACACTCATAGATTATGATGCACATTCCAAACAGTAGTTACAATGGTGAAGTATAGTTGGAAAATGCTATGCGAGGATTGTAAAATAGTAGGCGATTTTAATATAGATTTCAATTCCAAAGAATTATTTTATGGAACAAGGAAGAAAAATACGGCACGTTCATTAATAATCATACGCTTTCCAACTAAATGGAATAAATAAGAAAAATAGGGACGACAAGTGGATTATGATACGCTTTTAATAGAGAGCACTTTAGTGCATATTTAAAATATGAAAGTGTTCTAGTTTGTTGCTGTTGTTACTGTTTCTTTCATGTTCGAGGTTTTGTTCTCATTTTGTATTCACGACTACTGCGATAAGAGCAATAAGATGCGTCCATGCTGATATATAAGCTCACTGCCGCAACTGGAGATCTCGTCATCTCACAAGCCTTAATTTTGGCACCCAAACTCAGCACGGCGCCAGGGGCGGGTACCCTTTTCCCCATGTCCAGTTGCATCTCTGTATCCGCCGAGCAATGTCTGAGACTTTAATAAAAATTAATCCCCACTGACGAATTCCATGCAAGACCACCAATTTTTCGCCGTAATCCATTTTTTCAAAAGCATATACACTGCTCAAAACAATTAAAGGATATTGTAAGTTTTATATAAAATAAAGATATAAGCGAAATTTTTTTGCCGAAAATGGAAGAAGAGAATCACAAATGCAAATTTTTCTGATTTTCAAACTGTGGAGTATGCTAATTTTGAGTTCGACGTCAAAAACGTCGCTTCAGCGGCAGCGAATAAAATTGGACTTTCAACTGAATAAAAGACAATGAAGACAACGATGATCTGCATTCAGTGACTGCTTGGTTTCAATGAGTACGATGTCTCGGCGAAGTCATTTAACCGATTCAGAAGCTTGGAGAGTTGTCGGTAGGTTAGAAGCGGGCCAAACTCAAGCCGAAGTAGCGAAAGCCATTGGAGTGTCAGAAAGTGGGATTTCCAGGATCTGGAGCCGGTTTTTGGCGACTGGAAGTGCAGGCCGAAGACCAGGTCAAGGTCATAGACGGGCAAAAACGCCCAATGAAGATCGTTATTTAGTATTAACGGCTCGGAGACACCGGAATATGAACGCTACTCTTCTCCAACAACACCTTCGCTCGGCTACTGGCACCACGGTTTCAACTCAGACTGTCCGAAACCGGCTCCATGCTGTAGGTCTGTATGCTCGCCGACCGATGGTATGTGTTAGACTAACATTAAGGCATCGTCGCGACCGCAGGGAGTGGGCAACAGAGCATGTGAACTGGAGGAGAAATGAATGGAGCAATGTTCTTTTTTCTGACGAGTCCCGTTTTTCAGTTCATCCTGATAATGGGCGTATTTTCATCTGGAGGGACCGTGGCAGAAGGAATAATCCTGCGTTCGTGCACGAAAGTGTCAGCTTTGGCGGTGAGGGAGTGTTGGTGTATGGTGGCATCTCCATTGACGGGCGCATAGACCTCTACATCATTCGAGATGGACCTCTGACTGGTCGCCGATATAGGGATGAGATCCTCAGACCTTACGCTGCAGCAATCGGAGATGACTTCATTTTAATGGACTATAACTGCAGGCCACATCGTGCTAACCTGGTGGAGGATTTCCTTTTCGAGGAAGGAATCATACGAATGGAATGGCCCGCGTGTTCTCTAGACATGAATCCAATAGAGCACGTTTGGGACGCTCTAGGAAGACGAGTTGCTGGCCGCCAACCACCCCCACAAACTCTCCAAGAATTGGAAAGAGCTGTTCTGGAAGAGTGGGACAGAACACCCCAACTCGTGATTAATAGCCTCATTGACTCCATGCCTCGAAGGTGTTCAACGTTGCTGGCCGTCCGTGGAAACCATACCCCCTACTGAAAATGATTTCCTTTGAAGAAAACACCTTTTCTTATTCTTTTTTACTCATATGCACAAATTGTGTTTTTTTCCTTTTCTGCACAAATGCCCAATACAATGCATTTTTTTCTACCAAACATGTGTAATTTATTCTCATATAACCTACTACGTCTGTCGACCATGTATCAATCAGCTAAGAAGTTTCCCAGCCACAAGATCTACCTAAAACCGCAATATTCTTTAATTGTTTTGAGCAGTGTATATCGGACTTGTGTTAAACAAACAATCCGACAATCGTTACATGTAACAAAGGAACATCTTCAAAAAGTCGTTTGCGCTTATAGGCATACAGGGAGAACCGTTCTCCACTGAGTATTGGAAGATGGATGAAGTGTGCAAGTCCTCGGTTCTGGACTCTCGCGTCATTTCGATCGAATGGTTTGGAGTTTTGGGCGGTTTTATCCGGATGTAAAGTTTTTTAATTCTTATTTTGTGATTTCTATAATAATTAAATTTCCGTTATCCGGAATCTATAGTCCTAGTGATTCCAGATTTAAGAAGTAGAGTACGAGTGAGTGCGGTGTAGCTAGTCGTGGTTAAATTCGAGGTGTGTCTTTATAATAGGGAGGCGGGGGAATAAATTTCCTCCCAGCAGCGAGAAAAATACACCGCTTTATTTTACAGCGTTTGATTAAGAAATTTGTTAAAAATTAAATATTTTGTATTTTTTCCGTTCTTTATTTTTAAATCATTTAGGAAAGGGCACGCCTTATTCAGTGGGAGTTCCGAATAGGTTAAATGTACAGTTTTTTGGGTGTCACTATGCAAAATATTTGAGGCAATAATTGATCATTCTTTAGACATATCACTAAAAATTAAAAACTTAAGCTACGTAACCGTAACTGATTTCATCTTTTTTAGAATCGAAAGAACTTTCCAAAGGAATGAAGATTTAAAAAAATTAAAGTTTGATAAATAGTTAGTAAGATGCGAGTTAATGAGTGCAAAAAACACTATTTTTGGAACAAAGTTATGAATAATTCAAAATAATAATAATTAATAAGAAAAGGTACCGTAAAATTAAAAACAGCAGTACTCAGTGTCACCGAAATTACACATGCATGCAAAGTTTCAGGTCAATCGGACGGTAGGAATTGGGCTAAAATTCTTACACAAAATTTGAACTGGAACGACACTGACCAAGTTGATAAAAAGCTTGAAATTAAAAGTTAATTTGAGAAAATATCTGAGAGTGATTGAATATTTTAAAGGAAGAAAGTAGCTCTGATTTACTTTCGTTTTGGAAAAAAAAAATAATAATATTTGAGTTTTATTTGTTTTAAATTTAAATGTGTGCTTATTTAATCAAACATAAAGTACGAAATGGTGTACTTAAAATAAACTGTATTTGTGTACTGTAATGGCATTTCTATTAATAAAAGAAGTAAGGCTCATGTTAATAAAATTAAATAAACATTAAAAAATACAATATAATTGATTTCGTTGCTAATGTTAATAAAAATTAAACAAAAAATAAAAGTGCTATAGAATGAATTTATTAATTAAAAAATTCTATAAATTCAAATGTTCTTTTTTACAAAGTTAATAAAATACTGTCAACATTTTATTTAATTTAATTTTTAAAAGAAATTAAGAATAAAACATTTTAAGTGTTTTTAATGATGAAAAAACGTTTTTATACTTCAATGGATTATGGGACATTTATCCAACACTGTGACTTGATTATACTGTATGGAAACGTGTAAATGCTACGAATTCCATTCATTTGTTATAAATGCACCTCATTATTTCAACGCAAAACAAGAATAAATAAAGTGTAAAAAAAGTAAAAGGCAATTTCAAAATCATAGCAATAGATTAGTTATTTTTTAAAGATATTGCAATGCATTTTAAACACAAAAAAATAATTTTAAATAACATAAATTTCAATTTGTTGATGTTTTTCTACAGTATCATAATCTATCAAACACATACAATAATTCATATTTATTTAAAATAAAAAAAGATTTTTCTACTAAATAAGCTTTTAAATAATGAATTTAATTAATATAATAGTATAAAAATTAAAATTAATTCCCTATTGTTGTCGATAAACCAAACATTTTTAATGAAAACATTAAAATTTATTTTCCAAATACACTGAAAAGTTACTAAATTTAGAGACAAGCTCCGTAAACTGACAAGAATAAAATAAGCGGAAAACTTATAACAGTGCATGAATTTCTTTCTCTTTTGTAACTTTTAAACAAAACAACCCATTACATTTTTTCCTTTGTAAAGATCCATACGGAATATATGTAATTACAGACTTTCAAGAATAATTACTTAAACAATACACTTAAAATAAAAGTTGCATTTATCATTTGCATTTGATTAGGGAATTTAAAATATAATTGTTAATTTCAGATAATTTCGGAAACATTCATCATCGAATAAAAAGCTTTTTAAAAAATAATCATAATAAAGTAAAGAAAACCATATATTTTCTTCCTGAGTATTTTTAAACAAGCCTGAGCACATATCTCCACTTTAACTAAATAACCACCATTAAAATGAAAAATTTTAATAGTAACAATTACGAAAGAAAGATGCTTAATTAGAAAAAATGAATCATCTCTACACAAACCGGTCCACTCTCCCCTAACAAGCAATAACGGCAACCATAACAGTTTCTCGTAAATAATACAATACGCGCTGTACTTGAAAACATTACATAAAGAAAGTTAACGAAATTGGAAAGATAAATTAAGATTCCACTGAAGAAACTGAAAAATATATTAAACATTTCTGAAGCAATGCCTCGGGGGTCTTTCTATTTTCCATTAAATTTGGGGTTTTTCAAACTTTTTTATGTCAAAAACAATTATTTTTAATCTTTGTTAATATTTTGAGTTTCTTTTCTGAAATAAAGCATTTTTTTCGTTACTTAAAAGAGAAAATATATATATCGTCATTTTTTTTATTTACGATATGTCTGCAATTAAGGCGTTTTAATTTTTTATGGCAACTTTTTTCTTTTGGCTAGAAAGCAAAATTTCAAAAGGTTCATCTTTAATTAGCAATGAAAGCGTTAAGAAAAACTCAAGAGACCATGTGACACAATCCTAGAAATTTCTTCGATTTTTTTTTTTTTTTAATATTCGATCAAGATCGCCTGTGGATCACAGTATACAATTCTCCATTAGTAAAATACTATATGGTTTTTGAAAGAATAAAGTCACAGTAAATTTACTTCAATCACTAATAGATATTTTCCTTTTCTCTTTTTGACATTTTTGAATTATTCGAGTTTCAACAAATTTCATTTTTGAGTTATTCCTCTCAACAAATCAACAACAATCCTCTCAACAGATCGGTACGGAGTCTTACATATGATTAAACAAATATACTTTTATAAAAAATATAAACTAAGCCGATGTTAAAAGAAATCCTACAAATTTATTTTCCGACTTCAAACAACCATGAAATTTTGCACAGCATCATAATTAAGTGACGGTGCAAAATTCCATCACACCATTCATTTTACAGTAATCTGTAGAGTAAAGTCTCCGTTCAAATGTAAAAACTAGTATATTTCGTGTTCGGAATTTAAAAAAAAAAACTTTTTTAACTTCTTTTACCTTTTTTGTTTAGAGATTTGACTCACGCTGTATATGTGTTTGTGTGTGTCTTTGATTCTCTTCCTGTAATAGAGTTGAAAGATACCAAAAGCTACTTTTAGCTATTACTACAGCGTTTATGTTTTTTTACATAAATCACTCGCCTAATGCCTATTTAAAACTTATTTTAAAATATTGTTTAAATTTGTTCGTTGAAGTGATCCTCTTCTTTAGCTCGAAATTAAAATTATGTTTGCCGGTTAAATTATTGCTTGTCAAATACTCAACTATTAGCAACAAATTTTGAAAAAAAAAAATGGTGTTTTCATTTTCTTTAACTCCCTTCACAAACCACAATTAAAAGACGCCATTTTACTTACATTAGACGCCGTTTGTGTTAAAGAAATGTTCAGACCTCATTTGAAAATGAAACAAGGTTACCTAGATAGGCTAGTTGTTCCATTAAAGGTTGCATTTCGGCATGTTTTCATAGGTTCTCTACCGCTTTTACTGATCTTAAGTTTTAGAGTAATATTCCAAATGCTGTGAAAAGAAAAAATTTGGACACACATTTGTTGCTGAAGAGTTTCGAAATGCAAGCTTTTAATGTAATAGTTTCATATTAAAAACAAATATTATTTACTCATAAAATTGCGTTTTACGAAGACTAAAATAATGTGTCAATGTTATAACATAGGAAGAATTTTCAACTAACTTCTTTGCAAGATAATTGAGAAGTAATATATTCGCTCACTTTTTTTTACTTACATTTATTTTTAAAATATTAATAAGCTAAGCATACACTCATGTGTTAGTACATTTGAAAAGGTTAGATACAACTTCAATTTAAATTAATCGGTACGGAGTCTTACATATGATTAAACAAATATACTTTTATAAAAAATATAAACTAAGCCGATGTTAAGGCAAATTAAAGATAATAGAAATCTTCTATTATAAATCATTAATTGAAGAGAATTGTGGCAATGTTTACCATTATAACAAACTAACTAAACTCAAATTCCGGTTTATTATTTCCTAAAATAACAGAGTAACTAAGTCTATTTTAATCATTTAACAATGTTTTTAGCATTTTTAGCATTTTTCTAGAGGAAAAACTATAAATCATTATTACTCAAGATTTTTTTCATATTGGTTAAATCCAGTAAAAATCGGGCATGCACTTTTTAAAGATGCATGCAGAAACATAACTAATTAAAACCTCTTCTTCAAAAATTAAGCAGACTAAGCATAGTATTTTTGCAATAACACAAAAACAGAATAAGTATTCAAGAACTGGGGTACTGCTACATCAACTTAAGTTTCGCCTTTTCTTTTCTTTTTTTTTTTTAAGCACTTTTATTTCACTACATAAATCTTAAAACACATGCATGATACCTTTCAAAAATACATAACCAAATACTTCCAAGATATAAATTTATCTAATTCATATCTCATTCTGTTTTGCCTAGCCTCAGCCCCCCCCCTCCCTCCCGGCCATACACACACACACGCACACCTCTACAGACACATTGTCCTATATTATGTAAATAAATTCCTATGTTCAAACAGAAACCAGGCATTAAAATACGGGCTTTTCCAGCGGAAGAAATGGCAGGTACTCATACTGCCAGCGTGGTCTCTTTGAAGCATGTCATTTTAGATTATAGCTCCAACGGCAATATAATCCACGTCGAGTTTAATTCGCTCGCTGCGTCACACACCTAAGCTATCTTCGTGTTGCCACACCACAAAATCACTATATTTATATGAAGGAAAAAAATAGCAGTTAGAACTTTAAAAAAAGAAGAAGCAGACCCATTCCCTTTATTTCAGCATAAAGCCTTTACCGCTTAAACTGGGCCTGAAATCGCCTTTTCATAAAACCAGATTATCTGTCTTTCTCATTTTTATAGACTTCTTCATATAGAGTGCGAAAAAATTCAATTTTTTTTTTAACTTTTTTCTTTTCCTATCCTAGGGAAGCATATATGTGAATTTTATGTTTTTATTTGTTTGTTTCGTGTATCCCCCCTCCCCCTCTTCCTTCAAATGCTCATTTCCTTTTCTTCCCTACGTCATTTAAGGTCATTAGAAAACGACGGCCGCAGAAAATAATAGCGCAAGAGTTTTGGCGTGGGGGGGGGGGGGGAGTTAAAAAAAAATAACAAAAATCGGAAATAACTTTTTAAGAACTAGAGGATTTAGCAAGGAGGTATGACTTCTCATTTCCAAGCAAAAAGCACTCAGATTTTTGAATGATTCTTAAATCATCTTTGAATTTTTATTTTTAGGTTTTTTTTGTGTTGCTTCTTGGTCGCTCTTTTATTTTATGCGAAGCATTCGTTTTTATCCCACGGCATTAGAGGAAGCAGGAAGCATTTAAAGACAGAGAAAAAAAGTGGGGGAAGGCGAAGGGTGTGAAATTTCTAAGCTTTCATCACCGATTATGAGGGAACAATTTTTTAATATTTTTCGCGCCGGTTTAAGAAATAAGTAAATAAATAAATGAAAAGAGAGAGTGCTATGTGTGTGTTTTGTTTTTTGTTTTGATATTCTATTATAGTTTAAAAGGATATATGAACGTCATTATTCTCAACCGTAAACATTTGTGAATTTTTTTATTGCGCTGAAGGCCCTTTTTTTTCTCCGCATACCTCTAAATTTCAGTAAGAGATTAGCAGTTTAGAAGGAAACATTACTCAAGCAAAAAAATACTTGTAAATATGTAACTTCAAATAATGTTTGCATAATAAATTTTACTGACATAGTTTTTTTAGTGTTTCATACGTTTCTCGAGATTCTAAATGCGTTAATAAATGAAAAAATAAGATTTTTCTGTGGATCGTATTTCATTTGGACTTAAAATATTCGGATTTTTTGTTTTTATTTTTTATATTATGCGTTTAAAAAAAATAAAGAATTTTTTTTTTCAGTTTTCAGCGCAGAGGCGTGTAATTTTTCTTTTGAGTAAACTAAAAGTATTTTTTCCATTCTATTTAATGAGCTTGCATTTAAATTTATTAGCATGCACACTGTCGTGCATTATTTGTTTTGCTTAATGTCTTCTATACTGAATATATACTATGGGAAGGTTGTCAGTCAATATGAAAAATCCGTAACTAAAGAACTTTTTGGAAAAAATACCCCTTTATAACAATCCCTCGGTTATAATAAGAGATACGAAGTCACAAAAATTTATCTAGTATGATAGTTAATATTTTGTGATTTTTCTTGATGATCTTTCGTTTCAATGCCCGTCTGTTAATAAGAACACTTAACAAACAAATCTGGGGCAATAAACAAATAACAAACTAAACTAAAATCAATTAAACACTTTGTAAAATAACACACATGAAAGCACCGAAACTCATCCACCCGAAACGATATTTCTTGTCAAATACTTTTTTATGTGTGTTTAACAAAGTTTTTAATTAATTATGCCCATCTTTTGTTGTTTTAATCTCGTGAGAGGCAATTCTGATATCAATTTAATCATGTTTTTTAAATGAAATGATTTTAACTCTAATCTTTTTTTATGGTTACGCATGTAATACTTTATCCAAGTTGGGTCTACTCCAATGACTAGTCATGTTCGTTATGTCATTTCTTTTAACCTTTTGATGCGCAACCCTTTCCCAATGCTGAAAAAAAGGCAACCGTTGACATCGCTCGACTTAACTACCAGCAAGATGGCGGACGATCGAAACGTTCATCGCGTGCCACAGATCTAGAGACCCTTTTTTGACGACAGCTGGGTCGTCAAAAAAGGGTCTCTAGATCTGTGGCACGCGATGAACGTTTCGATCGTCCGACATCTTGCTGGTAGTTAAGTCGAGCGATTGCAACGGCTGCCCTTTTTTCAGCGATGGGCAATCTATCCAGCTGTTCTCGCATTCTTCCATTCTTCAGCAGATATCAGTGCTGTTAAAAATAATCGTGACCATTTTTTGACGGGAAATGACGTGCTAAAAAGTAAAGGATTCTCGTGGAGCTATGTCACCCGCAACTATTTTTATAGAAATCAAATCTATTCTTCGTGACTGGCAACAGTCAAAACGTCAGAGTTTGGTGTTCCCAGAGCGGGAACACTGCGCGTTAAAGGGTTAAAAGCTATGAAGTGGGGGAAAAAACCGTTCTCCAAAAATATGTTGCAGTTTATCATATCCTGTTTAAGTCTGTTCTGTATCAGCGACAAGAATGCAGTACGCATTAGCGAAAATATCTAAATGCTGTAGAACTTGATTAATATGACTGCCACCCTTGGAAATAGCAGCCTTATAAAGGTGGTTACTTTACGAAGGTGGCAAAATGTGGTGGTTGTAAATGGATACTAACAAATATCGTCACTATAGATAGGTGTTCTTTTTCCAAAATTGTTGCTTTACGCGATCCCACTGTATTTACATTCAGACAAAACGTATATCATGATTACGCTCACTAGAAATCTTCAAAATGAATCAGGCTCTGGGCCATGTTTTATACATCGTAACCGCAGATTGCAAGACTTATTTCCTTGAACTTACGAAATTTAAATTAGGCTGAGACGTTTGTCTCAATTCAAAAAAAAATATGATCAATCAGTCTTCCAGTGAAATACCGGACACCACTTAAAATCTTGTGAGAGGAAAATTGTCCAAACTTCACACAGTATACTATTTCAATACTTAAAATAACAGTATTCAAAAGTTATTGGTTTAGCTTGTTTATTGTCAAAAAACGCGAAAGTGAGTATTGATCAGTAACATAGGCAGTTTTGGAACGTTTCTCAAAGGAACTGTAGCTTTTTAGATGACTTTGCGATGCCTATCATGCATTTTAAACATTTAACTTTTATGTATATGTGTTATTAAGTAATAAACTGAAATTATGCTTGTACCTATTTATAGTTCTTTACCAACATAACATTTTTTCCTTTAATTTGTTATTTCCATTTACTCATCGAAATCGGATCAAGTTGAACATTGTGTGGAGCCAATTTCATGTTTTTAAAAGCAATAGCATTATAACATAGTCCCTCAGATTGTTCTTTTGTAGATGAACGCCGTTTGACTGCACTAAGGTTCTAGGCCTATAGGGGGAATGCCCTCCATGGGGGACTTTCTAAGGGATCCTAGCCCATATTTACGAGAGGTTTCGGAGAAAATCACGGAAAACTCCGAACGGCTAGGTCGACAGGCGCGGCCGGAATTTGAACCTGGCACCTCCCGCCTTCCCGCCTTCCAGTCTTGAGAACAGAACCTCTCAGCCACTGGTGGGGCCATAGTACCTCAGAACAGAGGTTATAAAAAAAACAATATTTAGAAGTTTGTGTCAAACTAAGTATACTGAATATGACGTCAGTATAAAAGCACTCCATGAGAACATGATATTACGCAGTTCCTCTTCACTGAATAGACTTAAGCAAAATGAATTTATAAATGAAAAATTATAAACGTCACATTATCCCAATATTATTAGCTTCATTACAAACTTTTTTGAACTTTTAATATATCATCTCTCGCTTATTACATAATCATTTCTTTACAGCAGTTTGAGACATACACAAGCATAGGTGAGAATTTAAGCAGAAAACTTGTTACGGTCAAAACTTCTAAACCTTTAAAAAAACAGACTGTTTGTTAACTAGGTAAAACAAAATATCCGTCAAAAATACGATTTTCACAGTAACATTGCAAAATTTATAGCCAAAAGTAAAATTTTAAGACTATACAAATAAAACAATTAAAAAATTCACAACAGCAATATCAAATTTTTAATTTGATTGTAATCTGGCTTTTGAGTATTTAAAACATAACTACATAGCATTTCATGTGTGTGTGTGTGAAATATATTATAATTATTATAAAGCTAACACTCACCTTTGGCTAATCGTTACTATCCTTATTCTTTATTTCATGTAAAAAAAATTCAAAATCGATCAACACAACAAATCCTTTCACTGTCATAAAAAGTAAAGCATCAACAGCAATATCAAATTTTTAATTTGATTGTATTCTGGCTTTTGAATATTTAAAACATAACTACATAGCATTTCATGTGTGTGTGTGTGAAATATATTATAATTATTATAAAGCTAACACTCACCTTTGGCTAATCGTTACTATCCTTATTCTTTATTTCATGTAAAAAAAATTCAAAATCGATCAACACAACAAATCCTTTCACTGTCATAAAAAGTAAAGCATTTTCAATATCCAAAAAAGCACTGATGGGTGACTGAGATAACTGCAAGCTACTGCCAAGTGGCACTATAAAACTCCTTTTCTGCAGTTTAGTTTTAAGCATAAAAACTGCCGTTTCATACTAGAAATTCGAAAAAATAAATCAAGTACGCCTGTTTCCTGGTTTTCTAAATTTGCAGTTAATTAAAGAGCGGGACAAAGTAATAAAAGTATTTCATTTCCGAATTCAAACTGGCAACAGAAACAAGCAAATCTCCATCAAAACTAGGAAAGCCCTCCTCTGAATTTCCTTTCAAGGTCACCCAGTCATTTTTTTATGCATTTTTTTTTCTCTTCCCATTGTACATGGCACCCCAAACAAACCTCCCGCTCTATTGGAGCAGGACCTTAAAAACCTGGCTTTCGCGGCATAAAAAATCGTTGAGGCACCTTTAAGGATACCTGTGCACGTGCCCCACGCGTGCTACACCTCAGCCAAAACGGCTTGGGGTAGAAGGAACCATTTTTTTTTTACAATGCGTAATAAAAAAAATCGTTCTTCCTGGGAGCTGGGCGCACGTCCTTTTTGTACTCTATGTTCCATCTGTGTTACACATATCAATGTTGAATGGGTGCGTGTGTCATAAATTTAATGGATATCTTTTGATGTTTGAAAAAAAAGAGAATTTGTGAGTTTTATTAATTTCATTTTTGTGTTCAGAACAAGTATTTCTATTTACCGTTAAACGTAATCGTATTGGGTTGTATTTTAGATGATTCTGTGGATTTGGCGCATGAATAAGAAAAATAACGAAAAACATTAATACAGTAGAGCCTCGATTATCCGAAGTAATTGGGAACAAAACTACTTCGTATAATCGAGAATTCATCAATAATCATCTAGTTTAATATGTAGTATCGTCATTGAACTGTTGTTATGACTATTTTAACCGTTAAATAAATTAAAATTATAAATGAAAATAAATTTATTTTTGAAACAAAAACTTACAATGGTTTAAATGCAAGCTTCATCTGGTGTAAATTGGCCATCCTTCGCCGTGCAGCTCTATCCCGAAATTTTCTTAAAAGCATGATTTTAGAAGAATCACACTGCTCCTGTTGTTCCAACCAAAGAAGGCCTTTTGAGAAACACTCAAAAGCACCATTGTTACTGATCTTATTTTCCAGAATCATTCTCATCTTCATCATCATCTTTTTCTTTTGGAGATTTTCGGACTTCTGCTATTATTCCTCATCATTGAGCAACTGGAAGGCTGCATCTTCCACGTCACAGTTCAACCAATCTGTGATTTCTGTATCCCCACAATTTTCAAAACCTTTTATTGTGCTAAAAAGGCTTGAAGACTCAATAACACTATCGTTCACAATGTCTGTAGCATTTTCATCTGCGCCAGTTGAAAACTTCGGCAAAAGTTTTCGCCAACTTCGTCGTTCGATTCTTACGCGTTAGTTCGTCCGATTGCGGCATAGATTCCCACACGTCACTGATCATACAAATGTAGTCTTTGATATTGACAGTTTTCCAAAACTCAATTATTGAAACTGCACCAGATTTAGAATCTCCTTCAAAAAGTAATTTTCTGATGGAAAAAAAAGTGAAGAAGAAACTGACTTCGGTTAACGGAGAGTTTAATCGAGGTAATCGAGGTTCTACTGTAATTGGAAGATATTTTTAAAAATAATTTTGAAGATTATTTTTAAGACTTTAATTCCCTTTCAAAAAGATATTTACATTATAAAAGATAATTTTAATCTCTCTTCAACCTCATTTTTTATCTGTAGTGGTTTTGATAAGGCAAAGAACACTAGAGCTATGTGCCAAAGGGAGAAATGCCTTGTGAGGAGGTCATTTTTAAGAAGTTCGAGCATGTACTAAATCTGAAAAAAAAACGCTCCCATACTCCTGACTGTTAAATCGACATCTAATGGTGTAGAGATTTTGCTCGTGTTACGCCAGAACCCTGAATCCTCACACTTCAGTCATCTACGAATGTTCAGTGACTTATACACTGAGCCACTGGTCGCTGCTTTTTATTTGGAATCAACAACAAGCAACATTATAATTTCAAGATTTGACTAAATTGTGTTTTAACTAGCCTAGAATAGAATTGGACTCTTTGAAAACTAGCTAAGCCCCAATTTTTCGTCAGTCGATAAAAACTATACAAGCTCAAGCAAGTGGATTTTCAGACTTGTTTGGGTTTATTTGATTAACATTGGTATCAGAAATTCATTTTTAAAACTGTATTTTAATGTGTTTGGAAAATTCATGACATCTGGAATTTAGGAATGACCAATTTAATCATGCTTATATTAGATTTTTAATATAGTTAGTTTCTTTGTGTTAATGCTACTATTTTTAGTTTGGTCGACTTTTTCAGACATTCGTTTAAGATAAAACTAATATTCTGAGTTAGAAATAAAACTATTGCTCTACGTAAAATTTGGATTTTGCTACATGTAAATCCGTTCAATAGATCGCAGTTTATTAGTTAACATTCGATAATGCCTGGATTTTTTTTTTTGGCCTCATGGGAGTGATGATGTCAAGAAAAACCTCATTTTATCAACATTTTAACATTAAATTTGACTTGGTAGGTAACCAAGTCTGACTATTGAAAAATACGATTACTAGTTGCAATAAAGCAAACGATTTCAGTTTTTATTTATTTTCAACTAAATTGAATAATAACTACTTTAATAAATATTTATATGCCTTTATATGTATATTTGATGGCTGGTCTAGACTTGTGTTTAATAAAGCGTACAGGAAAGATAAAGTAGGCAAAGATAATCATACAGGGATGAAGAATTTCAAACACTTGCTTTGTGTGCAACTTTTCAATTACTTTATAAATAATTATTACATATTCTATTTAAATTTCGTATAATTAATTAATCTCTTTAAAATTTCAATTAAAATTGTTACATTAGAAGCAGTATTCTATTTTATAATGGTGCAATGTTCGAAGAATAAATCTACTGTTTATAATACCTATTTTCCCAACATTCCAGTATTTTTGAGTGAATGATTATTAACTGATGTACGAAAATTATATTTGCTACTCTGTACTTTTTATGCAATCTATCTCAGCATCTCTTATATACAAGTTTATTCTATGAAATATGAGTCACCCTTTAATAAAAACCTGATATAACTTTAATTCACATAAACTGCAAATAAATTCCTTATGATCCTTATTTCATTACTTTCTCCAAAAATTTTTAATTAAAATAAAGGATATATGTGAGATCCTTACTTATAATGAATACATAAATAATTACGAAATGTAGCTAATTATACGGCGTTTATATGAATTTACAAGAACTAATTTGCAAGTTAAAATTCATCAGATTTTTTTTAAGCAGTAGCATCACTACTAAACTCAATTTACATTAAAGAGAAGTTTCTTTTTTCTGCAGATTCTAGTGGCGATAAAGAGACAAACAATAAAAAATGCTGTAATTTAATATTCAAATGAGTTTTCTGATACACGTTAATTAGCATCAGAAATAGAATACCTGCTTTCTTTCAATTGAATAATACATATGCGATAAATTTTGTAATTAGCTAAGTAAAATAAATTGCGTAATGTATGTAGAATTTCGTTTTCTTTTTAACCTGTTTTTCTAAAGCGCATAGCTTTTATCGGGGACTTGATGTTTTTAAAATTATTCATGCATTTTTTTACGTGACTGTGCGAATAAATTAGAGTGTGTGCAGAGCGATAGTCTGATAAAGTATCAACACAAAAAGTAATGATCAAACAGTAAAAGAATTAGTAAGTACAGTTGAAATATAATTACAAGAATTCACAGCTTCGTTAAAGAAAAAAATGAATTAAAAGTTTTCAAATCAAGGGCGGATCTACGGGGAGGGCGTAGGGGGTGCTGTCCGCCTCAGAGATAAATATCTTTGCACTACATACAATGAGCTTTCTAATAATGATGGCATATATCGTACAATTCTGAATTGGTATTCAAATTTTGTGCCCCCCCCCCCTTCCGAAAAATATTTCGGTATCCTTCTTTTTTTCAAAGTGATAATGCTTTATGGAAATTACGTATCTTTTAACTTTATTGCAATGACTGCAACAACTTGCGCTTCATAAAATGAATTACGGTACTAAATAATTTCTTTTGTCATTGGATGTGTGACAGCTTCTTTTTTTTCCACTTGTGGTTTCTAATTCTTTCTTCTGCTGTTCTATTTTTTAATGCGAGGTATGTCATATTTTCATCATATATTGTGTTTTACTTATTATATATAAGTATATGTATATATGTTTTATATATATATACACATACTTATAAGCATACTGTGTATATTTATATACATATAATTTTAATAGCTAAAGCCACACACACACCAGTAATTGTCAAAATAAATACAAAATAATAAAGATACTACAGCAGGGTTCTTCGGTGGAAGAGTTATTACTTTCCGAACATGTATCATGCAAGGAAAATATTGTAATCATTAAAAAATTCGACTTTGAGATTTTGATGTATTTACACGTTTTAAGGTCGTCTTTATGTTATTTTTAAAAGATGTGTGTGTATGTGTGTGTGTGAGTGAGTGAACGACGCTTAGGAGCACGATTACTCCTAAGCGTTGCATTCGATTAAGCTCAAATTTGGTATGTATATTACAGATAACCATCGCACGACCGGTCTAGATTTTGTATGTATAGGACTTAATAGTTTTTTTAGAGGGGTACGAAAAAGATTTCTTTTACATTATGGCCTATGGATGGAAATTCTTGAATGTGCGCTAGCGTCTAAAAAATGCATTCGATTGGGCACAAATTGGATATGTATATTATAGGGAACGCATATACGATCACATGATCTTCATAATTTTAGAGTATTTAAAATTGATAGTTTGTTCATTGCAAAAAGCAATTCTTATACATTACGACCTATAGGCGCAAATCATTTAACAGGAACTAGTGTCTAAATGATGCATTCGAAGCCGTTCAAATTTGGTATGTATATTATAGATCAACGTCACACAACTTGTATAGATTTTGCTGTGTATAGGACTTATAGTTTTTGACAGGGCAACAAATGAGTGTTTTTTACATTATGGCCTATGAATGGAAATTCTTGAAAGTGCGTTTGCGTCTATATGGTGCAGTCAATTGAGCTCAAATTAAGTATATATAAAGTCACGGTTTCATGGCCTGCATAGGTTCTGGTATCAGTAGAACTGATAGTTTGTTCACAGAGTTGCAAAACGTAATTCTTATGGCATATGGATTCAAATCATTTAAAGTGAGGTAGGGTCTAAATGGTTCTTTCCATTGACATCAAATTAAGTACACATATTAAAGGTCACTGTCTTACATACTCCTTAAATTTTAGCAATATAATTTATGTAGTAAATTCATTCAGTAATCTCATTCAAGCGATGACACTTGTCGATCAAGCACTCGCCCCTAAGGCAATTACAACGGCCCTAAGTATTGGTCGATCAACGTTACCCCAATGAAAAGAAGGACAGGTTAACACCCAAGCCCGAGTGGTTAATACAACACAAACCCAAGATATTATACAGTCCAATATAGCATATTGTAAAGCTATACTGAATTTTACTATGATATCTTTAGGTAAGACTAGGTAATATACTATGTCTAAATTTGGATGAACTATTGAGTGAATTATGATTATAAAAAATAAAAATTAAAAACTAATAAGAAAACACCCATTACCCCACCCCACCCCCACCCCCATTCCTCAAAAAAAGTATATATTGAGCTGTTAAAAAAGAATCATTTTATTTATAACTTCAAGATCTTGATATCTTCGTCGCTTCACATCAACAGTCACGTTGACGTAGCATGAACTTACTTTAAAGCCTGCTATGTACAGTTAACCGTGATTGTAAAAAAAGTTGATGTGGACAACACGTGACTTCCTTGCACGTCTATTAAATCAAAGATATTTCCGGTGCACTTCATCTAAACTTATTTTGTTTGAAAGAGATAAAATACTGCAGTAATACTAACGTTTATCGATTTCTAGCCAAATATTTGAGGTACCGCCAAGCTAGGTACAATTTAAAAATTTGTTTTTGACACTTAACTGGGTGATATTTCGCCAAAATCCAACAAGCTTGAGATAGTTGCAAGATTTTGGTCATAGCCGAAATAGCGATTCATCACAGACTTTTAATGAGTTGAAGGTATCCATAGGCCTTAATGATTTTAAAGTCGTTTGGGTGACCCTGTAAATAAATTACTCAGTTGATTGAGCGAAAAAGAGATGTGCAGTTAGATGTTACATTAGTTCTTAAAACAAAATTTCAACATTCTACCGTTAAAAGTTTTAAAGTTATGCGAAATACGTAATTATTTTTGGCTTTAAATTTATCGATATTTTGGCAAAACTCGACAAGGTCGAGGACAAGTGGCAAGATTTTGGCATGGACTAAACAAACAATGTCTGACTGCAGACATAATATACTGACTATGTCCATAGACATTAATGTAGTGAAATTCTGTTGGGTGGTCTTGTAAATAAATTCGCCATTAGATTGGAACCAAAAATCGAGGTGTACAAATAGTACACCTCGACAGGACTTATAGTTTTTCTATAGGGCTATGACAAAGATTTTTTTTTTTTTTTTTTGCATTTTGGCATATAGGGAGAAAGTCTTGAAAGTGCGCAAGCGTTTAAACGGTGCATTCGATTGAGCTTCAGTTTGGTATATATGTTTGAATTATTCATCGATTAAAATTTATTTAAATGCTTGGTAATGATCTTAATCGTAAGTGTTCGGAAAGTCAAGTGGAGTCACTCCAGATTTTTTTTTAATTGTTCTTTCTAATCAATGCAAAGAAGTTACATTAGTGTCTTTTCAACGATGGAAATGAAACTAGTTAACTTCTTTAAGTTATAGTACTTGCGTTGATAAGATTATTTTGTAATTTATGTGTTCCACAGGATTTATTTTTCGATTTACTTTCGCCTTATGTTTATTGCTTCAACTTTTTTACTGGCCAATATTAACTGAAATAATTCTGACGGAAAATTCTCCAACGATTATATTTCAAAGATTATATTTTAAATTCTATTTTATCATTCGAGACATCTAAAATACGGAACTGGACAAGCTGGATAGTACGATAATCAAGCCCTGGGCAAGGGGTGATACTTTCCCTAAAAATAGTCAATCTCCTAATCTATTGGGTTTGCTAAATAGGCTAGCTAAGGTGTAGCCTACGGCGACAAATTTTCGGGTACCATAATAGGCGACGCTTTAGTTTAGCATTCAGATGTCAAATTTGTAAATCCGTCTCTGCTCCCGATGCTTGCTATAGATGTTTTATTTGAGCACAAAAAAGTGTGAAATAGTAAAATAATTTAACTACAATCTTTAATCGAAACGGAATGATACAGGTTAGCACAGAGAGGCTTGAAATAACGTACACAGACAGGGTGAGAGAGCTGTTCCTATACCTCACCTGCAAATATTTTACCCACTCAGTATTACTCATAAAGTCTAACGGAAGTTACTCGACAACGCGTGTTCCCTATTGTTCCCGCTTTATCACCCCTTTTGGTCCCTTTAAAAAAGAAAAAAAAAACATATGCATGGCTCCTTTTCCTTTTTTAAAACCCTCATGAAAGGGGTGAAATGAGGAAGAAACTACGGAACATCAAGGTCGTTCGTGTATGTAGGTCATTTTTTTTTTCCTATAACACTTACATTTCCGAAAGGGGGAGTTTGGCCTTGATCCTGAAATCAGCTTTCGAATCCGCGATAGCTCAATTTATGTTGGCCTTGAATATTTCCCCCCGTTTTTAGATGTTGACGCTAGGGTTATTTTTTTTAAAACTCATAGTTTTAATACGTGCTTTAAAGAAGGTTTGATTTGAATGTCTGCGAAAAACTTTGGTATTTTCATAGTATTTAAGTAATCCTTCAAAATATCGCAGTAAAGAAGATAGAATATTTCTTTTTTAACCCCTTAACTGCCATACTAGGCAACTCCCCCTCCCCTTTTCAAAGAAATAAGCGCATGTAGAGCGAACGCTTCTTAAAATTGAAACTATTGCCTGTCAAAAAGTTTAGAGTATTTACAAAACTAGCAATGAATTACTGGGGAAATTATTTGAGATAGACGTATATATACGTCTCGAGCAGTAAAAGCATCGACTGCGCAAAGCTTATTTATACGCCCGGGGCAGTTAAGAGGTTAAGTGGGAACAGTACAATGCAAAGTTTCAGAAAGAGATTTTCATTCCTTAAGATATAGTATAATAAGCATTTACTATATATATAAATACAGACGTATAGAATCAAAGTCTCATGAACACAGTACAGAGATTAATCTGGGTGAGATATCTTTAAAAAATGATGACTATGAATTTGAATGTGAACATTTAATGCTAGTGTGTTGTGTTGTGGGATTAAGGCCAATTATCTTCACGAGGGATCTAGGCCTATAGGTGGGGTGCCCTCCGTGGGGGTCTTTTTAAGGGGTCCTAACCCGTATTTACGCTAAGTTTCGGAGAAAAACACAGAAAACGCCGAACGGTTAGGTGAACGGACGCGCGACCTAACTGTTAATGCTAGAATGCAATAAATGATTTTCTTTCGTAATTTCTGCACGACCGCTGAAATTTGATCATTCGACTTGATTTTTCCCTTCGAAAGTCATTGAAAAGTAGTTTAAGTCAGCATATATTTATCTTCATATCTCAGAGACGTTTTATGATGAAAGGTTGAAAGTTTGTGCTTCCCCTCATTGACTTGTGGGACATATTTTACCAACTGGGAATTTTTTCATACGGGGGTCATATAGAAATTTAAAAAGTGTAACATTTTGAAATTTTACGAGATATTTTATTTAATGTGGTCTTTCTTCCTACCTTATTTTGAACATTTTTTTTCAATTTACATTACCCACCAAATAGATAAAGAATCAAGCGTTGTACCTACTTTTTCGAACAACCTGTATATTGAAACAATGGAATAAATGGTCCCTAAAACATAATTGAAAAATTATTTCAACAAACAGAAGTAATTGTTGGAATAATTTAACAATATGTGCATAATAACGTCCTTTAAGAATGTATCAATAGTATACATGTAAAACAATCATAAACACTGAACTAAATGGTGTTTTAACTCATAGTTAAACAATGATTTTTCAACAAACATAAATAATTGTTTAATCAATTCAAAAACGCATGCTAAAACTATGTATTTTAAGAATGCAGTCAATAACACTGGAATTCAATACATTGGAACAATGGACTAACAGTCTACTAAAGCATTAACAATGAGTTTCAACAAACAGAATAATTGTTGAAATCGATGCAAAAATGTGTGCTATAACAATACTTTTATGTATGTATTAAAAATGTACATTAAAAAAATTGTAAATATGAACTAAATGGTCTACTAAAACATAATTAACCAATGAGTTTCCTCAAAAAGAAGTAGTTGTTCAAATGAATGAAAGAATGCACTGCTGGCCATCTAAAATACAGCCCCAGGAAGGAAGCATTCAAATGAAGTGAAATTTACACCATGAGTTTGCGGCGATGAGCTATGCAAATGGTTAACATTTCAGAGCAGACGCCCAACAAGGGCACCTGTAGCGCCACCTACAAGGGCTGCATATAAAAGGAAAAAAGAAGGCCGAAGTACTTGAGTGGGTTTTTTCGGGCGTTTCTTTTGTGTAAGCAGCTTCAGAACGTTTCAGAAGCACGTTTCAGAATTCAATGATGGAAGAATAGTGGCCTATAGGTATTGCAAATTATCCTTCAGGCAGATCGGTGATTGTGTTGGACGCAACGAATCAACTGTGATACGGATCTGTAATCGCTGGATACAAGAGGGAACGACGAACTGGCAGGACCAATTGCAGCCACCTCGTAGCACCACTACACCTGATGATAGGCATATTGTGCAGATGGCAGTGATGGATTGCTCTGCCACATCACGAACCATATCATAACAAATTCAGTCTGCCACGCAACAATCGTATTCCGCACATACCAGTCGATGTGATCCAGTCGATACCAGTCGATCTGCTTGCAAAAGAGGGGAATGTCCGCAAGGTGTCTATTGTTGCGTTTATTGTTGAGTCAAAACCACAGGCATTTGCACCATCATTCATGTGATGAACGACAAACATGGACAACAGGATGAAACGACATTGTTTTTACATTCTTCAAAAAGACGAATCCCGCTTCTGCCTTCACCACCACGATGGTCGGATCAGAGTCTAGAAACATCGTGGTGGGAAACTGGTGAACTCTTGTCTTTTGCATCCCCATAATGATCCTGTACCCGGTATTATGGTATGGCGTGGTATTGGATACCACTCCAGCACCTCCTAGTATGCATTGCCGGTACACTGACCAACCAGGGCTATATCTCTGAGGTGTTGGGTCCTGTTGTTCTCTCGTACTTTTAGAGATTGCCAGCGGTCGTATTCCAACAAGATAATGAGTGATCACATGTTGCACGAAATGTTCAAGAATTCTTCGTTACCCATCAGATTGCATTGCTGATTTGGCCTCCTTGTTCTTCCGATCTAACAAGGTCTATCGAAAGGGTTTGGTCGATGGTTTCAGAACGATTTGCCTGGGATACCCCTTCCCTCCCGCTGCTGCAACAGATCAACTTTGGCAATATCTGTAAGCAGCATATACTGTTATAACCCATGCCCCAACAATACATTCAAAGCCTCTTTCATTTAATGCCGAGTCGTGTAGCAGAGGTTATATCTATCAGTAGCGTCAACACTCAATACTGATTTCATCGTGCTCAATAGTATACATTGAAACAATGGATTAAATGATCTACTAAAAATTCATTAAAGAATGAGTTTAAATAAATTAAATTGTTGCAATCAATGAATAAGGAAACATTAACACCAATATTAATTAAAAAGGCTAAGCAAATGGAATTATCTTTTGAAATCGATATCAATATGTGTACTAATGTAAAAAAAATGTGTTTAAAGAATGGTATTAACACTATACTAACACTATACCTTTTGACAGTAAATCTTTTGGTTACATATTTTACTGGATAACACACAAAAAATTCTGATAGACAGTGAACTATAAGTTTAAAAGTTCGTCTGTATTCAGTAAATGTTAAGTTATTGCATACTGTTAATCACACTGTTTTTCAGGTGCAGGGTAATAAATATTTGCAGCTCCTAATAGTCTAAGGTAGCAGGGAATAATTCCGTAAGCGAGGGCAGGTTTAGTTGTCGACTTTTCTTTTTTTTTTTTCTTTAACGTCTATATACAAGAAAACATAAACCCAAAACTACAATGCACTTATCTAAATACCTTACTAAAACATTTCTACTCATATTTCATTGCAATATAAAACAAATTCAACATAACCAAAACACTAGCTCTACACTGACACTACACTTCCCCCGCTTACGGAATTTATCCCGGTAGTGATGGTGAACCTTTTCGAGAAGTGGGTCATATTTTGTACAGTATTTGCTTCAGTACTAGCTCGTGGGTCAACATGCCAGTGACACCACTTAAGAAGGGAAGCTGGTTAAAACATACATTTTCTGGTTCTCACTTACAAAATTCTCGGAAAATTAATCCTATTTTTAATCAAGGTAAAAGACATTATCTAATAACACAGTGGACATTTAATTATTAGTTTGTTTATTGAACAGCTGTAAATATTGAAATGTTATGCGTTATTATGATATTCGTTACATATTAAATAACATGTGTAAAAAATGAAATAAATTTTTCCTTTTATTTTTTTAATTTAATATCTGGTAACAGAGTGGACATCTGTAATAATATATATTATTTCTCAAAGGTGTTTTTTCTGGCGCGGCTAGATCTCATTAAATACTTGACCCAAAAAAATTTTAAAAATACTCAGTTAAAGCTTATAATTTCTCCTTTTGACGAAAAATATGCAAAAATTCGAAAAAAATCCTTTTTGTTAATAAAAAAAAGCAAATCATATATATTTTTTCTCAAAGGTGTTTTTTTTTCTGGCGCGGCTAGATCTCATTAAATAGGTGACCAAAAAACGTGTAACAGACTCCATGTTTCCAGGTTGCCCTGGAGTCAGATGAATTGAATATACTTTCTTTAAAAAAGAGTGGTAACGACAGATAAAGTCAGATGTCAGTAAAATAGAACAGCTCGGAGTTGCTATTATGTTTTCAATGTTCAATTTATGTTTTGTATAGATTGGATGGATGATTGAAGGTAACTAGAAATACAGGTATTTTTGTAAATAGTTTTTAAAATAAATATATAAATGAGGTTAAAAGAACTTCTTATTTTGTCTTTTCAATCGAGCCGTCTCATTTTGATAATTCATTCATCAGTCGCTGGCAGAATATTTTGTTCTATGCCATTTTCTCGAAGGGTTGGCGGCATTGTTCTGGCGCCCCCGGGTGGGCGGTTTGAATTGAAACGGGCGCGGCTAGATCTCATTAAATACGTGACCAATATATATATATAAAATACCCAGTTAAAGCTTATAATTTCTACTTTTGACGAAAACAGCGCCACCTGTTGGTGGCACATGTTTTTTTATTCTCTGTGAAACGCAAAAATGTACAGAAGATGGCATTTGAATAGCACTAATACTATCAATATATTCAACTTTAAATGTAAGAGGCGAAATCTTCGATATAGAGATCAGTGGTGCAAACTGATAATATATATACCAATATATATATTTATATATTGATATACAATTAACATTGCGCCCCCGGGGGGGGGGGCTTGAATTGAAACGGGCGCAGCTAGATCTCATTAAATACGTGACCAAAAAAAATATAAAAAATACCCAGTTAAAGCTTATAATTTCTACTTTTGACGAAAACAGCGCCACCTGTTGGTGACACATGTTTTTTTATTCTCTATGAAATGCAAAAATGTACAGAAGATGGCGTTTGAATAGTCCTAATACTACCGATATATTCAACTTTAAATGTAAGAGGCTCCACCTTCGATATAGAGATCAGTGGTGCAAACTGTAAATATATATACCAATATATATATATTTATATATTGATATACAATTCGCATTAAGTAGATTTACTGTATGCTTATAACTATTAACTTCTAATATTGTTTTTAAAGAGGTTTTATAAAATAAAAAAGTTAAAATAAATTTATTTCTGTTAAAATAAATCTCTACTTTTTCAATGATTTCCAATCAAACATCTAACTGACCCGTGAAAATATTTAACAGAATATTATGCACTTATAGGCACATTTATTCATTTTCACATTATAATATTTACAGTTGTAGTATTAAATACAATATTGTGCGAAATTTTCGCACGGGTCAGCTAGTCTCCTTTAATCTAAAAAGTCAATTTTGTCGTTCACAGTGTAGAGAGTGTACGAAGTCTGCTAAATGAAATACTTTTCTTGCCTAAAAATAATTAAAAGCTACGATAATCCAATATGCAACCGCAGTAATACATGTTTCCAGCACAAACACATTCAAAAAGGAAAAAGTAGTTTTACAGGCATTGTAAAATATATACGAACGCAGCAATACAAGTTTCCAGCATAAGCACTATCACAAAGGAAAAAGTAGTTTTACAGGCAATGTAAAATACGTTTTGCTGATTATAAGCAAGATAACATGTAGAACAGGGCTGAGAAAATCTATTGCCCGACATGCCCAGGGCATGTAAAAATTGCAGTCGGGCATGTACTTGTTGTCCGACCAGACATGTAAAAAAATCGTTTCATATTTACCTCATTAAGAAGACCGAAAACAGGTAAGCGTTGTTCTTTGTACTGAAAATATTTTTTTTATAAGTCAAGGAACTGACTTGTTTAATGTTTGATTTTTAACCTCTGATAGTGAGGGCACGCGTTTGCCTTGTTTTGTTTTTATTTTGGCAACTCTGATTTTTAGCTACAAACAAAGCACCAAAAGATACTGCTTCCTTTCGAGCACCTTTCCGCTTTTACGGAATTCACTCCGTTTACATTTTCGATTCGAACGCACTGGATTTTTTCAATATGTAGTTAAATTCATTAGCAGATGAACATTCGAAATGAACGTTTTTGGGGGGAATACAAACGCTTTAAGAGGTCTAAAAAAAACAATAATTCTGTGGAAAAGGATAAAGAGGCCTAAAGTGTATAACACTTTAGGAAAATTATTTCTTTCGGATTAATATCTTTTGCAAAAAGAAATTAATCTTTGAAAAGCATCGCAAATGCTTGCTTCTTTAGGAATGTATTCTCTTTCAATGTCGGTCTTGACGAGATCCCGGATGGTTTCTGATACTGTAAAAGAGCTTATTTTCCCGAGCAGCAACTTTCGCAAAAGTAAAGATACCGATGATTTCGAGAGCTGAAAATTTCGTGAATTTTATAAGAATAGAACCGAAAGTTAAAAAATATCGGAAGTACCAAAATATAGAACCCCTTTTGTATAAGGAATTTTAAGAAACTTCCTTTTGTCCGAAAAGTTCGTGACCTCCACTTCCCCATTTTTAATGGCTTCAAAGAAGCTGGTATAAATTTTGTAAGTGAATGAGCTGCATTCTATTAGTTGTTTTATAGTTTTACATTCAAGAAATAGTTGTAAGAAAGAGTATGTAACTGTGCAATAAATCATTACATTTTGGTAAGTGAAAAATATCTGATTTTTTTACTATTATTCGAAGCGAAAAAAGTATTTCACAAAGATTTAACATTCGCGATTACAAGGGGCTCGCGAAAATTAAAACCTCGAGAGAAAGTATTTATTGATTGGTGTATTTTTCTTTTCTGTATATTTCTGCCTTATAAAAAGGCAGAAATATACTCACATATTGTACATTTCGAACATGTAACCTTTTTGTCTGGGCTTGTATTTTATTGAGCAACATGCCAGACTAATCATTCTGAAAGTTTCAGATATTTCCGACCCTGGTAGAATAAATATACAGGATGATTATAAATAAAGTTTTAAAATGGTATAAAAAAAGAACCATTGATCAGAATGACGCCAAATTTGAACGGAGTATTATTGAAGAAGAGGGAAAACGTATGGCATAAGGAAAAAAATAATTCAAAATTTTAGCAACAGATGGCGCTGTACGCATCCTAATTTAAAAGGGTTCGACTACAAATGACAAATGAATCGTAAAATTACGGTTCAAAGTGTAAGTTACACGCTGAACTAACTATACTGCTCAGTGTGCATGACTGTACATGTGTGATACTGTTAGTTACGTAAGCCCATCCACCACGGCAAGGTCATATCACAACGGATGGGAAAAGTCGGTTTTGAATTGTCCTGAGGCCAAAAACCGCATAAAAAGCATCCATCATATCGGTTTTTAACTGTCCTGAGGCCAAAAACCGTGTAAAAAGCATGCATCATATCGGATTTTAAATGTCCTGAGGCCGAAAACCGCATAAAAAGCATCCATAAAATTGATTTTTAAATTTCGTGTGTCTTATACTACTTTAGCCGTTATTTTACGACTCTTTTGTCATTTGCAGTCGAACTCTTTTAAATTAGGATGCGTACAACGCCATCTCTTGCTAAAATTTGGATTTTTTTTTTTTTTCTTATGCCATACGCTTCAAAAATACTTCTTCAATAGTACTCCGTTCAAATTTGGCGTCATTCTGATCAGTGGTTCTTGTATTATACCGTTTTGAAACTTTAATCACCCAGTAGATTTCAAACGTAATCGTTTCTAATGATTAAATGGTCTTAGCTTAAAATAGTTACGATAATCTGGCACACGTACGCAGTAATGCAAGTTTCCAGCACAGGCACTACCAAGAAGGAAAAAGTAGTTTTACAGGCAATGCAAATTGTGTATGGCTGGTTATATGCAAGATAATATACAAGGTCACATGCGTTTAAACGTACGTTCGGATGAGTGACATCAAACTGACGTTTTTCGCAATTTGCTAACGTATGTTGGTATTCTGCAAGGTACGGTAGAGCTCTAGGTGCGGATTCTCCCAAACGGATGTTTGCATTCTAGCATTCATTTTGAATACGTCACAAATCCGAGCGTTAGCTTAAACGAACGTGGCAGAATAGGGCCCAAGGTGCCCCAAAAACACTTTACTCGACGAGGATTTATAAGCGGATCTTGTAGACGCACGCACAAGTCCGAAAATAAATGTTCCAAATGGAACAAGAGCGGGAGCGATCGGTTTTAGCTTGAGGGTTTTTTTCAGATTATTCCTCTTTCCCCTTTAGTTTCAATTTCTGAGTTACGACGCATTCAAGTCTGAAGCGTATATGATTTAGCATAGAATGCTATATATTAATGTTTTTTTTTTCTTATCACTGTATGGCAAAGATTATTACCACCCGTCTGGCTGAGATGTGTTGACTTTGCCAATTATATCCAGAAAAATAATTTTGCTCAAATATAAAAGTAACTGCATTACATTACAGTATATGAATTTCGTTATGATTTTTTTCAATTTGATCATTTTGATTGGTTTATTTTCGTTAATACATCAACACTTATTTAAGATATAATTATTTATCTGAAAGTGCTAAATTAAGTC
Organism: Cheiracanthium punctorium; assembly: GCA_038373885.1. Lineage (NCBI taxonomy): Eukaryota > Metazoa > Arthropoda > Arachnida > Araneae > Cheiracanthiidae > Cheiracanthium > Cheiracanthium punctorium. Next base: position 134,514 of record JAWZYV010005775.1, on the reverse strand, counting down.
CATATTTCCGAAGAAAATTTTCAACAGTAGCTACCTATTAGCAATGCATCAAGTGAAAAACCATTTTCAATGTTTTTGACTTTTAATAAAATACGAGGTATATCCACAAAGTAAGTTCCGTTTCTATTTCTGTCCGCGGCAGCGTTGCGATCGCAGTTCCGAGCATGCTCGGCAAGTTACTCTGACTCAAAGAGAAGAAATGTACACCATTTTCAGATCGCTGCTGCCGACGTGTTCTTTGTAATGCTTCTTTATAATGTCAGCCTTAATTGAAAATGCCGCCAATCAATCAATGCACATGTTTACTGCGAGACCATTAAGAAATTGCGCCGCGCAATACAGAACAAGCGCCGAGGATTACTGTCAAAAGATGTTGTTTTTTTGCACGATAATGCCCGACCTCAAACTGCGAATGTGACAAAACAACTCCTACAGAAATTCGACTGGGACGTGTTTGATCATCCTCCGTACAGCCCGGACCTCGCTCTTAGCGACTTTGATCTCTTCTTACACCTAAAATCTTTCCTCGGTGGTCAACACTTTAACGATGAGGACGAGCTGAAAGAACATGTTACCACATGGTTGAAAACACAGGCGACAACCTTCTATGAAGAAGGAAAACAAAAACTTGTGCCACGCTATGACAAGTGCCTACAAAATTTCGGAAGCTATGTAGAAAAGTAGTTTAACAGTTGTAGATTTTTGTACAATAAATTTGTTTCTGTATCTGTACACGTTTTTCTTATATAACCAAACGGAACTTACTTTGTGGATATACCTCGTATATACGAAATTGTCTTTTAGAAGAACCTTTATCCTCAATTGCTATCTATAAAACTCTGAAAGTGAAGACTTGAATATCATGCATTTTAGTCAATATATAAAAATAAATGTAAATTTGGCTTTCTGTGCATACGCCATAACTTACCAACCAGCCAGCGTAGTCCAATAAGGGTTATATGATATAGCAGTTTCTAACCCCCCCCCCCCTAATTCGTGAAGTGTTTCGATTTGGCACTGCAGGGAATGCGAGAAGATTGTCAACATATATGGCACCAAATGAACTTTTTAAAAGTTAATATATAGGGTGTCCCAAAATTGACGCAAGATTTTAAATAAGTAGAATATTAATTAACTTAGTGCTGGAAACCAAGAAAGTAAAACAGTTTCACAGCTGACAGTTTAGAATTAGCAAAAATGCACCTCTATACAAAAGAACAACGCGTTTTCATTGTTGAACAACATTTCAAAAATAATGAAAGTTTCATTCTTGAGGATTTAGATGATGAATGATTAGAAAGATCATGTGATTTAAAACCATTATATTTCTTTCTATGGGGTTATTTGAAGTGCTATGTCAACAAGCTCACATCCACCCTTGCATTGAAGGAGGATGTGCGGAGGACTCAACGCTGCATCAATGAAATTCAGCCACATTTATTCGAAATGGTCCAGAAAAATTTCGACAAAATGGTGCGTATGTGCCCGCAAAGCCATGAGGGTCGTTTTCCCGATGTTCTATTCAATACTATCCTATGTAGGGTGATATGGGAGAATTATGGGTAAAAGAAACACATCTTAATATTTTCTAAAGTGTGAAATATAAAATAATTAGAAATTATTCAAATAATCACTTTACCTAAAATTGAATTATTATTTATTTTATTTAAATTGTTGAGTGACCAGGAATTGCCCGGGATTTCGGCAATTATGGGTCATCCTTTTTTTTTATAGTAATGCATATCAAAAGTAAATAAATATTCTAAAATATCATTATTTAACACATAAACAGATTTTTTATTTATCTAATGTGTTGTATTTAAGAAAAAAGTTATTTAAAAAATAAGATTATATTTGAAGAAAGAATTTGGGTCAAATCAGCGTTATGTATTCAATGGGGAATTATTGTTTTTAAAAAAAAAAAATCTTAATATTCTATAAAGTATGAAATATAAAATAATTTAATTTGGCAATTCTGCAACAAAAATTGGGGACATTTTATAAATTCAATAATCGCTCTTCTCAAAATAGCTTCTATTTATTCAACTAGAGCATTATTAGCATTCATAAAACAAAGGAAACATGATGGATTTCTTTTTAAATTGGGAAGAAATAACTGCTTTAATTAAAATTTTGTCCCTAATTGTTGTTTCACATTTTGGTCACCTTAACGTTTGGTCACCTTAATCATAATACACAGCAAAATATTTCTGCTCTTCACATACAGTGTGAATTCCTTGCAGCACCTACTTAGAATCTTCTAAGGAGGAATTTTTTTACAACTTTTTTATTGCATCTTCTTGAATCTTATTTTCATTGTCATGAGACAGTTCTTTATCACTAAACAGTTCCAAATTAGCTCGTTGTGCATTTGGGGGACTGTCTATATCTTCCAGTTAAAGTATGATATAATATTACAGTAAAGTGTAACAATTATAGTAAATACTAATATAGTAACCTCTCGTTATACCGCGCTTCTCAGGAGACAAGAAAAATGCACGATACATCCTGGGTGCGATATAATGGGAGGAGGGGGGGGGGGGAAACATGATGAAATTTTACTTTTATGATCACATGCACTTAAACTATTATAAAATGAATAGTGTAAGTATTGCAATAAAAGATAATCACACTTAAACAATAAGATAGGAGTATAATATACCTTTTTTAAACTTGTGGGCAAATACATATTTCATTTCCTGCTGAAGAAACTATCCAAAGTCATTCTGATTTGATTTTTCTCTCATAACAAGATCAGTGATAGAAAATTAATTAATTCTATCTATTTCATGTGTTTGAAGTTGTATTTTTCAAATGCACTCTGTGTGTGTGTGTGTGTGTGTGTGTGTGTGTGTGTGTGTGTGTGTAAAGTAACGAAGCAATGGAGTGCGCAGAAAAAAATTGGGACGCAAAGAAAAAGCGTGATATATCCGAATACGCGATATTTCGAGGAGCGATATAACGAAGAAGTACTGTATTATCTATACAAAAATAAATACAAAAAATACACCTAAAATATCAAAAAATATCTCTGACCAAGAATTACCCCCCGTGACCTAAAATCAGCCAGTAAACTGGGGGATAAATTAGCATACTTTAAAATTAATTTTTTAAATAATAAAGAAAAGCATATGTATTAGGGTGCAGTGAAAAACAATTTTTTTTTATTTCAAAATCCAATAGCGACCAAAAGTTGTGTTTTGTATTGAAAAAGAAAAATGCAGAATTTCAGAATTTTTTAAATATATCTTGAGAGTCCACTATTGCACCAAAGTATCACAAAAATTCGAAAAGGTGAATATTTTAGTGTTATTCATAAGATAAAAATGAATATGTTTTTTAAAATCCAGTTTCAATAAAAATTTGGGTTAAATGTTATTTAATGAACATGCAAAATTTTAGAATTATCAGAAAATACCCTGAGGGTCCACTGCAGGAAACAGTGAAGTACAAACAGAGGGAAAAAATGTCTTTTCATTACAAATAATTGGTAACCTGAAAATGGTATTAATTGTTTAATAAATTACATATAAAAAGAAGGGAAAAAATGGGAATGTTTAACAGATATTTATAACGGCGCATTTTCTACGGCATGGCATTTTGAAATTTTTTTAACGACATGGTATTTTGAAAATGCCGAAAAATCGCGATTGCAATTCCATCCCTTTGATTTTCTTCAATACATCATTCCCGATTTCTGAAATAAGCAGTGGTGAACTAACTTGGATATCAGGGCTTTTCCAATCAATCAGATCAATATAATCCTGCTCCTTGATGTTCAGCGTTGGAACATGGAAATCTCTTACATTTTGAATTTCGGGTTGTTCTCGGGCTTTCAAAATTCTACGTGCTGCCAACTCTTAGATGTGTGTTCTGTTGTCTGACAGCACAGACAAAGAATGCTTTCAGGGTGGGCGAAGAACCCATTTCGCTGAATAACAGGATCTATCACTGACATAAGTGCTTAGCTAAGGTATCCGGACAGCTTGATCATACGCCATAAGTAGATAGCTGCATCCTTGCATGATGGAGATGCCTTTATCATAAACCAAACTAGACAATATACTTTGGCAATGTAGGATGTTAATGCTATGCGGTGAAGGATTTGGCTCAGCAACGTAGAAGTGCAAATTTCGGTTAACCGTGTTTAACCACCTCGAGTGGAACAATTTCCCAGGATTTCTATAAGCTAAATTTCCAGAACATTGCTCTGTACTAACAGCTCGACTTATTTCCAAGAGATACTTCTGATCAGTGCTTAAATTTTTAGAAGAAACCCCTGATATCTCTGACAGGATAGGAACAAACTTAACAACAGGCAGTTGTTCACAATTTTTCAGTTTTTCCGATCGTACTAGAAAAACCTCGTAGTCCAACAGTAGGCCCATCTAAATGTTCTATTAAGTACCAGAGCAGCAGATCATTTGCATGGTACAGGCAAATTAGCCATTGCAGTGGCTTTCGAAGCTCTCTTTCCATCAGTTTGATGACACCACCTTTACATCCGGTATTGACTACTGTGCCATCTCAGCCAACAGCCAGTAACGTGTCGGTGTTAATGTTTTTCTTTATAAGATGATCCATAATGGCGTCTTTAATAGATGTTGCTGTACCACTTGCAAGAGAAACATAACCCAAGTATATGTCATGAGGCTGATTTACTAGAGACACATGCTCTTCCATAATTGTGTGTGTTTCTCGATGATAGACTTCTCCTCTTTTTTCCACAGAAAATGTAGAATCTTTCCTAGCATCGAAAAAAATAGACATTATACTTTCTTCAGATTTTCACGGGTTTTCCGTCTTTCTCGTGTAACCTTGCTTGCATCGATAACATTTGGCATCATATCTTCAGATATAACCACGTCTTTCCATACTTCTGAAGCAACAATGCTGATGACCTGTCAGAAACCGCATACCGATCACAAACCTTTGAAAATGTAGGAAAGCTAACTCATGTTTGCGAGGTGCTGTTTTTTTCCCCTGGTAGATGTAATCAGGATCAGTTAATTTATGAAATTTATTGTCCAAAATTTCTTCATCATCAAAATTTTCTGCTGAATACTTATAAACGAGTTTTGACTTTTTTTCAAGCCGACTTGCGTCTAAAGATCTTTTTTCATATTTCCGCATAATTCTTATAGTTTCAGTCTTATTAATACTATCAATAATTTTTCGTTTGTCACGCTGGTCCTTCAGAAAAGCCTGTTCTTTTATGAAAACTTTACGAGAATGTTCACATTTGCACATATCAAATTCGCATTTCAAGCACCGATATCAAACAACTTTTTACACTCAGCTAAAAAACTATTAACTTTTTGCTGGACAGTCTCGCTCTTTTTATTATTACCGCTAAACCATTTCTTAAGGTTTTGATATTTATTGCAAAATTATGGAATCATTTGAAGAATTCTTTCTCATGAAAAAAAAAAAAATTGGAATGGAGGCACGATTCCAAATTAATCTATCTGTCATTATTGCAGAAATTTCGCTGACTGTAGGTTCCTTAGATTTCTTATCAAGTTTCAAGTTATTCTGTACAAACAAATTAAACAGCATAATTTTTTCGTATATGGGCAACATATTATCACTTAACTGCTTTGGTTTTCTAAGTATCGGGTCTCCAACATCACCTCTAGTTTTAGCATTCAAATTCATGCTGAAATGCAATATTAAAGCAGTGATAAAATGATGTGTTACCTTCTAAATAAATTCCCGTTTAGCTAAACAGCTATTAATATCTATAAATAAAATTCGCAAGTACACAAAGCGAGTTGCGAGACGATCTCACAGCAATCCTTTCCTTTCTAAAGTAAATACATTGCGCGGTGAAAAATACCATCAGCGCCACCTGGTTCTAATTAAAAATTAAATTTTCCCTCTGTTTATTCTTTGCAGGGGACCCTCAATATATATTTTTTAATACTTTATTTAAGTATAGTTGTATGTAAATGAACAATTGAAACGTTTTTCCTTCAAGCAATTGATTGTTTTTAAAAATATTCTTTTTTGTACTTTTTTGTTCGCTTTAGTGGACCCTCAGGATTTTTCCCGACAAATCTAAAATTGTGTACCGTCATTGAATAGCATGTAATCCAACTATTTTTGACTATTGTATATTATAAATAATCTTTTTTTGTATTTTATGAATAATATTAAAATACTGTGTTTTTCGAATTTTTGTGACATTTTGGTGCAATAGTGGACAATCAAGATATATTTCAAAAATTTTGAAATTCTGCATTTTTCTTATTCAATACAAAACACAACTTTTGGTTGCTATTAGATTTTGAAATTTAAAAAAAAGTTTGTTGCACTGCACCCTACTGTTCAATGCTTTTTGGAAATAGTAATTAAATTTTTTTTAATTATTTTTTTAAAAAATTTCTTCTAAACTAAGACGTGAATATTCACATTTTTCAGCTGTGTTATGTTAAATTAAAAAAGTTGATTTCTTTATAGTTATATAATTAGCAAAGAAATAAAATATGTCGTAAAGCTTTTTAGTATACATTTTGGAAAGTATAAACTTAAAATTATGCTTGATATTGTGGGCATGCGAGCCCCAACAGTAATGCTACTTCTTCAAATTTGTAGCATTTTTTCCTTTCAGAGACTACAGCTATTTACACTGTATTTGCAATCAATCAAGAAGACTTATACTTAATTATTAACAACACAATCAGGAAGAATACTCAATAACTCTCCTATTTTTCTAATATTTTATTATTTTTAGTATGTATCTAGAATTTTAAGATCAAAAATTTTTCTTGAAGTGCGCATTTTCTTCTCATTTATTGCTGAAGAATGATTGCTAATTGTAAACACACTTTAAACACTTGTCTGCCGAAATAATGAAAAATTTCATTTTAAAGCCAGAACCAACTACGCAAAAATCAAAAAGATACTTCTCTATTGGATTTTAAAACTTTTTATCCCCCTTGAAGTTATACAAAGAAATAGGGAGGCATATAACGTTTTCTTATGGGCTAAAATGGCTTTGTACGAACATAACACTAATAGGATTCAGTTGATAGTTCAGATTTACTGACTCTGAGAATGGAGAAAATGAATTTGAGTTTGTGGTTTCCGGGAAAATTAGTCTATATAGAAATGTTCTGCATTTAATGACTGAAAGTTAGAAATTTTGCAATAGGTCCAGGCCTTTTTTATTTAGGTTTCGAAAATTTAACTTTATAATTTTTTATAATTTAATTTTTATATGGGCTAGTCTAAAAATATAATAATAATAATAATAATAATATATACTCATATATACGGGCGCACATATATGCGTATATATGGACTTTCATTTAAAATGACTCCCCCCTCCCAGTTTGGAAGCCCAAGTTACGCCTATGGAAATATGTATACCAGGGGTTCCCAAACAATTTTTGCCGCGGCAACCATTGTCAGGCTAAGAACTTTCGCGACAGGTTACCTTTAAAGCAGTTTGAATATGAAGGTTATAATGATGTAGTTAGGATGCATTTTTCATTATTTCTTTTATGTTTATAGGTTTAACAATCAAGAAAGTACTCTCTTGGGAAAGGGATATAGAATTTTGTACCCCCCCCTCCCATCTCAGACAGTGCGTGTAAAACAGAGGCGAATGGACACTGAACTCTCGAACTTGACTGAAATATTTTTGTTTTTGCCACTTGGTCATCAGCTTGACTAACTTTTTTGTGGGATATCGGTCCAGAGGGATTATTTTTACTACACTTCGCCAAAAGTTAGACTTTTCTTTTATCTAGACGGCACCAGAGGGTGCCGCGGCACAGAGTTTGGGAGCCACTGATATATACAAATATGTGAATAACTGCCTCAGAGATATATAGAACTTCCTGAAGGCAATCTTCTTCGTGTATTTTCTTATTTCATTAAATTCAAAAATGAATGTTTTTATTGTTGACGATGCCTAGTTGGTTACGCTATCACACAGACAACGAAAATAAATAAACTTAAATCGTTGGGGAACGTTTTAGGGACTAACTACATTGAATAAACTAATTCTAGTTTCCAACAGTTTATAAAATGAAACAAATTTTGTTTACATACGGAGTCATATTTTTTTATACTTAGGTGACGAAACGTCCATTTGTCCCCAAAATGCAAAAAAGCAATTGGGGACAGTTTTTAATTATTAAATTGGTTTTTAATTATATTACTGCTAATTATCTCATTAATTATAAACGCCCCATTCTACGGAAAAAACACTCAAAATACTGGTGTTAAACAATAAAGTAAATAAAAAACTTTGTAAAAAACACACATAAGATGTTATAGGTAAGAGGATTCGTACGTTTCAGGAAGGCCAAAACCAAAACAATTTTTGGCTGAAACGTGCGTATCCTCTTACCTATAACATCTTATGTGTGTTTTTTACAAAGTTTTTTATTTACTTTATTGCCCCATTCTATGTTCAAAAACCTGGTTACTTTACCAAACATCTGCCATTTAAGGATTTTTTTCAACTTGTCCCCAAAATGTAAAGCAGGATTTGTGACGTCAGTGTCTGTCGACTTGGGCCGCTTTACGGTACAATAGTCAGTATTTAATTTTGCTGGTATAGTGGCGAGCCAAATCGCAAAGGCTGCCTCTTTAAATGTTTATTTTGATTCATAAAGATGTGACTGTGGATGAGAGGAGTATAGATTTTAATTCTAACAACTTAATTCTCTTATTTACTTGGACTAAACATAATTCGTGAAAGCTTTTATTTAAAAATGGCAGGAATTTGGGGCGGAGAAGTTGTCGCTGATCATCGAGAATTACAAGTAAGTTATTCAATACTTACAGTCTCGCACAAATTTCTCACTTTAAAAAAAAGTGTATATAAATAGATAATGTTATAATTTATGCACTTATTCTTACAGGCAAATACTATGGCAGTTGATAAAACTGGCCAGTTTGTTGTTTTAGCAGGGTATTTATTGCTTACTTGATTATTAATACTTTTTCTTGAACTTTGAGCAATTATTTTTCTCATAATGTAACTAATATTTTGTTTTCTTATTTCAGGCGTCGTCATATGGGCATAATAAATTTAGATCATCCAACAAATGTGGTTCATAAAACTAACAGACATAGTAAATGGGATGTTACTGCTGCTGAGTGGAATCCCCATAAGACTGACTATTTCGCTTTAGCTGTATGTATTAGTTCCATTTATTACTCACCCTATTTTACTGTTGTTTGACCTGACAGTTAATAAATTTATTTTTACGAAGTGCTGAAATTAGGCAGGGGTCGATCCAGGAATTTTTTCCAGGGTCCCATTTTTGTGAAAATTGCTTATCTTTGGGAATTTCAATACTTAATTTTGTGAATTTCAACGCTGATTTTTAATAAAAGTAACTTTTTTTGCTAAAATAATTTATAAAACACATTAAAATGTAGGGTAAATGTATATGAAGGGCCGTTTTAATCAATTATATTTTTGTGAAGGTGCCGTTTTAATCGATTATAATTTTGTGAAAGAGCAGCAAAACAGACCCAATTTTCGGCTGCCTCGACCCCTGTTAGGTAGCAAATATGTTGGATTAATGATATGCCATAAGTTAAAATCATGCATCATAATTTAATTAATTTTTCAGACAATATTGATTGGTTACAGATGAACAAGTCTAAAACAAAATACCGGATTTAATTCAGGCTACATTCAGCTTCTTGCTTATAATTTGCAGCACAGCGATTTTCTAATTTCAGTCAAAGGCACTCAATGTGAATGTAGCACTTGTGGTTTGTAGCGGTTTCTGAATTTGCCTGGCGCCATTAAGATCATGCCAATATTGCAGCTATGCTTTAGGACTGCTAATGTCAATCGGAATGCAAATGTTTCTGTAAGATCTAATCATCTTGACAATTAGGTGTTCAGTGGTGACTAGGTATAATATAACCTACAAACAGTGATGGGAATGCAAATGTTTTTGTAATATTTCACCACCATTTTGGCAATTCAATTTCAGTGGCCACTATAACTTACAAGTACCTTTTTATTAGTCTTTTGTGTATTGCATATCTGGGTATACTTTTCAGATATTTCAAAAGGTAACTTCAGCCTGCCTAAAGGACTCCATTTCCTATTATTTCAATAAGAAATTTAATTTTTTAGAGTGGATCCATTAGCCCCTATTCACACATACCACCACCACCCAGTTATTACTGTGTTGCTTTCTTGATTCTTTTTTTTTTTTTTTTTTTTTTTTTTTTTTCTCGTCTGTTGATAAATTTTTTAAAGCTTTGTGTATTGAGGTTTCAAATGTGTTTAGTATCATTTTGATATCATATAAAAACAGTTGCAGCACCCCAAAACCCCATGTCAAGCTTTATTTATCTTTTTAAAATAATTCCTTGTTTGCTAAAACATTAACTATCAACTATACTGCAATTATGAAATGATAAGCCATGAAAAATACTAAATATGCTGTGTGGGATTTTCTTATATAATACAGCACTCTCACAAGCATTGCATTCAAGGCTTTTCCAGTTTAAAACCTGTGAAATTATTGCTCTTAAAAAGTGTTATTAAAAAACAAAAAGTCTTAATTTTCATTAAGATACATATTTAATTTTTAAGCTTATTTTTGGTTTAAAATTTTTGTTGGCATAGTAACAATGTGTTACTGGCATACTAAGGAAAATCTTTAGTTTCATTTAAGAGGATGGAAGAAATAAAGGATTTTTTGAGTTTTATAAAATTATAATAAATTAAATGCATTGCCTGAGAACATTAAGTGTTAGAGCCTAACAATTCTATATGCTAAAAATAGAAATTTTCTCGCAACATTTTTAAAAATCATTAAAGATACAATACTCAGCACTCATTTGAAAAACTATCCAATGATAAAAGAAGTAGAGTTGTCAGCAGGGCTTAAATTGCATAGGAGCTTACTGGAACTCAGCTCCTATACTTCTTTTTTTTTTCAGAGAGAATTTTTGCATACTAGGCAAAACCCGGTAGAGTTAATAATTATTGTATTCCAGAGCCCACCAGTGCATTAATGTGAAAATTTCCCTTTTTGCAACAGGGTTGTTAAAAACCCCGTTTTTTTTTTTTTTTTTTTTTTTTTTGTTTGTTTGTTTGTTTGTTTTTCAGAAAAAAAACCAACCCACTGGGTTTTTTGGTTTTTTCAGAGGAAGGAATGGGGTTTCAAAATATTTGAAAAAAAATTTGCTTATTAACCTAAATACAACTTAAAGCAACTAATTGATTACAAAAATCAATTATAAATAAAAAAAAATGGTTAATTTAATAGTAATAATTAATTACAATAATCATACATGAAGAAACATGTAAATCAACACAACAATAACAACCCCAATAATGATTTGCTTTTAGATAAGTTGACTATTAGTTATAATTTTAAAAGTGATATACTAATGCTTAATTAGAACTTTTTAAACTAATGATATTTTATGGTTAAAAAAATCCTTATTCATTTTAATACAGGTGTAGGCATAAAAAAATTTCTGTCGAAATTTTTATGCCTATGTGAAGTCTTTCTCATTTATTTTCCCTTAGGTAATGGTGGTGTGGGGGGTGTTAGGGAGCTGTTTATAAACTTTACAAGTGGTGTACTGATATTGAGATGTATTATCTACGTAATTAAAGTTGAAATTTTGAAAAAACCCAGTTGGGTTTTTTCAAGTGGGCTTTTTCAAAAAACCCAGCCGGGTTTTTTTCGGGTTGGGCAAAATCATAACAACCCTTTTTTGCACACACAAACTGATTTTAGGAGACAGACCAATCAGAACTCATTTTGCCTCACATCACACCAATCTGAGAGTCCCAAGACCAACAGATTTTAGGTCTTCTACTGTGTATTGTTTAGCTTTCTTCCTGCTAATTTCAGACTGTTTCATTTCATTTCACTGTTCTGTAAAAGAATGAAAGTATATATAATACTATTACATGGGAAAATCTTTGAATTATCATTATTTTAATAGAATGTACTGCTGACTCCCGTAATGCAGGGGTCACAAGGAGTTACAATACACCAGTGAATACGAACATGAGCTCAAAGAATATTAGGAGACAAAGGCACTTTTTTTGCTAGAAACTAAGCCCTGGTTGTCAAATGAAAACTGAGCTTGTTAAAACATAAATTATGCTTTTTTTTTTTTTAATCTACTATGGGATGTTTCTTTAGCTATGTCACTCTGAAAAAAATTTCTTATCTTCTCGTAGTGTAATCAAAGGACTGAGGTTTATTCATGGCATCAAGGAAATGTTTCACAAATTGCATCATTAAATGCTCATACTCGGGCTATTAGGTATTTATATTCTACTAAATTTTAAACATTTGCATAACTATTTTTTTAATTAGGTGCACAACTTTGCTCCCCCCATTTTTCTATGGATGGCTTTAGCAGTATGCTGTAGTTGAAATAAGTGAATCATAGATGTAATACAATAAACTTGGGCATCTCCATCAACATAATTCCATAAAACCATGAGTTAATTAGTGTCTGCATCATATAGTTATTCTCAACTGAAAATATGTTTATGGTCCTAATTCTTGTCACTTGTGGGAGATATTAATTTTCTGACTCGATATGGAGAAATCTTATTCCTGAAGGAGTCTGAAGCTCATTGATTGCTTTTGCTTTTAGTGATGCCACTATTAATGAAAGAATATTCGTAAGTGGTCTTAAGAATAGAAATTTTCATGTCGAAGACTGGCATAAGGGTGGAAGAGAGAAGGTTTTTGTAGATACAAAATTGGAGGCATTACTTAATGAAGTCGCATGTCGAAATCAAGAAGAATTGGCACGATCATTGGGAGTGCATCAACAAACAGTTTCAGCTTTGTATCATAAATGTATAACCAGATTTTATAAATAATTCCTCAAATTTCAAGGGAAAAACTGGTGAGAGCAAAGTTGTATACCTAATAACTTCATAAAAAATTGTTATCATAGTATTGATAATATCTATAATTAAGTTTTGTGGTAAAAACACTCTATTATTGATGTTATAATATATCAGGATATTCAGTTATAATATCAATAGAATAATTTTTAGCTGCAGTAACATCTGGACAATTTTTTTTAATTGTTATACTTTTTAGATTTTGTGTAAAATTTTCTTAGCCATCACACTTTTAAAATATCTGCAGTTAATGAAGTAATCATTTTAATTAATAAAAACTTAAATTTTATCAAAATTGTGTAAAGTTGTGTTAGGACATTATGTGCAAATGATTAAACTAAGTGAAATTTTGCTGTGCATAATGAAGAGGGTTTACTTAATTTGAAATATAGATCTACATTGCAAAAGAAAATTCACACTTTTTTAAGGTTTGCAAGATACATTAACCCCTCAACAACCTAGGTTACTTCAGTTATTTAATAATGATAATCCTAAAAGCAGCTAATATTTATTTATATTAAAATTAATCTTTAAAATTTTTATTTTTATATAGCAGTCATTTCTTTTATTGTAAGGTATTGAACTTAGTTTGATAAATTGCTTTCATAAGTAATATTTTAAGATAAACATTTACCTAATCTTTTGTTTCAGTGATCAGAATTGGTCAACTTTTGATGTCAACACTCTTGCTACTGCCTCTATTGATACATATATTTATTTATGGGACATAAGGTAATTTTAGATTTATTGAACGAGTTTATATACTAAAAGAAAGTGATGAGACTTTTGAAGAAATTTTGAGTTGATTGCTTTTATAAGAATTTAAGGCTTTCATTTTCTTCTGACCAAACTGAAAGTAAAATTTAGTTCCAACCAAAACCAAACAATGCCCAGGCTTCCCGGAACTATATCTAATGTAACAAATCTTCTCTTAAACCAGTGTTACTCATATGTAGTAGGCTGGTTCTTTGCATAATGAACCAGGCTGCTACATAGGACTAATGAAAAGGAAAATGAAAGACAGGATAGAAGAACATATTGCCTACATAAAATTTAATAAATTAAGTAGAGCCCTTTCAAGAATAACTCAAGATAGGCCCATATACATCAATTTCAAAGAAATAGAAAAATTATCTGATTTCCATAGTCAAGAATATGCATTAGGAATGGAAGCTCTGCAAATCATAACAACAGATAGCACAGTAAATGATACGATGCATGCCCTAATAGATCTGGGATGGAAGGTGATTTTAGAAGAAGGTAGATCAATGCACAAATGAAGAACTGAAGATGGTGGTGGATGTGCCAACGAAAGTGCTTTGAAGGATTTTAGTATACTTTTAGCTTTTTAATATGATTTTATCTCCTTTCATAGCTTTTATCAATGTATAACCCCCACCCCCTTTAAAAAAAAAAAAAAAAAAAAAAAAAAACTACTAAGCTCCAGAATATATGATAAAAGATTGAGTGCCTCAATCCTCCGGAAATATATTTCGTCTGCACTTCCATGCCCATCCTCAGTCCTTCTCATTCCCGGTGGGAATGGCGTTGTTGTCTGCTTCTCCTCCTTCTTCACGGATCTTCCGCCGTAGGAAGTCACTCCAGATGTCGTCGATGTTTACGTGTGTCATATCGTTAATGTTGCCCTCTGTTGTTACAATTTCCAATGATTCGCGGAGGTAAGCGTATGATCTGTTATTAAAGTTAAAACGATTTTTTGGATTCCATCAAAGTCTATTGTAATAGGTTTATTTAAAGTGAGGTGGGATAAAGCAGTGCATTGTTTGTTAAATTTGATATTGGTAATGTGTTCGGTTTCGCGATCCTTTATTTTTATTTTGGTTACTCCAATGTAGCATCCAGTTTCATCAGTTTCGTTATATGTTAAATTAATTTTATAAATTCCTGTGGTTTCGGTGGGGTTAATTTTGTCTTTTTCTGATCTTACACATTGGAAAATGGTTTGATTTGGCTTGATAGGGATCCGGATAATTTTCTTCATTGCAGAGTGTGAAATTTTGTTAGCTATCCCTCTACAAAAGGGAATAGCGGTTGTAAATTTTAATTTTGGTTTTTGCCTATTGTTAATTGTATTAAGTTTCCTTTTTTGTTCTTTAACCAGTTTATTGAAAATGTGCCGTGATCAGCAATTTCTAGAGAATGCTGTATTCCCCTGTCTTCTAATGGGGTCTAATTTGTAAAAGAGAAACTCTCATTAAAGGATACAGTCTAAAAGTTAAAGGATATTGTCTAAATCAGTGTTTCCCAACCACTAGTCTGCAGACCAGTGACAGTCTGCGGGTGTTTACTGCCAATCCACCTATGCCAAATTTATTATGAAATAATCAGCAGTAAATGGTCTTTCTAACTAAAAATTATATCTGTACAATACTTGATTTTATACATGCTTACATAATGTTTATTATTTTGGGCTGATACTGTTCTGCAATTTTGTTTTCTTGCTTTCGCTGCTCCACAGAAGTAAAATGGTTGGGAAACGCTGAAATAAATGATACACTTCAGTTGATGTCAACCACCCTTTCTTGACAAAACATATTGTCATAGAATACTAGGGCTTGTGAAGAATTGATATAGATGATTTCCAGAGCAATTTGGAATATTTACGTGTTTGCTATTTCATCCATTTTTACACAGTTTGTGTTTTTACACTGTATTTTTCAATCTAAAATTATCTATTGTTTGGAAAATATGCTTTTGCATGTATTTTAAATCAATCTTCATTTCAGGGATTCTAGAAAACCCTGTATATCTTTTACAGCTGTGGGTATGTTAATTTAAAATTATTTGTGTGCTTTTGTTGTGTCATTTATATAAATATTCATATGCAACCAAATGAAAATTGTACCGAAAAGAAGTTTTAATGGCTTTTTTTTTTTTTTTTTTTTTTTTTTTTTAGCTGGAGCATCGCAAGTTAAATGGAATAAATTTAATGCTAATTTAATTGCAACCTCTCATGAAGGGGACATTCGACTTTGGGATACTAAAGTAATTTTATTATTCCAATAGTTTAATATTTTTTTATTTATTTTCTTTACTTGTGACTATGTTAAAGTGTAAAATTTTAATTTTAAAAATGTATATCTTCAGAAGAGTTTTCTCCCGATTTTTCATTGATCTTCCGCAAACCTGATTTTAGATACATTTCTCCCTATTTTTGAAAACTTGTTCACTTTTTCCCGATTTTTATCATTCGTCATATAAAAATGTGATTTACCAAATTTGAAATCATTTTTAAAAGTTGCATCCTGGAAAGCAACCATTCTTGCCATTTTTTCCTTTCCTGCAATCCAACTAGTTCCAGAAAACCACATCTATATGACATCAAAAAATTTGAGCTTCGCTGACGAACATATAATGGGAAAGAAGTGCAGCTTCATGTTCTAAAGCATTCCAATTTAAATCTTTTTCCATCCCTCTTAAAAATAATTATTTTTCATTTGGCATTGTTTTGTCTAATACTCGAATGCCTGAAGAGTAAAAATTGACTGAAATTACTATTAGAAATAATTTGAAAATGTTTTTTAAAAATAAAATATTTTAATTAAGTGACAATTTTCAATTTTTAAAGCTTTCCACTTCAAAATCTCCAACTTTAAGGGGACTTTAGCCCCCATAGCCTCCTCCGTGGGTGCACCTATGGGTGGAGCCTTTTCTAACCCAGTTCCAACCATACAATTGTACATAAATATTGAGCCTTTGGCTCATTGAAGCAGGGATGTGCCAGCTGCTCCAATTGCTCCAAATTGCTCCAAATCAATGATGATGCTCCAATCTGCTACAAAAAGATCATTTTTGGACATTTTTGCTCCAAATTCACCCAAAGTGTAATTTGAAATTTTTTCATGTGCTAAAAATGCTTTTAATCTCCCAAATTTGTATAAAAGATTTCATTGCACATTCTAAGCAGTCTAATTTCAATCTTTTATCCATCAATCTTAAAAGCGGAAATTTTTCCTTTGACGTTCATTTGTAATCTCTAATACTTGAAGAATAAAAGTTTTCCCGTATTTTTAATTTTTTTTAAGCTACTGGCAGTAGTTATAAGGTTTAGTAAATATTAGGGTTTTTTTTATTATTTAAAATAGATATTTAGTATAACACTGTATAAAATAACTGAACTTTTTAATAATTATTTTTTGAAACTTCTGACACACCCTTGTAGAAATAAAATTTGGAATTATATAAAGCAATGTCAAATTGGATGAAAAATCTTTTGTTTGCGAGACTTAAGATTCACCACTTGTAACTAAAACTGGTTATATAATGGAATTTTTAATTTAAATTGGGGGAGGGAAAAAAAAGATAGTGTAGATGTGAATATGATGTATTTTTATGTAAGAATTGTCAGTGCATGTGTAGTTTTTGTTGCTAAGTGTTTTAAGAACCTCCCTAATTTTCATTTTTCAGATTAGCATTCTTAAATGACTTCTTCCTTCCCTTGAAAAGTAAATTTTGTGTTTCAAAATTGGTATTCTTGTACTCCATAAGTGACTTTTTTGTGTTCCAAATTGCTCCAGAAATCTGTTTTTCTTGCTCCAAACTGCTCCAAAAATGTGTTTTTTCTTTCTCTACAAATTGCTCCAAAAATTAATTTCTACTGGCACATGCCTGTTGAAGGAAAATAAATTGCTCTCAAATTGGTTGAGAGAGTTATGAGACTTAGTGATTTCTGGAATATCTACAAACCTGCAAGCTGTAGATTGAAATCCCAAACTACCATCTTACATTTGATAAAAGAACTGTTTGGTGCTTTTGAGATCCCTGTTTCTAACAGGCAGCCCCAAAGTTGAAAATTTTCTCAGACATTTAAACTCTTC
Organism: Cheiracanthium punctorium; assembly: GCA_038373885.1. NCBI lineage: Eukaryota > Metazoa > Arthropoda > Arachnida > Araneae > Cheiracanthiidae > Cheiracanthium > Cheiracanthium punctorium. The sequence goes on along the minus strand of JAWZYV010005775.1, from coordinate 116,799 downwards.
ACAGTATAATTTAGACTTGGTTTTGCTAGTAAGTAAAAAATCCTACACAGAGACAGAATTGAGGACAGCTGCCTTGGCCACCATTGGTAAGAGGTATCAAGCATCAGGCTGGTTGCATGTCTATACAGATGATTCTGCTGTCAATGCTGATCTTAATGCTGTCATGGGTGCTTAATCTCGTACTTTAGCCTTGGTAGTTCTGTAGGGACAAATCGTAGCAACTATGATATTGAAGTGGCTGCTGTGCAAATGACTTTGACTAAAATTGGAAAAGAGGATGATCTAAATATTGTGATATTTGATTCACAGTCCACTGTAAAAGCTATCTCATCTACCATGCCATCTAATTAGGTACCTGTCCATAGCTGTCAACTTGCGATTCATGCTTTGATGAATAGTGGACAAAATGTCGTCCTGCAATGGTTCCCAAGTCACTGTGGAATCACAGGAAATGAACTTGTAGACTCTCTAGCCAAGAATGGCTCTGACCTCCATCAGCCTCATCCACCTGTTCACTATCACAGTATTAAGAAAATCATCGATCCTAGATTTAAAGTGCATCTTAGAGGGACTTTTAGGGAATTGGTGAAGGGAAAGAGTTGGAGTGACTTGATGAAAAATCCCATCCCTCGTTACCTGCCTAGAGATGTTTGTGTTGCCAACCTTAGAATTAAAACTGGACATGACTACCTTTTTAAACATCTACACAGTTTTGGTTTAGCAGAGTCCCCTACTCGCCCACAGTGCAATACCTTTAACATGTCTGGAGATTACTTGATCACTTGTTCCGGACTTAGTGACGTAGTAGCAGCTAACTCTGCTAAAAACTTTTCAAATTTTGCTGGGTTTTCTGAACTCTATTGGGCTGCCCATCTCAGACTAATGGCAGTCATGCCAAGGTCTGCAGTAGGATTTTTTTTTTTTTTTTTTTTTTTTTTTTTATGTTCAAAAGGGGCTGGTGAAAATGTAATGTATCATCTTTTAGTATGTATAATACTCAAAAACCTATAGGTTAATAATGCTCTAGTAAATATATAAATGTATAGGTTTATGTCTATAAAATTTTCACAGCACTTTTTTTTATGTATTTTTTATTGTATTGTAACTTATGATGTATAAATCAAATCTATAAAGTTTTATACCTCTCTTTATTTCTGTTTCAAATGAAGAAAAAAATGCTGATGAATGTAAAAATAAAATTCATGTATGAAGAAAGTACATGTTATTCTCATAAAATATTTTCTAACTCTGAGTGTGTGGATATAGTTCATAATATAATTGATAGAAGAACATGTGTTTAAATTCAGTTCAGTGCTTCACAATGCAGTGATGCTAATTGGTACAAATTATTATAGCTGCTGTAAGACGATTAATTATACTGAATGCTAATGTGAAATTAAATATAAAGAATTCTTCTATCTCTCTCTCTCTCTTTAATTAAAATTATGCTTTTATTTGTTCTTGTTGAAATATAATTATTATTATTATTTGTTATACATTTCAGAAACCAAATGCTCCTGTGAAATATATTACTGCTCATTTGATGAAAATTCACAATATTGATTGGTGTCCTTATAATGAAAATATTCTTGCTACATCTAGTCAGGATTGCACTGTTAAAGTAAGATATATGCTTGCATATTGTACAGGAAGAACTTTTGAGCAAACCTTCCAAGACAGCACAGCAAACTTGCAGCAATCTTGATTTATCAAGTCAATAAACTTGAATTAAGCTTGAAAATTTCAAGCATGTAAGCTTAATGCAAGCTTGAATCAAGCTTGACATAGCAAGCTTAAAATATTTTCCTAAAAAAAAAATTTCTAAATACATGGGGCGCCCGCCAGCGAACATACCCCACATACTTCATTTTTCCGCGCATTTTCCCCTCTATGCTGAACTTTTAAGTTATTTTAATCTGTTTCCATCAAACGTCGGCGGCTGGGTTCGATCCTGGGAACTATGGGCTGGGAGGCCCGCATGCTAACTGTTCAGCCAATACGCCTCGGGCAGCTATGACTAAGTTTGAAGAGACTGTTGTCACGCCATTTTCTGGCCAGATCGATAAGTATGGGCGATGCTGATAAGTTTCTTTTATTTTTCCATGGATGAATCAAAATTTAAATAATGTTATGTGTGATTTATAGACCCTACTAATAGGGAAATAAGCATAATATAAACTTAAAAGCAGGACATGTTTTAAAACTTTCAATATCACAATACTGCTGGCCAAAATCGAGACAAATGACTGATTTTGAAATCAATTTCGTAGTATAATTGTATTTTATTTTGAAGAATTTCCATATTTGGAAATACAGAATCTTTTTTTTTTTTTTTAATTCTATGGTCAAGTACATTTATGACATTAATTATTTTGTGGAGGCCGGATTACGCCTCATTCTACCACCCATAAAGTGAAGTATATTAACTTACTAAATTGTGTTAATTATATTAAAACTTATTTTTAGGGTTAATTAATTAGTTAATGGAATTACTAATGTTAATTAGATGTAAATAAAACTAAAACTCTCCTCGTGTTACACTTCAGAGGGGCTTATCCTATTCATTCCTTCCCCTTGCGTGTTCTAATGTCCAGGTTTTGTGCGATAATAAAATATAAAACGCAACTTTTACGAACTTTTCTTTATTGAGCAAATTTGAGAAACGCTAGACAATTAATGTCTATTCTCTTTCACAGATGGCGCCATCAACGCATGCTTTCGAAAGGAAAAATCAAGCTGTATTCCAACTTGACTCCTGCAAGCTTAAATTGAATTGAGCTGTCAAGCTTGTATTAATACATCAAATTCAAAGAAATGTCAAGCTTGATTTAAGCTTATGTGTTGTCTGGGTTTGATTATCTAGTTCAATGGTTCCCAACCTTTTTCTCCTTGCAAACGACTTCTTAAATCCAAAAGAAATTATTAGACCCTTCTATAGCCATTGTGCACTGTGATTTTTCAAACCTCTTTATACACCTTGCAAACCCACAGGGGTTCGCAAACCATCACTTGGAAACTAATGATCTAGATCTAGATAATATTTGTTTTGGAGATATGTTATTGGCAGTTATCTCTAATTCTTTGTATAGATGCGAATGTGGTTATTTTACCCCTAAAGAAGTTATATAGGTTGCCTAATAAATATGTTTTAGTGGTTATTCTTTATTTATCAAACAGATATTACTTCCAGAACACTTTAAATTTCAGTACATTTTTTTTTTTTTTTTAAATAAGATGCTTACATTTTCAAAAAATTTTCATATAATAGCATGTTTAGAAATAATTGATCAAAATGTTTGTGTTGATTTGCACGTCACATCAGTATCGGAATTTATAAAGTTCCAGTGTCTGAAGTAAATTACATTTTGTCCAATAAAAAAATGTGTTATTTCTGTTTATTACCTCTTGATATTTGTGTGCAATTTTAATTATATTTCTGTGTTATTAATTTAGTTGTTCACTTTTCCTTCCAGTTCTGGGATGTGACAGTTCCACTAAAAATAGATGAAAACCTTCAAGTTCCTTGTCCAGTGTGGAGAGCTCAGTATACTGTAAGTCATGGAGCACATGAACTGTAAAAAAACACTTAACACTAAATAGTTTTGAAGAAATCATCACTAATGGGAATTATTGATCCACAAATGTAATACAGAAAATATTTTTGATGCTCTGATGTATCAGTTTCAGAATTTTACCCTTTTTTTTCTTTCTTCCTTTTTTCTTTTTTTAATCCTAAAATTTTAATTTTATCGATTTAGTAAGTACTTAAATAATATTTATTAAAATTAACTACTTCTAATTAATTGCTAAATAATATTTACAGAAAGTATACAAGTAAGGAAGACTTAAATAATAATTTAAGTCTACAAGCCATAGTATTTTTAATGCATAACCCTGCTTAATAAATAGTATGGCTGATAAAATTTTTATTATTGATTAAAGATGCTAAACAAAGTGCCAATACCTTTATTTTTATTTATTTAAGATTCCTTAAAATGCAGATTTTAAAAATGTCATTGAATTTTTAAAAACATTCTTCCCTAGAATTTGTTTTCCCGCCCTAGAATAAATGTATTCTAAATATTATTTTAAAATGTTGAGCATTAGTAATATCAGTTCATAAATTAAATAAGTTATATGTAATAGGTTTATTTGTTAGTGTCATAAAGAAACTGCTATCTTAGAACAATTGGATGGGGCTAGGAAAAATTACTTTATAGCTTTTAGTCCATTTTTAAAACTTAAATAATTTTTAGAATCCATTAATTTTGGTGAAAAGTTGTGTCAGTTCACTGGAATTTGATTTGTAAATGATTCCTTTAAATTAAAACTCTTTTTTAAGCTTTTAATGTCTTGTCCTTATTTCTAACTGTAATTTTCTTCAGTATCTAATAAAAACTCGTTTAACTGTATCATATTTTTTTAATTTCATAAAATTATCCCATGTTTATAGTTATGACACAAATAATACTTCATAAATGGAACAGTTTTTACAGTTTTCAAGATTTTACATCTGTGAGGATAACTCTTGTAATGTGTAATATATCTATTAGGAAAGTATTCTTGTGGAAGAATGAGGAATCAGCTTATGGTTTATATGAAACCAAAACAAATATTAAAATGTAAATATAGTTTGATGCTTCTTATAACTATGACTTTTGCTTTGCTTTTCATAGCCTTTTGGACGTGGTTTAGTCACAGTTGTAGTTCCTCCTTTAAGAAGGGGTGACAACAGCTTATTAATGTGGAATATGAAGAACATCTCAAACCCTGTACATACCTTTTTTGGGCATTCTGATGTAGTTGTTGAGTTTGGTTGGAGAAAGCCATCTGGAGGTAATTCTTTAAACAAGCCTTTTTTTTCAATGATTATATTTACAATAACTTAAAAAGAGACTTGTCGAAATATTTTTTTAATTATATTTATTCTGAAAATGTGTCCTATGTATGTCCTTTTTATTACCATATTATTTGTAGTCAGTATTTTAAAATAGATATTTCAAACTATATTGTACATAATAAATATTGCAGTATTAGTGCTTTATTGAATCATACTTTTATGGTAATGTTTTATTTACTGATTCAGTTCAAATGATTTTTAAATCCAATACATTTTGATAGTACTTTTTAGACAAATGACTTGTTACTGGGTTAGAGTATTTGTATAAATACTTTACAGAGTGCATACAATTTTTTAGGTAATTTAAATTCAGTAAAAAAAAATATGCTGTGGTATAGTTTCCTGTCTGTGTTACATTGTGTTATTATTTCTCATACCATTAAATTAATTTCCCCTATTTTTATTCATATGATTAACTGTTAAAAACTCTTCATTTCTTTTTATTATTTACTAGCTAAGTACCCGTTCTTCATACGGAGAAAGTTAACTTTTTTCAATCACACATAACTGGAGTTGATCCAAATAAAACATTCTAACTTCAATTTCAAAAGTATCACTTCAAGGTGTGTATGGACCTATCTTAGAAAGTCTCCATACTAAATTTGGTAGACCTAAGACCAACATCTCAGGGCTATGCAATGAATTGATTCAAAAGTCCTTCATTTCCTGCCAACATGTTTGCAAGGAAAAAACAGAATTATTGTACTCTGTGACAGAGTAAACTTCAAACATGATGTGAAAAAAACATTTTAAGTCCAAACCTTTTTTCTATTGGTCAGATTTCATATTTCAGTAGCTTTAAACCTTCTGCGGACAAGGATCATAAATAAACCGCATTATAATTGGCCCAGTAGTTTTTTACTTTAGGGAAGAAACACACATTTAACATTCTGTTTTATATATGAAGTAGATAATACTTTTCATCCTACTCATATCATTGCATGATTGCAAGGAATCGTAGCATTACCACTCTTTGTCGGCAAGAATATTTGCTCTTGCCAATGCCATAAAAAAAGGCATTTGACCCCTTTCTCTCTTTTTTGACCAGCAAGGATCGTTTTGCAAAACATGCTTTTGAATCGTTCCTGCAGCTTTTTAGTTTAGGGAAGAAACACACATTCTACATTTCATTATATATGTGTGATAGATTACCCTCACTGTTGCAAGTAATCTTCAGTTTTATTTTTAATTGTATGCAGTATATGACCTAATATAGATACAAATCACAAATATTTGTTATGGATTGTAAACTCTTTAAAATATTCCATTCTTTTGTAAGTTATATTGAAGTTTATATATATTCAATTACTTAACTTTCCCATGATGTGCAAAAGAAATGAGTATAGTAATTAAGATTTGCATATGATGAATATGATAGATTTACATATGATGAAATTTATCAGAAAATTTCATCATTAGTATACCGGAAAATAACAAATTCTCTTCTGTTGAAATCATTTTGTGAATGATTGTGCTCTATCAGTTTTACATTTTGGGAAATTTTTAAAAGCTGTTGAAAATTATTTTGAAAGATAAATCTTCTATTTCAGCTGTACAGTTACTTTTGCATCATAATTTGAACATTTTGGTATATAAAATCAGCATTAATCAAATTTTACGCAACTTATTTAACAAAGTAATATGTTGATAAAATATTTGTAAAAAAGCATTTTTTTATTCATTTTATAATAAACTACCTTCTAGTTCTATTTGTACTGTGTTTCTTTAATTTTTCCAGTATTTAAGCAATTTCCAGCTTTGTTAACATGTTAAGAATCAATTGTCATGCATCTTTTTTCCTTTCTCTCTTTCAGATTCTAGAGATTATCAGCTTGTAACATTTGCCAAAGACCACAGTCTGAGAACATGGATAGTTGATGTACAAATGCAAAAAGTATGAAAATTTAAATGCAGTAACCCCTCGATATATCACGCTTTTTCTATGTCTCCCAATTTTTTTTCTGTACTCTTTTGTTTTGTTACTTCACTTGAGAATCACACAGTACATTTGAAAAATACATCTTCTATCACATAAGTTAGGTGTAAGTATTAATTAATTTTTGCTCCTTGATCATTGTTGAAAAGCAAGATATGAGAGAAAAATCAAATCAAATGACTCTTGATCATTTTTTCATCAGGAAATGAAATGTGTATTTGTCCATAAAATAAAAAATTAAACTTCTATTTTTATAGTTTAAGAGTGTATCTTTTATTACAGTACATATATTATTGATTTTATTATATTTTAAAAGCATATGTTCATAAAAGTAAAGTTTTATCATATCACCCCCCCCCCTCCTGTCTCTGCCCATTATATCACGCATTCAGATATATCAAGCACTTTTTTTGTCTCCCGTTAAGCGCAATATAATGAGGGGTTACTGTATTGTAGCCAAAATATACTTATTGCTCTCTCCTTTTGTACCTAAAGAAGGTATCTTTTATTAACTTCAATAATATAATTTGTAACAACAAATAATTACCCAATCCTTTGAAACCTGTAGACCTCCAGACCTGTAGTAATTAGTTATAAATTTATTCATTTACCACTAACATTTCTATTTTCATCCATAGTTATATTAAATTAGGGAACATTGTTTATACTTATTATTCTAAACCTGAATCTGGCTTTAAACAGTTATTCAATTAGAGGTATAATTATCTGTTATGATATTTAAAAAAAAAAATTAATTTATGAGCTAGTAGTTTTTAACAAAACACTTTACTATATTTCATTATCTTAAAAGTTAAAGGATTAGACAGTGTTTTTCTGTGAGTAGCTTCTATTTGTAGAGCTTTCTGTATAGTTTTATTTAAATCAGGATCTTTTGCTGAGAAAAGTTTATGGTACAAAATATCAACATAAGGTTGTTCCTTACAAAGTTTTATAGAAACATAGTGTAGACTTTTTCTCTGTCCATAATTAAAATTTCTGCTGTTGACATCTCTAAAAATAATGGAAATTGCTAAATTTAATGAAGTATTAAATTTAACTAATCTTTAATGTAGTTATTTTTTAATTATTATTTACTTAAAAGAAGAAAGGAAGAAAAGAAAAGGTGTGGTAGTATTGAAAGTTCTGATTTACTTTATCGCAGGAGCAATTTCAGGTACAAAAATCAAATCAGCATGATGACTTATTTTAGACTTTGAAGGGGTATAAGAAATGAGTTCTCTTTACTTATATCGCCAAAATGTAATCAAACATTATTTTGTAGTAACTTGAGGTTATTAATAATGAAAGAATTTGTAAAAACATCCCTGAAGCTCAAAAAATTAATTAAAAACGGAGGGGGTGGGGTTGAACTTTTTGATCACTAAAAAACTTTGGAATATGGTGTTGAGAATAGTGAGTCACATTGTTTTAGGAGCTATTTCTAAAAAAAATTTATAAAATTTAATATCAATGAATTTTCATCTAGATTAAAAAATTAGCTTTTAAAATAAATACCTAACCCTAAACAAGTAAAAGAGGATGTTGAGAATTGTTGGCCATGTCTTTTTATGAAGAATTGTATGTCATTTTTTTGTCAATAATTACCAACATTTTAATTAATTATTATCAGTAACATACCGATATACCAGTCAGATATATTTTAATTTATGATTATCATTGTTTTACTCATATTTGCTAAACAAAAATTCATCAATGGCAGATATACTTTCTGGTATCATTTATTTTCTATGTTACAAAATTTATTGATATATTTTTATAATCATTTAGGCTTGTGGTCAAGTTTTTGAAGGAGAAGAAGACATTTTTGACCCTCATGATGCTATATCACTGGCAAATGAAGCTGGAGTACCAAGTTCACCTCCAGCCACTCCTTCAAAACAAAAGGAAAGAAGTGGGAGTGGGGATATCACGCCCACCCCAACAGCTCCTGCTCAACCACAAAATTTACAGCAAGAATTTTCTCTAGTAAATTTAAACATACCAAACCTAACAATTGACGAAGTAAGCATTGTTGCAATTTCATTATAGCATTTATTTATTTATTTATTTATTTTTACTTTGAAACTGTATTGTGACAATGTTAAACTGTATAAAACAGGGTGTCCCCAAAAGATGGTAACACATTTTAATTCTTTATCCATAAGTGATAAGTGAGCATTGTAAATGTAGGAAAAAAGACTACTTAAAGAGAAAAATCCTTTTTCTAATTTTTAAAAAGTGACACTTTTTAAATTTTAATACAACACTCATACAAAACAATTTCCAGTTAGTAAAGTGTTCCTCAAACACTAAGGAAGTGATGTACAAAATTTCAGCCTTTCATCATAAACATCTCAGAGAAATCTTCAAACGAAGATGGTATGGAGCTATACCTGAATTGCAATGTAAATGCTTATTGCCAAAGTGTAAAAGATTATTTTCTTGTGTAATTCCTGTACCGCCCCTGAAAAATGATCATCTTATGTGATTATTCCCTTTAACAGAGTTGCCAACTCTCCTGATTTATCCAGGAGACTCCTGATTTTTTATTGATCTCCTGCCAACCTGATTTAGGGTATATTTCTCCTGATTTTTGATAATTTGTTCATTTTCTGCTGATTTTTATCATTAGTCACATGAAAAATGCAATTTTTTTAATTTTAAATCTCTTTTTTTAAAGTTCCATCTTGGCAAGGAACCCTTCTCAGCATTTTTCTCTTTTCTGCAAACTAGTTCCAGGAACCCACATAAAAAATTTGGGCTACACTGACAAATGTATAAGAAGTGCAGCTTCATGTTCTAAAGCACATATGGGCAACCACTGATTTTGACCCAGCCCGCAGAACATATAACTTCGTATAAAACCCATATAAACCATTCAAAGTCCCGTATAAATCCCAATTATACGGCCTGTGACTTCACTAACATCCTGAACAACTTCGCTAACATCCTAAAATTTGGCCGGCAGCTTCTCAAAGGTTGCCCATACCTGTTCTAAAGCATTCCAATTTCTATCTTTTTCCATCACTCTTTTAAAAAAAAAATTCTTTCACATTGTTTTGTTTAATCCTTCAATGCCTGAAGTGTAAAAATTAACTCCAGTTTTTAATTTTCTAACTTAATATTTTTTATGTTACCAAATTTTTTACAAGATACTGACTACCTAATAAAAGGTGTGACCCAAATATATATATATATATATATATATGCTCAAAAAATACTATTTCTGGCAACAAATTGCATCGAAAATGCTCCTTATTTTTCTCTCCAAAATGTAGTTTCAGCTGATAAATCCTTGATCTTTTAAAATTTAGTTTTTTAATCGAAAGCAAGTCTCCTGATTTTTAGAATATAATCTCCTGACTTTTGTCCTCTCCAGGTTGGCAACTCTGCTTTAAAAAGTGGCATATGGGGTGTATTTTACTAATTGGGATTTTTTTTTTTTCATTTGTGTGTGTATAGGAAGAGGCCACATACAAATTTTAAAAGTGTAACTTTTGAAAATTAACAAAAGGGGTGGGGGAGGGAATTGTGACGTCATAACTACAACTTTTTTTACCCACTGAGTATTCTTCCCCCATTCTGTGAATTTTGGTGCTGCCATCTATTGTGTATTATCATACATAAGAACTTCAAGTTACTTTTAAACAAAAACCTATTTTCTTCGGTTGGTATCAAACCATGGATCCAAAGCGTGAAAGGTGAGCATTCTAACCACCAGACAGATTCAACTCAGGGTGAGAAGACTAAAGTTTGAAGTGATTGTTGCTTTAATTTTGCAATGAAAACACTTTTATGTATCTAAATAAATAAAATTAGAATTAGCCCTACACTACTTGGTGTCACAAAATTTTGTGATTTCTATCCGTTTTAAGCATTTGGAACCCCAGTACAACTGTTTAAAAAAAAAAAAAGTTTGTCTGCACATCACGTAAAACTGACTGAAGTGAATGAAATAAAATTTGGTGGCATCATAGGTGGTCACTCAACTTAAACTACAGATGTCAAATTTTTAAAAAATTCACTAGATTTTGAGATTTTCTGAAAATTCTATCAAACTGTGCAAATTTTTTTTCACACATCACGTAATAACGACTAAATGAAATTTGGTGACATGATAGATGATCACTCAACTCAAGCTATAGGCATCGGATTTTTAAAAATTTCTTACTAGATTTTGCGATTTTTCTGAAAATCCTTTCAAACTGCATAAATTTTTGTTTCAGTAGCCATTAAATCTTCTACGTAAATAAGATGTCTACAAATGCATCTCTTACGGATGTTATGCACGCACATCCAATAGATTTGTAACTTTGGATGGCAATTAAATATCTATGGGACATCTATTTCATTAGCTAAATAATATGTCTACTTATGGATTTCTTATGGATGTCATACATACATTTCCAATAGATATCTTGTTTAGGAAGACTATTAGATATCTATAAGCCCTCTAAGGATATCTTATAGAGGTAGCAATTTAGATGTCCTATAGATATATATTTTTCTCTGCATATAAATATCTTTTAAATGTCCTGGATGTTATAGATCAGTTTGGATACCTATTAGAACTGATTTGGACATAGTGTGCTGTGTGGGCCCAAAAGAATTTCAATACATTAATGTCTGCGGACATCTTTAATATATTACGTCTGCAGTCAGTCATTGTTTGATCCATGCCCAAAATCTCACCATTTTCCATCGACCTTGGCGAGTTTTGCCAAAATATCACCAAGTTTGGTGCTGAAAATAATTTTATATTTTGCATAACTCTCAAACTTTTAACAGTAGAATTTTGAAATTTTTTCTGTAGAACTATTGTAACATCTAACTGCATATCTTTTTTCGATACAGTAGTTCTCATGCCTGCAATGTAATCAAATTATTCAAAATAATATTTCCAATAGAGTAAATTTTAAATGTAGCTGAAATTGATGTTCAGTTTACAAAATTATTTAATGTAATCCATACATGTCTAAAACTTCCAGAAAAATAAGTTTTGTCTTTTATTTGTTTATTTATTTACTTATGCCCATGACAGTCATTCTCTAAAAACGGATGTCACTTACTTCCTTTTACAGAATTATAATTTTTTTTTCTATACATTTCAGATGGATGCTTCTAAAAGATCTTGTACAGTTACTGTTATGAATGGAAAACACGTTGTCAGCTTAAAGCTCACATTCCCTATAACTTATCCATACAACAATCCACCCACATTTCAATTTCTAGACAATACTAATATCGATGAAGAACTGAAAACAAAAATTTTAAAGGTTTGTATTTTTTTTTTCTTTATTATTTAGAATTATATTTGCCTCTAAAACATTAGTTGATTGATATTTTACAATTTTTTAAAGGTTTTAAAAAAAGTCTCACTTCAACAAGTAAGGAGGAATAGGTCCTGTCTTGAACCATGTCTTCGGCAGTTAGTTACAACTTTAGATGGTTTAACTGTAAGTATGCATCACAGTTATTCATTTTTTTTTTTTTTTTTTACAGCATTCCTATAGATATTTAATGAAATTATTTTTAGTTTGATTTGAAGAACTAATTCCAAGAAAATTTTAGTTGAAGTCAAATTTTGTTCAAGGACTTGTAGCATGAATAAATTATCAAAGTTCAATGTAGATAAGTCCATTATCACTAACAAAATAATAATAATCATCATTTTCATTACGTACAAGTTCACACAAAAGCAAGTTATTTTTAACTTTTTTGTAGAGCTTTAGTTCTTTTGAAAATCAACTTGAATTAATAAACAAAATCAGCTTTATTTACTGTTAAATTATTGTTGATATGTTTAACTGCATGTATTTTAGCTACAGCTGAGGCTATGGCTTGAAAATTCAAGTGTGCTTGCTTTCAACTGTGTTAAACAAGTCTTTCTCTTAATTAATGCTTAAATGGGCTTATTGTTGTATCCATTTGTTCTAGAATGCATTTCTTCAGATACTTTTTTCGTTCTTTCTCACAAACTGTTCATATTGATAATTTAAGAGTAAAGTGTCTTTAATTTGTCTTGTGCTCATCCTTTTGTAATCGATGAAGATACTAACATTAATTTAAAATGTCTATAGCTTTCTGTTTTATGTGTGCTTCTTAAGATTTTTGAGATTTGATTTAATATGTCATACCACATGTTTGTTTGTTATTAATATTCATCAAAGCATGCAGATAGTTTTGTAGAGTATATGAAATAGTATCTGTAAATACAAACTTATTTTATGTTTTCAAAAAGTACTATCAAAAACCTAAAAAATCTGTATACAAATTATTAAAATTCATTGTTACATCACTGAGTGACATTCTTTTTTCTCTGGTGTTACCGGAAACAATAATTTCCTTTCATAGTTGCAGCATCTGGAAATGAGTCGTTTGCTTGTTATCATTGACAGATTGTTATTCTGTTCTCTAAATGCTTCTGTAACTTGAAATGTGGGGAAGTATTCAGAAAATATTTGTTTGAGTTATTAATAAAATTCTTTATTTAGTTTTAATTAACTTTAGAAAATGGGTTCTGTTGTAATACTTCAAGGGTTGTGTTATTTAATTTTACTTTACCTCTGAGCTTAATGACATTTTCTGTAAAATAACTCATGGGAAATTTCAGAAAAAATGTGTTTCTTCTAAAACCTAAACATAATATGTATATATTAATTAAAATCCCAAAGAAGTATTTGCTTGTTTTGCAATTGCATTTAAACTATATTTAGATAGATTATCAATAAAATTATGGGTTTGGAAAAGTTATCTCTTAATTAAAATTAATTATTAATTAAGAAACCACTAATTTTAGATCCTTTGAATAAAAAATAATCTCAAAATTAAGATTAATAATACTAAATTTGCATTACTATAGTTTGAAAACAAGATTTAGTATAATTTGTGAAATTATGTAATGCTTTGAATAGTACTGCATATTAGGTATATTAAATACTCGGTCAATTTACCAAGTACTTGGTATGTAGCTGAATTTTGAGTAAGCACTCAATTGAAACTGAGTAATCGTAGAATTTCTTTATTTTTAAATCTTACTGAAGGCAAATAAATTTATGCTGACTGATCTGTAAAAAATGAGGCAAATATAAGTAATATATACACTAATTCATAAAGAACATAATATCAGAAATTGCACTGTAGCAGCTGTTTTATCCATTTTTTCCTTTAAGAAAATAACCATATTTTCTTGCTTTTTTTAACATTCTAGGCATACTTGAGAACCCATTTTTACTTTGTATTAAACTTATTTGTGTTTTCATTATTTTTTAATATTATCGGAAATAGACTACAAAATAATTCAGCAAAGTACTCTTACTAGTTAATCTTATGAGTCTCTAGGAGCTGCAAATTTAAGAGCCACTGCAAACTCTGAATATGAATACATACAGTAAAAAAACGTTTAACACTAAACTGAGAGGACTAAAATATTTTTTCATGTTAAGATTCATAATAAACTGCATGGTATAGTGTCCAAACCCCTGCATTATTTGTCTTCATACTACAATTTTTCATATTAAGCATTTTCATGTTAAATGTATTTTACTCTATCTGAACCCAAAAAAAGGGAGCAGGGCTAATGTAAAATTACAGAAAAAGAAATCTAACAATGTACTTGTACAAATAAACATCACTAATTTTGTAATCATGATAATAAATTAAGTCTAAGATAGACATTTATATAAAGACTCCATTAAAAATCTTCCAAAATTCATTAAACCTGAGGTCAAAAACCAGGAAAGAAATTAAAGTTTATATGTTGTTCTATAAATGTGTTTAATCTATGTGAATATGTTGTATCAGTGTTTAGTTTTTATCATCTTGTTGGTTATTTTGATTTCATATTAAATTGCTCTTTTATGTTTTCACTAAGGCGGATGATAAAGAATCTCCTACTATAGAAAGTCCTTTTCATGTAGAATCTGTTAAACAAAGTTATATACCTGCTGCTCATTATGGCTTTCAAGACGTAAGTGTTCCATTCCCTAGAACATCTGGTGCTCGCTTTTGTGGTGCAGGTAAGTCTTTGCAGTCCTTTATTTAAACTGTCTGTGCTATAATTGTTTTAAAGAGTTTCATGCTAATATCAAGGATTACTTTTGCAATAGTATTACAGAAACTACTGATTGTGTGTATCTGTATTTAAGACATTTCCTGCTACTAAAATATGAAATTCAGGAAATTTCTTCCCTACCCCCCCCACACACCTGTGAAAATATTTTTAAGCTAGATAAAATTTGCTTAATTTATTCAGTTATTTCATCTTTTTTCATAGATAAGTAAAATTATTAATATGGTAGCTGAGACGCAATGAACTTTTAAGTCCCAATTTTATTCCAGATTTACTTGTTGTTTTTACAAGACCTTCCCATCTGCACCGTATCAATGCTCCTACTGATGACACACCTCGATCTCTATCTGCTTTATCAGCTTACTTAGCTTCTCGTGTTGTCCTTCCTCTCAAGGGTAGGACTACTTCTTCCTCACCAGCACAGTACAGTTTGGTATATCCAGTTCAACCTGGTGTGGCTCTAGCTCAAAGTCCTAGTGGAGAAGCATCTGTATCTATATCTTCTTTTTATCACCAGGACAGAGTAAGTATTATTGTAAAATGGTATCATTTTTTAATATATTAGCCTTTTTTCTCATTTTTTCAATTTTTTAGCCTTTGTTCTAAATTGAGTCTTGAAAAATTAAAAGTTTGATTGTTCGTTTTGAATTTTCTTACATTGTGAAAGTTCTACTTAGTTCCTTTTATGTTGATCTAGTTTTAAATAAAACTCTTATTGAAATGTACTTTTATTTTATTGGAATAATTTCCGAAGCATACTATATAAAACCATCATTTACATATGTTTTTGTCTTTAACTCAATACCCATTTTATTAATGTACTATCTGACTTTATCCTATATTCAGTCAGATTTCCTATATTTTTATTTGTATCTTTGTAAAAGAAATATGCCAAATTTCTGCAGCTGTACTGGCTTAGTGAAACTTTTCCCCAGTCTGTTGTGACAGTTATAAATTTTTCATCCTTTTCTAATAATTTGTGTATATTCAAACTGACTCCAAAGTGTTAACTAGACTTTGTCATCTTTGAATTGCTTAGTTCTATTGTTCAATAAGATTTAATTTACATTTATTCAAAATGGATGACATGTTTTTTGTTCCATAGTAATCCATTCATGCAGTTTGGCTATTAAAAAATGTGTCTAATCTGACTTGCACTACCTATATTCATATTTTCTTTATATTCTTGAATGCTCACAAATTTGCAATCATAATTATCATCTGATTTGAACTCTGTAGTCGCAGGGTTACAGAAAATGTTCAGAACCCAAAATTTCCCAAGAATTTCTTTTTTTCCAAAATTTCCCCCAAAGCAGTATGGGGAACTGTCATTTTTAACAGGCTAGCTTCTTTTGATGCTAACTGCATTCCTACGAAAATTGAATGTATCATTTTTTTTTCATTTTTTTTTAATATACTCAAGACAAAAATCTCCCTACCCATACAGAATTTCCCCTCAAACCTTGTTTGTGTTTGGACTTATTCTGTACCTCCTGTGTAATCAATATTTATGCATCACATAGATGGCTGGTGCACCAAAAAAGTAAGGAATCAGAAGAGATGTGTGGTGTGTGTAATAGAGATGAATTCGGGCTCATTTTTTTAAGCCCGAGGACTTTTAATCCGAGCCTGAGCAATATTATTTAAGTCGGAGCCCGAGCCCAAAATTTCAGCTGAAGATAAATAAAATTCAGTTACTTCATTGATACAATACGATACATTTTGCCGTTTCTGCAAATTAAAGACAAATATAGTTGCAAACTCTTAATGCACTTTCCAATTCTTTATATCCATGTTTATCAAATAATAACAATAATACGTCAATTTTTATTAAAATTCCGTTGAGTACTCACATCAGTGTTAAACATTCGTATGTAATTAGATATATTAGATACAGAAAAATACAAGTTGTAAATCTCATATAGTGACATTAAAAAATGTTATATTTAAAACACGTCCAGAAAAGATATTTTGCATAATAAATTTAAGAAATTTGCATTTGCATAGAATTGCATAAGAATATATTATTGCATAAGAATTTAGTTGATAGGAACAAAATTACTTTAAAAAAATATTTTATGATACGATGTGAATATATACATTTAACTAAGATAGACCAGTAAATAATGAGGCCAAAATTTTGAATTAACAGCATTTTAACACACATACTCAAATGAAATAGCACAACACACCATTTAGTAAATTATGTGAAAAATCTATCTATTTACCCACCAGTTATTTTGTTGCAAGTCCTAGCATAACATCAGTGCGTTTATTTTTTTCGATGAATCGCTTTTTAAAATCCGTTTCAAGGAGTATGTTCAAAAAAGGAGACATTTTTCACGAGCCCGAGCACGAACACAATCGTGAATTACAGGGCCCGGGCTGAGCCCGTCTCATCTCTAGTGTGTAAGAGGGATACAGTTGATTTTGTTGTTGATGTAAATTAGGTATATAATTGAATTTTAATGTCATTACTCATTAAATGATCTTCTTTAATTATAGATTAAATGACGTTCAGAGGCAAACTCTTGTTAGCTTGTACTCCTTTTCTTCTCTCGGTTTGTGTATTATATTTCCCTCCACCATTTTGATGGATTGTTACTTTTGAACTTTGAAAAGTGGAGGGACAAGGCTTCTTTACTTTTGGAAGTGAGGAGGCAGTTGCACCCCCTCCCCCAGACAAGCCGCCTGTGATGCATCCCATACATTAAGTTCATTATATAGAAAATCTAGAGTAACTCTTGCTTTTCAGTCTCAATATTGGACTTATCTAAACTTGATTTTTCTATAACAGCATTGAGCATTTTAGTAAACAAAGCTCTGACTGGCTTCCTATGTCCTTTTAAATTTTCCATAATTAACATAAAATATTACTAATGCAAGGCTCTTTCTACTTGCCGTCACATCCGGAAGTACCATCAAATGCTGAGAGTTGAAACACATTTTCCTTTCTCATTAGTTACGTTATTAATCTTTTTCAACTTTAATAATCCAACATTACATAAATACAAAACTCAAAAAAAAAAAAAAAAACATTTTTAATTCTATTTAGTATTTATTCATTTATGAATAAAATAAAATTATTCAAAGCAAGTTTTTTACTACATATAATTGTCTCATGTTAGAAGGTATGTTTGAAACATTGTTTCTCTATTGAAATTTATATACAATACATAATGCACACATAAAAATATATCTCATTCAGATTAAATGAATCCTCCAAATTGGTCATATAAGGTATTTTTATTGTCCTACATTTTATTTATACCGATAACAGTATAAGTAGTGTGGCAATGACCTTTAAAATAAGAAGATTTAATTAGTTAAATAATTTGGATTTTTAGGACTTTAATGAACCAGTATTCTTTGGTTGAATTTTGTACCTGAAATACTGCAAAAATTTTACAGCAAATTAATTTGGTATGTCTAAATAGAATTAAAATAATTAAATTATGTGCTTTCAGAAAATAGCTGAAATGGCATAGATATATATCAGAATACAGCAAAATGATATACAGTTGGACCTCTCTATTTAATGAACCTCTATTTTGAGAATTCCTCTTATTTTGCAAATTTTTCCTGGGAACCAAGAACATTTTACGAATTTCTTCATATAAAAACCTCCAAATAGCAAAATTCATTCTCTATTTAACGAAGTTTTTCTTGGCGTTAACTTTTTTTTTTCACTGTTTCTCTAAATATTTCTGAACATTTTAAACTTATTTTGTTCTTTTACTGCATTTCATTTTTATCAGTGACCTTGCCCTGTTTGCACCAAGTGTTTTAACTCACTGGGAGTAGTAAAATCACTGTTAAAAAACAGACAAAATTAACAGACTCTTTCAACAATTAAATTTAAGGATCATGATTGCTTGAATTTGATACGGTCTGACTGTACTACATGATGGTAATGTATTTTTAATTTACTGATTATAATGAATATGATAATGACATTAAATTCATTAATTTTATTGTAAAATGATTTACTACCAAACCAAACTGAAACCAAAAATACAGTGTAATTTCAGATGGTTTTTTGTTGTTGTTGTTATTTTGTTTTTTGTTTCTCCTTCCAGATTCCTTTTGATAAGTTTAAAAAAAAAAAAACACACAAATTATTATTTATTTTTAAAAAGTGTGAATAACTACTTTTTTGAATAATACTTAGTGTTTATAAATTTAAAATCAGTTGTATGCAATTTAAAGCATTTAAAAGTTAAATCTCTGTTTAACAAATTTTCCTTATAGCGAACTTTTTTCAGAGTTTTAGCGACTTCATTAAATAGAGGTCCGACTGTATATATATATTTTTGTTTGCTTGTTTGTTTGATCATGGACTGCATGATACAAAATTTAGCCACTTTAATTTTTGTTTTATTAAAAAATAGCTCACACTAAATATTGGTTTTGTGTTCCAATGCATCTTGTCCAATCCTAATGTGTCTTTTTGCTCGAGGTATTTCCAAATTCCTGTAACAAATTCACTTTTGAAAAACATTATTTCAAAATAATATTTCAAGCAAAAAGCACTAGTAAAAGAAATTTTTCATTAAAAGTACTATGTCTTTACTTGATAAGCTGGAATTTATTTTTTATTATAATTGCTGTGAAAATTTACTCTTTTGCCATATTACCAGGGGCATAGCTACAGGATTTGTCATGTGGGGCAAGCATGTGTTCTGCACTGTCCCCCACCCCATATTCAGTTGAGCGACCATGATCACAAAGTTATGAAAAATTGATCTTCATAATGAAATGATAAGCACGAATATCATACATTTATAAATCCATATAAAAGTCTTCTTTTCAGCATTTTCTTCAGGTTTTACGTCAACTTCACATACTTTGCCGCTTGGTTTTGTCTCACTGTTTACCTCACTGTCTGTAAGTTTCATTTTCTTCTTCTGTTCTACTGTTTAGCCAGGATAACATTAGTGCTGATGGCTACAAAAGTTATGGTTACAAAACCAAGCAAAAGTAAACTTAAAATATCATCACATTCACAGGTTTGATTTGCAATTTACTTCATGGTGCCCCTTCTTGTTGCACCCAGGGCACATGCCCCACCTGCCACCCCCTAGCTACGCTCCTGCATATTACCACTGTAAATAACTTTCGAGATTTTCAATTAAATTTCACAGAGACTTCTAGCTGTGATGTAGGCTAGTTTACAAAAATGTTTAGAGAGAGGCGAATGTTCAAATTTTACTTTCAGACATAAATTTAAGTATGTATAACCAGGCAAACGAATAAAAAGAGCTTTTTTGAGAAAGGGCTGGAGGTAAGTTTTAAAGGTTCTTTTATGTCTATAGTTCTCACTCGCTGTCTTCATTTTACTTTTTATTTATTTTTCAACTGAAATTTTTTTATTATTTTGATATTCTGTTTGTAATTAAATGGTTTTCTTTTAGAAACATAAAAAGCGCAGGAATCTTCAAGATAGAAGATCATCTGGAGCAAAACAGCTTAGCAATTCTGGAGCAGTTTTGATTTACAGTATATCAAAGTTGCTACCTGTAAACTACACATTAGCTCAAAATTATGTGTAAGTTGTCTGAAGTATTCTTAATTTGTTATCGTTTTTATTTTCTTTTAGTCCTGTTATAACCGTAGGTGTTTTCAATTTCTAAACAGGTTTGATACAGATGATATAGCTGCTACTTGTGCCAAAAATGCTGCAGTTGCTGCAAAAGAAGGTCTGAAAGATCTTGTTCAGGTATTTGAATCAATGTTTTTGGTGGGCAGGTCAATATCCTAATTTAATAAATGTATGTTTGTGTAGTCCCTTAATATATTTTATGATTTATTTATGTAGATAAAATCAAGATAATAGTCTTCACTTAAAATGCATTAATCTTACAAACCATTAACATTTTTACAGTTTTATTTTTATTCATACTTTTTTTTAATAGTATGATAAGTTTTAAGTTATCAGAACAGTAAGAGAGTACTACCAAAAATTATGTGAAGTGGGAGGAGCGAATGTAGAGTTTCTAGAGTCATAGACTTAATACATTTGAATGATATCTCTTAGCAATAAAAGATTTCATTCAAGTTGTGTGTGTGTCTGAGTTTTAGTTTAGTTGCCTTGATTTCTATACATGCTTATTTGAGCATTTATATGTTGTATCATTTAGGTTCTTAAAAAAGAGTAAGCATACTGCATCACTTAAAATACTTGTTTAAATTCTAAGTCATTTTAATAAGTTTCAATATTTATTTATTTTGCTTATTTTGTTTCACTTAGTCACTTTCAAACTTCCCAAAAGTATTCATGTTTTATTGCATACTTTAATCTTTATTTCGGTCTCTCTTGATTTAGTGGCATCACTTTTACAAGGCTATGATTTTACTGTATTGTGAAATGTATTAAATTTACAACTGTAACAAGCTTTTGAATATGCAGGTTTGGTCTTTAGCTGGGCTAATCTGCAGTTCTGCATTACTGCCAGTGCCAGATGACTCCATGCCTTGGGCTACCCATCCATTTGGTCGCAAAATGCTACAGTCATTGTAAGTTGTTTCCCCCTTTATCTGTCAAACCTTTGTTTGTTTATTTATTTATTTGCTTATATTTTAAGTCATTAAAATTTGCTTTATTGAACAGAGTTTTTGTATTGTAAAATTAATTGAAAAAAAAATTTGATGTGGACATCACATGAATTCCTTGTTTGTCTATTAAATTTTACACTTTTTTGATGCACCTCTTTTAAACTTAGTTCATTTAAAATTAAGAAACAGTGCTTCCATAATAATAAGGTTTGGCAATTTCTCACCAAATAGTACAGATATTTCCAAGCAGAGTTCAGTTTTAGAAACTAGTTTTTTACACCAAATTTGGGGAATATTTTACCAATCTCCATAAGTTTGTAATATTCTGGGCATGGGCCAAACAATGATTGCCATAGTCTTTTTAATGTATATAAGATGTTCAAAGACCTTAATGTATTAAAAGCCTTTTTGTGACCCTGTAAATAATCTGCCTAGCAAATTACAATCTAAAAAAGAGGTACACAACTAAGTATTGCAACATTCCTAAAGATAAATTTTCAACATTCTATAGCTAGTCATTTTTGAGGTATACGAATTACAGATGTCATCACAAAACTAGTCAAAAATGAATTCACGGTCAGTCAAATTAAATCATACATGCATTACTATGTTGTACATAAATACATATTTATGTTGCGATATCACAAACTTGTCGAAGTAAATTTAGATATGGTCACAATCAATATTTTTGATCATATAGTGATCATAATGCTTCCTCTACTTACAAGGAAGCAAAAAATTTTTATAAATATTCCAAAAATTTTTATACATATAATTTTTTTTCTTGTATCTATAATTCACTACAAATTTAATATAAATGCGTCTGTTTAAAATGTAAATAAGCTTTTTAAGTTTGATATAACTACCAAATTTGTTTTCCTGTAATGCACCTGAATTAGCAATGCTATTCCCTTGTTACAAACCCTTATTAAATCCAATTTTCTTGTCATCATATCGTACATCTGAGACACAAAATTCAAAATCTTAGAATGTGTGTGTCTTATTTTCTATTTTGCTTCAAATATGTATGAGTGAGTGATATTTAGATTATTCATTTGAAGTGTCAGTTGTTTATTAATATTGGTGATTATTCAAAACTCTGATGCCATTGAAAGTCTTATTTTTATAAAAGAATATTGTGTGTGATTGATACAACTTGTATAGTTATATTACCAGCTGTAGAATTTAAATAATTTGTATGTGGCTCTCAGAATTTTTTTAATAAACAAAAAAGATGCTTTAATCTCATTTTGCCCTTTTTATTGCTCCGTTGTAATTTTTTTCACTGCTTTTATGCTTTAATTTTTCATTTACAATTATTTTGTATTATTCAGATTTCCTTTCAGTTCATTATATGTGTTTTACTAGGTATAGCTTTTAAGAAGGTATAGTTTTATTTACTTTTTTTTTTCCTAAAATTTATTTTTAGCAAAAAGTATGTGACTAAGAGCTAGTTAAAACGAGTAACCAATAAGCAAAAACACTAATTGATTCCTCCACTTAAAAAAGGGGGAGAAAAGAGTTAATAAAGATTCGGGGAAATTTATTACTCTTAGTTATTTATTTTTGTTATACAAAAACTTTCCATTAAATCATCTAACACCTAAAGTGACTCGGAATTTTATTTCCAGTTTTAAAATATAAATTTTAAAAGCTACTGAAATGCACATTAGAATATTTATGTAGTATGCATATAACTGATTTATTATTTTTGTATCTCAAATAATTTGCTTTGTAATTTAATAGAATACTTCATTATGGGAACCATTATGATGTACAGACAGCCGCAATGCTAGCATGTATATTTCATGTGAAATCAAATGAAAATCAGAAAAAGAAAACAGCTGAAATGGGACTTTCAGGAAATCTTAGTGTATGTCTCTTTTTTTTTTTTTTTTTTTTTTTCCTCCTCATTTAATGTATTTTTACTTATTGTTATTTTCTTTTCAACTCTAAGGGTAAAAAATGTCCATTTATTGTAATTTTCCTTTTTTTTGTAATTATAATATTATTATAATTCAGGGGTAGTGGGATTTTTATTTTATTATCAATGTATATTACCCCCAAAATGCTATTTATTCCAAACCTAAAGAGAATTGTCTAATTTTAACTTGTTGGGGATTTAGAGAATTCAAGTACTTATACATTACAATGCTGCGCAGCATGTGTAAACTGTCACAGATGTTCCCACTTAAGTAAAAGGAACTCAAAACTGTTAAGGCTTTACTGTGTGTAATTGGTAATTTCCATGTGAATTTGCATTATCTCAACATTTTAATAATGTTATTCATATTCAATGTAGTTTTTTTTTTTTTTTTATTGCACTCTGGTACATAAGTAAAATCAGGATATATAACTGTTTTATTTTTAAGAAGAAGTAATAATAATGCATTGATTATAGTTTAGTGATCAAACTTTACTGACATGACTGTACTTTTGCTTACTATAATCTGTGTTTCGTTTTTCAAAAAATGTTTTGTGGTTTTTGGTGTAGAAATCCTTTTTTTTTTTTTTTTGGTCCCCTTAAATGATTGTAGCGAAAGAAATTTTATAGTTGCTGTTTGAATTTTTATTATAAAATTTCAAGATATGCTATTACACAATAAAGGAAAACTAGTACAATTTATTATTTCATGTTGCATTCAAAAATTGTGTTTTATGTTTTTAATAATATTATTGGGAAAGGATATCAGCTATTACAGAAGAAAGAGGAGGAATTTGTATTAATAGAAAATGCTATAATTTATTCAAAAGAATAGCATTACAAAGATAATTTATGTTATTTTATAGCTCATACAGTTAATTTATTGTATTTTTCAGAAATTCCTTAACTTTTTGGTTTAAACAATTGAACTTACAAATAAAATATCCTAGATATTCATCCTTCAAAAGTTAGAATAAGTGCTTCTCTTTATTGAAAAATTTTACTTATTTAAAGATTTCAAGGGTACTTTTAGAAAAGGGAAACTTCACTTATTACACTTACTTTTTCTGACAAGTATTATTTTTAATGTACATTTTATATATTTGTAGCTTATATCTGGGAAATGGTGGCTCAAGGTATGTTTAGAGTATTAATCTGTAAAACAATTTCTGCATGAAGTACTTCCCTCCCCATAGCATTGTATAATGTTTAGCATGCTTATGTGAGCAAGTGATTGTGCATATTGTGCTGCAACTTATACGTTATATGAACTAAATTTTGGAATTTCAGCTTTGAGTAAATTTTAAACATGCATGCTGTGCAATTAATTGTTCATTTTAAATGTTGTTTACTTTTCATTTATGACACAGTAAAATCTAATGTCTAAATAAGAAAAAATAATTTGCCAAAATTAGAAGAATCGTTGTATTTACTAACAGAATTTTATTTCATAATTAACTGTTAAATGTAACTAAACATGTATATAATTTTAAAGAAATATTCTAGAACCAAATTATTCATTTTTAGGCACCTTAGAAAAATTTTATTGTATCAGAATATCTAGTGTTATACTAATAATATAACAGTTTTTATTGCTTTTTTTTTCTTGTAACACATAGTTGTACATTAAACATGCACTGAAAATTTTAGCTGTATGTGCTTTTATAATTTTTTTTTTTAATATATATATCAGAGTTTAAAAATTGTTTATTCCTAAGCTTATATACTATTATTGTGCGTTAACATTCTTTTCTGTTGCTATTCTAAGTAATTTATTAAATGTTTAATGTTTTAACATTTCAAAAATGTT
Source organism: Cheiracanthium punctorium (assembly GCA_038373885.1). Taxonomy (NCBI): domain Eukaryota; kingdom Metazoa; phylum Arthropoda; class Arachnida; order Araneae; family Cheiracanthiidae; genus Cheiracanthium; species Cheiracanthium punctorium. The sequence continues at coordinate 91,603 of JAWZYV010005775.1, read as the reverse complement.
TCAACCTGTAGTAGTTTAATAAATAGATGTATGGTTTTCATAGAAAGAATGTTTTAAATATCTTTATTAATAAACAAAAAAGTTTACTTTTATGACTTTTTTTGTGGGGGGGGGGGGGTCGCAGTTTTTATGAGCCTGTGCTCTATCTTTAATAGCAGCCCTTATTGATGATTAAATAAAAGTATGAAATTAGTCTTAAGTTTAAAACAAGGAAAGTTCTTTTGATCTTTTTTCACTTAATTAATTATAAAGAAACTGATTTGAATCATTTTATATGGTTTATCAAAGCCTAGATTCTTTAAATAACGAGTTTTATTTATATATTTTATGTCTTTCAGTAATAATTTCATTTGAAAGTGTTTTTTTTAACAATTTAAAATATGTTAAATGTAAATGCTCATACCAAGGTCCCCTGCTTATCTTAAATACATTAAATATATCTGATGTATTGTTCAATTTACACAGTGATATTAACAGGGGTTTTTGTCAGTACTTAAATGCTTTAATGTTTAAAATATTAAAATTAATACTAATTTATTTAATTTTAAAACTGTTTAAGATCTGTGCTTCATTATGACCAATCTAATATACAAGCTGTATGTTAGATTTATTAAAATTGTCTTGTGATGTTGCATACCACTTTATACGAGAGATTGAAAAAGTCAGTAGAATCTTAGCAGATGTTTTGTTGCTACCTCTAATCAACTTTCTGTGTATATGTTTTTAACTGTGTCCAGTAGTGGTGATATGAAAATTAGCCGTTAGACTCTGTTTTTTTTTTTTTTTTTTTTTTATGTTGATTCTTTTGTGCTATAATTCATCTTAATCATATGAAAAGGAGGCAGAATATGAGTATCTATCTGTTCGTTCTCCCTGTTTTACTCCCCTCAAAATAATTCTGTTGAAAATGCTTTAAAAAACCATCGCAAGTTAAACTTCAAGCCACTGTTATCACTGAAAGAAAAATCATAAAAATATATCATACTTAACACAAATTATGCAAAGAAAGAAAAACTTAATGTGCAATTCCTTTTTTCTGTCTAGGAAATACCAATTAAATCTCATGATTTAATGTTTAAACATTAAATTCATCAGTAATTGGAATATATAGGCTTTAAAATTGCCTCAGAATTTTTGTTGTTGTTGTTTTAATAATCGTAGTTGAGAAGAAAAAAAAGTCATTAATTAAAAGTTTATCATTGTTTCTGATGTATAGCCCGGGGGTTCTCCTTATCATACTGTTGTTCCTGCTGACAACAACATTGAAGGTTGGAGTATAGGTAAGTTAAAAGCTTCTAAAATTAAAGCATTATCTTTTTTGTTAGTTTTTAATAGTTATATTCTGTTGTAATACAATCTGTTAAATTATTGTCCAAAAGTATCATTTCATATGATAGTAAAACAAACATCTTTAATCGGATTCTGTGAGATTAAATAACCAATGAATTCTGTAATTAAAACGGCACAAAAATAAAGTACTACAGATGTTCACAAACTAAAAAAATATAGCCATGCCAGAGAATTCCATTATTGAGGAATTATCAGTAAAATTTGAAGTAACTACTTTTTATTGATATTATTTACCAACTGACCACTACAATCGCATGCAATAAGAGAAAAATTTCTCATGTGGAAATAAGTGACACTCTGTTATAATAATATCAGTCATCTCTTATTAACTTACCAATTCCAATACAAATTATAAATTTCAAATATTGTTAAAAAAAGCAAAAAAATTCTGTTGTGAAGTTGCTGTTTAAAAAAAAAGTAGTATGTTATAAGCAATAAGCTGGTAAAGTTCAATATTATACATATAACAAAAATAGATACATAATTTCACTATGTTTTTTAGCAGATATTTCAGATTGCTATAAAATTAAATGGAATATAAATTAAAAAACTACACATTATAACAATTTATGTTATATTATATTTGTTGTGATAAATAATTGATTTTTTACTGTTGTTACTTTAAGTGGGTAGACATGTCTTGATAAACACCATTTTTGGTATCCATGATGCATTTTCAGAGAACATCTGTATCATCTCTTCGACATTCAAAATACTGCAATAATACTTTTACAGCATTTAAAGTGTTTTATGATTAATGGGCCCTATCAAGGAAAAAACATTGCATTGTTTCTAGTTCTACCCTTCAAACGATACTTGACTGCCTTCATTAATGGACAGTTTTTTTTTTTAAGTCGAGAATTCCCAAGAGAAAAGAAGTAAAACGGTTTTTCAGTCATTTTAAAATGCATAATTTTGGTTTCCGTTCTGGCATTACAAGTAGGTTAGGTCCATTATAACTGGTGCACACTGTATATGTAAATTTTTAGTATCATAATAAATTATTTGTATATGGGAAAACAAATTAATGTAATTTTCATTGGTCAATTAGAATGCAATTTTTTTAAAGATGTGTGTAAGATTGTGAATTGCAGATCACTTACCACAGCAAAGTTCTTTATTTCCAATCATTGTATTTTTAATGACTATGTCATTTTATCTCTCACCCCCTTTATTGAAAATTATCCAAAAAATGTGTCCCAAAAACCGAAATAAAAATGTAGCATAATTTTACATATATTTAAATACTACTAGTTCACAACAGTTTAATCTATTGTTACAATATTTCGTAAGCTGAAGAATATGCATCACATGTGTTTTTCTATAAATAGGTTACAATCATAAAAATTTTAACATAGGGTTACCAGGCAAAAGACACGAAAGATGGGAGATAAAATGATAATCAATTAATATTATTTTTTTAATATGGCAATAATGAAACTAAAAAATTAGGGGGTTCAGGGGGGTGGGTCTTCCCTGACGAGGCTCGAACAGCTGAGTTTTTTTGTTTTTTTTTAACATTGTATTACATGACAAGTATGATTTGAGCAATAGTTGTACTGCCTTCAGTAAAGTGAGGTATTGAAAACTACTCTAAATTTTCACAATTTAAATAAGAAGCTTTCTTTATTTTAGACATGCCAAGTCTCGGGATCCTGAATCTCTTTTGGTCCTATTTTAGGCTTCAGCCTTTTAAGTTTATTGAGAAATTGCAACTTTCCAGTGTTTGTTTTTTTTTTTTTTTCCCGTGGGTTGACAAAACAAGATCAGTTATTGTTCCATTCATGGTGATCAAGCTCAAAAACCTGAGAGCATTTAATATAAAATTATGTATCTGAAATTGTTCTACTAAAAAATTAAATTATATGCATGAATGCTCATTATTTATCTGGAAAATATGCTAGAAATTTAAAAGCTGTATGAGATTAATAAAGTATTTTTGTTACAAAATTAGATATTATTTCAAATTATAGTATTATAAGAATCTATATAATTTTTAGATATGACTAGTTTATCCCATATCTATTTTCACTGATTTTTACATTTTCTGATATTTCTTTTACAAATATTTCACATTGAATTTATTTACAGTATCCCATTACCTTATATATATATATAAGGTAATGGGATACTGTTCAGTTTATATAAACATACATGGCATTTAAGAAAAATATTAATTATATGTGCATTTTATGCTGAAAATATATGCATAAGAAATCTCAAGCTTTTTAACTTTGAAAACCGAGTGATCTCAGGCTTTTTGAATTTGGAAACTTCAAATGTCTGTTACTAGATTTACATTTTATGAGTATATCAGTCTTTGCTTTGCTCACAATTCTTTGTTAATTTTATGTTCAGTTGGTGCTGCTTTAAAGAGGAATCGCTCCAATAGCTGGTCTGATTGTGTTGAAGAATATAGTTTCTTTGATGATTACCCTGGAACAAAGCAGAATGACTTCAGAGATGAAGAGCGAGAGACACTGGAGGCAAATTTAAAGTAAGAATATAATTTATCCAGTTTCTATAGGGTTTATCTTTATCTGAAATCAGTATTGAAAACAAGAGATAATTAGATTAATTAAAAACTATTAAGTACTGTGTATACATTAGGCACAAGAAATAAACTTTCGAATTTTTTTGGGGGGGCACCCCCCAAAAAGTTGCCAATAGGCTTAAAAATGAGATTGGTAAAGTTTCAGCTCATTTGCATAATATTAACCCGTGCCGCATTGAAGTTAAAGTTTTGAAAAACCGCGTATTTTTGCAAAAAAAGCAGTTTTTCCATCATAAAATGGATAAAATTGAGTCTAGGAACATAATGTTGGTCTCGTTTCATAAGAAAACTTAATGCCTTGATGAGCTACACATCACTTTTATGCAAAAACTTACAGATTTAACCCTCCATGCAGATGTGATGTCAAATCCCGTTCACTTTATTAAAGTTTTCAATGCAATTCATCTATAATATTAATCATTTATAACATTGTGATATCATAAATATGTTTGATATTAAAGCTTGTACATAGTTTAGGAGCCTTTTTTTTAAATAATTGCAAATCTTCCTATTAAAATTTTTATTTTTTTATAATTTAAAAAGTGCATGAAAATTTTAACGTGAAAACAACTTTAGATTATTTGCCCATTTCCAAAACGCTCAGGGGGTAACATTCGGATTATATCTAGTCCTGAAAAAAGCATATATCTATGCTTTTTTCATTACTAGGTATGATCTGAATCCTAAAAGTTGACTTTTTTATGATAATTCAAAAAATTCTATTTTGTCTTTCCTCCTTTTGTTTTTCTTTATTTTTTGTGTGCAAAATAAAGGTTTTATTTTTGAAAAAATCTGAAATTAAAGAAAAAAATGAAATTTAAGTAAAAGAATTAACAGAAAATAAGGTCAAAGAAGGCATAAAATTGAGAACGACTAACGTTCAGATATATTTGATTATTAAACTTACGTATCTAAAAACAAGCACATTATAAAAAAAAAAAAAAAAAAAAAAAAATTAATGTTTACAATTTTTTGTTAAAGTGGCAAGGCTTAGATCAGCGTTTCTCAACCTGTGGGGCGCGACCCCCAAGGGGGCGCAGAGCGTTTGCAAGGGGGGCGCGAGAAAAACCAAAGAACAAGTAGTGATGCATGTTTTTTTTAAAATCATTTTATTTATTCTCATTTTTACTCAAAAATATATCCATTTTCGCTTAAAATGATCATTCAAACTTTAGTGATAATAATATTTTGTGGAAAATTCGACTAAATGTTCATTGTGCCATGACTTCACGAAGCTTAAGTTAAAATTTGCAAACATACCTAAATTAAAGTTAAATAAAAATATCAAATAATCCAATATCTTTTCCTAAAACAAATGGCATAGAGGCCGAAATAATCGTATAGTTTAAAAGTTTTTAGCCGCCAAAGACCCAGGTTCTATCTGTGCATCTGGCTGAAAAGAAAAAAATGGCGCAACGACGCCATTGTAGACCCAGTAACGAGACAAAGAAATAATGAAGAAAACACTCTGTTAAACTTTAAAATCTTACATTTATTTTAAATTAACTTCATAACAACTTTATGGAAAAACATTTTCTTTTACAATATTCAAACTTAAAATACCCATTATTACAAACATTTTAAAGTTCCCCTGTTGAAGTGCACTTAACTTTATATTTTTAACAGCCGACAAAAACAGAAAAAAAATTAAATAGAGAAAGAAAAGAAAAGAGAATGACTTATCGTCTGGGGAAAGAATCTGGGGGCCCCCATTGCGTCTTTCTCATCAAGATGTCATACGTCGCTCATCCAACATTTCTCCCCGCTTCATGTCGCCGATGGGATGATACTCCTCTGGAATTCTCAATACCAAACGACCACCGTCCGCAGGTAGCACCAGCTAGAGGAAGAGAGCAAGCTCGCTCCCTGACGCTCGCTTTTCCCTTCTCAGCCTTCTCACTTCTGTAGTCATCCGACAATCAAGTTCATTCATGAACTTTAATTTTTTCATATCTTAGTGCATAAAAATTGAAGTTAAACTTATTTAATTGGTGAAGTTACGTCGCATTAAAAAGAAATTTAATTATTTTGTTGGTTAATTGATGTATTTTGATGCATTTACATTTTTTCTTGCACGTGGTTGTGTTCCTCCGCCGATTTCGATGTCTGTATCGAAACTTCATCCAATCTATCGAATTATGTGAAATGATGCAGGGAAAAAGGGTAAAAAGAAAAAAAAAACAGAAAAGGCAGAATAAAAGTTAAAGACGGAGAAAAAATTTTAGCATAAAAAAAACACTTTTAAACCAAAACTTAAAATTTAGCAAACACTTTACAAAGCCAAAATATGATGTTTGTATCAAAAATTTATTTAAGAAAAAAAAATGTCGGCATAAAGAAAAGGAAAAGTCGGCTCGATTTTAAAAAACACATATAAACATTTCTAACATTAATTATTTATCAAAAGTTACAATCATACCAATACCACGTATCAAAAAGAAAAAGTTTTGTTCATCCGATCTGGCAACCTGTTTTGACGTTAGCGCGCAAAACGAATCAAAACAAACTGCGAAATCGGAAAGTTTGTGCCTTGAAAGAAATAATAAACAAACCCAAAAGATAAGTAGTACCACTTAAACATTACACAAAATATTACTCTATAATTTGCTTTTTTCTACTCATAGATCGCTGGAACAAACATTATTTTCAAAACATTTTTCAGATCATAACAATTGTTAAAGATTAAAAAACTGAATGTATGCTGAAAAATGTGAGGGGGAGGGGCGCCACCGTAAGTTAGCTTTGTTGGGGGGGGGGCAACGTTAAAAAGGTTGAGAACCGCTGGCTTAGATAATGTGGCTTTCGAAGAGTCTGGAAAAGTTTTTCTACATTCGGATACTACCTATAGTAAAAACTGCTTTTGTTCTTCATCCTCGGTTAAACAGGAATTGAATCCTTGGATTAATTTTACTCCTCTTTCAACTGTGTCATTAAAAACCTTAAAAGCTTTCAGTTTTTTCTTTTTCTTTCAAATAATACTGATTTTCATACCATACATCGGGATCGGTATTCAAAAATTGCATATTAAAATTAAATCTCTTTAAAAAAATTACTGTTCGAGATGAAATAAAAAAATCAACTTCTTTGTCCAATAAATGATCTACTTCGTTGAAACATTGTTGCTCTTACATCTTTATCATCATCATCATCAGTTTCTTTTTCAAGTGCAATTAATTTTACAGCCATACTTATTTTGACTTTTTTTTTTTTTTTTTTTTTTTTTTTTTGCCATATTGTCTTCAAAAAATGAAAATGCAACTTGCTCCAAGTTAAGATACCAAAGATGGCTTATCATTTTATAGATCTCTGTTTGCAGACTCTTTATCAAATTTTTAGTATTGAACAAGCGATTCTAATAATTTTATGTCTTGATTGGGGCTAAAGTCTGAGTGGGAGTGTTGAATCATGCCTTTACATAAATATTTATTATAAATAAACAAATGTCTTTAATAGCTCCTTTTCTAAATCTGTTAATGAGACCTGATGTCTGAAAAGAAGTATTTTGAGACAATAAATTGTGCCTTAGACATCCACCTGGCATAATGAACAGCACCAGATACTCTGAAAGAAATGTCAATTTGGGAAGACTCCTATAAAAATTAAATAATGTTGTATTAATTCTTTAGTTATTCCTGTTATTATTCTATAGTTAGTTATTATTCCATAGTTATCTCTGAGCTGTTGATTTCTTAAATGTTCTTCAAGAAAATTTGAAATTTCTTCCAAATTCTGTATTCTTTATGTAATAGTTTCATCTTCGATAGCAGTTTTGTACTTTGTCTTGTCTAACTAAAACTACCCAATCTGAATTTTTTTTATTATCTGGATGAAGAGAAGTAGCTTTGCCCACTTTTCAATCAAAACAGATTTTAGGATGATTTCTAAAATATGGTGGCGACAAGGTAAATTTGGATGATTTCGATCCTGTAATTGCTGCAGCAAAAAATGCACGTTCCCCTAAGGCAACCAGTGGTATCAAAACACATTGCCTGAATTTTACCAACTGCCTCCCATTCTTCAACTGCTGTAAGTACAGCTTTTGCCTGAGAGTTATTCTCTTATTATTTTCAAGCTGAGGAACTTCTATTAACTGTTCTTCATCGCCACAGCAAATTAAAATCGTTTTTCTCTCTACAATTTCTTTATTAAAAATATGAGGAAGCATTTTTCCATCCCAGTGAACAACAGCACTCTCTAAATCAGAGTTTTAAAATCTGCTTTTGATGAGATCAATTCTTGGTTTGCGAAATTCTTGTCTTCGGAGTCTTATTGCACGTCAAGGGTCCTGTTAGTGTTAAACCACTTGAAATGAAAATCATAACGATAATATGGGAGCTAGGGGAGGCATAGCCCCTCCTTGCCAATACGTATGGGCACCTATGTCCATTCTAAAAGTAAATAATAACAGGTAACAAAAATAGCATTTTAATAAAGTGAATTTGAGACGTTTGATTTAGATGTGCTTCAACTGAAATACAAATCAAGATCTTTCTTTTGAAGCGCATAAATGCAAACTAAATAAATAAAAATATTTCATGAATTGTAGTTTAAGTTATGAAAATTCTTGATTTATTTTTTGTTTATTGATGCAAATAATACAAGAAATGGTCAAAAGTATTTAAAATTCTTAATTTATCTTTTTTCACTAATTTTACAGAAATGTAGATTTTGGTGCTACGACTCACAAACTTACCAAAAAACACTGAATGCCATTAAATATTGGTTTTGTTGAGAGTAAAAGTTCGAAAAAACAACATTTTTTATGAAATAAAACATGAACCAGGTTTGTAGAGCAAATAGTTTATACTAAATGAAGGAAAAACTTCATATTTTTGGCAAAAATCGAAAATTTTCGAGAATTTAACCTCGATGCGGCACGGGTTAATATTATGCAATTGAGCTCAAACTTTACCGATCTCATTTTCTAGTCAATTGGCAACTTTTAGGGGGGAGCCCCAAAAAATAACATTAAAAAAAATTTTCCCCATATAGCTTGTGACCACCCTAGTATACATACATACATGTGTGTGTGTATGTGCGTGCACACAAACAAGCAAGTGAGTAAATATATATGAATCATTTTGATAACTTGGTGTTTCCATATTTATTATAAAGCACTCTTCAAAATCAATAAAAGTTAAATATAAATGAGAAAAGCAGTTATTACATTACTTTATACATTCCTTAACATACAAAAGGTTAAAACCTGGAAAACAGTTACCAAACGTAGGATTGCCTGCAAAAGACTTCTAGAAAAAGCCAGGGTTCACCCAGGAAAGAGATTAATATTAAAGATGACAGTAAACTTTTTTTTTTTAATATTTCTAAACATTCTATATTCTGTCAAAGTGGACTGTATCAACATTAATATTACAATTTGGGCTACCATATTAGCCTGAATATTAGGTGACCTCAAAATTTTCCATTGAGATAATTAGAAAATTTCTATATTTAGATCTCAAATTTAGCATGAGTCGGGTTTTTTAAGGGAAATGATCGTCAAAAAATATTGCATTATATTCAGGCTACTACAGTATTTGTGTAAATTTAATATAATATAGTAAAGTGATTCTATTATAAGTTGTAATGTTTAAAATTTTCCCCTTAAAAATAGTAAAATATTTATCTACTACAAAAATCCACAAAACATAAAATATATCAATTTTATTTTTCTCAAAATATGAAAATATTGTTTCAGAAAACTCTGCTAGTTTCCTGGGTTTGTCGTTCTTAAGTCCATTTGGTGTAGAAAATTCTGGAAAAGAGTCCACTTGTCAGGATGGAAGACAAACTTTATTGCTTCTAGAACTTTGTAGAACAATCAGCTATACAAAATTCTCTGGCACTAACGGCCAGTGACTCGTTTATAACAGTCCACTGAGTACCGAAGCTTTCACAAATGCTGTAATTCTCACACAAAATAAAACTCTTCCACGGGCAAAATTCAGTGGAAATATGCAAGGGATATCGTACACAATCCCTTAAGACACAGCAATGAAGAATATACACACAGCACTTAAAAATCAGCTTTGTAAACAAGCACGAAAACACCGCTTCTATCACAGAGCAAAGCGCCGTAACATCAGCAGCACGATCCGTTCTCGACGAGAGCTCACTCCACACTGACTCGATCGGGGGCAACCCAGTTCTTTTATACTGTCTGACGTGCATTCTAGAAAACTTGGAACCTCTGTAACGTACCCCCAAACAATCGCGTTTTGATTACGTCATACAAATATAACCAAATCATTGGCCTATTATGTGATTTTAATGCAGAAAAACCATCTTTACAGCCTCCATTGGGAAATTCGCACCAAATGACCAAAATGTCGCCAGGCTTGGCGACTTTTGGTGAAATATCACCAAATTTGGTACCAAAAGTGAAGTTACCGAAGGCCTACAGCCAATATTTCTCGAGATTTCTAGAACTGCCATAGGAAAACAATGGGGAAACCAAAACCTCCATATCTCCGGTTCTAGTTGACTGATTTTGATGCAACAAAAAGCAAAATTTAACTATTTGAAGCATAGAATGCAAATTTTGAACTATTTTAAGCCCCAGAACAGCGGGTTGCCCCAAAACTCGTAACAATATCTACTGCTATCAATTCTTTCTTGCCTTTTTCATAGAATGTGTAATAAATTTCTACTTATTGCCAAAAATGAAGAGTACACTTCAACTACCAGTTAGTGAAAAATCTTTAGATATAAATATAAATTATTTTTTCCTAGACTTCTTGATCCAGCGTACTCAGCCCAATTTGACAATTATAAGACTGTCTATGCAGATGTTTTATACAGGTGGAATCTCCTTGAGCAGCGAGCTCAAGTTCTCAAGACAGTGTCTGTAACAACTAAAAAACATACTGGAGTTGGTAATATGTTTTTATAATTCTTTCAAAAACTAAAAAAAAATCTATATTTATTCTGTATTTACCTTTTTTGTTGCTTTTCATTAATAAAATCATAATATTTTCTTTTAGAATTTTTAACTGAATGCCATTATTGCAATAAAGATGGAACAACTGTTCAGTGCCAGTTTTGTAAAAAGTTCAATTTTGTGTGTGTCATTTGTTGTATAGCTGTTAAAGGTAAATACTAAGCATTTATTTAAAAAAAATAAAAATATAGATTTGATTCCTTATTTGAAAGTGTAAATTTGACATGTAAATTAAGCCTTCATCTACAAAATTAAGAATTTCTAAGAATATCAACCTGAAACTGTTTCTTTTCTCTTGTTTTAGTTAGACAAAGGAATATCAATACTGATTAATTGATACAATATGAATAAAAAATATATAAACACTAGAGATACCTCTGATGGCTGCATCATAAGTACTTAGTGGGTTTTCTTTTAAAAAATAGAACACAAACAAAACTAAAAAAAATCAAGTAGTACTTTAAATGATATACTTTTGGGAAATCTAATCTTTGAATCATAAAACCAACATATGAAAACTTACTAGTGCTCGTTTTCTTCCTCTGGCTGAATAAGATTATAAAAATGGTAAATATCCATTTAAAATAATCCTATTTTCATAAGACAAGGCAAACATGATGTATAATAATTAAACATTTGGCAGTGATTTTCAAAGAAACAATTATAATGAATTGGTCAAATATTTTAAAAACATTTTTATTTTTCTAATTCAGTTAAATTTGTCTTTAACTAAATATATGTTCTGCTAGAGTAATATCTAGACAAGTTTTCATTTAATAACATAAGACTTTTAAAACAAGGTTCCGGCCAGGTGAATATTTAAAACCTGGAAAAGTCTAGGAATTTTATTTTGACAAACTCCAAGGAATATTTCAAGTTTTAGCTATAAACCTGGAAAATTATCAGAAGTCTACATTTATAAATAATTCTCTGTGTGTCATTGTTTTGGAATGCACAACTTTCATTTGACGTAGATATGCTAAGCGTTGATGATGATCTTAGTGATGTGGGACTTGTAAATTATGTGTATAGCATATCAACACAGTCTGGAATTTTAGTGAAAAAATTCTAGAAAATCTGGAAAAGTCATGGAATTTTGTTTGGGAAATTAAGTGGAAACTATGTTAAAAGCAGGTTTTACATTTGAAATTGGGTCGTTTTGATTCATTAGCATTACTGCAGCAATTTTGGACATTCCTGGTATAGATTTAATCCCTCCTTAATTTTTGCAGATGAAAGTATTAATTTTATGCCTATATATATAGTCAATCAAATGTAACAACAAATATATATATATATTTTTTTTTAAAGTAGATGAGAAGTGATGTGGATAGTTCAGACACATAAAAAGAAGGAGAAGTGAAAGGATATTCAAATTATTAATGAACTGCCCACCAGAAAAAGAAAAGGGTTTCTGGGAAAAGAGGTGGGGGGGGGGGGGAACCTGAAGGAAGGTTTGGAAAAAGAGCACGGAGACTTTTCGTTGAGGAAAACCTCTGTTGGGAAATTCCTGCAGAGGAAGAAAATATATAATTTTTCTTGGATTCTAGAGGGTGGGGGATGGGGAGAACTTTCTAGGAAGAACTGAGCTCCTTACATGGTCATGTTAGTGTTTCCAGAGCCTTAAGACTAGAATTGTGGCTTTCTTCATCAACTGTTGAAGAAAGTACTGTACTGGGAGTCAAAATGACCTCTGTAAAATTCTAGCGTTAAACATTTTTCATGATATATTGTGTAATGCACCCATGAAACAGTTATATTGTTTTGAGCATACTTTTGAATTAGTAGAGGTTTTTTTTTTTTTTTCCCATTTCTAACTATTTTTTAACTTAATATATCTTAGATATTTCTTCAATTTTATCAGCAAATATTTTGCATTTTAAAAATATTAAAATTGTGTTTTTAGTTCCCTTTTCTCTTTCTTCCCAGGATGTTCCAGTTTTTGCATGGTATGTGGACATGGAGGTCATACAAAACATATGGAAGAGTGGTTCAGTGATATGGATGTCTGTCCATCTGGATGTGGCTGTAAATGCTTGGAAGTCATGTTTGGAACTTTATGATATTACTTATTAATTATGGACTAATAATAATATTATTATTCCTTAAGTAGAAAGTCTACAAGTACAAAATTTTTTACAAGCATGTTTTACTTAGATGACATGGAGCTTCTATTTTAATATAAGAAATGTTTATTTTTATGTACATGTGCCATAGAAAAGAGAAATGTAAATTCTATATGATCTCCATTTATAATTATTTTTTCCTTTAGTCATGTTCTATTGCATAAGATATTGCTCAAAAAAATGAGGCTCTTTTAATGCTGTGTTCTGTGTATATCTATAATTTTAATTTTCAACAATCTTTTTTAAGGATTTTTTTTTAAGTTGTTGATTTAAAGTATATAATTTTCATTTTAGGTAGCAGATTTTTATAGCTTGTTAAATGTTTTTCATTGTGTAAATAACTTGTTTTTCACTGATAAAATGTTCCTTAAATTATTTCCTTGATGAGCTTATGTAACTAGTTATCTAAGAGTAAGATTTTAAATAATTTATGAATAAGAATCTTGAGGAAAAGAAGTAAAATAAAAAGTTAATGTGATGCAAATGTAATAGCAAATTGTTAAGGTTTTATTTACTTTATTTTAAAGTTATTTCTATTTACTTGCAAATTTTGTAAAGAATTATAGAAAAAATTTAATTGCATTTGCCATATCAAAATTCAGGCACATAGAGATTTTGATCATCTAATGTGCAGTCTCTTAATAGTGATTGAATGTTCATTTAAAAAAAAAAAAAAAAATCAGCCTCTATATCAGGGATGGTAAATAAGATTTTATAAATGTGTCAAAAATAAATTAAATTACAATTTTTTTTTCAAAATATTCTCCCAATTATTTTATTTATTTATTACTTCTTTTTATTGTTATCTCAAAATTTTCTGCCTTGCCGGAAATGCATTGGCACACATGCCATATATTTGCCATCCCAGCTCTCTATAAGAGCTGTCACTTTTCTCTTAAAATTGCTAGCTTATTGAACAGGTTTAAATTATGAACATTGAATTATAAGAGATTAAACTATCTGACTGTCTGGAAAATATACTTACTTATTTAGAAATTGTGTGTCCATTTCTGAAGCTGCTGAAATATTTCAAATAAATTTTTGAAAGCTGCAAATGTTATAATCAGTTATAACATTTGCAGCATCAAAAAGTGCGATTGTTATTGCTTATAAGAACACTTGGGGAATTTTTTCAGATAGTTAAATGTCTAAAATACTGAGAGCATAATTAAAGAAGTTTTGCATTTATGTGATATAACACCAACCATGCAGAACCAGCTTTTGAGCTACAATGAGTCACAGAATGTGTTTTTATACATAAGTTTGCACTAATCTGGGTGAATATAAATGTTCTAGCAACTACTGTAGCATATCTAAGTTATCTTCATAAGCACTACACTCATTTTGAAATTCTTGTTGAATTTAAAAAATATTACATTTACAAACAGAATGTGTATATTTACTTTAGACACTTGACACTTTAAGTCAGAGACTTGAAATTTCTATTTGTTTGCACAATCCTGGTTTGCTAATTAAGTGTGTTCTAGAATTTCAGACTGGACATGTTTATTTGATTTGTGTAATAGCATGTTTCTGGTGTAATTTCCTTTTCTTTGGATGCAACATTGAAACTGCTTTTTTACTCTCCCCCCCCTTTTCTTAAAAATACCTTAATTGACTTATATCTTAAGTATTTCAACAGATGCATGTGAATGAAATAACTCCTGATTGATTGTAATTTGCTTAAATGGCTTTGAAAGAGCATTAATTTCTTTTATGGTGAAATCATATTTTGTCACATTTAAATAAGATTTATATATGATAAAACAAACATCATGCTGATAAAATTTGTGATAAAAGAAATCTTATTTGAATGGTATTGGATTGAGTTAGTGTGTTGGCTCTTAATTCAATTGTATTTGTTGATTTGCTGTCATGCAGCAACTATTTGTGATTTTCAAGAGTTCAAACTAGTAGTCATGTTAAATAATTATTTGTGATAATGTACATATATTTTAATAAATATAATTTTATATTAATTGCTATTTCTGTATGCTTACTTTATAGCCAAATTACCATTTTTATCTTTGGAGAAAGTTATTTTAAAACCTTTAAACTTTTTAGACCTTAAGCACTTGTCCTTTATATAGTTGTTGGTTTTCAAAATACTTTAAGGAATGTAATCCTGTTATTCAAACAGATAATTGCATAAAATCAGTCATTAAATTGTGTCACAATGTTACACTTCCTTATCTGTAGAGAACAATTGTGTTTATGGAATGTTACTTATAAATTTGATCAGAAGTTAGTTTTTAAAACAAGGATTATCTATTTTATAAATGATGTAAATAAATGAAAATCGTTTTTCACATTTTTATTTATTTACTCTTATCCTATCTTAATTTAGTAGCAATGGTCTCCTTTTTAGTTGTCAGTGGACACCATGCATTTTGACTAGTTTTGTGGTGACATCTGTACGTATCTATGTTTTGATTGCAATTGGCTGGTTAGTTTATTGACAAGGTCATGCAAAAAACTTTTAATACATTACGGTCCATGGGCATATTTAATACTGGGCTACCATCCTGTGTGGTGGAACTATTTGAGGATCATCTGTAGTAATTTGGAGGAGTATTTTGTATTTTTGCAGAGCACTCCAGTTATACTTATAGCAGCTTTAAAATTATATTAAAAATAAGCTCTCTAATTATTTAGAAGTTCTAAAATCAAAAAAACACTCAGGTATCATATTTTGTGATACCTGAGTGTTATAAATAATTTAAATTATAGATGCATTGCAGTGAAAACTGGAATGAAGTGGACAGGATTTTATGTCACAACCACTTGGAAAGTTAAACTTTGAGAGTCAGTAGCAACCTCTGAATATTAATAAAAAATTCCAAAATTAATAACTAATTCATATTTTAGTAGGTAGAATGATATTGAATTGAGAGCTAAACAGATAAAACTTTAAATTTATGAATCACCCTAATACATATGCATTCAATATTTCAACTAATGTGTCAGTAAATAATGTTTTCTTAATTGAAAAGTTGTCTTTAAAATATTTTTATATTTAAAAATTAAATTATTTAGAATAGTCTTGATATTAAATACTAAGATATTCAATAGAGAACATAATTAGAATTTAGACACATGTATCAGGATTTTCCTTATCTCATATTTAGTTTCAAAAATAAGCATTGAAACGGTAGATAAAAGATTGAAAAACTTTAGTAGTTTAATTAGGAAATAGTCCCTTTATAAAAAGTATCAAAATATTTTTCCACATAAAATTTTAGAATCTTCCTGGACATCAGCACCTTAATACACAGATGTGGAAGTAAGCCAGCAACAAATGTTCCTATCTGATTAGCTGCAAACTGTCAGAAATTAAAAATTGAACACAACTCATAAGATTTATTTAATAAAAAATGCACAGATAATAACAACTGTTTGTAGTTTAATACCAAAGAACTGTGCATGACAATAAAATGAATTACAGAAGCAGCAATTTCAACTATTTTCAAATTTTTCAGGGGAGAACAAAAACTCGGAGATCAATAAATATACTATGGGAAAAAATACTTTTCTATTTTGAATTTTCTAAAATATCAAATTGAAAAATATTTAAAATTGTATTTATTTTTACTTTAAAGAAAAAAAATCATTTTTTTTTAAATCAATAATGCGAAAAATCTAATACAAATCCATATCCTCTTTAAATAAGAGAATTAACATGATGATTCCTTAGCTTTGCATATAAATTTTTGGATACCTTTAATTCAAGAATTTTATAAAAACAAACTGAAATACACATTTGTGTACTTTATAACTGCATCAAAGATATGAATAAATATTTAAAGGAAAATATTCATTTACCAAAAGAATGCAAAAAGATTGAAATTGAGTTGGCAGCTATGAAAAACAGGGATCAGCCATAATTACATAATCCATATATTTTGGGGGGAGGAGGGAGCAGAAAATAACTAGAACCGGAGAATTGAGCAGAAGATCCTCATTATGAATAGAAATGTTGAAAAATTTCTGGAATTTTCCAGAAATTACGTCAAATAGTGAAATTTCATGGCATTTTTTATCATTTTGTAAATTCTATGACTATTCCTGGTAGTGTAGAAACCTGATAAAATATGAATCAAAAGTCTGAATAAATTAATATATTTTCTTACAAATATCAAAATTTACTTTAATTTAAAGGGAAATAAAAGAAGAAAAAAACGTTACCCTTGTATCCAAAAACTTTAACAGGTATAAATCTTTTTTTTTTTTCTCTTCCTTTTTGTGAGAAGAGAGGTGGCAACCAATACATTTTTCCCAAATTTTTGAAGAACCTTCCTTTATGTGTTGAAAATTCAAAAGTATGTTAGGATTTGTATTTTAAAATACGAAATTTTGTCCATTAATAAAAGTTAGACTTTTTATACAAGCTGTGTAAGACCATCATTATCCTTTATTTCAACTAAAAGCATAAGAAAATTCATGTTTTGCAAAATGTTAGGAATTATCAATTTATTGATGAATTTTTCTAAATCATGCAAATTTTTTGAGCCAAAAATGAACAAAAACATTTCATTTTAGATTCAAATTCAACATCATCCTCAAGAGCCGGGAGGGGGTGCACTTGCACCCCCAACCCGAAATTAAAAGCTAGAAGATAATTAACATACATTCATTGCATATATGTGTGTTAATATATATTCATTGCATGTATATTAATTAGAATGTATGTGTGTGCACAAGAAAATGTAAATATCTTGGTCACCCTCCTGGATAAGATTCTGTCGGCGCTCTTGGCATCATCTGCAGTTTTTTCTATATATATTCATATATTTACAAATAATCTGTAATAAGAGAATTTGCTAAGCTGAGGTGTGTTCAGGCAAAAAAAATTTTGCAAGTGTGCGGCATAGCAAATAAAAATATTGGGAAAGACAATATCTCCCATCATTTGCAATGAAAATAGATTTTCTAAAGAGGCAAAAAGTCTCGATACCTATTGCTGTGTAGTAGTTTGTAATTACATAATTATAAAACATTACTCCTGACACTTCAGGAATTGAAAAGAATTTATCCCTCTTGCATAAATTCAAAATAATCTCAGTCACATTTTGTCTTTTGATGAGTATGTAATGCAGTGAAAATGAACATCCTAGGGCTGCATGCAGACAATAAAAAATTTGCATTCTCGCAATCGCAGATTTCTTTTTTTGTGTGTGTGTGTGTGTGGAGGGACTGCAAAACAGGCACAAATTTTGTTTTCAATTGACAGCTCCCACCTCTTTCTCCAGCCACAAATTGAAGAAGAGCTGTCGCCAATTTGACCCTGTTCTTTGGAGCAGATGAGGTAATTTCCTGACGCTGACTGGAAATTTTAACTTCAAGCATAAGTCCAGATTTTCCCAACAGTTAGACACCTCACATTGAATACATCTAATAAACACAAAACACACTTAATTTAATTTACTTATTTAAATTAATCCAAAATCATAAAATTCAAATTCTTTGAGATTTTTGCATTGGTAAAAAACTGGAAATTTCTGCAATCTCAAAAGAATCGTAATACTTTGCATTTTCAGCAGGGGAGGGGATGTCCACCATGGGTGGCTAATATATTTTAGCATTCTAAAAAAGACAGAGGCGAAGCATCAAAAACTGAGGAATCAAGTTAGAGACAGGTAGCAGAATTCCAAGACCTGGAAAGAAAGGGTCAGCAAACTGAAGGACCCCACCAGGCGTCCATAGCCCTTGCTATTATGTTCCCGAATCACTTGAAGAAGACACTGTTTCTGCTCTTCGTTCTTAGTGATAGTCTTTAGCAAATGCTTGGGTAAGGATCTCGCCACGCTCCACATTGTCATTCACAACTCGCAGTTTCTTTGCTATTTCGAAACCTGGATCATAGTAAAGTTCCCAATGCTCAGGAACTCCTTGTCAGCATGGACGCCGGCAGAATATTTCCCCAGGGGGGGGGGGGCACAAAGACTACTTCAACGTATGGTTACCATGTTGGAAAGAGCAAAAAAAGCAAGGGAAAACACTGCATACAAAAATCCAGGGGGGGCATTGCCCCCCCCTTGCCCTATGCTGCCGGTGCCCATGCTTGTCGATACATAATAAACTAAAAAACATGCCTGTATTTTTCGTCAATTGTTTTTGCAGTCTTGCATGTTCCAGTGGTTCATCATTCCAATCTTGTTAATGAGGATCTTCTACCATCTTTCACTTTACTTCACTGAAATACCCGAATCAAAGAATAGTGCTACGAGATGTTCGCTGAGATGTTGTTGTGACATTTTGTCGTCATCCTTAGTTATTACGGGGTTTTCCTATTTGTATGCTACAACATGTTGAAGAAGCTTCAAATCATTTCTCGGTGTTTGCACAGGAAGGGGTGCTGTGAAACAAGCTCTCAGATATTCCTTCACAATAAAAATACAGATGTTATGAATATGTTTATTTTCTCGTGCTGCAAATTTGAACTGGTTATGAAACATCCACTACTTGGAAGCTATGAAGGATCTTTGACATCCTTCTGGCATAATGGATAGCTCCTGGAGCATGAAAGAGTACACCACAAATATGTGTTCCTCTCAGAAAAATGATAACAATCTGCATCATCTCCTGTAATCTTCTCTTGCATGGGTCATCAGAAGTTGGCTTTTGTGCAAATTCCATCACTTGCAATGGTTGCCAGAGTTTCTCACTCCAGGTTCAAAATTAGAGTGATCTATTGTTGACCATAACTGCGAAAATTGTTTAAAAAGCAGTACAGTAGGTCCACTGGATATTGATGCCCCATGAATTGCATGAATATGGCAGAAGGCACAGTTTCTAGAATGTGGTGCCAGAAAACAAAATACAAAAGTTTTTTTCTAGCTTTTGTTCCAATGTCAAATATGCTCCAGTATTACTGGCTGTCTCATCGAAGCACATACCCCGTATAAACTCAGTATGTTCACAGTTTTCTAGCACTTCTGCAATGACATCTGCCATGCAATTCCTGTCCCTCACTGTAATTTAGGAACACCCAACAGTTGATATTCAATGTTTAGGTGTTCCTCCTTACTTTTCCAGATAAATTTTGAATTAGTTTTCAGTACCAGTGCACTATCAAGGAGACAACAGCCATATATTGAAAGGATTTTTGTACGCTAATCCTTTCAATATAAGGCTTTAGTTCCCATCCTTTCAATATATGGCTGTAGTAATGCCTAGTTCAGAGCGGATAGTTTGCCATTTGCCTTTGAAGAGTGGCTAAGTGTAAAATCTTCCACGTTTTGACCCATATTTTCTACTGTAGCAGCTGTTATCGAAGTGGCTTTTCTGTCACTTATATACTAGAATCTAAGTTGGTTTTGTAGTGATAGCTATGGGCATACTTGTTCGGGTGTTCACAACTAATCGTAAAATCTTAGTGGATGTGCGGGGAGGGAAATGGGTGCCACTTCGCTGTGAATAAGATTGCGCATCCTGGTTTTCTTTGCATGGTTGCAAAAAAAACCAGGATAAGTGGGGAAATCTTATTTCTTTAACTAATCTGCCACTGTTTACTTTGTAGAGTTGTTAAACATTTGAAATTATACCCTTTTGAATTCCGTATTATTTCGGGTTATGGTATTATATACTATTCTTCATCTGTCTATTTTGCCAATTTTTAACAGAATTCGATTGTGCTGTGCGACCTCTAAATATTATTTGATTAAACTGAAATTTTGCATACATCATGCTTATGAATAGTGTTAAAAAAAAAATAAAAATTAAAATGCAGCGTGAGAACAAGGAAATTTGAAAAAAAAAATTTTTGAAGCACCCTAACATGCATATATATACAGATAGATAGATAGATAGATAGGGTGTCCCAAAAAAGTGGTAACGGGCTTTAATTCTTTATCTATTAGATATAAGTGGGCAGTGCAAATTAAAAAAGTGTTCAAAATAAGGTCGGGAATAAGACTTCATTGAGAAAAAAATCCTCTTGTTCATTTACAAAAAGTTACACTTTTTACAACCCTCATACAAAAACATTCCCAATTAGTAAAATGTCCCCCATACACTATGAGGGGATGTACCAAATTTGAGCCTTTCATCATACAACACCGCAGAGATATTTAAAGAAAAATGATCTGGGATTATACACTATTTTGAATGAAATTTTTTTTGCTTTAAAACACTGAAGCCTGCCTATTTTATTATTTTTTAATAACATTCTGAATGCAAGCGCTTAAATGAAGTTAGATGTTACAACATTTCAAAAACTTAAGATTTTATAATTTCAAACAGATTTTATTGTATTATAATGTTTTCTGTTTCAAAGTATATTTTTTTTTTCCTAAAAGCAACTTATTTTAGCCTTCACATCAAGAATTCATGCATTAGTAAGTTTTTTTTTACATTATATACACAACCACGCACATTTATATAGTAATACCTAACAATAATAACATATATACACTGCACACATATATACTTTCGCAACAGATTTTTTTTTTAAATGGAAACCTGCAGAAAACGATTGGGATAACAAATTCCCATGTTTACTTTATTTAAGTTTTTCATATGGTGTTTTCGCTAGGAAATGAGATAATAGGTTCTTAAGGTAAAGGAATCTAGAAGAAGTGACATTTTTTGAATGGGTTTTGCCTGAAAGAAATTATATTATTTTCACTCCATCATCGAACATAATCAAACATATATCATTATCCGAGTTTTCAATAGTTTCATGAAAGCATCTCCATCTGCATTTATACTTACCGAAGTCCCGGTACTCATATACTTGAATAAAGTAAAATTTAAATTAATAGAAAAAATTCAAATAAGTTTGATAAAAAGGAAATTATGGAAGCAAATACATTTAAAGTAATTATTACAGATAGAAAACATAAATAAAATCTACAAAAAGTCTTTCACATTACATTCTAACTAAAATATACACTTATTTAGAAACTAGCTGAAGTACCCGTTCTGTGCACGGGAATAGAGATTGTTGAAACAACTTAATATGAATGAAAAAATATTTATTTATTTATCTATCTGCTTGTCTCAGCAAATTTTTTTCTTGTAAATAATTTATAACTTTGCGTCTGGTTCAATATTTCATGTTTGCGAAACTATTTTACCATTATGGGGTTTCCCCCCCCCCCCCTCCCGTCAAAGTTTGTTAGCATTTAACTTACAAATCCACTTTTAAAAGCATTACATAAAAACAATGTCCAAAAGCAATTAATTTCACTTCCAATTTTAACATTATCAGTTAGTTACCTTAGAAACTGTATCTATTGTTGTTACTTAAGTGTTTAAATGCTACAGCCAAACAAAAGTAAATTTTAAAGCCAAAGTAAATTTTAAAGTTCTTAAGATTTGGAAAATAAAAATACACACATCAATACGAAATAATTAAAACATTAATCTCTAATAGTACTCTGATTTAAAGGGCTACTTTATCTGTTTTGCATTTCATTTCTTTTGCATATGTAACAAATCTTCTAAATTACCAAGAGATGCACTTGTCCACTGTGCGTTCTCCTCTTATGAGATGCAGTGGCATCAGGTACTGCAGACAGAATATGTGGCATTCTGAAATTTTCTGCTCAAAAAATGCATATGAAATTTGGCATTCTGATATGATAAGAGCGTGATTGTAATGAAAGCAAGTAAAATTTGGTATTGTAGTATTTTGTAACTCAAACAATGTTGAAAATTTATAAAATTTTGAATAGATTTGCAAAAATGCTACAAATTTTGATGACATCAAATGATTGTCAAGATTTGAAATTAAATGACGAATTTTAAAAGTAGGAAATTTGCTACGAAATTGTGGATTAAACCACACAAAATACCATGTTAATAAGTTTTTCGTGTGTATTAAATTCAAAATGTTTGTTGTATTTAAATTTTTCAACTAGCGCCTTAGAACCTACTAAATGATAAGTAATCCTATGTTAATATAAATCCTGCTGTAGTTTCAACAGAAGATACTACCAGTGTATTTTTTGTTTGTTTGTTTAATTGTTGAATTCAGCATAGTGTCAACAAACCTGTTGTTTCTATGTTAACAATAAAGTTGAAAGTAAAAGAACAAACCTAACTAAAACAATTAAAAGATTGAAATTCTCAATTTTTAAATCATTGGGGCTATTTCCTACAAACAAGAATCTTCCCAATGGGAAAAACTCCCACTACTGCACTGAAACAAATTCCAAACATTTCCAAAAATCCTATTTACGTCATCGCAACTGAATGCACTTCTCTTTCTGGGAGTGTATTTCTGAAAACTTAATTCAAAAGATTTCGCTATGCTGAGAACATTCACTCTTCTATCGATGCTTTAGGCAGAGCAAATCATTTTATGTGTGAAAAAAAAAAAAAGTTAAGCTGGGCGATCTCAAGAAGCTATATGAAATGAACTGGAATCGCAGTGTTCCCTTCACCTTCTAACATGACAACATAATGGCGTTATATTACTTATGATACAAAAGTTTATATAATTCAACTTAATTACATTTTTGACTCTCAATATTCAAACGAGCTCAAAATTACTAAAAATTAGGGAACGGAAAGATTTTCAGATTTTTAAGTAGGCCACAATTTGCCCTGTATCTTTTTATGTACTTGCGCAAAGCTTCGAGCGGATTAGTCAAAGGAACGGCGTAAGTTTATGTTATGCAGAAATAATGTAGCTTTCTATCAGTGATTAAATCTTTAGAATCAAATCAGTGAGATACAGAAATGGTGATAGAGCATAATGTAATTCTTATGAGTGTGCCTGTAAAAATGTGATATATCCATGAAAGGTAGCCTATAATCAAGCCCTTATTATCACATTGTCCAGGGCCCCGTCTCAAAAGGGCCAACTTCAAATGTTGTTCTGAAATATTCTTTTTTCTATCAAAATTTTATGAAAAATAAAACAAATTTCATAGATGGGGCCTCCTAAATACATCAATGACCGTGACTCCTGTTGGTCATAATGGGGCCCTGCCTATAATACTGATAAACAGTGCAGCTTTCCATCAGTGAAAAAAGTTTTAGAATCGGTTCATTAGTTACAGGGAAGCCCATTGAGTGAAATGTATTAGAATTATTTTTATTGTCCCTGTAAAAGAACTATTTATGTTATATGAATGAATAAGTTTGAATGATGTGCATATAAAAATTAATTTAATACATGTGTATGGATTTGATCTGATAGTGTTCACATCAAATCAAATCTAATGAATTTATGAAAAATAAAATATACTGAAGCACAAATATGAGACACATCTGTTTGAAGTATATTTTATTTTAACAGAGTGAAAAAAAAATCATGTACCTTCAATTTCATAATATCCTTTACTCCAGCTAATTTGAAACCAAACAAAATTTCTGGTGGACCAAAAATGAAACAAATCCGTTAGAAATATATTTATACTTTATTTTAACAGAGCGAAAGAAACATCTATCTCCAATTTCACATCAAGTTTACACAGAATTAATTCAACAAGGTAAAAATCAATAAAACTCAATTTACATCACACTGAGAATCTTATGACAAAAGTACAAATTGCATTAAGAAAATTAAGGATGAACTGAAATCCGAAATCTGAGGCATAAAATATAATCAGTTCTTTAACCAAATATCAGTAATGATTAATTTTTGAAGTTTTGTAGAGTCTTAAATAAATTTTCTTTAAAATAAGCACTTCTACAGAAAAGTTTGTAAAATTGAATGCATGGAAACTTAAAAGCACGCAAAACAGCAGTGCTATTAATTTTTCTTTCTCTTCTAGCTATAAAGAACATTTCCAGTGACAATGTACATTTTTAACTAAGTGCACAGCATTTCATGGACGTCATCATGCTTCAAATGTACAATAGTTGAATGTAGTTCTTCATTAAAGGCCTATAAAGGACAACAAAATTTTAGAAGAAAAAAAAATATAAAACAAAAATTAAAGCCTAGACATTGTTAGTTTTCTGTAGATCTTTGATAGCTAGTGAAATCAAATGCATATCTGTACTCACCCCTTAACTAACCCTCTTGACCAAAATCTTCCATAAATTTCTTCAACTTAACTAGATCTGCCTCATTAACTGTAGGTTTTGAGTTAGCAAGAGAAAGCAGCATGTCACTCTGTAAGAATCAAAAGAGAGAAAAATTTAATGTATTAAAAATAAAAATGAAAAATCAGGAATTAAATAAATTTGTAAAAATTTAAAACATACTGTAATTGTATTTTTGAAAGTTGGAATTGTAAAAAGTTAAAATAGCATGAAATTTTTCCCTAGAAGAGCCACACTCTTCTATTTACATTAAGTAAGATCTATACAGACAATAAATTGCCACAAAGCTTTTGAATTTTCAAATTTGAAAACAGTTTGCTAATCAGTAAAACCAATAACTTAATTTTGATATGGTTTGTTTCTAAGGCACATGCATTTATTACACCAATAACTCTTATAAAAATGATTTTGTACACTTCTAAAAATTCTTGTAAGAAACATAAATAATAAATATTGTTAGTTTGTTCATAGTCATAAGTTTGAATAAATTAATAAAATAATTTTAAGTATAACAAATATTTTGTGATTGGTATAAGTATTAATTTCATTAGTTGTTCCACATTCTCTGGCCATATTAATGTGATCACCAGCAGAATACAGTAGAGTCTCAATAATTTGAGGCCGGGTTCGAACTGGACCCGGCCTTCCTCGAACTCTCAAAAACTTGGGTAATCAAAATCATAAAATTGAATAAACAAATGAGTGGAAATAAAGCTATTTTTGTTATTTGACTGCATATTTCAATGAAAAATGCACTTTCATATTGTTTCATTACAGATTATTAGAACAGGTTAGTTATATCGGAAATCAATAGTCAAATACAGTGAAACCTCCTATAACGGCCACCTCCGAACAACAGAAACTATTTTTTTAAATACAAAACCTCTAAATAAAAACTACCTTGGAAGGATGATCACTTTCGGATAGTCCCACGGATGGCCGTTATTCAGAGGTTCACTGTATTTTTTGTTTTAATATGTTGACCCGTTTCTGTGCAGCAATATCATGCCCAAATATTATAATTTTGTGGCGCAAAAAAAAATTCTGTCACATGTTTTGTATGTGTTGGTCATTACTTGGGAGCTAAATTGATTTTTTCACTAACTCGGATTTATGGAAAACTCTAACAATCAGAGACTACTGTACAGTCAAACCTCGTTATATGGTCAACCCCTTATAAGGTCACCCTGTATATATAGTGACTCTTGTAAAGTCCCGGCTGACTGAATACAAATTCTATATATTTTAATATCACTTATATGGTCATGCCATCATAGCTATACATGCTTACATGGTCACTTTGATCTCTGTGGGAAATATTTCTGAAAATTGACAAAGCTATCTTTCAGTAAAAGATAAGTTATCTTTCTTCACTGTGTTGATAAGAAAAGGGACAGTTTGCAGGGTTACAAAATGGATTAACCTCTACCATCCCTCTCCCATTTTACTACTGAATAAGCCACTTATTTGTTTGAAAAGAGGATTGCACCTCGTGCTATCCACTGTTTAGAAAGGAAAAAATGTCAGGGGCAGAGCATGTGTCACACCCATCCCTGGAATATGTTCCAAGTTTGTTTCACATGTTTTCTCCCTGCATTTTCGTTGAACACTGTTAGGTATTTTTTTATGCAGGCCTCAGAGGAACATTTAAAAACTGTTGGCGATCTTGAAAAGTAGAAACATCTAAACCGAAGGAAAGGCAATTCTACATAAATGCATATTTTAAATGCTGAATTGTGTTACTAACTTCTGTAAATATATTATGCATCAATTATTATTTTCTTGTTTTGTATCTAATTATTGCATCAACAATTAAATAAAAAATATTAATCTAATAACAATGTAGAATTATGCTTTTCCTTTTATATTTATATATAATACGATATAATTTATATATAATACACTCTAATGGTAATATTACTTGCAGAAGTATCTATGTGAGTTAAAATACATGGCTGTTTACTTGTATCGCGTATATGGTCACCCCGCTTAGAAGGTCACTTTCCTACAGCCCCCACGGGTGACCATATAATGAGGTTTGACTGTATAATGTTTACTTACTGAACATGATATCTCCTAAATGGAGCATTTGATTACTCTCAAATTTGGTACATATATTATAGACTACCCTCATACAACCACCATTGATTTTAGTGTGTATAGAACATATAGTTTTTTACAGAGCTATAAAAATAATTCTTATACAGTACTACAGCATACGGATGCAAATTCTTCAAAGTGGACTAGCGACAAAATGGTAAATCAGGTATGGGCTAACTTTGGAAAAACTATTATATGTGGGCCAAACATTACGATGTTAACGAAGTTGCAGGCCGTATAATTGGGAAAGTGGTTTTGAATAATTTATGTAGGGTAGATTACCCGAGCGCCGCCAGGAGGAGCTGGCCCTCCGGCTTAGAACCTCGGAGAGCGGAGTGCAGAAAAGATTTGGAGAGCGACCTGAGACGCGGCCCACGTCATCTGCACGAAGGCAGCAGGGCACTTTTGTTTTCCATATAGCGTTTAGAAACTGCAAGAAGGCAGTAATCTGTTAATTATCGGAATGAAGTCCGTTTTCTTTTAACCATTTTGTAAATAGATTACCTGTAAATAGTTTTTTTTTTTATTGATTAAAAGCTAACCTAGAGTCTTAATTTGTGTCGATTGATTATTGGAGACCCTAGCTAAGGTACCACATGGGGGCTCGGCCTCCCTTCTACACGGGACTAAAAAACTAATTTTGAACTGTCGAACTGCAATACAAATTGTGCCAATTCCGGTTTTACTTTGTGACTGTCAGTGGTGACTTTCTTCAGTGACTGTCTATAAGCGATTACGAGGAGTGCACCATCACCGCAAAACAGGTGACTGTCTACAAGCAACTACGAGGACTACATTCACCGCAAAACAGGTGAGCTCGTTCTGAATACATTTTATTATCCTGCATACAGAATTTAGAATTAGGAAAAATCAAATTAGCTAGAATAGAAAAAGAAATTGAATTGCAAAATATTAAAAGTAAAAACGTGCAGTCACATGATAATTCTGATAATAAAATTGAAACAACCCCGAGTAGTAATTTAGAATATCTCATAAAAAGTGTCCGAACTCAACCACATCAAGAAGCACTAAAAGAACACTGTTTGAGCTTCTAACAGGTGTACAAATGAGAAGAAAGGAAGATAAGAGAATTTTAGAAATCCTAGAAGAAGAAAGAATAAATTTGATGATAGACCACATAAACACTATTCGCGAAGAAGCAAAAGGAAACATCCTCAAAATCCAAGAAGAGAACCGCAAATGCTACAACAAGAAAAGAAAGAAAGCGCATGTTTACAAGAAGGATGACTTAGTGGCTATTCGATGCACACAGTTCAGAACTGGCATGAAACTACGAGCAAAGTTTCTAGGACCCTATAAAGTTGTTCGAGTCAAATCCAACGACAGATACGATGTGGAGAATGTCGGTGATCACGAAGGTCCTAACAAAACATGTACTTCAGTGGACAATATGAAGCTATGGTCCAGCAACTAAATGACTTTTAATGACTCTCTAATAACTGTATTATTATTTTTTCTTTTTTTTCTCTCCGTTTTGTATTTTTCAGATTCTTGTGCTGATTTTACAGTGAGGACACCTTCTGTCAAGATGCCCGAGCCTGTAGGGTAGATTACCCGAGCGCCGCCAAGAGGAGCTGACCCTCCGGCTTAGAACCTCTGAGAGCGGAGCGCAGAAAAGGTTTGGAGAGCGACCTGAGACGCGGCCCACGTCAGCTGCACGAAGGCAGCAGGGCACTTTTGTTTTCCATATAGCGTTTAGAAACTGCAAGAAGGCAGTAATCTGTTAATTATCAGAATGAAGTCTGTTTTCCTTTAACCATTTTGTAAATAGATTACCTGTAAATAGTTTTTTTTTTTATTGATTAACCGCTAACCTAGAGTCTTAATTTGTGTCGATTGATTATTGGAGACCCTAGCGAGGGTACCACATTTATATATGGGTCTGATATGTTACATGGGTCGGATCAAAAGCCAAGGCGGGTCACAACTGGCCCGCGAGCTGGAGGTTGCCCAAATGTGCTCTAAATGGTGCATTCAATTGATTCTAACTTATGTATGTATATTACAAGTTGCTGTCTTACAACCTGTATAGATTTTGATGTGTGAGGATTTATATTTTTGTACAGTGATACAAAAAGAATTCTTATACATTATTATCAAATGTATCAAAAAGTCACATGGGGTCACACCAGATTTTTTCTCTTTTCCCTCCCTTTTTTAAAAAAAACTTCAGTCGATAAATTGCTGCTTTAGAGTAGTGGTAACTCTTTCTTGAATATTTACCAACAAATTTTTATTAATATGGAAACACTGGTGGTGTGGGTAGAAAATATCTAGAGGTCACATTAATTTGGCCAAGGAATGTAATGTTTAGACTTAAACATTACATAGACTTAAACATTAGATTTAAACAAAGCATATTTCAAGATCCCAAAAATTATACACAAAAATGCTGTATTAACTCCACATATTTTTTGTCAAATTAAATAACAATAAAAAGCATCATTACCATAGTGACTATAGGCTCCAATAATTTATCTCCAGGTACATCAACCCAAGACATTTCCATGGCACCTGGTGTGCCTGAAGAGCATGGTGTTAAAAGATCATCAACATAAACATTGGGATCTGAACGTGATGGTCCACTAACCTGCACGTGAAAATTTTAAGAATACATGATTAAAAGAGATTAGAATTTTTTAATGCTTTCGCATTTAAGTAAACAAAAATATCTATTGAAATAATCAGCCCAACTCTGTTGAAAGTCATGTGAATTGCTAACATTTCACTAAATATGTTCAAATATTTCATTGTCAGTGTTATAAATAGGGATATAACAAATATTTGGCTACTATTTGGTAATTTGTCTGTTTGGCTCTTTCGACAAGCAGTAAGACAGGGCTGGCCAGTAATAGTCAGCTAGATACTTGTGATAGAATAATGTTGCATATTTCAGCCTGAATAATTTCAGGATAGTTTAAAAAAACGTTTTTAAATATAGAACTTTAATACATTTAAACAAGGAATTTTTCCGAATTGTGCATTTTATTAATTATTGAGCATTCTTACAAGTTTTACTTACAAGGGGAGGCTCAGAAGTTAGGATCACCAATTTTGATGGCATGTTTATGGGTTATAGTAAGTAAAGTAAAATGCCAAAAAATTAGCCGCTGACTCTCCAAAACTGTTTTAAGTTTGTGTGTTTTGAGAAAATTCCATTTAAACATTTAATGCACTGTTATAAACCAATTATTTGGAAAATCGTTTGTGTTCTCCGTGGCTCTGTGGTTCCACATTCGTCCAGAGATCAAGAGGTCTCAAGTTTATATCCGACCGAATCCGCTCTGTTTTTACTTCCTTGCACGGAGTATAAGGAAGTAATGTGATCCCGAAAAATTTTGGGGGCCAAATTTAGACGAAAAAACCGATTTTGACTACCTCTAAATTTACTTTTAAGAATTTTTTCAATGCATCTCATCATAAGCTAGCATGCACGATCATATAAATGCCTCTGCAACTCATTTTGACCAGAAGAGAGTCTATTTTGGCCAGTTTTTCCATGCCGTCTGTACGTATGTATGTACGTGTGTACATACGTATGTATGTAACTCACATCTCAAAAACTATTGGTCGTAGATTGTTGAAATTTTATATTTATGATTGTTCTATGATCTAGTTGTGCGCCTCCCCTTTTGGTCTCAATCGACTGGATATTTTATATACAGGACCGCCGAAAAGATTCGAAATACATTACACTCTATAGGCCGAAATTCATTAAACTCACATATCTCAAAAACTATTGGTCGTAGAATGTTGAAACTTTATATTTAGGATTGTTGTAACATCTTGTTGTGCACCTCTTCTTTCGGTTCCATTCCACTGGATAGTTTATCTACAGGACCGCCCAAAAGATTCGAAATATATTACGCTCTATGGGCCGAAATTCATTAAAGCATATTTTAGAGATATTGGGCTGTTTCAAATGACACAGAAGTGATATATGCTGTTAAGAGTTACAAAATGATTAAGGGGCCATGGTAGCCCAGTGGTTAAGGCATTGGACTCATAACCGGAAGGTTGTGGGTTTGATACCGGCGTACCACTAAAGACCACCGTGTACATGCACGTTAAATCCGTGGTTCCGAAAGTCCTCTCGGCAGTTTCCGAGGGATGTCAATATTCAGAAGTCCCCCACCTTCTGATGAGGTGCCAAATTGTGGCGGGAAACTCCGGGAAGGGCATATATGTAGCTCTAAGCCACACATTCAGTGACATGAGCTGTCCTTTCCTGGCAAATAAATTTCTCCATTAAAAGAAGTGTCTTTATCACTTAGAATATTTTTTAGTTTTCCTGTAGAAGAAATATAACACATTACGGTTAATGGCAGTTTTAGAGACATTCATTCCTTTCAAGCACAATATCGTCCTATCATATAAGCTAGGTAATGGTCCGACCATGGTCACGTGCCTCCCTCAAGAACTACGCCAAAAGTCGCCAAGCTTGGCAACTTTTGGTGTGCGTGTGTATGTATTTAAGTCTCAAATCTCAAAAACTATTAGTTGTAGAATGTTGAAATTTCATATATAAGATTGTTATAACATCTAGTGGTGCATATCGATTTTTGGGTCCAATAAACTGGAGAGCTTATTTACAGGACCACCGAAAAGAATTTCAATACTTTAATGTCTATGGACATCTCAAATATAATACAACTGTAGACAGTCATTGTTTGGCTGGCATTTTAAACTGTTGTAACTGTAGGCAGCAGTATAATTATCTGAAATGTATACTTTTTGTCAGTTTTAAGCGAGTTAATTCTGGATAAACGTGAAAATAATGTAATTTTGTAAAATATGTCTTATTCTCATCAAGATATTTAAACTATAATGTTCAGAAATACAAAACTTTTAAAATCAATTTCAATAAACTTTTAATTTTATCGTAAAATTTGAAAAGAGAAAAAAAGTTGATTTTTAGAATACAACCAAACCACTATTTGTTAAATTCCTAGTTTTAATTGCCATTAAAAGCAAAAGGGCAGGGGAGAGAAACATACATAGCTTGTCAATTACAAATTTGAATTGCTATTTTTATTTACCTGAACCCAATAACTAGATAAGAATACTCAAAAAATTAATGTTAGATGACCAATCCAACCAATAAAGAACATTGTAAATAACACATATATATATATAAAATAAGCGGTATGTACTGTTTCAGATGGATTCACCTTTCTTCAGCTGTAAAAAGTTTTTATAGCAGTCTACTTTAACAAAAAGTCATAGGCAGTGGGTGAGCCACAGAGGCCTCCCCCCCCCCCCCCCCCCCCCGCTTTCAAAAACTTTGGAAGAGGGCAAAATGATTTTTTAAAGTAGTGGCAAAGTGGTTTACTTTAAAAAATCACTTTGCCACTTTCAAGGAGCATACAAATACTGGTTTTCCAAGCAAACTTCGTTCTTATTTTATCAACCCACCTAAAGGATGAAAGGCTGAGTTAACCTTGCGCAGTCCAAGATCAAAACTTGGACCCAAGTACTACATCTCAAATATTAAAACAAATAATTTTCGTAATATATATTCCTTAAATATTAATGAATATTTTAAATCACGAGGTACTATGTGATGCAGTTAATCACATATTTATAATTAATTTTCTTACAGTTAATTCACACATTTAAATTACTACTGTTTTCCCTTCACCTATTCTAAATTTAATACTCTTTGCCATTTTTAAATCTCCCATCTCTCCATAATGCTATTTAACTTTTTCTTAAATTACTTTGGTTTTAGCATTAGCAATACAATTTGTTGGTGCCTTTCATCTGAGAATTTATTTTATTTCCTTCGTTCCCACGGGGCTTTAATAATTTTGCATAGGTTACATTATAGTCTCACATTTAAATTTTAGCATACACACGTAAGGCCCAACGTTTCTTTTCATTTTTACATTCTGGCGATTTATTTGGCGGTAGTTCCTTTTAGCGCTCAGCTCCATCGCCAGGTTGGCTTTCGGTTCTCAGACCTTTTCCCACTGGATTCTACACCACATACTATACTTAAAAAAATTAAGAAACAATTAAACAGAGTTTAAATAATTTAATAAATTTTCATAAACATATCTATTAAAGGTTACTTTAAATCAATTAATAAATTTTATGTTAAACCAATATTTGCAGATTCCTAATTTCCAAGAGTAGGAAATTTATAAATTTTGGTGGCAAAAAAATTGTGGATTGTAAAACACAAACATGATTTTTAATTAATGATGCAATAAAAATATTAACCAGATGATTTTACAAGGATAATAGACTAAAAGATAATGATTAAATTTTTCTCTTACTATTTCTCATTGTTGCGAAGGGGGAAAAAATTCTACTCTCATCACACGACTTTTGAACAGTTTTATAAGCAAATTAATCATACTAAAAAAAAAATCAGACTGCTTCTTCACAAACTACTATACACTCTAATAAACAATAAGCCTATATGCACAATAATATGTTTTCAGTAAGCATTTAAATCAGCTTTTAAAATAAACTGAGGTGCCATCATCCACTTACACAAGCATAGTATTGCAAAACACTATGCTTGTGTTTTTTCATACTATTTCATAAATCTTCCAATTTTATTATTTGTTAGAGTGCATCAGACAGTTTGCAAAGAGGCACACTCAATTTTCATCTGTAAAACCTGTCTTTATTAGATTCTTCATTAAACAAAAGTTTGTAGCTAAGAGAAATATTTTCTGGTCCCTGATATCAATGACTGGTTCAAAGTATACTTTTATTTAATTATGTTAGTTGCCTTTCATGTAAAAATGCAGGCTCCATAATGGCAAGTGGATAAGACACTCAAAATATTAAACAGCCGAAGTGTGAAGGTCCGGCCTTCTGGCCTGTCGCTCAAACAGTTGGAAGTTTTGGTCTGTTTTCTCCAGATGTAGCATGAATACCATTACAGCCTCTTAAACTCCTCTTAATCCTTGGCAGAATAGCCTTTGCATAGCTTTGCCATAACACAACACATGTAAAAATGCTTCAAACCACTTTTGATTTTGTTCAGTTTTTACACATCAGCTTCACATTTTATGTGCTGTGAAAAACACATAGATTCATGAAAATAATAATAATAATGCAGGAAACTTATATGCACTTTGAAAAGCTCTTTGCATATTCATGAACATAAATCCTTAAAAATAAGAATGATCATTTTCCAGGAAATGAGATATATTTTTAATTTGATCTTTTAAGTAAAAAACAAAAAATTAAAAGAATGAGAATATTTAGTTTTAAAAAATATTCCTGCAAAATACAGCAATGGCTTTTGAGCAGTACACTAATCTTGGAAACCTACAAAACCAGAATATCACAGAAAGTGTGCAAAAAAAAAAAAAGAGAAATTGTATCTCTAGTACAGTGATGCCAATCATAAAATAGAAAAACAGAGAAAATCATACACGAATAAAAAATAAATAAAAAAAAAAAAAAACAGGAAATCCCGCACAAATAAAGAAAATAAGAAAAAGTCAAAATTTTTTTTAAAAAGGGGGAGGGGGGACAATTAATATATTGCACAGCAGAAAAACAATTTCAAATAAAGTATGTAATGTATAAGAGACAAATTTAAAAAACATGTTAAGTTCATTTTTTGCTTGCTTTAATATATTTTTTTATTAACAAAATATTCTTTTGTTTCAACTTTTACTTTAATTATTTTACACCATTTTCTTGCATATCTGAGTTTTATCTTTTTCACGGAGTATTTCCTTTACTGGTTTCTATGGAAAAAAATACTTTAAATTTGAAATAGAAGTGAATTTGTATTGTTACAGCTTTGGAGATTTAAATAAAGGAATGCTAAAAGAAAAATATTAATTTTCAAGAAGGTTGGAAAAAGACTGTGAAATTGAGATGCACAAAATTAGTACTTAATTACTGCTGGAGAAAAAAGAAAAAAGCAGAAATATGGTGGAATATTTAGAAGAATTCTGCTGAATATGCAGAATGATTTTTTTTTTAAAAAGCAGACATCTGCCGATAGGCAGAAAAAGGGCATCCCTGCTAGTAAATCAGGAAAAAATGATAATTTTATGTTAGGTAATTTCAATTAGAAAATTAAATAAAATGCTTATTGCTTATTTTATGAAATATTTTTAAAAATGTAGCAGATTTTAATTTAATTGTTTTTTATTAATTATAAACAATATAAAAACAATTATATTTAATTATTGTTCTGATAAATGAATCAAAGCAATTGGTTCATTTAAAAACATCAATATACTGGAGAAAGATTTTATGTAATAAATAAATATATAGCATATTTATTTAATACTAATAAATTTATACAAATTCAACAGCAATAAATTCATATAAATAAAAATTTATATTTACTCGAGCAAAATGTGTAGCTGTCTGTACTTTTCTTACTGGTTGCATCAAGGAATCTCGAACTAAAACTGATATATCAGCACCAGAAAATCTACAGGTAATTCAATAAATTACATGATTTTTATGCACCAAAAAACAGGGGAAATAAAAAATATTTCAACCATTACAATACAAAAATATATTTCATACTAGTTCAGAAAGTTCAAATTTTATTTATAACCAGTAAAAAAAAAAACTAAAGTACCTTAAGAGAGTCTTAAATTTTATATTATTGCTTTATGTATCAAGATTGCATTTAAAATGATTAAAGAAAGAAGAAAGAAAGAAAATATGAAAAAAGTTTAATAAATTTGGAAAGAACATCATTTAGCAGGTTCAATGATTTTTCTTTAGGGTGATGCAGGAGGACGTAAACCTTACATTTTTATTTTTATTTATTATTTTATTATTATTATAAAATAGGGATTTACTTAACAGAAACACACAGTTTCTGTTAAGTGTATCCCTTGCCTTTTGCCCTATTGTTTCTAATATTGGTACTGCCTCTTATAACCTTACACATTTCTTCCACCTTTGACTGCTAGTAATATTCATACTCTACTAAAACCTCTTATGAATTTTCTAATAAAATTTCTTTCTCTAACTAATTGTAAAAGGCTCTTTCTTGATGTTAAATCTCTATTTATTAATGTTCCTGTACAAAATGTAATTGATTGTTTGGAAAAATGTTGATGCGAGTTTCCTTATTCTTCAGTTGAGATTAAGCAGTATAAATCTTTAGTAAGACTTTTTGTTAAACAAGCGGCTTTCATTTTTAATGGTTCATTCTATAAGCATTTTATTCTCCCTGGTTTCTTGCTTTTTCTTTCTCCTAAATAACAACTTGCTCTTTGCTTGTTTTTTTTTTTTTTTTTTTTTACTTTCAATTCTAATTGTTTAGTGGTTATAGTTAGTTGAACTTTGTTCAGCTAAAGAGCAAACATTTTTTGCCCGAAATGTCGGGATTTCAAGCTATTATCCCGCAGTTTGACAATTTGTCGGCGGTGACACCAAAATACTTTCTTGATAACTTTGATAAGATTACTACTCTCGCTCAATGTACGGATGAGGAAAAATTATTAATTCTTAAGAGTCGAATTCGGGGTGATGCACTTTCACACATTATTAATTCACCGGATTTCGCAGACGAGCACAATTATGACACATTTAAAACAAAATTTCTTGCATTTTTCGATAACAAACCTAGCTTAGCCACAAGGCAAAAACAATACTCAAATTGTAAAATGAATGAAGGAGAGAGTGCAAAAATCTATGCGACATGCGTAGCAACTGCTACACAAAATTTTTTCGGGGATATCGATTTGACTAACCAAGATACTAAGGCACTATTTGAGCATACAAAATTGTCCAAATTTCTAGAAGGCTTATTGCCAAAATATAAAAAAGACACACTTCTTAAAGATCCTCAAAATTTCTCGGATGCGGTTAAATTTGTAGAATTATTACAGGCCAATGAGGAATTTTTTCCCAGTGCCTCTTCATCTAATACTTATACCACAATTAATAATGTACAGAAAGAAATTTCCAATTCCGATTTGCGGGCGCTGTTAGAACTACATGCTCAAAAGACTGGTGAAACTGTAGCCGCTTTATCTCAAAAACTGGATGACTTAACTGTTACAGCCAGAACAAACAGGCCTTCCAATAGTGATAGGTCATACAATAACAATTGGTCTGACAGATCCAGACAGAGAGAAAGATCTTTCCGTCATAACCAGGGGTCTTTCGTAAATAGACAGAATAGGCAGTCTCCTTTTAGAGGGAATTCTCAAAATAATAAAAACTACCCCTTCTGTGAAATTTGTTCCAAAAGAAACCACTTCACAAAGGATTGTTATTATGGAGACAGTAGGAATAGAAGTCGGGTATTCACCAGGCAAAATTTAGATAGACCCTCTCACGAAAATCGCCCAAATAATAATGCATCTCCTCGCAAAGTACGTTTCCAGGACAGACGAGATACACATTATTTTCCCCGGAGTTCTTTAAACTAAAAAGGGGGATACATTCTCAGTCGAATGATTTATTGGCCCACGCATGTATTCCCCCCTCTACAGAACATTACACAGGGCCGCAGGCATCAAGGTTTCATGTTGTAAATACCCAGGTATATTCTAGCCGCGCTGACACCTTAAACTATTGAAAAAACACTCAAAATACTGGTGTTAAACGATAAAGTAATTAAAAAACTTTGTAAAAAACACACATAAGAAGTAAAAGGAAAAAGGATACGCGTTTCGTTCAAAAATTGTTTTGAACTTCTTCAGTCCAAGCTCCTCGACGTAAAGAACACAGGGAACTGAAAGGAGAAGAAAACAAGCAAGATGTTGCCACAAGGGGCAAAGAAAAGTCGAACAAAACCACGGAGAGGGGAGAAAAAAAAATTAAAAAGGGGGATAGAAAGGAAAGGAAAGAAGCACAAAAAATACAGAAATAAAAAAGGAATAAAGAAAAATAATAAAAAAGGGAACACACAAGTACAAACACACACAAAAAAAAGAGAAAACAGAACAAACAAACAAAAAACAAATAGCACACGTTTTTTTTTTTTTTTTTTTTTTTTTTTTTTTTTTTTTTTTTTTAAATAAAAACCACGAACATGACAGCACAATAAATAGATATATTATTATTATTATTATTTTTTTTTTTTTTTTTTTTTAAATAAAAACGAAAAAGAAAGACAGTAACACACGTACATACACATTAAAGAAACAGGGGGGGGAAAGGGGGGGGTTAGACGAAGAAAGTGAAAAGAACCTTACAACAGCAACTTCCAAGCAGAATGAACGAAAGGAACGGAAGAACCATCGTTCACAAGACGATCTAAGTGCTGGGTAATGGAAAAACCTTCCAAAAAAATCCAGATGGGACAAAGACTAAGGAGTGCACAAAATCTTAGCCTTAGAAAACTGAAATCGATGATTGGAATTCCAACAATGTGAGGCAATAGAAGATTTGGAAAGATCGTGCTTAGAGACATATCTCTCATGCTCTTTGAGCCTAAATTTGAGAGCTCTTCTGGTCTGACCAATATAGCCCAAATCACAAGATTCACAAGGAATATAATAAACACCCCAACGGTTCTCAGTAGGAATAGGATCTTTAAGGGAAGAAAATTTAAGTTTATTAACAGGTTTAAAAATGACTTAGAAACCGAAATTTTTGAGAAGTTTAGAAATTTTGTAGCATAAAGGTGAAAAGAAAGGTAGTACAATTAATTCGTTGTGAAAATTAATAGTATTAGTAGAAGTATTAGGCTTATTAAATTTAGAAACAGCTTTATCAATAATAGAGGGGCTAAAACCACGAGAAACAGCTAAGGATTTTAAGTAACTAATTTCATTATTAAGAGAAGAAGAATCAGAGCAAATTTTGATAGCACGAAACACATAAGTGTAAAAAGCAGAAAGTTTTTGCTGGTAAGGATGATTAGATAGGGCATGAGGAGGTAAAGATATAGAAAAGGGCTTGCGGAAAACAGAAGTAGAGAAACCGTCAGGATTCCTAGAAACAAGAACATCCAAAAAAGGTAAAGAACTGTTGCACTCCTCTTCTAGAGTAAATTGGATACACGGATCAACAGAATTAACGATCAAAAGTAAATTAGAAATATCACAATTGGAATCCACTAGAACGAAAGTATCGTCAACATATCTGACCCAGCACGGAAAATTAAAGACCTTGAAGAGTTTCTCTTCAAAATAATGCATATAAATATCACATAAGAGAGGTGAGAGAGAATTACCCATAGCAAGACCCTCGGTTTGTTTATAGAAAGAGCCATTAAAAATGAAAGCAGTTTGTTTAATACAAACGCTTACTAAAGCTATAAACTCTTTAATCTCAATAGAAGAATAATGAAACTCGCGTAAACGCTTTTCCAAACAGTCAATCGCACCTTGGATAGGAACATTAGTGAATAAAGATTTAACATCAAGAGAAAGCATTTTACAATTAGTAGGAGAAAGAAGTTTAACTTTGTTAACGAAATCATAAGAGTTTTTAACAGTGTGGGTATTACTAGCAGTCAAAGGTGAAAGAGTATGCGAGAGGAAACGTGCAAGGTTATAAGAAGCAGTACCAATGTTAGAAACAATGGGGCGAAAGGCAAGAGAAGGTTTATGAATTTTAGGAAGGGCATAGAAACAAGCACAGTTAGCAATAGAAGGAATAACATAACGTTTAGTTTGAGCATTTAAGATTACAGAGGACTTCAAAGTGTGTTTAATTTCAGAAAGGTGACTGTTAGTAGGATCAGAATTTAATTTAGTGTAAGGACCAGTGGTTAGCATGTTATTAATACAATCAACATAAGAAGATTACAGTCTGGCCGCCTTTATCAGCTTTAGTAATGAGGAAATTAGGGTTAGAATTAAGTTCTTTGAGAGCAGTTTTTTGAGAACGAGAGAGGTTAGATTTGGCATGCATATTATTTGAAGAGATAGTATTAGCAATAAGATGTCGCAAAGTATCAAGTTGGTTAGAAGAGAGTTTACTATTTTTAAAGGAGTTTTCCATAGGAGCAATAAGTTTGGAAACAGAAACGTTACTAACACGAGAGAAATTCAAACCTAAACTAAGAGCATCTCTCTGAGAATCAGTTAAAACATGTGAAGACAAATTAACAACAGTGTCCTGAACAAGAGGCCTAACAGAACCGAGGGAAGACCTAACCGGAAGAAGAGCTTGGAATTTCTTATCCAAAGTAGCTCTGTGAGAAATAGAACGTTGTTCGACATAAGCGAAATTCCGTTTTTCCCAGTTAGCAAACGCAGGGTAAGACTTACTCAAAAGCAAATGGAGATCATAAAGATCAGATTCAAGAATCGAAACTTTATAACGAACATCCTGAATAAAAGCCCGTAAAACCGCCCGTTTAGACCTATTCAGAGCCTTATCAACACGAGAAGAACCGTGAATATTGCACTTAATGTCAATGAACTTAGGAATGACATTACTGCGTTTGCATCGAACAAGAAAACCTAAATGATTCAAGAAACGAGAACGTTTCAATCGTAAACGGGAAAAACGGTTAAACAAAGATGAATCCATACAGAAAACACAAAAACAGAAAAGAAATAAGCAAGAAAAAGCACACGAAGAAGGAAGGAAGAAAAGAGAGAACAAAAGTGAGTGTTAATAGTCCAAATAAACAAAACAACTGAAAAAACACTCAAAATAC
The DNA here is from genome assembly GCA_038373885.1 of Cheiracanthium punctorium. NCBI lineage: Eukaryota > Metazoa > Arthropoda > Arachnida > Araneae > Cheiracanthiidae > Cheiracanthium > Cheiracanthium punctorium. The sequence continues at coordinate 50,942 of JAWZYV010005775.1, read as the reverse complement.
TGGTGTTAAACGATAAAGTAATTAAAAAACTTTGTAAAAAACACACATAAGAAGTATCTTCTTATGTGTGTTAATCAACATAAGAAATCTTCTTATGTTGATTGTATTAATAACATGCTAACCACTGGTCCTTACACTAAATTAAATTCTGATCCTACTAACAGTCACCTTTCTGAAATTAAACACACTGTGAAGTCCTCTGTAATCTTAAATGCTCAAACTAAACGTTATGTTATTCCTTCTATTGCTAACTGTGCTCGTTTCTATGCCCTTCCTAAAATTCATAAACCTTCTCTTGCCTTTCGCCCCATTGTTTCTAACATTGGTACTGCTTCTTATAACCTTGCACGTTTCCTCTCGCATACTCTTTCACCTTTGACTGCTAGTAATACCCACACTGTTAAAAACTCTTATGATTTCGTTAACAAAGTTAAACTTCTTTCTCCTACTAATTGTAAAATGCTTTCTCTTGATGTTAAATCTTTATTCACTAATGTTCCTATCCAAGGTGCGATTGACTGTTTGGAAAAGCGTTTACGCGAGTTTCATTATTCTTCTATTGAGATTAAAGAGTTTATAGCTTTAGTAAGCGTTTGTATTAAACAAACTGCTTTCATTTTTAATGGCTCTTTCTATAAACAAACCGAGGGTCTTGCTATGGGTAATTCTCTCTCACCTCTCTTATGTGATATTTATATGCATTATTTTGAAGAGAAACTCTTCAAGGTCTTTAATTTTCCGTGCTGGGTCAGATATGTTGACGATACTTTCGTTCTAGTGGATTCCAATTGTGATATTTCTAATTTACTTTTGATCGTTAATTCTGTTGATCCGTGTATCCAATTTACTCTAGAAGAGGAGTGCAACAATTCTTTACCTTTTTTGGATGTTCTTGTTTCTAGGAATCCTGACGGTTTCTCTACTTCTGTTTTCCGCAAGCCCTTTTCTATATCTTTACCTCCTCATGCCCTATCTAATCATCCTTACCAGCAAAAACTTTCTGCTTTTTACACTTATGTGTTTCGTGCTATCAAAATTTGCTCTGATTCTTCTTCTCTTAATAATGAAATTAGTTACTTAAAATCCTTAGCTGTTTCTCGTGGTTTTAGCCCCTCTATTATTGATAAAGCTGTTTCTAAATTTAATAAGCCTAATACTTCTACTAATACTATTAATTTTCACAACGAATTAATTGTACTACCTTTCTTTTCACCTTTATGCTACAAAATTTCTAAACTTCTCAAAAATTTCGGTTTCAAAGTCATTTTTAAACCTGTTAATAAACTTAAATTTTCTTCCCTTAAAGATCCTATTCCTACTGAGAACCGTTGGGGTGTTTATTATATTCCTTGTGAATCTTGTGATTTGGGCTATATTGGTCAGACCAGAAGAGCTCTCAAATTTAGGCTCAAAGAGCATGAGAGATATGTCTCTAAGCACGATCTTTCCAAATCTTCTATTGCCTCACATTGTTGGAATTCCAATCATCGATTTCAGTTTTCTAAGGCTAAGATTTTGTGCACTCCTCAGTCTTTGTCCCATCTGGATTTTTTGGAAGGTTTTTCCATTACCCAGCACTTAGATCGTCTTGTGAACGATGGTTCTTCCGTTCCTTTCGTTCATTCTGCTTGGAAGTTGCTGTTGTAAGGTTCTTTTCACTTTCTTCGTCTAACCCCCCCCTTTTCCCCCCCCTGTTTCTTTAATGTGTATGTACGTGTGTTACTGTCTTTCTTTTTCGTTTTTATTTAAAAAAATAATAATAATAATAATAAAAAATAATAATAATAATAATAATAATATATTATTTATTGTGCTGTCCTGTTCGTGGTTTTTATTTAAAAAAAAAAAAAAAAAAAAAAAAAAAACGTGTGCTATTTGTTTTTTGTTTGTTTGTTCTGTTTTCTCTTTTTTGTGTGTGTGTTTGTACTTGTGTGTTCCCTTTTTTATTATTTTTCTTTATTCCTTTTTTATTTCTGTATTTTTTGTGCTTCTTTCCTTTCCTTTCTATCCCCCTTTTTAATTTTTTTTCTCCCCTCTCCGTGGTTTTGTTCGACTTTTCTTTGCCCCTTGTGGCAACATCTTGCTTGTTTTTTTCTCCTTTCAGTTCCCTGTGTTCTTTACGTCGAAGAGCTTGGACTGAAGAAGTTCAAAACAATTTTTGAACGAAACGCGTATCCTTTTTCCTTTTACTTCTTATGTGTGTTTTTTACAAAGTTTTTTAATTACTTTACCTTAAACTATTATTTGCCGGTCATTGACATCAAAATTGCGGGTTCTTCAGTGACAGCTTTGTTAGACACCGGAGCTTCTGTAAGCCTGTTAGAGAAATCTATTTTTGACAGAATTAAACACGACAGGTCAATCAAAGAAAATACGGTTGACGTTAATATTAACTCTATTTCGGGAGATTCTTTGCAGATAGTGGGTTCCTTTACAATGCCAATCACTATCGGTACGAAAAGGCTCAGACATAATCTTTTTATTACACAGAATGCACTCACAACACAGTACCAGGCAATTCTCGGGTATGATTTTTTAAAACAACACAATGTAAACATGGATTTTTTAAATGACACTCTAAAATTAGGAAATTTTACAATTAAAGTGCGAGATGCAAATTCTATCTCATCAAATAATACACATGTAGATTATGCAACATTAAAAACAAAGTGCATATTGCGCCCTTACGAGTCAAAATTAATTGATTTGAAATTAGACATCTCTGAACAGGAAGGGCAGGATATTCTTTTTACACCACTACAGGTAAACAAGCCAGTTGAATTAAATTCAGGTGTTTGTAAAATTCAAAAGAACAAAACCATTTCAGTATTACTTTCAAATTTATCTTCGCAACGATTACATCTTAATAAAGGGACTCGGTTAGGTTCCATTACATCTGACAAATCGGTTCGAGACATTGAACATATAAAACAACTTCGTCGAAGAGAACTAAAGACATCGGACTTCAATTTAGACCACTTAGATGCACAAATGAGAGATCAGTTATTACCTCTACTGTTCGAATTTTCAGATATTTTTAGCAAACGATTATACACAATTGGCAAGACTAATGCTTTAACGCCAAATTTATCAGTAGACATTACACAATTACCATCTATTCGCCCTTATAATGTGCCACAGGCGTTAGAAAAAGAATTAAAACGTCAATTAGATGAGCTGGAATCAGCAAAACTTATTGAAAAATCAGAAAGTGCAATTAGTTTTCCTTCACTTCTCATAAAAAAGAAAAATCCTTCTAACGATCCTACCAAACAGAAATGGCGTTTAGTTGTGGATTATCGGAAATTAAACACTCATTTAAAGTACCCTAGATATAAATTGCCATTAATTAATCACGTATTAGAAAAATTGAGAGGATCAAAGTACTTTACTTCCTTAGATTTATCATCTTCATTTTGGCAAATTCCACTGAAACCGGAAGACAGGGACATGACCACATTTTCTAGCCATTTTGGTTCGTATCGTTTCACGTCCATGCCACAAGGCTTGGCAGCTAGCCCAGAAACATTTTGTCGGCTTTCCGATCAGCTTTTAGCTCCTATTTCTGAGTTAAATATTGCGAATTATATAGATGATTTTTGTATAGGTGCTAATGACATACAAGAAATGTTACATAAATTAAGAAAATTATTTGAAAGATTTCGAGAATTCGGACTGACACTTAATCCTGAAAAGTGTTCATTTTGCCTTCCCAAAATTGAGTTCTTAGGTCATACGTTAGATGATACCGGAATTCGCCCTAACGACTCCAATATAAAAAAAATCACGGATTTTCCACCTCCTACAACTGTTCGAAAAACGCGTAGATTTTTGGGCTTAGTGGGTTACTATAGAAGATTTATACGTAACTTTTCAGAACTTTCGGCCCCTTTAACAAATTTAACGCGAAAAAATCAGAAATTTCGGTGGACAACTGAGGCACAAGAATCATTTGAAATTTTAAAATCCAAATTATCTCAGCCTCCCATTCTTATTCACCCTAATTATGACAAAGAATTTATCTTATCAACTGACGCCAGCGATAAAACTTTAGGCGCGACCATAGGACAAAAAGATAGACATGGTATCATACATCCCATAGCTTTCTTTTCAAAAAAACTAAACCCGACGCAAGTTCGCTATACCATTATGGAGAAAGAATTAATGGCTATTGTTGAGGCAATCAAAAGCTTCAAATATTATTTATACGGTCGCACCTTCACTATTAGATGCGATAATGCTGCACTAACAAAACTTTCAAAATTGGAATCCCCAGGAAATAGGATTACACGTTGGTTCACATTCCTTAATGAATATAATTATAATTTCGAGCTTATTAAATCAGAAGAGAACCACGTTGCGGATATTCTTTCTAGAGACTTTTATGTCAATTCTATTCAAATAGATATGCCTACCACAGATGATATCAAATTAGCTCAGCACGCCGATGAAAAATTAAAATCCATAATAGACGAGTTAAAAAGCGAACGCCCTTTACCAACCAAATTAAAAGATTATGCACTTCACAATGATTTATTAATACATACAGGTTACGTACCGAGAGGCGGCAAATCCCAAAAGGTCACACAAATAGTCATTCCTGATAAATACAAACCACACATATTGGCAGCAAAACACCTTCCTCATTTTGGTCATTTAAAAACATATGATGCAATTAGGGAAAAATATTTTTGGGAACATTTATATTCAGACACCAAACACTATGTAGAAACTTGCAAACAATGCGTTTCCTTCAAATCTCCGAATCGATTACCGCCCGTACCACTTCAGAGACATTACATACCATCTCGACCAATGGAATACGTCTCTTGCGATTTTATTGGCAGATTATCGGAAACACCAAAGGGAAATAAGTACATAATGGCGATTATTTGTCACTTCACTAAATTCATTAAATTATACGCTATACCGGATCAATCTGCGCTTACAACAGCAGAAAAATTTCTCGATTTCGCTTGTACTTTTGGCTTCCCAGAGTACTTTTTGACAGATAGAGGTACTAATTTCACGAGCGAATTATTTTCACATTTGTGTAATCGTATGGGTGTAACTAAATTACAAACTACAGCGATGAATCCAAGGTGTAACGGGAAATCGGAACGTATCAACTCAAATATTAAAAAATCGTTATCCATATTCGCAGAAGGTACCTCAGACTGGGATGAGTACATACAATTTTATGCGCTCTTATATAACTCCAGTATGCACTCCGTGATCAACGACAAACCAGCATATCTACACCTCAGTTACGATCCAATGTTACCGAACGATATTTTACAAAGTCCAACGCCTACACAGCATACATCGTATGAGGATTTTGTCGAGAAAAAGACAAGGCAATTACAATATGCATTCGAAAAGGTGAAAGAAAATTTGATAAAAGCAGCAGAAAGTCAGGAACAGTATCAGGCAAAAACAGCGAAATACCGCGATTTTTACGATGGGCAGCTAGTCTATTTATATGCACCCGAAAGCGACAGACATTCTTCACTCCCTAAGCGGAGAAATTACACTGGTCCTTTCCGAATTCAAAAGCGCCAGAATAAGGTACTGTATACGATTGTTGACGCAGTCAATCCGAAAGTAAAACCGCAAACTGTTCATTCACAACGTCTGATACCTTATGTGGAGAGAAAGAAAGAACTGGATTATTTACAGTTCTTAGTTAAAAATGATTTGGAATTGAATAGAGAGGTCCAGTCGCTACAGGAAAATAAAAAGCCGAATGCTGTATTCGATGAATGGACAGCAGAGGATGCATTATTGCATACTATCTCTCACCCCCAAACACCACAATGCCCTACGGCAGAGACAGAAGCTAGCTCGCCTCCTCGTTCCCTCCACTCCGATGACACGGAGTTATATCAAATAGATGCTTCTCAAAATTTATCGGACAATGCTTTGGCTACTAACTCGGCACAGTCACAAACGCATTCATACAATTTGAGGTCACGATCTCACCAAGGGGTATCGCATGAAAGAAATTTCGCGGATAAATTGTTTGACTGGTCTTTATCACTCACTGAATAATGTTTGATTTTTTTTCCCTCGTAGTAACAGTTTGTTCATAATTTTTTTTTTTCTCTTGCAGTACATCCTTCAAAATTTGTAAAATAAATTAATTAATTAATGTGCCTTACAAGATAGATTCAATACGTTCAACATTACGTTCAATATATTTTCCTGCGATTTCTTTTTTCTCTTCTTGTTATTTTTTTTTTTTCCTTTCTTCTTTTCCCTCTCCTCTTTTCCTCGTGTAATAGTCATTGCATTCTAGGTATTTACTTTATTAATTTAATAAGTTTATTTTCGGTTTCTTTAATTTGTTATTGATAAGTTTTTCACTTAGAGGTTATTAGTGTTTTGTTGTTAGTTATAGACCTGGCCAGCTATAATGAGTTGTTTGAAACGCTAATATCTAAATTAGGTGATTACTTTTCAATTTTCTGTGAATTTTTTTTTCTTTTTTTCATTTGCATATTTTTCATTTAGTCAATTTTTATTTAATATTATTGGAGTATAAGGGACAATTCAAATTAGTAATACATTAGGATAATTAAGCTTACTTAGATACAAGATTTCTTTTAGTATACTTACATGCCTTTGAATTTATATACATTCACTTCTTTTAGTTATTGCTGTTATTTTTTTCTTTTACTCTATGAATTGAATTATTATTATTATTATTATTATATATAGCATAGCATTTTGATTCATATTGAATGAATTTCAAAATATTAAAGATTCTAAGATTTTTTTTTCTCGAATTGGACATTAGCATTGGAGGTGTCATCGATGTGTTCAATTTTATTATGTGTTATGTCTCTTACATTAACATGAGCATGGTTAAGTGAGGTAAACAAAATCAAGATTATGAATTTAATGCTAGTTAAAAAAAAAAAAAAAAAAAAAAAAAAACACTTTTGATATTAGAAAATGAAAGTTTGAATTTTACGTTTATAACATACACACACACACACACAAAAAAAAAAAAAAAAAAAAAAAAAAAGAGAGAGATTTTAGTAATTTATTACTTAATATTAATAACATATGTCATTGTCACTCAGTGATGGTAATTGGAGTTTACTTGTTCCAGTTTTGTTCCTGTTGGTATGTGCAGTGGCAGCAAAGGCCACACACGAGGGAGAATTATGTGAATTTAAAGAAGACAAATTTCATTGTAAAAATTATCCTCGGCATTCCCTCGCAAAGTTTACTCTGCCGGATAATGCATGTGCATTTAGATCCTGCCATAGCTGCATTACGGGGCAACAGTCGTTTATAATTTCGCCAAGTGGCGATCTTGTGGAGCCATCTCAGTTTCTCCTAAAGTGTAACAACATCACTTCGCTCACCTCTACAACTTACAAATGCACTTCGGTAGAAGGGGCAAGTTGTGAGCATAATGAAATTGACGGACCGGACGATTTTTGTGCAGTGCGAAATTGTACAGCAAATGCTGCTTGTCGGTGCCAGTTCACGCATCTATCCACGCAATTAATAGCAATTACTACTGACAAGCTTATATACAATCCCCAGATACTGACATTGAAAGTATGCCTGCTGGACAAAAACTTTCAGGAATGTTCTAAACTCCGTCGCAGGTTGTTGGAAGGAGAAGCAGCTGTGTTTCAGAACTCCGATTTGACGATGAATTTTACGGACCCAATTCTTCATTTGCCGGGACGCGGACGTGTTATTTTGCGAAACGAAGACTTTGAACAAATAATTCATGTCTCAGATGGCAACTTGATAATACTTCCATTTGAGATGTTGTCGTACAAATCGACAATACAGATTATTTACATTCACACCAATGGACATACCATTACAGGCAGTATTCATGTGGCAGGAAAATCTGTTTGTCAGCTACGATTTTGTTTTTTTTGCACAGGGGTCTTTCGACATGTTCAATGCCTGCCTTTATTTTTACGATACATTATTTATTCAGCAGCTCTTTTTATAGCTATGGTTATTCTCTTATTTGTTAAACAAATATTAAAATCGGTGATCTTCATTTTCACAACGTTAGCATTTGTCGCCAATTTCTGCAGCAGAGCACTGAAACTTCTTGCACGTTGTTCACTACTCTTAGGCGCTTTTATAGGCAATGTTGGCAAAGATACTACCCAAGGAACATATGAATTCCTTGAAAGACAAGCAGCTCGAGGTGCTCCTCTTCTTCAAAATCAGATAGTATTAATTACTCTTCTTTGTTTAGTGCCACTTACGTTAGCGGAGTGTAATACCCAAGCAATTGTACAATCTGAATTACGTGCATGTGAGACTTTGCAGGACAACACACGATCATGTGAAGTTTACACTACCGCGGAAATATCCTTACCGTCTATTTCATCAGAATCCTGCCTATGGTTCACAGATAAGGATAATAATCACCTCTTCTCACTGAAATTGAAATTAGAGGAGGTAACTTGCGATTTTCACACAGAACGAGAATATTTCACTTTCCCTGTCAAAGCACGGCACTTATCTCAGATTAGCTGCATTTTCAATGAATTTTGTGGACGTGGAATTCACTGTGTTCCGAAATCCATAGGGAAAGGTGGCCTACGGTTTAAAGCCGAGACTCCCGAAAGCCGGGAATATCCGGGAGTTTCCACGTGTACAGCGGGTGGACTCGGAGTAGGATGTGCCATTTTAACCAGGGCAGCATGCAACTTTCATCGAACATGGTATATCCCTGATTTGCTTCATAGCTACGAAGTCTCCAGAATTACAGGACACACTTGTAGGTATCACATCTCGGTGACTCACACCGAGAATAATACCTTAACGAGACTTTCAGTGACAGATCACACGTATACGGACACTGGTATAAAGATCTCCATTCTAGGGGCTTATGATCAGCCCCAATTGCATATCACCGACTCGCTGATTCAAAGGGTAGGAAAATCCTCTGAGGCCTATCTTTCCCCTGCAAGTGCACGAAACTTCCCAAAAGAGGGAGAGATTGGGGCGACACAATCGAACTCCTCCATTTCCACAGACTTCATCTTTGACCCCAATCTTTCCACCTGTGATTTTTTTGAAGACACCCTTAGATGTATTAATTCTCCTGATGCTCTAGAGAATCTCCGAGCTTCAAAGGACAGAGCGTTACCTCTAGAGCGGAACTTACATTTGTTTCACATAAAAAACGGACAATTAACATCTACAATGCTTTTTTCTGCAGCAGTTAGACTGCAACTGCATTTCACAAATTACAAAATCAAGCTGCAGACGATCACAGTCTGTCCATCCTTTAGTGATGGGCCGATTCAAATTACAGGCTGTTACCGTTGTGGACTTTTGGCACGAATGAACATTATTGCTAAATCCACGTGTGAACCAGGAATAGTGGACATTCATTTCCAGCAATTAACTGTGTATACCAAAGCTGTTCATTTAAATTTAGATTCGACTAACTTATTGATTAAATTTTTAGCAGATAAGCAATGTTATGATGAAAAACAGTGTTTAAAGTCCAAAACGTTGATACAATGTAAACCTGTTCAATTTTGTTTGGATGAGCCTTCGGTAGACTTGCTAAATTTAAATTTAAATTACACAAAATCTGCTACGTCTACTACTCCATATTCATGGCCTGATTGGCTTAAGATGCCTACTCTAGCATCTCCTATATATTATTTAAAATTAATAGGGTCATCACTATTTATTGCTTGTCTGCTAATTACACTCATCTCATCAGCAGTCACGTGTTGTTGTAGATCCAGATAACACTGTAATTTCATTTAACTTTGTTTATTATACGTACGAAGTAAAAATATCCGTTATCATGTAGTCAAAATCGAACGTTATGGTTCAATCTTTTTTTTTTCTTTTCGCTTTTCTCTCCTTTCTGGAATTTTTTTTTATCATTTTATTATAAGTTTTCAGTTTATTATTATCATTACTATTATTATTTTTCTTTTTCTTCGTTGGTACACACTAATAGTGTGTTTTTGCAACATCCCTATCGGATAATTTTACTTTGTCTATTTATTGTGAGTTCATTATTACATGTAAAGTGTTTATTTTAATTTTTTCCCTTTATATTATTATTATTATTATTATTATTATTATTATTTGTGTATTGTGCAGTATCACATATCTTTTCTATATTTGTGTTTCTTGTGTTAGCTAAAGGTAATTAGCTATTCAATGGTAAGCGCTCAAATGGCAATTGGATTTAGTGGGACTTCAGTAATTTTTCTTTTACGGGATTTTTGGTAGGATTGTTAGGTTGAGCCTGTAGGTAATGTGCAGAAATTTGTATACAGCCCCAATGCAGATAAAAAGCCTTTATTAAGAAAGTGCGATTCCAGAAAAATCTGCAGGTGTTAAAAACGGTTCATTAGTGACCACCTGAAGGTCGACTAAAAACATGCGGTATTCTCAAAAGAATTTAGCACAAAAGTTGCGTCAGGAGTTTAATAAAAGCAAGTCTCAAAAATATACGGAATTGAACAGAATAAGGGATAATGTTGGAAGGAATGGAATTCATGCACGTGCAAAAGTCATTGATATCATAGAAAAGTGTACTTCAGCTAAATGTCAGGACAGGAAATTTATTAATAATTTTAAGCGTTGCGCTCGGAAGAGTTAAAAAGAAATCTTGGTGAAAGTCGAACATATAAATTTCATCTTTTGGCGTTCTTTGAAAAGAGTGGGAAAAACGAATGTTCGCTAGCTAGAAATCATTTTTGTGTATCGGGGGACGCCTTGCAGTTTTACAAAGAGTGCAACCGCGACAGAAGTGGGAACCATTGAATGCCTGACCTTTGTGGTCAGGACGTCAGCGGTCAATTTGCGGGAAGCTTTTGATGTTGGTCGGTGAGAATTCGTAGGCAAAGCTTCAGAAAAGGAAAAAATATAATAAACATCAAGGGGAGAAAAATTGAAAATAAAATTTAAGAAAAACATGGAGGTGTTGACGATAAGGCTGTAGAAATCCAATGAGAAAGTGTGAGAATTGAGAAATGACCAATGGCAAGTTAGAGAGAGGTAAATTTCGGGCAAAAGAGTTAGTAACTGGTCGGTTTAGGAGAATTAGGAGCCACAGAGTGGCTAAACTAATTATTTACGAGTTTAGGGAAGAAAATGGGGGACGAAGATTTGAGCAAAACTGGACTGCACAGCCAGAGAAGGCAGATTTCAGCAGATTTTTGCAGATTTCCACATTTTATTAGATTTTTCCAGAGTTTTACATACGTGATAGTGGATATTTATATAAATAAGTGTGTTTAGAAAATAAATCTAAAATGATCATCACTGCTCTGCACCGGATTACAGGTAAATTCCAATTGCCATCCTTTCCATCTTGAGTGACTTATTTTTAATAATTAATAATATTGTTTATGATTGCTAAAGTAGTTAGAATGTGTTTTGGTAAACAATAATAATTTAATTGTTCTAATTAAGCCATTTTCGAGATCAGTTTAAATATTTTTTTGTAAATGTAAATAAGATTTTTATATTTAATAAATGTTTGTTATAGTTAATATTTTAAATCCATTTATTTCTTTCCTCAGAAAACACAACGCAATATCACATTTTATTTTATACTTATTTAGAACAGTTTAAATAACTTTATGAGTTAAAATAAATTACCGATGGGTCTTTATAACAATGAATCCAATTATTTCATACCTTATTTCACGGCCAAACTAAGGTTTAAATTATTTCATCTATTTATTACATGTTTTAATATGTCACGCATCGTAACATGATAATGTGTACCTTTTATATGTGTTATTTCAAAAAGGTTTAATTACTTCAAACATTGATAAGTATTTACTCGTGGATAAAAAAATTTGAAATATTTTAACGCAGCTGAAAATGTTCTTCATTTTAAAAGCTACAAAGTTTGTTTTAAAGCATGATATATATTAAAATATTTTTATTTACTTTTTTATTTTTTGCATTTATTTATGCCACAGGCATACGTTTCCCAACATGTGCATGTTGCGAGTATAATTTTATTTTAATGTTGGATTACGTTCCTCCATAGTGTCCTATCTATATAAATAAAATTAGACTTTTGTCTGTACATTTCTTGGAATTCAAAAATTTTGCGATTTCTATCCATTTCAAGCACCAGGGAATCCGGTGTGACCCTCAAAAAAAAAGTTTGTCAGTCGTTCTGTCGGTGACGCTTTTTTGGTTCAAGCATCACGTAAAAACGACTGAAGCGAATGATATGAAATTGGGTGTCATGATAGGTGGTCACTCAGCTTAAAACATAGGTGTCGAATTTTTTAAAAATCTTGATTGGATATTTTCAGATTTTGTGAAAATCCTTTCAAACTGCGTAAATTTGTGTTCGAGCATCACGTATAAATGACTGAAGCAATTGAAATGAAATTTGGTATCATGATTGGTGGTCACTCAACTTAAAACAAAGGCGTCAATTTTTTTTAAATCTTGATTTTGAGATTTTGCGAAAATAGTTTCAAACTGCGTAAATTTGTGTTCAACCATCAAGTTAAAATGATTGAAGCAATTGATTGAAATGAAATTTCGTATCATGATAGGTGGTAATTCAACTTGAAAGACTGGCGTCAAATTTTTAAAAAATCTTGATTAGATTTTGAGATTTTACGAAAATCGTTTAAAATGGAGTGTATCTTTGTTCACGCATTACATAATAACGACTAAAGCGAATGATATGAAATTTGGTCACATGATAGATGGTTGCTCAACATAAACTATAGGTGTCCAATTTTTTAAACATTTTTATTAGATTTGGAAATTTTCTGAAAATTCTCTCAAAATACGTTAATATTTCTTCAAACATCACGGAATAACGACTAATACAAATGATACGAAATTTAGTGATATGATAGGTAGTTGCTAATCTTAATTTATAGGCGTTGAATTTTTAAAATATTTTGATTACATTTTGAGATTTTGTGAAAATCGTTTTAAAATGCTGAAATTTTGTTCCAGCATCACGAAATAAAGACTGCAGGGAATGAAACGAAATTTGGTGACATGATAGGTTGTCACTCAACTTAAATTCTAGGCTTCCAATTTTTCAAAAATATTGATTAGATTTTTGAGATTTTGCGAAAATTATTTCAATATGCGTAAATATTCATTTGTGCATCACATAATTATGACTAAAGCGAATGAAATGATATTACTTAGTTACTCTCTAACCTGTAATATTTTAACAATACATAAAAATTATAACTTCGCTTTCTTTACTTTGGCAACATACTACATCCATTCTGTGTACTCCTACAATGCTGACGAAAGTTCTTGCTTTTTGGAAATTTGCATTCAGTACTAACCCGTCAACGACGGGTACTTCAGCTAGTTCCTATATAAAGCAAAAAATTTTTCAATGTCGTTGTAAATTTTAATATGATACCATTTGAAAACTACTGTGTGAAATATCAAAATTAACTTCCTCAACCAACCGAGGTATCTTTTATGGCAGTTAAACAGTGACGTCATAAATTTTTAAAAATGTGTGAAATTTGTAAACTCTGCAACTCTAATGCCCTGTCACAATTAAAGCGGGAATAAATAGCTCCTTGAGATTGCAAAATTTGATATTTTCAGGAGACAGAACCATGGAAGATTTATAAGATATCGCTATATTGGATACATGGATATTTAAATTGGCACCATTTGGATATTTTCCACCACAGTGAGATGAAATGTTTTGCGGTGCTAAATATGCCAATCTTACAAAACTATGCATAAATTCAATATATATGGAGAGCTTCTTTAATGGCAACTATTATGTGAAATTATTGTTTTTGCTAATGAGTAAATTGCAAAGAATCAACAGAATAAAAAGGTCCCATTTGTGCCAAATAATGTAAACTGTTTCTTTAAATTTAGCCTTGAAAAGGGACAAGCGAAGATAGATACTAGTAATATGCATGATAGGTAGTATTATTAGATTTGTAAGGATAATATGAATAAATCACAATATACTACGTTAATAAATATTTCATGAAATTAAAAGTGTTCTGTTTATCCTTTATCAACGGTTGTCTTACATCGAACTGAATGATAAGTAATTCTAATTTGCGTTAATATATCCCACAGTAATTTCAACAAAGGAGATTACTTGAACTTTTTTTTAAATGAAATTCTGTTTTGTCACAGGAAGATATGTGTGAATTTAGTAATACGTTCGCTTTTTCTGTATGAAGAGCTGATGAGCAGCTATTTTAAAATAAACGGTTGTCCATTTCATGTAGTATCTGAGGTATTTAATGCTACAATTTGAACCTAAAAAACAGTATGATGTAGAATTAACACATTTTAAAAGTCAGGAATTCTCTGCAAACAAGGAATAGACACGAGAAATTTTTTGCGAGATGAGAGAGAGATTTACAGCTTCTTTGCAAGACGAGACACGCATTTTTAACATTACGATATAGGGGTTTTGTGAGACGAGATGAAGATTTTAGGCTGTTTTGTGAGACGCCTATTTTTCGTCTCGCCTCTATCCCTACTGCAAACTGCTAACTTTTTTACTTTTCTAATCACGAATGACACATGTAGTTTTTTGAGTCATTATATTGCAATGATGCCAGGTTAGTACTCATGACGCAAACTTTATGTCAAGAGTCAAATAATTTTACTTTTATTTTAGATTCGGTATCACCAGAATTAATTGGAATTGCACATGTTAGGAAAATTTTCATTTACTACCATGTGAAGAACGGGCACACAGCTTTTCTAAGAAAACTGCCTAAGGTTTTAGAACAAGATATTGAATATTTTTCAGCATTTTTTATCCCATTATTCTGAAAATATCTAATGTTATTACAATACAAGATTTCTCAAATGCTATTAGAAAAATATTAATTTTATAATAGAATTAATGTTCTTCTAACTGCATTAATGAAACATTGTATCATAGTAATAACAATGTTCTCCTAATAGAATGGTTGAAAAATATTCAATAGTTTGTTCTAAAACCTTGAATTTGTAAAGGCAGTTTTCACCATACAAAACCACTGGGGTGACCTCCCCAAAGAGAGTGGTAAAGCCCCTTATACAAGCAGTTTGATAGACTGATAAAATATAATTTAGAAACAGACTTTACTGCCACAAGCATATTTTATCAGCCTTACAGCACTTACCCATCTGTCTTTTTTGCTAGTGTCTTAAAATCATCTTCACTCAATGAATGTGGGGTATTTCCAATACTTAGCTTGAAAATAGCTAGTCTAGCCATTTCATCAGGTAGAGGAATGTATATTCTTTTTTCAAATCTGAAAAAGATATTAGTATTTTTAACTTTATAAAAAAATTTTAACAGACCACAAGAATACAGCTTATGTGTTCTAATATGATGTAAACATTAAAATAAATGCTTTTAAAATTAGAAGTTTCAACAGAGTGCATGAACCAACAATGTACATATTAATACATCATAACACCTGTTATTGGCGAATTCTTAGTACACTAAATACTTGTATATAACTTAATATGCAATTTTAACGAGAAACTTATGAGTATATTCTACCTAACTAAACTCATCGATGCAACAGCCCATGTGGTGCCAAGGCCTGCACTGCCCATCCATACTTCCGAGACTATAGGCTCTGGGGTATGGAAGCATAGCTCCAGCCAGATGGCCTGCCTGACACTGAACCCAAAGTGTTTAGTCTCCAAGGAAGATTAGTCCTCATTTTATCGACCCAAAGGGATGAAAGGCTGAATCAAACTTGCCCAGCCCAGGAATATGTTGTATATATGTTAAACAAATAAATATTATTAAACTGATGCATTTATCTCATAAATGTTTAACAATGAACAAGTTGAATAAGTTAGACAAACTAAGTTAAATGTTGCTACCAACATAAGTTAAAGATGCCACTGTTAATGAAAATCTAGCTCATCCATATAAGGCAGATTTTTTTTTTTTTTTCCTCTCCTTTAATGGTAATATTTTGAATTTAACCATTAAAATATGCTCCAATATAGTGATTGCAAATTTTTATTCGTTTTGAGATTTGCAACTATACTCTTATATATATATATATATATATATATAATAATTCCTTTGAATGGTGTTATTCATAAATATAAAATAAACATCATCATCATCATCATTGAAAAATAAATAAAGAGCCAAACAATGTTAGACCACTAAAAATAAAAACACTCTTACAATGTTGTTTCAATAAAGTATGTGCTAAAAACAAATCTGATAAAATGAACATTAGTAATTTAAATTTTTAATAACATAAAATTTTATTGCATTATGAAAATAATACATACAAAAATAAATAAATAAATAAATCTAATCAATATATGTTATTGTAAGATGTATTCCATGATATGTGGATGGAAAAAAACTATATCAGAATTCAGAATGTTGTCATTTCAATAAGGCAACCTATTCAAACATCTGCAAATCAATTTAATTCATGAACAGAGTAAAACAATGTAAAAACATTATAAAAATTACAGATTATACTATGGAGGAAAATAAAATTATCACTACAAATGTTGCATTGATTCAATATAAGATAATATGAGCTGAAGTACAGAGGCTGAAAGTCTAGGAGTGAAATTTAAAGAGGCTATCAATCATCAAAAAGTTTAAAATATTAACTTTTTTCCCTGCTGTTGTTGTTATTTGTAATTAGAGGTGTGCTGGATTATTAAAATGTTAGATCTGCAGATATGGATCTGAAAACAAATAACTGATTTTTATATCTACAAATACGGATCTTTTTGCTTGGAAATTATTTAGAAAAATACATAATCTTGAAGTGATAATTTCATGCACAATGTGTGAAATATTCTGCTACAATTATAACTTTCAAATCCTGTGTAATGCAAGGGTTAAAAAAATATTTTAGAGGTGAAATCACATTTTTAAAATCTTAACAGGATTTTATGAGCATTAACCTTATGGCAGAAACAGGGCAAAACGGCAACATTGTCGCAGAAGCAGAATGATCCTCTGCAGACAGACTATCTTCAGTAGTTGAAAAACGTGCTGAAAACCATTTTCATATCTTATGCAGATGTTTAATCAATTAAATCGCTCTTTTGTTAATGTAAACAAATAGAGAAATGTAAAGAAATTCAGCAATAATTTTTTAACTTCATACATGGTAATGAAGCTGTTCGCAAAAAACTAAGAGACTGTGGTCGCCATATTGGATTCTTCTCAGCAAATGTGCATTTAAGCAGTAGCTTGGCTTGTATGGTTTGGCGGAGTGGAAAGATGAGAGTGGATATTAACTGATACAGAGCTTTCGATAACAGTACTTGATATCGATATTGATGAATGCAGGAGATCCCTTTGATTAAATCAATGCAAAAATTAATTGGATACATTAGTGTTCATTAATTGAATGTATTTATTTACCATGGGAAAGGTAGGATTAAAGCAGAGGGCAATTCCTCCCTCCAAGATAAAAAGAAACTAAATAAAAAATGTAAAAGATCTTATTTTGCTTACATAAAATTGTCATAAATTCCAACTCCCCCACCCACCCTCAAAATTGCATTAATCCATCGCTGACTGTAGAAGAATAAGGTTTACTAGCCTGGGCGCCATCTTGGATTTTTTTGTCGCGGTGCACAGTGCCATAATAGCGCCTTTAACCAACTGCTACAATTCACAACCGAAAACAATACATGGATTGACTTGACTGCAGTTAATTACTGAAATTTTGGGAAGAAACAAAAGAAGATTTATAATATTAAGGGGGGAAAACTAATTAGAAAAAGTCTGGATTCTGGGAAAGTATGAATTTTAGACTACTGGCCTAAATTACAGTACTTAAAAAAAATATTATTTGACTGTTATTATTTGATTTATCTTTTTAAATATAGGATACATTAGGAGATAATCTAAATAAAAAACTTAAACTTGAATTAGAAATTGAAAATATTAGGTTGTAATATTAAGTTAGTTTCCCACCACTGCAAATATCGTCAACAGTTCATGTTGGCGTGTTTGCTCATGTTTTGTCAAACGATTTTTGGCATTTGAAAGAAAAAGACTTGCTTTAGAACACTGTTGTGAAATTTCTAAAAATTTACTATTATCATTAAGTACCAGGTGTCTGAAATGGAGCTATCATGTCACCAGATTAGAACCATCATTTATTTCTAGTTCTGTTGCAAAAAATCAGCTACAGAATGTCACCAAATTATGTGTACAGCTTAAGGTAGTACTGCTGTATCATATGACACTGTGAAGGTTTGGTATTGAAAGTTCAAAAACAAGGACTATGACATTCAAGAAGCAAAGCACTCTGGCTGGCTTACTGATATTGATGAGCAAGAACTCGTGGAAGATTACTATTCAACCACTCGAGAGTTGGCTAAGGAGTTAGACATTCGTACCTTGACTATTAATCATGCTATGCATTGTATAAACTTGACATACAAGTTCAATTGCTGGGTGCTGCATGAGCTGACTCAAGCAGATAAAGACACATGATTTAGGCCTGCACTAATCTGCTCAAATATCAATGCAAGGTCAACATTCTGGACCGGATCACCACATGTGATGAAAAGAGGATTTATTTCAAAAACACAAGCCAAAAAGGGGGTTGGTCTGAGACTGATTAGCCTGTTGGTAGCATCACAAAATAAAATTTGACAAACAAAATGAGCATGATTTGTATCTGGTGGGATTGCCATGGTATTATCTACAAAGAGCATATGGGGAAAAGGTAAAACTATCGACAGTAAGTTGTACAACAAATTGTAAGCTAAATATCAAATTGTAAACTAAGTAAAGGGTTCCATTTCAGGGGAGCTGCAGCCCCCTCAGGCTACTCCCCTGTACAGCGAGATGCTAGTCCGTGTTAACGATGCTATCAAGGCAAAATGTCAAAATGAGTTCTAGCGCAAGAAGGTACTGTTCCATCAAGATAATACAAGACCACATGTGTCTGCATTCACCGGCTGGGCTCTGTACAGACTCGAATGGGATCTTTTGTCGTATCCACCATTTAGCCAAACATTCCTTGCTCTCATTCCTTGCATGCTCTAAGGTCTCTAAACCCTGACATTATGTATTTTTTCTGAACTGCAAAACTTTACCTGTTGTTTGAATAACCAATTTTCATAAATTAATTATTGACAACATAAACTAAATTGTATTTTCAATTAGCAATGTTTAAATGCACCTACATTTTTGTGTGTACATGCATGCGGGAATATATATTCAGCTGCAGAAAGATTTTTGTATTTCTGCAGCTTGTTGCAGAAATCATGACAAAATTTGCCACTGCGAGTATTAAATTATTGAATCGTTATTACCAAATGAAGTAGGTTTTCAAATGAACAGAACCTCTTGCAATATTTTACTAAGACAGTAGCCCAAAAACAAATTATGTAATTTTAGTACATGAATGTCTCTTCAAGTTTTTTCAGTGACTGTAATAAGCAATAAACTTCTGCCAGTTAAGAAACTTTCAAAAGTATTGTTTTATTGAAATATGATAGTGTTTGTGTACTGTAACATTAAAAATTATTAATAATTATGTGTAAGTACTACTGGCATAATGAAGTGGGGGCGGGGGCTAAGCTTCCCCTAGAAAGATTTTAGCTCTTCATTGGAAAATTACACTTTCGACAACCAGAATAAGAGATGGAAGTTTTTATTAGTGGGAGAAGGTGGGGGGTGAAGCCTTACATATAAAAATATTCCAAAAGCTTACTCAAGTTATGCCAACAGTAAATGCATGCTAATAACTTTAAATTATCAATACTAATTATACCAGGAATTTCTGTGTTAAACAAGAAGTTTCACTTAAAAATAGTACACAAAAATTTTAAACATTGAAATTATGTTTAATTTTTTGAAAAAATTAATTAATAGTTGTATGTGATTTTTTTTTTCTCCTTTACTTATCCTGAAAAGCCATTAAAAAAGTTGTGGAAGATCCACTTGAAAAAAAAAAAAAATGGATCCAGATTTTTTTTAAACTCTGACACATTTGAATCTGGATGATTTATTTTTGCTCAGACCAATACCAATATGGATATGGAGCTTTTCGTTCTTTGAATATCTGGAGATATGGATACCAGGGATGTGCCAGCTGAAATTAAGTTTTGGGCAATTTGTGGAGCAAGAAAAAAGACATTTTTGGAGCAATTTGGAGCATGAAAAAGTCACTTATGGAGCATAAGAATGTCAGTTTTGAAATACAAAATGTATTTTTGGAGGGAAAGGGAAAAGTCATTAAAGAGTGAAAATCAAAAAAATGAAAATTAAGGAGGTTCTTAAAAACTCTTATCTTATAACAAAAGCCAGTGGTTTTTTTTTGTTGTTGTTTTTTTTTTTTTTTTTTTTTTTTTTGGTGGTGGTGGGGTCAAAAGCTTATAAAATAAATAAAAAATTCATTTATTTTATACATTGCTATGCAAAATATCTATTTTAAATCAAAAATACAATATTTACTAAACTACAAACCCATTTATGCCTAGCGTCCCTTTTTTGGGATGGCATTTTCGCTATCAGTCAAAAGTGTTATTTATTTTTCCTAGCCTTTATTCACGAGTATAGAACCTCAACTCCACATAATATTTTAACATGACCCAGTATGATGTTGACATTTCGATTTTTATACATAATGATTTTAAAAGAAATCATCCCTTGCTCAAGAAGTTGACATCAGGAATTTATCTATTATTGCTGGTATCAGCAAAAATCGAAGAAAGTCTCAAAAATATCTGGGCACAGATGGGTTAACTATCATCAGCGGCCAATAAAAAATTTGGTAACAAAAAATTACAAATTTATATAAAATTAAATTTAAAACAGAGGTCAATTTTTACTCTTAAGGCATTGGAGGTTTAAACAAGGGATGCTAAAGAAAAAAATATTCATTTTTAAGATTAATAGAGAAGGATTAAAATTAGAATGCTTAGAATGTGTGATGACTTTTGTAAAGATTAGGGAGATTTACAAACATTTAAACATATATGGAAAAATTAGAAATGTAGCAGTTTTTGGTGAATTTGGAGCAAAAATGTCCAAAAACGATCTTTTTGTAGCAGATTGGCGCATTGGGATTGATTTGGCACAATTTGGAGCAATTGGAGCAGCTGGCACATCCCTGGGATACAGATAAGAATATCTGGCACACCTCTAGTTATAATTAACATACAAATTTGCTTGTATGTTCCATCCTTGAGATAATTTCCAAGAAAAACATGGCACTTTCATAACACAATGCTCTTTAGCAGTGATAGATTTCACAGTAAGACCAATACAACAGATCATACATTTTTTCCTTCACTTATCACTTCTTAAGTTATTGTAAAAGAAAAATTGCTATGATAAATAAAATTGTTTTACTTTGCATTTTCAAAATTATTTTTTAAGAGCAAATATTTGCATACATAAACAAATTATTTATATTAACACAGATAACATAACAATACCTTCTACGAATAGCAGAATCTAAAATCCAAGGAATATTCGTAGCTCCCAAAACAAGTATATTTTCATTATCAGAACTCACACCTGTAAAATAAAAGTTTTCAATAATATGTGATTTAAAACATACAAAATTTTATAATTTTTTAGAACTGACAAGTGCAGACACAAGTTATCAATAAAAAAAGATCAGACTCTATTTTTAAACTGAAATATTTTAAGCATCGTAGAACTACATGAGCTTTCATATCTCAAGTAATATAATGATTTTGTATGCAAGAGTGGCCACTTAAAAATCAAGCTTAAAATTCCTATTTTTTGCTAGTAGACAGAGTCAGTAGGATCATGAACTTTAATGACCAGCTTTACAGACACTCCATCAAGGGTGGGATTAGGGTGTTTCAATAAATAGGGTTTTTTGAAAATTGGGTTATGTTGGTCATTAATACTTTCTATTTGAAAGCAAATCAGAAAATTTGTCTTTTTGCAGTTGGATAATATTTAGGGCAGTGGTTCCCAACTCAACTTAATCCACGGACCACTTTTCCACTACCAATTTACCCACAAACCACTTAAAAGAATTTTTTCCTATCGAAGGGGGGGGGGGGGCGGATAACATATTTAAAAAAAAAAACTAAAAAACTTTTTGTGCAAAATGTAATGATAAAATGAAGAATATAAAAAAAGCAAAGAATGTTATTTCTACTCACTCAATGATGTTGATAATAGTTAATCAATCCTGTTCACATATACCACAGTTTCATACAGCCGAAGACAAAAGCTTGGCTAAAATGCTACAATAGTTTATCAAATTCTATTTAATATCGTGCCCACCCATGTTTTCATTATTTTGAAACTTTTTTTTTAATTCTCTAAAAACGACTATAAATAATTCAATTTTTGTCTTTTTACCTCATGATACTGTGAAAACACAATTATTTTTAAACACTCACTCACTTCGTGGACCATTTAGAACATTCATGGTCTACCAGTGGTCCATGGACAACCAGCTAGGAACCACTCGGGTTTCTTAGGGGTTGCTCATTGCCTTCAAAGTTACATGATTTAAAGTATTTTACTTCTGTTTGTAATATGTGGTTATGCAATATGCACGCACAAGACTGGTTTTAAAACATTACTGTTTTCAATGGAACGGTTTGCTAAAATTGAAGTAAATCTAAATTAATTTGTTATTTAAAAAATTATTATATGAAAAAAAAATTATGGTTGAAAAATATATGTTACTGGCAAGGTTTGAAATTCAGCATTCTATAGAATACCTACGCATTGTATATAATGCCTAAAACTTGCCCGCGTTGTATGAAAAGATTCATATTTCACACATTTTCTAGGCATTCTATAAAATGCCAAATGAGAAACCAGCAAAATATGAAATACGCCTCTGATTTGTTTTGAATATCACATGGCAGGTCTAGGGATGCAACATCGAACGCAAAACATCTATGTTCCGTAATTGAAACATTGATGTTGGAAAAATTTTAACATCTTTCTCCCCGAGCAGAATTTGCTCTCTCTCTCTGTTCTCCGAATGAAGCCAGCACTCGAAAATTTATGAGCTTGCCGAATGACGAGGAAAAAGAACTTCTGTGATAGAGAACTCTTCTAGCAAACGAAACAACCTGGCACAGTTGGCGGAATTACTGACTTACGTGGACAAAAATATTTGTCATGTAAATTACATTTTTATTGGGGGGGGGGGAGAGAGCTTATCGCTAACAAATAAAAAAGTTCATTTTTATCAGCTCCCAAAACGACTTCAACCTTATTATTTTGTTAACAAAATCAAAATCTTGGATGTGGCTAAGGATTAGCGGATTCCCTGAACACTCCCTTGGTTACTTTCTTGCTGTTGATCACTTTCGTTCTTTGTTAATCGGCTTGTTCCATATGATGTTATAGCACTTTTTGGTCGGCTAAAACAGTGGTTCTCAACCTTTTTATCACTGCAGACCGGTCAACATTTGATAATTTTACTGCAGCCCGGTGAGGACGAGAGGGGCGTTGATTGTTTATATTTGAGATTGCTTTAATACTTTTAATTTATTTGTTTTTAAACATGCCTTCAGAATAATATACTCTCTCTCAAAAAAGTATTAGAGTAAAACTCAAACTTTCCATGTTGGTTTCATACATATAAAATTATTTATTATAAAATAAGAATATGATTATGCATAATTACAGTTTTTCATATTTCCATAGAGGTTTTTTTTTTTTTTCAAATTAATTAAATAGCTGCAAAGCCAAAATAGGAAATCTTGCTTATATGCTAAATTTCCTTTGAAAGGTTGAAAAAGCATAAAGAGCACAAAAAGTTAATATAAATTGATTTAACAATTTGATCCACTAAAACGCTTAAATTAATGAGACCTGAGTTTATTTCTTTGCAACGAGTCGATTCCATCTTGGGGTAAAAGGAGACAATGACACCCGAAGTATGTTGCTTATGTCTAACTTATTCCGTGACACCCGAAGTATGTTGCTTATGTCTAACTTATTCCGTTGTTTTGTTATGGTTGCTGTCACTGCCGAAAATTCCGTTTCAGACAAATAGGTAGTCATAAATGGTAACAGGGATTTAATTGACTGCAATTTTAATTCATAATATTGAAATGTTTAATAAACAAGAGAGTAATTTAAAATACGGGGGACCCAAAAAGTCCGTAAAAACTTTAAAAATTCATTAAAAAAGAACAAGAAATGATAGAAAATTGTGGTTTGCACAAATAGGTTTAAAGGGTGATGGGATTTTTTTTTTTTTTTATGACAAGAATGATTGTAGTTCAAAATGTTACCAATAAGTGGCGCTGACATGCACAATGGGAAGCAAATTTCCAATTTAAAAAAATCCTAAATTTCTCTAATCCTTCCCATGCAAACTACAATTCTGCATCATTATTTGCTCTTTTTTTAGTTTTTCAACTTTGATGCACCCAGGATGTGTCAAAAACTCGTGAAAACTTCAAAAATTCATTTCAAAAGAACAAACCATAATACAAAATTGAAGTTTACACGAAAAGGATTTGAGAGATTTCGGATTGTTTTTTCTGGAAACTTGCTTCCAATTTTGCATGTCAGCACTACCTATCAGTGACATTTGGAACTACGACCTTTCTTATCATTAAAAAAATCCCATCCCCCCTCTAAACCTGTTTGTGCAAACAGCAATTTTTTTCACTATTTGTTCGCTTTTATGGGATTTTTTTATCACCCTATAGTTACAAGATTTCCTCTGTTTCAAAGGCATAAATTAGCACGAACGCGACAAAGTAGAAACCCGAGAGGAATACACCACAATAAATAAAATGGAAATAATTAGAAATTTAATGTTTCTTGGGCGGCCCGGTACCATTTTATCCACGTAGAGGTCCGCAATCTGGTGGTTGGGGACCACTGGGTCAAAATAAATAACAACGTTCCTATTTTCTAATTTAAAAAATTGCTATTAACAATAAGTGGTTGTATTCTGTACATCATGGCAATTATAGAACGTCATTGGTCGACTTTGTGAAAAAAGCATTGAACTCCAAACATCGGTGTTAAAACATTGATCTCGCATAAACAACGCCTCAATACATCAATGTTTTTGCAAAACATTGATGTTTCGAAAACATCAACATCAATGTCACATTCCTACACAGGGCACTTGACTTTTATCGCATGCCTCAGGCTTTGAATTTGTCCGTTCCACTTAGCGTTTTGTTCGAGACTGTCAAAATATGCAATTTTACTTAAATTTGCCGAGTATGTAATTTTACTTAAATTTGCTAGGAATGAAAAGTATGTAATAATTCTCATATTTCATACTTTGCCTAAAAACATCTGGCATTAGATGCAATGACTTGGCATTCTACAGAATACTGGCATTTCATACTTTGCCGGCAACATACATAATAGCCTTATCAGGAACTTTTTTCATACTTCGTCTAAATAGCATTTGTCATTCTATAGAATACCTATGTATTATACAATGTCTACGGAAAGTATGTAATAATTCTCATATTTCATACTTTGCCTAAAAGTGGCCAGCATTATGTACAATGCCTAGGCATTCCATAGAATGCTGGCATTTCATACTCTGCCAGTAACATATTTATATATATATATAGAGAGAGAGAGAGAAGTGGTTTATAATCAGTTAAAGAAAAACTTGTAACATTTATTGGGATTTTTTCACAATGTTTTACAAGGCCAAGCTTCTCATTTGCCTATTATGGCTAACAGCAATATACAGGGCCTGTGAGTCAGATCATATATCTTTCCATTCTGAAATAATCTCCTTTTGCTTTGTTTTTGTAAATCAAATATTTTATAAATCAATTGGGGTCTTGTATTTACTTTTTAGAACACTGTAGAATGCAGCACGTAGCACCTTGGAAAAAATCAAAGATGGCATCTGGGTTGATGAATCTAAGTCATCTCTTTAGCTAATATCCAGGAGTTTCTTATTGCCCATTTTTCAAGTTTAATCACCATGTGACTACTGCTGACTGGGAATTTTAAGCTTTACTGCAAAAGACTGGTGGATTTTAGAAACTTTGATAATTTTTTTGGTTCAAAAAATGAGTAGCGAATGCTAAAAATTAGATACTTGCAACTTGGCAAACTGCAATACAGTTTCATTTTTCAAGATATGTTTTATCTGTACAATATCATCACCACAAATTTTTCATCACTGAACAGATTGATATATTTCTTTTCCCCTTTGCAATGATCTGTAAGAAAATTAAATGCAAGACTTTCATTTTTCTGCCGACCGGATTGTATGGTAGGTAAAGCACCGTACTACGGTTTCAAGTTCAACTC
This sequence comes from Cheiracanthium punctorium, assembly GCA_038373885.1. Taxonomy (NCBI): domain Eukaryota; kingdom Metazoa; phylum Arthropoda; class Arachnida; order Araneae; family Cheiracanthiidae; genus Cheiracanthium; species Cheiracanthium punctorium. The sequence goes on along the minus strand of JAWZYV010005775.1, from coordinate 24,706 downwards.
CCGGCGGTCGGGGTTCAATCCCTGACTGGGCATAGTTGTCATTTGTCTGTCCCTTCATAGGGGGCGGTACTGGTCCAGCTACTAGGTGCCCTCATAATAAAGTGGCCAATAATTCCGGCCCGTTGTGGTCAAAGCCTTCCAAGGCAGCAGCAGTCCATTGGAAAAAAAACAACTTTCACTTTTCATAACTTTTAATACAGTAAATTATGCCAAAGAAAGGAAACTTTATTAAGAGGAAATCTGCCATGAAATTATCTCCTGATCCATTGAACGATGCAATTTTACAGAAATTTTTCTTTAGTCAAAAAATGTTTTGATGCTTTTGTTTCCAATGCACACAAAATTGCATTGATATAGAGCCTTACGTTGGGTGCCAATTTTGAAAGGGAAGGTAATCAAGGATTAGCACATATTAAATAAGTTTTTTAATGTTTCTTACCTTGCATCTGTACTAGAAATTCTGTTTTAATTCTTCTCGCGGACTCAGATTCATTATCTGAACGAGAACTGCAGAGGGAGTCTATTTCATCTATAAAAATAATACTAGGTTTCATCTGTCTTGCCATTTCAAATAGATTTTTTACTAACCTAGAAATAAAAGCTCATTTTACAAGAAAGGAAGAAAAAAGAAGAGAGCAATAATTTTCTTAAGATACATTTCAAAGTCGCACACAATACAATAAAAATCCTCTAATAACAATATTGTGCAAACAAAAAATAAATAAATAGTTAAGATTTATTGCTTTAGGGAGTGATGATGTTTAAGCAGTATTAATCTGGAAGGATTTAATCAGCACTATAAAAAAATTTATCACAATAGAGAAATTATTGTCATAGAGCATCTTTGCAATGAGATTTCTTTGTAGATCACATATGGGCAACCTCCAGCCCTTGGGCCAGACATGGCCCACCCAGGCTTTTGATCTGACCCGCGAAACATAACAAACTCATATAAACCATTCAAAATCTCTATTATACAGCCTGCAGCTTTGCTAACATCCTAAAGTTTGGTCTGCAACTTTCTAAAAGTTGCCCATACCTGTTGTAGATAAATTACTAAATTTACTATTGAATTTGTCAAAATCCTGCTAATAGACATAGCAAGGTTAACACCTTTAATTAGTGCACCACTAATTATAAATGTTTTTGTTAAAGTATCATAGCAATAAAACATTAATTACTTTTCACTTTCACCAAGCCATTTAGACACAAGATGTGCAGAGGAAACTGAGAAAAATGTAGAATTGTTTGCTTCAGTAGCAACAGCTTTTGCAAGAAATGATTTCCCTGTTCCAGGAGGCTGCACAAAAGAAAATAATTCATTCATAAAATTCTTTCAAATACTCCAAATAGCACATTAATGAACTTAAAAAAACTCACTCCAAACAATAAAATTCCCTTCCAAGGCTTCCTTTTGCCAGTAAATAGATGAGGGAACTTGATTGGTAAAATCACAGCTTCTTTTAGAGCCTCTTTAGCTCCTTCCAAGCCAGCCACATCAGACCATTTGACATTGGGTTTTTCAATTACAATTGCTCCTGAAAAACATCAGAGTACAAGCATATTCAGGTATGAGAGCCTTAATTCAAGACATGCTATAAAACAGACTTAGAGAATAAATTCACAGCAGAATAAATTCACAGCTTTTTAGCTTCAGCAGTATGTAAACAAGTATAGAATAAGATTTTACTTGTTGAAACTAAAACAGAAATAATTAAGTGTATATATATATATATATATATATATATATATATATATATATATATATATATATATATTCTAACTTTTGCGAGTTAAAATATATATATATATTGAATAGCTTCTGTGTGTAAAAAGCATTCTGAAACAAAGAAATATTTTTTAAGCTGATATAAATGGCAACAATCTGGAAATAGCCTAATAGTTTCTTCTTAGAAACAAATATTTAGCCTTTAAGGCATGTAATAGACAATTTGATCAATAAGAAGACCAAGAAAAAGATGGAAGGATTGCCTAGATGAAGTATTTGCCATACTTAAGGCAAAAATTGGAGATCAATTTATAGTCAAAAGGCAGTTTGCACAAGATTTCTGGAGGAGGCCAGAGCCCACAAAGGGCTATCAAGCCAATGTTGTTGATGATGATGATAATAGTCAATACTGAAGCACAGCCATGAAAACTTTTTTTTTTTTAATGGCAAAATTATTTCTGGTTAAAATTTGGATTTTTTAAAAAAATGCAATAATATGACATTGAACAAAGAAAAAATCTACATTATTTTTTGCTTAAGAATAGAGAAAAGACTGATGCTATTTAATGAAATTAAATATTAATTGAGTATATTAGCTTCTCCAATAGCTTGTAGTAAAAATATTTTCATTTCAAAGGCACAATGAAAGCTTGGCTTGGAGAAATATGATTGGTCACGAAACTGTATAAAGTTTCAATTCAAATTTTATAACTACCTAAAAGCTACATTTGACTATACCTAAAAGCAGATTAAACATATAAAGTGAAAATAAATAAATGAATAAATGGATTTAACATATCACCTTCCAGCTGGTTTAAAATTTTCTTTTTATCAGGATCCTCATCACTATCGCTACTGTCATTTTCTTTCTTTCTACATAAAAAATACATGCAAATCATATATTTGCATACAACTTGAATAAATAAACAAAAATTTTAACAAAGCGTGAAAAGAAACAAAACTTCCAGAAAATATGTGATGTAATAAAATGCATCACACCAAATATTCTTAATTTGTTCTGATTTTCCTTTCACTGTTCTAAATTTAATACTCTTTGCTATTTTTAAATTTCATCATTACACAATTTTATTTCTGATTAGTAAATTAATTTGGCTTTTAACTGTTGTAAGCCTTCCAGTTGCCATAACCTGCGCATGCTTTCCCCTTGTTTTGCCATGGGATTTCTGTAAATTTTCTTGTGTTGAAAGTTTTCTTTGATTATCCCCTGTTGGCGAGCTGACGTTTAAATTTAAATTTTATTGTATTGTCTCTAAGTGCCAACTTATTTATTTCAATCTGGAAATTTAACTGGCAATCGCACTTTCTCTGCGCCCCTGGCTCTATTGCCAACTTGGCCTATTCTGTCCTCACACATTTTTCTTATCACTCATTGCTTTTGTCCCTGCTCATAAAGATATGCATTTTTATGCTTTATTGCCAGCCACCGCACTACTGCCTGTATTTAATTTATTTGACACAAAAATAAAGTAATTTTTAAACTTTTATTCAGCATAGTGTTCATCGGTTATTGTGCTTCATGTGCTAAACTATATGTTATGGCTACAGTCTCTGGGTGAAAAATAGCAACTCTGTCATACATGGAAAATAATTCAGCTTACAAGAATAAAACAATCTCATGTTCCATTAAAGAATGTCTTAAAAAACAATTTCAGAATGTGTAAAAGGGCTATCATAATGAGCTGCCAATCCATTTCCAGAAAAATTTTAACTAACAACATTATCACATCTGAAAGTATGCAGCCTAACAGCATTAACAAAAGCAGGAGGCAAATAATATCAGCTAAGCCGCAATTGTTATTCTATGCCTTGTTAAACATATTTAAATAAAACCATGACATAACAAAACATTTTCAATACAATTTTCAATGACTGCACAAAGCACTGTTTTCCAAAATTAAGAGGGGAAAATGTTAAAACTTACGTCTTTTCCCCACTCTCAGAATCTTTGACTGGTTTCTTAGACTTCTGCTTATCCCTGAGATACTTTTTAAGCTTTTCTGCTCTTTCTAAATACTGAGCACATTTTGCTCGGATACTCTCTTTAGCTCTATCACTTTGAGCTTCATCTAAGGGGAAAAAAAAAAGTTCATTTAAGGCACACATTGACTGTTTATTCATATCAGAAACATGAATTTTATGACTTATATAATTTGCTTTTTTTCTTTGTAACATATTATTAATTATGATTTTTATATAGTTTTTATTTTATTACTATAATTTACATAAACATTAATATACAGTAAAAGAAGTTTCACACAAAAGTGAGGGAACTTTTTATTTGTGTGTGTGTGTGTATTAAAAGAATTTAATTTTAAATGATAGATGACAAAAAAAAAAAAAAAAAACCTTACCATTACATTTGATTTTATCAAATATCATTAATTTGCAGCTAAAATTCATACTTGCAAATATATATATTCAAAGTCTATACACACACTTACGGAGCAACATATTTCTTATGTAAAAACATTTTTTTCACAATGGCTTTTTCAGCATTATATTGCACAATATTTTCATTTATTTTATTCATATTGCCTTTGAATGCAAATTCAAATTTTGTTTTAAGCAATTTTTGTTTCGAGTTTAAAAAAAAAAAAAAAACATACAAATGTAATTACACAGTACTGTTTCATGTTATCCAATTTTTCAGTGTGTATTTTTTCCATATAAATAATAATTAACTAATTGCATCTAATATTTTATCTAATAAAAGAGAAAGTTAAAATTTTTAGATATTAAGTCGCATATAATACTATTAAAAAAAGTTATTATTGCAGTTTAAGAATACTACCAAGAATACCAAGAATATTATATTTTGAACTCCTTGCAAGCAGGGCCTGGCTATAAAGTTTTTGTGTAGGGCACTTTTCAAATTTTATGCCCCTGTATATAGCTGGCTCAATTTTTGTGCCCTGTTCATAGCTTTAAACTCTGATTTTTAGCTTGTTTGCAAAGTGTGCCCAGGGCATGTGTCTTAATCACCCATGCGATAATCAGGGCCTGCTTGTGAAATCTCTCCGGATTCAGATGTGCCGGGAATAACCCCCATAAAGTCACTAAAAACTGGTTAATTAGATAGACACCATTTATCAATTGGAAATTTACAAAAGTGTACTTCATGTTCATGTGTTGCATGGTGATAAGAGAATGCAACTTAGACATACACTGAGAACTGTAATGATTTTGCTTTCTTCATCAATTTGGCTTGGGTTAAGCTTGCAATCAAGTTTAAATTTTCTATCAGAAAGATAGAAATTGCCAGGTGAAAAAACACATCTGACAGCAAGTTTCAGCAACTAGCATACTTACACTTAATTGCATGAAGAAAATATTCTACACCATGTTCATATAGTCTGAATGCTTCTTCATAGTTTTTCTTTTTATCTTCTTCAGTTGCTCTTGTCACCAAATCGATAGCTTTCTGCATATAAAAATAATAATAATAATGTTTCATCAAAATTTTTTTCAAGAAAAAATTTCAATGCAACAAAATAACAGAAAAAATCTGTTGCTCAATCGAGCAATAGCCCCCGTAGGGCTAAACCCTCTGCTAGCCATCCATGCTTTTGGAGCTTTTTTTTATAAAAGTCTAATGTTTAGTCTCCAAATGATGACTAAGTCAACTCACCGACGTAGTGAGAGCTACTGGTGTCCTGATGCAAATTACCAACCCATTCTTTCTAAGTTTCAGTGTTCAAATATTTTTTAAAGTATTTTTGTGTAACTTAATAATAAACATGTAACTTAAAGTTTACCAGATTTTATTCCATTTTTATAATTATAGCTTAAAACTATAAAAACTTAAAGTTAGAAAAATCTATGTTATATTTTGTAATCATACTAATAATTATAAATGCCAATGTTTGTATGTATGTTTGTTAAGGCCTTATTACACGGGCAAAATTTAGAGCAATTTTGGTTGCTGCAATTCAATCCCACAAGTCAGTGAGCCCAGATGAGAAAGCAGGGTTGCCATAATAAACAAACTCTGTTCACAAATGCCTGAGATTCACCAAATTGGCAGTAGCTAGAGCATGTAATTATAAATAGCATATCGTTGGTTGTTCATACCTCGTATCTATCTTCGGATCGGATTGTTATTTATTTTTATTTATCTCAATCAAATCAATTTCCATGTCAATATTCCATTTCACGGACATTTGTTTTCGCACACGCTGATCCGCTTTCACTACGAGCGGTATGGCTGACGCTGACTCTTCGGCCATCTTGTGTTGTGACGTCGAAATAGGAAGCACTACGATTGGCTAGAATTCCAGCAACTTGCAATATTTTCGCCTCTGAACGAAAAAATTGGAGTTGACTGTTTTCTAGGTAACCGAGGAAAATTTCCAGGAAAGAGGTTTCTGCAACTGGTTGCAGCAAATAAATTGCACGAAAATTCCTTCATGTAATAAGGCCTTTACTCTTTCACGCTGAAACAGTTAGACGGATTTGGATGAAATATGGAATAAAGTCAGTTAAAGTCCTGGATTAAAAAACAGGCTACCTTCATCGCACAAAAAAAAACACTGTACCTATAATATACAAAAAAAACTATCTTTTATCAAAAAAAAAAGAAAAAAAAGAATACAAGAGTTTTTATTTTACAAAGCCGTCGACAGATGGCACATACTTATAGAATATGCAGCTTTTAATTCTAAAAAATCCTTTTATCGTCTGCTACGCTTGGATAAATAAATACCAGAATAAGTTTTTCCTTCTGACATGGATTTATAAGCGCGATTCGGGCCAAGCACACAAATCAAAATAACATGTTACACAAACAAACAAAGAATTAAGTTGTTGAAACTTTCATTCAGTTTGAATTATGCACTTTTCTGTGCGTCTTTTTTCCTTCTATTTCTAATGTAATACATCCAGAAAAATGATGTTAGAAATATCAATTTTAAATTTGTTTAATTACACTCATGAATAATGATACACTTTCCAACTTAATGGAATAAGGAAAGAAAATAAGGAAGATGTATGGATTATGATACGCTTTTAATATGTAGCACTTTAGTGCGTATTTAAAATCTGAAAAAGTTTCAGATTTTCTTACTTTTTTTTCCTTTTGGTTTTTTGATAATGGCCACTATATCTAGAAGCTCTTGAGAATTAATATAGGACGGAAATAATTTGTACCTTTTTGTGGGTTTTTTTACCATTAAACCATCTTATTTTTGTAACCAGGGGCGACCCAACACGGTAAGCAAGGTAATCATCGCATCGGGGGCGGCGGCTTCAAAGGGACGTCATGTCGAACTCAAAAACTAAGTAGAGCATAAAAAGGGGGCGTTTATTTTACATTAGCAGGGGGAGCCACTTACCCTAGGGCCGCCCCTTTTTGTAACCATTTCAATTTTAAATTCCATTCAGAATCTGAGATATTTCAGTGCCAAGGAAGCTGGTGAGAAATACAAGATTTATTAAGATGGCGAACTAACTGGTCGTCGGAGGCGGCTAGTAGTAATACAATTATCTGTAGTCCAGGCAAATTAGACTTTTGCTGCCCGAAAAATATGGCAAAGCTGGAGATGATTTTAACCCAGCGTCGGCATCCCATGTAAGTGCTGCATGGGTTTTACAAAGTAAATTTAGGTGTGCATAACTTTTAGGAGCCAAAAAAACATGAAATTTTGGCACTTTTTCCAGTTTTTCACATATACCTTGAAAAAGGTGCATCATATCAAAAAGTGATTTATTACAAAATTAAAGAGCATAAAATTCTGCATCTAATGAGTCCTTAAAAGTTAAATTCTATTCAGCTGTTTAGCCACAATCGCTTGTCAAAAATGGGCAATTTTTGCCAACTTGGCGGAAAAGGGGGTTTAACACCTGTAATTCAAAAATGGCCAGCCTAAATGAATTTAAGTAGTACTACCACACTGATCTAGTTATTTGAAGTTACAATTTTTTTATTTTATCTGCAAGTAGACCCTCAGGGAGTGCTGCCAAGCAGCCGCTTCTTTGGGAGGCAAACAAGCCAAATTGAATGCACTTTTTGGCAGGGATTTTTGAAATATTTGTATCCTTACCATATTTAGCGATGTTTCGCTGCCACCCGTGTATACATACGCAATAAACTTAACTCCTGCTTCGCCAACCTGTACAGTACAGGTGTTGCATCAGGATCTGAAAAAATGGCTATTGCATTTTGAAGGCTGGAGTTATTTTGTAATTTCTTTACAAATTTAATTTTGCCCTGTTGAAAGAAAGCGGATTTACTGTCGCACCCACTGAGTTTAAATCAAAAAAATGTTATACAGTGCAGCATCCATAATCCGGCAGCACCTATAATCCGGCACTAGTCTCGTTTTTTTTTTTTTGTTGTTGTTTTTTCCCTCCCCAAAGGGATCCAGAATCTCAAAATCCGAAACTTTTAATGCTGATTTTAATTGATGTATAGCTATCTTAATTTTTTTTTCATCTTCAATAGATAGTTTTTCACCGAATATTTTTCTTTTTGTTTCGTATTTCAGCCCTAACATGTCTTTGCCGATCACCAGCTTCGAAATGTTAGAAAACCAGGTGATTTTAACGTAAAATCAGGAGGCCAGGAGAAACCATCAAAATCCAGTAGAGTTTTCAGGTATGCAATATTATATACGCAAATAAGACAGTGTTGGAAAGTGTTTTATAAACAGTCCTTTCGGTATGGCTTCTTTTCCTTTTTTTAAATAAAGACTCCATTAAGGGTCCCCCCAAACTCATTTCCACTAACCCAAACTAGGACACTGATAGTTTTGTCGCATACGGATAGGCAAATATTTTCTTCATTCCTGAGAGAGTATTTTATGACTAAATTAAAAGTTATGAATATTTTATGAAAATTTAATTACTTAGTCAGGGATGTAACCCTCCCTACCCAACAAAAATTTGGATTTTTGTTGGCAAAGTGATAATAATCGAGCCTTTTTGTGGAAAATTCCACTTTTTACGTACTGACCTCTACAATTTGTTCATGTAATTCACTTTATTAATGTAAAAACCAGATTGATCATTAATGTGTAAATAATGTGAATCCTCTGAAAGTCGAACTTTTGCGGCTCCCTCTGTACAACTTAAAGAGTTATTTATGCTGTTTCTGTGTTATGGGCAAGTTCTGTTCCCCGGAAAACTGTCCAATATAGTGAGGTGTCCAACTTTGGAACTGAATCAGCAAATCTATTTTTTCAGTCAGCAATTTACCTCTCTTCGCCCCACATAAGATTTTCTTCTGGGATCGGCCCTGACTAGGGGCCTCTATTGGGCTTAATCCGGCCCTAGTAAGTACCCAAACTTAATTTTTTTATCATGCAATTTCAAGGATGCTCTTCATTAACCCTGAAATTTTCGTAAAAATACAATACATTTCTGATATTGAAAAAAAATTTCAAAAGTTTTCTCTACCGAGTGTATGTACTTGCCTCATCTAGTAGGGTAAATGCATTTTCTGTTTCTATCTCTATAATAGGTGCAGTTGGAATACGGTGGGTTAAAGCACACAGAACTTTTTGAGAGCCTTTCTAACACTTTTTACGGAACTGAATTATCTCTCAGTTTTTGAGATACAAACCTTTTTATCTGGAGAGAAAACTCAAATGTTAAAATGCTTAGAAAAGTGGTAAGCATGCAAGGATACATTCAAATCAGATTATGATAAACAAACATACAGCAACAAGATTTTATGCATGAAATTTACATGGTAGGGCAAATGCACATTTGGTGCATTCACTTGACCGTACCAACAAAAACAGGGGACAAGTGAGCAACACTCCTTGTTTTTTAAACAATAATAGATATAAACGAAATAAAAATATGACTGAAAAGTACACTAAAAAATGTAAAAGAATAGTCAATAAAAATAAAAAATATTAAATCACTTTTTTCAATAAATATTTTTTAAAAAAAACCTTGTGAGCTCTCAATTGGAAGATAAATGAGAGGATCTTAAAAAGGTATGTCACAAAGTGGAATTAGTCCATGAAAATACAGTGGAAAATGATTAGCACAAAACTGATGGGGCAGAAATATTTTTTCATGTTAACAGATTTGTATTAAATTAAATAGTATACTCTCCAGACTGAAGTAATATTTTGTGTTAATCGATTTTGCATGTTAACCGTTTTCGTGTTAAACGTATTTCACTGTATAATTTTATTATATACATAAAGTGTGATGAAAAAAGGAGCGTTTGGAGTAAATCCCATTCCCATAGAGCAAATATTGCACAATTCAGAGCATCAGAGCCGCGTATGCTCTTACCCCGCCAGACACTACAAAAAGTATGCATATTTTAATTTTATACGACACTAAAGCATATTTTATTTTTAATACTAGCCTCAGTGTTTTTTAAAAAGGCTTGAAATTCAACAACTTCTTAAAATTTCACAAGCAGGGGAAGAAATAGAATTGAAAAACAAAAACTGCAGTAGAAAAACATCCATGACAGCAAAAATGCTAAAACTTTAAAAGAGATACCGCAACTTTGAACTAGATTAAGCAATGCTATACAAGGTGATCCGCGGGATATACAACGAATTGGCAAATATAGCGAACTTGAAGATTTAGTAAAACATGGCGTAACTGTAATAACACAAGAAAATTAGTTCACAGCTTATACATAAAGCACATCTTATCACAAATTAATAATGCTTAAGTTGTACTTACTTTCGATAAATTTAACAATATTAACTCCTTCAAAAGTATTAATATAATCAAAATACAATTAACAATCATGCGATCAAATTTGTGATCTCACAATGATACTGATTAAAACTAAATTATTACATTCCGGAATGAAATTTAAAAAGAATAAGCAGCACAAGTTCAATACACACTATCATATGATACAGCATCAAACATTATAAAATCTTACTTGAAGAGTTGATGTCATATCTTAAAGGTGACAAGACAAGATCTATTTATATTTATAGTTTTGTACAATCGGACAATAAATACAAAAAAGTCACAACATTATCGCATAAATTTATTAACAGCGAAACCAGTACCAGTAACTGCTAATAAGCCACAGATGTGATAAGTTGCGTTGTTTGTATTCTACAGTTTTCATTTTAGGTTGCGTTTCTAATTCCTTTCCGATAGAACTGTGAGTCAATTCCCAGTAACACTAGGGTGGGTAAAGTCGGTGAACCCGTTCCTCTCGGTCCGAAATCGGAACCGGTCCTGACCGAGAGGAACGATTTCGGATTCATTTGGCAGAAAGATGCGGATCGCATTTTCGCCGATCCCAACCGCCCGCGCGAATACCGCGTCTGCGCATGCTCAGCGAGATCGAGAGACCGGAAACCGCACAAAGCTTTAAGGACGGTGCTGGCGCCATCTGTTCGGTGAAAATGTAGTTAGTTTATTATAGTGATAATGAATATATAGAGGATGACACATATTGAAATGTAAATTTTATTACCAGATCTTCAATTTTGCTTTAGCTGATGAAAAATAAAAGCATAAAAATGTTAAATTATAAACTTAATTTACATATGAAACGTAAATTAAGGCTTTTTAATGTAAATTTCTGAATTTTTTATTAAAGGTATTTTTTATTTAAAAAAAACAATATTTCACATTAGTATTATTAAACAGATTTAAAGTTTTTGCTTCTTAGTTTTAAGAAATTATTTAAATCAAATGAATTTTAATAACTTTATGAAATGCTCGATTTCTAATAATTTAGTCTTGATTTTTATTTGTGCATTTTGCATTTTAAGTTAATATTGCATAATCCACAGTTTTTCTATTTCAAATTTGGTGTAAACTTACCATAGGCGTAGAGTTATATGGGCCCGTGGGGCTCGAGCCCCCCCAATAAATTGTGAATAGGGGCTGAGCCCACCCAATAATTTACCACTAAATACAGAAAACTAATTTATACTAACATAAAAAAAAGTATTTCACGCCATTTACAAACGTTTAAAAAACGTTTTCTTTGCTTCTATTTTTAACTTATAACATGGTAGAAAGATACTAACATGGATACTTACCTTACATAGGTGTAGAATTCTATGGACCCATAGAGCTCGAGCGCCTCCAATAATTTACACTTACACATAGTAAGTCATAGCTGCCAACTACTACGGAATATAATTAACCACTTTTTGTAAACAGTATATTTTAAAATTATTTTTTTCAAAATAGTAACCAGCTCGAGCGCGCAGCACAAAAATTTTGCTGTATTTTAAGCCGAAAAATCATGTAGAAAAAGTGGTTAATTCTATTCCGTACTAGTTGGCAGTTAAGAGTAAGTTATATGTACATAAATCAGTGGCGTAGCCAGAAATTTTTTAAGGGGAAGGGGGGGGGGTGGTACGACTTCTGCGACTCACATATATGTATACGGTACGGGTGTATGATAAGGGAGTGAGGCATATACATTTTGTATGGCAAAAAATTCCTCATGGGGGGTATAACCCCCCCTTGGCTACTCCACTGACGTGAATATATGTGGTTGTAGGGCCCGGCCCCCCCAATAATTTTGAAAACTTTACGCTTACGAAACTTACAGATATTTTTTAAAAAATTCATTGTTGCAATTATATTATTTGCATATACATGAAGCAGGTATGAAGAAAGAAATGTTTTGTTATTTGGAGTGGGTGGCATAAAAATAGGTAAATTTTATATCTAAGATTCCAACTCAATACTCAAATTACTTTTATCATTGGTATTACAAATAAAATTTTATGAAATTAAACATATATTTCAGTGTGTGGCTAGTTAATTTTTTTCCTTTATCAAAAGTTTTACCGTAACACTGAAGACTACATCTGAGCTTCGCATGACAAAATTTCAAGAAGATGAAGGATTTTTACCAGAGATGGGTCATTCCTTTACCCCCCCCCCCATTCATTTGTAATTTTGAACCCATGTTTAACCTTTTCATTGCCATCATTGAAAAAATGCTACAGACTCACCTTCTATCTTTGACGCATGTTTGGAAGCTACATCGGTTAAGAAGTATTCTTCATTGTGCCTTTTCAATGATGAGAGTGAACAGGTTAAACTCTTTAGCAACTCGAGAAATTTTTAGGTTTACTTGTAGTCAAGAGAAGAGTGTACCCGCAACTGCACTAAAGTCATTTCAAGTTAATGTTTGGGAACATGTTCTTTTTGGAAAAATTACGAAAAGAGTGTCTGTTGAATTGGGATAAGATGACACTGGACAGTTTTTATGCAAGAAGAAAAAAAAATACAGCATATTGGTATACACACTCAGGGATTATTAACAAAACTGGTGTTATGATATAATTACAATAAGCAGGGGTCGATGCAAACGAAAACTGGGTCTGTTTTTCCTTACAATTTAATCTGTTTTAACAATGGCCTTTTACCGTACAATTTAATCTGTATCAATTATTTTAACAAAAAAGTGACTTTTATTAAAAATTTGTATGAAAATTCACAAAAATCAGTGTTGAGTTTCGCAAAATTAGTATTGAAATTCACAAAAATGGGAGCCTAGAAAAAATTCCTGGACTGACCACCGATAAAATACTTTGCATTAAACACACAGATAAAGAAAAAAGCGTAATAAACTTTTCAGATGGTAAAAAGGGTTCACTATTCTTTAGCTTCAAAAGTGCCAATGGATAAAGAGAGGCTCTGATTTGCTGTTGGTTTTCGGTTGCGCTGCAGCTGAAAAAGGGTGGACTCTTTGTGCCACTCAAAATGCTCATACTGCACTTTATCTGTGTGTTTCATAAAAGTATTTTTTTTAATTACAGTCCAGGTTTTATCACTGGTATTTGTAATGTATGGTCAATATAAGGAGTGTTGACTGTGCCAGTATTATACTATTTACAATAGTAAATTGTAATAGTATTATAATACTGAAGTATTCTTTAGTATTAAAACAATATTCTTATATTGAACTCAAAAAAAAAAAAATCCCTTATTACTGTGTGTCTATTGTTTTTCAGTAGCAGTAACATTCAAAGAAAATTGCAAAATTAACATTATATAATTATTACCATAGTGCCTTATGAACATACAAAAGCACAAGTAATGTAGTCTTTATAGATAAAAAAAAGTTTATTTAGCAATAACATAACAAAACTAATACAAAAGAAATTTTGAAATAATGATACATGCAATTCTGGTAATTTATATAAACTAGTGAAGTGAATTGCAACATAAATACCCTTACTCAGTATATAGTAATATTTTTTAGTTTTCAATTATTTTATCTGTGAGAAACACAGTAGGAAATTTCTGCAAATAAAAGCCATTTTCTATAACAAGATTTTTAAAGCACTCTAATGCTTCTGTAAAAACATATTCGTTTTCAGAATCAGTAATTATTATGCCGAGTGGAAGACCACCAGCAACAGTCGGGGTTACAAATGCATATATCCTATGTCTTTGTTTGTCCATTCCGCCAGCCGCATCTAACAGCACTAATTCCCAAGCTTGTGCTACTTTTGCATGTACACGCAGCATAATTGGTGTGCAAAGAACTACAAAATAATGTTTTTCATCTATTGTTCTGTGAAATTTCACAGAACCACCAGAATAGCTGTTGTATTCCTGTAGCATTTCTTCTAATTTTTGAAACATTTTATCTCCTTCAAAATTACCATACTCATGTGAAAATTCCTTTTTTATATAATTTATCAACTACAGATACTGTGGGAAGATAATGCCCATCAGCGGCAACTTTAAAATAATTATCTCTGTGTTCTAGCATTAAATCCATTTTTAATGAATGATGAGCTGAAGACGGATTGTGCCCCCGTCGAAATAAAGAACATAATTTTTCCTTTGTATCTACGGGCATGTTTCTATGTTTGAGGCTATCAGCACAATGAATCGGATGGTTATGCTGGTTTTTAAAGGTAATAACAGCTGGGTAATCTTGAATTAGAGGATCTGCTGTCTTACTCCTACTACCTTGTTCAAATCTGAAAAAAGAATTAAAACATGAGTGCAATGTAGTTTATTTTTAATAAAATTCATGTGATACAATCTATATACGATAGCATATAAGGAACTTGTTAGTTATCCACAAGGCAAGATTAAGGACCACAAAGCAAATTTTGGCAAGACGTAGTTATGACTGTTACACATGTTAATGGGGTCCTTTCATGTCGAGAAGAAGGACACCTCTGAATCAGCTGGTGTAGGTAAAACAATGTTAACCCGCCAATTTAATTGTATTGTTCCGCATTACGTTGTGGCAAAAAAAAATATTTTAAAAATGATTTTTTTATCAGAGAAACCCTTATATCTTGTAGATTTTGGTGTGAAATAAATGGGAAAAGTCATAACAGCAGCTAGTAAAACTTTTATATTGTAAATGAACCAGAAGGGTTTATAATGTAAATGAAGAAAAGGACATCGGCATTATCTGTGCTGTGGTCATCGGTTCTTCCAAAGGATAAGTTTGTAACACATGCTCGCTTTGAAAGGTTTCGTATGTATTTGTGTCTGTTCATGTAAGTGAATATGTATGTTTATGATGTTAAATAAATATGTTTACTTTCTTCCTGTCCAAATTAGATGGTTACTAGTAGAATTTTTTGATAAGTTATAATAGCTTTTCTGAGCTGTTGGCCATTAGGCTTAAAACGTAAACAAACATTGAATAAATGACATCCCCAGTAGAAGAATTTTCTGTATCAATCTGCAGCACCAGGATCAGAAACCAAAATTTATCTGTGACCTTAACGTTCCCTGAATAAACTACAATCAAAACTTGCTCATTGCAATAAAAACATGCAACCTTTTCGTACTGTGCAGCCATTTTACACAACTTGCATACACATCGGCAGTAGAGCACACATGAACAAAACACAAAAAACAGAATGATATTCTCTACTAGGATACCTTGCTTGTATGGTCAAGGTCAAGGCGAGGATTCTTCGTGGGACTATGTCTCTGTTTTCTATTCGCCAGATCTTGGATATGTCTTTAATACTCTCCATGTTACATGACTTTCACTGCATAATTTATCCACCCAAATCTAAAAGGAAATACAGTAATAAAACATTTGCATTTGCATAGGCTACATAGTTATATATTTACTAGAAGTCAAAGTCCATCATGGTGTGGAGGCAATTACAATGGGTTCTAGAAAAGATGGTCTACACTCAATATATTATTATATTCCATCTTTGTCACTTAAAAAAGAATAACTTCACATTCAATTTTTATTATGGTACATACTGAAATCAAAACTGCATTTTCCTATAAACGTGCAAAAAGTTTTCACATTTGAAAGATTGTATTTTGCTAAGAAAATCCATTCTTACATGAATATTTCATGCAGAGGAAATAATTTTATTTGTCAAAAAGAGTTAACTTGGTAATCGAGAAAAACTATTGTAAACTAATTGGAATCGCAACTTTCCCTTCAAAGCCTGATAACCAGGACTTCAGTATGATGCCATTATCACTTGCAACACCTAATTTATTCACACATATGATTAACTTCATTTTAACTCTCGGAAATAAAATAGAGATGAAAATAGTGAAAACTCGTTTGAAAATTAGGGAACAGGTGGATTTTCAGATTTTTAGAATAGTGCAGATTATTTTCTTTATTTTTATGCATTATTATGAAAAATTTCAAATGATACATAGATTTTATTACTTTGTTGTACAGAACTTTGTAATCTTTTTGGAGTGATGGTGGTAAAAGTTTTATCTTGGAGTGGTTGAACCAGAATTGTTCCAGTCAATGAGTCAGGTATCAACATAACTGTATAGTAGGATGCTATTTTATTAATATGCCTTCATTATTATTTTTCAAATTTAAATTCATATGTGCACACATGCAAGATTCCACAGAAATGTAGAATAAGTCACCAAATTTTCAAATTCCAATGCCAGATTTGTAACAACCCCCCCCCCTCTCGGCTACCTTTTGTCCAATCAGGGCCTGATTATAGAATAGGGCCATAAAACCCATGTCTACAGAAAAAAAAAATCTTGGGCCTCAAAACTGCAATACTTAATATCTAAAAAATATATAATTATTAAAAAATTCATGTTCTGGAAGAAAAAAAACTTTTAAATTTTGCGAGATTTATCTGTGATTTTAAAATAATCAGCAGCACTTACTGCCATGCCACACTGTTCCTGTTACCAGATGCAGAAAAATTAATATTTTTAATTAATCTCCAAATTATATTTAGACGCCTTGGTGTATGCTACATTATGTGACATTCAGAAGAGGGAGGGGGTGGGGACAGCCCTATTTGTATGCAACATCACTGTATTTAATGGTGCAGCTTGAAAAGAACACAAGATTTCGGTACCTAAATATGAAACAACTATGAGCACTTCAATATTTTTAAAATGTCTATTTACAAGTTGTACCAGGAGCATAGACAGTGAGAAGGGGGGAGGGGCAAAAAATGGAACACTTTAATTACCTTAGAATTTGATACCCAGCCCCACCCTCAAAATAAAATCCTGGCTACGCTACTGAGTTGTACCGCACTAAAATAAACGATAAACCTGTATTAGTTATGAAACTTTCAGAAAAATTCGTTAAAATTAAAATTTTTGAATTACTTGTCTGTTAGAAAATTTTTGCTGTGCACTTTCATGTTTAAGATTTTTTTTCTGGAAGTTTCATAGAAGGCACCATTTTCAAATTTATATCAATGTGTAGTGCAGCTTGTAAACACTTCCTGAATTTTTTTTTAATCCTTGGTGCAATTACTTAATTTTAATCTGCGTACCAAGTGAGACAGATTTTGTTTCTTTGATTTTGTTCTTGTTGATAAAACTCATGTGTATATAATACAGAATAAATAATGCCTAATTACATTTCTCATTATATATACAAAATTAACTAACATAATATTATGAAACATCTCATTACTTTTTTGAGACATGTGTAGAAGAATAGATCAGATAGATATTTAAAAACAATAAAGTACAAAACTAATGGAAATGGATGTATATATTTAATACTTACCTGTTATATATATTTATCAGCTTATTTTTTTAAGTTTTTTTTATTTATTTATTTAAAGAAAAACAAAACAATGTATGTAACTTATTTATTGCATCCTATTATTACAGAGCAGTTACTTTTATTTTTAAAACATTCAAAAAATACCTGATACTTACAATTTATTTAAATCAACCGAATTTAAAAAAAAAATGTAGTACATGTAAGTAGAAAAATACCAGTATATTTGTTTATATTCATTATTGAAAATGTTTATTTCAAAGACCATATAAGAATAAATACAATCAGAAATAAAAACAAAACACTTACCTCTGCAGATGATTTATCGATGATTTCTTTCACTCTGTAAACTTTTTCATCAGCGCTGCACTTTACCTGCTTATAAGTGTAATTATCAGGTAATTTTAAGGGCATTTTAAAAGCTTTTGAGTGTTTGTTTGAGTGACACAGTTTTTCGAGATCTATAGCACTTTTATGGCTGTCATCTCAGTTGTTCATAAGTACACAATCATATTTATTGATATCAAAGTACAATTGACGATTTTACATCCACGCCCAAAGCCGGGAGTCGAACCCGGGCCCAAAGGATGGTAGTAGGGCGCGCTAGCCAAAACACCGCCTGGGCGGCAAAAGTTTTTAAAAATGAACACAAAGGTAGAACTTCCGATCTCTCGATCTCGCTGAGCATGCGCAGACGCGGTATTCTTCCGGGCGGTTGGGATTGGCGAAAATGCAAGTGGATCCGGACGGTGCCTTCGCTATTTGTAACGGGCCTGCCAAAGAGGCCTACGGATGCTCGCGTCTTCATGTATACATCAAGCATTTTTTAAGCTTTCCAAGGCTTTGAAACGTTATTTAATGTAGCTTTATGTCGCAATTGAGCTACTAATTTTATTAGTTTCTTTACTATGATACATGTGGACATTAAAGCAAATAGATGTGTGTAATTTGAAGGAAAAACAAAGTAGTGCTTACTCTAGTGATTCATTATTTTGGCTTGATTTATGATATACATTAAACAAATTCAGCTGATTTTTACTATACATTAAAGTAAACATATTCATAAATGATAAACAGTTTATTTATACAGATATTTTTATGAATTTCTTTATACTGAATATTTAAGTTTCACATTTTAAAAGCAGTTACAACCATAAACACTTTTTAAATAAAATTAACTAACAGTTATTAAATTTGCGTTCATTAAATTTTGTCCAGTTAATATATTAACAAAATATATGACGAGGTGCTGGAAAGAAATGAAGATATTTGATATTTACAATTCGCATATACATCATTTAAGTACTGCTCCAATATTTAATTTTTAATCTTTTGTAAGACGTGGTTATTTGACGAATGTTTGCTATAGTTAGAGGTACAACCTTGTGTACTGCATTTCCTTGGCATCTAACTTTAAAATAATGTAACTTAACGAGAAACATTTAGAATAAATCTCTCAATAAAATATGTCCTATAAATAGTAGTACGAACTTTAAGGGAAGATGGAGGAAATCAAAAGGATTATGAATCACGAAACATAGTATGGCCAAACACGTTGTTTTCATGCTAAGTTTATGAATTGAAAATATTACCATTTGCGAAATTAAAAGGATTTATAATTTTCTTTTATAATTCCATATTTTTTTTTCTTCCAAAGAAAAATATTAAATTTTAGAAAACCATACTAGGAAATACCACGAATATTCCTATATCTTTTTTTAAAAGTGATTATTAACTGGTGCTTGAAGACACTGCTCTCGTCCTTGCATTGCTGTATACAGTGAAACTTCTATGAGCGACAACTTCTATTTAGTGACCCCCTCCTGTAACGACACTTTTTTAAGGCACAGATTTTTTACCCTATCTAGTTAATGTTAAAAGTGCCTCTAGAGACACCACACAACCCTCTAAAAGTGACCGGTACCGGTTCCCTATCCGAATTTTTTTTTTTTGTATTTTACCGGAAGTAAAGTCAATAAAAACCACATTCTAAATCAGTCGCTCTGTTGCAAATCGACAGCAACGCAAGTACAGGTACACATTACGTACAAATCTTGTTCGTTAGAGAAGAGACATGTCTAAGAAACGAGTGATTTTACTACTGGCAGCGCATTGATGTGTTAAAATCACACAAAAAAGAAATTCGAAGAGAAATTTGGAGGTTGCTTTTGGTTGTGAGAAAACCTAAAAAGCAAATAGATTTTATTATGACAAATTCAGAATGCATGAAGATATCGGAATAAATGCTCTTTTGGCAGATGTTAAAAAAAAAATGCAGCAGAGAGTGAAATACACTTGAAGCGAGAATAAAGAATGAAACAATCTGAAATTCCTAAATATTTTATCAAAATTTAAAATTTGTTTATATAATTACTTATGCAATTTATTATGAAACTACATAAATAACAAAACAAACAATATATTTTAGCACTTTTTTTTCTTGGCTACCAAATGTTTATACTTATTTAAGCGACCACTTCTCTTAACGACCGATGTTTCGCGGAGCGGAGGGTGATCGCTCCAAGAAGTTTCGCTGTATTAAGGTTGTAGCTAAAAAAAACCCCTGCTTAACCCTAGTAGCAATAACCCATCGGTCGATGAGAGGCGGGTGAGTTAAATCCGAGGAGAAGGAGCAATGGCCGATCACGACTTTTCATCCAAAAAAGGGGAAATTTCATCGTCAACTGGTACAAAATGTCCGCTCGGGGCCATAAAGCCGATCAATTTTCCCGATGACTCCGATGAAATAACGAAAAGAAACCGATAAACTGTTTAAAATATATTTGTTAATAAAAAATAAACGACTGGCAGCAAAATTTTTAAAAAATGTCCGTTCTGTTTATTATGTTAAACATGTCGTGTTTATGTTTGTTTATGTGTTATGTATGTCGTATATGATTTTAACTTTCATATTTCTTGGATAACTTTTAAAAATTAACTGATTTCTCTTCTTGCTGTTTACATTAAAGAGGCTTCAAAAGAGATGCTCATTGTAATGAAGTTTCCGTTTTTCTTATAATGCAGCTGACGCTCGAATAGATTTTCTTTTCTTTTTTTAAACACATTTTTTTTAATTATTTAAATATTACAAACGGTTTTTATATAATAAATACTTACATTTTTTTGTAAATATTTCTTTTCAAATTTAAATTTTGTGGGAGGGGGCAAAAATAAACGACTGGCAGCAAAATTTTCAAAAAAATGTCCGTTCTGTTTATTATGTTTTATAATATGTGTGATGTTTTATAATATGTGTGTTATGTTTTATAATAATATTTAATATGTTTTATAATTATGTTTATATGCCCCCCTGCCCTCTCCCAACCCCAATACAAGAAATTTGAAGTAAATTATGCGATTAATTCAAGAATTGTTCAAAATTTCCCTTAGATTATGCAAAGGCACATCTAAATTACGCAAATATTTACAGGAATTTGGGTAAAGTGTAAACCACTGGGGACACCTTCAAGGCCCGTTGACTATAGAGCTGCCTGCAGTTTCGGATAAGATATTGTTTTTCGGTTTCCCATCGGCGAAACTGCTCGTCTAGATCACTTCTATCCATGAATAAAAATTCATCTATTGCAGATAAACAAAAGTGCACTTGCCGATAACTGAATTCGACGAGTCGATGAGTTAACGATGAGTCGATTAACGACCGAGCAGAAAACAAGCAGTCATTGCTACTAAGGTAACGGCCTTTGAATACAAAGTAAGATAAACCAACAGCTCAAGGACTCGAAAAATTTCAGTATACCTCTTCAAAAGCTGCACTAAACACTGTAGCGAACCAAAAATAAACGATTTCTTATTCAATTATTCTTTATTATAGCAATTCCAAGTATTATATAAAAGCTATTCTTTTGTCGCTATCTCAATCGAACTTTGGAATTGAACATAATGAACTCTTGTACAAAATGTTAACTGCATTTGAAGTTTCTACGTATACATATACAAAAATTAATAATTTATAATTTACTGTACTTCTGCACTGAAAGCTGGCTACACATGTCTAAATCATATAATCAATGCACATATAACTGATAAATAGCATTTTCGGCTGAAAAAGTAAATAGACAACATTGTCTAACTAGTATTACAAAAACACGCTCATTTACTGTATAATAAACTACTCAAGCAGTACGATTTCAGGTGAAAATAATTTATAAATAGCACATGAATATTGCTTGATTTACATACACTAAACTTGATTTACATACATATTTTTAGAACTTCTAAATAAATTATACAAGTTTGCACTTACCTTTACATTCAGAGCAAAATGTTCGAATTTTATGATAAATTACCATTAGAAACGGCTCATTCTTCACAAAATGATTATCTACATCTAAAGTTCTTTAGTACGACAAAACTACAAAAAAACTGTTTTAAAATAATAAAATAATATAATATTTATAATACTTATAATAATAAAATAGAACAGTGCTAATGGGGAAAGCAGGCCTCAATGATAAACTCAATTTTCGCGGTGGCAACCCACGCGCAGGCCTGTTGCTAATAGCGACATAGATGACCAAAAGGAACGATTCCGGATCCAGAAAGCATAAACAACATCGGTGTGCGAAAAAACGCCCACATGATTAATTTTTACTAATTTGCAATATACATGAGAAAGGTAACTGGATCTTATATCCAAATTTCTTTTGTTTTGGAGTAAAGGGGTAAACTTTCAGTTCAGCAGGTCTGGGAGTGGTAAACCTCAGCTATTGCTATTGTTATTAGGTTTCCTAAGCATATAACATATGAACCATAGGAAAAGCGTCGGGAGGGGGCATAGGGTGTCACGTGCCCCTCCCCCCAAAAATAGAAATTTTGATTCGAATTTTAAAATGAAATGTTAAATAAACATTTGTTTGAAAATTAAAAAAATAACTTTCCTTTTCTGCTCTTACATTCGATATGTGCCCCCCTCAAATCTTTCTTGTGCCCCTTCAAAATTTCAGTAGGTCTGGGAGCAGTGATAAGCTCTCCTTAGGAAGTTACTGTTATATTATTAGGTATTGTTATAAGCGTATGGTACATATGAACCATAGCCTTATAGTCGGGGGGGGGACAGGGTTCATATGTCCTCCACCCCCCTCCCCCTACTTACTCTGAAAATCTTTTAAACAAACATTTGTTACAAAATTTAAAAAAAAAGTCCTATTTTCTGCTCTTAAATTAAATATGTGCCCCCCCCCCCCAAATATTTCATGTGTTCCTCCAAGATTTCAGTAGGTCTGTGAGAGGTGATAAGCCTTCGGCCTTCCTTAGAAAGCTCTTGTTATTAGGTTTTCCTAAGCATGTAATACATATGAACAATAGGCGTATATCGGGGGGGGGGGGGCACGTGTCCATCTCTCCCCCACATACACACACACCACCACCACCAACAACTTCCTCGCAGAATCTTTTCATTTTAAAAATTTGTTTGACGCGTTGTTTTAACCGTTCCACTTAAAAGTGCGAAACTCCAGTCTGCGTCTTTACAAAATATTTTTAAAAAATTGTCCACTGTCAAGGTTGTTTAATTTAAACGTTACTTTTTTAAGCACTTGGTTTAAACAACCTTTCTCATTTTCAATCTGCTGTACTGGTTTTAAATACTTCCTGGCAATAGGGTTTCTTTAAAACTTTAATTAATTTATTTATTTATTTTAATTTTTTATTGCAATACAAAATACTTTATGCAAAAAGGTTTTATTTGATGAATAAAGGTGAATAATGTTTTAACTTTTCATAATTAAATCACTCTCACATGTTTACATTAAGCTACATTACTTGTTATAATAGATTTATTGTTATCCTTCTTATCGACTTTTAATCATATATGAAGTTCAATGTTTGATAATTTACCCTTATAGCTTGTATATCGTCATTCTCCCGTGTTTCAGCATCTGTTTTAAAAGCTTGCTATTAAAATAAATTTAATATTTTAATAATGAAGAGAAGCTTTATAAAAGTTTATCGTAAAAAGCGTTTAATCGCATAACTTTTACGTCAGAGTATGATTATTTTTACTGATTTCATGATAATTTGGTAAACGGTTGAAGCCGTTGCCCAGGGATCTGGGCTACCACGCGCCTGTTTTCTCCAGATGTCACGTGAATACGCGTTAGAACCCCTTAGAAAGTCCTCCTACCGAGGCACCCCCATCCTTGGCAGATCGCCTTAGCGTAGCGTTGACATAATCACACAAGCAAACTCACTTTTTTTCTCTTTTTTATGGGGGGGGGGGTCATAAGGTAACTTGTTCATAAAACTTAGAAAGGAAAAATGGTATGGAAATGTGTTGTATTAAAGGAAGCATTTCCTAATTTTACTTAAATGTGCACTACTGTACTTGTAACTAACTGTAATGTAAAGTGACTAAGAAAATTTTAACTAAAATATATTACTCTTATATTTATTTAACATTAAATATTATTCATTTTATGATCTAACCCTTTTTTATATTGCTAAACCTGACACCAGCCTTTTTCAATTAAATAAGTACAATATTATTCTTGAATAAACGGCCGTTGCTATCCGGACCTACCGGTGCGGATAGCTTACAGGCTATTCGGCCCGTTCTGTAGTGCTGCCATCTATATTTAAATGTCCGTACTAATAATTTACCAATAATTTATTTAAAATTGTATGTTTATTTAGACCAAAGAAAACGAATTTCGTCCGCAATTTCTATTTTTAAAATTTATATTAAAACTGACTGAAAACTGACGCCAACACCGTAGGTAAAGTGGTATAAGTCATCATTTTCAAAATTAATTTTCTCGCTAACTATTTCACTTAGAGACACGGGATTTGTTTCATTAATTTTCTTAGACAAAGAGCAACATTCTACTAAATATAAAGGGTAAGAAAGAGGGACCATATAAAAACTAAATTTCGTATTTTAAATGTACACAACCCCTAGTAAAAAAATGCCATATCTGAAAGCTAGTCTTAATTTGACGAACTTTTCTAATTGGAAGTATGTTTCGATCACTTACGGTTTAAAAAATAATTGCCTTAACATCTATTTTGGGAAACAC